>CM062574.1:1417500-2716250 GCA_031468815.1 Morus bassanus
TCAATGCTCATCCCAAGAGGTTGAAAAAATTCTCAAGGAAAAGAAATTCCAAACAGCCTCTACATTAAATTCTAGTCTTGCAGAAGAAGAAAGACTGAGAGAAATTAGTAGTGCTAAATAATAGAAAGATAGCAGCAGAATGTATCATTTTACAGCTAAGGAATATATATTCACACAGATGAAGGAGCTTTTCCCTTACATGCGATAGATACCCATTCTTTAAACAGCCAAATTGGGGCTTTCTAGTTTAGATTCTCAGAATTGCCCTCTGGAGGCACCTGTCTGTTCCTCTGAATACTTTAACTGAAATCAATAGCAATAGGATGCGGTTCAGTATTAGACCGAAAAATGTATGCCCTTCATATTTTTTTCTTAGTAATCTTATGATATCCTAATTCTTAAAATTATGCTAGAGGCTTTCATTTATATATACACATGACATATGTTTATGCATTTTAATATGAAATCCTTTATAGTGGTTCATATTCAAATTTCAGACTCTAATGATGCAATGTGTGTGGCATGAAATGCAGCAATTTTTCACAGTTTCTATCACTGCATTTTACTTATGGTACTAAAATTTCAACTCCTGTTCAGAAACCTGGCACCAATCCATTAAAATAGTCCAGAAAACATAGTTTTAGATAAAGTCCTTAAACTATTTTCTTGATTTTCTTAATATAGAAGGGGGTTTTGGTTTGGGTTTTTTGGTTGTTTTCTTTTTTTTTTTTTTTTTTTTTTTTTTTTTTTTTTTTTTTTGGTTTTTTTTTAAATTTTATTTTCCTTTTGGGTTTTTGCTTTTCTTCCACCAACAACTTAATAAAAATGTGCATGCAGCTGATTTTGGAAGCGGTCCCTCGAGTGAGGGTGGGAGTCGCCTGCAGGCGGAGACCCCGTCCCCGCAGCACATCCTGGATTCATTGCCGAGCCAGCTGCAGCCGATGCGCTAATGCTCTAAAGGTTATGCTTCCCAGGCACCGGGTGTGAGTGGGCATGAAGTTTGCTTTGCAGAGAGTACACAGTCTTGTTTAATGTTCAGGGTTCCTCTGTTGCCCTCCTGTTTGGAGCCAGCCTCCTGGGTGACGTCGTTTAAGAAGATAGGGCTAGGGAAAAATAATCAAATGAGGAATATTTTGCAGAAATGTATAGAATATATGTCTCTATATACATATACACACATATATATTTAAAAGAGCTGCCTACTCTGTTCTCCCCTGCGGGGAAACAGGCAACATGTGTGTCAAGCCCTGCAGGAGGCTGTGGGTTCGGGAGGGTGGAAGAGCTGCATGTGGTGGTGACCTGCACAGGGACATAGACACTTTTCCCATCCTTGCCTTTTTCCTTCTCCCATTAACAGCCCCTTGTCACGTTTATCCTCTCAGAAAAGTGGATTTTATTTGTAAGCGTGGAAAGATGGAGTTTCAGGGTCTCCGTTCCCCTCCTCCTCCTGTGTGCGGGGGAAAGCTCTGGCAGCAGAAGGTCATGGGGTTCCTCTGGCTCCCCCAGGGAGATGAAGATCTTCATGTCTCACCTCTCCCCCTCTGATGGAGGAATCCAGGAATGTGCTAGGCAAAACTGCCTGAGCCCAATGCTCCTCTGAGGCACACAAAGCACTACGTGCACCAGGAGTTATTATTTGGAGCAGGAACCCCCATTTGCTTAAGCTCAGCATGCAATGGCAATGCTCTTCACCCACCTTGTCCATTTTAACCTCACAATTAAGAGCACAACAAATATTGCATTACACAAAATATTTGCATTACTAGGGCAAAATTAGTCCCAGGCTGAGTGGGACTGCAGTTTCACCAGCTCTCCTGCCCCTCCGGCAGGCTTCTGCGGACAGACCGGCTGTAGCCCAGAGATGCATCTTAGTCCTGCGGGTCCTGGGTTCCCACGGGAGCCCTCCAGCTCTGCACAGGGTGCCCTGGATGCCGTTTTTAAAGCATGGATAGAGAACTCGTCCTACAAGCAGTGAGAAGACAGACTTTCTGATGGACTGTCAGTGGCTGAACAGAAGCACATCTCCAAGGAAAAGGAATTTTCTCTGGTACTGGTACAACAGTGCAGGATGCACACAGTGTAAAAACTTAGAAGACTGTTGTGGCTCTGAAATCTGGGAAAGCATTGAGGTTTTGTCCTATTATGCTTTTTTCAGCTTAAATGTTTTGGGGATTTTGTTTTTTTCAGGTAAAGTATTTTTATTTTGAATAACTGTAACCAGCTCTGCATCCTTTAGCCATAAATCCCCACAGTGATTATGGTTTTTTGCTAATGGAAATAAAAGGTGAGAGAACTAAAAATAATAATAAAAATACTTCAAATCTCTACACTTGAATTCAATTAATGCCTCCATTTTAGTCTATCAAACACTTGAGAGAGCCACAATAAGAGGAAATATAGATATAAGTGCCTAAACAAAGTGGTCAACAGTTGCACAGACATATAAATCACCCCCTCTTCATGAATGTGCTCAAAAAATCAAATTATCACTTTTATTTTCTCCAATTACTTTAACTACTTTCACCTTAAAACCATGCAAATAATATTAAAACCATATAAATGACATTGCCTTTGCTGCTGAAAGAGGCAGAAGGTGGGAGTCTATCCTGGCTGTCAAGTAGGTGCTGGGGCTCTCCTCCCTGGCCGTGCATTTTGCAAAGAGTTGTGATTTGCTCTTAGCGTTTGAAAGAAGCCTCTGCAAATTTACGTTATTTTTTTAAGTGTAAATCCCTGGGGATAAGTTAGCAAATGCTTCAGTGCTTTTAAAAATAGCATTTTGCTTGAGTGGTGGCTCGGCTGGTGCTGCAGACCGTATATATTTATTTATTTAGAGGGTCTGAGGCTGGAGTTCTGACCATGCATCGCTTCCTCTGAGTCCTTCCATTGCACCACATGCTTCCCATTGCTTCTCGTTAAAAGTAATTTTAGTCCTTCTGTTTTCCTTTCAATGGCCATTATCTGTTAGACAAACTAAACCCCAAAGAAGGCCATCCTCTCTTAAAGGCTAATTATATTGGTTTAAAATTATTCTATCTCCAATTTTCCCATAGCACCAGGGAAAACATGGTCTGAATTGAGGTGGAATGATTGCCATGACGTCGTATCACCTAAAACTGGCTTGCCACAGCAGCTGTGCCCAGGAAGGAGCCCCTGCCGCGTCCTTCCTTTCCCTCCCAGGAGGATGTGGGAGGTGCAGAGGGGTGTTGGGGCGGGAAGCCTTCGGAGGCAGGGTGCTGCTCGGCTCCCCTCCCAGCACATCACCTGAGAAAAGGTCCTTGGACATCCCCAGCCCAGCCTCTGTGCGGGTGTCAGTGCTGGGGCATCCAACAGCACCTAACAGAGGCTTTTGTGGAAATGTGTGTGCTCAGGGGGAAAATCCAAACCCTGCAACTCTCCCCGAGCTAACATTTTAGCAAGGAGGAGGATGGGAGAACGCATGATTGCCAGCACGCTTCCTGTTAAAATGGGCAGATTAGCAAATTTTGCAGAATTTCATTGGGAAGTCAGAAAGCACAGCAACAAGGAAACCCTTCGTACACATCCAGTCAGGGCTAAAGCCACAGTCTAAGCATGTATAGAGGTGTACTTATGTCTTCTATACCGTGATGTCTGGGACCTTTGCTCATGGATTCACTTACACAATGTCCAGCACTGTGCAAAGATGGTGCAACAAATTCCTTCCTTTTCTGGGGGAGTGAAACCAGTGGCGGCTCCGGCGGTGCCTCTTGCCACAAGCGGTGATGGTGTGCTGGGAACCAGCGCTGCCCCTCGGCAGGGGTCCCAAGCTGAAAACCTGCCCCGTCTCTGCCGGTCCACGCTGCTTCTCCAAGCAGATATCTTTGTGGAAGTGTCCTTGGCTTGCAAGGTCAACGCAGTACTTAAAAAAAAAATTGGTCTTCATATACTATGCATTGGGAAACTTGCTGCAGAGGAAGATGATGTCTGGCAGCTCCCATTGGCAAAACAAAAGAAAAAGAGGAGAAAATACAACCAACCTTTAGTGTCAAAGCAGAGGTTTTTGGGAAGATGCTCTCCTCTGGACATGGCCAGCTAGGTGCAGAAGGACGTCAGGACCAGCTCGGCATGACGAGCCTGGGTTCACTTCAGCAGAAGGAAGCGATTATTTATATATCGTGTACCTGAATTGAGCGTTTCCCATCCCTAGGTACCAGGCAGGCTTTAAAACGAGTAGAGGCTGTTAATGGCACTGATGTTTCACCTGCCTGTTACCATTGCCTTCAGACAGCTTGGGCGCTTGTATTTAGAAAACTTGCTTTACTTGGAATATTCAGTGTATGAACACAAATAGTTATAGTTTCGTTTGCAGCTGAAAAACACCCACTGCCCAAATACAGGAGAAGCTGGAGCTCCTGCTGTCCAAACTCGGGCTCTGGACATCCTGAAAATAATTCAGGAGTCAAGGCTCTGACTGGCAATTTAACTTAGTTGTCCCATCTTTTAGAAGACAGCTTGGGTGTCAGCACTGGAAGTAGCTTTTCTCTGTCTCGTACACGCAGTCTACAAGACATCCGTACCGAAAGGCATGGAACTGTGATTTTCGGAGCTGCCTGGCATCCCCAGCGGCGTGGCCAGCTGGGCTTCCCGTCCCCAGCACGGTTCGCTGCCGGCTGGCCAGGAGCAGAGGGTTGCAGCGCGTCCCAGCCCCGTCTCAGCTCCCACCAGCTGAAGCCACTCGTTCTACCCAGCGTGAGCCCGGCACAAGGGGCTGATATTCAGGTATGGACCTCTCCCCCCGTCCCAAGGTTAAATTGTGCCTATGCTAAGGGGGCTCATAAATGCTGACATGTTTATTTTAATTTTTCAATTTCAAGATTTCTATTAATTATTTTAACAAAAAATGCCACCAATTTATTTAGTGGAATAATTTAAAAAATATTTTTGTTAAGAAAAATTCATTTTGGTCTTAAAACATACATCTATCCCAGAAGAAAGCATCATAGGGGTTGATAAAAATATCTTTGAAAATATTGTGTATAATAAAAAAAAAAAAGGCATCAGTTTTTCTTTCTTTAAAAGCCAGGCTTGAGCACAAAGGGAGTGAAAATTCATGGCCAGCCCTGCCCGGTGGGGCTCGGCGTGGCTGGGACCACTGCTCCGTTCAGGGGAGGGTTCACCCAGGGGGCCCGCCTCCCCTATACATCTTCCATGCATCCTTCTGTGAAACCTGAGGGGTCAAATATTTTTACCTGTACACCGCATTTATATATACCGTATTTGTGAAGAAGATGTTTATGTGCATGCAAGTGTACATATATTTGTACATATATGTATCAGTCACAACCTGGATTTTCATGAGATAAACGCATGTTTGCTGTTGGCAGGAAAAATGCCTAAGTGTCACTGAAATATTTCTTACCTACTACTAACAATTATTATTTTTAGTATGATCATTATACAGTAGGGTACTTTCTCCTGGAAAGACCAGTTAAACTGAAATATTTCTCTCCTGTAGAAAAAAACACAAGTCAATACCTTTTAAGGTTGGTTTGGGTTTTTTTTAATCTTAACTCCTGCGTCATTGATTTAAGTATCCTCTGTAATCTGTAATTGTAAAAACATTTTGAAAAATTAAAATGCTTACGCACTTGTATCCATTCGTTACTACTGAGGTGTTAAAATAATTTATTCCATTATATTAACGATTGCTTGATGCATCAAAAGATAATTTGCCATGTAATTTTGTTAAACCTGAAACTGTAGCATATTTTCTTGATAATACCATTAATATATCAAGAGTAAATAAAATGTTTAGTGGTAGGCACATTAATTATCGCCTTCATCTACTGGTGTTTAAAACTAAGAAATAATTAAATGTGCTTTAATAAGATATGGTTCTGGGAAAGCAGGATCATTTATGAATTGCTAGAGGTGCGTACAGCTGCCTTTCCCTTGAGAGGAGGAATTTATGCCGAACACCCCGCTGATTGTTCAGGAGGTAAAGAACCAATAGCTGCATGTACAGAGGTTTAATTTAAAGTGTGTTTCTCACTAGGCTGCTCACAACACTTAATTAAACTCTGCTGTTTTGGCAATGACAAATGCTGTAGTGCAAAAGGAACCAGAGTAGCAGTGACTGAGAAGCTTTCGTAATTTCTTTCATGTGCACTGGCAGCCAGATCCAGGTCAGGAGAGAAGGAAAGAATAAAAGAAGATTTATTTAAGGTGTTTGAAGGAAGTTGCCACTTTCCAGCATCCGTCTTAATTCCCGAGGAAGGTTGCCTTACGTGCAGGTTTCATCGACCCGTGTTTGCAGATATTGCGGCTTGTGGCCACGGAAAAGAATTTGCCACTGTTTCTCAGCCTTTTCATCTGAGATGCTCCTATTCATCCTGTTGGGCTCATGGTTAAAACAGTCAAAATTAGAGGAGGCTGGCATGTGCCTGGCTATTCCCTTCCTCACCCAGCCACAACTCCTCTTGACTTCAGATGGGCCCATTAATACCGCGCTGGAGTATGCAGTGCTTATATACTGAAAGGAAGGTGATTATAAGCGGTATAGATAATCACGGTTTTAGACAGATTGTGTCATTCCCTATTCAGAGAGATTTTTAAATAGGCAAGTTTCTTTCAAGTCAATAAAAAAATCCATTTTTCACATTTGTGCTATGAAATACCAACCTGAAATGTGAAGAAACACTCTTTTCTAGGTATTTCTAGCTTCAAGTCCTTTATTTTAGGCATAGATGGACATAAATGGTATTGCATGTTAAACCACAGTCTCTTCTGTTTTTAATTCACTGTTCCCCTGTACACCTGTCCACACAGTTTAAGAAGGCTAATGTAAATTGTCAGTAATATATAGTCTCGTTTAGCACTTGCATTAATAAAAAAAAGCAGTGAAACAGCTATCACTGATAACTTTCCCCCTGTGTCTCCAATCATAATTCAGAGGGTTGCAAGGACACATATTTTGGGAAATGGTCCCTCAGTTTAAGTCTGTGTTGAAGCTGACAATTTCTGAGACAAAAAGCACTAAGATCTTTTGCAGTGAAAACCTGTATTGCAATAGTAAATTAGAGTTCTAGAGAATGCCAGGTAGGGCTCAAATTTCCTCTGTGGAGGTAAAAAAGAAAAAAAAAGGATAAAATAATTTGGACTAGCTTCCTTAAGTCTGTGTGCATGGAGGGAAGGAGCCAGGAGGGAGGCGAGCTGCGTTTAGCCTGTGATTGTGCCATGAAAGAGAGCTGCACAGATCTGAAAAGTTAGGTCTGAGGAGAAGCCTTTGCAGGCTGCAAGCCTGTATAATATTCCCTTTCATTTACTGAGGGTCTCCAGATGAATTAGAGGCAGTGTTTCCTATGGGCTGGGGGCGAGCTCCTGCTAAGTGCTTGCCACGCAGTGCTCGAGCAGAGCAGAGCAAAGAAAATGGTTTCTCACTGCGTTCACCGGAGTCGTGAGGACGTGTCAGCAACGGTGATGATATTTATAAAAATATCACACCGGTTAAAGCTTTTTTTTTTTTCTTTGAAGGGTATTTTTGATGAATTCTAATGTAAACCATTTTGTTAATTTAATTGATTTTTTTTCTTTTTAGTATGGACTTAAATAAAACCTCAGCTGAGTCCCCAAGGGCTGGTGGTTCTCTTTGATCTGGGTGAGCTCTTCCCCTGCTCTCTCCCATGCTTTTTCATGCCTTTCTCCCCTTTCCCTGTCCCTTTTTCTCTGCTAGGAACTCTCCCATAACACTTTGCACCCACCGTATTGCTTTCTGCTACCTTTCCCCTCTCCTGCCTTCTCCCCTTTGCAGCTGTGAGGGTCCCCCAGCGTTTCTTCAGCACAAGGGGAGGTAAGTGTGGGGAGGTTTCTCTGGCTCTTCACCATAAGTGGGACCACCTGCCCTTGAATTCCCTCTGATTAGCCCTGATTTCCCCCCCCCCACCACCCTTTTGGGTAATTGGGTGGTGGCTGGGATGCTCGTGCTCCCCTTCCCAGGACTTCTCTAGCAGCAGAAGCTGCTCCACCTTCAAAACCTTTGAGCTGGCTGGGCTCAATCATACGAGTGCAACTCCTTGCTGATATGCTCTCTGCCTGTCTGCTGTGGTTCCTGAGCGTGTTTGAAGTATTAAGGTAAAACTTTTATATAATACCTTTTACTAGAGATAGAGCAATTCAGCCGGGGCCTATTTACCCTACCCATTTATTTAAAAGTCCAACAATAAAACCAGTCCATTCTGAATGGTAGATAAAATGCGGTGTAATTGATGAATGCCTTTTGGCAAGTGCAGTTGAGTTTCCATGGGGTTTTATACATTATTGACACTGTCAGTGATTTCAGTGATTGTGGCTACAGCTGGGATATTATTATTACTGTGTTGCAGTACTTCTGTTGGGAGGCTATTGCAGAGGCACAGCTGGAAGTGCTAGTGGCATTTGATGTTCATGACCTGCAGTAATTGTACCATTTTATAATGGGAGTTTAGGAAATGCATGGTGAAGAATTAAAAGGTGGCCAGCCCAGTGGCTCGTGGGCAAGGAAGGGGGTCTGCCCCAGCCAGGTCCAGCACCACAGGGCAGGCAGGGCTCGGGGGGACCCATAAGGCTTTCTGTAGCCCTGTTTGCTTCCACTGCATCCAGAAGGCCAGCATACCTGGTGGTAAATATCACTAGGAGAGCCCTTCACCTGCCCTTTCTCTCCCACAGTACTGGATGCTGTTACGCCCTGGGTCGTACAAATTGCCTGCTCACCTGTAGGAGCTCCAGCTGGCGCTACGTGGAACAAAGATTAAAAACACTTTTCTCTCTGATTGCTGATGGACTGACAAATGAGCCATTTAAAAAACAGGTCATGGCTTTTGCTCTGCGGAGACCCCTCTTGCCGCGTGTCGGCTGTGGCATCGCAGCGGTGCGGGCATTACGTGTGCCAGGGCGTGCTGTCGCCGGCTGCGATGGGGCTGAGCTGCACGGCGACACGCATGCGCTGCAGCTGCTGCCAGAAAAGCTCTCACATTTCTTTCCCCTGGCAGGTGGTGTGGTGAAGACTTTAAACCTTTTCAGAGTAGTGGAGAAACCTTATATAAGAAATTCCCATAACAAAGCAGAAGACAGACACAACTGCAGCCTGCCTAAGCGAAGTACGTGCATGGTATACACTTTGTCCATCAATGTTTATGTAGTTGTGTGACCCTTTCATTGCACTCCACTCTTGACAGCAAACATCTTAAACGTGTCTTGACGACTTTGCAAAAGCAGTTGTTTTCAGAGCCTTTAGGAGGACTACCTGTGTGCTCTGATGGGTTGCCGCTCTGTTTGGAAGGGGATTGAACATCAGACCAGCTAAGAGTCTTACCTGTGTTTCAGAGCCATGGTGAGAAGCCCAATAAAAACATGGTATTTACCTGCAAACAGCATCTCCAGTAATGCAGAGGACCTAGACAGCTTCTTGTACAGAAGCAACGCTGCCAGAAAATGTCTTGTCCTGCTGGTAACGCTGATGCTCTCGATCGCTCTTTATTCACCATGGTTTGTTTTTTCCTTGTTTGTGCACTGGTGCCAGGCATCATGGCTGCACACAGAGGTGCTTCTTACAGCCTTAAACAGGCAGGAGCAATCTCCCCTGAAGCACCAAGGAAGGGGCTCATCACTGGTGTTCATGGAGAATTCCTTGCAGGCAGGGAGAGGGACCAGCCCTGGGAAATCACAATACTTGCTCTGTGCTTGCAGAAGAGCTCCTACTTCCTGGCTAGGATGAACCTCATAGGAGCCAGGATTCATGTTGTGAGTCCATGGCATTTTGTAAAGAGTAAGATAATTCTGGTATGCTCGACAGAGAAAAACCAAAAGATCATCCTCTGTACAATCCCATAGAGCTACTAAAACCCCTTGCAAGGACGTTACACTCCATTAAATAGTGCAGGAAGTCCTCATGGTCACCTTAAATATCTCTGAGCCACCCATGAGCAGAGAGGAGTGCTCACCTTGCTTTGATGAAATGACAGCCCTACCCCTCTCCTCGCTGGTGCTGCGGGACCAGGACAGCCCCCACCCGCGCCGTGCTCGCCGGGGCCCTGGCTGCCTTGCAGCCAGAGCTGAGAGCAGGCGGAGAGGTAGGGGTGATACTCCCTCTCTGCACCCCTATTCTCCTTCTAAGATTACATGAAGCTCAGCAGAAATTTGGTTTTTCCTTCTCTGCTGCTGCTCTTCCTTAAGTAATTCCTTATGAAATAGCTTAAAAGAAAATGATAGCCTGAGGGTTGGTGGTTTCGGGTTTTTTTTCCCTTCCGTTTTTCTGTGGGTTTTTTGTTTTGTTTTGGGTTGGGGTTTTTTTTGGGGGGGGCTGGGGGGTGGTTTTGGGGTTTTATTTCGGTTTTTAATCCTCCAAACTTTAAGAGGAATTGTTTTCCTGCTGTGGCGCTTAGTATAGAGCTGAATGACCCTATAGAAAGCATTACACTTTCTAGTAACCTAACCTCTTTGTTAAATCTCTTTCCTGTTAAATTTATATGAAGTTTCATAGCACTGAAGAGCTCTGAACGCAGCCCAGTATTTACTCTGGCTGCGCCACATCCCATCTTTCGCGTGAAGCCTAGGGCTGCAGGTTGCATTCGTTGCAGTGACTCTGGTGTTGGTGTTTCAGTGCTGGGGTCTGAGTACCTGAAACATCTCTTGGACATGAACCATGGTAAAACAACCACGTTGACTGTTACTCTGGCATGGGAAATTATGCTGCCATAGTTAAACCTGTGGATTTAACATACATACTTGCTTTGTATACATATATAGTTTGCTTTTGAATCTAAATGTTTGCTCTGAATCTTTGGCCACTTTTCTCCCCTTCTTTCATTTCATCTCCTGCCTTTGACTGGTTACAATCTCAAGATGTTTGCCAAATATTCTACAGTACAGCAAGAAATCCATGTTGATAGATACCAAATTCCTGTTAGCTGTTAAGGTTGGAAGAGGTGTGTTAGGTAGCCCATCACATAAAGCTTGATCAAAATCCCTGAGTAAATGCCACAGGAACCCTCCAGGAATAGAGCCTTTAATCTTTAGATCGTCTAAAAGGAGCCTGGTGACATGACTTGGCTTATTGCAGAAAGCTAATTTCAGTGACTCTTGTGATATCATGAAGATCCTCAAGTCCTTCGCCCCATCCTGTTCTAAGAAGTAGAAACGGGTTCTTGCTCATGACTTTTTTTTTTCCTCCCCAATGCTAAAGTACTAAAAATTACAAAGAAATGAAAAATACTTGGGCGTGCCTAAGCACTTTTTACCTTTTTGAAGTGCTGGACATAGCTGCTGTTTCCCCTTACCCAGGGCAAGGGCTGGTTCAGAGCACCCCTGGTACCGCTCGGCTCAGGGCGCCGGTATTTCAGGTTATTTCAGGGCTCTCCTTTTTGTTGTCCACTGGAAAACGAGATCTCTCTTCTGCTGATTTAACATCCCTCAGAGCTGGGCAAACTGGAGAGGATGGTTCCCTGGAAAAACGGGTGGGCTCTTTGCTGGGAAAACACTGTCCTAAGGAAGGAACTGCAGTAGGTGAGAGTAGAGGTTTTAATGGGTTATTTTATTATCTTAATATTGGCATCTGAATATTATATTTTAAACGACATTATGAAGGAAAAGAACCAGCAGAGGAAAGACTCAGACAAGTAACTTTGCTCTTACTAAAAATTGATGGGACCTGTGTACCTAATTCACACTAACTTTGGATTTTTTTTTCATCAATAAGTAATAAAACTTGACAAATCATTTATTATTGCTGTTTCTTGAAGTAATGTTTCATCAGTGGGGGAATATGTAGAAAAACTGTTTTATGGTGTGGTGTGAATCCTTGCGGATCTGCATCCGAGTGCGTGTGTCACCCTGTGCTGCTGCTGGACCCTCTCTGGCCTTGCTCTCCTGGCAGCCTGGGCTCACGTTCTGAAGTCGCCTTGGGTGGGGGGAATCGGAAGTTTTGCGGGTTTGCATGCAGGCTACGGACTTGGTGTAAAATAGACTTTTTTTCTACCTGGTCAGGGCAATGTGTTTTGGTCTGATCCCGCCACTATTTCGTCTGTGTCTGCAAGCTTGCGCACGTGGAAAGTCCTGTCTGTGGTTTTGTGGGGCTGCTGCTTTTCAGAGCAATGCTTTTGGGGGAGGTACCGCTGCTGCCACTTTGCATTTTTACCGACTAATTTATTTTGCAGCAGAATATATGAGGGTTTTTTCTTTTTTTTTCTAGATAAATAAAATGATAGAGTAAAGCTTCAAGAGGTATAAACACTTCAGTAGCTGAACCTAAAATACCTACTGCAGTATAAACCAACTTAAAATCTGTCAGCATTGATATACTTGTATGACCCACTGGCATTGCTTAACACCATACAAATGTCCAGGGCCCATGTTCTGGATTTGGTGTGATACTGTGGGGTTTTGGGGCTGAGAGGAACAGAGAGATGCTCTGTACTAACAGCACGTCAGACCACAGCTGTGTTATATCTTCTCTTGAATCTCAGCAATGCTGAATTCAGAACTATGGTTTGCATTTTGTCCCACATTTATTAATAAAGCTGTACTAATGGCTTGCTTACAGCTGGGAACTAAATCAGTCGAGACAAAAGAAAGGGGAAAAAACCTGGATTTTTTTGCAGTGACATTTCGCTTGAGGACAAAATATGGTGATTGCCATTGAGGTGCGCTGTTGGTACAGTACTGACGGTTGTACCCACACCCAGACCCTTTCACCCATAACCAAGATGGTAAAGAATGCGCTGTTGATCTTGGTTTATCAGAAGTTCAAATTTTTATAGAATAAATCAGACCTTTGGTAGCTTCTTGGTTCAATCCACTGCTGGTATGTCGTTAAGAAAAAAGATTAAATTTTTAGTATGTATAGGATACTATTATTTAGTTTTACACATACAAGCTAGGAAATGAGAAGCTAGAAAATGGTATGACAATCACACATGCAGTATTCTTTATTGGTGATCATCATCTTTGCCACTTAAAATAGGTCACTTGAATGCCCACCCCTCTGCAGCGGCCGTGCCCCGCTGCCGGTGAGGGCCTGGCCCAGCTCCCGCTCAACGCAGAGATGCTATTTGGTGTCGTGGGTTTGGTGCCGACACTGCGTGGGTCATTTGCCTGGGAGTGAGACACCGTAGCATCATGTCTCCCCATTCAAACCTTCTGGTAGTGCTCTACTGCTAAATTAATTTCAAGACAAGCTTTAAGGACCTGTCATTAACACATACCACTGATGCATCATGTTACTTGCATCCAGACAATTTTAATCACAGCTAAGATAGCAAAGAGTAGTAGTATTAGGAAGGGTGGGTGAAACTTGAGTGTAGGAACCTCCAGTTCCAGTGCACGCTGCAAATGAATCACCGTTGAGGGGGGGAGAGCCCAGAAAGGGGATGGTCTCCCCAGCCTCCTCCTGGGATCGGTGGTCTTCCCTGCCCCCCTGGGGCAGCAGCCTCGGCACTTCATCCACTTTATTGATTTTATTTTATTTTTATACTTTCAAATTGCACACGTCACAGCTGCCTGACACCGGCTAGGAGTGTACTAAGGCTATTGTTGTAGCCTTTGTGACAACCAAGAGAAATTGTTTCTGGGTAGGGGGCCAAGGGAAAAAGGTTGGGGGGAGGCCACTGGAGAGGTGAGATTTAAAGATTCGGGTGCTGAGTTAAGTGGATGAGGAAGAGGATGAAGAGGAGGTCACAAGGTAAAGAAAGGAGGCAGAAAAAAGTAATTGCAGCTTGGGGCAAAAGAGAGTGAGTACTGGAAGAGGATCCAGGGTTGTGGGAAGGATGCATGGGAAGGAACGCGGGGCTGCCTGGAAATGCAGCAGGGTGGTCCACAAAGCCAGCACCTTGGGGGAAGCTGTCGTTGGGTAAGGGAGAAGTGCAGGGAGAAGTCTGGATGCAGAGGCTGGGCGGCCAGTGCTCCTGGGAGGAGAGCAGGCTGCTCAAGAAAATCGGTGAGATGGAGGAAGCCAACGCACAAGCTGGCAGGGAATATACAGAGAATTTGAGCGTGCATGTGTTTGCTCCCAGGACTCAATAAATACACCTGTTGTAGCCTTTTTGCTGCAGCTGGTCAATTCTCAGCCTGACAGAGGCAGTGCCACCAGTGACCTCTGCTGCCCCAAGAGATGCCCAGTCCTGTCCCACCTGAGCCTTGCAGGGGCAGAAATCTACCCACATAGCTCCCCGCTCTATTTTTTTACCTCTTGGACATTGAAAATAACATAGTTGTATTAAGACAATGCTCATCTTGGGTTAATTAGTTTCTTTGCAGGGCTAATTAGCTCAAGCTGAGCACTGTGCTAACACACCTGTATTGCTTCTATAAGGGAGGCAGTTTGTCTGGGAGGAGGTCAGCTGTAATTTCTTTTTATGCTCCAGATTCAATCGAAGTTCATGTCTGGGTTCATTCTGAGCCTGGGAATAAAATTCAGGACAGTTCTTATTTTATGTCAATTGGTTCTTATCTTCTTAATCTGAAACTTCAATGTTTGCCCGGCAGAAGCAGTTAGCTGTTATGAAAGGACTTGTGCTTCTGTGGGAGATGATGGGAATTTTACTTTCAATTTTGGTGGAAGTAGAAGAAAGCTGTGTGACACTAATCTCATATCAAGACATAATCTAGGCACATCTAGGTACTGAATGGATGTTTTGTGCAAAAATTGATAAACAGTTGATCGACAGAAATAGCCGAATCTTACTTCTGCTGCCCTGACCTGCAGCAAGGGCTCTGTAATTTACTTCTTACCAACCTTCCTCCTGAAATACCTCCCCTGTAAGATGGTGATAAAGTGAATGTCTAAGTGGTGTAATTTGTTAATTATTTTTTTTACTGTAATTTGGAAATTCGGATGCAAATGCCAGGAATAGCTGATATAAAATACATTGAAAGTAAATGTGACTGGACATTGAAAATACACCAGGATCCCCGTGGACCTGCAGGGGATCTGGTTGGGGGTCAGGGAGCCCCACTCTGGCGAATTCCCTCTCATGCGGTTTTCCAAGCCGTAGTATTTAATTGACCATTTCTTCTTTTGACAAAGCATGTAAATTGGTGTCGTTTTTTCAGAATAAAAAAGATAATTCTTATGCAATTACCTTTTAAAAAGATCAGTTTAACTATTTCATAGCAGCATTACTTGTAGGTAAACTTTTGAAGGGATATCGTCCACTTTAAGAGCAAAGCACACTTTATGAATATTTCCTGCAATACACACAGCAAAGATGGACTCTGGTTCCTCAGCTGGTATCATGTTCAAAATAAAAGTAAATATGGAAATATTTCCATTTCACAAAACTAAAACCATTTGATCCATAATAATATAGCACTGCTCTGAAAAATTTAAATAATAATAAGTATTGTGCGCCAAACAACATTTTTGAAGGGGCTGCCAGTATTCTCATAGCAGTTAATAAAGTAGTCACAAGTGATTCTGCCCACTTTTGTCCCAAAGAGGATCATATTTAATGCTCCATTTAATTTGCTCAAATGTCAGGGAACATCAAAAGGGGAAATTTATTGTATTAGTCACTGAAAGAGATATAGTAGGAGCATCATGCTATCTAAAGATGATTAATAAAAATAGCTATTGATTTTGCAAAGTCAATAAATCCAGCTGTTCAAATGATAGTATTAGTCAGTCGAAGGGACTAGTTTAGTTTGTTTGGGTCTCTGTGGATATATCTGCAGCCTTTGCCGCTCTCCCAGCCAGGGGAGGATGAGAAGGAGCCGCGCCGGGTCGTCCCCTCCCTGGGATCAGAAGTGGATTTGCATCAGCCACTGGTGGGAATCTTTGAACCACAGCACAAACATAGAGTCTCACTTGTTGTTTTGTTCAAAGATAAGTGCAAAAAACCCGCCCTGTTGCACTTGCCATTGAAAAGGGAGACACAAGGAAATAGATGTAAGAGAAAGCCCAGGTAACCAGATTTTACAATTTTTTTTTTTTTTTTTTTTTTGTCACAGTACTTGTCACTCCTTGGTTTTCATCCGTGTGTAGACCTGCTGGCACTAACCTAACAGACGTTCTGTGTGGTGGCTGCAGGTTTCTCCCAGCCTTTCTCCTCTGGCTGTGCTCAGAGGGGACGGTGCTGCCTGCGCAGCATGGGGCCGCCCCAGCTCTCCCCTGAGCGGGTTTCACATGGCTTACAGTGTCTTTAACAATGCTTTTTTATTATTTTTCTTTTCTCTGCATAGAAATGCTCCTTAGCCTCTCACTCTGCCTGCCCTCATCGCTATAACTCTCATTTCTGGAGCAGTCCTTGCTGCTATTTAGAGAGATAAGAATCTCGTCCCCTCCCTCCTCCACGTAACAGGGCTCCAGGAAAATTATTTCAGTGACGAGTTTTTTGTGAATTGCAGCTTTTCCCTCTCTGAATTACTTTTACAGGAACAAATTCCAAGAAAAACATGCCGGCCATGTTTGCACAGTAATTCTCACAAACGGCCAAGTCAGGCTTACTGCGTTCATCTCCTAGTGGCGTAAGCCTTGAACTCTGTTTAATACTGTTTAAGAAACCTAAAATAAGTCAGTATTTGGCATCAGAAAGTGGAAAGCACTGGCTGATTTCAACACTTCCTTTTCTGTTTATTTTCTTAGCGAGGCCAGATGTCATCATGCTAATTTTTCTTGGATTGACGATGGGAAAAAATTAAGGATGCTAACTTTAGTTTAAAAATATTTCTTTGGCTATATCATTTCTACACTTCCTTTCTAAACTCTTAAGCAGCTGAGTTTCATTTGCAAAAATGTTCATTGCAAATTTGCAGATAATGCAGAGATTGCCGCGAACGGATAGCCGTGATCTATAAAGGGGGCTTATGAGAAAGATGGAAAGAGACTTTCTACCAGGGCCTGTAGTGACAGGACAAGGGGTAACAGGTTTAAACTGAAAGAGGGCAGATTTAGATTGGGCATGAGGAGGAAATTGTTTATGATGAGGGTGGTAAGAGACTGGAAAAAATTTCCCAGAGAGGTTGTGGATGCCCCAGCCCTGGCAGTGTTCAAGGCCAGGTTGGATGGGGCTTTGAGCAACCTGCTCTAGTGGAAGGTGTCCCTGCCCATGGCAGGGGGTTGGACTATGTGATCTTTAAAGGTCCCTTCCAACCCAAACCATTCTGTAATGAGCACAGTTACCTAGATCTTTTGGTGGGGGAAAAAAGCCTCTGTAATTTAAATGCTAAATTCACTTACTAATGAAATGCAGAATAAATTATAAGATGGGGTAGATCATAGCAGCTTTGAAGATTTCAGGATGATACTGCCTTAATTTCTGAGATTCTACTATGATGCTGAGATCACAGTTTTAATTGACAATAGGTAAGCATAAGCCATTGGTGCCTCTCACAAACAGATGGGCCGAATTATCTGTCACCTGAAGTATTTAACCAGAGATGAGACGTGCTCCTTAAAAATTCCTTAGGTCATCAGTTACTGTGCTCTGTGCAAGAACAGGGGAGACGTGTTGGGTAACCTGTAAGATACAGGAGGAAGGCTAAATGGTCACTGTGTGCTTGTTTGATTTCTGATGGGAACTTTCCTCATGTCCTTATGGAATCACCCAGCACTGAAATTCCTGATGGCTGTTACCAAGCCCTCGCTGTGGTCTGTAGGAAGCAGGAGCTTACGTGTGTTTGGAAGTCACGAGCTGCTACAAGTCTTCTAGCTTGCTCCTCTAGTTAGCCAAAGTTGCACTGCTTCTCTCTACTTAACATGACCCAAATCTTTCCAGGTTGGGCTGGATTTGTCCGTTGATATCCCTTCAGATTAAGGTTTTCCTCTCCCTTTTTGGGAATATAAATTATTATGAGAAACAAACATTAAGGTACTCAGATAGTCTCCAGGTCACAAGCTCACATTCTTCCCAAGCACCTGAAAGCTCAGCCAAGGCATGCAGTGTGCGTTTGTAGGGGGGTCTTGGTGGCTGTGTTCTGCCTACCAGGGCAGTCAGCAAACTCAGTGTCTCACGTAGGAACAAGGTCTAGACAAGGCTGGATCCGCCTCTTAAACCAGCCCAGTGTGACTGGAAATTATACCCCCAGCCCATCAAGTTGGACCCAGTGTGATGCGAAGTCTTCTATTCCTAAACCAGTTTTGTACATTTATCTCGGGCATTAATCTGCACAGTGAAACCTTGTCGAATGTCTTTTTGAAAATTTAAGTATACTACATCTACTGAATTTCCCTTATGTACCGTGGCACTAATATCTTCAAAGAATGCCAGGGATTAGTTAAGCACGATCCAGCATGCCGAAAGCCATGCTGCCGTCCTTAATCACACCCTCCTCCTTGCCCTGCCTCCCTCGGGAGGGTTTCCCATAGTTTCCTTTCCTGATGGATGTGAAACTCCCTGGTCTACGGTTGCCAGTTTGTCTTTTTAAAATAACTGAGCTGTGTTTGACAGGTTCAGAGCCTCTGTAATCTCACCCAAAAGTTTATGAGCTCTTTAAAATGTCCATTAAAGATTCACAGGTTGCCCTGCTCATTATTTGACATTATAATTTAAGCACATCCATTCTCCTATCACTTTAGGTGATTTTTTTTTTTTAAGCTTTTCTTCTTCATGGAAGCATGCTTATAAAAACTCATAGTGGTAGCTGGTTTCTTGCTGCTGGTGTACCAAAGCAGGCAGAGGGGCAGGGAGGGGATACACGGGTGTGTAATGCTCTAATGGGAAGGCTGCAGTCCTCCACGACACCGATGAACTCCGGATTGCCAGGAGGAATGAAGGACCCGTGTTAGGTGAGCCCGAGGTGCTCCTCACCCCAGCCAGTCTTGCACGTCCCTTTTAAAGCACCCCCTGAGCCTCCACTGGAGCCCCCGATGTCCCCGCAGCTCGGCCGTGCACCAAGCTCTGCCGTCGGGAAGGGGACCGAGCTGAAGGAGCTCATCGTGTTGCCAGGGGGAGGAGGAGAGTGGAAGGAGAAGGTGCAGGGCAGGGGGTCCTCCGTCCTCCCCATGAAGGAAAGGATGGTGGCAGGGCGGAAATGTTGGTCCATTATGCCAGAGAGCAGATAATGTCTCCTGCATGGGTATTAGTCTCGGTGGGTGCTGAACCGTGGCAGCTTCTGAAGCAGGCACCCAAGGAGACCTAATCTGGTGGTGAATGGAGACATTAGTGAACATGCTTCTTTGTAAAAGTGTTCTTATCTCAGACCTTGCATATGTACCGTGGGCTTCTGCAGTGCCCATGATAAGTAGTACTCCTTGTTTCATTGAATGGCGGAGTAAATAGTCACATAAAACCCATATAATTTGCTGGCTTGTAAGTTAAAGCCCCAGGCAGTCTTATCACTTCTTTTGTCATGTCCCTTATACTTCTAGGGCAATTCCGTGTCAAATTGCTCTACATTTTGCATCCTGACCCAGCAAAAGTGGAAGCCTGCAAAAAACTTACCATCTCTTCATCTTTTTTCTTTTTTTTTTTTTACATCTTGTACCTTATGAGCCGAACGATTTTTTCCTTCCAGAGAGCTAAGTGTATCTCTGCAGCTGCACATAGAGCACATCATTTCACCAGGGCTCGTCAATGTTATCAAAGTACAAAAGAAAAACATCAGTGTTTGACTAACTTTAAAAGTGAAGATATTAATTATTGAGCAGTGGAGGAGATCTTGCCTTAATACTGATGTTCAGGCAGATACCATATTTATCTTAAAGTACCCCAGAGCAAAGAACCCGAGAGGAAGATGGTTACCTTTGCAACCATATTTATCATGTAAATAGCTCAGAAAAGGATACTGCCAGTTACATCTTTAAAATACAAAAATGCATGCATTTCACTATTTTGTAAATGCCAGAGAGGTGCAGCATCCGTTAGAGTTAACGGTGCGGCACTTTTGTGTTCAGTAGCATGAATCATTAATCATGAGGCAGGCCATATTCTTGTACTGCTTCTGCTTTCATTACTTGGCCTAATTAAACAGTTCTCTGAACTGGAATCTCAGATTCCTCTGTTACAGATTATCATTAATTATGGTGAAAGTGCTCAGAGATGTTGGACTCAATTATATTCTGCTCAACTCTGGCACTGCGTGATTCATTGCACAGCCTGCTTTGCAGATGTACTCTTTTCTTATCTTGCACTCCCACTTTTGTAAATTGGGCTCTGCCAGCCAACAAACTAAGAGTTATGTGCTGCGTTTTCATTAAAAACATGTTGGAGAAGCAACACCAATTAAGGATTCTGTATTTTATACTGAACGAGGAGCCGAGCACTGGGTCTGGGAGGAAGAGCTGAGCAAAGCAGCCACTCCGCTCCACTCCACGGCTGAATTTGTGCACGATGCTGTGGGCTACCTCATCTCAGGTTTGGGTCGGCACTGTTCCTCTCCTTCACCTTTCCATGGTGCACCTTCTCCCAGGAGGGCTGCCAGGGGTAATGGGCGCTGGGCTGGTGTCAAACCCAGCACACAGCGCCACAGCCAGGGGATGTTTGCTGACATTGAGCCTCTTCCTCCACAGCATTAGTGATTTAAATGCTGTTAATAGTCCGAGCAGCCAGAATTTTTCCTTGTGATTAATGTGAAAAGTAGCAATAACATATACCAGTAGTGTAACATGGTTAATATTAATACATATAACTAGCCTTAACACCTCTTACTTCTACCAGACACAGTTTAATAAATTAACATATGAAGTAAACGCAAGGTTTTGTAGATTGGCATTTTAAATTTTTTTTTATATTCTGAACTGAGCCAAAATGTAAAATGATAAGCATCAAGAATTTTTTTTAAAAAAATAGGATCTGCAAAAATAGAGAAGGTGGGTTTGTTTTTTTTTTCCTTTTATACTTTTGTCAGATTCACTTTTAAAAACTGGTGGGTATACCTGCTAGCTGCACTTCATGAATATCTGTAAGGTGACATTGTGGTCAATTAAGTCCCCTTGCATTAGGTAAAAATATATGATGGTAAAAGTGATGTGATCAGACTCGCGGATGAGAAACGTAAACAGCCGTGTGTCATTCCTCACTGAAAGCACCCATTGAGGAGCGCTGAGGGGGCGAGGTGCCTGGCACGGCTCACAACGCCGGCTTCGATAGCAAAAATAATGTTGCAATACCCCCAATGATCGAGTCTGCAAACACATTTGGGAGCAGCAGAGACGAGCCGCCCTTCCCGCCTTCCTGCTGTGAATCCTGAGCTAACGCTGAAGGGATCGGCTTTAGAGCTCAGCTGTTCGTAAAGTAAAATAGATTGCCAACAAAATTGCTTATACTGCTTATACGTTGTCAATATATAAGTATTTAGAGATTGCAGGTTAACATGGCTTACATGAGAGAGCCTAGGCTAAAAAAATTTTGAAGTTCAGCGTGTGGAGAATTTATATTCATCATCATCATCTTTACGCCGAGCACGAGATGTGTTTTTACTGATATATGATTAGCTAATTCACCTGCGATAAGTGGATTTGTTTCTCCGTGTCAAAATATACACTGGATTTTATCTACAGGTAGATTGAAGCAGAGAGTTCTTGATTAAGTTATCAGGAGAGCAGCGCAGTTTGCACTTGGTGTTTGATTGCAATGACAAAAACCATCTAATACACAAATAATTGGCGGCAGAACCAAAAGGGACCCGGGTTTCCCACTGTTTTGCCCAAGAAACGTGGGCTTAAAACCCTGCCACGGGGGAAAATGAGTTCGGCTGTCTCATCCGCATTCTTGTTTGCTCTGACTTAAAAATGGCATCACCACCCGGCTGGGCGGAGGAGGAGAGGGCACCTGCCGTGGAGCCCCCAGGTCCCCCCTTCTGCAGGTCCCCCTTCCTCCCTCCACTTGCGCCGACCACGCACGGTTCAAGTGCAATAATTATTTGGGTGCTCCCATATGGCTGGGTGTCCAGGGGCGCGGGGGGCACGGTGGTGGGTGGTTGTATTTACGGACCCTGGCAGAAGGTCCCCCTTTGTCCCTGCGCAGCAGGAGTGGCTGAATTACAGCAAAGCCCCAAAAGTTTGACTTCATTTTCTGCAGGAGTTGCGGGTTTTAATATATATGAAAATCAGTAGTCTTGTATCTTTGCATATGTGCCTTTTGTAATATAATTTTGCCAGATGGTGAGCTAGATAAATCTAGCTCCTCGCTATAGAAAACCTTGGCTTGACTTGCGCTCTCTGAAAACTTGCTTTAAACTGCTTTTGCATTTTATTTTTAAATATAGATGTGGTTTGTTTTTTTTTTGTTTGTTTGTTTTTTTGTTTTTTTTTCTTTCCTGGTCTGCTTTTGTTTTTATTTTCAATGTATCTGCCAAGTATTTTCACCCCTGATTTCCACATACAAATTGCAACTGAGCTCTGATTTCTTTTTTTTTTTTCCAGCCCTATTCAGTGCATAATGCCAGTGACTTTGCTATTCTGCATGTCTCCTTATTAAAAATAAATATGCTACCCTGTCCCTGTTTGCACCGTCTACCATTTTGACAACAATCCTGACAAATTCTTACTATTTAAGGGTGGTGAAAAAACTCAACCAGGAAGCAGTTTCCTCTCCTGCCAGCTCCAGACAGACTGCTCATTGAAAATGTAATACACTGCTGCCATGTCACAGGTCAGCTGGCAAATGGCAATCTGAATTTTAAAAGGAATATGAATAAAATTCTGTTTTATTTTGAAAATGAACTTTGTGCCCTCCATCATGAATCCAATATATGTCTTAATCTTCTATGCTCTTGAAGCCTGCGGCTCCTGGCTGAGTCCTTTGACTCCTGAACCTAATAAGGAAATAGGTTGTTTTCTCATCCTCGCCTCATTTTTAGAGGGGCTGAAACAAACAGTCCCTATTTCAAATGTAATTGGCAAAGCATAAAAACATGTGTGTTATATAATTTTTAGGTTTATGATGGAGCTCAGCGCTGGGATGTTTTATTTTAAAATTTGATTAAGATGTTATACCTTTGGAAATACACTGTCAAGGTTCCAAATCGGAATTTACCAATGGCAGCGTTTCATGTTTACCTAGCGGCCGCCCACGTGAAGCTGATAAGGGATGAAAGGGCCGGCAGCCCCTTCAGCCGGGACGCTCTTCATTTAACCTGGGCTTTATTTACAGCCAGATACCGAGAGCTTTGTGTTTGCAGCAAATCTCGGTCTTTAAAAATTGCGGAGGGAGGGATGCTATCACTGTTGGCTTAATGACATCTGATGGGCTTTTTAAGGGGTTTTGTCGAAGATGCCGGCTACACGGCTTTGTACTCGCGGGGTGTGTATATATATTTACATGTAGGATGGTTTCCGTTGCTGAGCACAGACTCCCCCGTTCCCTGGTGGCATGGCACCGCCCGGCGCTTGCTGCTCCCTGCTCGGGGACGCCGAGCATCCCTCGCCTCCCCGCGTACAGATGCGCGCAGCCGCTGAATAGGCGCAATCAGGCGTCCGGTTGCTCTCCTCATGTACCTCGGCTCCTAATCACATCTGTGTGGCGTCGCGGTGCCGCTGATCAGCTCCAAGAAATTAACACTGGCATTTGCCTGCGTTTGTTAGAAAAATACCGGGGTGGCTTTTCTCCGAAAGCCGCCTTGTTGATTTGCCGTGCTAGCTGGTGGTACGGGCTCCAACCTGAAAGCAGGACGGGGACCTCTGCAAAATAGGGGCATTCTCTCTCATATTAAACTGGGATGCATGGTTGAAAGATCACACTGAATTTTGGGAATTTCTCCTCAAAAACAGGAGAAAAAATATCCCCCAGCCTGAGAGGAAATATCAATCAATCGATCGATCTCTGTGTGTATATAAGTTTATATATTTCTATATACACATATGCATGCATTTAACCAATCGATGCTTTCTAGCTCACCCCAGATGTCAAACACGCAATGTTTTCTCATTTTTCTCTCTCACAAGCATCGATCATACAGCAAGTAGCCAAACGCAGAGGCTCGTTGGTGGAGCACGAGTGTTTCGGTGGCAGGGTCCCAGCTCAGCAGGGCACTTGAGCAAGTGTCTGGCGTGAAGGAGGAGACTGATGCCCCTGGGAGTACTCGCACACGTGAAGCGAAGCATTTACTCGAGTGCTTTGTTGATCAGAGCCTAAGAGAGTTTCCCGCGGCAAAGCCCGGGCGCTAGCCGTGGCGCTAGCTTTCTGCGCAGCCCCCTCCAGCGTGGTGGGCATCTGAGGTGGCTGAGCCCCAGCAGACCAGCATCCTCTTGTTCCAAAACCCTCAAAATCAGCCCCTCAACTTTGCATCCCAAGCCTTTCCTCTGCCCTTTCAGACTTTGCTGTCAGGTTCCTTCCTACGCAACGTGCTTCCCCTCTGAAGGAAACTTCTCCGGGGCTGTGGAATGGGGACGCAAATGGGTGCAAATGCCTGTGATCACTGCCCTGTGCCCAGGACACACCATTCCTGCTGCCTGAGCGTGCTGCTCCCCGCTAGGTCCCTCTTTACCCTCTCTCTGCATGTAGCGAGGCTTTGAGGTACTGTACCTTGGTCCAGGTGCTTGGAGGTAATTTTTTTCATCATTAACTAGAAAATTTAAAGGAGACTTTAGCTCATCTGTACTTTCTGGATCCTGATATGTGACAAGGTCAAGGTTTCTTGCACGCCCAGAGTCCTGTAGGTTTGCCTGCAAGCAAAGCAGAGCCGTCGCTGCAGGACAGGCTGGGCTGGGAGCCTGCCGCGGTGGGACGTGGGGACACGCGAGCAGGACAGCCCTGACAGTGCAGGACCCATCTGTGGGAGCGGGAAGAGCAGCAAGGGGCAAGGGGAACAACCAAAATGGAGCGCATGTAGGGGTAGAGCAGCTGCGGAGTACCCAGTAGGACTGGTTTTATTTTTCTCACCGTTGTGTTTCTACTGAAAGAAACAATTAACATTTTGTTTCATCTATGATGCTGCTGAGGGGCCAGGAAAATGCCTGGAGGGAAGAGGAGCAGCTCAGAATAATGCTGGAGATGTTGAGCCCCCTCAGCTTAGGTGATCTGGGCACTGGGAAGCGCTGCTTGTGAAATTGGTGGTTTATTTCTCAGAAATGCATGCAGGATGCTGGCGAGAGAGGGATGCATATTTCTTTCTGCTTTTCTTCCACCTAGTTTTGAGGTTCTACTATGAGCTTTGGGTTCGTGTGATCCCAATGTGGCTCATACAGAACCATCTCCTGATCTTTACAAGCAGCACGTCCCACCCACTCTTGAAATACAGCTAAAATGTACTTAAACGTGCATGCAGAGCCCATTCTCGTAACTTTTAAGAGAGTCTTTATAAAAACTTCACCAGGATTTTTAATTTAGAACAAAACCTGAAGTCAGAAGAGAGGTTCTTGCCCATATAGACTAAACTGAAAGACTTGAGCAATTTTCACCTGCTGATCTTTGAGGGCTCTGTATGAGGCTTGGCAGAGAGGAGGTCGGAGAGGATATATAGGAGATTATTGTATCTAGTCTGTCAAGAAAATATACCTGTGGCAGGTGAAAAGTCCTCTGTCAGCCTTTCCCTGATCCCATGTGCAGGAGCATGTTAAAAAAAACCCAAACCAACGAAAAACAACAACAAAAAACCCACCACAAAACCATGCAAAAACCTTGTCCTAGGAGCCTTGGGGGACTTACGTGGTGTTTGAGTTAGGGATGTGGATGGAAATGCTGCGGTAAGCCACAACAAACAGTGCTGTAGAGACTGTTGCAGTGTCGGAGCCTGTAATATCAACCCCCAGAGATCCCAATGGATCCCATTCTGGTGAAAGATATTTAATTTACAAAAGTGTATGTGGACGCTGGAACACAACCAGAGGATTGGGAGACACAAACTCTTTGGGAGGAACAGGGAATGAAGAGTCTTGGCACACAGGCATCATTGGAAATGTATTGAATTAACTTTAAAAAGCAGCTGTAATGCTAAATACCATATTGCTTAAAGGCTCCAGAAATATTAACAATTGTTTTCTAAAATGATCACACTTCCAGGACGTCTGGGTGCTTATCATGCCTAATTGCAACAAGTAGCAGGTAGTCTCCCTTTAGGGAAGGGGGGGGATATTTTATTCTAGTCAGAACCATTTTGTTGCCTAATGAAGGTGTGATTGTTGCTGTGTTAATCAGATAAATCTTCGTACTTTCAGTGGGTGCATAATGATTTAATTTTAATTTCTTTTTTTTGGTGATAAAATGTTTTGCTTATCAGAATTGCAATAGTGAGAACGTTTGAGAAACTGCCTTGTGTGTTACTCAGCACGAGTCTGGGTGTGAGCACTGTCACAGACAGGACTGTGCCGTGAGTCCTTGAGGTCTGCAGTGAAAGGAAGCCACTGCTCGGACAATGCATTGACCAGCATGCAGGAATGATAATGATAATAATAATAATTAATACAGATTTTTGGATAGCATATATTTTCAAATTGAAAAATACAAAGGAAATTCACCGAGTTAGAGATTAGCTGGAATTTCCACAGTGCCTTGGGCAACGCAAGAATTATGGCTGTAATATATCCAGGAGTGATGTAAAACACGGAAACCCCACTGTACCTGACATGCTGTAAGAAGGTCAGGTATTTGGGGGCTGGGGAGTGTCCCTGGGCTGCGAAGCAAAGCAATTATTTCATTACCCATCCATCTCTCATTTAGAACCAGCTCCTGTTTGTGTTTGATTGCTGTACTGATAATGATGATGTTGAGAATTGCTGTGATGAGAAATTGCAATCAGCTAAATAGCAGCAGAGGTTCCCCCAGGGAAAGGGACTTATGTAATCCCACACCAGATTGTTTTGGGCTTCTACCTCTTTGTCTGGCTGAAAGCAAGCCTGGCTAGAAACAAGGTACCAGCAGGTAGGTTGAGATTAAGGTGCTGAACAAGAGTAACCTGCAGGCAGGGTAAGCGGCTTCAGAGTTTTCTGCATTTTCTGTCATTCCCCTCTATGCCAGTGTTTCGGTGTGCGTGCGTAGATAGTGAAAATGCATCCGTATGTATAAACCATTTCCACTCTTGGGGAAAGCCAATGCAGGATGTGCGGCTATCTCGTCTCTCGCGGCATATGGGACGGCACCCGCCTCCTTGAAAGGTGTGGAAAAAGGATTGTATTTCTGCACTAGTTTAGGATGTCTCCATACTTTGTATGACATGGAAGCAATAACTAAATAGATCAACCTGCCAGCATGCATCCCTCTTACGGCTGCTCGTACAAACTGCCGGACTGTTGCTATAGCAATGCTAGCTTTTGAGGACACCCTTTACTAAAAGTCTCCCTTCAGACACACTGAATTACTTATCAAACCTTCCTTTGTGCTGCCCCTGGCCTGCTCTGCCCCCACCAGCACTGCTTCTTGTCTGGAGGAGTGAAACAAGAACAATGTTAAAACTAAACTAAAAACTAAATTGAACTAGAACTGACCTAAAACCTGTTGAGAATCTTTAAGAAAGCATAGTTTACTTTTTTTTGGGTAATGAATAAAAAGCTAATTTCGGTAGTGAATGAAATTAAGGTCAAGTTCAAAAATAGAATCGCTTGCAGGTATTATTTGATAGTTGCATCCCATTAATTACTGTCCTTGCCTTGTAACTTGAGAAATCCTGCATACAAAATACTTGGATGGCCCTGCGGATGGGGTGTGCTCCGCCAGCGGCAGCAGCAGATCACCGCCGTGTCTTCAGCCTGTGGCAGTGCTGGAAACCACAGCACTGCCCCTTGGCATGAGATGGAAACCTGAAACTTTCCTCTAACAGGGCCAGTTCCCCTGTCCTCGGGCTGGGGAAATGCCTGGTTTGTTGGTCGGTTCTTTGTGCTCTTTCCCCTGGACGGGTGGTGGGGCTGTTCTCACCAGCTTCCCATCACGCTGCGGTCATCGCCACCGCTTCTGAACATCCACAGGTCCCCAGAGGGAAGGAAGCTCCAATTTTTAAGGGAGCCTTGTCCTGGGCACGCAGCCCTGAGCAAAAGCAGGATTCCCGACAGCTTTTCTGGGAAGCACGTTCTTGCTGCGCACATCCCCTGGCTACCTCAGTGCCATCCATCTGCTGTGCGTGGCTTTGTGCCAGCCTCCCAAGTGGAAATAAAGCCGTGAGGGAGATTAAGGAGCTTGATAGCAAAACAGGTGATGTTACCCAAGGCCCTGCGTGCCCCATGTCTGCGGCTGCTTTCCAGGGGTGAGGTTGCCCACGCAGTGGGGGAGCTCACCAACTGTGCGTGGGCAGACATCACCCGAGCATCCCTCCCGCCCACCCGCCCTCCGGCACCACGGGCCCGCCTTTCCCAGGCTGTGGAGGAGCCACCGGGGGCTCTTCCCTCCACCAAACACCAGTGTTTTTTTTCTTGCTGCCTCCTGCCTCCCACGTTCACGACCACCGTGGGGAATGGTAATCGGCATCTGCCACTGAACCTGCGGTCAAGTGTGAAATAAAGTAAAAGTCTTCGAGTTGCCGGGGAGGATAACGGGCAAGAACACAAGAGAACAAAATTCTAAGGAAGACAAAGCTCCCATTTCAAACATAATCATCTGCAGCTTGATCCTTCTGCTGTGGGATGGACCAGCAGCCCCAGTCACAGCTTCTTTGGGCTTGCCTGAGATACAGCTATGTGTTATTTACAATGAGGCCATTATTCAACCAAATAGAGAGCAAACGGCCTCAAGGATGAGGTTTGGGGAGGTGGAAAAAAAAAAACAACCCAACTCTTCAGTTTTGAGGGATGCAGGTGCCAGCCGGGGCATGCCGGTGGGGAAGCCAGTGGGACATGAACTGTGGGCTTGCAAGGTGGCTGGGCACAATTACGGAGTCCAGTTTGCTGGTATTAATGAAGCAAATGTGTTCTCATCTTCTGCATGTATTCCCTTGTGCTTTCCAACCTCATTTACTCGCACGCATGCATATATGTACGATTGTTGTGTTTCCTGAGGAAGTAAGTAACAACAACAAGATTCTGAGATTTATTAGAAGTTCCCCAAAACAGCAGGTTTATGCTCAAGCAGAACCTTTTACATGGGGGTCCAGCATCCACTATGGGTTTCGTTCTTACACTTGTGACCGTGTGAAAAACAATCACACCGTTACCGTTTGTAGAAGTAAGTCCCATGCTTCCTGATGCTTTCATTTCTTCACTTTTCCTCAGTGGTTTTTACTTGTTTTATGGTTTTAATTCCTATTCCTTATAAAATACATGTGACACTCGAACGTGAACATGGTGTGAGAAATCTGCCTGGTGGTACGTGGAAGCAGCTTTAAAAGAGAAACCCTACTAAAGCAGAGATGGAAGCGAGCGTTGCATCTCTTATTCATTTTGCATGTTTTGTGGCAACTTTTCACCTAGACAGTAGAGGAAATTCGAAGCAGGCAACGGTCTGAAAAGGACCACGTAGAGTCTGAGTTAAACACTCACAGGAACTTCAGCCAAGTGAGACACATTCATTATAACAGAAGTATCTGAAATTGCATGGGAAACAGCTGCCACAATTGGCAGATTATGGTTCAAGTACTTGTAAATTTTTATGATTCTGAAATGTGTATTTTTTGAAAGTGTAAGAAAAGCATCTGGGTAGGTTTAGAGAACAGCGGCAGCTTTAAAAAAAAACTTCTGGGTTGTGTGTAACACAAGCCAGGTAGGAGTATCTCCGCTTCCCCAGTACCGCGTCCCCGGGCTGCGGCCGGGGTGGTGGGGCTGCCTCGCTGCTGGTCCCCGTCCCGAGCGGGCTCTGGGGAGGACACCCCGCGAGCAGCAGCTCCGCGGGCGGCGACGCGTGTGTTAAATCCCAGAGGGAATGAATGGGCTGCAAGGATCCTCCCCCACCTTCAGTAGCAGGATTAGCAAATTGGAGATTAATCCAAACCCCCTCTAACCTACTGGGATTCATTAGCTGAAGGTTTAGAATTATCCTCCAGGTTAAACAAAAGAATTAGGTGTTTTTTTGCATATCTGTGTAAGGTAGTAATCCTCCAGAGATTGTAGATTATCTCAGTAATATTTTTTTCCCTATACATTCCTGTAACTAAAAATCTCTGAAAATAATTTCTGGAACACTTACCAGGGTTACTGAAAATGCTTCTCTTAAATAAGGATATTACACTTAATTAAGCATTATGCCTGTGGGGCCGAGCGTGTAAGGTTCAGCTGAGAAGTCTCAGGTTATATGAATTTATAGTTGAATGCAATGGCTTGAGCAACTTTTAGGATTACGGTTGTTGGCCAATGAGGAAATTTAAGATGTTTTTAGAGTAAAAAATACTGATATAACCTAAAAAAATATTCTGTTGTGTTGTTGCGTTAAAAGTGCGGTGAGCATACACAGCTGTTTAGTCACGCTCGGGTGAAATCGGAAGTGTTTCCTTTATGCTCACCACAATAAGAGGGTTATTATTTTTAAATGGTTATTTTTTTCAGAATTTCAAATTAGGCTTTGATTGTGTGGCGATGTAAATAGAGAGCCACTTTTCTAGAGCCTGCTATTTATCTTTAAAAAAAAAAAAAAGGAAAGGAAAAGAAAAAAAATCCCCCAAAGTTTGACTGACACTAATTTCCCGAACAAGATACCCTAGAAACTCCAGTTTATCTCATAAAATCATAACAGACAGGGTTTGTGATGTCCCCTCCGCAAGATTCTTTATTCTGTCAGTTGATAGCATTTGAGATGACGGAGGGAGATGCGCCGCGCTCATATGCCAGCGAGGAGAACAGAAGCTGTCACCAGCAGTGTAATGTGCTGTGTATTATCACTCAGACTGATCCGGGGGCCCGGAGACTGTCATCTTTTTAGACTGTACAAGTCAACACAAATAAAACTGAGGAGGCAAATGATAATGTCTGAGATAGATCCAGGCTCATTCTAGCCATTACTTTTTATTCAAACCTTAGAGATGACATGATGTGAAAAATGAGCCTGTGTCTAGTTCAGTGCCCATTAGTGTGTGAGCACATTATCTTCCACTTTTCACATTGAATCTCCCTGTACATACTATGGCAGTTATAGCTGTGCAGCCCGTCAGGTTTAGGGGGCTGCGAGCACCTTTTCTGCCTTAATGTATAGCAAATATTGCCCCTAAAATGATGTATTGTGAGCACTTTGGGATGCACTTTTAGGAACGATGCTTTAATCACCCCTTGCATAATACTCTTCCTCCCTAGCTACAGCCGAGGAAACAGGTCTGCACTGGCCCCTCCAGCACCCCAAGCAGGATTGCTGGCTGGGTTTGCATTGAATGCCGGATCCAGAGCCGCCTGCCATGCCGGACCAGCGCTTGGGAGACCATTCCCCTGCTCAGGGGGGAGCTGGGGGGCTGCCTTCCCGGGGCAGGGGGCTGCCCTGCCTTCCTCCCCTTGTGCTCATCCATCATCATCCCCAAAACTGCCGTCCCTTCCTCCACCTCCCAGGTGACCAGGCCCTCACGCAGCCATAAAAGAAACCTCTCTGACCTGCTGATGGGGAGAAATCAATTAATTTCTCTTATGGCTTTTTAAAGCATCACGTTGTTTTGGCCAGGGATAGGCGATTGCACTGGGAAAATGTGCCCCTCAACAACTCAGTTGGATACAGAAGCTGACAGAGCTCAGACCGAGCATTCGCCACCTTTAAAAATAACAGGAGGAAAACTCAGCCGGGAACATGAATCACTTTCCTGAGGAGGTTTTAGCACAGTTGCTAATGCTATCAGTACCCAAGTAAAATTCCTATTACTCTCCTGTATAACCTTTAATTACCCCCACCACCCCAAAAATATCCCTCAATTACCTTCCGGGCAGAATTATGCATATTTTTAAAGTTCTCCTAGGGATATAACACTAAACGTTGGGTTGTTATGGTTCAGTGGTTTAAATTACAGTGTACTTAATTAAAACAGCGTAAAAAGCTGTCAGTATTCCATATAATTTGAAAGACTTTGATTAGTGATTTTTTTTTTCTTTTACTGTTAGAGCATACTTAGCTTTGCCATTACATTGTCATTTACTAGCACCTTGGTCTTGAATGATGCATCATTTCATGGCACTAGGAAAAAAAAAAGTAAACAAATGACAGTTCCCAGCAAAAGGAATGATGAGCGAAGGGGACCCACCCTGCAAAAGAAGGGGAACAAACAGATCTGAAGGTTAGACTTCTGCTAGGAAGTGTGAAATCTTGAAGTTAGCCATGTATTCCTGTTGGGGCTGCTTCAACAAGAGAAAAGAGTTGGTCAAAGGCAACCTGTGGGTGATGGAAGGAATGATCGCAAGAAAAAGCTGGGAACATCTTGTCTGAGTGCCCTGGTAGGGATGGTGGTGCTGTGCCGTACTCCTTAGGCTATGGAGATAAGGCAAACAAAACACCCTGCATATATAAAGTGGGAAAAAAGATGCTCCTGTGTATATTCACATGAACCTGTTGAAAGCAGCATCCTGTTTCATGTTTATAAGCTGTTAGCGGTGCCATGGGTTTGCTTGGTCAAGGGTACGGTGGGCAGGAGTCCCTGCGCAGGGAATGCGGGTGCACTCGTGTCTGCACAAAGGACACTCATGGCAGTACCATGCAGGAAAGAAGCCTGAATATTTGTATATTCCTCTCTCATGCCGACATTGTCAAAGCCCTCTCTGCCTCAAGCAAAACCCCTATAGCTCCATGCTGAATTCCACCCCGATACCCTGTTGGCAGCGTTTTACATTGGACCAGATGCATAAAGGATGCAGACTCTGGGACAGCCTGCACGGCTCCGGCAGCTCTGCAGTACCTGGTCTTATGTTGGTCTAACACAACCCCAAGCATGGCACAAGCCCACAAGTTCTCTTGTATTTCCAGAGCTTCTTCCTGAGCCTCGGGAAGAAAACTTGTTCTCCTGTACTCCAGTAGGAGCAGCTGCACTGTTGCTTCAGAATACACCGATGGCAGCTTGGTTATTGTGAGACGTTGCGTTGGGAGATTAGTAGTATGCTTAAAGATTTTTTTTTTTAATGTAATCCATGTTTATTTATAAGCTAATGATATGACAGTGCTTGCGCTGTGAACATCTATATTTTTATCAAGGCTTTTTGTCATGGCAAAACATGAAATCATAACTGTGAACAGGAAAATCTTGTTTAGCCACGGGCTAAATGTCTAAGCGTTGATATATAGTTAAACTCAGAATTGTGTTTCACTTTTTAGATTATAGGACTGAGCAAATATTTTTTAAAATTCAGTTAGAGAAAAGCATATGGTCAGGATTCACAATGTTTTTTTCCAGTTCAGAGAATTTTCAAACCTGTTTGCTTGCTGGGAATGTGCAGATGCATTTCTGCTTGCTTGAAAAATTATCCCATTTTTAAGTAATGACTTGCTGGCAATTGTAGTCTCCTTTGAATTCAGGCTCAAGCACTTCAACGTGCGCTCATCCACAGGGCCTGATCCTTCCAACAAAAGTATGTTTGTTTATTTCCTCTTTATGATACTGCAGAAATATGGTATGTTGGAAGAATAGTGTTCAATTGTCCTTAGTATCAGAGGTGCTTACAATAGGCAGAATGAGCGATGTTGGCCTGTGTGACTTGCCCTGGTTTTGCAGCAGGTGCCGTCACCTTCAGCGGACACGAGCAGTTCGGGATCGTCTCCCCATGGCCCAAGGTGGGGTGGCCAACCTGGGGTGCCGTTCCCATGGTGCTGCCATGCACCAACCCTGCCCTGGTACCGAGCTGTGGGGCTGGGTGGCCCTCCCCAACGTGGGTATTTGGTGCAGGTTGGTGTGCAATGGCCAGGGCTCCTGCCCACCGTGCTCTTCCCACTCTTTGTTACTTAGTTTTGCTAACATATTTTTCAAAATCCACTTGTTTCCTATTTATTTCACCCCTGCAATCTTTTTTTTTTTTCCCTTTGTCTATTCTCCAGTCAGGGCTGAACCAGGCAATCAGGGCTAAAAATCTTCGAGATACTGTTTCCTACCTTAAAACCTGGTGCCTTAGCAAAATGAAGTGGTGAGTAGGTACACTGAACCGCTCTGTACGGGATCACATCGCCCTGGGATTGACCTGGGCAATGGCTTACAGGTAAAATGGAGGTCTGAGAAAGCTCCCAGCATTAGGCTGGAGGAAAAGGGCAGGTGCCCCGACAGTGGTACTGCCGAAGAGGCCAGACTCACGCACCCTGCAGAGTTTGTCATTACCATGTCGACAAAATCTTTAGGAATAAATTATCTTTGTGAGGTTAAATCTTGCTTAAAAATGTGTTAACAAAAGAGGAAAGCATGCAGTCCTACAATCCAAAATCAATGTGCAGATGATGAATCTTGAAAAGATTCTAGTGAAATGAGGCAGCTCATGTAATTATGGTTGTATGTTTACTGACACTTCGAGCACCCTGCATCGCTGGGGATGGAAGAGGCAGTTTTGCCTTTGAAGATTTAATATGTAGGAGGGTGGTCACCTGTTCTAAAAGGTCTAATTGCCTGGGCTGATTCCCCCTTTAAAGTAATTTATATTGCTGAAAGGATGACTCCCTTAGGGGTATATTCTTTGAAATTGTTGCTAACACAGAAAAGATTTTTTTCTGTCGTTGAAGTAGAAAAATTCTGCAAATTCTCAAATTGCAGCTGACCTGCTCTTTTTGGAGCACCTTGCTCCCACGAAGGGGAACCTCTTGTCCTGGGAGCAGCTGTGGAGGACAGCGAGCGGGGCCCCCCTGGCACGCGCCGCGCCGGGAAGCTGCGGCGGCACCGACAGCAGACGCTCTGCAGTGAATCTTAATTAGGCATATGCAGATAGCTCAAAATCTGCTCAAGATGGATTATCTGAATGAATACTAGTAAATTATCCTTTTATTATCCTTTTAGTGTCCGCTGGGGAGATTGGATTGGATAGCAGGCATCTGATACCTTTACTCCCTTGGACTGAGATGGGGGAACAGCAAGCTGGTAAGGGAATGGCACGTGGGGGCACTGAAGTGGTGTGTACATGGGAGATGGCTTGGAAATGAGAAGTGGGCTGCACCCTGCCGTGGCACCCTGGGATCTGTGCAGCCAGAGAAATTTCAGGCGCAGCCGTGGCTCGCAACAGGTTTGGCGGCTGGTATTTTGCATGGAAAAATAATAAAAGTACACCTAACTGTCTTGGAAATTTTGCTTTGAAAATGATATTCTAGGGGTATCACACTACAGTGGTAATCTGAGAGGCATCGCAGTGAGGTGGTAATAACACCAGTGCCCAGAGAATGTTTTGGGTTGTTAAGTGGGTCCTAAATAGCTCGAACACAGCCTGTATTAATGCGCCACATGTGGAGCCATTTAACATTGCTCCAGGAGTCCTGGAGTTGCAACTTGTGCCGTGGCACTGGGAGCCCTCCTGTGCCAGCCTGTGCTGCGTGGTAGCTTCCTCCCATCTTAAATCTGGGGAATAATCCCTAGGGCATGCCCACAGGATTTTGCTCAGAAACGTTTAAATATGTGCCATGCTAAAAGTAGAGTAAGATGCTGCTGCTACCACTCTTCTGAGAGCAAGCTCCATATGGTCCTCACGGGAGCCTGCGGAGTCTCGCGCGCTGGATGGGAACGTCTCACTTGGAAAGTGACAGGAGCTTAAGTGTAATTGAAGACTTGTTTTACAGCCTCAACAACCAGGATGGGGAGATTTTTCCCAACTGCCCATGTAAAAATTAGAAGGGCAGGGGGAGTGTGCTGAGATACTGACCCTTTTATTCATCTTATTCATGTAATAACCATGAATGCAGCATCCAGCACATTTCCTGCTGGCAATTTTTGGTGCTGTGCTCAAAGGCTTGCAAAATACACTGTGAACATCCTTTAAATTTGTTTTGGTTATAGTCTTCATTGTTTCACTTACGTTTCGCAATCAGACTGTACGTGTGCTAGAGCAGGAGCCTCCATCTCCACGCTCTGGGCTTGCTTGGCAGCCGTTATGATACTGGGGATACTTGGAAGCAAGGTGCAATTGCAAGGCAGTGCCCACTAGCAATGTCATCTTAGGGTCTCTGTGCTCTTTTCCCTATTTAACTTTTAATTAAAAAGGTGTCGATGGTTCTTCCTAAATTCCTTCTATCGTAAGCAAACAAAGAACTGTAGACCACAAGTTTTCACATCCACACCAAAATGGCTATAAAATGGCCTGACTTCTGCTCCTCAGCAATCCCCATGTTTTTGCTCTCTGCTCTTCCCTCAGGTCCCAGCACCTAACAGGCTTTTTCAAGTATGGCTCGAATTTTGAGTGCATCTCTGAGCCCTTTATTTCATCTGAATTTATTTGCTCAGCTCCTCGGCGAGCTCTGCGCAGCGGTCAGCACAACTGCTGGAATTCAGCTCCCCAACGTCCAGCCGCGCGAGGCAGGACAAATTCCTTCACAGACTATTTATCCAGTTTGCTAATTCCCTGCACAGATGGTTCTGCATAAGACTGTGTGGGAGAAGAGTGGCTTTTTAAGCCAATTAAATAGAAACCTTGTCCAAGAAGGATTTTCGAAATGCTTATGCATGTGAATTCATGACGTATTGTACTGTGTATTCTGGCAGTGCTGCTTCTCTCAATAGGAAGAGAGGGAGTGATGTGCAGAATTTCCTTGGTTTGTTAAGGTCATTGCTGATTTTTTTTTTTTTTTTTTTTTTTAAAGTAAAACTCCTAAAAGAACTTCTAGTTTGGCAATATTGCAGAGTATTTTAGATATAGAAAGAAAAGTCTTTTGTCATTTCTGTCAATTAATTCTTGCTGCCAAGCTCTTCAGCCTGCTTCTCAGTATGTAAAGCAAGCTATGATTTGTAGTAAGAGAGATGAGAGGAGAGGAGAGGAAAGGGTATTAAATGACATCCAAAGGGGAAAATACTAGCTAATAACATTAATGCTTCTTTATTATTACTGCAGCATTTGGGCTCAGTAATCCAAAACGCTGCAGTAAAAATCCATCCAGTTCAAGGAGAGAAGTCAACACATTAGCACAATCACTGTTTTATGCCTATAGAAATGTTTAAGGTGAGGGTGGGTAGTAGCAGGCGTGGGAAGGATAGGGAGGCTCAGTGCATTGTGTACCGTAAGGGCTTGGTTCTCACTCCATCAAATTAACATTGACAACAGCAAAACTGAGTATAGTAGATGGAATTAAGCTTTGAAAAAATAGTTTTTAAGATTTAGGGCTCAGGCAGAAACTTCTGCAAGAACATGGGCAATCCTGACAAAATGTATACAAGCAAAACCACAGCGCGTTTGCTGCATGGTCCTGGGCTGGCCCCGCAGAAAATGGCCTCCCACCCAGCTGACTGTACCCTGAGGCGTTGTGGGTGTGTTGGCTTCAGGAACGTAGCTGTGGACCATCTGGGATAGTGTCAGGTCATGCAAGACCATAAACACTCAAAAACCCTAGAGATCCCTAAACAACACTGTGCAAGAGCAAGTAATACCAAGCTATGGCTAAACTAGAGATTAAACTTTCTATTTGTGGATATGTATCTTTCATTGAAGTGGCATAAATTATTGCAAGTGCTTTACTCCACCTTGTAATTCCCCTCTCTCGTGCGCATTTGCTGCAGCCAGGTGCTTTCTGTCAGATCTTGTTCAAGCACCGAATGAGACCCTCTCCACATTTACCCCCTTCCGCAGTTTCTGTATCTCATACAACACGGTTAACAGTTACTAGAGGTTTGCTGCGTCTGTTGTATATATGTCAAAGTTGGTGGTCTTGTAAAGTTTTGTCTCTTTATGATACAGAGTCACTGGCTAATGCTCACTCCTCTTACTGTTCACACCTCCCTTTCTCTTTTTCTCCGTTCCCTCATACTCCCTCTTTTTCTTTTCATGCTGTAACTATTTTAGTCAAGGGAATGTCCTTTCTCTCGGAGATAGTATAGAACCCTGAAATAATAATTGCAATAAAAATAAATAATAATATAACCAATACCTGAGTTGGAACTAATTGGGCGTATAGACTGGTTACCAAGAAGATGTATCACACAAAAGGTAACAAAGATCCTTTTATTTGGGTTGAAACTCTATCCTATACATCACTACTGCAGTGGCTGACACAGATTTAACATTGTAGAAGACTTAGAATTAATTGCCTGCTGGCACAAAATTCATAATCTCAATCCCTTTTAGCGTGGTGTCATCAGAGTCTTGCATGGAGGAATCCAGCAGATTCCTCTGCAGGTGATCTGAAGCAGAGTTAGATCTACAGGAAGCAACTCCCACAGGAACCAATTCCCACAAGAAATGTGTGAACGTGAGTCAAGTCAGCGATGCACGCATGTGTTTTGTAAAATAAATGTTTCAGAAATTACATACCTTCTATATTTCAAGCCTTATGAAAAAGTCAGCTTTTCACTAGGTGGGTTTTTGTGAAGAATGGGCGAGATGAGATGTTCTGCTTTGTGTCTGGATTAATGGGCTTTGGGCATCAGAGTAGAGTTAGGGGTTGCACAGAAGCGAAGCTCATCTACCCCATTTTGCTGTGATGAGTTCCCAGAGTTGCATGTGTCTGTGTGACAGCTCATCCCTGCAGGATGTAAGCAAGTGGTAGGGCAGGTCTAGCCCATACCCAGCACTGCAGCTGCCTGTACGGTGCATCTAATCCCACTCCAGCCCCAGCACTGTACAAATGCTCGAATTCTGCTGTATAATATCCATTGCGCTTGAGTCTTCTTCTAACCACCCACTGCCTGCTTTAACAGTTTCAGACCTACACAAATGACACCTTAGTGTGGTCTGACATCTCCAGCCAAGTCATCAGCTTCCCTCCACAGTGCTGTCTAACCAACTGAGTCATCCCCAAAGCCACCTTCTTGCTGCTGCCACCCAAGGACAAAGGCATTCGCTTTGTTCTTGGGTTTCCTCTGCTCAGGAACTTGCAGCTTCCTGAGTTACCAGTTTCTGTACAGTCTTCAGCCCATTAATCTGGAGATTTCCTTATATAGGTGGATTGGGTGCATCTATCTCCTTCTCTTTTGTTATCTCTGTCTTCCCCCTTCCCCTTTTTTCCCCTAGACATTTTGAGTCTTACATTTGTCATGACCTAAGAATAAAGATTTCTTTCTTTATCCTTCCTTTCTCTTTTCACCTTTTTCCCCTTTTCTCCCCCCATTTATCTTTTTACCTCTGTCTTCATCTCTCTTCCCTCCTTCCTCTTTTTCTTCCTGTTCCTCCCCTTCCTGGCTGATGTGCTGGATTTGGGCAATATATGTCATTTACTCAATGGAATGATCAAGACATAGGATGGAGAAGACAAGGCAGGGGCTTGTTGAACTGGTGTTACTTGATCGCTCTGATTAGGAAATGGTGGCTTCCTTGTAAAGCAATTAACAAAGTCATTCAGCCGTTCTCTCTTCCTCCCTCTGGGACTCTGTCTGTGCCTAGTGAGTACTTCTGGGGCTCCCATGCTTGTTGGGAGAGGGGGTCCCGTTGCCTTTGGCCTGTCTCATTAGGGCTGGCGTAGCAAATTGTCTGCATGCATATGATCTGCATGTGGAAAATACGACAAGTGGGAGATGAGATCAAAAAGGGGGCAGCAAAGGCTGCTGGTGGAAGCGGGAGCTGTACCTCAGCAGCTCAGTATTCACTGGCCGAGTCTTCCCAGTCATTATTCTCTACTTGCGCGGCGTCCTGCATTACACATGCATGCACTGCACCATCATTTACAGATGCAATGAGAAGAAACCAGATCAGATGAGTCTTTGGGAACAGGGAAGGCATATGACAAACACAAAAATTAAACCACTCGGGAATAAGGCAAATACTGAGAGTAAGAAGTGGGAATGAGACAAATATTGGATTAAGACAAATACTGCTGCAGATTCCAATGTCAATTCTGACAGTGATAGTGAAGTTTGGAGTATGTTGACAATTGAAGATGAAGGGCTAAGACAGGAGGCGAAAACCCTTCTAGACTTCAGTCCGGTGTCATTGTATTATTTGACTCGGTTGACCTAAATTACTAGGATATAACCAAATAAACTTAAACATGAGCAGTGCGCTTAAATACATGGCACTCCAGCAAATTAACTTGCATTTTTTATAACCAGAACCTCACAGATGTGGTAATCTTTGCCTGTCATCTGGGTGCTTCAGGATTTTTAGTTATAATTCATTATATTGGAGCATATTCAAAATAAGCTACAGAAGCCATCCTTTTTATGCTAACAAGATTAATAATCTGTTTACTAGAATGGAAAGTACAGACACAGTATGTGGAAAATGTATGATGAGAAAAATAGTAAAATCAATTTGTTGAAAGTGTCACATGCTTAAAAAATTATTTAGAAGGTTGCTGGGCCGCTTCGTATGTGACATACAAGAATGACAAAAGCTGGCCTCATCCAATGGTGAACCAGAACTTTTTGAAGGCAATCTCATTCATCTAGAGTATTTTAACTTTTCAAGTACCCTCATTGCAGAAGTATGTTGAATTTGGCCAAAGTTATGTTCTATGAATTTTGTTTAGCTGTGGATCTTATTATAGGAAGGAACTGCAGTTATTGAAGAAAAATAGTGCCCCAAAATTAGAGTTGGGCTTTTCTACGTGGATAGAAAATTATTTGACAGGCCATATCGTGCAATTTATGCTTGAGGACAGGCTCCTGGCAGTTCTTTAAGACTGGATTGTACAAGCACTCTGCTGTTTAATTATTCAAAGCCATGTCTGATAATTGGGCTGCTTTGAATCCAGCTGCAACTGTGCTTCTGAAGACCCATACCACTTACCCAAGAATGTGTCCATGCTTAGATTGACTTGAGTTCATACCAAAATAGCGATGATCTTGCCAACAAAGGAAGCCTTTTCTATGCACGCTACCAGTATGGCAGATTTGTAAGAGATAGCATTGGGTTAGAAGAGACAGATTTCTTTGTGCTTAGCCTGTGCCAGGGCTCTTCTGCCCGGCCGGCTGAACCACCTACTCTCCTGATGTGTTTGGTATTGGTTCCTGCACCTCTGCAAAGGCGCAGAGGAATGTGGTGGGGTTTCGTAGGAAGATGATGAGCTACTCCAAAGCAGCGCAATGTTCCCTGTGCTGCAAACACGCTCTCTGGCACAAAGAAAGGTGAACATCGGGTTCATTACAGATCCAGACCAAGGCTTTATCTTACGAAAGTTGAGGACAAAAAATCATTATCCTGGTAATCACCATTCACAGCTTGTGATGTAGTTTGAGAAATCTTTCCAGTTGTTCTGTACTGCCTGCTTTTGTTGCGGGTTTTTTCATTTCTTTGTTGTTTTTTTGATTTGGGTTTTTGTTGTTGTTGTTTGCAGAGGGTTTTTATTTATTTTTTTATACTGACATTGAAGATGTACTATGTTTTCCAGCAGTGTATAGTAGCTTCAAGTGGTTGGTTGCTGTATTACCCATTACTTTAAGAGTACTGTAGAAGGGAGTGGGGCTTTCTGTCGGTCCTGGCTCAGAGCTCACACAGCACCAGCACAGCCTAGTCCTGGGGACACAGCTGGCTTGATAGTTTCCTTTCCCCTTACACCCTCTGTCTGCCACCTCCCTTCCCTTCTTCCACGCTGTCTTACCCCATTGCTACAGCTACTACTTGGCAGAGCAATATCTACAACAGGCATTAATTATTGCCGTGCATAGTAATTGCTTTATCCTATCGCTACTTAATAATTGCTTATGATTTTTTACTGTAGTAGGGCAGGAATGCGAGTTCTGCCATCTGACCAAAGCAAACAAGGGCACGGTGTGCGTCGGCATTCCTCGCCGTGCCAGGGCGTCCCGGGGCGGGCAGCTGCCTTCCCCTGCCTGGCGCTGGGGAGGTGGGGGCTGCCGCTGCCCGCCCCGCGCTCGGCGCGGGGATTAGCCGCCCCACACCAAAGCTCTCACCGATTCTCCGCAGCTGAATGGGTGGATGGGATTAAATTAAATGGGCTTTGTGGGCGGATGGGATTACATTTGGGAAATGGGCGAATCCAGAGGGTGCCATCAGGCTTACGAAGGACTCCCATGGGGAGAAGCAATCATTTCCATAAGTCTGATATTTGTACCAGTAGATTAGAAAAAGAAAGGGAGACTAATGTGGTTTTTATCAGGAGATGGGGAGCCAAGGCTGAAAAATATTTCCAAACAACAGGATAATAGAAAATAAATGCGATATTCTGGACAAGTTTAATTATTTTGATCAGAGATACCATCTTTTCCCTTTTTCTTAGACGTTATTTTCTTCTAATAATTTCCAAATAAAGCATGAGTACAGTGGGAATATTCCTGTGCAGGGGTAATATATGAATAAAAATTTTAAATATACAAACCTCCCCTATTTTTACTACAGAAATAGAAATTTTAAATATACAGACTCTTCTGAATCCCTACACTGGTGCACATTTATTCTTATGGTCTTCCAGTGGATTTGAAGGGTGTAGGCCTTGTGGGCTGTGTTTCTTTTATAACAGGGAAGAAGCACGTATTCGTGTTGGAATTGGGGCAGAGGAAATGTTGAGCTCCTCTGGTCCCTATGGTATGAACACAAGGAAAAGCAGTTGTTCATCATTGCAAAGCCTCTGGTTGCCTTCACCATGCTCATGGGATTCAGCAGGTCATGAGATTTTGGGTGTCAGCCACAGAAATTACCAATCTCTCAGAGGAAAGAATTCTAAATAATGGCCGAGATAACCTAGAAAAAGTAAAAATGTAAGAGTTCTGCATGAATGCAGGTATTTTAGCATAGCTTTTTAAAAATCAGAAGATTTCATTGGGTGTTACAGGGCACACGGAAGAGTTATCTACTTACCCTGCACTAGACTACATACAGCAAATGCGTCTCTACGAAATACAAATGTACCCTGTAACACAGGAAAATACGTGCCCACTATCTGCTTTTTTCAGTGTGAGTTTTGAAAGATTCTACCAGTTGCAGAAAGATTCAATTATAGTAGTGAGTACTCAATATAATTTTTCACATGAAGGAAATTTTCAGTGCTCTTTGTGTAGATGAGAGTGTCGTATAAATAAAATATATGGTTGTATGGATATTCTCTGACCTTCTTTAGGATTGTCGCACAAATAAACCCTACAGTCAATATAAATAATATCAAGATAGTAGTCAAAGAAAATACCAATTCATAAACAGTTACATTAACTACAGGGATTTAAACGAGGACTTGTGTGATTACCAAGTTGGCTGCTTTTCAGCTATCCAAATTAGTCTAATAATCTCTATATCCCCATAAATCTTGTTTCTCTTTAATTAGGACATCGCTGAAAAAGTAAAGACACAAAAACTTCCGGTGCTCGAGTGTGTTGGGTTCTACGGAAAGCAGAGATGGGAATAAGTAGGTATAAAAAGCTTACTAGGAACAGTGAGAAATACATTTTTAATAGCTTTGATAAAGGTTTGAGCAACTAAAAATGCAGCAACGGTAGTGGGAAACATCTACACGAGGTACTGAAAGTGAATGAGAAATTGATGCTATATTTATTAGACTGCAATCATCTTCCTAATATGCTTGAAGATAAATGGTGAGGCATTCTTTCCGCCAAAAAAGCGTAGCAGAGTGTTGCATTTGACATAGTGATTATTGATAGTGATGATAAAGTTCAAAACATCGAACAGTGAAAAACCCAAAAGCAATACTAAAAATGGTGGAGTGGAAGTGGAAAATTATGTGAAATGTTAGGGATGTTTCATTTCAGTACCTCTGCCTCATTATACTATCAGCAAAATGTAAAATACATAGACTAGATAAATGTCTCATTAAGTATTTCACTGCTCATTCTGGGTGCTTGGGAGTGTGCTTGAATAATGAAAAATGTAGAAGTACCTTTATCACACGGCGATGGTGGCAGGAGGTAGCACTTTGTCAGAAGGTGTTGTTAATTCACTGTATAGACCACTATTGTATAGAAGAGTATAGTGTGACAAAGTGTTACAGCTACATAAAAACAGGATGATTTAAAAATATTGGGGGTGTTTCACATGGAGATTTTACCACAGGAGGCTAAGATCTGTTTCATGTCCTTGCAAATCTTGGACTCGTTTGGTCTTTGTGGGCTCTGAGTGCAGAGGGCAAGGTCTGGGGGCCGGGATCGGGGATCAGGCACAGCGGGTCACCACGTCGGGATGCTGCCGAGGCCAGCGCAGGTGCAGCCTGCCCAGAGGCGTGGGGTCTGCCCTCTGCCCCTCCTTAAGGTGCTCCTTAAGAAGGAAAAAACCCTTGGTTGCACAAAAGCAACTCTGGCTTAGGAAAATCCAATGGCTCCATATAACTTAAGTTTATGGAGTTGTATTTAGAGCAGAGACAGTAGTCAGATTTATACCCTGCACAGTAAGCCTGAGCCGGGAGAGGAATTAAATGTATTCTCAACTGCATGCACTAATTTCATCAGGGCTATTCATGCACCTAAAATTATACAAAGAATTGGTAGATGTATAATTGGTAGATGCATAATTTGCACATTTAGAAAGGATATATAAAATACAGAAAAAAAAAATAAACTATATATATTTTATACTTTTATGCCTAAATGTTTAACATGGAAATCCTTTGTAGGTCAAAGTAGAGCATGCACAGTTTCCAGCAATGTTTCTGGCATCTCGTGATCAAAAGTCCTTTTTTTTAGCAGTTGAGGAAATTCCCAAATAAGTTCCTTATAGCTGCCTGCGATGGGACAAACTGACAGGGGCGAAGCAGCTCTTGGGCAGCCTGGGAGCGTGTGTGTGGCTGGGAGGCTGAGAAACTTCCATTTTACCCTTAGCTTGGAAAAAACCACATAAAATCTGTCTTGTCATCTTGTCATGCATGTGGTGTGGATACTATTGTGCTCAAAGATACTTAAAAAACAAACAAACAAACAAACAAAAAAAACCAACCACCAAACCCTCTTCCACACTGGGCTGTTGGAATGTGCCTAAACATTAATAAATCCAGCGGAGGCCTAAGGGCTGGGAGTCACTCAGCAGAAAGCTCATGTTAGCTGCGAGAGCCAGTTGGAAAGAGAGGAGTTAGAAAGTGGGAGTGAAAGCAAATATCATGTGTCAGAATTAGAGAGCACGGAAATAGGTATCGGTTATGCACTTTATGAAGATGCAACATGGTTTATTCTTCAGGGAATGGCATAATAATTAGAATTAATAAGATTTTAATGGTGATATCCTAAGTGCCAAATCTTCACAGTAGGAGGTTTTAGTGCTGTATGCCACAGGAACATTTTCTACTGTGAACAAGCACTATAGTTAAAATTACCCTATTACTACAAAATGGAAACAGACACAAGATTTGACTACTGTCAACTAATCAAGGCCGAGCACATCAGACCGAGCCATACCGTGAATCCTGTAAGAATTTGTAGAGTTTGTGGCAAAGAGAATTATTTCCTAGAAGCATGCTTCTATAAATATCTTGTAGGTACCCAGTTCTCACAGATTTTTTTTTTCCCCTGAAATGTGCTTTAATAGAAACTGCATTCAATTTGTGACACTGCAAGGGACTGAAATAATTCAGGATTTTCAATTTATTTCACTATAAACACTCTTAGTATGGCTAAGCCCTTACATAATGCTTTTATAAAAAAGTACTTCACAAAAGAGAGCAAGTATCATCATTCCCATTTTCTTTTCTATGTCCACATTCATGGTCAGTGGCATACGTAGCATAAGCTTTCCTTGTCTGTTATGTATTTCTTCTGGATGTATCCAAACAAAAGTATTCCTTGAAGCAGCCAATATTTTTAGCTTTTAAAATAGCTAAATGATTTTGAAATATTTTGATGCTTGAATTGGAAATCCCAAGAACAGCAAAATCGGATTTAAAATTTTCTTTCTTTTGGGGGTGAATTCTAATGATGAAGATCCAGGTCAGAAAGTGTGTGTAGTTTTTATCCATCTGCTGAGAAAATGAACCTAAATGTAGACATGTAGAAAAGTCCTGGAGTACTTAGGAATCCTCTCCAGAACTTTCAGCACTGGATCTGGGTATACTGGATTCAAAACCCTCTGAAGCTATAGAAAATTTTGTTTAATGGCAAGAGAGATGAAATTACTGATGTGTATACATATGTAACCTCTACCCTGATGCCCAGGTGCATGGGGAGCAGAGGATGTTCAGGTACCAGCTCCTCCTGCTAAGGCTGGTGGTCGGCACACCAGGCCCCAGCATCCCTCCTTGAAAAACCCATGGGCAACACATTTTGAATTACCTTTTTAAGTCTTGGGAAGGCTGGCTGATATGAACATACCTGGCTGTGACAGCGTTAGTAGAATAAACCAGTACAAAAAAACTTTGCCCTTTCACTAATTTAGAGCAAAACCGCTCTTCAACACCACCTAGCGCTGCCAGGACCCACAGCTGGCGCCAGCCATGCCCCACGCAGTGGGGCCTGGGTTGGAGAGCCACGGTACATGAGCGTGCACAGGTTGTCACCCACTCCAACAGCCAATGTGCCTGGGGTTGGAGTTTCTGGAGGCAATAAAGGCATTTTAGAAATTACTTCAAAAATGGATATTCTTCCCTAGGAGCTAATTAGTTGGCAAAATGCAGAAGAGTAGTGGAAAGGTGTAAGAGTCTCCCAAACTTGATCATGCATCATCTGGTGTAGGAGAAAGTTCTCTTTTCTATACTAGAACAGCTGAAGGAGTAATTCATATTCCTGAAGTGTTATGTCCATACAATATCTATATAGTCTCTAGCACCTCTCCTGCTCTGGAAAACTGGGTAGGGTGATGAACTGATCTTTCTCAGGACATTTCCATTTGAAAATCTTCAAAAATTTGAGATGTTCAGATGAAAGTACTTCAGTGAAAGGAAGTAGTGTAGGAGGTGATTTCTATAAAATAACAGAATCATTAAGGTTGGAAAAGACCTCTAAGATCATCAAGTCCAACCATCAACCCAACACCATCGGTGGCCATTTCTGTAGATCCTGCAGCCAACCCTGCTGCCGAGAGGCAGACAGCCCTGGGAAGCCACCCCGACCCCGCGCTGAGCCCACTGTGCATCTTATGCATTCTAATGTGACCAAGACCCTCAACAAATTTGGTTGTGTTTCATCTTCCCAACACAGTCAATTACAGAGGGGCAAGATTGCAGAGAGTGAAACTTAAGTGCATATGTATTTTTAAATAACTAAAAAAAATCTCTCTTTTTTTTAAAAGTCCAGCAGCCACAGTTCTGCCTCTGCGCTTTGTGGTGGTCTCGGGAGTGGTGGGATCAGCCCTTCCCATGCCACTGGGCCAGATGTTGCTGCTGGATACAGCAGCTGTTTGCAACATGCCCATCCCCTGCTTGGCTGCTCCCACATCTTCAATGTGATCCTCAAGCTCCAGCTAAGAGCAGCAGACACCCACCACAGTGATGGTAGCCTCTGCCTCCACAGCCCCCTCCAGCTCGCCTGTGCTCGGGTCACAACAAGGCTTCTCGCTACAAAAGGTCAGACCTCGCATGCAGAATGAGCTTCAGGAAAAATGCAGCTCATTCCTGCGCATGGCTGCTGCTCAGGGAATTAAAATGTGTCGCTGGGTATAAAGTGGCTGGTCTTCCTGGTAGTCCTGATCCGAGGTCAGGAAGGGATGGGATGTTGCCCCAGTCCCAGTCTGTGGGCATGGTCAAACTGCAATGAAGAAGAGAAAGGTCTGTGCTTCCGTCAGCCTGGACATCAGCCCACAGGCGTTTACCTTGTTACAACATGGTCCTTTTTAAGAACTAATGGAGAAAAGTAAATTCATGATGAAACAAAAGAAGGCTTAAAATTCAAAGAGTTGGCATTTCAGGCCAAAGAAGAAATCAAACCTATTTTTTGGAAAAAAACATGCTTTTTTTTTAAACAAAATTATTCCAATACTGAAAAAAACCATGACCCTTCGTGATTTTGTAACCCACTCACCTCTTAAAAAGTTGTTGGTTGCCTTTGTGTAATGTTGTCTTCCTCCCTTAAAGGCTTTCTTTTCATTAGAATAATTCAAAGGAAAACGTATTTTTCCATACAAAGAAAAGGTATTGATGTAGCGGGGAAATCTTGGTCCCCTACAAAGAAAACATCCAGATCTGACAAGTGTGTTCAGTTTCTTAAACTGATCTGGTTTAATTGCCACTGGTGATAGATGGTAGAGTGGCTTGACAGGGGTAGCAATATAAACGGCTTGCAAGGATGAGGAGGTTGCTGAGAACATAGTATTATGGAGTTAGAAATTCCTTTTGGAGCACTTTGGGACAGGAGCAGCTCTTCACAGGTCTCTGGCACCTGGCGTTCGAGGGTTGTCCTCCCGGGGATCCAACCTGGGGAGAGAGGCAGGAGGAAAGCAGCCGCAGGGGCTCCTTTCTGAGCAGGAGCTGGAACGGGGACAAAACCTCTTCTGTTGGGAAGCTTCCATGTGGAGCATCCCAGTCTCCTGCCGCCCAACCCAGCAGGGTGGTCTCTGCCTTTCTGAGGTGGAACTGTTGCTAGTTGTACCTCAAAGTCAGCAAAAGTTGACTTTTTTTCAGCACGCAAGACACCTCTGCCAGTTTTCGTGCAAACCCTCCGTTCCCTCCCTACCCGAGTGCAGCTGGACATCTGCACCCTCGGTTTGCCCATGCCATGGGGTGGTTATTCCTCTCTCCGAGCAGCTCACAGTGGCTTTACCTCTGGCTCTTGCTGCTCTGCAGGGCGTGATGCTTCCCTGCCTAAGTGCCTAAGACACCCTCTAACTGGGGACAGGATCAGTCCCTTTTATACCTTGTGCAAAGAAGCTGTTTGGAAGCCCAGGAAACTGAATGCAAACAAAGCAAATAATTGATGTTGCTATATTTTTGGTGCAATGATTATTAAGAATTTCTCACCACTGAAATATGTAAAGTTGACACTAATATCAATGCCAATAATATCAATATAATTAGAACAATCCTGGAGGTACAGTATCTAAATAGTTTCCCAGTGGAGCACTAGAAATTAGATTGCAAAGCCATAATATTGAGTGTTGCGCTGAGGTTCTAGAAGGATGTGTCATCTTGCTTTTCCAAAAAAATATGGCATGCTCTATACTATTTTCCTTTTTACTAATTCTTTATATTTGAAAAGGAGCAATGAATCCTGCCATTCAACAGGATTTAGATGCTATCCTGCTGCTATTTCTTTCCCATGCATTTTGTCTGCAACAGATGTAATGAAGTAAGGCCCAATTGCAATAAGTCATTGCAAAAAGGAAAAAAGGGACCTCACCTGCAGTAACTCTGCTCCGCCAGCTCCTGCAACCTTTTGCAGCCAGGGCTGAGCTGGGGCGGCGTCGGGGCGAGCGCCTGCATCTCCATCCCCATCAGCACCACCTCTCCGTGCAAACCTGCTTTGAGTACACCCCGAGGACCCCAGGCCATATCGCTGCTTGAACAACAGGTTAATATCTTCTTGAATCCCCCCTGAAGAAGGCGATGGGAATACTAGACATCGAGTTGGGGAGTATTCCACCAGGTGGGAAGGCGTGCCCGGCCACTGGGTTATGTGTGCTGCTGATTTGCTTAATTAGAAAACTCGGCTGGGCCTGAGCGAGCGGGATGTCTATGGGAGCATCGTGTGGCAAGGACTGTGTACTTGAAGGGGATTGCCTCTGAATGGAAACAGATGACATAAACCGCAGAGAAATAATGAAGGCTTTTGGAAAAGCAAGTCCCAGACACAAATGGGGAATCACAGGAATAGAAGAAAAGCCTCATGCTGAAAGAGCAACGTGATCGGTACAGCACTGGTTACCTGTGGAAGTCCACGTTGAAAAGGGAAATAAGCTCCTTTCCAGACCAGGGGCACAAAGAAAATGGAAAGTTACATATCAAAGATGCTCAAAATTCATATTTTAAGGAAAGACAGAAAACCTCTGCGAAAGGTACACGTTCACTCCTTAGGGTGGCTGTTGTGCTGGACGCTACAGCTTAGGTTAAAAAGTGAAGCAGTTCAGAGCTGACATAATTAAACTGATGAGTATAATTAATCCCCCCCTGTGATTACCCTGAAGGAGAAGTGTTATTAGATGTAAATATGATGAATTCAAAATGCAAGTGGATAAAGCGAGAGGCTTGGCCCATTGCAGAAGTCTTTTTCTGGTGTGATAAAGAGGTGAGGATCGCCACGTCGGGCTGCTGAGCCGATGCTCCAGGAAGGCTGCTCGGACAGCGATGGCCCTGCAGAGCTGCAGGGTGAGAGCTGAGCTTTGCATTGGTGCTCACGCGTTAGGGTAAGTGTGGTCTTTTAGGAGAAGTGTATTTTTGTGGTAAGTGTGTCTAGGTTTAAAAACAGGTTAAAGCTCCAGCATTTTGTATTCAAATTAAGAGTGAGTATTTACCCAGGAAAAACTCCTCCTTGGGTCTGTTAAGCATGATTCCATGTAGCAATGTTCTGCTTCCAGCTATACAGTAAGAAGAATTATGTGACATCAGCATCTCCTATGTTTCAAATTCTAGCCCACAAAAAGAAAAGGAGTGTCTTAAGTTCTCCCATAACAGTATTGTTATGGGGGAGAACATCCAGTGTGTTCAGCAGATTTTCCTTCAGCATGAGTAGCTGTTTAAATTAATATTACTTTGTAAGTGTTCATGATACTTTTCTCTGTGCTCTCTCATCCATGCTATATTTGTTTGCAGTTTCTGAAGTCAGCGTATTCTCTCCTGTGGATACATCCCACCAGCATTAACTGGAGCAGCAGCCCCACAGCCCTCCCGTGGGCACCCAGGTGTCCCCAGGGGCTGAGCCGGGGGTCCCGCACCCGCAGAAGGCAAGGGCACGCTGTCATTTGGGATCGAGAAACCACCCAGACCCTGCCTTGCTCTACTGGAGGCAAAGGCATCACGGGTAACGCGGTGGCTCGGTTACTACAACAGTAAGATTTACTTATTTCCATATTGCATAATTCTAGGTGAAAAGGAAAAAAAGAGAATGAAAAGAATTGCACGGAAGGAAGTTATTGACCCCAAGTGTTGGGGCACAGACACGTCCTGAGGAGCCAACGCTGGGCAACCGCAGAGTAGACAGGGGAACATCCCCCCAGATAGTCAGCCCCTTCCAGTCACCATGGGCAGCCTGCTAGGAGAGGGAGGGAGGAAGCATCTACTCTTCGTAATGAAGACGTGTCAATATTAATAAGGGGTGTGTGTGTGCCTCTGTGTGGTTTTAACATATAATGTATGGAAGAATGCCAGCTGCTCAAACATCAAGCTACGTGGCATGCACAGAACATGCCTCCTTGTCCCCAAATGTAAGATTTGCGAATATCAGATGGTAAAAAATCATAAACAAAGGAGCACAAAATATACCAATAGCTAATTCGACTAGTTATTTTCTTTATTATGCTGTCTTTCTTAATGTAATGTGCCTCAGCTGTCATCAGGCAGGAATCCATTGTGAATAAGCTGTCAAGTTTAATTGGGCTATACTGTGAAAATACATAAATAAATCCTTTAATAAATAAATAAACCCACCTCTCTCTGAGGCAAAAGGCAGAGGAATGTGCACACTCAGAATCCAAGTCTGTTAAAAAAAAGTTAAAAAAAGATTTAAAAAAAAAAATCTGCCAGGAACTATTTTACAGGAAAAAAAAAGAAATTTGTGTTTTATGTAGATTTATGAAATCGCTTTGGGATGCAGCCTTCTGTAAGGTTGGATCTCTTGTTGCAGGCAAGGTTATTAATAGTGCTCAGGGACGTTTCTCTCATCTAAGAGTCGGGTGTTTCTGCAGCGTGTGTCCATACCTGTACCTTTGCTCCGTGCGGAGCGCTGAAGTCTGATCTCATTGATGATACTATGAAATCACGAGAAGATCTAAAGAATGAATTTTTATTGTGAAAGCTGTTACTATTACTTCATCAATTAGAAATTTTAGCCCTGCAAAGCATTACCATTCTGCCACATTTCATTTTCTGTGCAACAGCTAGGAGATGACAGTCCATACTCCCCGGACTGTGCTCATACTGAGAGCAGTCAGGGCAGTGGTGGCTCTGTTCAGCCGGTGCCTACGCGGATGGTTGTCACCTCCGCCTGTTCTGCCTCTTTCAATGCGCTGCTGGAAGGAATTTGTCAGTGGGAAAAAATCAGTAGGTTACAAATTTTGCAGGAAGCATAAAGATGATCTGGGAGGGGATTAGAAACTCTCTGTGGCCTCATGCTCTCAGGCCCAATTCCTCCTCTTCTCCCTCACCTCCCAGCTCCCCAGTGCCCATCCTGGACGCGAAGGCTCCGAGCGGTGGCTGCAGCCCAGCACCCACCTTTTGCCCCAGAGTTTGCCCGTCCGCATCCCCTCCACGCAAAGTGCCTGCCCTGGCAGCTGGGTGCTGCCGAGGTGTACAGCATCCCGCTGCACTGAATTTCTGCGTCCAAACTTGAATTTTGTTAAATTAAGTGCTTTTTACTGGCGATGTGCTCCAAGACGGCAGCTACCTGCCAGCAGGCAGCTGCCGAGGAGCTGTGCGTGCCACGAGCTGTATCTGCACAGAGGTCCTCAGCTTCGGCGGGGCTCTGCACGAAGCAGCCCAGGAGAAAAGCCCTGCGGGTGCTGCAAAACCACAGGCAACCTATTGCTCTTTTCTGTGTTTTACCTACAGAGTCAATGAGAAGTTACACCTACTACAGGGCAATCTTTGTATGACATGACCTGTTTATCACGGAAAACCTCAAACTACCTGCATCACTCTTCTCAACTGCATAATTTTCAGAAGGCAGAAGCCCTGCAGCGAAACTTTCAATGAATTATTGAAAAGTGCTGAGAAGTACTTTGTGCAGGTAAAAAGCAAAACAAGGACCATATAAGTCTATTAACATACAAGTGCAAAAGAAACGAAGTCTGCGTGGAGGTATTTTGTACAAAATAATTGTTTCCTCACTTTAACAAGGTCAAATAAAATAGAAAGATATAAACTTTCTCATGCGCTCCAGTTCACGTTGTTATACATTCATCAATAGGCCTGTAAACATGATGCATTCATCAATAGGTCTGTAAATAAACTTTTAATAGCACACTGAGGGTATCAGGAAGAAAACAGTAATGACCATAATCAGCATAAACAAGATTTGATGAAGATAGAAGGAGAGATGAAAAGGAAAAATTATAGGCTGATTGGGGTGAAATGGGACTGGAGTCATGAGTCTAAACTAAAGGAAGAAGAAAGGCAGGGAAGGTAAGACTGTGGATAGCTTTGGAGGAAGGAAGGAGAAGTAAAGCCTCATTTTCCTGGGTAATATTGAAATCTGCCAGTGAAACCAGCTCCAGGAATGACAGCTACCACCAGATCATGGTAGCTGATAACAATAATGTCTGTGCAAACTAGGAAATTACGAAGATGAACTCTTTAACTGTGTTTGCAGTTTTTAATAAATTGGAGGAATTGCAAAGTTGTAAGTAAGCAACTTCTGAGATGTGGTGAGAAGAGGAGCTAGGAAAACTCTTTCTGAATTTAAGGATCTGGGCATAGGGATTGCTGAGAAATGAGTGAGTATTGTAGCAGGTGAGACATTCTTTGACATCTCTCTCTTTTCTTCCTTGACCTACTGTATTATCCCTTAGCTTGTACTGTATATACAATTTGAAGACCAAAGACACCCTTTTTATGATGTTATTGTGTAAAGGATTTTTTTTTTTTCCTTTATTTCTTACTTTGGTGCATGCACATTTTTGTGTATGGAAATCTAACTTTTTGCTATTACTTATTTGTGGTTTTGTTTGTTTTTCTAATGATCAGCACCACCGACCTGGTATTTATGGACCACCTCAGTACACTTAGGCAATGTGATCTGGTTTACCTTGAAAATCAGTGGGCTTTGGATATCTGGATATCTACCTCCTCAGTGGTTTCCATTTGACCTTCTTTAACCTAACCTGGATTTTTTTTTGACTGTGGAAGTCATATATACATCTGCACCTTTATCCAATGTGCTATTGAAATATGGTTCATTTAAGGTTTGACTCTTTTCACTGACATATTGACCTCCTTTTGCAAAACTGAAACAACTGCCACAGTTTGTATCAAGTAGACTGAATTTGTGCTTTGTCACCATTTTCTCTGTCTAAGGAAACAAGACTTTAGATAACAGAGAGCTGCCTAGACCACTGCAACGTGCGCGCTTGCTGCTGGAGTCAGAACTCCCCTTTCCCTTGGCAGGGCTGGATTAATCCCCGGTTACCCAACTCACAGACATGGGAAGGCAAACACACACAGAGCATCTGAAATGCTCCCTCTCGTTCTCCCTCTCAAATAGCCCTGCACTCTTTGAATTCTCTGTGTGGGGGAAATCAAAGCATAGAACAAACACTGTTTTGATATGGCTTTGAAGATGATAGCAGCATCTAACAGAGGAAAAGAAGGCCCTGGGTCTGCAAAAAAGCGGTGATTGGCATGACACACAGCCCAAGAAAAGTTTACCTCTTAACGAGCAGCAGGAACCTCTCCGAGACTGTTTTACAGGACTGCAACTTTCCTGTTCTCTCGTGCAGTTTCCCCGTCTTCAAAGCAAAACCGGCTTCTGAGGCAAATGAGCACCTGTTTGCATCCAGATCCTGACAGGAGGAATCTCTGTTTGCTGAAGGTCTGTAACTTGTTTGCCCTTGTACGAAGCCTTCTAGGAAGGCGCTGTGATGCTCAGCTCAGGTGGCAAAGCCTGTCTGCATGCTCTGGGAAGTGCTCCATGAGGGAGGGTGTCAGGAACAGCCCTGTGGTTCAGCGGGGCCTTCCTCAGGGGCTGTCACCCAGGCAAAAGCTCAGGAAGAGCTTTTGGATGCACAGAAAATATTGCATCAGTGGGGTAATTGGTTGACTTTAAACCTCAATGTAGCACCAGGCAGGGAGATGAGATCTCCTCCATCGCTCAGCTAACTCTGCACCATCTCTGGTACTCATACTTACCTACTTCCTCACTGCCCACGTGAGGATTAATTGGTGTTTGTAAAGTAAGTATGAAAAATGGGCACAACACGGTACTCAAATTTTCAGTGGTAGAGACAACACATTGAAAAAAAAAGAGAAGATCCCTGGTTTGAAATACATTGTCCGTCTTGCTGCTGTTGGGCTACCTCTCTCAGACATGTTTTTCCAGACCATTAGATTGAAAATGCATCATCCTTATGTGGGATGCTGCGATGTGGTTTGTCCATGTGTAAGGGCACCCCAGCTCTTTGTAGACCGTTTGACTGTCCATGAAAATCACACTGCTTCTTGGTGGGATGGGCAGAGGCATGGGGGCTGTGTCTCCTGGGGCTGACCCACCTCCAGCTCCTGCCGGTGCCCGACAGCACCGGGTAGAAGCAAGTCCATTTGCTATTGCAACAAAACACACAGGTAGGTTTATAATGATATTTTGAAGCTGAAGCCTTCATTAAACATCTATACTGCTGTCTACAGCAGCTTCTCACGTCTCTGATGAGGTGTCAGAGCTGCTGCAAATTTCCTCTCTGGTGTATCTCACACTAACAACAGCTGAGGATGATCAAATATCTTTAAGTACCAGCTCAGTTTTATCTTTTTTCTCCATTTAAATCCTGGGAATGAAAGTAGTGGTGCTGGGGCTTTGCTGCTGAGTGCTGCTCCCAGCATGCAAGTCAATTTTGTACTCTCAGTATTTCCTTTTATTTCAGCAGTCCCCTCAGCTTGCGGACCGAGAGGGATCATACGCTCTTTGAAATGTGCATCGACATTTGGCACCGAGCGCTGTACTTGCTGTTGAAGAGAGTGAGGTGTATGACTGGAACCAGTAAGACTGAATAATTTTTCAGTTGCCTATTGCAGCCTTCTGTATTTCTTCAGCAACCTTCTTCCCTACAAATTTATCCCATTATGCAATGGGAAAATCTAACCTTACTTTTACAGTCCCATTAATGTTGGACAAATTTCAGGGAAAATAAATCCAACTTCAGTTTTCTGAATATACAGCAGTTTTGCCAAACATGTTCTGTTGCATATTACATTTTTTTTTTTTTTCTAAATTGATTGAAATAGCCAGTTTTGGGACTTCCAAAGAAATAGTTCTGGCTTTTAAACTATAGTTTGTACCATCTTAATTAAAGTACTTAAAATAGCAATGCATTATTTAAACTTCATGAAACATCCCCAAGTCTCCTTCTCTGGTATATAGGCTTCATGGTTTGGATCCTCACATCACAATGAAATACTGTCAAAGTCCAGGACTGCTTTTTTAGTATGTGGACGCAGTTAGAAATCTGAAATATTTCCTCTTGCTGCAGACCTTTGACCCTGCTGCCAAGCTCTGCCCACCCCAGGCCTCTGGATCTGTGGGGTCCAACCTAGGTCAAGATGGCCCAAAAGCAGCTCCACCAAAGGATCCCTTGCGGGTGCTGCCTTGGAGCAGCCTGGGGCTGGTTCTGGTCTGAATTCAGCCCGTGCTGGGTTTCTTCCAGCTAGATGAGACCTATTCAGTCCTGACGCTGCCCCTTTCTGTAATGGCAGCAGACACGGGCACTTGGGCTGCACGTGAATCACATTAAATAGCAGAACAATCACAAGTTGAAGCCACTTTCTGCACGTCGGCGATGGTCTGCAGCGGCAGCGGGTGTGCCACATCCTCCTGCTGAACATCGACCCTCTCCTCTGCACCGACCACTATGGGAGAGTGTTAGCAATGGTGTAAACTGGTTAATTTTTTAGCTGCAGGAAATTGTGTCCTGTCTCTTCACTACAGGTTTTGTTTGTTTGCTTGTTTGTAATATATGACAGCAATACACAGAGCCTGAGATAAGAAACTTTTTTTTTAGTTCTTAAGAAAGAATAAAACTCAACAAAATTTAAAATCCTTTTGGCTGTTCTAAAATCTAATAAAAATAATTTCCTTAATTTTTTTCTTTCGTTTATACACTGAACTATCCATCACTAGTGATTTGTCAGATTTAGCTCGTTTGTCTGTTCACAAACTATCAATAAAATTGATCATTCTTCGTAATTGTTTGAGTGCTCCAAATGGCCATACCTGACGTAGTAGAGGTTGTGCAATCCCTTTTAATGAACATGCCATTGCATGTTTGATGTTTCAGACTACGTAGTTTTGATTGGTGCGAATGGTCACCCAAGTGGATATGCGCCAACTGTCTTTAATTTTAGAGTTGAGAGGCTGGCCCGAGCACACTGGGGAGCCTTGTACGTCCTGGGGAGAGAGGAAAGAAAGACCATGTGTATGGCACAAACTGGAATTTTAGCCACAGAATGAGCCCTGGAAATCACTGCAAGAAAGTATTGCAGTGGTATTCCTTCCAGATGAGATGACTGAAGTAATAAAAGTCAAAGATTCTTAGAGTATCAGTATCATTCCTACGTGCATTTTACTTGCTGATTTTAATGATAACGAGCCCCTTCAGAAAATACATGTTTTCATGCACTATGGAAAAAAGAATTATATGATATGATGAGAAAGTGTGGAGCGCTTGGGAAAATGAAAGCAAGGAAGTCAAAAGTAGAATGGGAGAGAGGAACAAACCTTGAGTGAAATGAGGAGTTGTGGATATCTTACCAAAGGCAAAAAGAAAAGAGGTAAAATTGAAGGGCCTGGAAGAAACCAAAACCCCATGGAACATCAGAAATAGCTCCAGATCTGCCTATTCACCATGTTCTCAGTTGGAAGTAGCGATCCGTGGACCAGAAAAAGAGTTTTTACAAATATTAATAGTTGACATTTCTTCTGCTGCGGCACCCAAACTCCAGTGAGACAAATATGCTTTGTTACAAAATATATGAGAAAAATTCGTGTCCTCTCTACAAATTTTCCATGTTCAGCTCTTCTCCACATGTAGGACTGAACGTTGTCATCTCAGTCCCCAGAAGTCTGATATCTAATCTGAGTCATATTTGCTTCTCCATAACTGACTTTTCCAAATCCTTGCAGCTGTAAAGAGATTGGCAAGAGGAGGATCAAGCAATGTGGCAAAGCCATTAATACTAAAAAGAGATAACCTGGCAACATTCCCCAAGCCTGGAGATGTTGTCTGAAGGCATCCAAAAGTGTCCAGATGAGAAATGAAAAGCTACTGGCCTGGCTGGACATTTTTCTGGACATCTCACCATAGTTAGGTTTTCATCCTCCTTTGGAGGTGTAGAGAAGCTCCCACATATTGTCATTCTTGCAGGAAATTACCTTCCCAAATAGGTTCTCCCGGGGTAACACCCTGAAGCCACAGTTTCTGAGGGCTTCAGCTCTTTTCCCTCCTGTTTTGGATGCTCCAGCACACATGCAGGTGGTTTTTTTTTTTGCTTTCTCTCTTTTGCTTTTACAATCCTCCTCGTCGCACTCTGGGCATGACAGCTATGTCGGGAGGTAAAAGACAGAAGCCATAATTTAAACTGATGTCTTCTATTTGATAGTGTAAGCCACTAAAGCAGATGCTGATAATCAAGATAATCAAATCAGGATACTAAGATCTGAGGGCTTCAGACGTGCAGACACGTTGAACTAGATGAGCAGTTCTGGCATTTATTTTGCTAACTTCAGGCTGGCTAGATTTTACAACTTTTTCCAGACAAATTATTTTGGGGCTAAGGAAAAAAGTTGCTGTGAATAGTAAGGCTGATCCTTAAGAGGGGTCTAAGCTACCCCTGAGCTAGTTAATTTTCTTTGACGTGGCTCCGTGGAGGCAGAGATTCATTTCAGCATCTTCCTCATAAGTACTGGGGACAAAAGATGCTCTTCACAGTGGCTAAAAGTACAAGGTATTACAGGTCCTGTGGTGTCCCCGGAGTGTCCTGCCCCGGACACTGCCATCTAGGAGACTTTGTGTTATGAAACGGCAACTTCTGGGAACAACTTTCTTGTTCCCAGAAACTCAACAAAGTCCATCACAGCCGTAGCACTGGAGCTGCTGAGCAAGAGCTGCAGAGTCTGTTCTCAAAAGGTGAATGAAAAATCCCCCAAGTCCCCAGTCACCCGCCAGCCAGGATTTGAGTAGGTCTTGCGGCTGCTCGTGGCCATCACTCCCAGCCCTGTGATGCAGAAACACTGACTTTGGGAAGCCCAGTGGCACAAGGAGTGCTTGTGAGACCTAGGACCTTCACTGGGTTTCAGTTCCTACCAAGACAGTTGTTTTTTTTTTTTTCCTTTTGTCTTGCAGGGTATAAGAAATACAGACCTCTGAATTTAAAAATACTGATGGTATATGTGGGACATGTAGAGCCATGGCTACTGTTCCACCGTGCCATGATATTCTTGCACAGCGGTCTGGGAGAGACCTGGTTGCCCTCTTGTGAGCATGAGCACTAGGAAACACAGAACTATTGCACTTCATGCATTGAGACAACTTCTATTTTCAGTTTTTATCCAGAGCCTTAAATGTTCCTTGCTTAAACTACTAGCATGATATTAAAGAGCTGCTAACCTTGCAAGTACCACAAAGCACAAAACCCTTCCACTTTTTTGCAGGACTCTTCCTCCATCCAGGCAGGACTCCTCCCAACCCAGTGCACAGCAGCCTGAACAAAAAAGAACTCTAGGAGTGTTTTCTATACCGTCAGAAATGGTGCATATTTTGGCCTTATCAGTGAATTATAGCCAGTTCACCAGCTTGATTAGTCTAGCACTTCGCCCATATAACCATCTAAAATGTTTCTTTTCATTGATGAAGTTTACTGCCGTGGAGCTACAAGGTGGTATGTCTCTGCATCCAAAGCAATACTGCACAGTACATTTTGAGATCAAGATTTCAAAAATTAATAACCTGAGACCAGCAACCTTTATCCCCTGGTTTCCTTTCCATACATGTGCAGACACAACAAGGTCTGGGAGGAAAATGGAATCTTGATTCAGGCCAAAGTCTTGACTCACATCTTCATGCAGGTGCATCTCCAAGACTTGTTTTCCATCAGTTGTGTAATCTCATTATTTCCTGCTTTGTAAATTATATGTTGAAAATAATGAGTAAGCAAACAAATAGTCTGTCTTGTTTACTTGTTCAGCGTACAGGTATCCAGGATAGTCTGTACAGCCAGGGGAAGAATGTGTAGCATGTGGGAAATGCACATCCAGGAACACAGCAAATGAGTAAGGATCTGCTTTGTTCACTGATTTGCCAAGAATACCCCAGTATAATTATTTGTAGCAGTTCAGCATATACCAGGAAATGTTCTTTTGTATGTTTTGATGAAATAATGAAGTTTTACTATTATGAGAACTTGCTAGAGGAATCTGCAATTAGCTCCTTGCTGAGAAGGGGCGCAGGCAACCGTGGACTGTGCATCAGACATGAAAAGCAGAGGACTCACCCTGGAAGACCTCCCGCTGCACTGATATCAGGGGAGAAAGGCATAAAGGCCAGATGCTCTGCTGACGCAGACTATAGTCATTCCACAGCCTTCAGCAATGAAACTTAAACCAGCTGAAGAACTGGTTACAGGTCTGGTTTACATTTTGCCACTTTTACATTTTACATGCAAACTCCAAGACCTTTTTTGCTCTACCTGGTGGAGTCCCTTCTCCCAACAAGGATTGACAGAGACAGTGTTGTCATCTTTGTTGCATGACATATCAAATACAGAGGAAGTCATTAATTTGGGATCCTAAAGGTTGAAAAAAACCCCAACCAAAAATGGTGTTGCATATGTCTTTCCTATCCCTGTTTTTATTTTTTTAAAAATCATTTTAAGATGGGTTTAGGAGAGTTTGTGTTAGATGAACTTTGTGGTTGGACCTATAAAATAAAACTTTCTGTATCCATAAAGAATCACAACTAATGAGAAATAAAATAAAAGCAATCAGCAGTCTTCAGCTGCTATATTTGTCTCCCACCAGGGTTAATCAGTTGGGTGAGCAGATAGGCAATGAGATGCACCTGCCCATCGCTGATTTGGGGATAGATCAATGTAGGGCAATCAACCAGATCTCTGCTTTGCCATCTGATGGGCTGCCAGGTGCACTATAAATGTTACAGACCCAATAGCCTGGGAAGGCAAAGTAAGATTTCTTCTTCTGGGGTTTGTCCTGGCGCTGGATGAAAGGTACTGTGTTGGTTTTTTTCCCATTGTGGGTGGCTGGGAATGACTCGACCTTTACCATATGAGCTTTTTAATATCTTCAGACAGGAGATTTTATGTGAGCTCTGCCTTTGCTGTTTCATAGCACATTTCTGTGCTGGTTTAAAAGTAGAAAACAGAATTGGGATGACTTGAAAGCTGTTGTTTCTGAACCTTGATCTTACTTTAGAAATACATTGGGTTTCAGTGGCAGTTGAGTCTTGAGATGTTCAGCTTGAGTGTGAGTCAAAATGGACTAAGAAGCATTACCACTGACACCTTCAGAGAGTCAGAAGTTTGTTTCTCCTAGGTGGCTCCATAATTTTGGTGCAGTTTGTGGTTTTTCTTCCCACAGATGTGACCCCAGATGATAAGCAATGAAAGAGCTGTACAGGAGTAATCTCAAGCACCCCTTTATTCTTCTCCTGAATGTAGACAAGTGGTATGTAAAAGATATTTAATGATTTCCCAGTCTTGGTGAAAACCCAAGATAAACATATGTAATGGTTTTCAAGAGGAGTATCTGATATGCTAGGCCAAATCAAAGCATGGTATCTCACTTCTTGTGAGCAACATGTTGCTTTCTTCATATCTCTGATATTATGTACTGTCTGAAGGTAACCAGAATGCTTAACTCTTAACTTGAGTGATGTTTATGATAGTTCATTTCAAAAGCATAAAACAAGTGTACATGTAAGGTTGTACCCTGAACAGGGACACTACTGTATACCGATGTCTGCCTGGAGCCCTGCTTTGGTGGGCTAGGCTTGAAGTTTAAGAGGTTGGATGGCATTTTGCAGTATTTGTTTATTACTACCTAAAATAAATCAACAGGGTCAAGGTAACCAAGTAGTGATAAATTCCACATTTCTACTAAGGTAAATAAATAAGCGTTTCACTTGGGTTTCTTTATCTTTATAATCTTTCCTTGAATTGTGGTTGAACTTGAAGTAATGAACATAAACCTGCAGTAGGCTTCACCAGGCTGCAGGTCATTTCCAGCTCATCAGCTGAGATACTGAAGTCAAGCCATGGCTGTTCCTTTTATCTTTGGTACTTCTGAAATGAAGCTTACAAACTTGGAATAAGTTGGCAGGAATGGCTTGTTCAAAATAAGTAAATAAATCATCTTCTTGCCTGTAGACAGAATAAACTTTGACCTGAAGCTTTCTGGGAAAAACAGAATGGGAGATGATGGGGTTTTGCTTTGCAGGACGGTTCTTTAGGTGAAAGACTGAAACCTGATGGGAACAAATCTTATGCAGCAGCTTGGAAATGCTATAAATGCCTTTAAATCAGTAGTCATTGGTCACAGTTAGCACTGAAGTGCATTAGTGGGACATTGATCTTTGTTCGTGCTGCTGGCGTGGTGTTGGTATTGATGAGAAAAATGAGCCTGAAGCACTCTTTGGCTGGTGAAATCTGCCTAGGAGAGGTGTGGAAGGAAGGCAGGGGTGTTCCTTGTGGCACAGCTTGTGGCGTTTCGTCAGGACACCGAGCTCCCGTGGCATTTATCATCATGTCCCTTCCATCCCCTTCTGAAAATGAGTTGAATGTGTTGCGTTGAGGCTGGCATGAAAACCTGTTGTGACTTACCAGGCTTGGACTTAAGAAGTCCTCATGCTCAGAAGTGAATCTGTAAGCCAAAAAAGATCTATAGCCACGAAGACTGACAGCCATAAAGGTTGTATATTCAAAACTTGTGGGTTCATAAATATTTACACATTTGCATGATCACTATTGGCAGCAGTTTGCCTTTACTAGCTTAGAAGAGGCTAAAGCAGCTCAGCTGCTGGGATGTGAGTAGATTAGCACAGCTGTGAGCAAGGAAAATTGCTCTGGCTCTTCAGCTAGTCCTTTTCTTGTTAGTCTGGGCTTGCTTTTGCTTTGCTTTATGGGGAATGATGTTGCCTGAGTGGCCTGAGGCAGGTGGACATAATCAGGGGTGATGCCCATGGCTATGCTGAGCTCCTGGCAGGGAGGTGGCTAATCTATTAGATAAAAACAGTTTAGTCTATTTTTTTCCCCCCTAAAGGGTAAAGAACTTTCTAATAATTACAACTCTTTGAGTGTCTAGGATCGTCCTTCTGTGTACCTACACAGCTGTAGGTTTTTGAAAATGGATATTCCACCTGCAGTGCATGTTTCCAGACATACAGATCTGCAGATCTATGCTTGCATGGTTCATGGTCTTATCCAGGTTAGGTGTCTGGGAAAGAAGAGGCAGGCTGGATGATATAACTAAAGGAAAGGGAAAGGCTAATACTTTAATAAAAGCGTCTTTCCAGTGATCCACCTGAGCAAGGTGGAGGCTTTACTGCGCACTGTGCTCCCCCAAGGTACTGATGATCTTCAGTCGTCATCCAGAGAGCCAGCGGCGTGCAGGTTCTGGAAAGCATTTCAGTATGTAGGAGGAAACCCACATCTTGTTGAAATTTGCATTATGTCATTTTACATGTGGTTATGTCTTGTGCCTAGTGATGCAATGTAACCCAGCGTAACCCCACTTGACTTTACGCAACAGGAGTGTCTCTTGTGCCATTCACCATGGAGAGCAGAGCTGTGGAAGGGGGTGTTCAGGGCTCAGAAATCGTTCTTCAATGGGGTATTTTGGAGTAGATACCTGTTATGCTTGCTCTTAAATTTTATTTTTTAAAAAGTATTTTGACTTATAGTATGCTTTTTTAATCTATATATACCATTCTTGAAGTCTTTTTTTATTGGCGATACTGTACAGAATAAAGTCAGTAACTATTTTTTTCTGCTTTATCTTCATATCTAATTTGTGTCTGGCAACAGAAAATGGGGTCAAATTATCTAACGTAACTGTGCTGATACCATTAACAAACATTACAGAAAAAATATCATAATAATAAGACAGTCCTTTCATAATTTTTTATTTTGTAATTTTTGAGTGTCTGACACTTTTACAGTGTCCGATGCCATTACAGTCCCTGATAACAGCAAACGTAGGCAGTCAGGAAGGACAGCGCACGCTAACCTTGCCTTTCCCCCCACCATATGCATGCTTCAAATGTAAGGGAAATGCTGTCACAGCCTCTCATGTGCTACCCTGCTGCAGCCCCTACGCTGCTGCTGCCACAGTTGATAGCGTGTATTTTAAAAAAAAAAAAAATTGGCTTCAGAGCGAGGAATTTTTGCACAACTGCCTTGCTCCGGCCGAGCAGCCCCGGCTCTCCGGCACGGCAGGGCCCCTGGCAGGCTGCTTAGCCACCCCAGCCTCCTGGCTGCCAATCTGCCTGTGGATTTCTGCCAAGTGACAGCTTTAAAGGCTGGGGCCAGCTCCCTGCCTCTGCTCCGTGCCGGTGACAGGCTGCTGGGACAGGCTCTCGCCCCGAGCTGCTGGTGCATCCCCCTCCGCCGCCGAGCATCACCCTCCGGCTGCATCGGGGGCTCCTCCTGGGAATAACGCCCCGGGGGGTGCGTCTGCATCAGACCCTGCGCTTGGGGGGTGCCTTCAGCCCCGGGGGTGGCGGTGGTGTCCCTTCCCCTCCTCGCCGCGGGCTTTGCCCCCCGTTCCCTTCCCCTCCTCGCCGCGGGCTTTCCCCGCGACCTTTAAATGCAAAAGGTCGTGGCGCCTCGGTGGGAAGCACGCCTGTGCATCACCCGGGCTGGGTGGCGGCTGCGAGCACCAGAGGCACCTATAAATAAATAAATTAAAAATTAGAATAGCTTCTGATTATAAGGGACAACTCCATGTGAATCTTAATTACTGTAATTGGTTCTCAGTTACTATGGTGATTGGTGGGCGCTCCAGAGATGCCTTTGATGGGTGATAGATGTTTACTCGCGCACGAATCGTCACTGTTAGAGTGCAGCAGCCCCACAAGAAAATCAACATTTACCTGTAACTTGTACCTAGTGCTGGAAGATACACTGCATGTTGACAACCGCTGTAAATAAGCAAATACTCAGGCTGCTATTTATTGTTCTAGGTAGAAGCTCTGTGATGGTTCCGTGGGTGCAGCCATCCCCTCTCTAAGGGTGGCCGGTGCTCCGGCTGGCATGCACCATGCTTCCTGGGAAAACACTGCTCGAGCGTGTGAACACCGGGGTGGTACTTCTTATTAACTGGCATCAGTGTGAACAATTAACCAGCTGATCAAGATGAGATGTTTTGTTTTGCCTTAGGAGCTACCTCTAATCCCTGCTCCTGAAATAAGGAATTACTGGCTGGGGAAGGCTCCCTGGCCACAGCCTCAGCTCTGCGGAGGGTGCAGCCTCTGCCTCTAGCTTGCCGCCAGCCTTGGGGTTTATTTTTGGAGGAACCTAGCTCAGGTACTCTTGCTGACATCAAGCACAGCTGGGGGCTGGCAGATGTGGGGGGATTCTTCAAGCATTTAAAGCTTTCTATGTTAAAACGACTACTTTGGGCTGCGTGGGGAAGTTATCAAGCAGCAGAACTTAAAATGCTCGTTTTCATAAGTGAGGATTTCTGTGCACAATCCCTCATTCCCGCCCTCCATTCCTCCTAAGGCAGAGGATGAACCCACGTTATTTTTAAGCATAATGAAGTTTCTAATGTAAAGCAACCAGAATGTCAGAGCGGTACTTCTACAGTTAAAATAATTCCCTACGCAGCTCAACAGCAGGTGAGTCTAGATGTGGCTTTTATTTCTCTGCAGCCCGTGACAAATCTTGAAGTAAAAATAAACATCTTCTGAGTGTCTGAACAAGGCTTGTGTTACCCTGAGCAAAACTGCAATTAATAAAGTGACACGAAATGATGTTGCACCTTTGAACACAACAGTGAAAACTTTGATTTGCGCCGTTAACAGAGCAAGCGCCATCAGGCTACAGGAACTGCAGCTGGTTTCACTTGCAACATCAGAGCCGATTAATTTGTGCTACGGCCATGAAAAGCCGTAAATAAATAACGCGCAGAATCTCTTCCCCCTCCATCTGCCTCCTTGATTTCCAGAATTAAAGATGCTGTTAACCTGGCCCCTTGGCCAGCCTGGATCAAACCCTTCCGCTCATCAATGGAGGTTTGAGCCCTGCAGAACGGCTCCCCCCCCTCCCTTTTCTCCCCCTGGCTTTCAGCTCTGGCTAGTCGGGAAAGCGTGCGGCACATGCCCAGGCTAATAATAGCCACAGCAACTGTAATTTCCTTAAAAATAAGGCCCAAAGTTTGGCGGAGGCACTGGAAGGGTTTATTAGAGCAGCTGCCTGGAAGCGCTGGCAGTGGCAGACGGCGTTGCTCCGCGCCTTCGGAGCCTGCCGCTGTTTGCACAGTGTTTGGGGTTTGTTATGATTTCATGAGCCTTCGATTGCCACACTTCGGGATTGGGATCGTACAACAGTCTGCACGAAAGCACCAGCCTGAGCAGTCTCACTCCCAAAGAGTTGTTCTATTTTTCTTTTTCCTTGAGCTTTTAAGACTGAAATTCAAGAGTAAGGTGTGGGAGCAAAAGATCAGGATGATTTCAAAGGCAAGCAGTTGGTATTTTTTTTTTCTGCAGGGAGAATGACAGTGGTGTTAGAGAAAAGGAAAAAGCTCTAACCAGGGCTTACGGTATAACCAAGGGTTTAAATCCTAGATGGCCCTTTAAAACAGAAAGCAAAAATCACAACCGTACAAGTTTGTTGCGGGGTCATAAGTTTTTATGTAAATAAAATCGGGTATCGATAGCGGTGAGTTATGGTGAGCAAAGACATTTTTACTATTCATAGATAAATCCAGCTGAAGCGGCGATGTGCCCGTCGCTGGTGTCAGGCAACCACCTCGTCTCTGTTTTTGTTTACAAACTGCACGGAGGAAGCCTGACAATTCAAAATCATGTGGTTTTCCATGATTCCTGTAGTGAGTATTAAAAATAAGGATTAAAAGAAGGGATTTTGTAATTTATTTCATTTTGAAACCTTCTTAACCTTGCTGAGCTCTGCAGGGATCTTCTGAGTCGTGTTTGGGCTGGCACGAACTGTGTGCTAAAAATCCACCAGAATAAGGACTGTTATTTCTTCTAGAAACTGCAATTAGTAGAAAAGTGACAGTCTCCTTTTTCTTTCTTTTGCTTTCTAACAGTGACAATAAATCTTAGCTTTTAGGGTTTTTTCCCTTCCAGACCCTGCCACAGCTCCGGTAATCCCACCTGAAGCCGGGCGGGATCCGCTCCCCGTGGCAGGCACTTGGGCACTGGGGAAGGGAGCCGAGATCTCCTGCGTAGTCCATGTTTGCCTTCACGGGAGGAGCCTTAACGAGAAATATCTCTCTCTCTCCAACACATGCTTCATCATTTAAAAGTTTATTCCAAAGGCTTAACTCTGTAATTGCCCCCCCGCTCCGGCAGCACCCCCGTCACGCTCCTGTTTTGACAGCTGAAAGTATCGGTGCAAAGCGTCGGCTCGGAGACCAGGGAAGGGCTGGTGCAGCCCGTGCTGCAGGGCTGCGGGAGTTAACGTCACGCATCTCAAACTGCAACACAAAAGGGATTGGGGGGGGGGGGGGGGAGCAACCCCAATAAATCAGGAGCCCGAGGGAAACCACGAGACGGGCACCGTGGCTTCGCTGCTCCCTGGGTGCCAAAACAACTTGCTTTCCAAAACCCTGCGAACATGAGGAATATGGTTCGGAGGGATTTGCAATTATTGTCAGTATCTCTGCCACCTGTGCGTGTTTCTATACATCCTAGGTGCGTGTGTACACATATTTGTGTGTTTGCCATATGTACGTAGCGCGGAAGGAGGCATTACTGTTGATATTGCCGAAATTCTGCTTTTAAGCAGATGTCGAATTAGAGCGATTTTCACTCACAACTGAAACTGAATTGTGAAGTCATTCAAATTTAGTTGTGACTTCTGTTTTGTTTTCTTGAATGAAATAATTGAACTTAGTCCCCGATTATCATTATAGGGCAGAAAAAGGATGATTATAGAGACAGCACTGGAAAACAAAGCTGCCGTTATGTGTTTAATCCACTCGAGGAAAAGGGTTCTTAGACTTACTGAACTGGTCTTATTGCTCTTTTAAAAGGACTCGGTTTTATTTTTTTAAATAGAAACGCCAGTTAATTTGATTTATAATATGGACTGTTAATGGAACAGAATCATAAAAATACCCTGCTCCGAGTGCACGCAGTACGTGCTGTTGCACTGTGTCGTCTTCTCTTTAATTAGTGTAGAACTGCCGGACAATTGTAAGCACTAATAGCCTCCACTAAAAATCAAATGCACTTTGTCCTGCATAGCATTAGGAAAAAAAAAAAAAAACTAAATAAAAGTTTTTCTTTAAGATGGTCACCGATACAAGGAAAGAAAAGAACTCTCTGCCTCTTTGGTTTTGGTTTTTTTTTTCCCCTTAATTTTATTTCCAGAACAACGACTGCCAGAATATAGCAAGCAATGTTTTAAGGGGAAAAAATCCTGGCTGTAAATGTGCACAATATTCCACATTATATACATGTCATTTCTGAGCACTGTTGGAACGATGCAGTGTCAAATCTGTATGACAGATTGAGGTGAAAGCTGGGAAGAGAGAGCCTGTGAAGAAACAGCCCTGACTGAGTCAGGCATCCTATAGAATTTATCCTGCAGGCTATAAGTAACCGGTTTCATCATATAAAAGGAGGAGTGGAAGAGGGATAATTGTCTACTAATTTGGGTCTGGGCGGCGCGCCGGTCTAACAATGCCATCTAGCGCTGCCGGCCCCCAGAGACCCCGGGGACCCTCGCCCGGCCGGGAGCCCCCCAAGCACCCAGCCCAGCCTCCGCGTCCCGTCCCCCCCCCCCCCCCGGAGGGCACTCGCCTGCCTGCACCCCGCTCTGCGCGGGGGGCTCTGCGCCCCCGGGGCTCCCCCGGATGCTCCCCAAAAAGGGCAGCCTCTGTGCCCAGAGGGGCCCAGGCTGCGCTTCTCTGAGCTGGGAAAAAAAACCCACCAAAAACTTCTCAAAGAACTGTTTTTAGGGATGAGGTTCCCGCTGTGAAGAAGCATATATTAACAGTTCATATTGAAATTTTCTGCCTTTATGAATCAGTAGGTGTGTTAAGCAACTCTCTCAAACCAGGAGTCTCAAAAGAAGGCAAAACAAAGGTTTAAGCGTAATTTGTGCGGATGCTCTTACTTCTCCCTGTGTATGCAGTGCTTGCATGTGAGCACGACTGGTGTTTGTCAGAAGATTTATTTGGGAGTGGAAGGGAGGAATTACCTCCAGGAACAGGGAAAAGGTGGCTGGCAGTCCTAACTGCCGAAGAGCCTAGGAGCTGCGTAATTGTGTGCAACTTCCTTTTGTTTATATTTTTAATTTTTAAAAAAGAATTGCTTAAATTTTCTGATCTCCCCCCTCCACCTTTTTTTTCCCTTTGCTCCTACTCAGTAGTAACAATTTCATGATAAAACATCCAGGCTTCACAGACATGGAAAGCAACTCCTGAATGACCTGCCTTGGGAGAGGGAGAAGCTCCCGGTCCCTCCAGCGAGGAGGACTGTTAACACCCACCCCTTCGCATCCCTTCGGGGGTCATCTCCTCCCGGAGGAGCATTAAGAAAAGGGTGTCTGAATGGAGCCAGGGTGCAAATGGGCAGCCAGGGACCTTGGGCACCCAGGGCTGCCAGGGACAGCACCGGAGACATCAGTGCATCGCACGTATTATTCAGGAGGATAAAAAAAATTATCTTTGTTAAAGTGTGACAGTATCCTTGTCTCAAATTCTGGACAACTTGGGCAAAAGCAGGCAGCCACTGGTTGCATTTCTGAATTCTGGGCTTCACCCGTAGTGTGGTGGATGGAGGCGCTGCCATTGATGAGCAGTTCTGGTGTCTACCCCGGCTGAGCACGGCCCTTCCCCGGCACTAACCTGCCGCTGCCGGAGGGTTGCGCAGTGCTTGCCTCTGCCCGCAGCACCGGTCGGCGTGCTCCTGTTCGGGGCGTTGCAGGTGCTGGGGAGCGGGATTGCACTTCTCTGGGCACCTCCGCCACCGAGCCGCTGCCAGGGATGCTCACGCACGATGCAGACCAGAGAGTCGTTGCTCTATCGAAAGTGAGCCCTGCAAATCCTGCCTTGAATTTACCATAGAAATGAAAGAAAAAAAAACCTTACACGGGTGCAAGCAAGCGCAGGAGGGCAGGGAGGAGCAGGAGCACATCCACAATGGAGTGACTTTTCCCATTGTCATTTTTTAAATTTTTTTTTTAATAATAACAACCTATAACTAAGGCTGTTAAACCGCGGTGATGTAGCGTACCCTCTCATCTAACGCAGACGTACCTATGGCTGGGAATAAGGCTCTCTTGGTACCACGGGCGGCACAACTGCCTCCTTACTCTGGGCCGGATTTTGGGAACTCAGCTGTGGCTGGGCTGAGCTTCCAGTGCACGGCCTTGGTTGAAAACCCAAGCTTTCATTCATTTTTTTAATTTCATTTTTTGAAAGAAGTTATGATATTGATATGTCTTGAAAATTTGAACAAATACCATTGGGGTTTGGGGAGCTTTTTTTTTTTGTGGTGTGGGGTTTTTGCATTTTGTTTTTGCCTAAATCTGCACTGTCTGAAGCAATCATTCTGGCAAGGCTGAAATATATCTTTCATTCCAGGAAGGCTTTTACATCCAAATGCTTTTCCACATAGAACAAAAAAAAGGAAGTTATTTGCTTTTTTTGGTGCCGGGGCCTCCCTGCGGGGCCCTGCACTGCCCAGTGCCACGGGGCCGGCCGTTTCAGGCCCCACGCGCGGGACCTGGGAAACGTGGCTGCAGCCACGGATGCACCGAGTGATGCAGGGGCAGAGCAGGGCAGCTCGGGGGTTTCCTGGGAAATCTGCCCGAGTTTTGTCAGAAAGAGGCAACAAAAGCTAGCAGGTCCCTGCAAGATGTTTTGATTTCATCCAGATGGCATTTTTCTGTTGGAAAAATGTTCCATTTAAAAAATAATAATAATAATCCTGATTAGTCCTATAAATACTAACAATTCATGAGCTCCATCCAAATTCCTGCCGCTTGCGCGTATCCACGCACTGCCGATGAGCTCTTCCAGTGAATATTTTGCAAATCATCTTTACAGAAGTGATGCGAATGCATCGAAACCTTCTCTGGCATGCTCTTCTGCAAAGCGGCACCAGCCGAGTGCATGGCAGTGTTATTTAAAAGAATATTTTTGGAAGGAATAAATCATAGGCTCTGTTAATCCATCCCGAGGTCAGGGTGAGGACTCAGTCAGAGAGCTGTTTGTGGGGGCTACAGCGACTTCTTTTAGGTGTCTTGGAGGGGCTGGAAACAGCCGAGAGTTTATATTACTATTGTTTATTATTTTATTAAGAACTCCAGAGGTACTACTTCCTCAGAGAGGTGGATGGATAAAATGATGCTTAGAAGTGCCCTTAGATTAATTAATGTAGCTATAACAACTATATTACAGAAACAGCAAGTGAAAGGCTGATATGTACCATTGCTTATCACGGAACACTTAAGCTACAGCTGTAATTGTTTATGTGAACATCAATCTTTCCTACAGGTTTGGACTGGGTTCAATTCTGCAGCTGTTTCGCAAACCAGAACCTTTACTTCCCTGCGATTTTTTTTTTTATTCTTACTATTAACTAACCCGGAGAAGGTTGACAAAGGCTAACAGGTCTTCCCTCTTGCCAAATGCAATTCAGCAGCCTGTGGATCACAAACGCGTAGCCAGGTAGGCGCGAGTCTGTCCCCTAATGAACCCCAGACAAGCAATGTTTATTCATCCGCCGTGTTTAGCACAAACCAGTTGTCGTCCTTCAAGCCGACTGTCAGCAGGGTGGATCCAGGATGCGATTGCCTAGAAAATATTTAATCTTTTTGCAAGAAAAATCATTTTGATTAAGTTTGACATTCGAGAAGGTGAACTTAAATAGATGAAGAAAGCAAAGACATGTTAAACACGGGGCTAGGGTTTTAGGCACCAGGCCATTAAAAATAACCATTGTATATGGTGGATATACCAAATCAGAGGTTACAGAGTCCTTACCGTACCCGATGAAAACTGTGGCTGAGGTGGGCTGAACGCCCGCTAGCAACTTGGCAGAAAAACAGAAGTGGATAGACATAGTAAGATGTAATAAGTTTGATCTAAAACCATTTTATTAATTAATTAATATTTATGATCCATGAGCGGCACTTGCATTTCTTCTTTGTCACTTTGCACCCCGCCGCAGCCACATGTCGTTATTAATTTACTGATATCTGCATATTTTTAGAGCCCTAGTTTTTCTCCCCCTTGCACACTATCTGTATTGGAGATCAACCGATTGATGTGCCTGTCTGGTGTCACAGGTTAGTAAGGTGGCACCATGCTATTGTCACAGGCTGCAGCCTGCGGCTCCAGGGAACTGCGCGTGCACAACGCTCGGAGAATCCGATCTTTAATTACTTCGTTTGTGAGCTGAGTGATTACCAACACCGGGTTCACATTCACAAAGTCCTTCAGAGTTAGGGTGCGTGCTGGTGAGCATCGCTGTGGGAATGGGTGCCGGAGTGGGTAGCATCTCCCACCTAGCCCTGCCTTCGTCCCAGGGCGCTGCCGGTCTGCATAGCCATCTCCTTGCCACCTTGAGCATGCTTCCCGGCGTTCCTTTGCTTCCAGCTCTCCTGGCTCGCCCACCAAAACCTTCACATTTTGTATTACCTCCGTGGCCTCTCTGCCCCAGCCTTCCTCCCAGACCTCTTCCCCCAGCGGTATCCGGGGTCAGTAGGAAACTTCACGGACCAGCTCCTGCTGGGCTTTCGTCAGGTGCTGGCTGCTTTTTGCCCCACCACGTTTTCACATCTGGTTTAACAGCCGCCCACATTTGTGGGTTTATGGCCAACCATGTGCCCGATGGCTCCCGGTCCCAGAGGCTCATCCTCAGCCTCGTGCCCCCTTCCCGCTGCAGGACTGTGCATGTCCGGAGGGGCCCGGACTTCAGGCTGGTGGGATCTGCCCGCGTGTTGCACAGGACAAGGACCAGCTCTTGTCAGCGGTACACAGGTGTTGAAGAAAAAATGTTATTTAACTTTTCATAGCATCCAGTGCTTTTGCCCTATAATGATATTTCTTCATTGCCTCCATTTATTTTCATAAAAACAATCCTGAAGGACAGCTCTGAGGTGGGGGTGGTGGGGGGCTGTGCCCTGCAGCACCCACCGGCCGCATTCCTGGTGCTGCAGCTCCATCTAGCAACCGGCCGGCGGAAGGGGCTCGGCCCCGGCACACCCACGGGGGTCACGGGTGGAAGGGACAGAGGTACCGAGGGTCCAGTCCCCGCCGCAGCACCGGCTGGGATGTGGGATGCAGCGGGATGCAGCCGCATACAGGGGGATGCAGCGGGATGCAGGATGCAGCCGTGCGGTCCCCCTGCATCCCCTGCTACCAGCCGGCCTTCCCCTCCCCGCAGTCACAGCGAGCTCATCATCCACTTCTGCTGGACTACAAATCGCTCTAATTAGTCCGTATCTCTTTTTTTTTTTCTTTTTCTTTTCCAAGTTTATGGAAGTCTTCTGAAATACCAAGCTGTGAGAAAACTGTGCTCTGTCGCAGACTTGGGTAGGCACAGGAACAAGCTGCTGGACTTTTTTATCCCCCTAATGTTATAGATTTTTAGAAGGAGTTGCTTCCAGACTGTGAAGAGAGAAATTAAAAAGCCCTTCTCGTCTACGTCGGAGATGCACAGGCACCAAGTGTTGGCAGGGGCTGCGCGCGTCGTTACCACCGATCGCTTTTTTGTAGCAATGTAATTAGCGTGCTTAGCAGATCACTGCAACTTTTAAGTTCAGATACGTCTTATGCAAAACTGTATTGGGTGCTGCTCCTGCAAAGAAATAGAGGGATGCTTTAACCCCCTCTGGTCATTAGATGCTGGCATTTTCCACTGCCAGCTTCTGCTCCCTAGATCTTGCTCTGAAGATCTTTCACTCACTGGAATAAACATGTAAACAATCTGCTCTGTAAGACACTGTGAAACTTTCTATACATTAAATAATGTAATTCAGTTTAAATATCAGTTCATTATCTGTTGCTCGGTAATATCTTTATCACTGGCAACTGATGGGAGTTGATTACGATGAGTTGCAGCTCACTCTTATTAATTGCAGTTGATTAACGTAGTTTAATATTACAGATATCCTTTCTCTGCTGCTAGATTTTGCTGGTTTTCAGCAGCTCTGAATCCAAGGTACATGGGGAAATACCTCCCTCTAGTGCTAACGTCTGTATTTCTTTGTGGAATCGAATATGCTGTCTTTGATAGCGTACAGATTTTATATTAAGCCTGATCTGGAAAACACTGAGATTGTTTTTGATGCTATCTTCTCAGGTTTGGAATCTTACGGCCCTTCCTGAAAGGGCTGACGCTACTTTGAAGTAAAATACCACGTACTTAAAAGGCCAAGGGCAACGAAGGGAATAGAGATGCATAAAGGGAGACTTAGATAAGATTAACATTGCATGTCAAGGTATGAGAAATATAGGATGCCAAAGTAGACCTGGAGGGAGAAAAATGGTGTTCTGCTTCAGGTGATCTGAGTCACAATTTAAAGTTGTCCTAAACTAGTGACTTCTCCAAGAAACTTGAGGAACTGTCAGGGAGGAAACACAGGACTTGCCCCAGAGCTTACCCAGGCTCAGCTGGGAACTGGTGGGACTGGGGACTGATGGCACCTCTACCCATGGAGACCACCCAGGCACCGAAGAGGCAGGTCTGTGGCTCTTCAGTCCTCCCAGAAAACAGGCAGCCTTCCTCCAGCAGGATGGGCATCCTCTGGGCTTGCTCAAATTTATGCCCAACTCTTGAACAAAACCCTCAAACAATAACTAGCTCAGATCCTACTAATCTAGCCAGCTGGTTTGGGTTTACAAAGACCCTGCTATGAAAACTGTGGGTGCTGTGCATCTTAACCCTGAAATCGCTTACAAACTTTTGGTATATTCATTAAAAATGTTCTAATATACGTGGGAGTAAAAAAACGGGAAGGGGATGACAGTAGAATGACTGTAGAGTGATTGTTTCCTGCCATTAATTTCCAAAGTTATTTCTTATACAGTATGAAAATGTTTGCTGTGTTAACACTCTAAGTTAAGTGTCTCAAATGTGCATTTAATTTGGATTTAATAACACCATTTTTCCTTATGAAAACTCAGTCAATTATTGAAAGCATTTCTTGAGGTTTAGCAATTATTTAAGAGGTGCATTTACAGTAAAGTAATTAACTCAAATGGCATGTTCATGGAAATAGTATATTTAAAACAAATTTAAATATTTGTTGGCAGAAGAAAATATTTTATACTACTATAATTTGATAATCTTCATATTCATTGTCTCTAAAACTTTTTAGTATCATTTAGCAACTTGATGGAGAATTTTCAAGAGCCTTGGGGAAAAGGCTCTTGGGGATATAATAACAATAAGTGCTTTTAAATGTGATACAAGTAATATAGAATTAGGGAAAAAAAAAAAGTGACTGTCTCCAACTATAACCAGCTGTCCCTGACTTCTTTCTAAATTGTGTTTTTGGTTTTTTTTTTTCTTATAGAAAAAAAAAATCAATTAAATGAGAAAAGATGAAGAAAAGGCAGGGGAAAAAACCCAGAAAAATCTCGATAATTTATTTTACAGCTATTTGGGCACTCATGAACGGATTATGACCTTTTTTTTTTTTGAATGGTCATTTTCTTTTTTATCTTCTTTCTGCCATTTGCCCAGTGCAGAAGATAAGGCCTGGGTCAGGCAGAAAAGTTGGTATATTTGTATAAAATCTCTGTGTCACACCGGTTCCTTTGGAGCCCTGTGGCCAAGAGCCCCGTCCGCATCGCTCCCCTCCCGCAGTAGCACCGGCCGGAGGGGGTCTCGTGAGAACCCCTGATTTATTTCCCTGCTTCTGGGGTTCAACCTTTCTTTGGGTTTGCTTTGCACTGTAGCGAGTCCTCCTGCATCACCGGGGGGGTTCAGACTCCTCCACGCAGCTGCCTGCCTGGAAACAGAGCGGGCAGAAACGGTGCAGGCGGGCTGCACCTCTGGGGTAGCGCTTAGTGCAACGGGCAATCGGAGTCAGGAGCCCCGTCCGGCTGTTGGCCAAGCCGGAGGAGGCTCCGGCTGCGTTTTGCTGACCGCTGCTTTGCCTGGGCGCTGGGGGTTGCCAGATCCTCTTCTCCAGTCTTTGGGCCCCTCTGCATAAACCGTTTCCAGTCCTGGCTCAGTTCCTGTCGTCGTTGGCGTTCCTCATCCTTTCACCATTGCTGTTTTCCCCCCGGCACGCTGCCGGTCTCCTCTCCCCGTCCCTTCCCGACCCGCCCTGGGCAGCAGGTTTACCTGCCCGAAGCATGGTCTAACCCCAGCACGGCGGGCAATGTGAAGGGCTGTGCTGGTTGCATGCGCCTGCCAAGTAGGCAAAGAAAATATTAACTACTTTTTAATAATAATAATAATAAACATGTAGAGCTGAGGCGCAGGAAGAGCCATTTGCAAGAGGACAGCCTGCCCTGAACGAGAGGGAAGGCAGGAGGGGAGGCTGGCTGCGGTAAAGCAGGCATGAAATGACCTATTAGGGAGATTAAAATAAACCCACTTCAGCACAATGGGTGTAGTTACATCATTACATTTATTGGGCTTCACATTTATTATTAACATAGATATTTCTCATTACTGCCTGCAGACCTAAATTAATTTCTCTCCTTTATCCTTTTAATTCTGGCATGCCCTTTCTTACAGTGTCTTCTGCTAATTTAAAACAAAGAAACTCTTGCTGACAGAATTAAAATAGGTGTCTCAGAAACTGCCACCAAAACTACCTCCGTCGGCACCGGGAGGGATGCTGAGTTCCCAATTTAACTTTTAAGGTAAGTACCGAACCGCAGCTGAAACCGGTCCAGCGGTGGGACTGGCTGCAGAATTCAGGTGTGTGCATGGGACGAGCAGACGAGGAAACTCAGTGTTGCTTTAAGAAGGAGGGTTGGGACATCACAGATGGCAGAAGTTTGCTTTAAAGCATGAAGAGCCTGTGCAAACTGATTCCCAGGAGCTGCAAGATAAAGCAAGGCTCGGAAGGAGGGCCTGCAGGAGGCTGCCTGTTAGAAAGTACAAAGGGTTTTAAATCAATAAGGTCTTGTGTTAAATGCAGATAAGCTGCAGCGCAGACCGGCGTTGGGCCTTCAGGGGACACGGCACTGAGGGAGCAAGACGGGGGCCGGGGGTGCCTGTGCCCACCGAACAGGGCATGGCCAATGGTCTCCATCACCTCTCTCCTAAAAATGCAGCAAACCTTTTGTACCCGTGCTGTCAGCAGCCCTGAGGGTATTTGGTGATTCTGAAGAGGAGGGATATTAATAAAGTATTTTTTTCTTCACTATTCATCTCTAATAGCTGTAATACAGTGTTACAGGGTACCTCAGTGAACACACATTAGCTATTCTTACACTACCCCATGCACTAAAGACTTAGGCTGAGTCGACCAGCAGGATCAGCACGTGGCTCAGCACCTTGGTTCTGCTGCCCACACTTTTTTTCTGCACGTGTTTGATAGAAAGAATCATGTGTTGGAGGTTATTACTGCTAGAAAGCTCATTAATTTGTTCAAATGTGCGTTGACTAATCGCAGAAGAAGCACAAGCAGCGTCTGGGTGAGTACCTTACCCCTTGTGAGGGTTCATTAGAAACCACTGAATTATTCATCCAGGGTTGGGCAGTTGCACTTGTAATACCCAGCAGCTTGGTCCCAAAAGGCGTTTTCCTTATGCCACCGACTTGATTGACGTTTTGTGTGGATGTGAGCTTTATTCTGCGTGTTTGCAAAGCCACGTTATAGCAGATTCAGCCCTGCTCTTGGCCTGGTGAACATCTCCTGGCAGTCCTGCTGCCACCCGAAGAGATTTTTTTCAATGCCTGTTTGCAATATAGACCTTAAGAAAATTTATTGCTGAATCCTGTGCCTCACAGCAGAAATGAGTATGGGTTTGCCTGGGATGAGTTGCAGAGGACATTCCCACCGGACAGAGTGGTTAGCTTTTTGGGAATGGGGTAGGTGCTGTAAAATATCCTATGTGGTGGGTCCGGAGCCCTCTGGGGCTGGTGATAACCCCAAGCCTCTGCTGCAGCCCCTGAGAGATGGGCTCTCTGGAATGCTCGCTGGCCGCTGCACCGCCCCAGGCTGCCGTCATCCTTAGCTGGGAGGGAAAGGTGTTCAGCCAGGGCGAGGAACCCCGAGCTCCCTCGGAGGGATGTTAGAGCAGCTCTGTTCTCACTGTCCGCTGGTGTTGAGACAGCCTCAGGTCCACGCTGCTCACCTCCGCGACGTGCCACCGTGCCTCTCCTTGAGCTCACGAGGCCTTCCGAGGGGAGTCTGTCTGTCTGTCTGTCCCTCGCCTGCTGATGGGGCAGAGCGATTCCAGGGTGTCCCCCCATTGCGACCCACTAAGGGGAGCTCTAATCACAATGATAAACCCTGAGCTTGGGAAGAGATTTTTTTCATTATTATTATTTTTTGTGGAAATTTTCCATATGTTTGAATTTATATTTCAGTCTTTAGAGGACTGTCCAATCGATGTGTATATTTGTAGAGCTAATTTTTCAGGAATTTTGGGTTGTGTTTTTTCGTTTGTTTTGTTTTCCCCCCTCTTTTGTTGTAGGATTTAAAGGCTATGCTGTTCTGGAGTTTTAAACTTTATCTGGCCAATGAAGTGGCAAATCATGGGGATGGACCTGTCTGGGGCTCCCCAGAGCAGAGACAGCGTACAGGCCAAATAGCTTTGCTTAGGAATATTTAGGCCATAACCCTGCAAACGTAACCCCCGTGTGATTTTTCCATCGCAGGGCTGGCTGTGCTGCCGCAGCCCCGAGGGAGAGGCGCCTGGCTGCGCTGCTGGAGGGGCTCCCGGGTGGGGTTACCTTCTCCGTGAAGCATCGGTCATAAAGCTCCTCTCCTCGCTCGGAACACGAGTGTGCCTCCACCGCGACGGGTCAGAAAGGTCTTTCCTTCTGGATTTGCGGTTTGGTTAAAGTGGCATGTTTGTTACACGTGGTCTGTGGAACAAGATGCAACTCGGTGTCTCGTGTCAGAAAAGTAAAAAAAATCCTGTATAGTTTTAAGGTGAGGTTGAAAACTTTTCCAACGTATTGAAAGTGTGCGTAGGAAGAAACAGAGCAAAGTCTGACTGTTCATAAGCTCTGCCTGACCCTCGAGACCTATGGGGTGTTTGCAAAACACTAGTCTTGATATATACGGAAACATTTTTAAAAAGGCTCAGATTTTGAAACTGGTTAAGTATTGCCGCTCCAGCACGTGAGCCGCTCGGAGATGGAAAGGCTGCGCTTTAGGGCTTTCATTTTTGCTCTGCACGCTTAATCCCAGAGAGCAATTTGGAAACAGTGTTGGTTTTATGCTGGTTTAACACCAAGAATTTTTTCCGAGGATTCTTCTGTGCAGTTCTGCTCTGTGCACACACAGCGGCACTGCAGCCCTAGCCCCTGCGCTCGGGCAGACAGAACCTGGCTCATGGCATCCCCTGCAGCTGCCTCGGAACCTCCTCGGGAGGGAAGGACCAGCCCCTGGCAGCATTCGGGTATGAGCTTTATTTTCCCTGCTCCAGCCTGCAGCTGGATGCTTTGCCCCGCAAGCCGGGGGCAATGCAGCGCAGGCTCATACGAACCGGGAACTGCTTAGCCTGACGCCTGAGAGTAGGAAATCTTAAGATCAATGGAGAGCAGAAACCTGACCTAACTTTCCTCAAACATCGTTTTCTGTCGTGTTCTAATTAAATGCTGTGTCCAAGCAGCCTGCAGCCGAGCTCTGGTAGGTGCACCCTGTGCATTTGTTAGCCGCACCTCGTGACGAGCCAGTGCACGTTTTGCAGAGGCTACGCGCGGCACGTGTCCACTGAACAGCAGTGCATGGGTTTTGAATTGACTTTCACCATCGTTTATGTGACTCTTCGGTGTCTGTACTTGCGCTGGTTTGCAAAACACTTGTTACGTCGCTGCCTTGGAAGGCTCACCTCGCCTGCCGCTCGCGGTGCCCTGCGCTGCTGGCTGTGCTGCTGCAGGCTATCGCTCGGGGAGGTGACGGCAAGCGAGGCACGCCGGCCCCGGCTCCTGCTGGGGCACGCTCGGGTGGGCGACAGTGTGGCCCAGCAGAGTCTCTCCTGCCAAAGAGCTCACTGAGGCTGGGAACAGAGAGAACTGAAACCTCAAATTCCCCCAAACCTCAAAATTCCCTTTGATACATCTGCTCGTCTCAAAGCAAAGGTATGAGCTCGTCGCAGGTATTTGCAAAAGCAAAGAGCAAGGTCATCCCTTCACAACAGCGACGGGAGGAGCGAAATCGGGACCACTACTGGGGATGCTACAGGCTCAGCCTCTTAGCTTACCTGGTACTAGAAACTGAATCATTTGCCTGGTTATCTCCATCTAGTATTTAAATAATTAGCAGGAAAATTTGTACATTGTTGGTTGAGAGATTAAAGGCATAATATTGCTGTTAGTGCAGAGCCCTGGGGTTGCCTGCCGGTATCTTTGTTAGTAACCAAGCACAGGATTAACCTGTAATAACACAGCCGGGCTCACAGGATGATAATTTACGGCTTTGCTCTGAATGTTAGCAATTTGAACAGTCTGCAAAATTAGAGAATTAACGTGTTTAGGAAAGGTTTCAGAAAATGCTTGGGAAAGATAACTACGCAAAGTACATAAATTAGGATTAACAAGGCATGTCAAGAGAACACCATTTCAGAGCTTTCCCCTGGCTGGACTTCAGCAGCATGTCCTTATGGGGTGACTTCTGGCTGCTCACAAGGCTGGCACGGCTGCAAGCACCCATGCACCTAGCTGGATGTAAAAATGAATTGGGAACACATGTAATATTGAGCAAATATTAAGTCACCCTGTGTTACACTGCGGTCAGTAGTAGAGCCTGGTCTGAAGTCCTCCTGCCCGGTTTTGGGCTCCATGGCAGCCCAGGGCTGCTTGCCCACATTTTTGTGTGTAGACATATTGATAAATATAAAGGAAAGGATATTAAGGGTCCAGAATAAACCAGAGTAGATTAAGAAATGCCACACTAAAGTTATCTGTGCAACCCCTTGTACGTACAGGGCTTGGCACCGTCTGTAGTTACCGGCTCTCATATTATCTTCCTGGCTGTCGTATCAGCTGGTGTGTGCTGGTCAGCACAAAGTGGTGCAGAGATGAGGGGCCAGGTCCTTCACACGGAGGATGTCTTTCTGTCAGCGCTCAGCCAGCATCGGGTGATCTCTCGTGGCCTTCATGTTACTGGGTAGCGGGGATGGGGTGTAAGAAAATGCCCTGTTGCTTGTGGGAACCCCCCTGGTTCGTGCAACCCTTGCAGAGGGTCTGGTGCGGGCGCCGATCGCCCGGCAGGGCTGGTGCAGGCAGGGCTGGCGCAGGCAGGTTGCGGTACAGGAGGAGTGGGCTTCTCCTGGCAGCAGGTCAGGCAGCCGGAGCCCCGGCGCTGCAGGGGGGACAAAGAGAGCTGGGAGTTACTGTGGCAGCTCTGTGGGTTGGAAACCTCATCGAGACCTCCGTGGCCCAATAAACATTATTAACAGTCGTAGCTGAAGATTAAATTTGTTCTGGTGGAACAACTTAAAAATGGCAGGTTCTTTCCTGTAGTTCAGAGGCTTTTCACATGCTGTAAAAATGTGTTATTTGTTTTACAGGGTCATATTTTATAAAAAGCAAGAAACGTTTTTGTCCTCGGAGGACCAAATTTTGCTTTCAATTTTCATTGGCTCCAGTTAGATTTGACCACAACAAGGACCTCTGTTCCCACCAGGACCAGTCTAAGGGGTAGAAGTCACATTCAAACCCTTTCCTTACCCCAGGTAATACCTTTCCTTTTAGGACTAACTTTTACATTCAAATTTTAAATTTCCATTTTAAATGTAAAGGTAGTTGTTCTCTCCAGCCTGGAGCGCTTCATCATCAGTCAGAAAAAAATGAAACTCAGTACAGCAAGAACAGCTGAGCCCGTCTCCCCATCCCGGGAGCACCACATTGCTAGGTCAAAGGGAAAGTAGCACGGGCAAAAACCATCATCCTGAACTACAAATTTTCCACTTGAAGTGCCTTGTATCTAAGGATATGGTTTGGCTCTGGAGGACTTGAGTTATCCCATGTTAAAGATGTATTTTTATTTCATTAATTTTGATGAGAATTGCACCAGGCTCTGCAGAAGCTGGAGTCACCCTCTTGCATCGTCTGCATTTTCTGGTAACTCACTTGTAATTCAGCCTTATCTAAACTGCTCAAGAGCAGTTCTTAAAATTATTTGCAGGGAATCACATGCTTCCTTACGGGCTATTTTTGTCATTGTTATCCGCGTACAAGCAGTTTCCTGCTCTGTGCACGGTCCATAGCTGGGGTGGCAGCAGACGTGTGGCAGCTGGGGGTGGGGCACGGCAGCAGTGCCAAGGGGACAGGGGCTGGGGAATTCAACATGAAGCCCAGGACACTGCCCAAAGTCCTGGCAGGAGCTCTGCCAGTGGGGCCGTAACCAGGGCAGCCCTCACAGCAGGGCTAAGAAAGGAGATTTTATGTTTCGGAGGCCATTTCTTCCACCCAGGAGCTGTGTCCAAGTCCCGGTGCGGGAATAGCCACGTGGGAGTGGTGAATCTCAGCCATGGCTTCACTTTCAGTAATCCTTCCTGACCTTCCAAGTGACTTTTGCAAAGCAGTTTTACAGTGAACAGGGTCTTTGCCTCTTCTGTCCTGAAGCTGTGCCTCCGCAGATGGCTCTCAGCCTGGCAGAGGGGCAGCTCCGGCTCCCGGTCGCCCTTTCCCGGGGACCCGCAGGGCACGGTGCCGGGGGGACAGCACGGTCCCCCTCGCCCACCCCGCTGCGCACATCACCCCAGAAACGCCAGGCTTCCCCTTAGACAGCTAGTCTTGTCTCAGAGGTTACATTAAGATTGCTTGGTTTGTTGAAAGCTACTTTTAATTGAAGTGTTGATCTAAAGTAAGAAAAAAGCCCCAGAGAACAGTTGCCCGGTTAATTGTGCAACTCCGTCCAAACTTGCCTACCCAAGGTCACGTCTCCATCCTGTTGCAATTCAGAGCAACTCACGATGGAAAAAATGGCAGGAGTCGGCTTCCCAAAGACATTTGCAGTGCTTTGGGATGTGGAAGCTTGGAGAGGCCGATGGAGCGAGGCCCCACAAGTCAGAATCCTCTCTTGTTCGGCAGGAAGGACTTACGGCCATCCCTCTCCCTGGGGATGGGGAGGGAAGGCAGAGCCAGCAGCTCAACCCAGACCTGCCAACCAGCGCTTTTTTACCCAACCCCCTAATGCTGGGTTTCAAGTCTATTTTGCAGTGTTATAATTTGCCCAGTATAGTTTTTCTATAGTGAGGAATATCGATGAACTTCATCTGACTGCGATTAAAATAACATTTAAAATGTGCTATATATAGACCTTTTTTTTTTTTAGTTACTAACTAACCAGAGCAGTGATTTCACAGGGGGCTGGTGGAAGGACGCTGGAGCTTTCAGACCCTAACCACAAACTCCCCGTCGGTGCCCGTGTCGACGCGTTCACCGAAGGTACCTCCCGGCGGAGGACTCCCGGCCGAGTGCTGTGACAGCACGTGCCCATGTGATGGCCAAGCTGTTGGGAAATGCTCTGACCGGGCTTTGGGCTGAGTTTATTAAAGACATGGACAGCCAGCCTTTCTGGTGGGACGAACACCGCAGGGTCCAGGAGCTGTGCTTCAGTCGCTACAGAAAGGCCGTTTAAATAATAATAATTTTTCTGGGAAGGACAAAAGAGGCAGCAGCACTTCATCTATATTTATGGTGCCACAAATGCATGGCAGATGGCACTGCTTTTGTGTCTTCACACTTTCAGTGATGTTTAATTACAGGCCTATAAATAGCTGGGTTTATGACTTACGGTCAGATGCTCTTTCATCATGGTGGGAAAATAAGTAATAACAAGCACATCAAGAGAGCGGTTTTATTTTTTCCCCTTCCCTTCAGGCAAGCGCCCCTGTAATTGTGACAGAGGATTCTCAGAGATGGGGGTTTCTGCCAGATTTCTGCTGCACTCTGCTCTTCTCCAGCCACCCAAAGGATTTAATTACAGTGGAAGGTTTGTACACTAACTGGAGTATTTATTACACAGAAAAATTCTGGATTTGATGAGATAATAGTTGGGTCCATGCACCCCTGGGTCTTTCCTGAAAATAATCCATGTGGCAAAATGAGAACAGGCTGGTTATAAATCTAGTGCTTCGTTTGTAAAATGCCATTTGAGACTTTATGGGTCTGACTTCGCTCTGTAAAAGAGCAGATATATTCCTTATCGCCTGACCTTGCTAAATCGCATTCAAATGAAACCAACACTGACAGCCTGGTTTTTGTAAGTGAAAATTGCAGGCTGCTCACTATAATATGCTTTTGAAGGAAAATCATAATTGGTGGCATGAAAACATGTTTTTTTCTTGGAGAAAAACCTTGGGACAGGGAAGAGCAAGAGGGTGGAAACAGATTTCCAGGCTCATGAGCAGGCAGAGGGCAATTGGCCCCAGAACATCTCGTGCTTTGCTTTTACTCCTTCTGCCTTAAATCCTCTGCCACGTGAAGATCAAATAACTGTAATTAGGGGAAATAACAGTCAAAGCAGCATCGTCTTTGGAGACGCTTCAGCTTTGTCAAAAATAATACTCGTGCTTCACGGGGAGGCTCATTTCAGCAGCAAATATGATGGTGCTGGGGGCAGCGGGGGGCTGCGGGGAGGCGATGCCAGAGCCAGGAGGAGCGCCGGGGCAGCCGGGGCTCGTGTGCTGCGAGCGCACTGTTAGAGGTAAAATGAGCAGTACTTGCACAAGGTACTTCATGGAGAAAATTAGCTGTCAGAATAAAAGTGATGTAATGCTTGTTTTTGAAAAAGTGGGGGAGAAAGAAACTTAAATTCAAGTTAAATAGGAAGCCAAATATAAAACTAATTTAAAACCAACATTTAGGCTTTTCAGGCTGCTAATTTCTCATTGATAGGTATTGACTGCAGAATAATTATGCTAAATCTTTGTCAGAAGCAGGAGGCTGTAATTATAAATTGTTGGTAGCTGGGTCGGTCCTTAGGGAGCCCCGCTGACACGGGAAGGATGATCTCCTCCTGCCCGACGCGTCTGGTCTCCTTCCTGCAGCAGTGGCCAGTATTGAAGATCCATCTGACTGAGTGTCTTTACAATATTGACTCATTTATATTATTTTGGATTTCCCTTTTTTGATAAATCTCTCAGATTTATTTTGTTTTTATTTTTTTCCCCGTGTAGCTTTTTTTACTGTCAATAACCACCTAGCAGCTGGTGCTTCGCCAACTTTGTGACCACAATTTTCTGTGCTTAGATAATTAAGTCACTCCTGTTGCAGAAGGGAATCCACTTCACTGTTGGCCTAGTACAGAGATGATGTGTTTATTATAATATTGTAAGAAATCATATTAATTACTCCACAGGGAGGAACAGAGAAAGATTTGAGTATTGTATTTAGAGAAACTTAGGCTTTAATAGAAACCTGTTGTGTAACACTCCTAAATCTGTGCTTACGAGTGTTAGGTCTTTGCGTGATGGACCAAAGCCATCCCCTGGCAAGCTCTTGCCTTCGCTTCCATACTCATTGCTTCCCTAGTTCTTATTTAGCCAGTGCCTAGCAGCCTTCTATCTTGTCTTTGTTTTTTAGTGAATAAGCACTAAAAAGTGGCCACTGCTGCGCTAAAATAAAACCCCTTTAAATACCAGTGTTCTGCTCTGTGTCCCCATCTTGTCACCCAGCCTCTACAGAACACAGAAACAGTGAGGAAGGATAGATTTCGACTGCCACCAATACAAATCACAAACCAGATTTCTTCCATTTAATTTATAGTGGAGCAGCATGACCCATCAGAAAGGTCATGTTTAAGGATGAGCTCCAGCAGAAACCCACAGCTCAGGAATAATATTCTCTCTGTGAAGAAATAGAAATTGCTGAAAATGCCTGAAAAGTACAATTTTTGATTTGTACCTCGATGACATAGATTTCTTTACAGGAGATTGGTACACATAAAATCTAACCAGAAGTTCATCTACCTCCCCAATACATTTAAAAAAAAAAAAAAAATTACAAAGCCTTTGATATAGTTTTCATGCCCAGCCTTTAGTGCTTATTTTACTGTATGACAGATCTAGCGCGGTTTGTGACTTCCACTTTGAAGACTGCTGTTCATACCCGATCAGCACCTGTGCTGCTATTTTCGGTAGCTCAGAGTGAATATTCATCTTGTGTCAGCGTAGGACAGCTCGAACACAGAACAATGTTAATGAACAAGTGCATTGATGCGGCTTGATGCTCGACATAGTGGGTGTTTGTCTGAATGGGTTGCGTAGAACAGCCGAGAGCCAGGAGCAAAGCAAAAACTTAAAAGATCTCTGTAGTGATTAAAGTGACTTTGAAATCTTAAAGTAGTCTCCTATTAATTACAGGAGGCCACTAATTGTGTTGGCCTCCAAACCTGTAATTCAGAGAGAGAAAACATTGCAGGATGTGTTCTAGGCGGTATGGGTTAGAATATAGTGTTTATAACAAAGGAAGCTGAAACACAGAGGTAATAAATATAAATATATAATATATACAAATATGCAATAACACCCCCTCCACAAAGATGTACATGACACAAGCAAAGAATCACTCCGATGACCTCCTGTGCTAGTTGAAGTGTGAGTTGGATGGATGCCCTGTGAAGCCCAGGCTCTCCAGAAGGTGTGAACACAGCCTGAAACCCCAAACGCACGAGCCAAAGCAATAATACCCGCTCCCGAAGTATAGCCATTCCTGACAACGGAAACTGCAAGCTTTCTAAAAAAAGATAAAAGCGTTGTGAGTAAGATGCAACTGAGTTCCTGAAGAGTAAGGATATATAAAAAGATTTTAATATATTTTTTGCATGTAATCCCCCTGTGCCGAGGCGTCAGTGTGTCGTTCCCTCGGCGTCACACTGCTCTTACAGACTGTTACACCGGGCACTGGTTTGGACACAACCTTGGTCAAGTACAACTCCTGGCAAAGCAGAGAGGAGAACAGCGAGGACGTACGACTCTGAAATTCAGAGGTCAGGAGAACCTCAAGTTCAATGTGATAGAGAAGTGATTTTTAAAAATTATAGAGGCTGAATGAAAACACCCCAGCCCTAATAGAATAAATCAATGTTAAAAATCAATTTAAAATAAAATTTAAAAAGAGAGGTGTTTTTTTTGGACTTGACATTTGAAGAAGCAGTCTCTGCTGTACCTTGGAGGGGCGACAACAAACTCTACCTACTCTGTACTTCCCTCCAGGTTTTGTAACAGCTCAGTATTACCTAGTATTGTTGAGCACAAAGTAAGTTAGACATGAAATTACTGGCTGTTTGACAATATAAATGAATGTCCCGGTCATGAATCGACTTGGGAAAAAAATTTCGATACCAGATTGCACTTTGAGTTGACATACTAAATGAGTAGTTAACAAATAATTGCAACAGATAGCTGCTGCTGGTTTACTCAATAGTATAAATTGTTAATAGCTTATTATTTGCTAGATAATTGATTGTGATAACCATGTGCAGTGCGAGGAAAGCCACAGAGCTGGGGTGGCTGAGGATCGGTAGTGCAGCACACTGTGAGCAATGTCACGCTCTGGAAAAACGATGGTATCTAAAACCAAAGGGCTTCTTACTGAAAACAGAGGTAGTCAAAGAAGGGGGCGGGAGAGGAACGCTGCATGCACCCAACCCACACACCTCTGCTGTGTCATCAGACACCACGCTCAATAACGGACGGACTTGTTGATCAGCGTATGTGGGGTGGGAGCAGGGGGGAGAAAGGCTGGCTAATGTGTGATGACATGAGACAAATAACCACTGTTTTATCCTCACGTACAATGCCTGGAAGATGGGTTGATAGTGTTTTGCAGAGACATCTTGCTACTGCTGTGTGTGCCAAGCTGTCCCTGTCATCACCTTCAGGCTCTACCCACCCTCTGCTTCTTGATCTCTTTCCGATGAAAAAGCACTTTAGTCCAATAATATATTTAGTACAATATATTTAGTACAAAGATATTCAATCTAAATATAAAAAAAAATCTGTTACGCAGCAGAGCAATCTCTCTTTGATGGGGATTTGATTGATTATTGCTTTCCTTTAGAGAAATTCTATTAATTACCTTGTTAAAATAATTTGGAATGTTAATTGGTAATGTTTTCATATTTTGAAGGCACAGCCCAAACCTGCGTGCCTTGCTGTCACTGCCTAGAAACTGATCTTTCTGGCTTGGCAGCATTTCAGGACCAGGGTGTTTTGGTTAAAGAAAAACAGCCTGTATCTTTTTTTCCTAGAAAAAAATCAGACTTTTAATTGCTCTCAAAACTAATTACTGTGCTCGGTTTATCAGTGCGGCCAGTTGACATTTTAGCTACAGCGTTGGCTCTCTGGCTTTGGCATTAATGACATCTCATGAAAATGCTAATGTGTTTGTAAGGGATGATCCTGCTTATTAAATATATGTCACTGATTTGCAGAGTATGTTGTTGAAAACATGTATTGCCCCAATCAGAGAGAAATGTATTTTATGTCTTTTATATGACTCTGCTGCTAATCAAAATTAATCAAGGCTAGATCTTTTGATTAGATTTTTTACTGTTGTGGCTACAATTATGGTAAAGAAGACACTTTAATCTTTAAGGTACGTATATCCATTTTATATAGGTTTTGGGAGGTTTACGTTTAAATGTCTATGGCTGGATTTTCCACTGCTTATTTTAGCAATGGATTGAGAGGTGCAGCACCTGAAAACTGCTAGATGAGAACTGCAAACACAGAATCATGGAACAGCTTGGGTTGGAAGGGACCTTAAAGACCATCAAGTTCCAACCCCCCTGCCATGGGGGCAACTTTCCACTAGACCAGGTTGCTCAAAGCCCCATCCAACCTGACCTTGAACACTTCCAGGGATGGGGCATCCACAACTTCTCCAGGCAACCCGTTCCAGTGCCTCACCACCCTCATAGTGAAGAATTTCTTCCTTAGATCTAATCTAAATCTAGGCCTCTCTCAGTTTGAAGCCATTACCCCTTGTCCTATCACTACAAACCCCTGTAAGAAGTCCCTCTCCAGCTTTCCTGTAGGCCCCCTTCAGGTACTGGGAGGCTGCTATAAGGTCTCCCTGGAGCCTTCTCTTCTCCAGGCTGAACAACCCCAACTCTCTCAGCCCGTCTTCATAGGAGAGTTGCTCCAGCCATCTGATCATCTTTGTGGCCTCCTCTGGACTCACTCCAACAGGTCCATGTCCTTCTTATGTTGGGGGCCCCAGAGCTGAATGCAGTGCTGCAGGTGGGATCTCACTAGAGTGGAGTAGAGGGGGAGAATCACCTCCCTTGACCTGCTGGTCACCCTTCTTTTGGTGCAGCCCAGTATACGGTTGGCTTTCTGGGCTGCAAACGCATGTTGCCGGCTCATGTTGAGCTTCTCATCAACCAACACCCCCAAGTCCTTCTCCTCAGTGCTGCTCTCAATCCATTCTCTGCCCAGCCTGTATTTGTGCTGGGGATTGCCCCGACCCATGTGCAGGACCTGGCCCTTGGTCTTGTTGAACTTTGTAAGGTTCACACAGGCCCACCTCCCCAGCCTGTCAAGGACCTTCTGGATGGCAACCCTTCCTTCCAGCATGTCAACCGCACCACACAGCTTGGTGTCATCAGCAAATGTGAGTTTGCTGTGCACTCAATCCCCCTGTCAATGTCGCCGACAAAGGTGTTAAACTGTGCCGGTCCCAATACCAACCCCTGAGGAACACCACTCATCACTGGTCTCCACTTGGACATCGAGCCGTTGACAGCAACCCTTTGAGTGCCACCATCCAGCCAATTCCTTATCCACTGAGTGGTCCATCTGTCAAATCCATGTCTCTCCAATTTAGAGACAAGGATGTCATGTGGGACAGTGTCAAATGCTTTGCAAGAGTCCAGACATGTCTGACCCACTCGCAGATGATGTGCAGCCGCTTCAACAGGTGCTGGTACCTCAGAGGTAAGTTCAGTTGTGTGAATTCCTATAGCGTCATTAAAGGATTTGTGTTGGATCTGATAGCAGGATGTTATTTTATGGGTGTTAGCGTAAAGGAAAATACATAACACATTCAAAAAGGCAGGTGTTGCCATCAAACTTAGAAGGATGCAAATCCCAGCTGATGGCATCTACCACATTATACATAACCCACCATATCGTACACACCATCACATCAAATGCAATTATAGAAGGGGACATATTTGCTCATTAAACAGATGATACAGTTTCTTGTTCTCCTGTAAACTCAAAAGTTCTCAGCAGGAACGAACCATGAAGCAGATTATCTGACAGCAGCTTTGTCTGGGTCAACTTCACCACTAATCCCCTGACCGGGCTGATGGGAATGCGGAGCCCACTTCGCACTGGGGCACCTCAGCAGAAAAGCATTGCCCCAGCAGAGGATGGACACACACCCCTGTTTCAGATATCGTGGGGTTCCTTAGCATAGGGGAATCAATTTTTATTCAGTCATGCAGCAAGGTGAAGGAAGCTGTAATGATTTCCTATGGTTTAGATGTTTCTCTCCCACTCTTTTGTGCTATGGAAGCATTATCGTATTGCGTGCTGGAGCCAGCAAACCTCCCAGCAGAATCATGAAAAGTGGAGTTGCTCCAAAAGAATTTATGTCACCTGATCTAATGAAGCAGTCAGGGCCCACCTCAAAACTAAATACCTAATTTTTCCAGTGAAATGAAACATAAATCGCTGAAGAGGTTTGTTTGATTAGGAATTTTCAGGGTTTGGAGTATATTTTGTCCTACAAATTAAATCTAAGTTAAACCTATAGAGATTTTCACTAAATATCTGATTTTATTGCTCCTAAAGCATTTTTTATTTTGCTAAAACTTGTTCTGATTTCAAAAATAATTGGGTTTTGAGATTTTCTTTTTCTTCTTCGACAACTTAGCTTGGTGGCCATTCTGTTTTCTACTAACCACTAACTCCACTAGCATCATGCATAGAAAATGCAAACAAAAAATACAAGTAGTCTTTCTATATGCATATAAATTATATATATATTATATATATGCACATATCCCTTAATATACCCATGTAGAGGGATATCTAAGTAGCAGAATATGATGAAGCAACCCGATCTAGTTGAAGATGTTCCTGCTCTTTGCAGGGGGAGTTGGGCTAGATAAGCTTTGAAGGTCCAACCCAAACTATTCTGTTTCTATGATTATCACGGCAGTGTTGCATTACGTGGGCTGTGGGAATTATTAACTCCTGGTATCTGGTAGCTCCTTGTAACCAGTGTGGCTGCTTCTGGCAACCATCATCCAGAGATTTTGGTGGGACTGACCACCAACTCCTGCTTGGAGTGTGAAAAAGTCCTGAAACAATTTCTCTTCAATTTTGAATTATGTTCTTTCCTCAATTTCTTGAAATTTAAAGAAACTTTTTCAAGAGGCGGAGTAGAAAAAACTTAAAAGGTCCCCAGGAACTGTCTTCCTTCCTCTTGAAAGGATGTTTGAGGTTTGGAGAAAATGGGGCGAAGGAGAGCCCAAGGATCCGATATGCCGGGGGTTCGTTCTCATTGCAAACCACTGCACCCCTCGGCCTCTCAAATTAGGGGAAACATTTTACTGGTGTGGCGGCACATGGGCTCTTGATGCTGAGGGCTGAAGGCATCGCCTTGCACAGCCTCCCTAGTGAAGCAGTACTCTGTAATTCTCATTTAGAGGAAGCAAAACCAGTGAAGCATTATGAGGCTGCAACGTACCCAGCACCTCCTGGCAGGGCGATGCTCCACGCAGGATGTCCCTCTTCTACAGACAGGGAGCTATGACCTGTCGGAGACATGGATTCCAGACTAGCAAGCCTTGGCAAGGTTCAAGGGTAACGGGGAAGTGAAATATAGCATGTGTCAAGAGTTTAATTAAAGAGGGAATGATGCAAAGTCCCTCAGATCATTTAAACAGTAACTCAAGGGGGTCTTCTCTTATAATAGGTAATTACCAAAACATTTCCTTTATATATTCGAGAGGAAAAAAATGAGTGTACTCATCTATCACCAGGTTAGTACCAAGGTTTGTGATAAATATGAACAAGGCATTATCAGGGTGAAATATAATTGCTATCTTCTTGACTCTTTAATCATAAAAATGAGTCTTTCAAAAATCAATCTTGTTAGGTGTTTCAAAGCAGAAATATTTTAAAATGTTAATTACCTCGCACTAGAGTAAAAATACCTGTATAGTAAAACTATAGCTTAAAAGATGAAATAATAGCATCCGCTAAACAAAAAACCAGCAGAGCATTGGTTAGCCAACCTTGTTTGTATCGGTTCAGATCAGAGGGAGCAAACATGCTAGATTTAAAGGGGATAAAATGCATTTTTAAACATAGACTTAAATTACACAGCGACTAGTGGTTTGCAATGTGTCCTTTAGCTCCTAAAAAAATTGAGAACAACAGGTAGGAACATTATTAATCTGGCCATGAAGCCAATGAGTGCAAGCCCTTTCTGCTTTGTTGCACACAAACCCAAGTCGAGCTCAGAGGGAGTCATGCACAGGACCCGGCCCTGGGAGCCTGCAGAGCAAAGATGTCCCAGAAGAACTCCCCTGATCCCAAATCATGGCTGTGAGGAACACTTTTTAGCCATCTACTTTGTAGGGGTTTTTTAAATTTTTTTTTTTTTTAAAAGAGTTGTAGTTTTTGTACTTGTTTCCTAGTAAGAGAGCTAGAGAGTCTTGTGCTGGTATTGCACCAGTTTGCTGTTTTTAATAGCTGCTAAGAGTAGCCGTGCATGCGTCCCTTCCCATGCAGAGCTGCCGGGGCGGGCAAGTGGTGGCAGTGCTATACAAATATGCAGTCATTGAAGTCCACTCCTTAAAAAAAAAAAAAACAACAAAAATCAAACAATACCCCAGAATTTCCTGAATTACATTCCCAGTGCAGAAAATGGTCCATTTGCAGTGATGCAGCCAGTGATGTTGGAAAGCTCTGGACCAAGGCTGGAGAATGTACTTGTGATACAGCTTTGAACTTAACAACAAGGTGAGTGCTCCCTGAAGAGGTGATGCCTCCCTGGTAGCATTGCCTCCTTCCAGAAGGACCCCAACCCTCGCCCTCTCTCCTCTGGTGGCTGTGCCATGGTGAAGACCGTGCCTAGGGCAGCCGCTGCCCTGCCTTTGCAGGTACCTCTGCAGCCAGCCTTTGGATTGTCCTGCTTCCTCAGCAGAGCACCTCATTTTTTTAAATTAAGGCATATTTAATATAAATGTAAGTAAAAGTGTATAAATGCCTTGCATAAATCACAATGAAGAACTGCACAAACAGTTATTTTGCCAAACAATTTTACCTGAATTTTCCTCTCTCAGCGAAAAAAGGTGGCAATATAAAAAATATGGAAGTCCTGAAATTTGAATCCCCTGCCTATATTGCAGAATAGTAACACTTTGTACACATTATATACCATATTGCACTGTCCCCTCTACTCCTTGCTTTATTGCAAAATGGTGACCTGACAATAGTTGGGTGTTCAGCCGTCAAAAATCCCTTTTTTTTGTTGTTGTTGTTTAGCAGAGAACAAATGTTGGGGGGAATAGAGAAATGATGACCACTTGTTCAGCAAAATCAGTTTTGTTCCCACATTAGGGTGTAATATGTTAAGATCTGTGACTATAAATAATATGAAACATGCAAACAGCTGGAAGAAGCTCTGAAGGCAATTACATGTGCGCTGTGCTGCAGTGGAGCTCGGTGCATGTGGCACAGCGCTCTGGCAGGTGTGGGCAGAAGGGGCACAGGGCTCCAACAATCTACCTATAAAGACTTTCAAAATATTAATGTCCTTTGGGTTTGGATCAGTAAAGGCAATGCTGTTACTGTCCATGTTGTTTAATATTTATCCACGTTATTAGTAGGTGGTTTCTCAGGAATACATCTGCAGATCTCCTGTTTAAATATGCTCGTTTTACCACTTTATCTAACTCATACACACATTTGCAAACTATACCTATTAATTATCTACCTGAAACCTTGCTTGCGCTCTGGATTTTTGCTAACATCTTGTTTCCACTGCTGCTTTTTAAGCTGTTGTAACACGGTTGGCACAGCTCAAAGTGAATTTTGCAAATACTGGGGAAATGGAGAATTGATCTCTTCTGGGGATGTTTGCTGCTTTCCTTCTTTATTGCCATTATGATTAAATGCTTTAAGAGGTCTATTTTTCCTATTACTCTGTTAACAGAAACCATAAAATCTATTTTAAATTATACTATTATCTACTTATTTTAATGTCGTCTGGAGAACAAATACTTTCATGTCACAGATGTAAATTAAAAATTTCACCAAGGCTTCCCAGACTGTCTGATTTCTGTTTCCTCCCTCTTTAGTGTTCAGTACTGGAGCCTCACGCATGTTTAACACACCTCCTCGATGTCATTATTGCCCAGGGAGATTCCTCCCCAGCATTGGTGTCATGGATCCTTGGAGATGCTGCTGGAAAAGGAAAATGTAACTGCACTGCTTCTGCAGGGACCCCCTTGGCAAAGCACACCTCAAAGCTGTGCCAGCGTCCTTTGGGTTCATTGCTCAGCCACAGCAAAGCCTAGATTTCACCATTTCTCCATACTAGCAGAATTCTCTATATTAGTAGCTTTAATCAGCTGAACCTTTCTTTTACGTTTCTTTCCTCCCTGTTGTGGTGCAGAGAAAGCCTAAGGTTGGCTTCAACTATGGCTGGATGGCTCTGGAAATCAGGGCGGATGCTGCGGTCGCTGGCAGAGCCACGGACGCCCAGCTGTCCTCCCTTCCCCGCTCCCTGCCATTCCCTATCTCTCTGTGCTGCCATGGGTCTGATTGTGCCCTGCCCCGAAGGTCCTGTGGTGACACCAGCCTCAGCAAGAGCTGCTGCAATGCCAAGTGACACCGCAGCGTCCTCGCTGTGCATGTACAAGCTTAAAAATGTTCCTTCTAGCATGTGCAAATAGGGAATCCATACATCATGGCTTTAATCATATAGCTATTCCCAAAATGACCTTAAAAGAAATGATAGATTGCACTTCTGGCTGGAAGACCCAGCATCCAGCATGGGAATAAACAAGCTCCAGCCCGCAGAGGGGAGCTGGGCTCTCCCACGGGGAAGCCAGCACTGCACCCCAGCTCTGTAGTGCTTTGGTGGGCATCCCTTTGCCCCATGTGTGAAAACATTTCCATACACACCACCATTGCAAAATGTGGCTTCAAATCCTGTAGTTATACCGCTGACGTGGAATAGTTTGAGTGTGATACCTGTACCATAGCCAGGGGTGGTGGAAGGGGCTGGGATCGGGGACTCGTTTCATCCTCTAACCCCTTGAGCTGTTGCTTGGCCTCCATCCTACCTGCTGCTTCCGAGAAAAGGGTGTCCAGTGTAACCCTCCACAGCACACAGGAACAAAGTGCAGCCGGGGGCGCCCGGCCCCGGGCAGGGCTGTGCTGGTGAGGGCTGTAGCCCTGGGGAACACCCAGCCTGGTGCCCAGCCAGGCACGGGAGAGCAGGATGGGAGCCCAGCAGTCGTCGGGCTGGGCTGATGGACCTGATGGGTCCCTGCTCCCGGAGGAGGTGCTGGACACGGTGGCTCAGAAACCAGGGCTGCGCTTTGGGGTTTTTAGTTGGCAGCTCAAGCATAACAAGTGAAACAAGGTTATATTTAGAGCTATGAATAATTCTGCATTATGAATGAAAGAATGCGTCATGCGAGACCCACACAGAAAGGCACTCTCTATGTGCAAGTACTTGGACTCAGGTGTTGGGTTTCCTTTGGGAAACAGGACTGTTATTCATTTTTGCATGATTCATCCCTATGCAAAAAAACCCTCTATAACGGTAAAAACCTCTTATTCTCAGATATAGATAAGAGCAAAAAAGTTATAAATACCTAATGATATTTAGATATTTCATAAATTCATGGCTTAGCACTTCTTAGGTCTTGCGTTTTCTCCTTCCAGTCCTATCTCAGTCTGTTTTCCCTGCAGTATAGGGACTGTACTTAGAAAGCATGTACTTAATTAATAAGATGTCAGATAAAAGATATTGCTCAGGAATGCTAGGGAAGGTTGTTGAATTTGTGTATCAAAGCTAAAGAACTGGAAAGAGAGGTATGACAACTTAACAGTTAATTCACTCAAAAATATTTTATGTAGTAGAATTAAGTTATGGCCCGTCAGGAGAAAGATGTCAGGAAAGATTACAAAACACTTGGCTACCTAAATTCAAAGTTGTCTGTAATTCATAAATCAGCTTCCCATGGTAGAAGATGTATTTCAGGATTTCTCCTAGCTATAGAAACGTAGGAATGGCATCATAAATCAGGCCACAGATTCCCGGAGCCTGACTTGCAGTGATCGGTTCACACAGTGATAACTTGTTCTAGAAAACACCGAATGCAGATGACGTTGCCCGTGCAGACCTTGTAACCAGCCTCTCCTGAGTCACCGCACACGGGAACTGGTGCTGCGATGACCTGTCAACCTTGGAAGATGTTGTCTGGTTTCACTTGGTAAAAACATAAAGCTTCAAGGAAGTTGATGCCCCACTTTTCTGGTTTTCATTTTTCATGCTCATGGTATTTTCATGCATAGCACAGCCAGGATGGCACCATCCCGGTCCGCACATCGGGGACCGCCACAGCTGCAGCCATCAGCATCTCCAGCTGGAGCTGCATGGCTCTGCTCATCTACTGCTGCTGCAGGACACCCGCAGGCACCGCACCTGGTCTGGCCCTGCCGCATTAACTCACCAGGGTCAGCTAGTAACACTTTGAAACATCTCTCATTTTGCCTTCTGTTCTAGATCAGCTCGTTCCATTTTCCATCTGTTTGGAGAAAAGGTGCATGGTCCAAGCTCCCAGCACACCTACCCTCTGGGTTAAAATAGTGCATCCTGGCTATTGTGGATACAGAAGGAAACCAGTGCAAAGAAAAAGCATGGCTGGATATCGTGAAAACCGCCTGCGTAGGTAACGTCAGAGCTGGAGCGTTAACCCTCGCAGCATCGCAGGCACCGGACAAAGTCTGCGGCAAGAGCAGACACGTGAGCACCTGCTGCAAGCTCCTGGGAGGCCATGAAAGGGTTACTGCTAATTAGCTAATTAGATCAAATGCTAATTAGGAGCACATGCCCCTGTTCAAAATCTGGCCCAGGGGTAGGGGCTGCTCTGGAAGGGGCAGGCTGGGAGAGCTGGCCTTCATCCAGGCCCAGTCCTGCCCGCTGGCGCAGGGAGCAGGTAGGTACATGGTGCCTGTGGGATGTGAGGAGGTGGCAATGGGCTTTTGGGTAGGGGCTTGGGGTGGCTGGAGGTGAGGTCACTTCTGCTTGGTGTGGCCTTGGAGCTGGTTGTGCTGGGAGATGGTGGCTGATGGCGGGCCCCATGCAGCTAGTCCTGTCCTGTGGGACTCGCCTGCCTTGGTGAGTGAAGGGACAGTGCTTTCCTTAAGGCTGAACAGACGTGCGCCTCGGTAAGGGTTTGTGCTCCTCAAAGGTCTGTGTTTGCCTGGGATCACCCAGGCAGGAAACAATGAAGGTGCTGCAAGCTTAGATCCATGCAAGGAGGTGACCCCCATGGTGATGGAATGCCACGTGCGTGCAATTCCCTTCCGGATCTAAAGCTCTGCTTTTGTAGATTTTCTAGCTTGTCTAATGTTTGAGATTAAATCCTTTTAATGGCTTTCTATTACTAGAAAAAATGCTGTGTGCCTCACTGGTACCTGGAAGTGCTCAGGAAACTGTACCTCACGTGAGAAGTTGTGTTACAGCTAAGAGAGACTTGCAGTGTAGCTTTACGTGTAGCTTGTCAAAGCTTTAGCGCCGAGTTTGCAGACCTACGTCACAACCCCGTTAAATGTATCTTCTTGTAGTGATTTGTATTGTCGTGACCATAATTGGAGCTCTGCTGCAAACTGAGTTAACTCGGCTAATGATGCTCTGCCATTGCAGAGGAGTTGGCAGGCTGGGTGAGGAGACAAGCCGGGAGGTGAGGTCTGAGCAGCGTGGATGGCTGGTTTCCGAGGGTGCTGATGGAGGTGCAGAAATGAGAGCAAATCCCTTAGCTCTAGTCCTCTGGATAGGAGGCAGGGCTGGAACTGGGTGTCCAGCCTGGTCCTGCCTGTGTCACGCCCTGGAGCATTCACACTGCCTTTAGGTCAGTCTTTGCTACAAGCCTGAGCAAAGTGATGGTGGGAGGAAAGCCGGAGAGAGTAGAAAGTGCTGCCAACATAATTAATCTGCTTGTGCCAGGAAATGTGCAATTGAGCTTCTCAGCTTTGTGAGGGTGTGGGGTTTGGGGCTTCTTTTCTTTGCTTTTTATTTAAAAATAGAAGGAAAGAATGAAAATGTATTTTCTTAATGTGTTCAAGTATCTGGGTATGAACTACCTGTATACCTCAAGTTACGCTGGTCTTGCAAGATCTTAAATGTATTTAGCCTCCTTTTCTTCCAAACCTTGTTCAACACTTTGCTCTTCCTAGGAACTCTTAATTTTAAGCCAAGTAGGCTTAAAAGCAGGAGCAGCCCAGCTGTGGGTGCCGCTCTGCTTCTGCAGCTCGAGGGACTGCCTGTGGTGCACCAGGTCCCTTGTCTTTTTACAAACAACTGAGTTACCACCGAGATATTTGAACAGGATTACAGGAAGCGCTGCTTTCTTGAAAAGGCTTTGTGATACTAGGAAAATCTGTAAGAGCTGTGTGACTGCTCCAGATAGCAGAAATTCAGCTTCGACCCCCAAGCCTGCCCGCTTGCAGTGGAGCGGCAGGTTTGGGGGTGACTCGGTGGAGCGTGTGCTGTGGTTTTGGGGAGCTGCCTGTGGAGACCTATGGGGTAGAGCAGCTGCTGGAGCGGAGGTTATCCTGGTGCCCTTACCACCCCATGGGCCCCTTGGCTGCAGGATCTGCTACTGGTTTAGTTTCATCAGCTCCTAACTGGAGTCAAAACATTCATGTAGATGCATCCATAGAAACCCTACAGCAGCTTGGCTGGCTTTTCTCCTGTTGTCTGGACCAGGAGTGTGCACGTGAAGGCTATGTTTCCAAAGCCTTGAGCAGTTCCAACCTCTGGTACTAGATAAATGCATCTGTTCATATAATTTCCCAACATGTATTGAAAAATTGCTTAATCTTTACACATACAGCTCCTAAAAAAAATGAAAAAAGTCTCATTATTTTGTAGCATATGGAACCATTCCAATCAAAAATAGCTCGTCTAGAATATTTGCTGAAATTTCCAGGTATAAGTGGAAAACATAATTACCAGCTTCATGTAAAAAATGAAAACACTGTTTAGGCTAGAGGAGATTCAATCTGTTGAAGTACATTTCAATCTCCATCTGATGCTAAATAGCTATCTGCATTGCAGATAAAGCTGTATTTGCATGCAGACCTGGATGTTGTCATCTCTCTTTCTGCAATTGTTTTGATTTGAAGTCCCTTGTACAGACTCATTAGCTCCCTAGAATATCTTAGTCTGTAAGTATCTCTCTGGAGGTAATATTCAAGATCTCTTGAGGACCTCTGATTATTTTATACAAGTGTTTTTCCTACTTTGATGGAGCTTACTGTCTTGGTCACCTTGATTTAGTCTAAAATGAATGCAGTCAGTGTAACTTAATTGGGAGGGAAGAGAACAGGGGGAGAAGGGCATTGATTGTAGGCTTAATTTCTAGGCAGTGCAAATACAGTTGAATATACCCTGGGAGTCTGAACAAAAGTGCTTTGGACAGTTTATAGGCTTTAAAAACAACTAGAAGAACCCTTGTCCTTCACATCTATGGAAAATCATAAGCTTTCTGTCCTGTGTGCTTCATCATTTATTATTTCTAGAAGAGTCCAGAACCTACTTGGACTGTAACTACTTTAGCCCAGAAGGACTTTAACCCTTTACTGTAAAGGCAGGCTACTTATGAAATATCAATATATGCATATAAAGATTTTTCTGAATAGTAAAATGGGAACCATGGAGTGATTTTTTCTGTTTCTGTAGCAGTGTTTGATCTTTGGTCCCTTGATCATAAGATGCACTTACAAGAACAGAGACTTTGGTTTTGGATAAGCCTCTGCTTCTAAGATAAATCACTGCAAGTATATTCCCCGTAATTCATGGCTGGCTTATTCCGCTTTCCCCACTATTTGGACATACATGCTAAGAGGTCTTTAAAACAAGACAGCCATGCCTGCAGACCAGAGGTCTAGCTGTTATTGGAGTCTTCTGGGTTTGGTTAACAAGGCTGTTGAGAAAATAATTGAAACAGTTAAGTATTTAAAATAGTTAACTAATAGTTAAAATTACTTAAGTCCACATCCTTTCATGTTTATCAGTTTAACTTATTTCTGTGGTCTGGGCTACTCAGAGTAACGAAATGGGCAGATCATTAATTTAGCCAGTGTTGAGGTTTGTTAGCAGCACTGGGCAAACTATACTTGGATGTCTCTTGGGTCTTAAAATGGTCTGCAAACTACTTTAAAATGTCTATTTTTAAATGCAAACCTGCATATATTCTCCTTCTTCTCAGGTTCAGTGCTCTTCACGCCAGTTATGGAAATAAATATAAGCTGGATTGCATGTTTTCATGATGAAGCTATTTTTATGGGCTTCTAGTAACTGTTTGGTGTGAGGATCCTGGAGTCTTGTCTTGGAGCTTCTCTCATTTGCCCAAGCTGCTGCTTCGTGCCCCAGGAGAGCGGGCTTCTCTGGTGGTGACTAAGAGAGGAGTCGGTTTGCCTCTCCCTTGCCATGCTCTCCAGGTGTCAACTTTGTAAGGAGACAAGAGGAATAAGGATATGCTCTTCATGTTCAAATCCCTTGTCAGCAGCTTCTGTAATGAGAGTTTTCCCCTTGTCTTCCCCAGTGATTAACTCTGGAAAATGAACGTTGCTTACAAACACTCACAGCACCAGCTTGGCTCCTGGATTTTGTACTGAACTATGGCATATTGCAAACTGTTACAAAGGCGTGCCGCACATTAGTAACCAGATTAGCCTGGAAAATGCAGGAAGGCCTGTGTTCATTAACATGTAGTTCTTCAGCTGAGTAATTAGAATCTGTTTGTTAGAATAGCCCTTTGATTCAGAGGATGACAGTTCCTGGTGAACATCTCCTGTACAGGAGGGAGCAGTGCTGGAGCAAACAGGATAGCTTGTTAGTACCAGAAGGGATTAAAGCAAGTGTTGGGGTTAATTACAGTGAAACCCTTTCGTGGTGAGCTCCACCACCAGTGAGAGCACATGGGGACTGAGAATTCCCCGTGAGCTCTGGGTCTGATTTCAAGGGAGCTGCCTCTGTAACCTAAACCTTAAATTAGCTGTGCCTGTAAGTCTCCCTTTTCAATGCTCAGGATGATACATAGGTTGATGCCTAGTCACTTAAACAAGGATGAAATGCCTTTTATACTAATGGATTTTCTCATTTATTATGTATGTATTCATGTGAAAAATGTTGTTTTGTGATGTTTTCACATGCCGTGGTCTGAGCAGGAGCTGGAGGTCTTGGGAGATTATTTCAGTCCTGTGCAGGTAGCTGATTTTGCTAGTAAAAATCAGTTCATTAACTGTTTGAATAAAAAAAAAAAAAAAACCCAACCAAACAAAATCCCTTAGAATGACCCATCTGGGGCAGGACCCCTGGGATGGTTGATCTGACCTCTCTCCTGAGGCCAGGCCAGCAGGACCAGGCTGCTCAGCGCCTTCTCCCCTCTCCAAGGATGGAGATGTTGCACCCTCTGTCCTGGCTTTTGGCCATCCCCTTGGTGAGAGGGTTTTTATTTTTTCCCTGACACCTAGTCAGTCTCCCATGCCCAGGTTTTCTTGCTTCCCCTCATCTCCTTGCCATGCACCTTGGGAGAGGTCTGGCCCCGTCTTTCCCTGCCCTCCCCTCCAGCAGCAGAGCACACGGCGAGGCATTACGGCTGCTCTCAGGCCATGAAACCATCACCGTGGGGATGGACTGCTGAAGAAATGCAGCTGGATGTTGGAGCAGACTGCTTAAATACAGTCTATAAATGTACGTGTAGACATTGATCCCTACATCTTCATGTCTTCTTGCCTGTACCACCTTTAATCAAAAAGTCATCAACAAACCTGAAATAATTGTTCAAAAGATAGTATAGCTTGAATCTTGGAAAAGTTGCACTGATGCAAGGTGTTTTATTTCTTTATTTTAAACCCGGTGAAAAAGCCTTTCTGTGATCTGTGCTAAGCTGTGAGGTGTTTTTCTTTGTTAACCTTCTTTAATTTAGATTCAGTTTCATTTCCAGCTGTAGCTTTGTACTTTTGAGAATGATTTCCTGAACGCTATCACCAGTGTCTCTTCCCCCATGGGAGATTTCTCTGCTCCTGCAGACACAGATCCTTATCTGGAAGGTGAAATGGGAGGATGCACAGGGTCATCTTACATGTGTGTCTGTGGATTTCAGCAGCGATCAGTGTGCAGCACTGGGGTTTCTTCCAGCTCCAGAGCTGTGGGTGTGTAACAGCAGCAGGGAACCTTGGAGCCCCGCACTACTCCACTCTGCTAAAAACCTGATGTAAATGAGAGGTACTGCAAGTGAAGCAATACAGTGCACGTCAGCACGCACTAAGGCAATGTTTTCAGTTTCCCATTTCCTCCCCTTCTGCCCCCATCTTGATGCTACATTTCCCATGTGTGACCAAAGGTAGCATCTGAGCTCTGCACCGCTTCTATTTTGTGCTGAACATGGAGAGTTGGGTATAAAAGCAGAGAGCATGGGAAGTTAAAAAACAACTTGGCATGTGTCTTCAGAAGGACGCGGTTAAAATACCGAGAAACTTGATGTAGTCTGCCATTATTTACTCTGTTAATAGTCAGTTTGCCACCTAAGAATGAAGGTAATAGGCTAGTAGTTATTGGCTGAAGCTAATAGACCTTATAAAGGAAACCGTAATTTTTGCTGGATGCAAAGGGCTATTATCCTTTAGATTAAGACCAGCTAGTCGCAACTAATGAACTATATCCCACATAATGCGCAAGATGAACTCTTTGTGCTGCTATATAGAGAGCTTTGGTTAATCTTCTAATTATTAAATGAATAAAATTATTCCTAATAGCATGTAATTTTGTGGTCAAGCAGATAATTATCTTTGCATAAAACAGTAAAAAATATTCTTTGGTGTAAATCAGCATGTGCAGTTATTGACTTCAAGTCTGGATTGCAACTCTTTTGTCTCCGTCCTTAACCCTGAACCAAGGCTCAGTGGCTCAATGAATTAGGCTTCTCCACGGCTGCTGGCGCTTGTGGTTAATCTTGTCCGATCCACCTTAGTCCTGTCTTTTATTTGTGATGTTCCTGATGGTCCTAACCCTCTTTCTTCCTCTGTTTGTTCTTTTCTAAGCAGTCGTCTTCTCCTAGGCATAAATTCTTAGATATACATAATTATTAAGGTCCTTAATATAAATTGTGGTAAGTAATAGCTCTCTCTTTACAAACCCTATCTGCAGAAATGCTCATCACAAGAGCTCTGACACTTAGGTGCCACTGAATCATGCTTAGATGCCTAAAGCCTTCAAGAGTTAGGAAAAAGCTCGGAAGTATGTGAACGTACTGCTGAAATACAGAATAAACTTTGGATCTTTCTGAGCAGGGAGGAGGTGGGGCAGGGACGTGACTTCAGCAAACAAAAACCGGCTGCAGCAAGTTTTGAGACCAAGAACCAAACACGTGCTAAATGGGAGGAAGTCTGAGGTGAGGCAGATGCGCTGCACGGTGCACCAACACGGGACGTGGGCATCTGGAAAAAAAATGCTGTAGCTCCACGATAACTTTGTATGGGTTAAACACAAAGTCCTTGCTTTAGTAAACTGGTGATGGGCTAGGGTTTGATAAAATGGACCCAGGGTGGTTGATGACAGTTCTGTATGTGTCTCATACCTGCTTATGGGGCAGGGGAGAAGGGTGGAGGCACCAGTTTGGGCTTTGGTTTATGGGATGTAGGAGAAGGCTGCTGGTTTGGGAGCTCAGTTTGGGGAGCGGGCATGGAGCAGGAGCTGCTGGATGAGTTCACCCTAGTTTGCAAAGCCAGAGGTCATACCTGCGGCCCCGGCAGTGTGAGATGGTCCCAGAGCTGCCTTTCATTTCATCACATACAATGAGCTTGAGAATCCCTTCTCCAGGATTTTGGCTTCAGTGCACCTTTGCTTTGTCAGATCAGGACAAGAAAAGTCAGGCTGCCCTTCACAAATGCAACCCCACGTGCCACAAAAAGCCAAGTTCTCTTTCTACATTTTGTACTAATTCAGTACACAGGAGAAAAAGGTAAATGGCTGATTTGGGGTCCTCTTTCCAGCTGAAAAAAGGTCTCCTGGGTGCAGGCATTGTGCTTGTCGAGGGCCTGTGAGCAGCCTGGAGCAGCCTCCAGCCGATACTCATTGCCTGCTGCAGAGCAGGGGGCTGGGGAAAGCAAGGCGAGCCCTCGCTTTGCAGGAGCTGGCTGGAGGAGAAGAGGACGTGGGAGGGAAACACCATTTGGCTCAAAATTGAGCCATCCCCTGAATAAACAGTGGTTTCAAAGCTGGTATATCTGAAATCAGCAGTAGGACTCCAGCCTGGCTCTCAGAGCGGATAGACCCCAGCCCTTACCAGGATGGGCATGCCACCACTTCTGAGGCTCTCTGCATCTTTGCCTCTTCCTGATGTCAAGATGACTTTAAAAGCTCTTGGTGTTCAGGAGATGCTGGAGATGTACTTCTCCTTGCACTGTGCGGTTTGGTCTCATTTGATCTAATTGGTTTAGTTTTAGTTAGGCAACTGCTGACTTTATCCTTATTAAAATTTTATGCTGCTTATTTATAAGAAATGAGTTTCTAATAATAGCCACTTTCTTCACTTAATTAAGGTATTTTCAGTTAATGACTGCTGCGTGTTCTTCTGCTTCCTGGTTTGTTTTTTAACACCTTGTCTTAATGATTATATGGTTTGAGGGATTACGCTCAGGAGGAGGAACTTTCTTGTACCAATTAGAGAGAGTCTCTGGAGACCGTGCCAGGAGCAGCGACACATTAGGTGTTACCAAGGGCTCTTCCCATTAATGAGCTGCGGATGCATCCAATGAGTTATTCAGGGAACATGCTGGAAAAGGTAAGCAAGAAAATAAAGGCAGATGATTACAGTAAATATGACTTCCTAGGGCAGCTCCCCTTTCCTCAGCAAAGTCTAGCAAAGGACAGAGCTCCTGCTTTTATGAATAAATCAAAGGGAGAGAGAACCACAGAAGGAAAACTAGTGCCTTAAACTGAGGAACTTTATCAATGAAACACTCTCGAGTATTGCCTAACATCTTTTAACAGCCCTTCTCACGAGCAACAGGCACCCCATTGCATGGGTCTGCCACGTTTTTTATTTCATTCCATTCAAAAAATTGTTTTAAAAACATAGCTGCTTTAGGAATAGAGATAACTTCAAGGTGGCACTTTTCTAAATATCTCAATAAAAACACTAAGAAAAATTGGCTTGATTTAAAAAAAGAAAAAAATATTTGCAATAAAACTGCAAGTGATGCAGTTATTTTCCCGGGGCTAGAAGTGGTGCAGCTACTTCCCATGGACCCTGCCATGGCGGTGGCTCGTTTGATGAATGTCAGCTCAGGTCTCCACATGTTGGGGGGTGTAATTGTCTCCCTGTAAGATGCAAGAGCAGGGTTGGGCCGGTGGGATGACAAGGCACCTGCCCACCATGGCCTCGCAGAAAGCCTGGAAAGCCACAGCGTGAGCAGCGCTGACTGCAGCGATGTGACGTCTCTCCCTTCGTCAGCGCAAATGCTGGCAAGCACTCTCACGGTGTGAGGGCAGCCAGGGGCGTACGTGTGAATGGAAGGTCCCTGGCCCATGCTCAGCTTTACTTTGTGCAAGAATTCAAACTCTTAAAAGGCAATGCCATGGACAGGAGGATCCAGAGCTGGGAAGTCTTCTCCCAACCGGAAAGAAGAAACTTTACATTTTCTAAAAAATCTGAACAATGGATCTCCAAAATAGACTATTCTAAACTGTTTAAAGGCAGGTTCAACCTCCTAGTAGCATACTTTATTAATTATACTTTACTTTGTTCGTGGAAATAATAGTATAATTAACAATCTGTGTTCCCACAGGAGAAACATTGTTAAGACTTTGAATAATACTGTCTGGTCTTCATGTTTCCCAAAATCTTATTATGGTTTCAACTTGACCTCAAATAATCTCTGGTTAGTTTATGTTAGGTGTGTACTGGGAAAACTCTTAAGATGTATAATGAGAAAGATTATTTGCTTACTTCTATCCCCAAATTAATCAAATCATAAATTGAGTGTTCAATTGCTCTGGTGCACAGCCAGGTCACAGCCCATGCGCTGTGGATGGAGTCTCTGCTGTCCAAGGCTGCTTGTTCTGGAATTAATTAAATGCTCCTAAAGCAAGCGGTGAGCGTGGCGAACCAGAGCCAGGCTCCTGCACCATGCCGGCTCCGTGCGGCTGGGGGGTTCGGCCACCCTCCGGTCCCCGTCCCTGGGGATGCTGCCAGGGTTCAGCACGGGGGAGCTGGAAAAGCCTCGCAGGGAACATGTTCAACCTCTCCTGTGTGCTTGTAATGTAGCCTTGTTTTCTCCCCTTTGTTAGGAAATGTTGTCTGTCGCTGGAAATGTAGGAACACAGATAAAAAGTTGAAGTAATGATAAAATTCAGCCAGTTGACATCTTTGGAATAAAGGTTAAGTTTATTTCTAGGCAGTTTTCAGTACACTTTCACTTTCCACCAAAGCCTTTTTGTGGACTGCCATCTGCATATGCACATACATAAGCAAATTTACATACACACGCAGTCCTAGGCTTGGGCATAGGCTTCTGCAAAGTGGCGTTTCAGTCTTCACTGAGGTTTGGATGGAGGTTTCTGTAACTCTGCTTTTTCCTGCTCTCCTCCTCCTTCAGAAAATTTCTTGCAGGAATATGAAACCCAAGAAAAGCTACTTCAAAAATCTCATTTAATCTTCAGTTTTAAAGTAGGAGTTGTTAAAGGCGTTATTGCTGCTCTTAGGATGTTTTTCATAAAATCTATTGCACTCTGTATGCCCTCTGTACCACTGTGGTACTCATTTGGCAAACTCGAGCCAAGATTTGAGGGTGATTTTTATAAACTTTTACTAACGATGGTGTTTCCTCAGGGTGTTGGCAGCCAAGTCCCTATAGTGACAGCCTCTGGAGCCCTTCGTTAAAGGGTAGCAGAGATGAACTTTTTTCTCTGCCTAAGAGATGAAAGAAAATGTCTTTTTTCTAAAAATAGAAAAACCCAACAACAAATAAGTAAAATTCTGGATGACTATTTTTAACTGAGAAATAGCCACAGGAGGTTACCAGCTTGCCACTTCTGCAGCAGTTTTTCCTTAGCAGAATAACCCCCGCGCCTTGAAGCAGCAGAGCTTCAGCAGTGCTTGCCATTGTGCTGCATTTTGAATAAAGTAATACTTGGTCATATTACAGTAATATAGTGTATCATGTGGAATTACACCTAGCACTGTAGGTTGGGGGGGGGGGGGGGGGAAGTTTCCCCACAGAAAAACACAATTCTACTATTTTTCCGTAAGAGTTCAAGGCTTCAGATGGTTTGAAGGAAATATAAACATATTCAGTGTCTTGCTTTTCTGCCTTTCAAATGCAAAAATGTTGGTTAAACCAAAATTCCACCTTCAGCAATGCTCGGAAGTCTTTAAGCCGTGGGCAGCTCATGAATTCTGCCCCCCTCAACCTCTGTACGTCCCTAATACTGGCAGTGTTTTTAAGTTTTTTTCATAACTGTGAATTATTTTTTTCGTATCTTCTGCTGAGCGCCATCTGCCCAAAGCCAGCCTAGGTGGGGCGTCTGGGCATTCATCACTTCTCCCCCATAGATTTCGGCTGGAATTAAGCGCCTCCTGATGTGATGTTACTTTGTGTTGGGAAACAACCATTTCTAAGCGAGGTGAACTTGAAGGCAAGAAATAATTCCAGGGCTGGGGATGCCCAGCAGGTCTGTTGCTGCAGAAGGGGGGCTGCAGCCTCTGTGCCCACCGAGCTGCCGATTAGTGCAAAGGTTTCACCTCGGGTGTTTCTCCCATGTTGGAAAGAGCTGTTCCTGTCTCCCAACAATAGTCGTAATGCCGAACTTGACATTTTGTCTGACAAAGCCTGGGGACTTGTTTGGGAGAGTTGCCCCTTTTGGATGTCTCTAATTGCACCGGGGAAGCAATTGTAATGACCAAAATATCTCTTCCCCAGTCCAAGAATACTGCTGGGCAATCGGTCTCCAAAGGAAAAGTGACTCATCTCTGCACTGTAAGAATAGGTTTTTGATGTTTTTCTATTTTCAATTGCCAACACTGATGTAACATTTATAGAAATGTGTTATTAAGAATAACCAATGTAAGAATCTTTTTCCCAGAAAATACAAATGCCTGGATCCTTCCTGTAGGGAAAATCATCTGCTAAAACTTTCCCTTGGTCTTTGAGCTGGCTGGAGAGAATACTTAAGCTTAGGTGCGTTCTTCTCTTAAATTTATTTTCTGACTCTTAAAAGTTTACAGAATTGTTTGCATTATGCTACTATTTTCTGTATTAAAAGAATATTGCAAATAATGAAGATGGGGGTGAGTGGAGCCCCACCCAGTATAATATGCAATGCTGTAGCACTCCCACTTTGCTCTTGGCGGGCATTTACTCTTGTGATGCACAAGGAGCCTGGGGACTGCTGAGCGCAAACGCTTTCTGCCTCTCAGCCAGGAAATATCTGCGTCAGCAGGCTGGCTCCTGGCAGCCAGACTCCTACGGGTGAATGTCCCTTTTCTGTCGTCCCCCCCCCCTTTTTTTTCCCACCTGCTTCACGCTGTGCCCTTTGCTGGCAAAGGACTGTTAATGAAATGTTGCTGGGTGCTGAGCGGCTCTGGGGGGTGGGGGCGGGCAGGCCAGGGGCTGCTGGGGCTCGGGACCCCCCCCGCCGCCACGGACCCGGCAGCAGATGCTGCCAGACCTGCTCATGGCCGGGCAGGTGGTGACCAGCAATAAGGGATGAAAGCAGAGCCACCCACGTGCTTTAAAGACACATTTGCAAATGGGGGAGTAATACGGAATATACAGCGAGTGTGCAGCATTCCTGCCTGACAGCACCGCTGCGTTCAGGCGGATGTTGCTGGAAGCTACTCCAGCATAATTTTGAAGGACAATTGTGTTTTGAGATTCTTGAGCTTACCTAATGTTGTGTTCCTGAACTGGTTTGGGTGCATTGGCTTTATTTGGTCCTTGTTCTTCAGGATTTGCATCCAGCTCCAGCTGCAGAAAGCCCCATGGGACCAAACAGCCACCAAAACTGCACCCGTGAGCTTGTCATGGCACAGCCACATTTATTCTTGGGTCTGGCTGGGAAGCTGAGGCTGGCCCTGGGGGCAATCTGGCCCGGGTTTGAATTTCTGTTCCTTTCTTTGCCGTGTGGCTGTGCTTAGTGTTTGAGAATTATCCCATAGATTTGAGGGGGTTATTTGCTTTTGAATGTAGGAATAAGGGTTTTTTTTTTTTTTTAGAGAAAATATCATCAGCAACTTTTTCTTATTGCAAAAGGCTTGATTGTGTTGAATGAGATTGGGAATCCTGAAACTTAGTACAGATAGTGAATCTTTGCATATAAAAAGGAGGTAAGATTTAGCTGTAGTATTTTGCTAAAAAGATATGCAAAGCTAAAGTGGTCATATGGCTGCTTGCAATGAGACTTGGAGCCTTTTTTTCAGAGTTTGAAGGTTACTCTCAAGTACTCCTCAATGCATCTGAGCCCTCTCCCACAGGTCATGCAGGCTTCCAGGGAGTTTGCAGTACACCCACCCCTCCCAGTTCATCCACCCTGTCAATTGCTGTTTGGTGATGGCTGCTTTCATATTTCACCCATTTTCACCTTCTGAGCATTTGCTTCTTTAGGATTATGAAGTGTTTATGTTCTCACAGGAGGGATTTTGGCCACCTGCTGCTGATCCTGAATTTGATGCAGAAATACCCTTATGCAAAACAAAGCCCCCAGGAAAATAAAGTAGCAATTCTCAGACTTCTTCAAATTGGTGTAATCCATCATGTAGATCAGGAGCAGTACTTCTAAAGGAAAACAAATATAATAATTGAAGAGTAAGGATTACATATTTTAGTTCTGAAAATATAATGCTTACAATAATTATGTAAATAATAAAATGAATTAAGAAATTGCTCCCAATCCTGAGGTCCTCAGAAATTCTGCTATAAAACATTGCACTGTGGCAGGTGCAGTTTGACATTAGCAGGTAACTCCAGCTAAGCCTAGCAAAGCTTGCTTTCCGCCTATGTTGATTTATTTTTCAAGGCGAAGCACGTAGCCATCTCATCTGTGCCCGTGCCTGACAGGGTCCTTGCAGTGCGATGCCCTGAGCATCACAGGCAGAGGGAGAAGCATCTGGAAGTGCGCCTGTGTAACAAGGTCATCGCATCTCTCTTCACCGAATGGAAGGGAATGGGCAGTGGGGAAGCGACAGGGGGTCACTGCAGCCCTTTTATTTCTTAAGATAAATAAGTTTAAAAACAAAACCAAAACCAACCATTGTTCTTCCTGTCCCATTGGAAATGGCATGCTGGGGCTGTCTGCACTGGGAGGTGAGGGCTTGGGGGGGCTGGTACCCCCCTGTCCACCCCGAGCCGAGCCACGGGGCTATGCCTGGTCCCCACCGAGGTGACGTCCCAGCCTGGTGAGTCAAACTGGTGGGCAAAGCCAACTGTGTAGGAAATGTACAGTGACAGATCCCAAAGCTGTGTTACACTTCCACGTAAAGAATAAACGCAATTTCATCTTTATTCACACTTTTCCTTTTTTTTAATTTTCACAGGCACTATGCAGAAGTATTTTAATAAAAATGTCAGCAGGGAGGTGTGAGGGTTTGGTGGCTGCATTCAGACCTTGGAGTATTCTGCACTCGCTGGGGCTGCTCCCAGGCTCCAGACCAGTAGGAAAGAAGGTGATATTCCCAGTCCCCTTGGAAGCTGTACTGTTTTGGCACAGGCTGAACTACAGGGTTTTGCCACTTGGTGCACAACTCACACTGGTGTCCCCTGTCCTTATACCCACCCAGGAAAGCAGGGGTCATGTTTGGTGAAGGGGGCTTGGAGGCATTTGGGGAACACACCTGAATGACACTTATCCTTCGGTCTCTCTGTCCTCACCCCGTGTGCCTCGGTCAGTGGGTTGCAAAGAGGAAAATCTCGCTGAAACCACTTAGCATTTACTTAATACCCTTATCTATTTCACTGCTGATGGGGTTATCCGAAAGATTAGGTTAACAAAAGTATTGATCACAGTGACAAAGACTTTGCCTTTTTTCTCTCTAAGCATTATGGAAAGAGCAAATTGTCTGGAATGGGAAAAGCTGTGAAATAGTTATTTAGGGGAGTATTTCTATCTAGCCTAAAGTCTGGAATAAAGATGTTGGGATGCATAAAGGCTGAGTTTTGAGGCGATGGGCTGGGTTAAAACCTCTGTCTCTGGCTGCCTGTTCCCTGGTCCCTTGGGAGGTGGGCAGTGAGCCCAGGGGTCCCGTGCAGGCCCCAGGAGCTCCACACTGGATGGGGGCAGGATCAGGGCACGTCGGGCGCTGTGCAGTGCTCTGCCAGCGGGGCTGCGGAGCTCTGGCAGGCATTGCTGAAGCAAGAAAACTGGAAACTAAGTAGAGATAGTTGAATGAAAACTTCTCATGATTGGAAAAAAAAAAAAAAAAAAAGAGGAAACTCAGGTGTGCTAAGTGCAGGTGGGGTGCATGGAGAAACCATCCTAAAACCAGAAAGGCACTCTGCGCTGACTGGTAGTTGTAAAAAAAAAAAAAAATTCTTCAGGCCATTGCAGAAAGTTTGATCCAGTGTGCCCACTGTCACAATAAGTCAAAAGTGCAATGGAGTATTTCTTCGTTCTTTCTCTTCCTAATAAATAAATTGATGGTGTATCTGTATTTTAAGTGTTATTCTGACACCCCTTCCCCAGGACCTAAAGACTATAGGAGTGAAAATTGCTGTCATTTGTTAGTGTATGGCGTGATTTCTACAGGGAAAAGTAAGTAGACTATGCTTCTTCAGTTGAGAAATGACAGAAAAGACACCTGAAATGAGTGAGCAGGATATACAAAATGGTCAGTGTCACAGAGAAGGTAATAATAGGAGAAATAAGAGACAGAAAATTCCCATGAAGTCCAAGAGAAGATGTGGTGGAAGACTAGGTTCTTTCATCCTCTGTAAGGGAGTTGCAAAACTCATTGCCCGAGCAAATCTGTTTGAAAGCCAAATTTTGTTAATGATTTAAAATAAATAAATAAAAAGCAGACAAACCGAGGCTGCTCAGCCTCAGTATTTGAGCTCCTGGTGAAGCTCCTTGAGCAGCAGTAGGAAAGCAAGAGGGTGAACATTTGGGGAGGGCTGATGGAAAGTAAACCTTTAGTTGGCTTCATGTACAGATGGGAACAAAAACTGTGGCGTTTGACTTGATTCTAGCTTTTCATTTACTTTCTCAAAGGCCAAACTTGGGTTGGAAATATGTTCCACAGTGTTGGAACAGCTTTCAGCAAAGGCAAATAACTAACCTGTAAATAGAGTGTGGATAAACTCCCTGGGATGACACGGTGTGGTTGGCACCACTTGAACTGGTACTGGAGACCTAGAGGAGCCCTTGGGGAACCCTCTGCAGTGGAGGGGTTGGCATGGCGGGGGAAGAAATGGGCAAGTATTGAGATGCCTTTGCAGGACCAATGCAAGGAGCTCACTTCATGGTTTATACATGCCCCAGGTATTCCTTTCAGGCTTGGGACCTTCCTCTTGGGAAGGCCCTGTTGATGTTGCACTGTAATCATAATTAAAAAGAAAAAAGCTAATAGCATTTTTGGGAAAAAACATGCATATCAGTTGAAGCTGTAATTGAGAGCAGTATCGATCGACTACTACTTTAACTCTTATTTTCACTGGTGCCAATAGACTAATAATAATTTTTCTGCTTTATTTCCTGGGCTTATGGTTCTTCATTAAGGAAGTTTTAACTGTTGACAAAAATGATCAAAATGTTGCATTAATACATACGTGGCCCAGCAGAAAATGCAAAATGTGAACACTGGAGGAGTCCAAGGAGACTGAGCTATCTGTGTAAGATCTTGGGGGTGTAGAATCACACATGGATCTCTTACGTTTTACTTCACTAGTAAGCCTGAGCAACTCCAATACATGGCCTGTATCTCGAATGAGAGGTATTATTGTTGATAACTCCAGCATTTTTGGAGTTGTTCTTCCTTTCTCCTGCCCCAGCGCTCTGTGTTGTCACGCACATGGTCTCTTCCTGCCTGTCGCCCCAGGGGTGGTGTGGTGGTGGTGGTGCCCAGAGCCTCTGGCTGCCCCAGGGGTTGCCCACTGCAATGACCTGCGAGCTGCTGCACGGCTGCAGAAGGCTGAGAGCACTTTGCTTTTGCTAGATATTTTAACTATGCAAACTTGACCATTTATTTTTACACCAGTGTCCCAGCCCTGCCTTGTTTTACTCCATGGCGCTCAGGTCTGCTACAGTGATGAGCTGGAGGGAGCAGAAATCCCTGCCAGATAAACGTTATTGCAGGCAGGCTCCGTAGCTGGCATTTGGGCTAGGTGGTACGACGATCAGCTTTCCAAACAATAATCTGAAATCTAGTGAAATGCACAAATACAGGAATTACATCACATGCAAAATATGACCCTTTATAAATGAGCACAATTCGCTGCAGTACCTCACGTTAATGGAACATTAAACACTGTCCTTTTTAAGCAAGGTTGTTTCTATGGCAACTGGACACGGTTGCCGGGACCAGGCGTGTCTCTGCTCCATGCACTGACGGTGGGAATTCTGTACGTCTTCCCATTTAAACAGGCAGCGTGTTGCAGTCAGTGGAAGGGATGGTGAGAATCTTGGAGCTCCAAACCTTTTCTCTTACATGCCCTGCCTGTTCGCTCATGAGAGAATTGCACAATTTTGGGATGTAAAAACTTGCAGTCCCATCACGGACCGATGGTTGGTCGCGTGTTTGAGGTCTCTATTGCACCTTGCTATGATCCATCCATTCCTCCTGGTGCCAGAAAGCCCCAGTCCCTCCAGCTGGAGACCTCAACCTCTCTGGCCATCGCTGGCCTTCAAAATGCCCTAAGCTTATTTAAACAAATCAAGGCCAAAATGCTCACAATATCCCTGTGTGTTCCCCTCTGTTTACTGTGCAGTTTTGCTTTTGTTTTCAAGTCTGAGTGGTTCAAAATAGATGGAAAATGTCTGTAGACTGCAGGTGACAGTGCTGGACTTGGAGCTGGTGGTCCTCATTCAAAAGGGAAAAGCAGAAATGCTTATTAAATGGCAAGGTCCTGAGGAGTAGACTGAATTAATTAGTGAGTGCAGTATCCATGATGGGCAGTAAGTACAAAACTCTATCATTTTATTGTCTATTACAGAAAGAGTATTTAGTGAGTTTTTGGGAGTGTAACGCTGCCACAATGGCACCAACTGCTGTTCCAAGTGCATTGTGCCTCTTCATCACTTTTTTTGCAATAATGATACAAAATATATATACAGCAACTCTTCCTTCTAAAAACTTGGCAACAGAAAAAAAAAATCCTTCCCTACTTTCTGTAGCTTTTGAAATATACTTTAATCAGGATTACTAAAGTACTGTGTATAAAATACAGCACATCCGTAACAAGAAAATATAGATGTGGAGTGATGCTTTGATAAATCACTGCTCCCCTTTCTCAAAGGGTGTGTAACTATAACTGGTTTTCCCTACGGTGGATATTTTACGGTCTTGAAATGGAATGTGAATTACCTGCAAACATCTAGTGAGCCTCAGCCCCGATCTGAAAAAAACAGGGCAAATAAATCTTTCTCAAATAGCGCGATTTAAGTGCCTCCTGGAGTAGGGAGCTTTCACACAGCCGGCAAAGTTCAAAGTGTGTTCATATATATACCTCATCTCCTGTGCCAGTTTTTAGCTCAAATTATTCGTGCTAACTGCAGTGTGGCTTGGGTGCTAAAGGTAGAGCTTGTCTTTGGGTGGTTTTTTCCTCTTTAATGCCAGATGTAAAGGGTTTTTGGGTAGTTTAGGTATTTTGATTTTTTGGGTAAGTGCATTTCCATTAGTGGTCACAGCGCTACTCTCCAGTTAAATTAAACCTACTCCATCCCTTGGCTGTAGTAACGGCGAAGACGGTCCTCGATGGCCTTGTGGGACAAGAGGAGCAGCAGGAGGGTGTGTGTGGGACACGGCACCCTGCTCCGCCTGGAGAAGTGGGAGTCCAATGGCAAAGGCATTAGGTTATGCAACCTCTTTACAAACAGTTATTCACTAATAAACTCATCTGTAAACCCAAAATCTCAGTGGATTACAATTAGCCAGCATATTTAATGCTGCCTGTTGTCCTGATGTTTTGTCCTTTTCTCCTCTTTTACTGAACCAAGACAGACCTGTCTCTATAGAAACAGATTCTGGGGTTTTCTGCAGTCGTTTAAGTGTTTAATTTAGCAAATGTTCTGAAATTCAAAGGCAGGGAAAAGATATCATGAGGAATAAGGAATGATCAGTTATAAAGATCTCAATTCTATGAATTAAGGGAATGTTTTACCCTAATGGAGGGGGGAAAGGGGAAGAAAAATTATGGTGGGTTATATATATTTCATCAACATTTTAATATACATGAAAGAATGGAAGTATTTAAATTACTTTTCAATCAACAGTGGCCATCTCAAATAACCAAAATTTAATGGAAAATAAATATAAATTTAAAAGACTATCAGTCACTGACGGATTTATCTCTCTGCTGTCAGCATTTTCCCCTCTCTGAAGACAATAGTCCAATGTTTCTTTGGTTAAATCCTCTACTCTGTTTATTACACCTGGTGTTGTTCAGAGTACTATCAGTTACAGATTTCCTGCTCAATTCCCAGCAAGTGCCGTAGTTCATTTCCATATAGACTTCACTTCCACCATGGGGGGAGCACATACCAAAGACTTATTTTCCTTGGGAATCTGAGTTAAACCAACCTGGCTGTTGGGTCAGCCTTGGAGCATCCCCCTCTCTGCAAAGGGAGGCAGGAGGGGAAGATCCACGGGGGCTGGGGACCAGAGGGGCTCTGTCTTCTGCAGGGCCCCCAGCGGGGCTGTCCTGGCCGGTCTCACCATCCCCAGCACGGCAGCACCCGTGATTCCACATAGCAATCATATCTCCTTGGAAAATACTTGGCTAGTACCTCATTTATTTTTCCTCTGTGAGCAGATGCCATATAAATATACATTTCTTTGGTTTAAGTTCCTAGGAAATTATTTGAAAGGGTGAGTTGACTATATCTTGGGTTAGATTTATCTTTTTTTTAGGGCATACTTTTAGCAAGTAATAGAAATTCTAATAAATGCTTGTGCAGCCTATACTTTCAAAATACCCTGGAAAAATAAATTAATGCACTATTCTAGCTATGGCATTAGCAGGTGCTGTGTGGGCAGCTGTTTTACAGAAAGAGTAGTGATTTTTTTAATAACATGAGGAAAAGTGAAATAAAAAACATTTTTACTGCTGCAAATGACTAATTTTAAAAAATCTTTATATGCTGCTTTGTGTTCTGCAGAAAGCAAGGTCTTCTTGTCAGAAGACATTACGTTATTGACAATAATGTCTAAAATAAACCAGGTGGTAAATATCTAAGCATTCATAAACAGTTCACTCTAGAAAGTAATTTCACCTTAAAGTTATGCCATGTGGTCTGTTTTATTTGGAGTAATGCAAGTGCCTTGTTCTCACTGGGTTCTGCAGTTAGAAACAGGTCCCATCTAAAATATCTCATGGGAGCAGAAACATTTCATCCTTCCTGGGGTAAGAAACAGAAACTGTCGTTTGTCTTTAGTTTTGGCTCTACTAGACTCTGTGAGGAGCTGGTGCTGTTTTTCACCCTCGAGTGACCACACCAGCCTGCGTGCCTGCCAGCCACCTTGTCCTCATGTCCTTCTTTCTCAAAATGCTTCTGGGGAGGTAAAATTAAAAAAAAAAAAAAAAAAAAAAAAAATCCTTGTATTTATTGATGAGACCAAACTGGGGAAAATAAATATTTAAATTAGAAATGGGGGGAAAAAAAACCCAACCTGTTGCTTCATTCTAGAATTTCTAGAAAGATCTAAAAACAACTCAGAAAATATCAAACCAAGGAACTCCAAAGCCTTCCCGACCTTGCCGGGCTCTGAACGACATGTATGCAGCAGTCTGAGAGTACTTGGTCTGAGCTGTTTCTCAAATTACTGTTATCATTCCGGGGATGGGAGTCGATGACGTGACCATCAAGGCCTGTTTTGGGGAGGCTGAAGGACCCCTCTCGCACCGACCCGCCTGTCTGATCTGCCTGCCCGGCAAGCGCCAGCCCACGGGAGCCGCAGGCTGTCGCAGTTTGGCCAGCGTCTCTGCCCGGCTACGGCCACTTCACTTGTTCCTTCCTGAAAGCCGTAATTTCTCTCTGAGTGAGCGAGCTCATAGAGCATATACTTAAGGTTTGACATGAAATTTCTTCTCTTAGAAAATGTATGCATCTATCAGAATAATTTACCAAGAGAAAATTACCTTTGCTGTCAAACTTGCATCTGTATTTTAGTCCTGAAATTACCTAGCTCGTGGCCATTGCATTGCCTTGTTCTTGTCTGCAGAACTGAAGAGCCTTTCTCCTCCTGTGAGCAATTTGCCTTCCCTTGGATGAGATCTGGGAGGCTTTCACAACAAAGTTGGTTTTTTCAAAGCTTACAAATCATTCTGGTAGCTTACTTCTGGCACCCCTTTAGATACATCATCTTTTGCTATAAGCCAAAAAACCTGCAAACTATTTCACTATACTCACAAAAATCTGATCTTGTTCTCTATTAATGAGTGCTATAATCCTGTTTTTCTTTGTAACCTCTTTGACACTCGCTTAGACTTTCTGGTGCAAATGTGCTGAGGCATAGCCTGTAATTGCTTCTGCCTGGTTTTGAACATTCCAGGGTTTTTAAACGTTATATATTTTGTTTTTATGTTTTAGCATAAAAGTAGTTGCTAATGGTTAATACTCCCAGTTTTTCTCTCTGATTCACTGGCAAGCTCCAGTGACTTAGACTCACCACCAGCACCACACCGAGATCTCTGCAGTGCCATGGTTGAGCTGGTCTAATCTCCACGACAGGTCTAGCTCAGCAGCCCCGTAACAAGGCCTCAGTATAAAAGCCTCTTCCTTCTCGAATGGCTGAACGTGCGTGTAACAGGAGGAGGGTTTATTCATAAATAATGGTGCCGTCTACTAGCTTGTCACTGCACGCGACAGGATTGCATCGGCCAAATGACACCCCTTCCGAGAACTCTCTTGGTGTCCAGAGGCTCTCGCGTCCCCTTTGGACACCCCCAGGCTGGGAAGCCTCCGCCTCTGAAGTGGATGTTGAAAGACATCCAGAATTCATCTCCTACCCTGTCTGGTATTTGTGGAAATCTCCACGAATGGCTCCTACGCTGATTAGAAATCAGTGTCCAAGTGAACACAGTATTAACCGTGTTGGCTATTCGGGAACTCTAATTTATTTTACTAGATGGTACTGAATGGGTTTTTTCCATTAAAAAAAAAAAAAGCATTTCCATAATGAACTGATTTCATATTGGCTAATTGTTTTCTTGGCTGTCTCAGAAAACATTAACACCTCTTTAGGTTTTTTTCTTCCCTGGACGATACTTTATGCCTCACTTTTTTGTAATAGGCTTTATGGGCTTTATTACATGTGCTGGGATTTTGTTCACAGACCCTATAAAAGTTCTCCAGGGATGACGGTGATGGTAATATGATTCAAGGATAACATAACGTAGTTTGTTAAACTGTCTTCAGTTTGCTGTGAGACGAAGAGACTGAGTTTTTCAAAGTAACTTCCAGAAGACCAGTCTTTGGACCCAAGTCCTCCTCTGGACTTCCTTGTTGTGGCATCTCCTTCAAATGTTAGCAATTCCAGGCTGAAATGACTCTGGGCAGGTGCCCCTGGCTTTGTAAGCTGAGGCAGCAGGACTCGAGTATTTTGCTTCCTCTTAAATACTTCACTGCATTGCCATCTTCAGGGAATTAAAGATTTGCTTCTTCTGACATCCCAGTCTATTTTGGGGAAGATGCTGTTCTTCAGTTGCCACCTCCCTTATGCTCAGACTTTTTAAAAAAACACTTAGAGTTACCCCCCTAAAGACTATACAAATAGGAGGTCTCTTCCTTGTATTTATAATGCATTTAAATGCAGGTTAGTATATGCAAAATGGCATGAACTTTACCTTAGAGCAGATTCCTCAATAGCCTGAACTTCAAGCTGGGTTCTTAATTGTGAGCATGTAATTCTGGTGGCTCAGAGGTCATACGCCAGCTGTCGGACGGTGCTGTCTGCCTGCAAAAGTGATCAAGGGAAAAGCTGGGAGAGTTGCAGGCGATTAGTTTTATACTCTAATTGCTGTTCTCTCTGCTGGCTTTCCCTATAACCTTTATAATGGCTGTGTTTTCTGTTGACTGTGCATCCCACAGGCTTTTCCGTATTCTCTGTTTCAAGTAGAACTTCAGTAGAAACTTCCAAGACTGCCATAGCCAGAGCTACACTAGTCTCTCCTCTTCTGGCAAGATTTTTTTTTCTTTTTAAAAGTAAAGGTTTTCTAAGCATGCAGTCCATACAGAAAACAAGGATGTTTATGGGATTTCTTCTGCATCCATCTCAACAGTGTAGAAACTCTCTCCTATCCAAGTAATTTCACCTGTTTCCTACATCTAGAATTTACTGGTAACTTAAGACATGAAATAAGCTCTCTCTACATCTCTCATGGAAATGGGAGCTTTCCTAAATTAATTTTTCAAATACGCATTTTAAAAGAAAGCACTCAATTTTTGTTTGACACTTGCAGGCTCCATTAGAATTTGCAGACTAACGTTGCCTTCCCTGAAGGAAACAAATTTTGTTTGTATGCTTCTAATAGAGCTTGAAATGACAAGTAAATAGGCTTTGGCCTCATATACATTAACACCTTTTAGTATTCCAGACGCTACCATATAATAGCTTCATAAAATTCTTTCAGTTAGATAAAATTTGTGCAACTGGAGCAGGCAGAGTAGATGCAAATGACTAATAAACTGGAAGATTTAAGATCATCCTTTGAAGGGATGGATCTCGTGGAGTCGAGTTCTTCAACAGTCCATTACTTGTAGAAGGAAAAAGATGAGTGGTTAATGTCAGCTTTCCTCCTCATAGCTCCTTAGAGAAAAAGCAATAGGTAAAGGAAAAAAGTAAAGGTAAACAAGTCTTCTAATAGGCTGGTTTAGTAATTATTATTTCTACAAAATATATAGGCCCTCCCTGAAAATTTGGGTTCTGTTGTATTAAGTAAAAACAGGGGATAATATATAATAATGTGCCCTGTAAATGAAGGGAAATAAAATTCACAGCAGAGACCTTTGTAGGTGGCAGTGGGAAGTCCAAAATGTACACCATGGTTTCAATATTTGTGGCAGATGTGAGCCAGGGCACCGGCAATGACAGAAGCCCCACCAAGCTCGCTTGGGTTCCCAAGGGAGGCTGTAACAGGCCACGTGCAGGAAACTCCAGCTCATAAAGTTTCTATGATAAAATCTTAAGTCTTGAACTTTCTAGGTAACAGACCTACTTTCAGCAATAAAGCTCCTTTGAATTTGTTTTTGCTGAGGAATTGTGCTCAAGTTCCCTCGTGACACTCAGCCGTGCTGGGGTCAGCAACGAGCCCGATGCCTGTTCTGCCCCGAGAATTCAGATATCCTGGGGAAAGGGTGGAGAGAAACCTTTTAACTAGAAAAAGTATATGTATTTTTCACAAACATGTTCTATTCCAGCCAACACGATCAATTCCCAGTTATACCTCCACACTCCAAATATGACTCACAGAAAAACTACAATTAACTCCTTACTCTGCTCAAACCTTGCGTTCCTGCCCCCGGGTCAAAAGCTGTTAAATAGAGGAGGAAATCTCTAATGGAAATGCCTGATGGAAGCGCACAGAAAAGCAGTTAAGGCGAACGAGTGCCTGCCAGGTTTATAATGGCTCCCTCGAGGTCAAACTTATGTTTCTGGTGGGTAAGAAACAAATCCTTGAGAAGCTTCATTAAACTAAACTTTTAGAGAATAAGCTCCTTGGCTCTCTGCCTGCTGTAGTTCTGTTCTGCTGCCTGTTGTGATCCAGGTCTGGCTGCTCAAACATGGGGCGGAGGGAGGGAAGGGGCTCGGGAGATGGTGCAAAATCAGGGATGCTGAGCACCTGGGAGCACAGGTCGCCACCGAGGAGCCTTTCACAACGTCTCCCACCAGGATTAAACCAGCAGTTATTGAGATACCTCTGGGAGAACTGCACAACCATCATTGGGCAGGTCCACACGGGGCTACTCTTGTCCCATCACCCACATCGCTGACTGTGGCTAAGCTTGCTCTGATGGCTTGCTGGCAATACTGAAAATATTTTGCTTTCCCTGAGAAATTCCAGTGCTGTGTTCACAGCTTTGTTGAAAAGGAATGAGCGCGTCGACGGGGAGTCGCTGTCTTGTCAGTTGGATGTACCCCTCTTCTGCAAAGCCCGTGCTGGTGTGGCAAGCTGGAGTGACAAAACGCAAAATACCAGTTTAGGCTTATTTCAGGCGTGTTTCTGTCATATTTTTATTCGCCAAAATAGTTAGGGCGGGTTTGCAGGGGGCTGGTGTTGGAGGTCTGTCAAGGACTAAGTGCAGCTGCAGCCGTCCGACTCGGCGCTGCCGCCTCGTAAGCGCGGTTATCGACCATGGGGTGGAGGAACAGCAGCTCCAGAGACCGGGGACAGAAAGCTACCGGGCGTGCTTTCTCAGGCACAAAATGGCATTAAAGAAATGCTGCAGTTACACTTCTAAACACTTGCCCCAGGTGTGAGGTTCCCCCCAGCAGCACCACTGGCACAGGCCAGGGCTCCATCCCCCACTGGTAGCCCCCCCGGAAAACATTTTTAGGGTTTATTGAGGAGTTTTCTTTCCCTAATCTGCAAATACAGGCTTTCTAGACTCCTCTGAAGCTTATGCTCCAATTTCAGTATGAAACTTGCTGCAGGGAACATCATCTCATACCTGTACAGTTTTGCACATGGGAACTTTACATGAATTTTTCCTCTGTTACAATAACAGCACAATGAACACCTGCTTTTAAGCTATGAGAAGAATAAAAGGAACCTAAAGATGCAAGTATTTTAATTTTTCAGTGGTCATATTTCAGAAGACCTATCAGTGTTGCATGGTTGTATTTTGATATAGTGGAGTGGAATTTTATACCTTTAAATGCACCACCCCTGGTTAACTCACTATGTTTTTTCTTCAGTTATAATTTTTAAAGGGCACCTTATTTTCCCTGAAGTAACTCATGCGCTAAGTGCAGTAAAAGTTTTTATGTGACACTAATTGTGAAACACTTTCATTGCTTGCAAATGCACGCGTTACACTGAAAGTGTATTAGAACATGTAAGAAAAGGGCAAAAGAGGAATGTCCCAGAGGGGTGGTTCTCTGCCTGGGAGCGCCTAATCCCTTTGCATTTGCTATTAGAGTAAAACCAATGCCCCGTGTAAAGTCAAAGCTTGCATCTACACGTGAATTCCCACTTCCGTGCTTTGGCAACTGTGTGTGGATTTGGGATTTATGGCTTGGCTCTGTCCGGAGATCCACAGCCACGCCAGAACCTCTCCAGGGGAAAATGCAGAGGGGCCAGACTGCAAAGGGAGGTCTTTAGTAGTTTGCAGAGAGCGAAAGGCAGTAAAGGCAGCGAGGTCATTTCTTATGCTGAAAGGATTTGCAAAAGCAGATGTCTGAATTGCATATCTAATGATAATGGCAAGAAAAAGTCTTTTCAGCAGAAATATAGCTTCTTCCTTCCTGTGCTCAGCATTGGGTGCAATTAGTGTCTGTTCTGATCAATACTGGATATGCCTTGGTGTATTCAGAGATGTAGGTTAAATTGCTTCTATTACAGCTGGACCAGGTATTCCATTTCATTAGGTTACACCACGGAACCTGTGCCAGGAAATACCTTGTCCCGATACGTTCGTACACTCAGCTATATACATGTTTCCTTGTAACACAGGACTGCAACCCTGCCCGACTGCTGGGGAGAGGACTTTATGTCCTTCTGAGCCCCGCAGAGCAAATAAACAGCAAAACCAAGTTTTCACTATTTAACTGATGTACAAAATGAAGTCACGATCTCTTTATAGCCCGTGGCCAGCACGTTCCCTGGCAACGAGCCTGAACCTCTTCCCTAATGATACTTCTCGCAGTTGGTTTTGAGGAGCAGAGGGAGTGCTGGCACATGATGGGCTGCTGGGGAAGGTGCCCTGCACCATGGCCGGCTCTGCTGCTTCCCGGTCACCGTGTTCCACAGCTTCAGACCCGTCTGTATGTGCTTAGCACAAGATATAATCCAATTAAGCAATATGAGGCATTTATCACTCAGCTCAATTAAGACGTGAACCTGCAAAGAAACCAGTTAAAATCTGGGGATGAATTAAGCAGACCTTGTCTATTGTCTGCTCTGGTGTCTGCCTCTCCTTGCAGAAGCAGCACCCTCGGCTCAGGCTGAGCTGGCGGCCCTGAGTGCCGCGGTGTCCAGCTGTGCCACCACACCGGGCAGCCTCCACGGCGATGCCACCTTCCCAGCAGGACCAAAGGGCTGGCCACGACTCGGAATGGTCACTGCTGTTTGGGAGGAAGGGCATGGAGAACGGTGAAAAAGCGGTTTAAAGCTAAGAACGATCCCGGTTACTGCCCACTGTGGTCTCAGCTCTTTTCTCATCTGCCTCTGTGCCCCTCGAGGACGTGTGCCCACGTGGTTTCTGCACACCAGGCACATCTAGCCACAGTCTCTGTGCCAGACCACCTATTCATGCTCCTCTAAACCATCTGTCCTCAGCATACAACCTGAGCTAGCCTCTCCACTTCTTCCAATGTTTTCAATTCCTAATTGACTGTCATGACTTGTTAAAGAGTGTTTTTTCCATCTCCTGCTGCCTGAGCAGCATCTGTGCTGGCATGGATGCTCCCACTCGGCTCCTCAGCACCATTCAGTCTTTTCAAGTCATGGCAAAATTTCTAAGGAGTTTATGGCAACAAACTTCGTAATGAATTTTGGGAGGTTAGAGGGAGGAGGGTAATCACAGAAAGGGGCTGCACAGGTTTTGCCTCCCGCCCCGCTGCCCATGGGAAAGTCCCACCGTGGTTCCCCTTCCCCTGCAGCCCCTCGCCTGCTCCTGCCGAGTGCCATCTCCCTCTCCTGCGCCGTGTTTTTGGGGACAGGGAAAGAAACTTTCTAGCTTCAGCATTTTGCTTGTGTGCCTCCAGGATTTGAGACCTCATTAATACAGAGCTTATATACTTAGAGAGAAAACAGTCATCAAAATTTCATTTAATATGATAAGAACAATTATAAATGAAGAACGGTAACTCGGCTGTTTTGGGGGGATTTGGGGGTTGTGTTTGATTTTTGTTGTAACATTTAAGAAAGAAAAAAGTGTCACAGCAAATGCAAATGCAAGGTTTTCTATACAGAATAGTATGATTTTTACTTTTCCTTAAAATATTCTGAATGTTGGCCTTCTTCAATGCCCCCAGCAACAGGGGAAATGGATGCACTTCTCCAGCAGTTTTGGCCCCGCTGGTTGGGAACTGGCTGAGGTTGGGGTGGTTTCTCCAAGCCGCACATCACTGCTGCTCCGCCGCTGTAAGAGCTCTCCTGTTTGACACCCTCCTGTGTCCTGGTGGTATATTTCATGGTGGAATTAATTAATTTTAATTTTAAAAAACAAACAAACAAACAAATTAATATGTAGTCTTTAACTGTCAGCATGAAGACTACTTCTTTACATGGAGGAATTCAACACGGAGTTGGCGCAGACTGAGCAAAGTCTGGCTGTGGGGCTGTCGGGGTCTCCTGTGTCCCCCCGCACGCAGGTGAGGTTTAGGTCTGGGGACAGCAAGAGTGTCTGCGGCAGGAGTCGGGGTTTACATTGAAGGACTAGAGGGATAACTTTGCAGCTGGCCTGAGCATAATGGAAGGGCTTAGGGATTTATGGAACATCTATTATTTGGGTCAAAAAGGAGCATTGGGACAGTGTTATCTCCACCGAGTGGCTGCGGTCTGGTGCTGCTGGAGGTCCCGCGGCAGCTCGAGCCTGGGCTGGTGAGTGCTGTGCTTGGCCCTGGCTCGGGGCTGCGGGTCCGTGCTCAGCCCCCGCTGCAGCCCTCCTGGCAAGCCCGGTCAGCGAGTCCCGTCCCGTACCTGTGGGTTGAGATTTTATTGCAAATAAATGTAAATTAGGCCAGTGCAATGTTAGCCCAGAGCTATGCTTGTAAAATGGTTTCACTCTTTTTTTTTTTATCCCTATGAAATAACAATGATAGAAAGGAGTTCTGTGAAACGTACTTCAGACTTCTCAAAAAATCCGATATGACTGCTGCAGTAAATGGACTGTAATTTCATGTGGCCTCTGGTTTGTTTTCTTCTCCCTGGAGTAACCAGAAAGCTGTGGCTCTTTGTGTTCTGGTTTGTTAACGAATTTTACTGAGAGGACAGCCACCGTGGGTCGATCCGTCCATCCCCCCATATCCCACCCTGTCCTACCGCAGCCTTCTAAAGCTGCTTTAACAGGAAGCTTTTTGTGCAAGAGAGAGAGATTGAACCAAAAAGGAGAAAAATCCCGTGGAAATTTTACACTTCAGGAGTGGCTTCGTTATTTTTGACCTTCATATCAGTAAATCTGGGAGGAGCAAAACAAAAAATAAAATTCTGTGTGTTCTGAGTTTTTGATTATGCTAGTTCAGGAGGAAGGACTGTTTACAGGAGTAAACTGATGGAAACAGCATGATAAAAAAGGAAAATAAAGTATGCGAGAGGAAGCTATCGTCACTGCAACTTACGGTAAGAGGCAGGATATAAGGGCTGCGGTGTGCTCTGGGAAATTTGAAGACGTGTTGAATGGAAATAGGAGATTCATTGAAAATTATGGTTCTTTGCTGTTGCTTATTTGGACTATGAATAATGCAATCTTCGGAGACCTTTTTGTAAAGGACAAAATACATTCTTGGATGAAGGAAAGGGAAAGACCGTGTATATACCTGTGCACAAGCACCAGCAAACAGGCACAAACAGATTGCAGCTCAAATGCGAGGGACCGCCCGAGGTCCCTCCTTGCCGTGGAGCATCCTGCCCATGCAGGTCATCCCTCTGGTGCCATGAGCGTCCTCGGATCAGCAGCACAGGGTGTTTTATGGCTTTCGTAGCGGGAAAGAAAGCTCTTTGTTGTATACATGCACCTACTTGAACTGCAAATACATTTCCACTCCTGCTTTCCTGCGGGTCCTTGTAGGTTTAGGGTGATAACCTCCCCTCACCTGCTCGCCTCTCCTTTTCCTGGGCAGTGGCTTGTGTCAGCTGCCCCATGCTGCAGCACCATGCTGTGGGGTTTCCTTTGTCCCTCAGAAGTCCCAAAGTCATTTTTTGGGATGGTGCTTTGGAGTAAGCAGCCCTGGGACCTGATTTCCCTCTCCGGCGCTGGGTCCCAAGTGGCGTTTGGGGTGCAGCCAGCACCCCTTTTTTTCATTGTCCTAGTTTTAGTCTTGAAGTGCAAGAGGTGTTTGGCAGGACCCAGCCCTGACGCTATCACACAACCACCCCTTTTTTCCCTTCTCTCCTTCAGTTCATCAGCTGAATCCTTTCCCCGTTTATTTTGCCTCCGTCTCGCTCATGCAGCTCATTATCCTGAACACGGCACTACAATAGCGATAGTCCGCTTTCCTGGGATGTAATGTCAAATAACACAGAGGCCGATCTCTCACCTTAATCTTAAACTCTTTGATCTGGGTTAGATACGGTGCTACAATTTAATGAGTTTCAGTACATACCGTGTCCCTTTTTGCTTCAGTAAATAATATATTTCAGAGTGTACATAACCAGAATTGTTGCCAGTAGATGCAAGACCCAGTCAGTGGCCTTTGCTCACACAGGTTTCTTTAAGCTAACGTGAATTTTTGTCCAAGTGAGGACTTCAGATTTCATCTACAAAACATCAGGCTCCAACTTTGTCCCTTTTCCAAATGATGACATTCTTCAGCAAGAACAGGAGCCATCTGCACCGCGTGAAGATTGCAGCGCGATAAGCTAGCACAGCAATGTGTGGTTTTAAAAATATTAACTTTGCTTGTTACCTGGTGGCATCACCTGTGCTGTGCACAACGAGGAAACTGGCAGTAACTCCCCGTCAGTCCTGCTCACTCAGTGCCAGGGAAGCCTGGCTTGCTCACGACACGCTCCAAGGAACTAGATGATGTATTTTTATCTGTAAATGCAGTTTAGGATGCTGAGGGTCAGGGCAACAATACTGCTAGGGAGAAAAAGGAAAGAAAAGAAAGGAAGCCCGACCCCAGAGCTGATCCACTCCGGGCAGTGCAGGGGAGGGCTCCCACCATGATGCACTAATATGACTTCTAAAGGAAAGTTTGTCTGTGTTCCTGAGTTTTTACATGACTAGGTGCTTGCAGATGCTGGATGGTATGGCTGCCTTCAACGCAACGTTTATAAGTTGAACAAATGCAATAAAGTTTTATTTAAAATACTGCAACGCCGCTTCTGTCCAAACAGATCAATTTAATGGTTATCTAATAGAAATAAATTCAATCTGGCACAACGGAAACAGCAGCAGGAGAATCTAAATATAGTGGTGGCGGCAGCAGGCCCTGGTGTATCATTTTTTTTCCAACTGCCATATTGGTTTTTAATAGGGCAAGAGGCGCTGTCAGTGCTTGAGGAAGCTGGATTGCTCCCACAGCATCCCCACCAGCACTCGGCGTGTTCAGAGAGCTGAAGGTGAACAGACCTGGTAAGGAAATGGTAAATAATGGCTGCATGACAGAGACAATATGTCCTGGAGGAACCGATCAATGTAAATATATATAGGGGATGTAGGAAGCAACCTAGATGTATATAGGGGATAAAGGAAACCTGCATAAAATGGAATGATCGAATAGCTGAATAAAAGACAGAAAGACGTTCTTAAATGCTAGTTGTTTTGGTTTTTTTTTTAGTATTTATAGCTTACTTGCTCTAAAGACATTGATAACTTAGGGATGCTTCAGGTAAGCAAAGCAAATCACCTAATTAACCAAGAGAGGGCTATCTGAGGAGCACGCCTGTGTCTGGCGGATGCTGGCAGCCGGTGGTGGTGGAGCTGCACGTCCCTGGACTTTCCCAGCTCCTCTGCCCCCTGACGGGCACGTGGCAGCCACCCCAGCCCTGCTCACACCTCCCAGGTCGATGGATGGCTTTTTCACGTCGGACACATCTGCAGTCCTGCTTTTCTCCTTCCTTTGCAAGGGATGTTCTGCGAGCGCAGAACCAGGCAGCAGGGTGGTGCTGAGGGGGGGACTGTGCCATCTCCTGCGTTGGGTCTTCGGTTTCTGCGCTCAAAGTTCTTTCTGTAAAATGCTTAAACCATCTCTAATGCTCCAAACTGCTGCAGGAAGCAGCCAGGAGCAAACCGCCTGCTGCATCGCCTCCGGGCTCTCTGGCGAGGTTGTGTTGAGGGACAAGAAATGCCAGCGGTTTTCTCAGCAGTTCAGGCAATCATGTTGATCAGATTTGTTCCCCTCTGAGAGCACAAACTCCTCCTTGCTCCTGCCTCTGCCCTGGACCTGCTGGGAGCCCAAGTCGGAAAGGGAAAGACAGCTGCAAGAATAAAAAGCACAATTTCTTTCCTTCTGAGCACCCCCAGCCAGCACGCGGACGGACCCATCCCGCGCCAGAAGCACTTGTTCTGCAGGTCCAGCAGAGCCCCTAAAAGGCAGCAGTTCCAGATCATTAAGCTAAATTAATTTTGTATTATCATTACAAAGTTACCTATTGGAAGAAGAATTCTCCCTTCCTTGTGAAGGACAGATTCTACTTCTGCCAAAACATCTGCGGCTCAATGAACAGAATTAATCTATAATTTGGCAGTTAATGTGTCCGCAAGCTCTCGTGAAAGAAAAAAAAACTTATTAAACTTAATCGGGTTTTAGGTTTTCATTATTTCTGCTCTAATAAACACAGGAAACCATACTGCAGGAAGGCAAAGGCTGAGCATGCTTTTGAGGGGAGGGCTGCGAGGGTTCTGCCACCCCGGAATGAGGGGTAATCCCTGCACGGCTGGGATGGCTTCCCCTCAAGAGCTCCTGGGGACTGAATTACTGCAGTCAGCTCCGTAAAACCCCTTCACCCTTCCTGCTATATGCATACACACACACACACACACACAGAGATATATGTGTTTATATATATAAAAAAATGCTTGACATCATTATGCTAGTAAACATAATATATTTTATATATATATTATATATAACTATAATGTTAATAATATATAAATATGTATATTTAAAAAAAATGCTGATGCTGTTTACTAGCATCGCTCCTTTCCGAAGTAGCTGTTGATATTCAGGACCTTACTAATTAGTTTCACAGTCGGAGATGAAATTAATGACACAGAGTCAGATATTTTAAATTCTCTCTCTTTCTCTGTTGTTTTTTTCTCCCCAGGCATCTGATGTGTTGCTCTAAGGTGAGATATTTGGGACCGTGCCGGGGCTCTGCCGCGCAGCACGCGGGCCCCTCTCGTGGGTGCCAGGGCGGCGGGCAGTCCTGAGAGCAGGCAGGGTCCGTGATGCAGTAAGGGGTGCTTGGTGCCAGGTGGGATGCGATGGCCCTGTGCTAATGGAGGTGAGCCCTTCTGGAAAAGAGTGGAAAAACTATTCCACCTTTTTTTTAAAGTCATTTGCAACCAATGAATAATTTTAAAAGCGATCCTCTCCATCGCATCTCTCCTGGACGGTCTGTCGTTCGCATTTTAAAGGATGATTTTTCCCCTTCTCTGCTTCCTGTAGTATAAAATCTTATTGTGCCAATATATTCATTTAGAGTCACTTCTCAAACCAACCCCTCTGGAGCGTAGACTGAATGTTGTTATCTTAGAGCCGTGATTTATAGGTCTCAGGTGCCCACGCAGAGTCGCAGGGTAGGGGTGATCGAGGTCTCCAGCTCTGCAGACTTTTTCTCTCCCTCCCACACTGATGCGCTTTCACACCTGGGGTCTTGCTGAGTAAATTGTTAGTGAACATCTTGCGCCAGATTGTTCCTCTTTTCTCGCAGCTCGTGTCCCTTTGAAAAGAGATGAAACAACAACAACAAAAGGACTCTTTTGTGTCATGCATGAAATCATTATTTAAATGCCAAAAAGGATGCTTAAAGAATTCGGCTTACTCATGTGAGTTACTGGTGGAAAATGCATGTAATTAAAAGTTTTTAGAAATTCATATGGGAATTTGAAACTGGTATCTGCAGACAATAAATAAAAACAAATCTACCAGGATGCCGAGGAAAACCAAAGGTGGTGAAAACATGTGAACATATTTAGTTATAGTGAAAAGTTACAATTACATTTAAAAATGACTTTTCACACTTGAATGCTTTTGGAAGAGCTTCGGTTTCTTTAAATCCAGGACATCAGGCTGGATGCTCGGACTGTCATGGTTAGTCTGCTCTTACCATTGACCACTTTCTAAGCATCTTGTGCAACACCAGCCCTAGGTATTGTGAATATCTGCTCCACATATTGACGATGATGGTCTCAAATTCTTATTAGCACGGGTGCGAGGTGGGCTGTGCTCTATCACTAGAACACCAGGGTGCTTTGAGGAAGTGGGGTAATTCACTGGCTGTTGGTATCTGCTGTTACTCAGCCAGGAATATCTTCAGTAGTGGTGGGCAAACCTGGATAATAGAAACATGTTCTGAGGTTTATTATGAAAAAAAAATTAATATTTCAATATAATTGTTTAGAGCAATCTGTTGGCAGCATGATTCTAAAGCATGGGCAATAGTGTGAGTGCATAAGCAATGATCACGGGCAGGTGCTTTTGTGGCATTGACTCTGGGGCTGCTCACGCTCTCTGCTGAGCCCGGGAAGCCAGACGTGTTAAGAGCTGCTGATCTGCACTTCACCTTTATCTGGAAGAGTTATCAACAGCATGTGAAATGCTGTGGGAGGACTTTGTTGCAGGATAACCATAAAGGAGTCACGAGTAGATAGTTTCTCCTTTTCCTGCTTTATTTAAGCTGGTAGCTCTGCCACTGAGAGAAGTTTCCATCTCGATATTGGGCCAGGACGTCTGTGGATCCTCTACTTGTCGTGTGGCTGCAATCCAGTGAAGAAAACCCTGCTGGGTGTGCGTCGTGGCTGGGCTGTGCTCCCTGGATGGCTGTTGCTGCATCGCTAGAGATGTTTCCAGAGGAAACCTTTTGGATGTTCTCCTGTAAAGAAATGTTTGGAGTCATTCATGTACAGATAAAATTTTAAAAAAAAAGAAAAGCAAGCAGGGATAAGTCCTTGAGTCACTGCTGAACGACCCTGGCCTCCCAGGCTGCGGCGCAGGGTGCCCAAGCAGAGGTGGGGCTGGGGGCGTGCGTGGCAGGGGGCTCGGGCGAGAGCATCCTTTGGAGGGGAGGGGATGCTCTGTGAGTTGTTATCGCCGTAGGCATCGCTCCTCCTGGTGGGGCTCTGGCAGGGAAAATGTGGTCTTAGACTCAAGGAAGCCTACTCAGACCCTGAACATCGTAAAATGATCATAAAGTATCTACACGTAACACCACATTGAATCTGTAGAATTATGTAGATATGGTATATGTAGATATAAATACCATCATGTATGTATGTATACGTAGGCACGTGCACACAGTTGTTAAAAGCCATATATTGGCTTTTAATGAATTTATACATTGATCTTCCTACTTTATAGAGAAATCAGAGAATGTATGAGATTTTATAGGTAATTTCAGATAATAAAAAGATATTGTTTGGGTAGTCTACTGCTCAGAGAGGAACATATTACTTAGCATTAAAATGAGGAGGGACGGTGCTTTTCGGGAGGAGTGGTGCTGGCAGAGTCCAGGAAGCGCTGCAAGTGCCCATCCCCTGCCAGCCTGGCCCGTGGCTACTGCAAAACAGGATTTGCACAAGACTGAATGTTTCTCTTTCCCTGCAAAAGAGCCATTACGCAGCCTCATTTAGCTCTGTGCTGCAGAGCTCGCTCCCGTCAGTGGCTCTCCTGCCCGAGAGCTGCTGGCCAGGTGCAGCCCCGGAGCTGCCGTGGTGGCACCCATGGGTGTAAGCACCTTTAGGAGCCATCAAATATTGCCTTCTGGTTCGTGTCTTGCAGCCCATCTCAGTGTGATTGTACGTGAGAAAAGGTGGCTGCAGTTTTCCTGCTATTAACCCTTGGAGCTAAGAGTTGTGTAATGAGTTCCCTTTATGTTTCTTTGCAAATCCGATGGGTGAGAAGGAGTAATCTGGCAAGTCGTGGAGGCAATGGCCGGCGTGATGATCCCCGTAGGACAGACAACAAACACAGATTGGCCCCACTGCCTGCAGGCTGGTTTCTAGCCTGGCATTGCGTTTGCACTCATATTAAATGTATATACGCCCGTTGTGCTTTGCCTAAATGTAACTCTTACGTACTGCTCCTCCTGCAGCATCGCGTTATGGACCATCCGTGGTCAGGCTTGGGTACCAAACCTAACAGCTGTTTTAATTCCTACACTTGTGCCAAACGTTTTCTCATTGAATCACTGTCCTGCTAACAAAAGGCACAGGGAAGAGATGTTAGCCCTATGCTTTTTGGAGATAATTTACTGCGGGATATTAGGCAGCTGCTGATGGTATTAACGGCTTCCTCCGACCGAGAAATAAAATTGTTCACGCAGTGATAGCAAAGGATTGCAGGAATTGTAATGGGTTTGTGATACTCCTACGATCTTCCTGAAACATTTTTTTATCAGACACTGCTCTGAAATTGCTGTGCATTTGCAAAAAAAGATTAACAAACATGTTTTTTTGTTCAGTCATGCATTAACAGCTAAAATATACCTTTCAGATGAGGGGTAAGAAAACAGCCTTGCAGGACTTGAAATGCCCTTGCTGCGTGACCTTTGTCGGTATGTTCTAGCAGCAAGTGGGAAAAGTTAAATTTATTCCTCTAGGTCATCACCCTATGGGAAAAGCGGGCAAACATGGAGAAACGTGAAGCTTAAAAACACCCCGAGCGGGTGCAGAGTACACTACATCCCTCCCCTGCCGCCCCTCGGTTACCACAAGCGCCTCTTTGGTTATTCTGGGGTGATGAATCCTGGGGTGCTCCCGACAGCCTCCTGCACGTGCTTGGGGAGCGTCACGTACCAGGGGAAGTACCAGTGCCTGCACGTGTGTGTCTGTGTGTCTGTGCATGCACGTGTTATTCTGAATGTCTTTGTGTATATGCCCAAACCGCCCTATGCATCCTCAACAGAAGCTGTACTCAGCAGTATTATTTAAGAAATCATCAAGGAATACCATAAGGTTTCTCTAAATTTGAAAATAGAAACTGATTTTTATCATGGTTTGCAAAGACCTCTGCTCTGCACACTGTTCCTGTATCACAGAGATTCTGCTTGGTTCTCCTTTGCCTCTTTCGGTGGGGATTTGGTATGTGCAAGGAAAGTCAATTCAGCCACTAGATGCTGCTTTATTGAAAATGGATTTCAGTGAATGTTTTTAACTAAAAGGAAAAGAAATAGGTTGAATTAAGATTTTTTTTTTATTATTTTTTTAGAAAGAGCCTTTGCAATGCAGGCACTAAGCCTGGGACTTTTGCAGATCCCAACGCTAAAAATGATTTTTTCTCCCAAGGAGTTTTAATTGGCTAAAACATATACAGAAATGGTGAGATATGGTTCTGAGGAAGAGGAAAAGACTTTTGTGCAGAGAAATGTTTGACAGCTGCCTTTCACACCGCGTGCCTGAAGCCTGTGAGCCGTCCTCTGAGCTCCTCTCTAGACATCCAGCAGAACTGTCTTCCCATGGGAGACCCAACGTTCACAATTAAAGCCTTCAGACAAAAAGCCTTGAAAACTGCTCCACAAAGCACAGCATTGGAAGTGATGCACATTCTCCGTATTCTTTGTGTACATACACGTTTCAGACAGTTGTACAGCTTTTCCATTACGTTGACAGGGTGTAAAACCACCCTGCAGTTATTGCAAGCTCTAGCCAAACACTGCAGCACGTGTCAGCAACCGAACTGCTCTGAGGTGCAATGTGTGCCCCAAAACGCCGGGGAATGCTGCAGCTTGTGTTTGCCTGCCTCCCTGCAGGTCAGACATTTTCCACAACCATTTTTTGTTTTGTTTTGTTTTCTCGTTATATTTATGGTATTTGCGTATCAGATTTGCCCAGAAAAATTATCATCTATGTCAGCTTAAGTTTTATGTGTATGTGTGTATGTATGTATATATATATATAAAAATATATAAACCACTTGGTCCTGGATGCAAAGTTACCCAGCCTGTTAGTGGGACAGGGCTGCCTGCTGTTATTTCACTACAAGGACAGGCAGATAACTTATGTCTTTGGGCATAATGGAATATTAGATAAATAATTATCTTAATGGGTGTTTGTGCAGGCTAAATGCAGTGCTGAGAGACTAGTCTGCCCTGGTTTAGTACTCAACAGAGAGGGAGAAACTACTCCAGCTGGCAATTGAGATAGCTAGAAAACTAGCTGATGAGCCCTGGGTCTGCGTCTGTCGTGCTCTTCCCTCCCCATCTCCCGCGGCTGCAGAAGGAGCCTGGGGAAATTAAACCCTTCTCCCATTTTTTGTTTTCTTTTCTTTCTGAATCTCCCTCTGAATTTGTCCAGATATTCTGTTCTTTTAGTTTATTATCTCTGCTGAACGTGACAAATTGGTCCTATTGCACAAACTCAAATGAGAATTTTTTAGGGGCGAAATATATTCAGGAACACCACCACACTTTTTGTTTGTTTTGTATTTAGTTTGACTTTAATTTTCAGAAGATTCTTTTTTAAAATAAATACTGCTAAGTAACTAAAAAGTTAAGAAAGGCAGGCATCAGCTAGGGGAATAAGCAAGAATTGAATACGTCCTGGTCAACACTTGTAGAAGTGGCCGGGAATTCAGAGTGCTGCCGTGCTGGGTGCATCTTCAGGCCTCTTAAAGCTGGGGGCGGGGGGAAGAAAAAAATCACCAGTGGGCAAAAGCCTGCGTGGGCAGGTACGTCTCTGCTCCTTCATAAAAGAGGCATGAAGGTTTTTCTGCTACTTGTAACCAAAATTAATGCCAGGCAGTGCGGATTTTTATTTCTGCCTCTTCCCTCCCCTCATCACCTCCTGCGGTTTGTGTCCCTCCCCGCGATGGAGTTAATTACGGGCTCTGGAGGGAAAAAGCATTGCCAGGGAACTGCTGAGAAATCAGGCCTGTCCACCTCCTACCTGAGACACTTTGCTCCCCCAGCTAATTAAAAAAAGGTGTTTTCATTTTGGTGGTGGCATATGGGTGAAGTGGCACATGGACCTTCAGAACACATTTATTTCTTCTTTTTTATTTTTTTTGCTGAGCAGCTGTAGCATGATCTTTCAAGAAAGCAAAGATTTTCCCCTAAAACTCAATGATCAGAGAGATTTCATTTTCATTTGTCTAGTAAGTTGTTTAAAGCAATCAGTATCTTTCCTTGGGTGACCTACACGACCTAGTGGTGCCTCGATGGGACTTTCTTTTCTCCAGGACCAGAGCAGGGGTCAAATCCCTGGCCCAGGGCGCTGTTTGAATGTCTCACATCCCCACCTGGACTGCAGAGCACCTTCTTTCCCACCTCCCATTCCTCCTTTCCCAAAATCATCTTGACTCTTCCCCAATTGTTCTGCTGCTTGGCTGCTCAGCTGTGCGCGAACGCCCCGGCCCCACGGGACACAGGCGGGCTCGGGGAAGGGGTCCGCGGCAGGATGAGCACTTTGTGTTTTCTGTAGCTTGGGAGCAGTTTCCATTACATTGGGCCCCAAAATAGTGTCCCTGTGTCAGTCCAGATGTGCAGAAATCGGAGGGTGATGGGGAAGGACATGGAAATGGGGTAGTGTTTGCAAAAAAAATAAAAAAAAAGGAGTAATTTAGTATTAGTGTTATTTAGTTATGTAGTATTGTGATATTCAGAGTCACAAAGACATTGTTTTAATCCTGCTCCCAGACCAAAGATTTAAGAGGAAGATTTGGAAGCTGAAGTCAATTTAAAACAGGCTGAATTTGGCTTCGAAGCATGGGGGTTTAAGAGAAAATTGCATCCAAAATGACCAAAGCTTGTATTTTCATTTATATACATTGCCCTGTGATATACTGAATTCACTAACATGAGTTTAGCAGGGACTAATGAAAAGATCGTTAAGTGTAAGTTTTTGCCGTTACAAGTTACAGGAACCCGGCCACTCTCAGCGCTGTGGTGATGATTCAAGTCATGAACAAACCCCTTTGCGCAGCCTTATTATTACTCCAACTAATATTTTGCAGGGGAGCTTGTTTCCAATAAACAAAAATGTGATTAAAAATACTATGTCGGGAGGACGTGGCGAGTTGGTTTAATGAAGAATTCATTTCTTCAGGTGGCTCTTTCTTGCCCCGAAGCCTTGTGCTCGCTGAACGTCTCTGCCTGCCAAAGGGCTGGACTGAGCTGCTCGGCAAAGGGGGTCGGCGCAGTATTGGGCTCAGCCCCGCTGGGGTCCTGCGAGCCCTCGGCGCAGCTCAGCACCACCTCCTCGGCGTTACCCAGGACCGCTGGGACCTGTCGGGTGACTCTAAACCCTCTCGAGTTTTGTTTTCTGATGTGGGGTCAGCTACGTGGCTCAGACCGTGGCAAGAAGTCAGCGCTCAATGTATGGATCGCAACGAGAAGAGGAGCCATGCGATCCCCCTCTTGCTGGGACGTCCTTTGCGGTCTTGACCTTGTGCGTGTGACGTGGCACAGGCCTCCGAAGTGACTCCAGTGAATATAGTTAGATGGCTGGGAGTTGTGCAGGAGGGGTTTAGGTAGAGTTGCAATACGAACACAGAGCCCTCGTGTCTGTGCCACTGGACAGTGACAGCAGAGCAATAACGCTCTGGGTGTGCTTACAGTCTGCAGGTAGACAGGTATTAATGACTCATTAACTAAGCCTGGAAAGATTATTCCATCTAGTCCAAATTTCTCTCGAATGGCACAAGTTTTGGTTGTTATTGCAATGTAGAAAATAAAAGCTTGCTTTCTTCCGTTTATTTGAAAGGTATAAACAATTGCAATCAAGGCTAAGAGACTCCCTAGAAAACAATCAAGCTTTGATGATGCAGCGCAATGAAATGTCCTACGGGCAGGCAGTCAAAGCAAAGGGGAGATAACACACGAACTTACAGCCTGTGGACACTCGGACGGAAAGCTGCTCCTACCTGACGTCTTGTTTAGTTATTCCAGTGATTTCATTCCGTAACGTCAAAGCCTGAGACATTTTAATCTGAAAACTTGTTGCCATCCCCTAAAACATTTTTAAAAAGGTTGACCTGCCATTTTCAGGGATGGGTTAAGGAATGGAAAAATGAAAGAATAAAGAAAAAGCCAGGAAACCTCCTCACCCCAAGCCTCCCGCCAAACCGATGCTTAATGCTGTTTGCACATCCAAAAAGTCAAGCTGGTGCTCTGCCAGCCGGGCAGGCTCGGCAGCGATAGGGAGGATTTCTAATGACGACGATGCAAAAGAACAAAACCTCCAGCGAGCCGGTGAGGTGCGAGTCAGAGCGGTCGCGCTGCAGCGATGCTGCTCTAGCTGCAGCAGCACCATTGCGGGCACCCCGGGACCTGGAAATCCAATCCCCAAATGAACCTGGCCGCGATTCAGAGATGCTTGGGTGTGCTGAGAAAACAAATACAGTTTGATGATTTTTTTACAGCTGTAGCAATTCCTTAATAGAGTGTGTTATAAAAAAAAAAAAAAAATCTCTTGATTCACAGGGAAATGGGGACGATTCCCATGCTCAGAGTGCACCCCGAACTGCTGTTTCAGAAGAATGGTTACAGAAAAACCATTCTCTAATCCCGGTCTCCCCTGGAAACCCTAGGAAGCTCTTTCTTCCCGGATACCTGCAGGACCGGGGCGGGTAATCTCCTTTTTGTTCCTGCTCTATGCTGAATAATTAATTTCAAAATGCAAAATGGAAAACACCGGGGATAAAAAGGGGAGCTGTTACCATGGCACCGCAGGAGGGGCTGGCTCCATCCTTTCCCACGCACGCCACCCGTGCTCGGGCGGCTCGTCTCGGCAGCGACTCAAGGCCAGGAGGCAGCTCAGTGTTCAAGGTGGCAAAGAACCAGCCATGCCCGCCCGCTGCGAGGGCTTCCCAAGCCCGACGTGCCCGCTGAGCGCTGCGGGAGGCTGGGCCGGGGGTGTCCCCAAACCCGGTGGGGTACCCGCGGGTGGCTGGGTCGGCGCTGGGGGGATGCAGCTCTGGCCAGTGCCTTGCAGCAAGCACGAGCTGCAATGCAGTCAGCAGCCCCCTCCCGGTCACACAGCTCAAAAAAAAAAAAAAAAAAAAAAAAGTCTGAAATTAAGCCTGAAAAGCCGCTGCAAGGCCTGACATTTGAATTTCTCGTCTCTCCCTTCGGCGTTGCACCAGTCAAAAGCTCGTGCCTAATTGCTGCGCTTCACGCTGCAGCGTGTGATATGTCAAGGGCAGGGTGCCAGCGCTGCGCGAGGATAAATTCGCATCCATAAATAAGGGATGTGTGCTAAAATTCTGTACTATTAATAAAGTACATTATACCAGTCACATAAATGCTGTAGCGCGTAGGTCGTACATACATAGCTAACAAATCCTACTCCTATTTTTCCGTAAGCGCGTGCACTGTGCTTATTGCTCCTCCACTATGCCTTTTAAAAAATCCATCTGGTATATTAGCATTTCTCCTAATTAATGTCAACTCTAATCACAACCCTCTACATAAAAACACAGTTCTACACAAAATACTGGGAAAAGCTCTTTTACAAGTAACGACAACATTTCAGTTTGGCCTGGCTGCGCTTAACAGTGAACCCGAGAGAAGTTTTTACTGAGAGCAGAAAAAACTGGAAAGTCCCTGTAACGTTTCATCACATGCAAAATACTTGCTACCACTTTCCCTGGCGTAGGGGCAAGGATGAAAATAAGAAAACTGGAGAAGGGTTTTTGGAAGTTCGTTAGTGTTTATCACATATTGATCACTTTTACCTGATACGTCCTACATTCCTGCCCTGAATACTTCATTTATACATGATAACGTTAGCTTAAAAGATCATTTATACATGATAACATTAGCTTAAAAGAGCTTAGCAAAATATTTCTGAGAAACACCTGCGCAGGACTGGAAAACGTGCACCAATAGATTTGAAGCCTGGAAAGGATCTCGGCGATCAGCTGCCTCCTGCTGAGCACATGCCAAAAATGCTGCCAGCATCTCTGCACTGAGCCTAGACCTGCTGCTCTTAAGAAGCCTTAATTTAAATACCTTTCGTCAAATTCTCCAGAAGGTTGTTCCAATGGCTAATTGCTTCCTCTGAACACCACTGGGACCGGTTTGCGTTTTTCTAGACAGCTGATATCACACCTAGCAATGCTTTTTGCCTGCTGGGCCCCTGAAGTCTCCCTGCCGGGCACTGGTAAAGCCCAGCTGCCCGCCCTCGGCCCCATAGCTGCCCCGCTCCCTCCCTGCAGAGCAGCAATGCCCAGAGCTGCGGCAGGACCTGGGGCGAACGCTCCCATACGAGGTTTCTTGCCTTTGCTTTACCCGCTGCTGCAGGAGCCCGCAGAGCCCTGCAGTGCTGCCTGCCGGCTCCACCTCACCTTCTGCTCAGGTAAATACAGATTTGAAGGACTTTCTTCTTTACTGTACTAGCATCTTCTGTAACCCACGGGAGCGAGCTCTGCAGGGCGTGTGCTGTTGCAAAGAGGGTTGCAAAGAGGGAAGCGGCAGCGCTAACACGCCTCCTCTGCTCCGGCCGTAGTGCTGTTCTCAGCAGCATCCCGTGCACCGCCTCGGGTGCGCCTCCCCCCCCCAGCACTCCGCAGGTAAGGGTGGCTTGTGCTGCTCTGCCAAAACATGAAGACACAAGCAAGACACAAATAGGCCATAAAAAAAGGTAAGGCTGAGAAAGGTCTGCTCAAACCTTGTTACTTGCTCAGAAAAAAAACGTTTTTCCCATCCCAAAACCTAGCTTATATTGGCATGTGCACACATACGCATCTGCGTCTATATTCTACTTCCATCAATGATGACGTTGTTACATCTGTATGAATAGACGTAGGACATCACTCATTGCAGCAGCATGTTGCTTATTTACATTTGATGTTATTAACATCAAAACTTTCCAAAGCAAAGTGCTGCATTGAAACAGTTAAACATTAAACTTTACCTTTTAAAGACTGGCTCGAGGTTACACATCCCAAGGAATCTGTACCTTGCATCTGCTGCACACGGGATCTTCGGCGAGTGTAACTTTGATGGTAAAATACCCTATCTGAAGTGGAGATATTCCTCCAGCACGCTGGCTTTGGTTGCTACTTTGGTTTGGCTTTTGGCTTTAATTGCTGGAGTTAATTTTGTATCTAACTCCAGGTAAGCACGGACGCTTCTCACTGAAATAGTGAACTCTCCTGCTCCGTAAAAGCATAGTTTTCCAGTCACACTGTGACTTTAGTACTTCAGGGACTGAGTAATCATGCGATTCGCTTTTCTATTATTTATTTCTTATTTCTACAAGTAAGGCGAGCGGTACACCAGCGTTTGGAAGTACAGCACATTTAAATATTTCCATTCTACCTCACTCCAAAGGGCAATCCTCCCGAGTGCTATGCTGAGGTTTCGCCTATCAGGAAAGGGGTATCTAAATATGCATTTGCATTATTAAAGATTTAGCAGAGGCATGATGATATCCACTGTGGCTGCCAGTTGTGATGTGAATCATAAGAGGAGAATAATCATTTGGTTTTTTACTCCAGCAAAACTCGCATCCCAGGACTTTAGATAATGTTAAGAACAACCCCAGTTCCCAGTGGTTCTACAGGTGTATAAGGATTTGGTAGTACTTCCATTTTAAAATCTACTGACTCCACACACAATGTATAAACCTCTCCTGGTGGATGCACAGCTCCCACTGGTAGTGCTGGCCTTTGCATACTGATGTGGGAGCCAAATCTGGAAACAGCAGATTCTGAAACCTAAGGATGAAAGGAGAATATTTTAGAAAATACATGCGTTTTTTTTTTTTATTAACTCCTCCCCCAAATATTGTTATACCTTTTAAAACTCATGTCTGCATCCGCCTCCTTTTTTTAGTACTATGTAGGGCATCTATGGATTTTCCAGTTTCTGATCTGCCCATGACAATAGGATATTTCTGGCTCTACAAGACCAGAATTGAAAAACAACTTTTTTCTTCCCCCCCACCCCACCCCCCATAGTAATTCCTATGTCCTTGGCATCAGGACGGTGGTTATTATTAACTGCGCTGGTACAGCCTATAACTTTCATATGCAGTTTTGCCACAGTGATTTTTCACAGGCTGCAGCCTGTGGTCTTGTCCATAAGTCTCAGCTGATGATCTACAGGGAAATAGATGCTGTATTTTTACTGTTGATAACGGAGACCTTGCAGAAAACAGGCAACTGAAGGCAGCCAGGACCACAACACATTTATTCCGATCTATCACCATAGAAACAGATAATCCACAAATGATCCATTTCTACAAAAGCAGTTTACAAGATGGAGCAGTAAGCAGCTGCCTTATCAAACAGCACTTCGCACTCTGTACTGAACGCACCTGAGGGGAAAAAAATCTGGACAAAGGTGTTTACATATATAAGTCACCCCAACACCCAGGCATGGGTGATGCAGGGCGTACACCCAGACAGGCCAGCCGTGTGACAGACCAGGTGGATTTTACTTGTGCTAATCATCCACTGGTGACAACAGGGACAAAGAAAATCCCCGTCATGATCCCCTATGTGAATGTCTATGTACGAGACCCAGGAAACACAGAGGAGAGCGGCCGTCGCAGCCCAGGGCTGGTTCACATCCCTATCCAGCTGCATTCTTCTCCTCCTCGGAGCCTGGGGCTGTCACTAAAAGCTTTACTCACATTTTACCCAAATGTTGCAAAACTGTAGAGCCTGATACCAGGCACCTTTCAGGAGGGAAGTTCATTAGACAGGGAAGAAGGGGTCTTTGCAGCCTGCACTGTCTTGTTTAAGCTTCAATAGAGCCACTTGCAACCTTATTAAAAAGACAAAAAAAAAAAAAAAAAAGGCAAGTCTAGAGCAGGAAGAAGGGTCATAAATTAAGTTACAAAATCTTTTCCTGGCTTTAAAGGAATATTTTGCAGAGAATAAATAAGAAGAAAGAAAGGATGCTCTGCAGGAGCATCGGGGGTTTGCACGGCCACGGCCAGGCTGCAGGACCCCCCCGCGCCTCCACAGCCCCCATCAGGGCAGCATGGGCTAATGGGATTTCAGAATGAGTGCTTGTAACGCGCTTGTTCCGCGCCACACCAGCTGTGGGAACCTCACGGCTCGAATGGAAAGCTTCTGCTGCGTTAGTCCCGGGTGGTGTTAGACTGGACGGGGTGGGCAGCCCGAGCCAGGGCAAAGCCTGGGGAAACGCCGGCTCTCTCCCTCTCCAGCCTGAGGAACAGCGATTTTTCCAATTATGTTTAAGACGCTAGCTCCTACAAATTTGGAAAGGAAGTTCAGCTCCCATTCAAAATAGCTTATCTACATTACTTCTATTTTTTGACTCTTTAGAAGCCGTCTGTATGCTCCAAACCACTTAAAAGGCACTGAAGCAAGAGCTAGGAATGTCATTCAAGTTTTCATCTCTTAAATCCCTTCCATTTTAATACAAAGATTAGGTATTTATGGAAGCAAACCTGACTCCTACGGCAGTTGGCCTAACCAAACTAACTGAGCTTTTTCCCTATAGCAATAATTACTTTAATAATTATTTATATAAAGGTGAGGAGCTTCACCAGAGATGCCCACGTGAGCACGTCCTGCCGGAGCGTACGACCCACCACTGCTTGCCTCCTTCCCTCCTGTGGACCCTGCACAAATATTTTTTTCTTTTATCGTAACAAAGGGCTTAAATACACAGGAACTATTTTGTGCTCTGTGCCCTGCCTGGGCTTGCTCACCTGCAATACAGTGACAGAGACCCCGACCCCCACCGTTAGGACACACGGACCCGGGGCACCGACCTGGCTGCGTGCCCAGCTGCCCGCCCATGAAGGGAGGTAACGAGGGAAATGGAAAATTATCTTTTTTTCACTTCTTAAGAAATATAAGAAGTGTTAATTCCCAGAGCAAGGACTTCTATGAAAAAAACCCAACCAAACAAACAAAAAACCAAACCAAAACTAAACAAACCAAAAAAAGCCCCAAACCAAAGGGATATCGATGAGCAGATTGCACAGTATGTCAAACAGGCATTTTGAAACCAGGGAAGTCTTTTCAGCTGAAGCCGTAGGAGAAGGCTGCAGCCGGCAGGCGGTCAGCGCTGGCTCCCCTGGCAGCACGCCGGAGCAGGGCAGCAGCCGCTCCCTTCACCCTTGGGTTGTTCCCTGCCATTTGCCCAGGGCTCTCTTTGCCTTTTTTTTTTTTTTTTTTTTTAAAAATCTCAAATATATTTATTTGACTACAATTTCATTTACAGACTCATTTCAATGGTTTTCTTTTTAATCACCCAATATCCAAATATCATAGAGCCTTGAGTCACTGGCATTCCCGAAGCGCCTCTGCAGAAGGAAGCAAATGGCTCATAATCTTATTACCGTGCAGGGGTTTTAAGCCCAAGGCAGAATAATGTGCAATGCTCGGAGAGCGCCAGAAAGTGCCCGAGCCCTTCCAACTCACTTACTGCTGGAAAGAAAAGGCAGCCTGGGTAAAGAGGACAGGGGCTGGCAGCTAAATCAGTTGGTTTCTTTTTTTTTTTGCACATCCCATTGTTTATAGGTTAAGATTTTGATGTCTAAATTTAACAAGACAATAAATAGTCTTCACCACACCTAGACCTACAAGCACTTAGAAACATTTTTCCACAATTGTCTTTCTGCTCCATCAACTTTGGTACTGAAATATCAGAGCAATATGTGACATTTCTCACAGTCTGCTGTTTCCTTAGCATAGATTTCCTGAGGGCTAAGCAAACTAAGTGTGTATGCACAAGGAAAAATATAATATAAAATACATAAATTATGCAATAGTATTAAGGTATTTGTGTGGAGGCCTCGTGGTCCAGACGAATATTGTGTGTGAGCAGAATTTTAAATGACTGCTGATATTTGCACCGTGCAGGCCCTGCAGTGGAGCTGATACATGACACCCTAATTTTATAACAGATACTTTAGGAATATTATATAAAAATTAAGAACAGGTCTTGTCAAAGAAACTGTTGTTTCTTGCTTTTTCAACATTAAATTCTAAATTATGCATTAGGGGCTATTGAGTTTTTTTGAATGTTTATCAATAATGGTTAGCAGACATTTTTAAATTGCATTTTGCGTCCCCTATGAAGTGAGATTCCTTCCATGAACCCAACGGAGCAAAGCTGAGCGCTGCCAGCTCTGTCAGGTGAGATCCCCATTTGTTTGCAGAATTTTTTTCTCACCGAGAAGGAGGAGAAGCGACCTTTCCTTGGAGAATGCAGCTCGCATTTGTAGCCCTGCGGCATCACTAAACATTGGCAATTAAGGGAATACAACTGTTGGTATTAGGACACTTCTGCTGAACCAGAAGCAAAAGGTGTTTGAGCTGTGTGTTGAGCAGGGTAATTGGAAATAGGAGGAAATTCAGTCTACAGAGATAAAGGCAGCAGTGCTTCCTAGGGGGTAAGTATCTGTGATGGTTATATCTGTGACATTGCAATGCTGAGTATACTGAAGAGCTTCTTCAGAAATGAGAAAAACTGCATTCATACTAGTCACTGAATGAAACGGGTGTTTTTGTGCACTGTGGTTTTGCACGTGTGTGGTCTTGTGTGTATGTTTAGAGTACCCATGATCTAAGTGTACATACGCACCGTGGGTCACTCCCAAAGAGTTCCAGCAGCCCTCGTTAGAGCCCCAGATTCCCCTGAGCTTGCGGGAAAGCCCAGAGCGTGCTCATGCCAGGCCTAAGCATGCAGCTTACAGGCTAAAGCCACCCGTGCAGAAGCCCTGCCCGGGGGAGCATCCGCAGGGACGATGCGCTCGCAGGGCTGGCTGTTGAGCACTTGGGCACCAGCTCCCCGGGATCCAGCCAGCCACAGCCTGGCAAGCGAAGGGCATTCAGATTTTGGCCAACAGGTGGATTCCCAAGGCTTAAGGCGGTGCTAACCCTGCAGCCATCATGCATCATTTTTTCGCTTCCATTTTTAGATCTTCCAAGCCGAAAGTACCATCCTATTTTTAGCTCCTCACATAAGGCAGTTCATGTGTTGTCCAGCTGCAGCTGTCTTGAGCTTTAGTGAGCATGAGTTGAAGTCTGCTGCTCTTTGGTTTTTCAGAAGGGGGAAAACCACGTAAATTTGAAGTTCCAGGGAGCCAGCGCAACATCACTACCTTGCCTTGCAGTGTTTAACCGCTGCATGGGCACAGCCTGCCTGGCTCTCCCCGATTGCATACCATCAAAAGTCAGTAAAAGAGAAATCAGTTATCTTCACTTAGAGTTTTTTCATCCACTTATGCCACAGGGAATGGCTGAAGCAGAATAAATGACTATATTGGTATAAACATCAATGGGAAATTATATTTATGCGCTCTTTGGATGCGCATTTGTATTTTAGGATTTGATGATCTCGTTACTGAGACTGTAAGAGTGAACAACTTTGGTAGACAGATGGAGGAGACAGACATGTTTATGAGATTTTTGTTTCTGAACTTGTCTCTTGTGATGCTTTCAGCACCTGGTACCGCTGCTGTGATACTTTAGGTCACGTTGCTGCCATTTTTGCCCTCCGTGTCCCGTGGCGAGGGCAGAAGCATTGCATTGCCTTCGCTTGCAGTCACACTGAGCAGAACTCTATCAGCAGGCTAGGGGATTTCTGCAGCCAGTTTTACAGCACACATGCAGCAAACATTGCACTTACACTGAGCTCTATTAAAGCAATCTGGTGCAGGCACCCAAAAGCATGGTTAAACTGTAACGATGGTTGGAAAAAACATTTCTACATTGACTCTCTAGCATTCCCCGTTTACTTTCAAATTGTCTCAATGTACAAGCATTGCCATTTTCTTCTTATTAGCAAGGAGGATTTTGTGACTGAAGGAACAAGGCATTAGCAAATAACATATTTGAGGAAATATGCTGAGAGTTTTCACCAATTCGCGTAAAATGAAAAATATAAATTTTTAATATACTTGTTAAAAGAAGAACAAAATACTTTACCGTCTCAAAGGGAAGCTTTGCTAATTTATTTTAAGAATTAAATTAATTTTGCTATAAAGTGTGGATTTATCAATACAGCCAATTAGTATCAAATATTTTGTATAGTTCCTTCTTAGAACGGGGTGTAAAGTCATGTTTATATTCATCCTGAGCATCATCCCAGCATAGGACTTAATTTTGTCCCTATGTTGGGACATGCATTGATTTGGCTTTTCTTTTCTTTGTTACTGATGAAGGCTCTGATGAAGGCTCCAAGAATGCTTGAGGAAACGAAGCTTGGAGCCTTCCCAGGGAAAATCTGGAGGATGCCAAGAGAAAAGTCTCCCCAGGTTATTCCAACAGCAAGCGATGCTGCCGTGCCCGCACTCTCCCTCGCTTTCCCTCTTTCGCACGCTCATCCATCTGTCACGAGCTTCCCATCACATGCAGTTGGTGTGGAATGAGTCCAAAGACCCGATTCCCAAGACAGTGCCCAAAAAGCTTATCTAAACCTACAGACATTTTAGACAGAAATAAATTTAAAAGTTTGGAGAGTGGAAATGGGGAATAAATCAGAATTAGCAAACGGCTATCTTGACTGGTGTTGCCTATGTACTATGTATACAGACACCGCAGATTATACATAGATACATATATTACGTGCGCGCTGTATATTATCTTACCTCTACAAGGTCTTACATCCCGTACCTGGGCACACAGACGAGGAAGCTCTGCTGAGCCCACAGCGTTTGCAGTCACCAGCACATCTCACCCTCACATCATGCTCATGCTGTTCTTCAAACCTCCAGCAGCTGGGAAAGGCCATTACTGGGGCCAACGGAGCCAGGCACCAAAATGGACGCTGCTGCTTGGGGCTGCGCTGGCTACGGTGAGTGCCCATGGACCTCTCGGCATGGGCTGGCAAGCAGTTTTGAAGACAAATTGTATAAGTGGCTGTCATGTGCGATACTCTGCTCACTTCTGATGAGCATCCCCCATCCAACAGGAGGAAAGTGATGGCAGCCTCAGTGGTTTCACTGAGTTGCCCAACTGCCATCACCATAAGCTGCGCTTAACAGTGAGAAAATGCTCATGGCATTGGGCTTATCTCCATTCATGACTGGGATGCCCACTCTCCGTGAGTGTTATGAATAGACCCATTGGCATGGGGGAGGACCTCACAAGGTGACAACACTTGGGGCAAGAGAGCCTCTCCCTGCCAGGGAGATGCACGTGTGGGTCTCTGATGTGGGTCTCTGGTGGACTGCACCGTAAGAGGAGTCTCAGCCAGGGGATAGTCAATGTCTACAGTCAAGACCTACAGAGCTGTGAATGGGAGAATCCTGTTTCCCTGCCTTGCTCATAAAGAAAGGCAGCGGGGTGGGAGTGACAAGATGCCTGGCCGTCCGCAGCCCATACCAAGTGATGGTGTTGAAGCCCATCGCTCTCCCTCAGCCGCAGTCGGTCGGGTGGGCTGTAGCGGGTGCGATGCTCACCGAGCGCATCGCCCGTCGGGTCTCGGACCACGTCCCCAGTGGCAGAACTCGCGTGTGCAGCGCCAGCAGGAGGGGTTGGGACAGACCACCCCTTCTCTCGCTGTGGCTTTGGGGCCAACTCTGTCCACAAACCTGCTCGGCCCCCCAGAAGCAGTTCTCCTGGGCTCCAGTGGTTACGAGGAGCAGCTCGATGGTGTGCCTGGGCAGCACCCAGCAAGCTGCGGTGGGTTTGGGGGGTTCTACACAGCCCAACAGCAGCCTGGTCCTTCCAGCCTCTGGTGGATGATGCACAGATGTTTGTCCTGGGATTAATAACTCAAGTGCATTTTTGCAGCAATCAGAGAGTGCTTGGAAGTCGTGTAAACAGATTAACAAAACCAGTATTGCACTCATGCTAAATAGTACTTATAACCATATAAAAATTAGGCTGCCGTAAAAGGATGAGCTCGCTCTCTCACTGTCCCTCTCTTTCCCCACTCTGTCTCTTCCTCACCCCCTCTTTCCCTCCCCCCTCCCTTTTTTCTGAAGTGGAAATGTGAGAAGCGTAACTGTAAATCACCTCGATCCCTGGAACTGGCTATTCTATTACCACACATGAATACCGAACTGCCCTTCCTGCCCCCACCGCGCTGCCGCTCGATCACAGGGCAGCTGGCGCGAGTGGCAACATGTTCAGGAGCAGCCTGTCGCCGACATCTAGTATTTTTTTAAAATACGGATGCAGCTGCCTTCGGTGGCGACCTGATCCGCCAGCAGGGACAGGGCTGCTGCCGGGCTGCCTGGGCGCGGAGCTCACCCCCTTCCCTGGCAATGCCCCCTGCCTCCCTCCTCGCCGTGGGCAGAATAAAGCCCTGGCACCTCATGTAAAGGTGTTTAAATTCTCCTCATTTGCCCCAACACAGGATGAGAATATATTTGCTTTTGAGCTCTTATGCCAGGGATGCTTCTCTTTCTTTCTCGCTCTTCCTCCCTGGCACGCATTTTCCCCACATAACTGTGTAAAACCTACCTGCAATTTCATTTTCATACTTCCAGGTAAGCACAGCAAATTCACTTCCTTTCAACCGCGGCTGAGGAAATAAATTCAAATGTATTCTGCGTCTGGTGACACGGGATGATGGATCTCTGTTCTGCCACAGGCGGTAATTCGATTACACCAAGCGCAGCTCCGACGCCTGGCTTTGCAGCGCCCCCGACACAGGCAGCGGCGGGATGGCTCCCGCGCTCCCCAAGGATGCCCTTCGCCAGCCGGGATGTCCGCTAGCTGATGCAGGTATTCCTGGGTGACTCCAGTTATGCTGTACCGGGGGATGTGGAAATAACAACGAGAATAAAACTCTGATTGGAAACCAGGTGCGTGAGCAAAGAAATCTCCAACTTTTACGATCTCATCACTTTTAACAGTACGGAAAAAATATATCTAAATTAGCATATAGGGGCGAACGTACAGGACCGGCAATACGAGGTCCGGACTCAGAGCAAGGCGAGTGGTTAACTGGGAAAACCAAAGTATGATTGTGCTCTAGTGACCTTCATTCAGCAGCCTCTTGAGGGGAAGGAGTTAACAAGCCAGCTATCATCACACATCTTTTGTCATTCTTTTATTATTTTCATTTTCTTAGCACAGAACATATTTCGCCCACCCTGAGCAGTGATACCCAGCCACTAATGGGGCAATTTATAGTAAAAACCAAAGAGGAAGGTCTGCTCTAACGGGGAGAGATCTGATAGCCTCTATTGATTTCTGGAGCTTTAATTCCTGGGGCTGGATGGGGGAAATAATGATAAAAATTCCTACTTCTCTGTGCAGAGAGAAGGAGAGCTCCCCAGTCTCTGTGCTACAGAGGAAATGGCATTTCATAAATTGATGTAAAGTTCAAAAATTCAGTAAGACATTGGCACATCGGGGCTGCCTGAATTATAGACCCCATCGGTTTTCAGCACGTACCTTGGGCTCTGCTCTTCGCTGTCCTTCAGGAAGGAGCCTGCGGACTCCTGACTCGGGTGTTTCTGGGGCTGGGCTCAGCCAGACCCCCTCCAAAGACCCTGAAAGTGCAGCTCAACTAAACTGAGGTTTTATTTTTGCTGCTATCAAGAGCAATCTAAAGATTGGCCTTTTGCCCACACTAAATGTGAAATCAGAAGCCCTTAAACAGCTTGAATACATAGTCATTTATTAAAGTAATAAAAAGTGAGCTGAAGACAAACACATTTAAACTGAACAATTTTTGAATGTTTAATATAGCTTTAAATAAAACTGAGCTTGCAGTATTAATGAATACAAGAGTTTGTTATTTTGTATAATTCAAATAAACTTGTATATTTATACAGTTATAGACTGCATGCCAGAAAATGCATTTAGTTTATTCTAATTTGAATATGTACAATTTACAGTATAATTCAAGCATAAATTCAGCAGTAGAGAACACAGACCGGCTGTGCAATCAAACAGTTACTTTTTCTTAGCATAAGCGTTAGGGCTGGGGTAAAATGTTAATTGGGGGAAAAAAAAAAAGTGGCCACACCAATAAAAATGAAATATTAACCAGAAAAAACTTCCTAAAATGAATAACTAAAGAACGTTATCATCCATGTTTTTACTTTCACTCTTACTAATGAAAGACGCGTATATTGTCACCTTAACATACATAACGCATTGCAGTACAAGCTACAAGCCTCAGAAATCTTGCGTCCAGCAAGGACAGGTGCATATTTTGATTTTAAAAAATCAAATTTTTCAGTTAATCATAACTTAATATTTTCTATGGCATTAATTTAATAAACGTGAGGATCCTTTCCCAGTGTTTCACGTACTTTCAGATTTTTTTATACAGGCTACTGAGTAAGCTGCAGCCACCCCGATTGCCAGCTTATTTTACAGCTATGGCACTTCTCCCTGTCACCTATTTTAAGTTTAATTTGTAGAACACACCCACACTGCTCCTACTTAAATCAATCTTGTACACAGATTCAACCCAAAGTTTCCCAAAGAATAACGCCACTTGGGTCTCCCGAAGGCAGCACTTTGCAGCCGCTGAGCAGCCACCCTGCCAGGGTGCGGGAAGCCAGGCATCTTCCCACGGTTTTTGGGAGGGAGGATGCTGGTGGCCCCAGGGCACGGCTGGTGAAACAGTCTGGGGACTGTCACGTTAATTTTCTATAAAGAAAAGTCAACCGGACCATGAGCCATCCCCCAAGCTGAGAGCTTCAGGTGGTGGGAGACCTGCACAAAGATGGGCAGCCCCCGCAGTGAGACCCCGATGTCCCAGGGAGGGGGACCCCACCTTGCAGCTGCGCTTTCGCACCGGAGCCACAAAACTGTAGGCACCAGCACCGCAGCAATGTCACCGAACGGCAGCGGGTTGGCTGGGGCACGCTCCAGCAGCATCCCGGGAAGGAGGCGGCGGCCCTCCACCCACCCTGAATAAACCAAAGGAGTTTTTGTGGAGAGGTCAAGCTGCTGAAGACCCTTCTTTCAAAACCAGACCGATCTGCTCAAGCCTGCTGGCAGGACTCATCACTTGGCTGTGCCACTGGCTGTGTTTACTGTGCTGATTAACGTTCTCGGCTCTCCGGTTTGGACGTGGTGGTGTTTTTACTGTTGACACCTGGCAATTGTACATGGCTATTTTTGCTGTCAGTCAAGGACTGGTAGAAGAGTTACATGTGGTACAAAAATCAGCAGTATTTTACAAGACAACCTGAGGAAGTGTTAGCAAATGGGGGAAAAGAAGTCCAGATTTTACCTTGCCACATCAGCAATCTGCTCACCGCACATGTAGAGCATGGGATCAGCCCACGGGGAGCAATGCACACCCTTCCCTTCAACAATAATGTGCAGAGATTTGAAGTATAGCCAAAGGTGTAAAAAGCATGCAGTGCCACTCAAAAACCATGATAAACAATGAAAAGAAACTTCGGAAGTTAGTATAAAGTCCTTGCGTGTACAACTGACGGGTCATACACTGCAACTTCCAGGGAAAGCACTGAGCCACAGCAGTGTCTGAGCCAATCCTCCAGCAGCAATGAGTTTCTGAGGTCTTATTCCATGCCAATGTTTATAACAAAACCAATTTTTTTCCTCAAAGATCATCAGATCTGTTGCTATTAGTTACGTAGCAAGCGTCAGCGTTCGTGCAGGATGGTCCAGAGCCCGTGAGTCAGAAGTGCCCGTCCACGACTGCAGCTATGCGTGCACCTCCTGAGCCACGCGTGTCCGTGTCTGGGACCACCTGGCTGTGGTCTCACGGGTTTTACACGCAGACGATGTCGTGCAGAGCCCTATTCCTGGCCGCTGTTGGCGGTGGCTTTCGTACCTGGCTCTCTGACGGTGCTGCCCATCGCTCCATCTCACCCAGACCTCCTCCTCCAAGAAGGAGCCCCCGGGAAGCCATCGCGACCTGGCCCCCAAACACAGACCACGGGTGTCCCTAGGCACTGCAACAGCCAACCTCCAGCATTTTGGGGAGGGTCTGGGGCGGCACCGGGAGCTCCAGCACCTCAAGCCACAATGACGGGGGCACCTGCACAACACCCAGCCCGCCTGGCTTGACCTCGCCCGAGCAAAAGAAGATGGAAGAGGAAACCCAAGCACAAGCACAGAAGGATATAAAATCAAACATTTATACAAAGTATTACTCATTTTGAAACCCACAGGGTCAACTTCAGTTAAGAACGTGTTTAAACATTATTTTCACCATAGAGAAAGCAGTAAGGAGCGACGCCACCGGCCGCGCAGCCAGCGGCCGGGGAGCCGTGTGCCTGCCCGGGCTTGGGACTTTTCACGACTCCGCACAGCTCCGGCTGCGAGACCGCGGCTCACGCAACCATCACCTGCATCGCCACCGGCCCAACTGGGCCATCGAAGCAAGAGGGAGCGAAAACCAGACACTGCAGAATTAGGGGGAATTCTGAGTCTGCCTTTGGGGCGCAGTTCGTCCAGAATAAATGCCTGCTTGGCTTCATGGAGACATTCAGCTATTTTCACGTTTAGCTATTCTATCAACATGAGAAATCAAGTACTTCCTGCTTATTTAAAACGGTTTTCTTGCGCATATATTATAAATCATTAATATTTTAAAAAATTTTTACTGATCGTATCTAAAGTGTGAATTTTATTCATTTATTTATTGTTTTGCCTAGGCTTATTGATACAAGTTTCTTCTCTAAACAATGCCTTATGAAATACATTTTAATTTTTTTCCAGTAGCCTAGATGCAGGAAAAGAAACCCCAAGAAAATGTTAAAGCAAAATAGAAACCAGCAGTGAATTTAAGGCTAGCAGAGTTGGTGTTAGGAATTAACTAATACACCTTCTTTTGAGAAAAAAGACATGCACCATAACTACTTTGTTGAACAAAACATCACGATCCACACCCGAAAAAAACCCCAAACCGTTTTCAAATCAAATTATAACTCACCCTGAAAGTTACCCACTTGCATGTTTTACCTACTACTTACTTTTAAGAAATACAGGAGAAAGGAACGCCCCTTTCCATATTTTTCAGAATATACAGTATAAATATAGTAGGAGTCATGCCATAAAACTATATGCAAAAATTGCACACTATTATTGCATGCGTGTTGTGATACTACATGCCAACGAACATCAGCTCGCCGATCGTCCCGTCGTTCGTACTTACAGCGCAGCCACCGCTACCGAGGGGATGCTCCTGCCTCCCAGCACGCCAGGGACCACAGAGTTTAGCACACATACGGCTGGTGGCGGGCCTGCTCTCCTGCCCATGCTGCCCTTGCCAGTAGCAGTTCAAGCTCTAAACGATAGCTAGAAGTCCCGTCGGGTTATGTAAACCGATCCGAATTCATTTTTCGCAGTTTGGGTGGAAGGTTCCCTTCCATCCTGCCGCCGCCTGACAGCTTCTGCAGCTTGGGCGGCAGGTCGGCCATCGACTGGCTGATGGGATCCGACATCATCTTTGTGGTCTTAGACACCAGTTTCTCCTCCGAATTGCCGGGGACCGAGCTGATCCGCTGGAGTTTCATGGGTAAATCCCCCATGCTGTAGGCCTTCTCAGAGGTGGTGGAACTCATCCTGAGGAGTTTTTTGGGGAAGTCTTCCCTCCCAGTTATTTTCTGCAGTTTTGAAGGTAGTTTTGTGCCAACTTCGTCGAGACCATCCAGGCAGTCCACCGAGTTATTCCTTTCCTTGCTGTTGCTCACAGCGGGCGCTATCAAGGGAGAGGACATGAGCAGCATCTCCTCCTGCTCCTTCACGCTGTACGGTGGGGTGGGGACCTCAAACGTCGCGTGGAACTGCGAGTAATCGACTTTAAAGAACCCCTCTTCCAAGGAGATAACAGGGAAGAAACGATGACCCCAGAGCACCTCGTCCTCGGTATAGGATGTCCTGGCTTGGCACGTCATCCCTGCAACGACCAAGGGAGAAAAAACAGTTACGGACAAGTGTGGATGCACATAAATCTTGGGGGTTTTTGAACATTTCAGTGAAACATATTTTACGTTTTTAAGTATATAAAAGAAAAGGCATTGGCATGCCTACCATTTACATACAATAGCTATTAAATTGTCATCCTCAAGGCGAAAGGAGCCAACAATAGAGGAAGAAGCGTAACTGAATAATTCACATCTACTATTATGGACACTTTGGAAGGTGCTGCTGACAAAGGGAAATACAGGGCTAACTGACAACCCCGGTATTAAATTAGCAACAGCTACTAATTGTAATGTAAAGTTGGACTTGTCAGGATCTTCAAGTATTACTAAGCTATTTCGTATTTTCATCATATTGACGAATGCATACAAAACCAGACCCAACGCTTTATGCATCGTATGCACAAACCAAGCCCGAGTTAGTGCATTCCAACCCACCAGTGAGCAGTAGGTATGGCCTATGAAATACATTTATTCCTCTTTAAGGACTTCACCAGCAATCTGCTCATAGATCCATCGCTGCCAGGCTGAGATCCAAGCTTCAAAAAATTAGCAGGGAAGAAGAAATATGACTAAGAGGCACAACGCTGCCCTTCCTCTTCCTCCACTGCCTCTCACCGTGGAGAAAAGTCCTGCTCCTGATCACCCAGACCTGGCCATCCCGGTGACCCATCTGACCTCAGAAATCAGGGAAACGATGACTGTGAATCGTTGGAGGCTTCTAGAAGAAATCCTGCTGCTTCTTTTTTCTCTTTTTTTAAATGGTATCTGTAGCAATCTGTAAATAGAATTACTCTGCCATTTTATCCTAGTATAGCAAACTGGAAATATGACATTTGGTTTTCAGGAAGCTAAATCTACCTCTGCAAACACATCCTCTGCTTAGCTGGCACACACGCCTTTACGTCAGGAGAAAATGAAAGGAAACTTTGGAAGATACAAGGAAAACGATAGTGGGGCTGGAGCGAGGGGGAGCGTGGGATGGATATGCGCCTGCTGCATATCATCATCATCATCAACAGCAGAAAAATAAGACTTTATTACACTTTATGTTACTGATAATGGAATCAAAATTTTAGTTTTGCATAGCGATTTCTACTGCTAATACGTCTGAGTGTATCACAAGACATAAAACTCAGTTTTCTGTTTTATCTCTTAGGAGAAAAGTATGAACCCAGGGTTTTTTGGGTTTGTTTTTTTTGCACTGAATGCTGCTCCCACCGCCCCCGAAGGCGCCTCACCTGAGCTCACACACCTGCAGGAGCATACCCTGAGCCACGCAATCCTACCCCCTCCCCACAGCCTCAGACAGGATGGTATTTTATACTTTATGATGCATTTTCACCTGGTCACCGTGTGTTTCTGTTCTGTTTACTAAGTGAAGTGGAAGCAATCATATACCTAATGGGTTTAGAAAAAACCTGCAATTTTTAGAAAAATGGTAATTAGAGTGAGTACTTCTTCCATCTGTGTCCTTTACTCTGCAGCTGCTCGTTTGCTATACCTTCGCCACGAAAGCCCAGACTCTTCCCCCTCTGCCTCTTCAGGCCTGACTTCTGAAGGAGACCTCATTAGCGAACGAACGCATCTAATAACGCATGCAAATGGCAGGAGCCGCACTTGGAATTGGGGCTACGGTGCCTGTGAAGCAGATGGCTGGTTAACTCCGGTGCCCTATGCTTTTGATAACAAATTGCTTAAAATGCAAATCTCTCTGTATACAAAAGTTGATAATTGCCGACCTCGCCGTGCCCCAGGCTTTGCCAAGAGGGTTGGAGCCGACCTCGGGCATGATCCCGTGCTCCTGTGGGAACACTGCCGGGGCGGCCACCCCGGCCACAGCAACACTGCTCTGCAGAGAGCTGATTGCTGCAGGGAAATGACTTGCACGGCTTTTTCTTTGTGCTGGTAATGCTAAAAAAGAGAATTAAGCTTTATTTTAAAAAGTGTGCTATCAAAATGCCATGGGGGATGTAGCAAAGGGCTTGAGGGGAACCCGCGGGTCAGCGACACCGCCAGGGCTCGAGGAAGGGGACCAGCACACAGGACCAGCCAGCACCTGCATCTGCATCCGCAGGAGATCCCGCGGCCGATGCTGCACCCCCAGAGCAATGCTGGGCATGGGACCTGCTGCCTGCCTGGTTGGGGTCTCCCATCCCCGCCAGCTGCCGTGCTATTTCTACCCCCCAATCTATCACCCTGCTGTCTACCAAACCTGCTGCTGCCAGCAGGCTTTCAAAGGAGGAACTTAATACCTGCTTACTATCGAAAAAAATGTATTAGCTGAATCTCAGGACAATCAGCCTCACATTTTGATGCATTGATGTAACCCTTTGTAAGCTCACCTGAGAGACAAATATTTGCAGGTATAAAATTTTTCTTTAAAAAATCTATTTATCTTATTCACTAACAAACCCATGAGTGCAAAGTATTTAATAGCCTCTCAGGATGAACAGCAGTGACTAATAAGCTCCTCATTATAGGGAATGCCTGTCAGGCTAAGCAGACGATGCTAAGGGGTGCTAACGTGCTCTGATAAGCCCCTGGACGAGAAATCAATTCTCAGGTTTTCCTCCAGCTCCGCTGTGTTTCCTGGCTCTTCCTTCCCTTTCCGTTTTCTCAGCAAAGCCTCAGACCCCCAGCTATGAGCTTTGCAATGCCTTTCTGCTATTACATGCTTCGAGCTGCCAGCTCGCAACAGCCCTGGCTGCAACCATCTCCTTTGTGTTATTACAGCAGAAACAACGGAGTTGCAGAAGGCACGCGATGACCGGAGCCGTTATCCATGTCCTTGTGCAGGACAAGCAGCAGCTCTTTGCAAGTGTCCCAAACACACGGCTCGTCCTCGCTCCTTTGGGAGAATTAAAGCTGGCAACGGCACCTGGGAGAGGCACGGTCCTCGGGGCTGCCAGCCAGAACAGTAGCAGCGTGTACATCCCGCACCGGGAGCACCTCATCTCGCTCAGGGCATCCAAAAGCCGTTACGCTGTTTCCCACAGCAAGGGTAAAACTAACCACAGCCGAGGCGGGTTCACACATCGCCCACAGCATCAGCGTGGCGGGGGAAACACATCGCCCACAGCTCGGCTCTCCCCTTACTAGCACCATGAGCTGCGTCTTTAGCAGGCTGCCTGGGCGGGAAAGCACCAAACCCAAAATCGGTGGGTATTTCCATATTTTCCTATAGAACAAGCAGGAGCACCAGGGTGCAACCTGCCACTGACAGCCCTTCTTGCTAACTGCCTCAGGATTACTTTCCATTAATTTATGCTGAGATAAATATAGGCCTTTTATTCTAATGCAGATGTAGTTTCTTTCTGACCTTTAAAAACTAAGATGCATAAAGCAGCAGGAGGCCGGCAGCCGTGCTGCGCCACGCCAAGGCGCAGGCAGGCGCGGGGTCGGGCTGCTGGAGGATACCTACCAGGGGGTTGCACGCTGCGGCGGGCATGGGCTCACGCCCAACGGCCTCTGACAGATCAGGCCATTAACATCAGGCTAGTAAGTTTTCCTCTCCTTTTGTCGGTTTGAAAGGCTTTTTGTTTTTTTCTTTTTCTTTTCATAAGAAGTTATCCATCAGCAGGGTACGCAGCCAGCAGATCCTTTGATGCCTTCGTCATGTTAATGGGCCTGTTAAAATTTTACCAAGTTGTCTATATTATTAATATTCATTTGCAGTATAAATTTTAAACTCTTGTTTGGAAGGAAACACGCTGTATGCAGTGCATATAATTAAAAAGCCATCCATTTGTCAAAGTAAAAGGTTTCAATGCATTTTGTTCATCACTCCTAACGCACCCTTCCACCACGAAGTGCTCTCCAGAGCTGTTAACGGCCGGTGATTGCAACGCACATTAGCAAAGCTCTGCCTGCATACAAATCACAGCAACGCACCTGAAAAAGAGGTATGCTTATGCATATATTCCAGCATAAAACCCAAACCAAATGTCCAGTAAAACCCCTCTCTATTATTTCAAAAACAGAGGCTGCAAAAAACATTGTTCGTTATGTCCAACCAGAAGCACCGCTCCTAGGGGGGCAAGCAACGCTATTTTGTCTGAATACCCCGTACTTTCACAAACCTCACTCCTGCATATTTGGGACCACCCCTACCCAGATCATCTCTCACCATTTCCAGGAATTGTATTCCTTCTGCAGAAACTAAGAACTGACCCTGTTTTCAAGGTATTATGAATAACGAGCTTGAAGGAAGGCGAGGGCAAAGCTTTGCGATTCATCTCCTCACGGGCAGAGGCTGACATGGTGTTAGAGAGAGCTTTAGTATTAGCCATTATTAGAAGTTTTGCTACTGATCAAATTCAGTCATTTACACCCGCCCGTTGTGATATGGCATCCCTCTGTAGAGTCTGCCACATAATGCCTCAGTCCATAACACAGGAAAGCCCCAGCCATGCATGTATTGGAAAATTTTGCATTAAGTTCCTTAAATAATGTACAGCAGAGCATCTCTGGAGGATGAGCGTGGATTAAACAGAGGTACTTCTTTCCCCAAGTTTGATATGAAAGTACCTTTTATTTTTTTTTTAATAATCATGTCTTCTCCTTTCAGCATTTGCTCTATCTGAGGCAAGAGGAGAAAAATGCATGTACCTGTCATACTATAAGTTATTAATTACAAGTTGTTATTTCTAATGAGGTAGAACTCTTGGTTTTAGAGCCCTAGCCGAGCTGGAAAAGTGGATGCAATTATCCCACCCTCAGCCAAGCAGCAGACTATTTAAGCTTTTATTTTTCTTTGTCTCTGTCTCTGTCTAAACGCAGGTTTAGACTGAATATTCCATTTCCAGGAAACACCAGCAAGAAACAGGGTTGTGCAAGCACTTAGGCACAGCCGACAGGGACCAGAGCTCCCAGCGTGCTCGCTCAATAAACATGTAATACAGAGGTTTGGTGCCGTTGGGATGATGCTGGGGTCAGAAGTCCTCAGCATCTGAAATCCTAATAATTCAGTTCATGAGCCTGATTGCCTCTAGGATTGCCTGATTGCTTCAGGATAAGGCCAGTTCCCCAGGAAGGTGAAGGCATCCCAAAGGACAACGGCTGCTGCCACTAAAGCCACCAAAACTCCAGCATCATCTTGCATCGCCCGAAGTCCTGTCCCATCTATGTTGACCACGATGTCTCCATCGCTGCAGGTACCTGACACAGCTGGATGTGGACAACCCATCCTTTGGCACAAGCATGCGTGCCTTCGGTCCCTGCACTGGCTCGGTAAGCCTGAGTTCAATTACAGTCATGACTGTGGCTGGTGCTGACTTTAGACAGATTAGACGCGTCCTAAAGTACCCAGGTACATGGTCCCTCCGAAGCGGCCAGAGAACGGCAAAAATACAAAGCATCCTACTGCTGTGACCTGCTGTCAGCACAGCTGAGAGCTGCCTCCCCAAACTAGTAAGGGGGCAGATGGAGGACAAAAAAATCTGTAAATAAGCACTTTGACTAATTCTATCCTATAATAACCCTCAAATTATTTCTAAATTTCTAAAGTACCCAGATGGAGCCGGCTGCATTCAGGCAATTTCTAGAACTTGTAATATACTGCCTTGAAAAAGATCACAGGCGTGCTGTTATTTATATGGTCCTCTCACGTTTTATTACAGAAGTTGGCTGATAGTTGACAAATCATGGATCACCAAAAAGCTTTTAACAGCTCCCCCCCCCCCCCCGAAAATCTTCGGAAGGAATTCAGGCCTACAAAGGTTATATGGCTCTTTTCTCTCTCCAAGGTAATGCCAGAAATTTCACCTTAAATATTTTGTGTTTCTGGGCTGCAATTTGCTGGCCAAGGGCTGGGCACAGGGACACCAGGAGGTGTCCTTCTTAACATGGAAACGTGGAAAAGTTAATCTTAGCCGGTCGGGGAAAGAGATAATTATTTTGGCATTATAATGGCTCAACAGCGCATTGACCCAACGGCACCAAAAAGGGGCGTCTTGGCATCCCACCTGCCAGGACGGGAGGGAAGAGAAATCCTCCAGCAAAAATGCACAAATACAAGAAATGTATGGTAATATTTTGTCAGATTTTTTTCTTTTTTTTCTTATTAAGAGCTAGAGCCCCGCATGTTAAAATGCCTGGACTTAAGCTAGCTCCAAAGGCTGCCTGGGCAGCTCATCCCTTCACACGCTTTACTTTGCATTTTGGGATGGGGGTTTACCTCCCTTAAACCTGCAGTTTATCTGTAAAGCCTGAAAAATATGTGTTGAAAATTAATCAGCCAGCAATGTTAAATCAATTACTAAGAATTAAGCTAATTTACGACTGCAATCTACGGCCTATGAAGGCAAGAGTCAAACCTGATATAAAAATATACCACACTCATCCTGCACTCTTGCAGGACTAAGGGAAGATTTACCGCTGTAGAAAAAAAGGAGCTGCATGATTTCCATGGCGATCTCTCCTCTTCCAGGACTGTAGAGAAAATACGGGAAGAGAAGTTGGTTTTAACACATTTAGCTAAGTAACGGTGTGACACCCAGATGTTAACATCTGGCCCCTGCACCACTCTGTATCTGAAACGCCAATAGATGGCTGAGTTCTGCGATAAGCCAGAAAACGGGAGCCCGAAATGGGAGGTCAGAACCAAAACTTGGAGTGAAGGATGCTCTCAAGCTTTTCCTCTCAGTGTTCATTGCCACATTATTTTTTAATGTAAGTTAAAATGACAAACTGTACTATGCAGAGCTGAGAAATGTACAGCCTGACAGAAGCGTTTCTAAGCAGACAGAAAGCGTGGCGTCTAAACCCTAACACTTCCCATCTATTTGGAAAGAAGAGCTATTTTGAGCATTAACGTTTTCCCATAATTGCAGGGGGTATTTTTTTATTAAAGCGATGATAGTTTGAAATGCGATAAAGAGCAAATAAAACTTTCTGTCGACTTGTGGTTGCCAGCCTCTGCCACTGTCTGCTGTCAATGTCTGCTTTAATGCACCAGCACTTTTGCAGCCTGATTTTCTTTAGTAGAAGGGAGATGGGCAGCCACCTTGCCATTTCGTGCTTCTGATTACTTTTAAATTCATGTTTCAATAAAAAAAAGCCTTTTGTTAAAGAGAAAAAAAAAATATGGCACCTCCTGAAATGCAAGAGACAAAAAGAATCTTAAAGGAAACAACTGTAAAAAGGTGCTCTGTGAATTCAAGAGAATAGAAGTCTGTGAATTCCAAGCCCTGCCTGAGGCTGCTGGGGGATGATTCAGGCGGTGGGATGCAGGCAGTGACCGAGCAGCGGTTCAGCAGGCGCCAGGGATTAGGGAAAGGCGTGAAACACAACCTGCCCACCCTGCCCCTGCCTCCTCTGCCAGGACCCCGCAAGGACAGCGCCCGTCACCTCCACAGCCCTCTCCGAAGCCAGAGGTGGGGGTGCCATGGAGCTAGCGGGGAGGAGCAGAGGGGGATAAGAAGAAGAAAATAGCTCAGATTTTGGTTAATTGTACATAATCTGAGTCCTTTCTTTCTGTAACGAGTGAACAGATACACTGCCCGTTTTGTTCTTTAAACTTATCTCTCATTTCTTAGATCATGGCACAAATAGGTCCTGGATGAGATACAAAGCAGAGCAGTGGCCCTGTGGATCCGCTCCACAGGAGCCGCGTCCCTTTTTCATAGCAGAAAGAAAAAGTGGGAAAAAACGTGGAGAGCTTGCCATTGCCCCCGAGCCCGTGGTACCAGCGGAGACGACACCGGAGCGGAGGTCCACGCATGTCCCGGGGCACCCCCTCAACGCACACACACTGGGACAGACTGAGCGAGGGGTAATTCAGGGTGCTTGACAGGCAACGGGGCAGGGTAAAGTGGCCAACTCAGGTGAGAGCATCATTCCTCTTGAAATTTCAATCTGCAGCAGGCCTTTCTAGAAGACTTAATGCTTAATCACCATTTATCACTGAGATCTAGAGACTGCCCCAACAAAAGGGGGTCAGAGCTTAAACAAATTAAGCACGTATGCAAAAGGGAACAAAGGGAGCAGAGCAAGCCAAGGAACGCAATGCACACGTTGACGCAAGAGTCAGACATCAGTCTTATGCTAAACATTTTAATTTCTCATCACACTGAATACCAAACCCAGCCTTCTGCTCTGCTACTCAATTTAGACACGTTGTTTATGCTCCGGCACTATAAATACCTCCTGGTTTATTCAGACTGTGCTGTTCTCCCAGGAGCTAGCTTGACACTTAAAAAATAGCAGTGACAGCCAAGGTATTTTTCTTATCAGCCGGTCCTCTTCTCAGGGCAATTTTTAATCACTCACAGACACATAGTTTTCTGACATCTTGCAGACAGCTCATCCTGATGCTTACCAGGACCACAGCTACCCATCATTACCACAAATTACAACAGGTTTTGAAAATGTCATAAAACCAGTGCATAAAAGCAAGGCACCACTGCAAATATTCATACTGTTCCCATGTAAAGGAATGCAACAGGCTACTGGCAGGCGAGCTCACCCTCCCTCTTTTGTATTAGCCACTTACCAAAAAAAAGGGGAAGAAAATAAAAGCAGGGCAGCCTTCAGCACTGCCCTTCTGTGCTCAGCCTGCAGACGTCTGCAGCAGTATTTCCCATTCTTTTGAAAAAACAGAGCCAGAAGTGCGGTTATCTGAACAAATCTGTCTAACGCACATTTAATGCAGTGACAGAGATTTATACTATCTGAGAATCTGGCCTGGTATTTTTATTATCTCTTTTTCCTTTAACCAAAACCCCCATATTATTCTGGAAGACTCTGATCCGTTCCCTCCTACCTACGTGCAGGAGTGCGTCAGGGCTGATTTCAGCCCCTTCAGCTCCTTTCTTTGAGCAGATTTTTTTTGCAGAGCCATCTGCCACATTCCCGTTTTTGCATCATTTCCCTCCTACCGGGATGTTATTGAATAAGCAGCAGCAGCACCAAAATGGAAGTATTTAATTCCCTGCTCCAGGCAGCTCTCTGCTAGGATGCATCGAGAGCGCTGCTGGTGTCGGGAGCAGGAGGAGGAAGGTGCAGGAGGAAAGGGATGGAGGGAGGAAAGGGGGACGGTAACTGGGAGAGGCAACGCACACGTTTTCACTGGATGGGGATATCTACGGGATGCTCATACACCGAGCTGTCAATACTTATAAAGTGGTACCCTGACATAAAATAGAGTTGCCCATCCGTGCCCTGACAAAGTGCAGCGGATGCTCTCCAGAGCTCCCCTCCAGCCTCAAGTATTCCATAATTTTTACCAATAGCACACTCCTACAATAACTTGCCCCATGCTAATAGCTCATAATATTTTCAAAACCTTGGAGCAGAGAGGGTTCACCACCGGCGGCAAAGTGCACTAGAGCCCTCCCGCTCTGGGGAGCCGAGTGGCTGGCAGCAGTGCTGGGGAAGGTTGGGATGCCCTCGCCCACCTCCTCAGCCCCAGCCCGGGCACCGCACGCCGCATGAACGACTGAAATTCTGCTCGGCTGAGGACACGTTGCAACTGGCCAGGAGACATCGTCAGTAATCCAGGAACTCTTTCCAGCTCTGGGCTCCCCAAATTATTGCCTCGTGGCAAGCACCGGCCGCGGCCACGACCACGGGTACGCCACGGGACAGGGATGAAATCACCACTCTTCTTTCATTATTTCATGCCTGCTCCACCAATAGCAAGCCTTAATTTTAAAAGCAAGAAGCTCTCAGTTATCCTTAGTTAATATCAGAATAACTTTCTTCCCTTGTTTAGTATCAGAAGTGATCTGCCTTAGCCTCCAAGCTGCCTGAATCACCTCCTCCCTTGACTGCTTAAAGAAAAGCCCCGGGGTAGCTGCCTCTGTGCTGGGTTTCCCTTCAAATTGCAACTACGGCTCTTCAATAAGAATTAAAAAGCTGGGTTCTGCAATTAATGGAGTTTCAGCTCCAAAATGCAGTCAGAAATGCAGTGTTTTTATTTGTAGCACAATGTAACTGTCCATTGGGGGTGATGGGGAAGAGACACGGGAAGAAAGGATTGTTCTGTTAAATAAGAAGAAAATTGTTTGGGGTCGGAGGATGCCTCTGGAACATACGGCTGGAGTGAAACATGAGAGGAGTCTGCCAATCAGTCAGTTAGAAAAGGGGAAAAAAAAAAAAAAAGACATTTAAAATAAATTACCCTCTTCGAATGAGAACATTTTAATTACGAGGCAAGAAACACAAACCCCAACCCCAATGCTTCCCTTTGAATACCCAATTTCTTCAGCAGCCCTACGCTTCTCCAAACACCCACCCAGCCATATGCCACTGATCACCAAAATAGAGCACTTTAATCTTCAGGGCTTCAGCAGGCCTAAAAAAAAGACACTGAAGAAGTATTTCACGTTAGAGACCGCCTTCCTGGGATGGAAAAACTATTTCTTTTCACATTGAAGAGTGCCATTTGCTGGTGCTATACAATACTGCCACACAGTCAGTGCATTTTTGGGCTCCAAGGCACACGAGTGTCTCCTGACTGCTGCCTGCGGAGAGGAGGGAGCGCGGCAGCAGCGGCGGTGGAGAGCGACCTGCTGCAGCACCGGTTCCTCCTTCCCAGCTTCCCTGCCTGCATCCCGGTACGGAAAAAGGCTCTCAGGGGAGGGCTGGGAGACTTGTTTAAATATACCATAAACCTGGCAGCCAATTTGTAAGCAGAAAATAATGTGCCATTTGGTATGAACTCTATCAATAGAAGGATGAAATACAACACGGAGCTGTGTTTGGAAATAAACTTTCCTTATTTAGTGTTGTTGGTCTAACATATGTATTAATTTGTTGAATATCATTGCAACACTAAACATTTTGAGGCAATCAATTCATCCCCAGCAGTGCTTCAAACAAACCCGCTCCTGTACCGGTGTGACTTCTGCTCCTGACCTGCAGCCCCAGCTGGCCCACAGCCGCATCAAACAGCAAATTCAACGTGAGACAGCCCATACAGACCATGAGCCTCCCGTGAAAGAGGGGAAAACCTCATTTACCGTCCTCTCTTGGTGTGCCAGTATTTAAAAATTATGGTGATCACCGACTGCCCTAGCACTCCTATGTGCCCCAAAGGTATCTCAGGGCTAGATCCGGGGTGATGGAGGTACTTGGCTGCTGGAAACCAGGGGACAGTCCCCAAATAGGGGGATGATGGAGACAAATGACCTCCTGCTTTGGGAAAGAGGCTGCATACAGCAAACCCACAGCAAATTGCTGGAGAAGGAGACTGCCTAACGCTGGCAACCCTAACAACCCTAAACCACTACCTTCTGTTCTGAGGGAATATTCTGTTCCTTTCTGCTACACAGATAACTGCAGACATTGTGTTTAAACGCGCTTTTCGAGCTCCAGCTCTTTCACTTGCATCTACCCTCTGCAAGAGTACCTGTCATGCACTTGAAATGCTCATAGTTCCCAGCTCCATCACCAGCATCTCCCAGCCTGGTACAGCTTCTGTCATGTATTTAAAATTAATGCACAGTGCTTAACACAAGACCCCTTGAACTAAACATAGCATTTGCCACACAGGCTTCAGTTTTAGATGACAAACAATTCTTGCGAACACGTCAGGCACACAGAATTTCCTAGGGAAGAGATGCATCAATTTTGTCAGTGCCGGGGGAAATGACTGTCAGGCTGGACTTTGGGCTGTAAAAGCCTCTTCAGGAAACCAGACACACCTTGCTGCACCATATATATACAAATACATACCATATATGTATTTAGAAAACAAGTTATGCTCTTCAGCATAAAGCCGAATGCCCCTTGGCAGGAGAGCGGCCTCACAGGTTGCTACAGGGACCCAAGCACGAGCATCAATTATCTGTACTGTTCTGCAACGTCAAGAATTACACTTAAATCACCGCAAAGCCATGAGAGCAATAGCATTTGTACAGCTTTTCAGAAGCGATCCGCAAGAAGAGCATCCGTGCAAAGGCTGGGAGAAACGGGATGCTTCACCAGGAGAAGCCAACGCCCAGCCAGGTGCCCACCCAAAATATGCAGTTTTAAATAGTGCTCTTAGTCCCAGAAGCTCCCACAGAAAATAAACACAGCTGCATGAAGATGAGTGGAAAACTAGGCAGTATATCCTTGCAAATACACAGTTCTTCATTAGGCTTCATTTCCTGGCAGCAATTTCAGGTTTTCTTGACAATTGTGTATCTGTTGAAGTCCAGAAATGCTTCCGAGGTTTCAAAATAATCACAAACTTTAAAGAGGAGAACGCCTTAAAAATCAGGATTTTTCTCATCTCTAAGCAGTAATTTGTTGATGGTGTTGCAGGTCGTTCCTGGAATATGTATGAGCGTATCCATCTAACCCAACATCGCTTTACATTTCGGGAGGCAATGAACATTCATTCCAGGTTTCTCTCCCTCCTTGGCATGTTGTACACGCTTTACCACAGGCTCGGTACGAGCTTAAACAAACCTGCTGTGCTCCCTTTGATCAGGACATTTCACTTTTTGGTTTAAGTCAGATGTTACATCTCTCAGCCGTTAGCGAGAAGGCAAAATGATGTTCTTTCTTGTACTTCCAGTGCAAAAAACCTCTACCTAGGTGTGAGTCCCAAATACCAGTGCATGCCACAGCTTGCCTTTATCAGCTGTGCAGACTCTGCTCAGCCTGACCAGTTGGGAATGCTGTTAAAATAAAAAGTTGAAATGGCAATATTTTTTAAGGATGTTTTTTAGCGTGAATTAACCGGAATGCAATTGCTTTAATTTTCCTAAGAGCCATGACTGAGCCCCAGGCACCCAGTGGGACACAACTGGGTTTTGTTCTTCCCATCTGAGCAGTCCCTGGCCACAAAGAGCAGTGAAATAAGTTGCCCATTACCTTGGGTTTTCAGCCTTTGAAGACAGGGCTTGCTCAGCAGTACACCACCAGGCTGGTCCCTGCCCAAGGACAGTCTCTAAGCCCTGGCCTGATGACTGATTATCTTGAAGGCAGAGAAGATGAAAGGCAGAAGATGCTTTTCGTACAAAAACTGTGGGACTAGTTCACTTCCCCCGACTCCTTAGAAGAAAGCGTGCAGAGTTTGTAGCTACTATCACATAGACACTGGCTACATGAAGCCATGCAACAGGCTTTCTTAATAACAAAAACAATTTTGAAATGGACTGAGCACAGGAAGATTCATGTTCTCTTGTCTCTGATGTCTGTGGCACAGCTTTGTGAAAGCCTAGGAGAAGAGCTCAGGTGGGCAACGGTGGGCTGAGCCCTCCAGCTGGTGCGTGGTGTCACCATTCGCCCTTCACCCATGCCGAGGGGCTCTGCAACTTCAGCCCTGGGCTCCTCCTAACAAACGAGGGGCCCTGCTACCCCTTCTACCTAAGGACGCAGCGCTGGGAGTGTTCATCCAACGAGCGAGCAGGAGGCCACCGCAGGGTATGGTCCTGGCCCGGGTCCCTGCAGGAGCCGGTGAAGAGCATCCCGTTTCCACGTGCAACCAGTCCTAGAGGGTGAGCGTTATTTCCTGTTTCAGGTGGTTTATCTGGGTGGTTTGGAAGCAGGCTCAGACTGGAGCTCTAGACACATGACCAGCTTTAAGACAAGAAAGAAGCTAAAAGGACAGCTCGTTTTCAGTATTCCTGCCCAAAGATGCTCCGGTCTGTCCTTCTCCATCCCCTCCTGTACCAGCCGTCCCACCCTCTGCATGGAGGTCCCTGGAGGACCCACCCATGACCCCTTCTCATGGGACTGTGGGGATGTGTAGGCCTTGTGCCGCCCTCTGGAAAGATGAGTCTTCCCTTGGCAGAGAGCTGTCAACTTCTCCGCCCTCCTGGAGAAGCCGTGGTGGATGTTGGCTGGTGTTGGGGTGAAGGACCTGAAGAGATACAGGGACCACATGGCAGCTGCTTTCTTCTCTTTGAATTAATGTACTGGGTCAACGTCTCGATGGTACATGTAAAGAAGATGTAAAGAAGCCTTACCACTCGTAACCCATAAACACTGGGTCTTTCCACAAATTTGAGATGTGAAAATCAGCCTGCCCAAATCTAAGGTCTCCCCTTCTTTGCAGTGAGCAGAGCATCTTCCCATTACCTCCCCAACCTCCTACTCCGCTGAATTTAGGCTTCCCTCTGGACAAACTTCTAAAAAAGCATCTTCATGCATGGTTTTTTTCCCCTTGGTAATATACTTGACTGATCTTTACAGATTATACAGGTGCATTCATAGCACCAGGTGCACAATGCTTCAGAGCCATTCCTTCATTTGCAGCATCATCAAACCTCTCCTGTACTAAAATAAAAATAAAGATCCCAAAATAGAACAGGACCAACATTTCCTGATGCAAAGGCAGGAAAAGCAGATAGGGCTCAGAGTTATTGAATGCTGCTTTCTTCATATGGCCCCATCTTCCATTACGCTTATATACAAAGCATCAAGAAGATAATATAGCAGAAAATAATTTCCTGCGGCGTGCACAGGAGTGAGACTATTACAGCAGTCAGCGAAGGTTAATTAGTAACTATATATATTGCAATGTGATGTCATACAGCGTACTTGTTATTTCCATGTGCACCCCAGGAGAATAAATAAGCTGCAACTCAAAGCTGTACCATACAAATAATCATACGCCTATGAGGAGTTTCTAATTTTATATACAAACTTTTTTCCTTACAGTCAAATTGCATGGACGCTGTCACCGGGCTAGTTTAAAATCCTGTAAGTCTGGGCCATTTTTGACATTTTGGGGAAAATCATGCCTTTTCTTTCTGAAAAATTCAAAAGCAAGTCAGTATTTTTGACATTTCCTTGTGAATTTTTTATCATATTCTTTTTCACTTCCAATCCTAAATGTCAGTGTACTGCTTTTGTTCTGGGAAAAGACCTGTTGGGCTGCGGAGGTGCCTCCATTACCTTCCTATGGGACGAGGCAGAAGGAGTTACCATGAAGTGCTGAGATGTTTAGATCACCACAAAATGCCTGTTCAAATTCAAGAGCAGTGTTCATCAGTTTCCATCACTTGTTCAGTTTTAGGCTAAATGTGAAAAATAAAAATCCAAGAAAGTATGGAGAAAGCCTTCGATGAACACATAAAAATCTAGCAAGCATTTCAGAGCTAAACAGTTTTCTCAGTTCAAAGATTTGCTAATTACTTCCCAAAATATGCTGGTGGAACTGGTTGAACCCTCAGGCCTGGGCACCTCCCATGCCGCCAAGGGAAGCCGGTGCGTTGGCTTTGCCCATGGCTGCCGGAGAGACCTGCACAGGGAAGGGCAAGATGGAGAGCTGGAGGAGGAGGGCAAGAGATGGAGATGGATGGGCAAGAGAGAGGGAGGAGGAGAGGCTGCCGGAAAGTACTCAGTTCGCCCATAAGTACTCTGAAAAAACATCACCATGAAGCACTCAATGGAAAAACACTCTTCTTTCACCCCCCACCCCAATTTCTCTCTTTTGTGGTACGGTTGTATTCAGAAATTCAACACAGCAGGCACAAACACTGCCAGGACTGTGTGAATCATCATGCTTTGCTATGGAAAAGTCATTTAAAGGCGTTGTAGATTTCTCTTTTGAGAAATACAGCTTTTTAACGCACCGATGGACACAACTCTTTGTGCCAAATTATGAACACACTACTTCCATGTCCAAGCATGTTCAGCACTGTGGCATCTCATCTTTTTCCCCTTTCCGCAGCACTGTTGAGTATTTCTAGGTGCTGCAGTCTTTCACCAGAGCCCGTTTGATACGAGCAGCTTTGCAGGGCATTGATTAATCCCCAGTCACCGCTTTTCAATTCAGCAGCAGAAATGCTGAAATTAATTAGATTTCAAATAGAAACATTACAATGAAGGACGGCGTAAATGTTCTGAATTCCTAGGGAAAAATGGGTGAGTTACAACAAAACCAAAGCCTCTCTTCTCCTACTTTAAACTCCACGTGCTGGAGCCAATGAAGATGGGCACCTCACTTCATTTTTGAAGGTCGGGGACCTGGCTGCTAAGGTCTTTACAGCTAATCCCTCTTACACAGCCCGACAGGCGGTGCCTGTGCTCCCTGCCTGCACAGGGGCAGGGCAGAGGGGTCAGCGCTTACCTCCTTTTCTTAGCGAGGAAAGGGACTCAGCACTTTTTATGGCAAAATTCAGTGATTCTTGTAAAAAGCAAGACCAGAAAGAAACTAATAAAACCATGCAATAAACACACCATTTATCAGAGTAATTTAAAGCTAAATGAACCAAGAAAAAGGTTGCCACTTTGGCGGTCTGGGATCACGCATCTGTAAAACCACAGCTGCCCTTTTAGTTAAAGGCCACAGCAAGGAAACACGGCATAAGCCTCCAACTAGAAAAGCTGATTTTTTAATCCCAGACTGACTTAAGATAAGAACATTTTTCTAGTGATATCCTTAGTTCAAAAGGTGTTGGGCGGAGGGAAGGAAAGAGCGCGACGCACACACGTCCCCAAGGCCAGCTGCTTCTAACCTGGGACCGCACTTTGAGGACTAATCAAGACTTCACTGCAGGAAAAGATAAATCCGTATTTACCTATATTTTAAGGTTTATGCTCGGTAGAGGCTGAAGTGGAGAAAACTTAACTCTGTAAATAAACACCGCAAATAATTTTGCCCGTGACACAATTCTCCCCCCATCCCTCCAAAGACAAACAATTCGTTGCCACACAGGTGGATTGCTGTAGCGGCTGAGGTATAGCCATTAGCAGATCAACGTACTTGTTTAAAGTCCAATTTTCAGTTATGTTACTGTTAGAAAAATGTAACTTTCAGGTTTAATATAAAATACACATTTTAATGAATAATCAGTGTCCTGAGAGACAATGAAGTGAGTGGTATTTGCAGGTCCTACTCCCATTTTTCATCTTCTTCTTCCCTACTGTAATTTTTTCCTTTATTAAAAGAGCTATGTAGAGCTACCTTTGAAACACAAATTATAGCCAATAGAAGAAAAAAAGTATATTATTTCCAAGGATAAACTCACAGAGTGACACGCTCACTGATAAATTGCCACGGGAAAGGGGCGCGTGGCCAAATCCCCCCTCCAGACCCAAAACTGCTCCAGCAGCTGCAAATTTGGCCCAGATTAATTGTTTTGCATTGGATAGCATCTTTCCCCTGCGGATTCTGACTCTTAACAACTGAGATACTCCATCACAGGTTTTCCTTGCAAATGCACTGTAAAAAAAAAATAAATAAATAAATTGAAAAGCATTTTGTCAAGACCCAAAGCGCCTGCTGCCTTGTGGGCTGCCCCCAAGCATCCTCCACCCCAGGCCACCAGCACCAGCACCAGCTCGCACACTCCTCGGCGCACCCAGAGTCAAATACATGATTTAATCCAGACTGGATATAGCCAACTATTGTTATAGTATTAAAAATAATCAGAAAATATACTGAAAAATAACCCTGGGAAAATGATCCACAGTGAAATGCAGCGGCCACGTTAAGCGCAGGTGTGATTTGGTTCCCCACTTGTGTTAATGTGTAGAACGAGTAAAATTGAATAAAAGAAGGACACTGAGACAGTTGTGTTCCATCAGAGGAGCCACCTCTGCCGCAGAGGACAAGGTCCCACCTCATGGGACACCACGCTCGGTGCCTGCCCCCGGCCAGGCAGCGCGGCTTGCGACCGAGCCCCAGGCACCCACCCCGACCCAGGTACTCCTCATCGGCATGAAGCAGCACGGTGCGGCAGAGAGCACAGAGAAGTTGCAACTTCATTTGGTGCGGAATACATTAAATGGAGAAAAAATAAAATAAAAGAGCTTACAACCTCCTGTATGCACAGCCTTGCACATGTTTTGTTATAAAGGAACGGTCACTTGCAGTTTTTCTCCAGAAACTCCATAACCCAGCTTCTCATATATGAGAAGTACTCAATAAAAATGCCATTGTTCAAAGTTTCCATAGTTTCAAGTAGTAACGTTACACTTAACGTACTCAACTTTGTAATAATGACCTTACGGTTGGGCTCGATCTTAAAGGTCTTTTCCAACCTACAAAGATGCTATGATTCTATAACCTGGATGCTTGCATGGGGACAACTTGAATTCATATTTGAATCGCAAACTCAAATTTGTGATCTGCAGTTGTTAGTGGACGGTCAGCACTAAGGGCAGAGCAGCCAGGACCGCATGCAGCTGCAGGCACTTACCCTCCCTGCCGCTCTCTCTCGCAGGTGCCCAGGGCATGCAAAGCTGGGCTTGCACATCACGGTAGAACAACAGCTTACTGGTCACTATTTGATTTCTTGCAAAGCAAAAATAATAATAAAAGCAAGACCAATTCATGGCCTGAAAGCCAGGCAATGCCACGACAGGCTGTAGGCACAAGCACTGCCAACACAGCTCCTGCCTGCAGCGTGGAGAGGGAAAACCCTGCTCTGCAAGTGCAAAGTTAGAGAAAACAGAGATCCGAGCCCAAACTGCAGACTGGTCTAGTGGAAAAGCTGGAGCAAAGGTTTAGCTGCTGCTCCTAGAGCGTGGCTGTCAGCACTCCCCAGGGCTGAGTGTTTTCTGCTGAAGCAGGGACCGGCACCGCGACGGGCAGGGCACAGGGGCCGCTGCCGCAGGGCGGCGGGGTCAGGGCAGCCCCCGAGGGAAAAAGCTTCCTTTTCCCACTCAAAGTTGGCAAAGGTGACTCCTTCCCTTGGAAGGGATTCCAGGATGCCCTTTCCCTCTGCCAGTGCCCGTTGCTAGGATCTGCAGCTTTTTCTTTCTCTCCCCCTGAAGGACTTTCATCTGCAATGTCAGGCTTCCTACGTACATTCTAAAAAAACAGATAAATTTGCACACACGTGAAGTAAAGTTGCTAACTTTAATCACTTCCTAAGACAAGTCCAGCTACATCTCAAAAATCCTGGCTTCTGGCAGGAGCTGTGCACTGGCGTGACCAGGTACTCTTGCAGAGCATATTTCTTCCCCTTTCCGTCTGCAAAAAAAAAAAATTAGTAGTCTTTTTTTTTACTTTTTTTTTTTTTTTTTTTGGTCTGTTACTCACTTCTCTGCGCACCGAGATATGAAAAACCATTTTGTGCATTTTCAAGCTACTATCCTTCTCCCTCTGAAAGATGCAACGTTCCTGAGACCAAATAGACAGGTGGGATCTTCTGCTGCTGGGTTGCTGCTGCTTTTCTGTTGCAGCCCCTCATATAAAAAAATGACGTATACGTGCACTTCATGGACAGTATACAGCACTAAACACAGGCGTGAGCATCACTTCACGTAGTGCTGGAAAAGCCCAAAGGTTTCCTTCATCCCAGTGCGCTGGGGTCACCACCTCGGTCTCCTACCCCTTCCTTCATTATCAGCAGCAAACTCTCTCACATTTATATTTTTTTATAACTTTCAGGATAGCAGCCACTGCTGGTCATTTTATACATTTTTTTTTTCCTAAAACCCACATGCCTATGATTTCTCTTTACCCAGTTTGAGTCTGACAGGGAGGAAGCCGTCCGTGCAGCGCTGCAGGCACCCACGCAGGAGGCGATGGCCATCCTACCCCAGCGGCGCAGCGCCGAGGGTACATCATCTCAGCACCTTCCACAAACCCCAGGGAAACGATCTTTTTAGCAGCGCACCTGGAGTCCCCACAGTCCGGCTGTCCCAAGCCACGCCTGGGCCAGTCCCACCTCCCTGTTCACAAGGAGCAATCCTGGGAGCTGGAATAGCGTATTACACTACCTGAAAGTCATTAATTATTTTGTTTGTGTTTACTGATGTTCTCAGGTTGATCTGTTCAACACTAATGAGCCATTTACCCTCAATTAGAAGCCTCTCTCAGAACAGAGCTCTAATTCCAGCGGGTTTTGCTGATGAATTAATTACAATGTCAGCTCAACCTTCTGCAGGAGCCTCTCCTCCCCTCGGAGCGAGGTCCCCTGAGCCGCGGCACCCAGAGACTATCATTTACCTTAATGCTGCTGTTAGCGACACATTCACATGGGTAATATATACCCACAAACACACTTGGAGTGGAAAGACGGGATGGTTTCACAGGTATCATGGACCAAGAAACACCTTGAGGCATGTTTGTCAGGCAGGTTTTATAATGCTTAAGCTCTTCCAGGTAAAAAACAAAATTTAAAATCCATTTTTTGTTACGTATGAGGCACTTAATATAAAGCATTATATGAATTTTCCACAGCTTTAAAAACCCACCCAGGTCTGGCTGCTGAGCAGTACTGCAAGAAACAGCCAAAAGCAGAGAAATCTTGCACTGCAATGCTTGCTTGAAAACAAATATTAAATATAAATCTGTGCTATTTCATCATGCAACATTAAGTCAGCAATGTTCCACTGTGGGAAATTTCATCCCCATTACTGCGTACCGTGTGAATTTAAAGCATCTGCAGCATAATGAGGAAGACGAAAGGAGCTCCAGTGAAACACTGTGAATGTGCTTAGCACTACGGTTTGCATCCCGTTAGATGATTGCAGCTAATATACGTGAAGTGTCGTGCTACAAAATAAAAAGGCAAAAAAGAATGAGTAATTAATAGGGCTCTGAAGGGTAGTTTGGATGATAGCTATATTTAGAGAGAGGCTCTAGGGTCGGCTTTCTATCCGGTACTTGGACTCTGGACCCTCGGTTGCCGCAGACGGAGCAAGCGCCCCAGACCCCCTGCAAACCGCAGTGCTGCGATGCATTGCCCCACCACTGCTATTAACACCTCAGGTTGTACACATATAAGTACAACTTTGTATACAACCACCTTTTAATAAGAGAAAAGCGCCAAAGATATTCTCCAGGCACCGAGGCATGCAGGAGCCCTTTCCTCTCTGCCAACGCATTGCTCCTTGGCACAAAGCACCAGGCACCTCGTCTGATGGCTGTAAGAGGAGAGCCGGCTTGCGGGCACCCCGGTGCAAGATTAGAACACCCAGGTAGCCCCAGAGGACACAGATAACCCTGATGCTTTCCCGTGAAGTTTCTATACTGTAGACATCAGCATCTCCAGGAGCTGAAATTGCCATTCTGAGATACAAAATACTTGGGAGCAAATTCTGTGTTACGTGGAAGGTGAGAAACTGGAGACAAGGAACTAAGAAGAAAAAAGTCCTAGTTATAGCGCTGCAGAAGCTGGCCAAGAAGCAAAAACTGTGAGATACACTTGGCTTGGTCATGTCATGACAGCATGCAAAGTAGGTGTACATGGAAAATATTGGAAAGGATTTAATAATTTAAACAAGGCAGAAGGTTCAGCTACTTCAAGATTAAGGGAAAGGCAGATTAAATCTGTTTCAAAAAGCTGCCAGCCCAGCCAAGGGGGCACCCAGCAGCACGACACCCACTCCCACCCCTCGGGTGTCCCACGGACACGGCGTAGCATCACCTTATCACGGCCTGCTGAGCTACAGCTGCAGTACCACCGTGAGCATTGAAGTGAGGACAGGAAGACCAAAACCTCAAAAGCCCACACTGGCTTTTCTGTTTTACTGCTCTGGTAGCTTAGTGTGCTTAAACTGCCTCCAGAAACTCCTAACAGACTATTGAGGAGACACGTCCCTGCCTCAATCCCAGTCTGGCTCTTTGCCAGTCACATAAAATGAGGGAGGCAACCAGTTCTGCTCAGCTTTCCGCAAGGGTTTTTTCATGGCTGCAACTCATGTAAATATAAGTAGTTCTTTAAGGGCAGAAAAACATAAAAATTTCAAAGAGCAGCTGGTTGGTGAACGTGGATCGCTCAAGAATAATTCCTATGCGATGCATTACACAATTGTTGGAAAAGGGAAAGATATGGCAATAATGCCCGCCATGGGATGGAGATGCAAGCTTCTAGCTGTAGTTAGATATTAAAAGCTCATTTTAAGTATTTACCGCTGTGGGCAACAGCTATTTAAATGGGAAATCCTGGGGGCAATGACTGCAACTTGCACACCACTGCGAAATAAAAGCTACCGGAGACTCTCCTTCCTATCCCTGTCCCGCATCTTTCGGGACATCCTGGTAAATCTCACATCCCCACACTTGTCAGCTTCCAAAATATTAAAAAAAAACGGGTCTTCCCCTGTGTCGAGTGGTCCGGTACTCATGGAGGCAGCAAAGCAACCCCTGTCACCCGCTGCCCGCACCGTTCCGGCCAGACCCCCGGGCCCTGCAGAACCCGCTCATCCTCTGACCCACGAGCCGAAAACATCAGCAGCCATGAAAATCCTCCTGGAATATTTCGGCTTTAAATTTTAAGACTTAGATAATCGTTCTTAGAAAGCATTACTGTCTCGGGTGCCAAAAGGCTGTTTCTATATTGTGCTGTTAAGGTGTTCATACGAAGCAACAGGGAGGTTTCAGATTTTCTTGAGCAAAGTCCCTCTATATTGTTCTCCGGAAAAGACAGGAGGAGGTGAAGAAAAAAGTTGTGTTTTCACAGGTGAACTGGAGGAAAGGCAGGCTATCATGGGAGAACAGAAAATTCATATCCCAATGACAACGTCAATAGTACATAATTTCCCATTAGGGGTCACGGTAATAATATGATTTGAACAATAAATCTTAATGCCAGAGCAAGCCACTTCAGAAACACAGCAATCTGTGTGCTCTTCAAGCACCAAAATCAGGCTCATTTATGTTAAGAAAAATATTTTGCAATTCAGTTTGTTATGTATTATTCCCCCCACACTCCCTTTGGTTTTAAATATTCTTCTGATTCTTTTTTCTCTTTTTCTTATGCCATTTCCTTCCTTTACCAGCAAAATACTTATTGGCACCTTCAAGCTCCAATCTGGCAGCAAAACTCCGGGAGAGGAGTTCAGAGGATGACACCAGCTACCAGCTAACTAATGATTAACTACTCCATGGCCCAAGGGCACCCTCAAACCAACCACTGATTTGGATATTCTTTGCCTAAAGACACAGCAGAAACTGGGGAGGATTCAGTGGGACATCCACCCCCCTGCTGCCGGTCAGTCACATCTAAGAAATTGGAGTATTTGAAATTAAAGCCTTCTCTATCATATCCTTAGCCATAGGAATAACAAAACACAGAACAAAAAATAGTTTACTCTTCACAAACCTTCTCTAACGTGGTACTTTTCAGTAATTACTGAAATTTCTAATGAGTTTTGCGTGGTTCTGTATTTCTTTGATAACTCCCAAATACTTATTTGCAAAGCAGTTTAAGCATGACGAGGGGGTACAGAGCCAGAGCCGCACGGGCTCGCCACGGCTGCACACGCACTCCACAGCTGCATTACCTCTGGACCGATTTTGGCCTCTTTACTGCCTCTTATCGAGGGTAGCGATCCCTAAATCAGAGATCTTGCACTTCCAGTGCTGTTACAGCATTTATCACCGCAGCTGTGAACTTGGTGGAAGCATAGTTTTTAATGTGGGAACTAAAATTACAGCTCCAGGAGCGAAGGTGAAAGGAGGATGACCAGCAGAAAGAGCCCAGGCGGTCAATGGGCTGGGAACATTGGTCTGCAGTTCTCCACATGGAAAGGAAACCAAATTCAGCACCGAAAGAGGCACATTATTGATTCACAGCTCCATCCAGGCGTCATCTTTATTACCCTTGCACCTTCCTATACTCTGAGGTCATAATTTTAACTTTAAAGTTGTTCCGACTCTTAGTTATTCCGGTCCCAAAAGCACTCCAGAAGCCAAAATCAGCCAGCACCCCACATCCACCCTACATTAAAACCACCGCAGAAGGCAGGGAAAGCATCACGGGTTTGCTGGAGAAGTCACTTTGCAACGCAAAACCGTGAAATGGCTAACAGCAATCGACAGAAGAGAGATTGAAAGACCTTAACACAACACAGCCTAGTCGGACATGGTGCCGTACACATGTCCTTAATCACAAACAATTAGTCACGCCGTGTCCTCACTTATTTATGCAGGAGATGGGAGCGCTCAGCTCTGTCCTGAATTATCCCGCTGCAGACACAGATCAATATCTTAACAAGGAGCAGAGGAAATCTTGTTACAAAAATTGTTGTTCCAAGAGGCCACCTCATTTTTACTATCTTTATTTCTGCATTTCTCTGTTAGCTTCCCTTGGACCTGCCCAAATTAAATACGTGGCGATTCCCAATGGGACTGGGGTGCCTGACTCACACTCGAGCAGCCGTGGGACCCCACAGCATCTCAAAGTCACCCCTCCCACAAATATTCCATGAAATCCACTCTCCACCTGGGGAAAGGATGCAGTCACTACCTCCCACAGCAGTAACGACAAGCGCAGCTGCAGCATCCCTTCCTCACAGGTCTACCCAAAAAGCGACTCCCCCCGACGCCAGCACTGCCGCGCCGCAGCTCCGGGCACGGGCTGAGAGCAGCCGGGCAGGGCAGCGCTCGCCCTCCCCGGACATTCCGACCGTTTCTCAGGTACCTTTACAGCCCCGACTGTTATCCACACACGTATGGGGTTCGCCTCCAACCCAGCGCTCCTTCCGCAGTTCACAGCACCGCCTCGTCGCCAAAACTAGCTGTTTCAGACAGTGCCTGTGTGGGGGAGCCCATTAGGGTGAATGACTTAAGGAAGTGATTACTTTTTTAAACTTTTGCCTTTTTAGCAGGTAAGTAGGCTTTTTACATCGTTTACTTAGGTCAACTGTAGGTCATTAATTTTTTTTATATATTTTAAGCCGGCAGAAGCCCTGCTTGCTCTCCAGGAGCAGAGCCGACTGCAGATGATGTACATTAAAAAAGCAACAAAAAAGAGTTGCTAATCAGCATCCTCTTTCAGCCCTCAGCACATTTAGGGATATTCCTCTTCCCTTACTGAGCACGACCCGACTTCGCTGTGCCCCGCGAGCGGGCGGGCAGGGACCCCGAGGGTGCTGCCGCGGGGGCGGGCAGCGGTGGCCTGCGGATCTGCACCCCTGCGGAAGTTCCCTGTGCTCACACCGGGCTGCAAAAATCTTAGTACACATGTCACACCTCCTGATTAATGTCCTGTCACCAACACATGCATTCTTGCAATTGCTAGTGACAGTTAATGCATGTCATGTTCGATTATTTTTTTTTTTGTCTTAAATATGCCAAGGAGTTGACTTGCTGTCAATATACAATTTTTTGCAAGCACACTTGGTGCTGGCAGAACAAAAACCCAAAAGAAACAAGCAATGCCGTCACCAGACAGTAACACGGTCTATGAAGTCTATTTATCCGGAGATTTATTGATTGTGGGATGAGAGCTGGTTCAGCGTGTTATCTGTGTGAGACTGTGGCAGACGCGATGCAGTCCTGGGCTGGAAATCATCCGCTGTTTATTCAGCTTCTGGATTTGCTTTATGCATGTGCCCTAGCCATCGCGTAAAAAATTCTTCCTGTTGTTAGAGATTTATTTCATTTCTTTCCTAGAAGTATTCTTTGTGCTCAGGTTTTGTCACAAATGATAAAGATTCAAGGAACCATTATATGACGAAGATGCTAAGACCCTGGCAATGAATTTTGTGTGTTTACATGACTGTAGCGCTCCCTGACACACAAAATACCAATAACGTGTCTGGTTATCCTGTGCCCGAGCACAGGCACCGACAGTTTAAGCATGAAGTCCAGGCTCTCCTTGCAAAGAAAAGCTCAGCAGCATCAATCCCAAGGCTTCACAGTACAGACCTGGCTGAGGAGTTCTGGACAATGACATTTGTGAGGGCTGATAAAAAGAAATAAATGCAAATGGTACATACTCTAAAGGATTGGTTGGGGAAAACCCAAAATGCTGGCTTTTTCTCTGTTTTGCAAGATTTTAGGGCCAAACCACTGTGCTGGAGACGTGTCCGTTCCGGCAGACAGCCGGGGTGTGTAACCAGACTGTCTCCCCACTGCTACCAGGTAGAAAAAACCCCCCACGGCTCTTCCTATGGTTCACATTTCGGGGCTCAAGGAGAACATGCCACTGGCTCCCAAGGGACGGCATGATGCACAAGGAGCATCACTGGAAAAGTGTGCAGGAGCCACCTATTAAATAAGCCATAGATGCAAGGAAGTATTTCAGCCACAATGATCAGATCCAAACTGAATTCCCAAACTCCCCAGTAAAGCACGAATGGTGACTTTTGCTAAAAAACTACAGGAGCAATTTAATACCTTTGCAATAAATCATCCCTGGGGGGCTGCCTGTGTTGCTGCGGGCAGCAGGGATGCTCCCTCCTCCCCGCCAGCCGCTGCCGGAGAGCACTGCCAGTGAACGCTGCTCCTGTGACACCACCACGCACCTAAAATCGCTCTCCTCTCAGCTACTGTGTGTTTATCTCCCCCAGGGAATAGAAAACAGGGCTGAGCTCTAGATCTTCATTATGAATTAAATCACCATCACACCCCTGGTGACCTGTCACATCGCTACCGGTGCTTTGCTGGATGCTGCAGATGCCAAGGGGGCTCAGGTCCAGCTGGTCGTGGGAGAGGCTGGGAAGGAGACAGGAGTGTCTGAGTGTGCAGGAGAAAGCTCTCTATACTCAGATGACCTCTCAGATACTTTAGTTCCACACCATAGGTAGGTAAGAAATAGTAAAGGCTAGTCATAACTCTTCCAAGGGCTGCATTTAGCTGGAAAAATCCGACCAGACACCTAACAGCACATCAGTTACCTGATTCCTGTATTTATCAATGTTTTTGAATGCAACAGCAGTTAGAGTACAATGATCAAAGACCCCTATGAAGCCCCTACAATCATGCATCACCTTGGCAATGGCTTGGCGCGTTGCATATTTACCTCTCAAAAATCAATATATTGCATAAAGCCCCTTAATAAAGAAGTGGCCAGCAGCCATGTGCACCGTCACCCGAGCAGGGCACACAAAGGTGCCACTTCATATTTTCTTTACATAAGTAATCCAAAACAATAATTCCTGTCAAAAAGCATCTACACTGTGGACACTGAACAGCAAACAACAAGCAAGGCTCTTCCTAACATTCGCTAAGAAATTAATTATTAGCTATCAGGCAATTCTTTTTAAGGAAAATTGAAGCTTTCTGAAACTTCTGTGGTGAATTCCGTGACCTCCTAAACGTCTTTCCACGGAAATATATTGGAAGTTGTTCTTCATGATACAAAACGCCTCCCAGTATTTAGGGAACCTCAGGCAATTAGGAAACTCTTTAGCAAGTCATATGTGACAGGAGATTGAAATCAGGTCAGATTAAGAAAAAAGCTCCTTCAGCAATGTTAATTCTACCTCTTTTGCCGCATTTCTGCTCCCTGTCTCCCAAGAGAGCCGTCTGTACCAGCCAGGAACGTGCAGCTGTGTACCATGAATGCATAATCCACAAAATGCAAACATTTTTTTGTCTAGCAACTTGCCAAAATATATTTTCCTCCAAACAAAGACCAAGCATGAAAAATTCCAGTCTTAGAAGTTAATTGACTGGAAAGTTATAAATAACTGGAAGTAGAGAATTACAGCGAAAGTACGCTTTTGGCCCTGCCAGGGAGGAAGGCAGTCAGTGAGGATGCAGATCTCCTGACAAGAATAAAAGTTCCTAGCCTTGATTCAGAAAATGAGAATTTACTGAAATAAGGGGGAAAATGTACTTTCTGGCATTAGGCTTGAGCGTCCGCTGAAAGTCAGGGCTGGCAGCCCGGCGTGCAGCGCTCCCCTCCCCGCATTACCCGGGTGCTGTGGGGTCCACGGCGGGCGCGTGGCAAGGTCCGACAGCGGTGGGGACCGGCACCCCGCCAGCCCTCCTCCCCGGGTGCCGTCAGTGCCAGCCGGCTGCCCCCCGCCGCAGCCTGCCCCCCAGCACACCCGCCCGAGGCACCCGGACACCCCGACCCAGCGCCTTGCTCCCGGCGACCGCATCCCATCGCCCTTCACATCGGCTTACCCAGATTCAGTCTGAAATAGCAAGGGCTTGTACACCGCTTCTCAAACCAGAAGGGTTTTTTGCACGTTTGAAGCGGGGAGCGGGCTGTGCCGGTCCGAGCAAGGGGCTTTCTGTGCCATGGCAGGGCTGACCCTTGCAGCTGAGCATCGGTTACATCCCAAAGCGAATCAAGCAAAGCAACCTTACCCAAGCAAATAACTCCGGCCTCCAACACCTCCCAGCAATCCACAACTGGGTTATCAAACCTGGGGCTTCATCTACGAAGGAAGAACCTCAGCAAAGGTTCGTTCTTTCACCCGCAGATGGAGGGATAATTTGCAGCCCGCTGCCGCCGCTTTGTACTCGCTGCAGGGCTCGCGCAGTTTTATGGGTGAAATACAATAGTTGTAGTTTCTGTTTAAAGCCTTGTTATGTGTCTGCTTTTTTTTTTTTTGTCAAGCCAAGGTGAGATTTAAGCTAAAGAGGACAGCTATTTTAGCTGTGTGTGTTAAAATAAAACCTTCACTAAGTGCTACTTTGAACTAACTAAGGTATAATAAAATTGTTTGGCAGGGAAAAGGGGAAAAAGCCTGTTGTGGGTAAAATCCTGTGACGTTTCAGGGGAGCGCTGGGGAGAGGGTCATCCAAAATGTATTCAGGAGCTCCTGAAGTTCATGGAGGGGTTGTATGTGCTTGGGCTGAAAACAGCCCGGCGGCTCCTCCAGCGCAGGGATGGCTTTGGGGGTGAGAGGAGCAGCCTGCAGGCACTGTCCTTCCGGGGGACAGGCTGGGAGGCAGCTCACGGCGGGCTCTAACACCCTCCCTTTCGGGGGCTGTTCCTCCTGCCTCCCTTCCCTGCCCGTTTGTGTTGGCTTTGTGGGGTTTGGAGAGAGCAGCTAGAGGAGCAAGCGGTGAGGACAGCCTGTGTGCCCCCCCGGGATGGGGCGTGCTGCCTCCTGGACCACGGGCTGCATCCCTGCATCCCTTTCAAAATATCCAGTGAGCTGCATGCCCCGAAACCAAAGGTATTTCCTTTTTTCCCCACCAAGACTTGGCGAGAAACAGAGAAAAAGGTGCATCACTTGCTGTACTAAGGGCACTGACAGGTCTTGCCCTGCTGCCACAGCCAATGGATGTGAAAAAGACAGCGGATACGGCACCTTTTGCGTACTCGGACTGCGATGCCAAAGCCAAGAGGACAGGGAATATTCAGACTCGTTTCCACGTGGCATTGCTTTAGGAAAGAAATCTTTGTGCAGGTCGTGGTGCAGAACCACGGGCAGGGCGCGAGGACCGGCACCCAACACCCTCTGCCCGGTGCGAGGAGTTCAACAGAGTCAAGCAGCCCCATCACCACCTGCTACAGCCACACCAAACCATCGGAAACACCCGGGCACGGGAGGCTGAGCCTGCTGCTCATACAGGTCAGGCAGAGATAATTATGGCGTCATTGCTGAAGGCCGTTGCTGACCCTGCCTCCCAGGAGAGGCGGGATAGCGGCTCCGAAACTGGGCTTGGGCTTTCGGAGAGTTATTCTCCAAACAGAAAACCCACCAGGAGATCTAGCTCTGGAGCCTGTCTCACACCAAGCAAGCAAACAAACAAAAAATGGAATAACAGACCGTAAATCCAGGTGAGTGCAAGCGTTATGCATCAAATGACATGTATGTGATGCTGGACACAAAATATTAAAACAGGTTTAATAATGAAGTTCACTATGCGCAGTACTCTTAACGAGTATCTAAAACCACGAGTAAATGATTCACAGCAATATTAGAATATTCAGTGACCTCCCTCCTAGTCTCAAACATCTCCTTTGTTTATTAAGTTCTCCCAATCCCACTGAATTACATTTTCCTCTTCTTTTTAATAAACTCTCTCTTGTAAATAGGAATCCACTCTACGTGGCAATATGCCTCCACTTGACCATGCACCCTAAACCTTGATGTGCATTCGGTACCACGCCGGGTCACTGCTCTGCCACCGAGCATCAGCGGCAATACACTGGTCCGAGTGCCGGCAGCAGCGATCGCCCAGCCCAGGGAGACCCAGCTCTGCAACGGGGTGAAGAACAAGACAACTACGCACCTACTGTGCAGCTGGGCTACAGAGAGCAGACCACAACAGACTGCTTTTTGACAGGCTCTTACTGGCTTGCAGTCAGAAAACCCAGAATAAGCACTGGGAAACAATGCAAAATGTCAACACGAGTCCGATGTGCCAGCTGGGGAGATGAACTGCAAATGGTTTCCAACCAGTCGCCTAAAGGTGCGTTATTAAAACAGAAAACTGCACATGGTATTTCAATGGACAATGATTTAGTCATTTTGCTAAAACCTTCATTCTCAGATTTAATTTTTTCGTTATTTCTATTTCACGTAAAGGCAGAAAATGAATATGCTATAATTTGACTGTCATGGATTTGTCTTTTAATTACTGCATTTATGTTGAGTTCATTTTTGAGTTCAGCCTAAATTTGCTGTTCCTCCCCAGCCTTCCGCAGATTTTGCAAGACAAAAAAAACTCAGCAAGCTGCGATACAGATTGTGCCCGCCACCCCAGGAACATTTAACATGATTTTAAAAAGGGCAAAATGCACATGGGAAACCTCCCCCCGCTGCGCCGAGCAGCACCCGGCTGCCTTTCTGCTCGAGAAGGCTCGGCACTGCAAGAAACACAGGGCAGCAGCTGCAGAAGGAGCCGTGGACGTGCACCGAGGAACCAACCCTGCTGCACATCCCCTGCCTCGGTGAATGCAAACCTGGGGAAAATGTGCTCGAACGCTGCTCTCGAGGCCAGGAAGCCGTCCACACGTGCAAGTGCAGGGTGCAAACGCCCTGCCCCGCACACAGCACGAGGAAACTCATGCCAGCATCCCATGTTTACGGGATGCAGAAAACAAATTTATTAACATCAGATTCTTAAAACAAGGACCTTTGTGCGACGAGGTAAAACGTTTCATTTCCTTGACTCGCTGTGTGAGCTGATATCTCAGACAACAGAGAACTGGGGGGATGTTAGCACGATACTGCTCATTCAATATTAAGTTAAAAAGACAATATTTGGTGTTTGAAAACCAGTGCTCTAGGATACATCTTAAAGGGTACCCAACCAGCAGGCATATAAATACCAACCACAAACCTTCCCTTTGCCTCAGGCTGCGTCAGGGGAGGTTTAGATTGGATATTAGGAACAATTTCTTCACCAAAAGAGTTGTCAAGCACTGGAACAGGCTGCCCAGGGAAGTGGTGGAGTCACCATCCCTGGGGGTATTTAAAAGACGTGTAGATGTGGTGCTGAGGGACATGGTGTAGTCGTGGGCTTGGCAGTGCTGCGTTAACAGTTGGACTTGATGATCTTAGAGGTATTTTCCAACCTGAATGATTCTGTGATTCTATGATTCTATTAAACACAACACAAGTCTCTTCTTGGAGAAGGTACTGAATGGTGAAGAACAACATCGTGCATTAAACCAGAAAAAATACACGCCGCGTTCAGTACCACTGCACTCCCCATCAGGCAGACGCTGCCGTGTGCTGCTCACACCAAACATTCCCAGAGAGGTTTGGGTTTTGTGGGTCCTGGGAACTAGAGGAAAACCTTCCTCTTTGTCCAACCAGGCTTTGGAAATTTTACAAATGACTCAGTAAGACCGTTAAATGTAAAAAAGAATTGCAATCTCAACCTAAAAGACAGGATTTTTCTGACAAAGTACTCATTTTCTGAGACGGCACAGTAAATCACTCCTTAATTCCCAGCAGTGATCACAAAACACTTGCCAGCTCGTTATTTTTCTTTTCCAGCTAAGTATCTCAAAGACATGTATTTAATTCTGTGAGCCCCATGACCTGTGCCCATGAATTCCAACATTGAAACAGTTTCCAAATTGAATTCCAACATCAATACACAGGCCATGTAGGATGCAGATTTTATTTCTTGCTCGGGGGTCCTGTCTTTCTTCCCAAACAGGAGCACGTTCTTTTTCTAACAGGGCAGCTCTAGGGACTCACGTCAGCTGTGATGATAGAGACAAATGGGCAATGGACCATCAGTTTGGTCTGTGGGACCATCACCCAGGGGATGCCCCAGGCTCCTCGCCAGGACTGTCCCAGCAAAGGCATTGCAGGAATCAGGATGACCCAACCCCCTCCATCCTCCCAGGCAGCTCCCCAGCAGCTACAAATCCAGGGAAAGGCCAGGCTATGCAAACTGAGTTCTCAAGAGCAACGAAGACAAGGAAGTCTGTGATTAATAAAAGGCAGCCCAACAAGACACAGAGTCAGCAAACAATTTTTTATCTTAACTAAGTTGAATGAGTTTAATTTCATTGTTTCTGCCTTCTCAAATGGTTCTACCTTTCCTTCCTCCCCTCCTCCCTCATCCCAGAGGACTCTCCCCTCCATGCTTCCCACCGGGACGGCCGCAGCCCTGCAGGGAGAGACCCACATCCCCTTTTTGCTGCACTTCATTTAAGAGCCCAAGCTGGGAGGAGCTTGGGCTGAGTTTAAAAAGGGTGAGATGCAGCTACTTATTTCCTTTTTTCCCCAGAATGAAACAAACTCTAGATACTGGCCATGTATTTTTCCCACCAAATAACCTCTCTCTACCTAAAACAGAAATTAAGATACATATACAGACTATATCATTTGACCCTTTACGCAAGGTACATTATCAATATGTTTGGAGATGCGTCTTCACTAACAATCTGGTACACAGTCGTCTTCTGTTGGTACCACAAAGCTTTTTCCTACTTAGTCCTGGAAGCTGAATTTTTACTGGTGCTCAAATGACCTATTTTACAGCATTCGCTGATGTCTTGAGACTTTATTTGATGCCTTCCCAACTGTACCTATGGTGGAAACACGGGTAGGTGGGTGGTCCTTCAGAAAAAGGTGGTAACTTCAGGAATCCCAGGGCACTCCTTCCCTGCCTCAAGGGCATGGCTTGATTTTGACTGTCAGTGCCATTACGAGAAATGCCAGGTTTGCCTGGGTGCAAACAACACTCAGATAAACTGCGGTCCCTGTCCCAGACAACAGGAACATCACCCACCTATGCCACGGTGCATGTGAGGACAGGACTGGCATGTGTATAACATTTGAAACAGTGGGGGAAAAACAATCTCATTTTTTCCCTTTCCTGACACTTTTGTGAGTTAGTATAGTTTCAATATCAAGGTTTCACTATGAGAAAAAATTTAAAACAGAACGAGTCCTAAGGGACTTGGCTGCACTGATGGAAATTAAGAAAGAAAATGCACTTCTGTAACCTAATGAAAGAAACAGATCTTCACAAGAGCCTCCTACCATGATGGTTCACTAGGAGATCTTTAACGGTACGGGTTTTCTCTGCACTCCAGATTTCAACTCGCATCCTTGACATAAATAAAAAAGCATCTTTTTGGTGAGAGGCCACACAGGTCTGCTCCTCCAGCTCCACCTGCTCTTTGCTCCCGTGGCACACGCATGCACACACACACACACGCTCACTCACGCCACCAGCTAAAAGGATACGGCATCCCTTTGCACCCTGCCAAGACCACATACACCAAATACACTAAACACCATGGACCACAGCTTTGTACATCAGCCAAGGTGTCCACCTCATTTACCCCTCTACAGGACTGAATTTACTATACTTAAATACTTATACATATATTACTTATATATACTGCTATACTATATTTATTATACATTACCACCCTATGACCTGGCTCGGTATCAGCCAACAAAAATGACCTGATAAGCATAAAAAAGCAGCAAGAGACTCTCTAAGAGTTGAAACTCATCCTAAGGCCTTTATGTCATCAACAGCCTTGGAAGGGGTTGTGAAATATTGTCACTTCAGTAATTTCAATATAGAATAAAACACCTATAAAATTTTTAACGCGTTTACAAAGTCTACATAAGTGATTATGCAAAAGTCAAAGAGAATGGAAAGTCTCTGTTAATAACCAAAGCACACAGAGAATGACCACTTACTTTCTTCTTGGGAACACAGGCAACTCTTTGACAGTTCAGATGCATCCTGGAAACTCTTAAAGGGTATATTTGAGGTTTTTCATTCATATTAAAATGAATTTGCCGCTATCACTCTTCCCGGTAACAATTCATAGTTAACCACACAAGAAATCACATTCGTGTCTGAAGTATAGGAAGTTCAGACTCCCTCCTTTTCCCTTTCCACCATCACATCCTTCCAATAGGCTCAGAAGAAAATTGCTACCTGGCTGATAAAAGCACTCAGTGGCTGAGAAAATCCCAAGGAAGCTCCATGCAACGCAGATACACGACCACCCCCACCACAAAATCCCTGGGCAGATCATTCCTTATCATCGCACAAGCACAGAATTAAGGAAAATCCTACAAATAATACAATAGCACAGCTGTATGCCAAGGGGCTGGGGGCCTGATACACGGCATGGCCTCACCTGGTCCGTGCCCTTCTGAATTAGGACAGGTTACTTAAAATTTGGTATATATACTATGAAAAACAGAAGGATGTAAACTGCAAGCTGCAGCAGCTATGCTTGCAAAGATTACAGCAAATTACGAGCCTTGAGCTGTAAGGAGCAAATGCATTTGAACAGAAAAGGTAAGAAATGGTTCATCTGATTGCTGTCACTTTAGAGACCACTCCTGAGGCAGCCCCTTGCTCCTAGGGATATTTTTAACAGCTAACTGTACAGTAGGATAACAACAGTTTTGTGCTTATTTATGTGAATGGGTTAGGATTTGATTACTGGGTCTAGCTAGGGAGTGCTCGGTAATGAGCACTTTGTGTCTCCATAGCTGAATTCTCATGCGAAAGAATAAAAATCTTGATTTTGTAACGAGTAAGATTTAACAGCAAGAAAAAACATCTGAAAACGGAAGGGTGCTGATGCTCAGCAGTGACTCTCCAGAATTTCCAAGTAATGAAAAGGTACAAAGAATTTTTTAATTTTGAAAATATGAACAATTCTCATCATGTGAAAGGAAGAAACACAGCCAAGTACAAACTGCTCCAACCCCTTGTCACGCTAGAAGGGCTCCACAGAGCTGGCTACCAGGTGCAAGCCTTTCCCAGGAGCTATTGGTATTTCCAGCTTTGCTTTTCACCCCTTGACATCACAAGATCTTTTTTGTGATTTGCCACCCCATTGCCCCTCCGCTGCCTCAGAAGCGGACGGTGCCCGACGCACCCACCGCCCTTCACTTGCACAGAGCAGCCCAGCAGCACGTGGATCCAGAGACCCGCCGAGGGGCGAAGGCAGAGCCCGCGCTGCGGGAGGAGGGAAAGGCCGGGGCCGGGTAATTACAGCCCTGCCACGCTAACTTCAAATCACGGAAAAACACCGTACAAAGTAATCAAACAATTTGCATCAGCTAGAAGATAGCAAGGTTGCAAACAAGGGCAAAAATGGATTTGTCAGAGCAAATCAAGTCAAGTGGACTTAATTTCATTCTAAGGCACAGGAACGGGGCTGCTGAATAGGAGAGCACAGGGCTGACCGCAAGAATACCATTTTTAAAATGTATTTTACAATAATATTAACAAACCAGAGGAGAAAATGAGAAAGATGCAATATATAAGGAAACAGCTAAAAAGTGCAGCTCTTGGAAGCAGGAATATATTTGCTGCACCAATAGAAAATGGAAGATTTTTCCATTTATTTCCCATCAAATTCCATCTAAGGCGACAGCCTTGCTGGCAACCCCAGCCTGCTCTCCGGGATGGTCCCTGCTGCAGCACTGCTGCTCAGAAACCAACACCTCCACCCTCCTACTGACCACGCCTGGGATTTCGGGGGCTGTCCAGGACCTAAGGGGCTGCGTCCCCCCAGCCCCTCCGGCAGTCCCATTCGGGGGCTGACACCACGGACCCCCGGGCACTGGGATTTCCCACTGCTGCTCCTAACGCTGCTCAGATGTGCTTGTTCTGCACAAATGCAGCAATAGGAACAGGCAGCTTGGCCCAACTGGATTTAAATTAGATCCATATTAGCAAGTGACACTTTTGAGGGCTTCATTTAGGGCAGGGTTAAATAATAAAGTCATTTGATGCAGATGACAGAAACTCCTGAGCCCGCTGTCACCTCCTCGGGTACCACCACCCGCACTCAGCCCGGGAGGAGCTGCTCTTCTCGGGGCAAAACTGCTTGGCACTGAACGGAGACCTGGGGCCAACCCCAAGCAGAGCTACCATAGAAAGAGCAATTACAGAAAACATGGACATGGCAAAACCACTCATTCAAATTGCACCCGCAATTAAAATGCTTCCTGAATTAAGATAAAACCAGCCATCAGCAGACGAGTATTTTCATACTTTCTTCAAATTATTTTGCAGGAAACTTCTTATTTAGGATATGCCGTGCCCCACTTCCAGGTCTGGGCAAATAAAATGTCCCTCAGATTCACGGTGGCTCAAATTCAGATCCTGGCACAACCCACACATGCATGTGAGTTGAAGAGGTCTCCAAGACGACCTTCTCGCAGATCCACAACAGCATCCTTGTGACTCCAGTACCGAGGCTATTGTACCCAAAGCTCCTCTCTGTCCAGAAATGCAAAAAAAATCTCTAACTTATTTGTACAACTCGGTAGGAGAGGCAGTGATGTAAGAGGACAAGAATAAAATGAAGAACTCCAATTTATGCTTATTAACTGAAAAAACAATAGGCGAGAAACAGCACGATTTGATCACCGTAGAGTTTCTTATTAGTTTATGAATTTCTCAGAGAGGAGCAATTTGGGTCTATATTTAGCAAGCAGCATCCCCACGTCCCTCCCTGCTGGTGGGTTTACAGGAGCAAAGTATTCCCTGCCCAGCACTGCAGCACGAGAAAGCAACACCCCTCGCAACCACATCACATTTGCTCCGTGAGAAATTCAAGCACTTTGCCTTCCATGCATTTCCGACCAGCGCTCGCACAACAGCTCCGACCTGCCAGGGCTCGGCGTGTGCTAATGCTGTCCTCCAGCCCCACCGGGGAGATCCTGCCGCCGGCACCCCCATAACCAAACCCGAACGGCTCCAGCTGCAGAAGGGACGTAGCTCGCACACTCACAGGGAACTGGGTATTCATATTTTTCTTCCTAGATAAGTTCGATTTCCTGGAGGCACGGCGCAGATTTATACCAGAGATCAAGTTTTAGTGCTCCTGAGTTTTCTGGATGATCGCACATGTCACTCCCCCAGAGATTACTAGCTCATGCTTAGCCCTCCAATACGTATTCATGGAAAAAATTGAACTAGGTGTGCGGACTGATGGTACAAGGTCTGTCTGTGCCAGCACACACAGCACAAGATCAGCACAAGAAGGCTTGTTCAAGGAGAACGTATTCTGTTTGATTAAGCGTGAACAAGTATTTTTTTGCAAAGACATGACTTCGGATGAATCACCAGTTATTCAGATTACATGTGGTGAAAGGAAAGCTCCTGCAGAGCTCCAGATTAAAACCACTATTGTTTTTCTCTCCTATATCTCCAAAGAGATCTAAGGGAAAAAAGGAGAAAGAGCCATGAAGGCTTTATGCCATGAAATTCAGTACTTTGGGGAATTGCTGCCTTATGCAACGGCTGCAAGTTATATAAGGGATGCAGTTAGCAAAAGTGTTCTCTCCCAGTTGTGCCTCCTTAGAACTAGCACACAAACCCATACAGCTTTGCTACATTTTCACAGAACCTTAAATCTTTCCATTAGCACTAAAAAAATGCTTTTTTTCCCTTTTTGGGTCCAGCTGAGCCCTTTGGCTGTGCTGCACCTGAGCAGCAGCTGCGGGAGGGGCAGAAGGAAGCTGGGCGATGAAAGTCCCAATTTCAGCACATCCTTGCTTTGACAGTGACGAACGTGTTTGCCTGCATGACCAACAAATATTGGTTTTTCCACTAACAGATTTTATATAATGATAGCACTGGAAAAAGATTTGCTGAACTGCTAAGACCACAACATTTTAAATGGCTACTTTATCATGTTTAGGTTATGCTTAGGAAAAAAAAAAAAAAAAGAAAGAAAAAAATCCTCTTTCATCGTGTAGAACTGCTGAGTTGTTCTTTTCCTGTCACCTTCCCATCTAGCACTCCTTACTGATGTCTCAGTACTAAAACAGTGGTGGAGTCTCCCTCCTTGGAGATATTCAAAAGCTGCCTGGACATGGTCCTGGCAACGGGGTCTAGGTGGCCTTGCTTGAGCAGTGGGGTTGGACCAGATGACCTCCAGAGGTCCCTTCCAACCTCAACCATTTGCGATTCTGTGATATTTTGCGGAGAAGTGGTTCAGAGAGATGACTTTTAAGCGAATTTAGTTATTGAGTTATGCCTGGTGAAAGCTGGCTTGGACTCCCCAAGACCCCGGTCCCCTCCCACCGATGCAGAAGGTGAGGACTCCCCTTGTCCCTTGCCAAAGACCATGGCGAATAGGTCCACGACACACGTGCAGGTCCATACTCCACCAAACCCAAGCTACCGACAGCTTTGTGCCATCCTCATGCAGACAGGAAAACCCAGAGCAAGCAAGGAGCCATCAAGGGTGGAGCAATGCATGGCGCTGTGCAAGTCTGCTCTGGACCTTGAGCTCCTCGCTCTACCTCTTTATCCGAATTTCTGTCCTGTCAATACAATGAGATTGACGATACCTTATGAACACCAAGATCTGGTCACAAAAACTATTGTAAGACAGTGGGGAGGGAGAGCGAGATGATGAACAAGGTATAATTTACGAAGTCTACCAACTATCAAGTGATGCAATGTTTTGATTCTGGTTAGCTCCTCCATTAACTCCAGAGTATTTTCCCTCTCTTCTATCCTCTGCCCACAACACGTTGCCCACATCTGCACAAACCCCCCAAAATCCAAACGGCAAGATAAAATCAGAATAAATATATTTTATGCTCCACCTTTAAAGCTGCTGTATTCGTACTGGGGTTTCTTTGAAGCTAAGCAACCTTGAGAATAACGCATAGGCAAAACATTTTTAAATAGCCCTAGTTCTGAAATCATTCCCACGTACCTGCTTCCGAGAGAAACCTTCCTATGGAGACCCATGGTTTCGTAATTCAAGCTATTCATGATTTTAAAAGTAAAACCAGTGGAATATGCCTTTGATTCCATCTCTGTTTATTTAATTAAAAAGCCTGGCAGGCTGTTTGATTTCTTTAATGAGAAAATGATGCTAAAAGGTTTCCAAAATAGCATTTAATGAGTTTTGAAAATGGATGCATATACCATTCCTGCCAGGTTTCTGTACATTTCAGGTTCTTATTAACTGTTCATTTTTTTAGCCATTTCAGCAGCTTATCGGTAAGTCGCAGGATAATACAGCAATTGTAAGAGGCTACGTACTCCTAAATGCATGCAGAGGCAAAGCCCCAGAAGGGGAACCCAGCGTAAGAGTCAAAACTTGTTCTCCCCATGAACACCACTGGGAAGGTTTGCTGACAACGGAGCTTAAAATCCTCCATCACAATAATGTGAAATCAGGACAATAGGTTTTGGAAATAAACGCTTTGAGTGTTCTTCAAAATTATATGTTGTCATAATAATGGAGGGGTTGAATATATATCAAAAATAATCCTAAATGATTAGCAATTACCCTTATGAATCATAACCATCTTTGGATTCTGAAAAGCCGTTTGAACATCTCAGCTGTGAAGCTCTCCCGTTGCTGACTGACACTCCAAAAAATGGAAATAAACCAAACCCCAGGGCCAGCACTGAGCATCCTCCAGCATCCGCAGGGAACGCTCCCGGGCTCCGGTGCTGGCATGACCTCAGAGCACTCCCCACCCAGGAGTCTTCATCTGCAGGGTCTTGCAGGAGGTAGAGAAGAGAGTCAGGAGCCACCCACGGTTACCCCAAGCGTCCGTGGCTGTGATCCCTCCCGTGACCTCCTAAGCAAAAAAAAATCTGTCCGCTGAGATATTTTACTTCTGTTTCCTAAAAGAAAGAGCTGGCTGGAAGGGGACACCTCCCCTCTGGGAAGGGAAGGAGAGACAGGCTCTGCTGAGCCCAGCCCTGCTGCTCCCTGCCAGGAGGGGTCAGAAGACCCCGGCTTCCTTCCCTCCAGGGATGCGCTGGGTCCGCTTCCCACTTTCCGTGTGTTATTATCTAAACAACCTAAAAGCTCTAATTAAGGAGGGTAAGGAAAGCGTAAAGAAATGTTTATATTTCCAGAAATTAAAATTTCAGTGACAAGGCAGTAAATTAACTTAATCAAGTTGGGAGGCATCTATGAGAAATCATTTTTATATGATTTAATGAGAGAAGGCATCGGAAATGGTGATTTTAATCAGCCAAGTGGGATTTATAAGCAAGAAAATCCTGCTTAAACAACTCATTAGACTTCTCAAAAAAATCTTTACTCTCCCTGCAGACAATCAAAACAAGATTTATTGTATATATTTACTAACTCTCTAAATCTCTTGGTAACATTGCATATCAAAAGTCAACTGATTAAAGCAGAAAACAAAGTCAAAGAAAAAAAATGTCCTCACAAGCACCTGTTAAAGAAAACCAGGAGACCCTAAGTCCCTATCAAAAGACAGAGCTGACTCAAATCGAATGCTATTAGGGCTCCTAAATCCCTATTTATTATAAATATAATGTTATATTAGAGAGAAATTTTCAATACCTACTAATACTTTTATAATTTGTAAGGCACCCACACCCTGGCCCGCATCAGAGGGTGATTTCGGAGGACTGGTACGGGAATAACATGGGCAATGGCGAAGTCAGATGACTTATCCTTAAATCGTGCTGTCCTGGCGTAACCCAACTGACACGATATGCCTCCCAAATGCTATGCCCTATGGCGCCGTACAATCACACATGGATGTCGCAGAAATGCGACAATATTGCTAAATATATTTTAAAATCATGATTTATAGAATAGTTAAAGGTTGAAGCACTTCAAAACACGTCAAGAGCCCCGCATGCACCCCACTGATCCTTCCAGTGACTTTAATTCTCTCTTATTTTTCCTCTGTTGAACCAGAAGTCTGCATTTATTTTTTACAGGTATTTCTGCCCGCTTCAGCTCCAGACTAAAGGCCGCTTCTGTCATGTCACTATAACCAGAATTGCTAAGAGTATACCATAAAATAAATGTTTTTGTTATTTATTATTATTTGCTCGCCTTCTAATTCTTGACGTTGGGACCAGCAGATCCCCACAGGACACCACAGACGCGCACGAGTAACTCGGTTCTTTACAAAGGATGTTGTAGATCTGAGCGCAATTTCACAGCACTTTTCAGGCAGACAGAGAAAATATTTTACTTGAAAAACAAACCAGGAGTGTAGGCTGAAAGCACTAGCTCCCCCTTGAAGCTCTGTAAGTTGAAGAACCTTGATGAATATCAAAGCCTTTTCTATTAAATACACTACGAATTACCATCAGCAAAGATTTGGGGTGGGACCCCCCTACAGCCGGGGCAGGGGCTGCCCCGCTGCGGTACGCTGTAAGGACTTGGCAGTGGGAGCAAAAAGTGCAATTCCTCTGCGCTGCATTTGTGGGGCAGGTAAGACAACAATTCATCTCCATGGTATTGATGCTCTTCAAGCCAATTTTGGAAAAAAAAAAAAAAAAAAAGAAGAAGATAAGACAGCAGCTTTAGAAAATTTCTGTGTTATGAAGTTGCTTAATGACTATGTGCAGAAGCCGCGTTATTTTATCAGATCCTCTGAACTGGTTGTCAAGTCAGGAGCTGCGGCGCAGAAGCCAAGCAGCACATCTAGCGCTGGGGGAAAGCTTCTCCTAAAACTGCTACTCTGCTCAGTACGCATCTCCCCACTTGGGAATGAAGACATCCAAGTGAAATTAACTGTTTTCACAGGGAAACATTAGAGCTGGAGTCCAATTTTAAACTCAAAAAGTAGTTCCCAGGCAGGGTTTCCCAGGAGAATGCTGCCTCGGTCTGCAGCGGCGCAGGGATACAGCCGTCATGACATCAGCACAGGAAGGCGCGCGTATCGCTACCCGACTTCAGGACCTCTTGCTTTGGAAAGAAACCAAATGCCAAGACTGCGTCATTGTACCAATTCATCCATTTTCATCGTGTTCTAGTGTTGAAATACAGTCCTCTGAGTTTCAAAATCCAATTCAATTTCATTTCAGTTTAATGATAGAAAATGATGATGATTTTTTTTCATGTCGTAATTGATAGGAGGGTAACAGATAACGCTACAAAGGGAGCTTTCTAGGCTGAATGGTGGAAAGAACAGAAATAACTTGCAGTTGTTTGGAAACCAGGGTGCTATTTTTGGTTAGTTGTAAAAACGGTGCTTGTGGGTTTTTTTTTTTGTCTCGGAACGTCAGTGAGTAGGTCATACATTTGAAAAGGTTTTCCCAATTAATTTCGATTGCGTGTGGCTGGAGAGAGCGCGGTGGTGGTACCGGTGGGTCTCACAGGGGCTGAGCGAGCCCGGCTGATCTGTGTGTAGTTCAGGAGAGCCCTGCGGATGATGAATATGCAGCCTGCGGGAAGTAGGCTGGAGGAACATTAGGTAAACTGTGGTTGATCTACAAAGGAGCCGAAGTTACAGGTCTGAGGGTCTGAAGCGGGGACTGATCTGAACCGAACAGAAGAGAGGTTTAGGTTTTCTTTGTGTGTCTGGTCCAGTCGAGCCCAGAAGGACCAGACAGAGGTCAGAGCCGAGGCCGAGCGGAGAGGAAGGTTGAGTTATGGGATGACTTGTGGTGCCAGCACCAGCCCAGCTGATACTTCAGGCGACGCTCCTGCCTGCCTTTCAGCCCTTCCAGGGGTATGGAAGTCCCTTCAGATGGCTGCTGTCTTACACCTCGGCTGTGGTGCCTTGAGTTGTGAAGTACAATCACAATGTTCTGTTAATCCTACTGGGAGCAGTATTTAATTTAATTATGAGTGAAACCTGTGCAGATAGGACAGCAGCCTCCAGAGAGCAAGCCTTTCCTACAGCCCTGTTCTTAGGACGGGTTTCTTTTGCATCTCAGGGGTAGAATAGATGTTTACTGCAGAGTGAAGAACTTTCTACCTTTCAGCCTAGTGTCTTAAGACTTGTATTGCACTTCTGACATCATTTACACGCTACAGCGAGGGCAGGCAACTGTCTTACACTGAGGAGGAAGAAAGCACAGACCGAGGCTCCTCCCGGCTTTATCTACAAAACATGCAACAGAGTAAGCTGCAAATTATTTTATAGCATTTCTAATAATCCCCTTCAAATTATTGCTTCTGCTCTGGGGTGACTGTGGGCCATCAGATGCAAACCGTAAGTTAAGGCAGCTTAGATGGAAGATTTCTGCAACATATTATTTCTGCAAAGAGAAGAAACCTATTTCGAATAACGTGTACTATCAACGACGAGGCTGATGCCTCCTGACCTTCAGTCAGCCCAGCTCCAGCGGTCACACTTCACAGCATCAGACTCAACTTCTCAGAAAACCGCCTCTGAATTAAATCCCTTTTACCCTAGCAGAGGTATTCAGGTACTTATCCCATAGGAAACCTTTCCCACTTTTCTTGACATATAATGTACATTCATAAACACAAACTGCCCATGGTTGTGTGCATAGATTACCAGATGTTCCCACAGCAAGACCTCTGGCTTGCCAAATGTGTTTTGGCTTTAAGGTGAATGATAGGGGTGGTGGAAACCGTGAAAAAGAATCTGCTGGAAGAGCACCAGGATAGAGAGATGGGTCCTGGCTTTCTGCAAGTTTTACACCTACTAAGCGTCCACCCCTCCTCTCTTCAAAAAAAGGCCATCCTTTAGATGAGATTGCCCCTTCCCTCGTGCCTGTCCTTGCTTTCCTTACCTCAGCCAGGCTTAGCAAAAGCTACCTACTGAAACCAGCAGTGCCAAGTGCTGCAGCTTAAAATAACCCCCCAGTGCTTGTGCCAAAGGCAGTGCCATGAGGCAAGGCTTTTTACCTCCTCACCACAACCTGCGCCACCTCCATCTTCGCATTTACGTGCTCTCGCCATCGCCGATACTGGTTCTCTTCCAGTCCCCCTGCCCGCCAGCTCTGTACTCTCCTCCTCTCTCGTTTACTCACATTTTAAAAGATTTTTCTAACTTTAAAACCCTTTCATCCCTCCACGTTTTATCAAGATGGAGCACATTTTGCTCTATTTTACCCAATTTTCATCTCATCTGTTAAAACTAGGTCACAAAATTTGCAAGTTTGTATGAGTTAGGCTTTACAGACCCAGAAATACCACCTTTTTTTTTTTTGTTGTTGTTCCGTGTAGAATGCCCAAGTCTGAAATATTTACAAAAATAAACTCAAAAGTATACAAACACACCGCTTTGTTTTAAAATTCTAATGAGCTATTTACAAAATTCCTTTTCTTCAACCCTTTCTGTTTTAAAACCATGCTGCTAGAAAAAAAAAAACAAACAACCGGGAGTGCTTTGGTCTGCATGTCAGCCCTGAAATCCCTACACGAGCCAGCTATGCTAACAGCAGGGAGTTTTTCTGGAAATATCAGGGAGTGTTTCTTGACCAGCAGGGACGATTCGCCTCCGCTGCCCCCAGCCTCCCCGGGCACCGGGCTGCGTTACGACAACGCTGCAGCCTGAGGCTCCTGGAGGTCGCCTCCTGTGCCTGGAAAGCAACCCAGCACAGAACCGCGGGGACACCAGCATACGGACCGAAAAATGATCAGAGATATTCTGCGTGTCCCCCGTGCAGCAGGCAGCAGCCTGGGAAGCGAAGCAAGGCACTCGCTGGCCGCGGGAGCATCTGCCCCTGGCGCGGGCGGGAGCGGCAGCATCGCCGCCGGGCAATGCCGCCGGGAGCAGAGCACAGCCTGCATCCCCTGCCCCGCACCGCCGAGCCACGGCGGCAACCGCGCCGGAGGCTTCTCGGCCTCGCTGGGAGCACCGAAGTGCATCACCTTGGTAACAGACACATTGCCAAAAATCCCTCAAACATTTTCACCGAATAGGAGAATACAACTTTGGCTGTCTCAAAGCATTTGCAAAATCTGACCGCGTCGTTGGATTAAAGGGCAATCTGAAGCACCCAATTTCTCGAATGCGGGTGGTAGGACCTGCGGGGTGACATCTGCTTTCGCGGAGCATTTGCTTTCTCTACTCACCCGTCGTTTCCACGATGCCCTCCAGGATGACGACAATCTCAAACTGCTCCGTTTGCATGCTGCGCTGGGAGAGGTCATAGAAGGGGCTCTTGGCATCTATCACGTGGCAGATGGTGAGCGGGGACACGAGGAAAAGCTGGTCAGCCCCCGTGCTGAAGCCCACGTCCAACTCCAGCTGATCGAGCGGGAGGAATTCGCCCTCCGGGGTCTGGCGGGACTGGACAGGCAGCGAGGGGAGAGACAGAGAGAGAGACATCACTGCTGGAGCAGCCATCACCGAGGCACCCTGACAGCATCCCGCATCCCTGCCAGTGCCCTGCACCACCCGTTGCACGAGGCAAACCCCTGTCCAGCCACATGGCCATGAAACGGGTGGAAGCTCAGCGCTGGCCGTGCAGAGCAGGGGTGAATTATTTCTAATACACACCTTCCTGCAACTGCAGCTCACCAACATCGGAGCCCTGGAAGGCCACCGGCCACTGACACAAACGATGGCTCTGCCACTGACCCACAGCATCGCCTACCGGGAGGGGAAGATGAAGCCGGTGCACCTTGAGGCTCTGGCAAGTAAAAGCCGCTCAAAACCTCACAAAATCCGTGCTGCGACCCAGCGACCCCAGGCAAGGGCTCACAGCCACCTCCAGGGTCCACAAACAGAAACTCCTTGCAGCGGCAGCAGTTAGGTTAATTACCAATTTACCCATAGGGGAGAGTTCCCCAGCGCCGGCTAACAACAACCTACATCAGCCCCAAACCAGCCGAGCACACAGTTCTCCAGGGAAGTTTTTAGATCTCTGTCCTTTTGGCAAAAGGAGCCCGGAGAAGGGGATGCTGTTACTGCTTTAGTTAGAGCTGCCTGCTAAGGCACTATAAGCCACAATTTAACAGCTACATAAGTCCATAAATTCATGCCTAGAGCTGAAACCTCAAATTCAGCGCTCCGGCTCGTGCGCCTCGCTGCAAGCTACGCCTCGCATCCCTGGTCCGTAAGCGGCACTGTAATCAGCACAGCCCTGCCCAAACGCTCCCTCTCCGGCTTTTATTTCTTCTCCCTGTGTTACGAATAGGCAGGAACAGAACATTATAGCCCTCTTGGACATTATGTTTTATTATGGAATTTTCCATTATTTGTTACTCAGATTTTAAAATGAAGTTTTACAAACTGTTGTATCCATCATACACAGCCAAAACCCAACGTTAAATCACTGCTCAGCCAAAACCCAACGGTAAATCACTGCTTGAGATGCATTTCCGTCATTGCCGACGGTTTGAGCTGATGCGAAACTTCCCATATTGAGCAATACCACTGACTTGAAATGGGATTTTTGTTTAATGGGAGCACAATTATTCTTGCAGGAAAAAGCATAATCTTTCCTCTAACTTTTCCTCTAACTCTGCTTCCATTCTCCCCATTATTCAGACCTGCTGCACTACGTACGTAACCGAGGGAGGGGGGATGCCCCGTTGGGCAGGGACCAGCGCAGCCATCACCTCCGGACTATCAGCGCTCCTACGAGAGACACCAACAGCTCCCAGAGAAACCCAGTCCCATGCCTCCCGTAAAAAAGCCCTGCACTGGGAGGTGGGGCGGGGGGTGGGGGGGAGGATGCTGGGTGCCCCCGGGGCGCGGGGCAGCCCCCAGCGAGGGCACAAAGGGTGCAGCTACGGCCAAGCCCCCCCGGGGTCGGAAGCAGTTGGGAGCCTGAAAGCAAACGGCAACAGACGAGCAAAACCAGATTATGCGTCTCGCTTAGGATTTGGTTTCTATTTTTAAAATTTTCCCTGAACGGTGGCTGGATTTGAAGGAGATCTAATCCCAAACAAACAATCGTGTGTTTCACTGCCCTGAAGTTTCGGCTAAGAAATGTGCTTTAATTTTTGTGTGTGAAAATTCAGATTTATCACACCTGCCTCTGCTATCCCATCCTAGCATATGCCGTGCAGTTTTACATAAAGACATCAGAGCCGAGAAACATCTAGAGCACATCTGCATAAATGTCCTGCCTGCGGGGTTTTGTTTGTTCTTTCTGTAGATAGAAGTCTACTTCTCAGTAAGAAGACAAAAACACAAGGAAAGCACCAAGTAACACCCGTAAGCAGGGCAAGGAGCAGCTCTAGGGGGGAACTGCTTCCATCAGACATCCCACACCCCTACAGCGTTGTTATAGCCGCAGGGGAGGCGAAGGCCGGCCCATTTCTGGGTGACGTTGTCTCTCTGGGGACACCGAGTACCCCCCACCCGGCTCAGCTTTGGCTTTGGGACAGAGGAGGAGGGTGGCCCCGGGTCAGACCCAACGAAATGCAATTAGGAGTTGCAAGCACCAGGCTTCGTTATGAATGCTAGTGGTTTGGGGAAGTCCTCTAAAGGGCTGGCTGTAAAAGCTCTGGCTCCTCTCTTTAGGACTTCAGCTACCACCGCTACTGTCCAAAATGTTTTGGCTTTACGAGGCACTTTTCCATGGATGCTTTCCAAGCAAGATGCAGGGAATACCCAGCGGTACCTGCCCCAAAATCTCAGTCTCAACGAAACAGCCAAAACCCCCCTACCAATGCACAGGAGAGGATGACAAAGCAGGGTGAACTATTACCTTGCAAAAAAAAAAAATCCCATATAATTGATATTTTAACAGAAGGAACAGTGATGAAAAAGGAGAGTTAAAGACAATGCGGTACTTGAGGGCCACTGCAAAGTCCAGAGAAAGAGGCATGAACTACAGATGGGGCGAAGAAAATGATGGGGAAGCAAGGTTAAAAACGGGTGGGCTGCTGCCTGGGTGCCATGAGCCGTAACCGCTGCTGCGGCGCCGGGGGAGAGCCTCCTCCCGCTCCCACGGCATCGTCACACCACCACCGCTTGCACGGGGCTCGCGGGATTCCTGGGGACCGATTCCCTCTGCCACAAACCCCTCCTATTTTACAGCTGCAGTAAAAGCAGGTGTTACATTATTCAGCTGTGAAGCCATATATATATGAAGTATGATAGCTTCTGCTCTGAGGGAACTGAGATAAAGATTGAGAGCTAAAATGTTATAGACAAACCAAATATTATTTTAGAGCCACCCCTGAGTCACAGGCAGTATTCAACCCAAGGCAGGGTGTGGGAACTTGTGCTATTGACTATTTTGCTATTCGAGCCAATACATTTGTCAAAAGAAATGACCTTGAGTGACTCCTTTGACTCAATGTAATGTAGGGAGGCAAGTACAGGGCTTCTGAGTTTCATTCAAGTTCTTTACAATCCTGGAGATTCATTTTAAAAGGTGAATATTACAGTGAGTGAGTCTTTGCACTAACTTGCCTCTTTTATGGCTTTGGTTTTTTCTCCAGTATGGTCTAAGCTTACCAGGAAAAAAAAACAAAACAAAACAAAACCAAAAAAAGAAACCAAACCCCAAATTAAAAACAGTGTGTTGGGATTTCCAGTTTTACATAGGTTTTGCAAGCAGAATAACCTTTTGCCAAAAAAAGAAGCGTTTCAGCAGGAAACCTGTGAGCAGCCCTACAATTGACTCTGCCCTCCCGCTTTTGCACTACACCTGCAATAAAGGTTACATGCAAACCAATGCAGAAACACCGAAGCAGCAATCCCCCTCTGCCACACGCTCGTGCTCCTGCAAGGCGGAAAGACCATCCGTGCGTGGCAGCAGCCCCTGGAAGAGAGATCGCTCTCCTGCTGCAATCCTCTTTTTTCCCCTCTTTTTTTTTTTTTTTTTTTTTGGCTGGGAAGCCTGGCCAAGCTCTGCTGCCCCCACAGCAGCGAAAGGATGCACGGCGCAGAGACATTTGGTCGGGGATGTGCAGAGCCAGCTGTAACTGCATCCACAGAAAAGCCACATTTTAGCCCTTTATTACTCTTCAGCATTTAGAGCTGCCGGTGCATAGAGTTCTTGGGCCGGGGGAAAGCCCCTCAGCCTAGCAGGCAAGGGGCACTGCGGGATGCCCGCAGCACAGCGTGCCACCACGGCCACCATGCAGCCGCCGGCGCCGCCACGTCAGGGGCATGCCTCACGCACGGCCCTTTGCTTTTCCTAACACGACTGAAGCCCCACGACGCAAGGACAGCTTGCTTTGTTTGAGCTGCTGCTATGGCAGGGCTTCTCGGGCTCCTCTCGCTTTCTTGCTGTTTTTTACCCAGCTGCAAAACATTCACCCTTCTGACTCCAGCACTGCCGTCACAAAACTAGACGAAATGATGGCTATGAAGCCGCTTTTGCGCATACTTTAAGTTCAGGAAATTTTTTGGAGACTCACTAAGTTTTAAGCTCCAACTTTTACAATTCCCCCTGCAGCACCCCGGAATCCGAAAAGGGTTAATTTCTAAATTTGTAACAGAAATGACTCATTTTGATTTTTTAACGCTAATAAAGATGTATGTTAAATGTGACGGTCCGACCTCTCCTTCGTCAGGACGGCCTCGTCGCACAAGGCAGTTGGAGGGGTCACCGTGGTGCCCTCTAAAGACCGGATGATTACTTACCAGGCTAATTGCACGTCACTCAATTTACCCCTCTAAACTTCTGACACGAGGAAACAATCAGGGATAGCTCATATCAGGGAAAAGCGTAACTGAGATTCCAGCTGATTATTCAAAAAGAAAAGAACGGCAATAGATGCCTCCAGGTCAGCTGCAGCGAGAGCATCGTCACCGATGTCGGTCCCAGCTACAGCAATCATCCGGGCACGGCAGGAAGGAGACAAATGAAATTATGGAGATTCTTTGAATTCCTCTTGCCCCCCCCAGCTTGCTGAGAGCGAGAACTACCCCTCCTTTTGGCCACAGGCTCCCCCGTGGTTTGGGATGCAGTGAGGGTTCTGCAACCCTTACTGACCGCAGCGACGCTCCTGCCTGCAAAACCCCCATCGGAAACACATATTTGAGCCAAAACACGACAACTTCAGAAGCCTCTGAGCAAAAGGCACTTGTGCTTCGCTGGATCCAGGCGCAGCAGACGGGGGATGAGCATCCCTCCGCGGGGGGGGGGGGGGGGCAGCCAGAGGAGCGGGGAAGAAAGCAGGGCAGCCCTCCAAGTGGGATCCCCCCCCCACCCTGGCAAGGGGACCCCAGCTGCCCCAGCAGAGCACCCACCCCGAGGGCAGGGCACCCACATCCCCTGCCGGGCTGTGGAAACATGCAGGATGCTCTGCATGCATCAAACATCACCCGAGCCGTCCCCTTCCACCCCCTCCATGCTTATGCCATCTCCCCCGTGAATATGCGGCCGTTGTAGCAAGTCTCAAATAAACACTCAATTTTCCCTAGACATACATGGCCGTCAGCAGGATTTTTAAGCGTCTAACCCTGGCACTCTGCTTTCCATGAACTTCATGCACCATATAAATAAAGTTCTGCCTGACTGGACTCACCGTCGCCTGAAAGCAGAGAAACATGCCACAAAGGCAAACAGCTTTCTTTTAGAATGCACACCAAGGAATTCAAGCTACAAAGTATTTACTTGTCAGACAAATCTGGCATTTTATGGAAATATATAAATATGCGTGTAAACCCTATGTATTATCCTACAAGGCTGCCGGTAAATCAGATGGTTGAGAGTAAATCTGGTGCCTGACGGCTGAGCCTGAAGAGCATCGCAGGGACACAGAGGCAGCCCCGGGCAGGAGCGAGGGACGGCGAAGCTCTCCTGCTCGGAGAGGCCGGCAGCTCCGGGGCAGCGCAGAGGTAGGGACGCGGAGGGGGACGGCCCCGGGGGACCGGTGGTGGCAGCGGGGGGCGAGCGTGGCAGGACGGCACTTACTTTGAGCAGCTTGCAGCGGATCTGCGCGGAGACCATGTGGCTGTTGCGGAGGTTGCCCACCCGGAACATGAGGGTGAGCTTGCCGTCCCGCATGGAGATGGCAGCGTGCTCGCTGAACATCAGGGTCTCGGCCCTCTTCTTGGGCTGAGACATCTTGATGAACATGCAGCCGATGAGGAAGGCGTCCACGATGGAGCCCAGGATGGACTGGAAGAGGAAGAGGATGATGCCCTCGGGACATTTGTCCGTGATGTAGCGGTACCCGTAGCCGATGGTGGCCTCGGTCTCTATAAAGAAGAGGAAGGCGGAGGGGAAGTTGTAGACGTTGGCCACGCAGGGGGTGTAGCTGTCGTCGTGCGCCTTGTTGAGGTCGCCCCGCATGTAGGCGATGACCCACCACATAGAAGCCATGAAGAGCCAGGCCACCGTGTAGGTGAGGATGAAGATGAAGAGGTTCCAGCGCCACTTGAGGTCCACCAGGGTGGTGAAGAGGTCCGAGAGGTACCGGCTGGTCTCGCCGCCCAGGTTCCCGTGCTGCACGTTGCACCGTCCGTTCTTGTCCACGAAGCGCTGCCGCTTCCCCCGCGGGGCCGCCCGGGGGGGCGGCAGCCCCCCCGCCGCTGGCCGAGGTGCTCACCACCTGGTACTCGTCCCCCAGCTTCCTCCGCAGCGCCGACATGCTCCGCTCCGCTCCGCTCCGCGCCGCTCCGCGCCGCTCCGCGCCCCCGCCCCCGCCCGGCTCCGCCGCTCTGCGGCCGCGGAGGCTCCGCTCTTGCGCGGCCGCCACCCACGCGGAGCCGGCGGCAGGGGCGGGGCGGCCCCGGCGGGGCCCCGCCCGCAACGCCCCCCGCAACGCCCCCCGCAACGCCCCCCCGCAACGCCCCCCGCAACGCCCCCCGCAACGCCCCCCCGCAACGCCCCGGCGGGGCCCCGCCCGCAACGCCCCCCGCAACGCCCCCCGCAACGCCCCCCCGCAACGCCCCCCGCAACGCCCCGCGCAACGCCCCCCCGCAACGCCCCCCGCAACGCCCCGCGCAACCCCCTGCGCAACGCCCCCCCGCAACGCCCCCCGCAACGCCCCCCGCAACGCCCCGCGCAACGCCCCTCGCAACGCCCCCCGCAACGCCCCGCGCAACGCTCCGCGCAACGCCCCCCCGCAACGCCCCGGCGGGGCCCCGCCCGCAACGCCCCTCGCAACGCCCCCCGCAACGCCCCGCGCAACGCCCCCCGCAACGCCCCCCCGCAACGCCCCGGCGGGGCCCCGCCCGCAACGCCCCGCGCAACGCCCCGCGCAACGCCCCGCGCAACGCCCCCCACAACGCCCTGCCCAGTGCCCACCGCATCCTTGGTGTGTTCCTCATCATCGTCACCCTCATCATCCTCCCCAGCGTCGTTCTTACCCCGGTCTCCCTCCGTGCCCCCCCACCCCCCACCCCCGCGGGGGACCTGCCGGGAGGGGGAGGGGGGAGGCCTGGGGCGGGGGGGCACCCCAGCTCCTTCGGGGTTCGTTTTACCTTCAATTTCTTTCCCCACTTCGCTCAGCGACTGGAAGAATATTGCGAAGAGGAACCGAACGACAAGGAAGACCTGTCGCCAGCAAAGATCATTGACGGGGTTCAAAGCGTACGTGAGCAAGAGCAGAAATTCCGCCGGCAGAACTGCCGAAGCAATACACGGGAGGCTGAAGTTTTTATCTTGGCGTGTTTGCGGAGAAGCTGGGCGACGCAGCCGTGCCGACGGGCGACGCAGCCGTGCCGACGGGCGACGCAGCCGTGCCGACGGGCGAGGGCACGTTTCCCCATACAGGTATTTCTGGGTCAGGTGGTCAAGGCAACTGGCTTAGGGGGGGGCTTTAAAATTGGTGGGTTTGAGTACCTCTCGATTGCTAATTGCCATTTTTTAATAATTTGGAAAATACCGGGTAAGTTTCAAAAGCATTCTTGGATAAAGAGCAGAAGGAAACCAAGCTCCCGCATCTGAAAACAGTAAATAAGAGAGTAACAGACTCTCCAACAGGCGACGACCGCAGGCAAAACAACCGACTAGCCATCAGTAACTATTTCTAAGGCATCGATAGAGGTTCATGAGCTCAGGTTTATGGAAAATATATGTTGTAAAAATAACCTGTTCCGCTTTTTGGCTCTAGGAGCGGCCCGGTGACACACAGCCGGCCGTGAGCGCCGGCGGGACAGAAGCACGCTGTCCGTGCTCACCGCTCGGGGAGCCCGGGGCTGGGAAAGACTCGGGCAGAAGCGCGTGAAAAATCACGCTGCGATGAGAAAGCCTCACGTGGCGGACGTGTGCAGACAAAAGCAAAGCAGAAGCGGGTCCAGGGGTGTATCATTACCTCTGTCCTTGGCAATCACGCGAGTGCCAACGGGAGGTTGGGTCCAGTCCTCATATTCATCGTGTAAAAAAGGCGCGAATGAGAGGGGCTCTGGGGAGCAGCCACGGGAAGACGAGAGAGTGGGAAAACAGCAGCGAGATCCTTTCACGCGGCAGAGAGCCGCGAAGCACAGCCCCGGCCTGGGGCTGAGGCGGGGAGCGGAAAAGTCAGTCCAAAAATTCAGACAAGTACACATTTTCCAGCTGAGAGCAAAAAAATAATCCAAACCCGGACACTGTACCTAGGGTGTGGCGGAGGCTTGCCCACTGGGGATTTTTAGGTTATTTAAAAAAAAAAAAAAAAAAGAAGAAGGGGTCGATTTAGTTCAGGGGCGAAGCGACTGAGGTCAGCGCAGACCTGAGTTAAACAGCAGGGGCAGAAGCGGGTCGCGGCCATCCCGCTGGCCGTGCCACCGGCCGAGCCTGAGCCCTCGCCAGCCACGTGCGGGAAGTTACCTTCCTTCAGCAACACGTACCTTGTGCGTTCGAAAAGGCTGCACGCCGAGGAAGCTCAGAATAATGCGGTTTAAAGGTTTGATTTCAAGGGGGGGGGGGGGGGAGGTTGTAAAATTGTCTTGCAGGAATGCCGAACGAGAGCGTACAAGCTATAAGCAACAACTAGATTTCGGTGGGGTTTAGCTTGCCTGGTTGAGCTGCCAGCTAGCCAGGACGCACGGACCTAGCAGCTCCCCGTCAACGAGCAGTCACAGAAACAGATTTTTTTTAAAAAAAAAAAAAAAAAAATCAGCTAATGAGGCTAAGTGAAAAAAAGCCGGTAACTCCTCGGCGCGGGGTGACCCTGCCAGGCGTCAGGCGTGCCCTGGGACAGGCGAAGGCGCAGCGCCGGCGTGCTCGCGCCCGCCGCACCTTTGCAGTGCCTCGTTACAAACCTTATGTCCGTAGCCCAAACGGACGGGTTTTACCACGAGGCGGGACCGGGGACGTCCATCATCCTCATTACATCAGGCTGTTTGCAATACGCTAATTGTTCTGGCTCTTTCTCACATTTCTTTTCCGCAATAACTTGAATAAAGTTTTACAATAGCTTATGCAAACCTAACAATGTTTTTCCACCTGATATTTTCCTTTAGCAAGCCGTGCTGCCGTCGTGCTTCCCTGATAACCACCTTCCTGCCGAGAAGCTGTTTGTGTTTTCTCCTTTCGGTGCGTCCTGGTGATTCTCCCAATCCCCAAGGTCCGCGCTCCTCCTCCGGGCGCCCCGGGGGCAGGTGCCCATCAGCGCACGCCGTCCTGCGCCCTGACACCACGCCGAGAGGCTACGCAGAGCAAATCTGCATTGTCAGGCGTTAGTCGTGTTGTAGAGCACAGCCCTAACTTCCTAACCATTACCGCTTCACCTTCTTCAGCATTGATTTCCCAGCCTTCTCACAACAAACACGGACCTGTTGGAGCAGGTCCAGAGGAGGCCACAAGAATTATCCTCTCCTACGAGGACAGGTGGAGAGGGTTGGGGTTGTTCAGCCTGGAGAAGAGAAGGCTGCGGGGAGACCTTACTGCAGCCTTTCAATGCTTAAAGGGGGCGGGCAAGAAAGATGAGGACAGGCGTTTTAGCAGGGCCTGTAGCGAGAGGACAAGGGGTGATGGTTTTAAACTAAAAGAGGGGAGATTCAGACTGGGTATAAGGAAGAAATTTTTTACGATGCGGGTGGCGAAACCCTGGCCCAGGCTGCCCAGAGAGGTGGACGATGCCCCGTCCCTGGAAACATCCCAGGATGTTTGATGGGGCTCTGAGCGACCTGATCTGGTTGGGGATGTCCCTGCTCAGGGCAGGGGGTTGGACTGGATGGCCTCTAAAGGTCCCTCCCAACCCAAACCATTCTGTGATTCAATGATTCACTGCCGCTGCATTTATGTTTCAGATTACATTTTTGCTGCAAAATGAACTCACTTTCACCAAACTGAGTCTTACTTTGCTATTTCCCGTTCACACGTTTAATCTCTCGGGTCCCCTGCCTTACTTTCCTTCCTGCAATGTACGATGTCTGTTCATTTTCCCCCACGGTTAATACAAATGCTGGGTAAAGTTCCTCCCAAGCTACGCTACGCAGTGTTACGCTACCAGGATCCTCCGGTGATCCCGCTGGCCTCTCCAGCTTCCCCTCTCCTGTACTCGGGTATTTCTGTTTTCTCCCTACAGCCTTCCCTGCTTTCCCAGGCTGGCCTCTCTCGCCTTTGCTCTCCTGTCTGTAGGCGAGAAGTAGGCAAAGATTTTATGTCATTAATCACAATGTTATGGTTACAGAACGGCAGTAGTCTGAGGGGAGCTATTTCCTTCTAATTACTGAAATTAAAGTCAAAATTATTATTGCTTTTGGGGAGACAAGCAGATTGACAATGTACTTGCTCTGTCATCCATGGTGAGGTAAGGAAATAATGGAGTGGAAAAGAAAATGATAGACATAAAAAAAAGCCCTCCGTCACACGAATGACCTTGGTGACAAGAACACTCTGCTCTCAGGAACGCCCTGGAAAGAGTTATTTTCTCCCAGCCGGGAGCCCAAAACTGATGGAAGTCCCTGCTAATTTCATAACGCTGTAACTGCGGGACAAAGTGAAAAGACCCAGGAGGTAACCGTGCCCTAACCTCAAACTCCTTCTGATGTCCGTGGTGCTCCGTGCCTGCTTCTCGATTCAGTCCAGATCTCAGCAGCTACAGACTTAGGAAGGAAAAGCCCAGAGCACTCTCTTCCCCACCCAAACCACAAGCTGATCGATTTTTTTCTCGGCAGTTCGGTGTGCCGTTGATACAAACAGTCCTGCCACCAGCACGGGAGGAGGCAACGATGCCTGGCAGCGCCGTGAAACGCTGATTCGGATGCAAAGCCACTCAGGAAACCCATGTGGGGATTTCCCATTCAAATTCAAATTGAGATTCTGAATGTTCTTGCGTTGCAGAACAGAAAATTCCGCCACGAATCATCAAATTAGTTCATAAGCAAATGCGCACCAAAATCAGAGACGCCGCCAACGAACCGCGCAGCTGGCGGAATTTCCGCGTCCCGCGTGGCTACCCAGCTCCAGCTCAGGGTGACCACGGACGGAGCAGCCTGACTCCCGCGGCCTGTGGCACCGGTTACGGCAGCGTTCAGCGTTGGCTGCGTTGGAGGTCAACGCTGGTTACGGCAGAGCCTTTGCGTTTCCGCGAATCGCCACAACCGCAAGTGCCCTCTGCCTCCCGGCGTGCCCTCTGCCAGCGTCAGCAACCTTCAGCTCTGCCTCTCACCTGAAAATCAAATTCACGAATACAAAAGCCTGCTAGCCACAGCGGGATGCCGCCTGCGACGGATACACGGGACGTGGTCCCACACACCCTGCTGCAGGGGCGGCGTTCTGCGTCAGTGCACTGAAGTCATGAATCCGTTTCCATTTTTGCAGGAAGTACTGGGTAAATCCAAAGGGAGACCCATGTGGTGAAAGAGGATGTCAAATATAAGCGCGAGCGTTATGAAATATTATGGTAGCGTACCTTCGGGACTGTGATGTTCAACTTAACCGTACGGTCGTGACCACACCGTCCCGGTCGCATTCTTCTGTTTGAGCGTTTGGTATATCTGAAGGCTGGGAAGGAAAACTGGAAAGTGAAGCTCTGGCCCTTTTGAAGCCCAAGGCCACTGACTGCGGCCAGGAAGGTTCACCCGAAGCAGGAAAATGCAGGAGGAGATGTGTACTGCTGGTTCCCAAAGAGCTCTGAGAAGGGGCAGAATATTCCCCTGCTGCTGGCACCTCCAGCTGCCGCCCGGGGCCACGTTTCTGGGTGTTCTCCTCGGGACAGACACCGCACTTTAAGCCTCATTTCTTCCTCACGAGGCAGAAAACCACGGTAACAGCAGCGTGACAGCAACCGAAACCGCTTTGCTTACACCGCCGCGTGACAGCAGAAATACAGCACGCGAACTTGTTTGCAGCAGCGCTCACAAACCAGGAGCCGCAGCCATGGCACAGCAAGTTCAATCAACATCTCCTAAAATATAAGTCACGACTAACATTAACTCACCTACTTACTACATGGTTCATTCGGAGAGGCGGGGAGTTATTCCCAGGGGCCCGGCAGGACCGTGCTGCCCTGACGGCACGCAGAGCCCCCGCCGCCCCCAGCCACCCGCGCTGCTTGCAGGCGCTTGTAGTTCTGCTGACTTCGGGGGAACTACTCCCGACTTACGTCCAACTAATTTGTAGCAACATCAGGCTTCAAAACTTTGAGCCGTCAAATGCAAATGGACACAAACAATACTTTTTTCCCCCTGCTATTCCGAAGGTAACGCCAGTTTTACAATTACTGGTGAGACCTGGCAAATTCAGACTGCCTTGTATTCACTTTCCAAATCCAGAATATTTTTATCCTGTTTCTGCTGGGCTGCGAAGCAAAATGAAACATCTTTCTGAAAAACGCAGGCACGGCGGCTGCTGCTGCCTTTGCATCCCACTCAGGTCTGGGTTACTCCTTGAGTTTTCCTTTTGGAAGGCAGAAGCTAATGGCTGGCAGAGGGACATGCCGGGGAGCTCCGCAGCAGCAGCGGGGGTGCGGAGCCGAGGCAGCCTTTGCCTACACCGGAGGTGTCCCACAGCACAACCCCAGCGTGGCCCGTGTACATGTGTCGCAGTCCGATATTCTCTCCTACCTCGCCTTTAATATGAAAAAACTTAAAATCTTGTCTTGACCAATACGGTAAAAATATTGGTCAAAAGATGGACTTGAGCAAAAGAGTGCTTTTTCCAATGTGGGCGTTTTTTTCCCCATCCGTGCTGCTTTCATGCCTTTTTTTTGCAGGTTTTAAATGAGCTGCCAGCCGTGCCGAGGCTCCCCTCGCCGAGGATGGATTTCCTCCATTAAGAGGGCAGCGTTATTTGGCTGGAAGAGGCATTAGGTCGTCCTGAATAGATCGTCAGAGCTATTGATTTGATTGCAGCGCATGCATTTGCGTTGGCACTTAGGAACCTCTGCTTTAATGATCGATGCCCATTTGCTGCTTTGCTCTTGTGAGGTCACACATAGACCAACATCCAAAGGGGAAAAAAAATTAAAAATTAAGTGTTTCCTCACATGCTGCACATGCCAACCCTTTCTGCCCTGTGGGACTCCTCACAAGGTATCGGGGAAGCTAAAAATATGCCTGGGTTCAATAAGCAACAGGGGAAATTCGATGAAGATCTATCCCAGAGGAACAGGCACACAGACACCATCTCCGGTTGTTGCCCCAAGGCACAATTCAAAACAACGTGACAAAAATCAGCGTTTGGGAGAATTGTCATCAAATCCCATTTCTCCAGCTCCTCTCTGCGTACGAGTACCGACCCCACGAGAGCATGGGGCGCCCGGCGCTGGGAACCGCCGTGTCCTGCCCTGACTTATGCAACTCTCGCATAGGTGCTTCTTTTTCACATTTTTAACTCAAAATAGTTCAGAGTAGAAGCGGTGCCAGAACAACACTCACCAAGGAATAAGATAGAATTGCTCTTTGAAGATGCTGCGCTGGATGTACCTACGCTAATTACCAGAAAGCATCACCAGATCCGTATTTCTTCCACTGCGCTGTGCTTAACCTCCCTCATAAACCAAAATTACAATGACACCAACTGAATTTTTGACAGCCATCATGGTTTCTGAAATATTTTCTCTCCTGTAAAAAGCGCAGTGTCTTTTGTGCAAGTTCTTGAGAAGCTGCAGCCGGTGTCTCTGCCAAGATTTAGAGGCTCGGGGCTGGTCTGGGGAGGTTAATAACCGAGTGTCTGCAGCAGCTTCTCTTGGTTCCAGGTCAAGCCACGGATGAAGAGGGTATAAGCAGGGTTATTAAATTTACAGACAATACCAAATGTAGAGGCAGTGCAAGAAGAGTGAGGACAAAACTAGAATTTAAAATGTTTTGACAAACTTAAATAATGATTTGAAATTTAAAAAAAAAAAAAAAAGGACAATTAAATAAGAAGAAATTCAAAGTACTAGACCTGGGGAGGAATAATCACCTTCAAACTGACAGAGTGAAAGGAAAGAGTGACTACAGTAGTCCCATAAAAGAAAGGCAGCACGGCATAGACTTACAACTAATTCAAGTTTAGAGGACTAGTTCACCAAAACGCACGGGTAAAGCTGGCAAGTTATAGAAAAATATGGCTGTGTTGATCAGAAAATGAAATCAATCTTCATATCAGATAAACAGTTGAAGCAGAAATGCGGCAAACGTCTTTTTCTGTGGAGAATAAATGGCTATTAGCTGAAGACAAGCACTCAAGCAGTCTCTAAATTTCCCATCTGTGCTATTAGCAAACTAGCATTTTCCCCATTTTTCCTATAAAACAAGTGTAAATCATGACAATAAAATGCTATTGCTATCAGAAGTTGTTACATTTTCCCTCCTGCGGTCCGACGGGCAAGCTGCAGCTCAGCAAAAAGCACCGGCCTGCCCAGACCGTAAATAACCCCCTGCTGCGCTGCCCGTGGGGAAGGGCAGCTGCCAGGCTCCTGGAAACGCACCTGCGGGAACAGTCTCACCAGCAGGTCACCAGGCATCTCGTTTCTATTCATGCTGCTTTCTTTCCTTTCCATCATAAAGAAGGTCCCAAAGATGGGACCCGGAGCAGCCCCCTGCCCTGCTTTCAGCTCTTTTTTCTCCCCATGGAGAAAACAAGTCCTGGCGGGGGGGGAAAAAAAAAAAAAAAAAAAAAATAGAGGAAGATGGATTTTCCTTAGGAAAAAAAGCCCCCAGAATAAAGCAAAAAAAAAACCCAAACAAAGAAAAACCCAAAAGCCATCAAAAACCCTCTGGAGATTGTTCTTTCCCTCTTCCAAAGATGTGACGATGAGTTAAAAAAAAAAAAAAAAAAAAAAAGAAGGATTCTAGTATTTTGACCTGACTTGGCCAGGCAGTTGGACTAGGTGATCGTTGCAGGTCCCTTCCACCTAACCATTCTACTCTACTCTACTCCACTCCTATGGTTTTCTACAGTTTCGGTGTGAAGAGAAGCAACCTTGAGGAGACCCCGAGACGCAGGGAAGCGCAGAGGCAATGAGAAGAGCCTGAGGGATGGTTACGGGACCTCTGGGACAAAAAGCGATGCGAATACAAGAAGTAGCGCGAGAAGGCGGTAACAGGACCTCTGCTCCTGCGGAGGACGGGAGCCCCGCGCAGTGTGGCAGCAGTCACTGCGCTGCCTGGTTTTCTTCCAGTAAATTAGCAATTAGCCTTAATTAAAGAAACCAAAATGTCCTACTGTCTGCTTTGTATTGTACTCATCCCTGGAGTGAATGAGAGAGGTCTGCCCCGTCCCAGCAGTTCAGCTTGTCTTGTCTCCTTCCACCACCAAATCTTGAAAAAAATACCCTAATTAAGACAATATACTCTAGTGAAGACAAGAATGGAAAAAATAACTCATTCCAGTATTAGAGCAAAAGCTGTTCCAGTGTATCAAATGAAAGGGGAAAAGCTAAGACAAGCTGTCAGCGTTAATACAGAGGGGCAACTGCAGCTATTGATTGTTTTTAATTTTTCTTTAAAGCGTGATCCACTTCTGACCGATTTCTATCAGCAACATCAGCACCAGCCTTCCCCTGTCCTGCTTCCTTCTTTTCAAGTCTGTAAGGTCATTTTGTATTCCACTATTCACCAAACATCCAGGAGATCTGGAAGGATACGCCCTATTGCAAGGCTTTTATTTTTAATGCTAGGTCGAGGTGTCTCCAGCCTGACAGTTAAAGACGCGATCACAGTCTAATACAGAGGGCTGTGCATTCCTCCAGAACATTAAATCAAGTGGTACAGCATACAGCACCGCCGGGCAATGAATGAGAGAACGCCGAAACAGCATCTGCTTTTCTGCCATGTATTAGCACGGCTCCGAGCGCCGAGGTCAGTAACGGCCTCGAATTATCCCTGGGGCTTGACCCAAGTGCGGGAGGATTGCTGAGGGAGGCAGACGGCCGCCTGAATAGCAATTCACCATTAGACCCCATCCGCTAAATTAGATCATACAATGAACCGCCGCTCGCAGGGAAAAGAAAGGGTATGTAGCCTCAATTTGCATAAGATTAAATATTATTGAATATTTAAAAGCCATACTAAGAAGAGTGTATTACAAGAGCTTGTATTCCATTAAAGAAAGGAGGACCGCGAGGGACCTTCACAAATACCACTGATTTCTGTTACAACACGCGTAACGCCCATCAGCGGTCTCAGGCTAGCAGCCCGCCCGTGCCCAGGCGCCTCGAGCCCTCCGAGCAAAGAGGCTCCCGTCGCCCAGTTGGTGTTGCCGTGTCGAACCCTGCTCTCCAGCACGAGTCACCTCGTCCTTGTCATTAGTTACTCTCCCACAGCTTTAGGTCACCCGTCGGTTTCTCCAGATGTGAGGTTACACAAATGCACGCATTCCTGACAACTGAAGAAATGTGGGAAGCTGGATTTGTTTCATTCTCCAGCTGGGTTTAAGGTACACACCCGATCTATGCACACACATATAACTGCGTATGAAATACACACCCAAACAAGGTTTCTTCCAGCTCCCCAGTTTTGATTCCCTTGCCCCATTCATCGGGATGATTTGGGGCAAGGGAAGGATGCCACCAAGGGCAGGGCTTTACAGCGGATGCTGCAGCGGCTCTGCACAAGCCTGCGTGCGCCATACGGAGTTTTACATGGACGGGCTGAGGCAGAGGGATGGGAATGTGGTTCTGAGGTTGGGATCAGCAAGTAAGGGAGTCCTGGTGAAAAAGGTAAACATTCTTGTTTCCATTTACCCGCCCCCAGCCCTCCATACCGAGGGCCCTAAGGATGTGCCTGTGTGCTACCCGCTTCTATTCCCAGTCTGAGCCGCCTCGATTCCCGATACACCAGCTCTTTGAATTAGAGGCTAAAATTTGTGTCTTCCCCAGCAACAAAACCTGTCCAATATATAAGAGCATCAGGCTGTGACGACGGTTATTTTCGATCTATCTGTCATGCCTCCTGTTCCTGCTGCGGCTGGAGGGCTCCTGCCCTCCCTTTCAACCCTTCCACCACTCGACCTAAAGTTTGCAAGACACAGCGGTGACATTTGACAGAACAAAAAGATTCATGCAGGCTAAAAGAGATAATAAAGCGTGTGTGTTTCCAGCTCTTTGACTTCCTTTATAAATTTTTTTTTTTTTCAAAGTTACAGTGCCAGAGAGCCAACCCTAGGTCATTTGTAGGCTTTTATGATCTCCCTGTTTGAAGTCTCAAATCATTAATTCTTCCCCAAATAAACTCACACCTTGCGAAAATGTGCAGTTAGTGCTGTTTCTGCTGGAATGTAGGCAGCTAAAAATACACCCAATTATTTCTGCTTGAAATGTCAGCACAGACAGGTCTGGAAATTCTTCCCTTCTCGTCACATCTTAAATAAACTAGCCCAGGTCTCCTTTCTGCAGGAAAGTTTTATTTGCTCCTGAAATCCAGGAGAGAAGTGGATGTGAATCTGGGCACGGGTCAGGCTTCTTTGAAAAGTTTGCAGGGAGGAGGGGAAAAAAAAGTTTGATCTTTGTGGAGGAAGTCAGGCTCTGTCCTAAGTCAGATTTCTTGAACTTACGGATCAAAGTTGCTCTTTGGGCTGCAGCACTCCCCTGGTTTGTAAGGGCGAGTGCCAGAAAGGCAGGACGGGCTCCTTCCCGGAGCGGGGCAGGGGCTCCTCGCTAGGTCAGCGTCAGGGCGCTCACACCCAGAGCACAAATCACACACGCACTACACCCGCCAAAACATGAAAAAAAAAAAATATATATATATTCTTCATATATTCTTCTCTCTCCTGGGGCCAAAACTGCTGTGCGGGGCGAAGAGGAGGGGGTCATCCTTTTTTGCAGGAAGGTCTTTATTCTGCTTCCCTACACCTTTCCCAGCGTTAATGCCTCCAGGCTGTAGCCTGCCTGCTCTGCCACCGCCCCATCCCTGATCTCCTCTGTCCTGGTCTTAAGTCAGGATCAGGAACGGAATCCAAATACCCAGAAAAATCGGTCAGGCTAAATGCGGTTGAAAACCTGATCTTAGAGCAGCTCGAGAAACAGCACGGGCCGGCGCTGGTTAGCGCGTATCTGTACTAATCTCAGCGACTTAATTCAAGACGGAGAAGCTGCCCATTTACATTTTATCTGATTCAAGGCATGACTTCCCTCCGGATCATGCTCTGTTTAATATAATAGCAATGCTTCAACTTAAGCCTCCCATGTTTAATTTATATCTAATAGGCATTTTTCAGCATTTCTCAGCCTGGCAGGCTGCCTGTGTAACACCTTTGGGATGCAATTCCTAAAGCCTATAGGAGGCAGTGAATCTTACACGCCACGCTTCAGTTTACCAGACAGAAGTAGTGGTTTTTATCTGCTGGCAGTCAAGTCCACAGGAAGAAACTGTATGGAAACTGCCACTTCCTTAAGCCGTTGCTGAGGGGATTCATTATTCATCTCAGCGAGGGTTTCCTTACGACTGTGCAAAAGTCTCTTTCCTCCAGTGTGGTTCGGGCTGCTCAGAATATTCCCACAGACGTTTCTCTTGTAGCATCTCCCAGCTCCCTTCTTCCTCACTCAATACCTTCTGTTAGCATTCCCAAGGAAATAATGTCACACTAATAACTAATTTTTAATAAAATAATAATTTGAGGGTAAGTTTACAGGAAAACAGAGCCAAGTGGAGCCGAGCATCGGGAGGGCTGCGGCACTGTGCGGCGGCACCCCAGCCGTATTAAAAGTCTCACTCTCAGAAAACCACAAGTAACTAACAGAAAGCCAAAAGTGCCCTTGCAATTGCCTTCTAATGCAAGAAAAACTACCCCAGAAAACAGTTCCTGCGGCACCTTCAAGAAAAGACTGTTTCTCTGTTCCACTAAACGGCTTCCCAGTGGGCTGCCAGGGCAGGGTGTGCATCCCACAGGTTATCCAGGTACCTGAGCTCCCGGGTTCCAGCTGCCCGGCACGGCTCGGTGCCCATCGCTGCATTTACCGTCTCCATGCTCAGCCCAGAGCCCCGTTATTCAACCCGCCAGCACGTCCTGTCAACAGGTTTCAGCTGCTTCGTCGTTCAGACAATTTTAACGGATGCGATTAAAGACTGGAGATGCTAAGTGTCCACTGGAGGTGATCCATTCAAAGAGAAAAGAAAAAAAAACAAAACCCAAGTGGAATATTTTCTGAAAAAACTAATTAGGAAAATATACGATTTTGTACAATACATTCCCGGGAAGCTTATTTATTTATTTTCTTGCTTAAATCCTTCATGCTGCTCATATGCAAGGTTTGGCACAGGAACGCGAGGAGTGTGACTGTTTCCGCTGTGATGGTGCATTCTAACGTCTTCAAGCACGGGGGGGGGGGGGGGGAAAAACCCCTACAAAGAACAGTTTGTGGCTGTTCCTTAGATACTTACCGAGGGTTAAGCAGGGAGAGTTTACAGGTGCGTGAGTATTACAGCTTAGTGCCCCGCAGCCGCCGGTGCCGAGCAGCCCCCCAGCGTCCCCTCTGCTGAGGACACCGGCCGTCGAATATTCCCTGGAAAACTCCTTCCAGCTCCTTGTCCCGCGGTGGGACAAGGGCTATGCCGATAAAAGCCAGTAAAACAGGTGGGAAGTCGCTCGTCCAGAGCCCCGGCGGGATACGGGGGGTGCTGAGGGCAGGGTCCCCACCCCTGCCCTCGTGGGGGTGGTGGGAACCACGTCCCCGGGGAGATGCGGTCTGGCACGTAACCCTGAGGCTGTCGTGAAATTAAATGCTTAATTAGAAAGCACCAGAACTGAACTTGCTTGCGCAGCCTGCGTTTGCTCCCTCTCCTCTCTCCACAGCAGTACAATGTAATTTTTAATTATAAGACCCCGTGACAGTTTTTTCCCCACTCCTGGTTTTTTGGGGTTTTTTATGCAGCTTTTTGTGCAGCATTTTCTTCAGTGCTTTTGTCCCTTCCTGTTCAACCTCTTGCCCTGGGCTTTATTTATTGCACATAACTCAAACTTTATTCCAGGCAGAAAACTATAAATTTTCCCCCATGTTCCTCTGTCACGCCCGTCATTATGTTATTGGAGTACTCCATAAAAGCTAATTGGTTTTTACCAACCCCCTGGGAGACAAACAGATTTTATCTTCCCCTAATTTTACAGGCTGGAGTTTAAGACAGAGGAATTGAGGCCAACAGTATTTTGAGAGCCCTGTTTAAAATATCGGGAGATGTGATCTTTTGTAGTTCTTTGCCCTATATCGCATTTGAATTGTTCAAACAAGGGCTTCATCGACTCCGGCCGCAGCACTTCAGCAAACGACACTATAGTGCAGCAACCTGAGCCAACAGAAACAGGCAGAAAAAGTCAGTTCGACGAGGATATTTAAAAGCCTGCAAGAAAGAAACCAGACCTCTAAGGTACCAAAGCGGTGATGGTTCTGAAGAAAACCTCGGGGTGTCCAAAATCCGGCCCGAAGCAGCGGGGCAGAGCTCGCCCGGGCAGCCGGCGGCAACGGGCACCTGCAGCCGCCAGACCCGCCTTGGCACAGCCGAAAGGCACGGCGGCACCAGACTGCGCTTGGCATTCAGAAACCGTGCGGTGCTCCTCTGAAGAAGGAAACCGGTTTGCTTCTGGCATCAAAGAAAAGACCCAGCCTGCCACGAGCTGTTGTATTACACTGAATCAAATCCATCCTGTGTAAAAACCAGAAAGGACTATCTAACATTAGAATAATTAACAGCATCTTGGAAGCCTTTATCCCAGATTTGAAATAAAAATAATATTTCAGCCCTTTTTCCATTGATCTCAGCGGAGATCTGCAATCGCAATGCCGCTTCCCCTCGGGAAACCCACCGCAGAGCGCTTTGCCGGTGTCGCACTACCTGGTGCCGCTGCCTTGCGCAGCTCCCTTTTGCTCGGGGGAAAAAAGGCGAGATCTGGGCAATGCCCTTTAGCGAGTTCAGCAGGATCTGCTCCCGTGGGGCTGCACCCCGAGCCCCTCCGCCGCTGGAAAGCCGTTCAAGTCCCGCAGGTCGGACGCCCGGCTCCCCAGGATGCCATGGCGTGCTCCCAGGGGCGCGGGAGGAACCGCTGGAGGGGAATATGGCCAGGGAATAGGAAACAAAGGACCGCAAGGCGCCCGGGGGAACCCCAGCACCGCGATGCAAAAACACAGAGGGACTTGCAGCCCTCCTTGAAGAGAGCAGCTGGTGTCCGCTCAGGTCCCTCAAGACAGTGCGACTAATTACTGTTGCTGCTGTCTCTGGCAGAAGGAAGAGACTCAGCATTTTCATTTGCTTGAACTTTTTTTTAAAAGAAACATGCCTTGCCCTGGCAAGGAAGGGCTGGACAAGCCACTTGGGACGGTAAAGGGGAATGCCGTGTACTGCGGGCTGCTCCTCGCTGCTCCCCGATCCCGTTTTAGCACCAGACGCCGTGAATCATACTGCTGCATATTTTATGACCACCAGCAGCAGCACAAAAGCGCAGCCCCGTAAAGCCGAGCGGTACTTGCAGAGCATCCCCACCTCCTCCGCTGATGGACTGAGGAGGGCTGGGCTCAACACGGAGATAAACCAGCCTGCTGACTTACCTCCGCTCCGACCTGGGGGACCGAGACTGCCTAAGATGGCTTTAAAAACATGTAATTGAGTCGCAGCGTTTCTTTGACGAAAGGAGGAACTTTCATCTTGCTTGGTACAATGGCAAAACCACGCGAAGGTTTATGAGCTCTCAGAAGCAACTAAACTGAGCAGGACATGGGGACTCCGGAGTCTGAGACTTTTGGACTCTCTCAAAATCACTTGCAAACACAATGGGAGGGGAAAAAAGCCTCTCTGCACAGCCTCCACACAAACGAAGGGAATATAATTTAAAATGTACCGATCTGTTGCAAGAATAGTTCTGGAGTATTACATGCTAAGACAGAACTTTTCATAAGAACCATTCAGAAGAACACTACGGCAGTGAATAAGCTCACCTGCAGGAGTAAGGGCGATTCGTTGGTGAAACAGTCTTCCAACTGAAATGCCAGAGTTCTCCAAATCAAGAGCTGAATCCTTTTTAAAATGCATTTTACTCAAATACAGGAAAAACAGGCTGATGCCCTCCAGCCTACACCGAATTAGCTAGCCCGGCCTTCACCGTAATGGTCCCTTCTTGCCTAAAAATCTGCGAGTCTCTACGGGAAGGCAGCCCTACCGTTTGCTTTTAACAGCTGGGTAAACGGCCAGGGACACCCAGGGCGCTGCTCAGACTCAACCCGGCAGCTGCAAAGCTGGACCCAGCGCTGGAGGATCCGTATCCAAAGCCTGGCTTCCACCCAGCGCCCGCTGCACTGCTGCGAATCGCTCAAACGCCAAGAGCAATATTTAATGGGAGTTTGAGAGTTGGTGCTGTGGAATGATTACCGGGGGTAAGACTACTGAGGTTGAAATTATAGAGGCTAAAGTTATATCCACATTTCATAAAAGTTAACTTCCAGGGTGGAATATGGTTGACGTGCTGAATATCGGTTCAGTGATCGTTCCCTAAGCAACACCCCCTGCAGTCTGAGCTGTTGGCAACACCGGGGGAGCTCGGTGTACCAGTTGTAAGAGGGACAATTGGAGGAGGGAGTGGAGCGAAGGCTCCACGGCCCAACTCCTCCATAAATCACTGCAGGTCCGGGAACTAGATGGAACCATGGAACCATGCCCTGGCCAGCACCGTGCAATTGCAAAATCATGCCCTGTGGATGAACTTTGCTCATTATAACCTCATTATAATACCAAAACACACCTCCATCCCAAAGGTTACCCGCCCCCAAGGTGTGACCACCCCTCACTGAGCTCACGCGTTGAATTTTTCTAGAATATACCTTCAAAAGCAAAGCGAGACAGTTTTACACCAATCGTGACAAAGGTATGTATGACTAGAGCCGCTCAAGCTCCACCTGAAAGATTAAAAATAATATAAATATAGCTTAAGGGAGAGAGGATGTTAGGGAAGATACCATCATCACCACTCTGACTTCTGGGATCTGCCGACGGGCTGAGCCTCTCTTGCCCCCCATTGGGACGCCTGTGGGTGAGATTCGAACACTTGGTTGTACCAAGTGTCTCCCCGGGAAACATTTAGAAATCTCTGTGGAGTCACTTCAGATTCTTCATAATCAGCGCTGCTATTAATATTTGCTATATTTGTATATACTTTTGCAGACAATCCCTGTCACCAGCAATCCAAAGAACCTGTGTATCTGTTGCTCAAATAAATTGTGGCGTGCGTTGGTCCAGTCGTGATAGCTCTTTAGAGCGCGACCGGTATTTTGGCCGCGGTAGCTCGTTGAACGCGGCTAGACTCACGCTCTCAACGCGAGAGGTGCCAAAGCAAGCTCCTCATTTACTTCTCTTCATTGATACTGCACGGTAGGCCTAAATAGAAAGTAAACAGCTCGCAGTCAAACGTTGAAAAATGAGAGCGTACGATCAGCGCTGCGGCTGTGCTCAGTGCTGCTGGTCTTCACGACCTGGGTTATGCGAGCTTAGCACGAATCTTCACGTACCAACAGCTCCTCCCCTGGAAGGGAAGGGCTTTCTAGAGCACTAAATCGTTATCTACTGGATCGGGATGGCAAAGCCCCTGGCGACGAGCGGCTCGTCCTGTGGAGAGGGATGCTTTGCGGTACCCCCCTGCATCCGGGGGGCTGCTGCGCTGGAGCCGCAGGAGCACCATGACCGAGGGTCCCGCGCTGCTGAGCTGGCTTCCTACGCAGATAACACTGTTCTTCTGCTCAACTCTGCTGTTTTTCAAAATTAAATCATTTAAAAGCCATTACTAGAGGTGCTTCCATGCAATATTCATAAGACCACTTATCTCTGAATTCGCTGAAAGCAAAAGCAAGTCACCTGCGACAGTTGCATTAGCAGATTCCCTCAGCTTTCGTTTGACCTTCAAAATAAATTCCAGGGATAATGCCAGTGTGTATGAAAAAATAAAATATAAATACAAAGCATAATTACTGCTCCGACTCCCACCAGGAAGAATTAAAGGACCCCAGACCCATAAAGGACTTTCCTATTGTAACCAGGGGCGAGGTGATATAAAAGACAAATTCTGTCCCTCCTCACTCGACTCCTCCACCTTTTTTCTTTTGTTTACATTATACTGGGCTAAATTCCTTTAATTAGCATGCACACCCCCTTTCTTTTTTTCAGGGCGTAAGAAAGTGCAATGTAAGGAGCAGAGGAAACACAGCAACGCGAGTACGATTGTGTTCACAGTCGTTTCTGACCACCCGAGCCGGAGGCTCTAACCGATGTGGAAACGCCTCCAAACCAGCGAGGGGGTGAACACGCAGAGGGTCCGACAGCCCTCAGCCATGCCAGTCGCAGAGTCACTGCTTCTCCAGGAGACCCTGAGGGAGGGAAGTAAGTGACAAACAGGCGTTTTGTTGCGCGGAAATACACCACGAACCGAGCAAACCCTCGGTGAATCGGTGCCTGGGTTTGCTCCAGATTGCGCAGGGTTTGAGCAGGAGTGGTGGGGCTCCATCCCCCATGGATGAACCTGGCATTTAATTAAGTTGCTCTCTGGAGACGTGTAATTCCTCTATTTAATATTCAGGCTGCCTTTGCAAAGAAATATCACTTTTTTAGATAAAACAAATGGCCACCAGCTATTACGGTGAGGCAGGAACGCATTAACAGGTTAGACGAGAGGGAAACTTTGAGGCGGCACCCGGAGAGCACACCCGAGGCCAGCCGGCGTTTCTGGCCGCAGAGCGTCTGCGAGGAGGGCGCTCCCTCATTCGCACAGCTCGCCTGCCAGCGTCAGCCTGGAAACTCAAACTGCTGCGTGCAACCGGCTCGTCGGCTCTACCGGTTTCCTCACACAAAATTTCCCCCTTTTCCTTTCAAAGCTATTCAGAAGTTGGGTTTGGGGGTTGGGTGGTTTTTTTTTTTTCGGTTGGTTGGTTTGTTTTGGGTTTGATTTTTTTTTTTTTTTTTGTTCTTTTTTTTTAATATAACTTGCTCAGATTTATTCACATTGACACTTATTCAAAACCTGTGTTACCACGTCAGACTACCGACTCCAGAGCGAAACACTCACCAGCTCCAAGTGCTTTTGGTCTGCCTGACGAGACGTCACCGGTGGCCGGGACCGCTTTGCATTTTTTAAAAGCCGGGTGACTTTAGACACGTGCCACCAAGGGTACAACACTGCACCGCGGTGCCGTGGCCCCCCCAGACCAAGCAGAGCTCCTGGCGGCTTGTGACACCCAACAGCAAAGGACAGGCGGGACAGACAGAGAGACTGGAGAGGAGATGCAAAGAAACAAAACAAAACAAAACAAAACAAAACAAAACAAAACAAAATAAAATAAAATAAAATAAGATAAGATAAAATGAAGATAAAATGAAGTAAAATGAAGTAAAATAAAATGAAATGAAATGAAATAAAATAAAATGAAGTAAAATGAAGTAAAATAATATAAAATAAAATCAAATAATAAAACAAAGTAAAATAATATAGAATAAAAATGAAATAAAGTAAAATGAAGTAAAATAATATAAAATAAAATAAAATAATAAAATAAAATGAAGTAAAATGAAGTAAAATAAAATAAAATGAAAAAAATAAAACGAAGCAAAATGAAGTAAAATAAAATAAAATAATAAAATGAAGTAAAATAAAATGAAATGAAATAAAATAAAATAAAAATAAAATAAAATAAAATAAAATAAGAGAAAATAAAATAAGATAAAATGAAGTAAGACAAAATGAAGTAAAATGAAGTAAAATAATATAAAATAAAATAAAATAATAAAATGAAGTAAAATAATATAGAATAAAAATGAAATAAAGTAAAATGAAGTAAAATAATATAAAATGAAATAATAAAATAAAATAAAATGAAGTAAAATGAAGTAAAATAAAATAATAAAATGAAGTAAAATAAAATAAAATGAAATAAAATAAAAAAATAAAATAAAATAAAATGAAATAAAATAAAATGAAGCAAAATGAAGTAAAATAAAATAAAATGAAATAAAAATAAAAAATAAAATAAAATAAAATGAAATAAAATAAAAATAAAATAAAAAATAAAATAAAATAAAATGAAATAAAATAAAATAAAATGAAGTAAAATAAAATAAAATAATAAAATGAAGTAAAATAAAATGAAATGAAATGAAATAAAATAAAAATAAAATAAAAGAAAAGAAAAGAAAATAAAGATAAAATAAATAAAATGTTAAAACCACGAGCAGGAAACCCCCCATCGCCTAGCTTTGCTCGCGAGCTCCCCGGGCCGGGCTGGTGCCGTCCGCGGTTGCTTGGGGAAACGCTTGTCCTTTTGCCCCGAACGGCCCCAAGCCGCTGCTGCAGCGCGGGGCTCCCCCCGCACCACGCGCGCTGCCCACGCGGCCTCCTCGCGCCACACGCGCCGTCGCGGCGTCGTTCTGACCGCGGCGGCGCCCGCGAGCGCCCTTCCCGCGCGAGGCCGCGGGGCGCGCGGCCCCCCACGGCGCCCAGGCTAAAGCGATTTAGAGGCGTCCGCGAGGGCGGCAGACGGGGCCTTCCCTCACGCGAAGCCGTACAAGCGCGAAGGCGAGTTCCGACCCCCGCCCCGGTTTTCCAGCCGAGCGAGCGGGAGTCGCTTTCCCACCGAGGGCGCGGAGCCGAGCCGGGGCTGGCCGAGGGAGGGCGGCGGGAGGAGGCGGGCTGGCAAGGCCCGGCAGCGCGGGTGGGAACGACGGCAACCCGAGGAAACCTCCCTTCCTTGGGAGAACAGGCTGTAAAGAGATGAATGAACACTCACGTTAAGCCGTGATCGATACACACCTCCCAGCGTCGACGGCTTACCTTCCAGACAGCAAACAAGCTTCGTTTCACAACAGAAAGAAGCCTCTGGTTTATCATCACGTCCCCACAAAAAAATCACGTTATGCTCAGCCGGGCCTGTAAATCACTACCCACTGCAGGCGTAGGGCTGTCGCACGGCATCGCAAACCCAGAGAACGCGGCCGTCACCCCAGAGCGACAGCAGGGTTTGAATTTAGTCCCGCGCTTTCAGCATATGCAAATTGTACGTCCAGCTGTAGAAACAGATTAAAAGGGCAATTTTTGTCTCGGACGCTTCCCAGTGCTGAAACGCAGATCTCGTCAAATCCAACGATAAAATGATGAATCTTGCAGTGACTTGAGTGAGACCAGCACTCGGCCAACAGACCTCATTGAACAGAAACCAGAAAACAAAACCTACTTTTTTTTTAACTACAGCTTTACATCCAAAATTACGCGTAAATCGAAAGTAAACATACGAATTTGCTCTTCTTCCCAGGAACCGCACGGGGAAAAGCGGTACTTCAGCTCGACAGGTACACGAAGAGCGTCGGGAATACTGCACTCTGCAAGCAGGGAGTTACGCAATGCAGCAAGTATTAAGCTCAGCCCGGGGAGGCGTATTTCCTTTGGGACGCCCGGGTTCATCACCGTCGCGTCCGTACACGTGAAAGCCGCGGCAGCGACGGCCGTTCGTGCCGGCGGAGGCTCCGGCAGCCTCGCCGCGGGCAGGGGCTGCGTCGGCGCAGGCGGGGACCGGCCCGCGTGCGTCTCCTGCAGCCGCACACCGGGAGGGGCGGCCAGAGAACCCGGGTGCGTGCGTGGCTGCATCTGCGGAAACGCCTTGTATTTTGCCCCAGAAGATAGACAGCTGGTCGCTGTTGTTTAGTACAGCCCCCGTGCAATTTGGAAGAGATCCGCGGTTATTTACTGAGGAAATACTGATGTGAAAGAATTACAGGAATAAGGGACTGACGCAGATGGGCCAGACGGCAAACCAAACCACACGGCATCAAACATGCACCGGCCTCCTCGAAGGGAGCTCGGCTGCGCAGAGACAGGAGGGCGACAGGCAGGGAAGGCTCGCTTCACGGGAAGGCAAATCAGTGAGAAAGAAAGAGCGAGCGAGCATTTTACTTCCACGACAAAGCCAAATTTGTGCCAAACGCGCACGCCTCTCTGCTCGGATGTGCTTATTACCCTCATTTTTATTCAAAAAGCTCCCCCTGAGGCAGCACCGAGGGGTTAGGATCCAATTCTGGTTTTAGGAGAGACAATAATAATGGCATCATTAATAGACATAGAAGGTCTTAATTTACCTAAGGCATGCCTCTCTTGTTTCCTTACCTTATCGCAATCACGTTAGACTCATGAAGCATTACCGGGGGCCTAGCCAGTACGTCATCTAAAAAAAAAAGTAATCATGCAAAAAAAATTCTAAAAAATTACATTTAGGGCTAGAAACTCAGGGGGGCGGGGGGGGGGGGGGGGAACACCCACTAACCCACAAAAGATCAAACCCTGCCAACATTACAAAACCACAGCCAGACGTTGAGGGCTGCTCCCAAGATATTAGTCCCTGCAGACGAAGCAAGCTGCAAATGCCCCATGCAACAGCTCCCAGGAAGGCGAACACAGGGTGCGCACGTACGCACACGTACGTAAATAAATACGTGTCGGGAGACGGCAAAGGAACGAAGGGTCCATCGGCACGCTGGGAGCTTGCACGTGAACGAAAGCCGCCTTTGGAGGCAGCTTCTCTCACATTTAACGTAGAGAAAAATCCTCTCCCAGGTTCTGCTACAGGTTTTCTCCCAGTCACCAACCGCAGCTCTGCCGCTCTCACTCCTACGTTCAGCACTTTTTTCCCGACACTAATCCTGCCAGGTACCAAGGTAGCCCCTGGTAACATGCCTCCTTATAAATATTTTAGTTGCTTCTGCATCTCTTACTCCTTAATGTACCAGACTTCATTGTATTTTCTTGCCGCCTGCGTAAGCAGGGGCAGCCCGAGGTTTGCTGGGTGCTTGGCCGGCGCACGGGGAGCCCCTCACCTTGGCCTCGGGCGGCCCGCAGCGGTGCGAGCCAGAAATAATGGCCGTACGGATGAAAACGCTGATTGCACGGGAGTCCCGCAGGGAACAGGTTAACCGCAAGGAAAGCCTGCAAGGTGCTGATCTTGCCGAGCAGTGGGCATCAAGGGAAGCCTGGAGGATTTTTGGCAGCTAATGACTTCTAATGTTGACGATAGCGGCAGGAGGGAGGGGAGCAGGGAGGAGGTACCAGCCCCACGAACCCGAACCCAAAGGACACGTCAGCGTGAGCGGCACCCCGCAAACCTGGCGCTTACCCGGCCTTTGGGAGGGCACAGGGAAACGCGCTCCGTGCCCCAGCAGTCACCGCACACCTAAAATGCTGTACAAAACCAATTTCTCCTAAGAGAGGGGGTTTGGCTTCCACAACCTTTGCTGCCAACCCACGCTCCCGAGCACCACAGCACCATTTTCGGTGGGTAAACTCTCCCACACAACCGTCCGCCCGCCGTGAGACGCTGGCAGGAGGCTAACGGCGGAGCAGAGCGGGGCTCCCATGGGGGCTCGGGTCCCTGCCCGGCTCACAGCTCCACCACGAAGCCAGCGCAGGGCTGGCCGCGTTAGAAATAGCGATCGGCGACACTTTTGTGTCTTCTTCACGGTTAATGATCATAATCCATTAGTGCCTAGATAGACAGTACTCAAATACGCTATATTCTCCCCTGTTTTTTGCCCTTTGCCTTCTGTGGGTATCCCAATAACTGGCTTTACGCTGAGGCGCACGCGTCAGACATCGTAAGAAAACAAGGGAAACTGAGAGCAAGCGATTCATCCCGAAGAGCTGGTTCTTACCTTCCCACATCCCACCTGTTGTCAGCCAGTCTACTAACGGTTTTAAAATTGGGAACGTGCTAAATTTATTTCCCAAATAAAATCTCCGAGAGTGACAATCACTCAAGTCAAGGGAAAAACCGCAAATCCACATGGCGCTAAAACCCAGTGCAGCTCCAGCCTCTCAATCGCCCCCTGCGACTGCTCGTGGTCAGTGATGAACATAGCTGATGAATAAGTAACACATTATGAACAAACTGGGGACAACCATTAGCTATTGGAGGACAGACTGCAAACAAGCAAATAATTGGAGTGACTTTAGCGATTTTATTTCCTAAAAGCGACTGACATGCCTCTAGGAGGGACTGGGTTTATTTGCGCTGGAGGCAGAGGCGACCCGCATGGAGCTTTAGAGGCAAGGAGGACAGAGCTTTAGCACGTGTCACTTCGTTAGGGGAACACCAAGGTCTGATCGGGCACGACAGGGGGGGCAGATGCCCTACAGCCGCAGGACGGGGAGCGGCAGAGGCGCGGGGTCCACGGAGAGCCCCGCTGCAGGAGGAGAGGGGCTCCCGTGGGCACCGCTGCCGCGGGCCGGCAGCTGGCATTGCCGTGAGAGCATCGACGTTCCTTGCTGTGCCACCCCGGGGAGGTTTCTTGCGGCGCTGCCTGGAACAGAGACCGATCGCCCCGGCGCTGCCCGGCACTCCCCACACGCCGGCTCGCAGCCGGTGCAATGGAGCGGCTGTCTGTAACAAGCTCTGTCTCCCTGAAGCCGTCCACGGAGGATGGCAACAGAAACCTTGGCCGTGCGGTGGGGATGCCATGCAACATGCAGCCCCAGGCTGCCGGACCGGAGCACGGCTCTGACGGGCCCTGGTAACTCACGCACAGCAGCAAAGCGGGGGCACCCGCAGCCAGGGAGATGCTTACGAGCCAGGGTTATCCTTCCAAAATGGATAAAAATCAGCTGGATGACTGGCTTCAATTAATTAATAGTTTATCACTTGTCCTAAGAGGACCCGGGCTCATGGACTCATAGTCACCGGCTGGTTGGGCTCTCTACTCTTTTACTATTTCATACATTGGCCAACATCCAGCTGAGCTTCTGCTCCCCAGATCTCTGTGGTAGCTCTCCTGCCACCACCCTTGCCTTGTGCCTTATCCCACTCCGGTCCAAATTTCTGTTCAAGGCATCTGTGGTTCCAAAGAGACCGAATGGCTCCGAAACGGGCACGTGGCTTGGAGAAGAGTAGACGTGTGTGCGCACGTGTCTGCGTGCACGCTGGGCATTTGCTTTAGGACCAGTGCGCTTTGCCACAGGACACGGGCTGCAGCGTACACACCTGGAGAACGAACGTCCATTCAGCTCTGCCTGCAGGACCGCAGCAGGAAGCTGCAAGAGCGGTGTGCCCTCTCTCTGACTCCTGAAGCAGCACTGGTTTTTCATTCTCTCAAAAGCTTTTACAGAGCTGGCAGAGGTTCAAAGAAGAGAGGGAAAAGTGACCATCAGACTGGAAAACAGCCTGGTTCTGATCTTGTCTTCTGATCTTGTTCATGTGAGAATTTTCGTATTGGTATAATTATATACACTTCAACTGTTTCCACACCATTCCTTGCTTACTTTGGCATTAAAGGTTGTTATCAGCGAGAGGATGTTCAGACTGGGATGAAACATCGGCTTGTCCAAGTCTTGCGTGGGAGACTACCATGGAACCCCAGGAACACCAGACTACAGAATGCCAGGGGATGGAAAGAGCTGAGCCAGATCCCCAGCCTCTGAGGAGCTGACGCATGAGGCAGAAAGGATAATTACCACCATCTACAATATTAAATGCAGATGCATAATGATACTAATAAAGGCTAGTATCACTTTCCAGTGTATATATAGATTTTATATATTTATATATATATATGTCTTTATCACATCCATTTTATTTAATAATAATAAATTATATTCCATATTCCCTGACTCAGGACCGAATGAAGAGTACAATCAGTGAAACAGAATTCATTAAGGTGAAAAGAAACGTCTTGATTCACAAGGATGACCAGTAGTTATATGGATATCAAGAATATAAAGCATTAAATATGCTGTAACAACGGCATCTTTCAGAAGAAATACAGTTGGTGCGCTAGGGTGGGCGCTATGCGGAAGGTTGCTTTTCTCACCTATACCTAATGCAGGATTTCTGAGACCATTTCTTACACCCATGGTAGGAAGGAAGAGCTCAAGTAGCAGGGTTTTCTCTTTTTCCTTTCAGTTGAAAATTAAGAGTAAGCATTGAAGTGCAAAAGCACAGGGAGGAAGTACATGCTTTGTTAGCTCCTTTTGGAGCTTCAGACCTTTCAAAAACATTTGTTAGGTTGTTTTAAATGCATGGGATATAAATCCTTCTTTTCTTTCTGCTGCTGCATCTACGAAATGCCAAAAATCTTTACTATACTTCAAGTGAAAATGATTTAAAATACATTTTTCTCACATCTCAAATGTGTTCTAGAAATGCACAGTTCATGTTACAGCTCCTGGGATTTCATAATCGCAATAAATTTTCATTCCTGCATACACAGGTTTGATTAAAAGCAAGGAAGCCAGGACCTGCTATTTCCCTTGCCGGGGAGGCTGGGGAGACAGCTGATGGTAAGAACAGAAAATGGTCCAGAAGCAGCAAACAACTTTCAGGTCCAGCTCTTTGCATCTTAAAGAATGAAAAAGAAAAACCCCCAAGGCCATAAACAGTATTCTTGTCTAGCTGCTCCTCGTGACAGTCTCTGTGAAGGGCTGACAGGCAGAAGAACTGTAACAGTTCACAAAGCTTTTTTTGTTGTGGTTGTTTTTTAAAGCAGCCTCCAGAGACAGAGCTGGGAGGAGAGGCAGGCATAGTTTTTGTATCTCCGTTTTGAACCTGAGTTCACCTGAAATGGGAACGACTTTGCAGTCCTTGCAAGCAGACCCAGTCTCTGCGTCCTGCTCCCCAGGACCCTGTAGATCCATCCCGCCCATTCCTCCCTCCCAGAGGCGTGTTGGCACAAACGGAGCAGCGCACCCAGCGAGGCGGCTCCCTCCCACGCCACGCAGGCACCGGTCCCCCCCAAAAAAACCACGAGGTCCGCTCCAGAGCCTTTCCACCCGGGCTGCGCTCCGCCAGCAGTGCTGGTACTGCAGCCTGGGTCTTGCCTCTGGAAACGTGGGGCTAAGCGACACGGACGGTGACAGCACCGAGGTCTTTGGGTACCCGCTCACGCGTGGGGAGCTCACCACCGCTCCAGAGAAACCCGTGCAATCGCTTGCTCCTCTGCTGCGATTCCCGTGCTGGACTGCAGCTCCTTTGACGTGTTTGTGCTAAATTGTCAGAAGAAATTACAGCAAACTTTGGAGGTTAAAAAAAAAAAAAAAAAAATAGGTAGCGTCGGGTCTTGGTTGTTTTCCCCACGGGGAACCCCACCGCCACGCGGAGAGCACCAGGGCAGTGCCAGCACGGGGGTCCCGCTGCCCCCCCCGCTCCCCAGGGACCCCGCAGGCACACCGCCCACCCAAACCCGCCCGTGCCAGGGGACGGCTTGTTTAACGGACTCACAAAACCATGCGTTTAAAGCCAGCTGAATTAAGAAAAGGGCATTTGTGGACAGTCTCAGACATTCAAGAATTTATTTACTTCCTCACCTGGGAGGCTTTCATGCTCGCTGGTCCAGGTTTTTGTGCTTCTCTCCCCAAGAGCTGGCTCTGAGGCGGCTGAGGACGCACTTCTACCGTTAAAGGCCCTTTATTATGCAGTCGCATGCTCTAACCGCTGATGTTCTGGGAACAACACTGAGCTGCTGAGACACAGCTGGCATCATCGTAAAAGCTGACAAAAATGTATTGCTTTATCAATATATAAACCTACCTAAGCAGGGCAAGCTGCACTTGATCTGGTAGAGAGATACGCTTCATGTTCCTATGGATTTCTTGTCCTGTGAGATTTCTTTTCAATACAGAAAAGATCCTTCAGTGGAGAGGAGCTCCATCCAGCCCTGAAGGTGAGGTTACAACCCACACGCTGCTTTGCAAGACACTATTTTGCAGCCAAATCCTGTCAAAGCCCCACTTTATACACCAAAGTCCCGTATCGGGTCTTGCACGGGGAGATGGAGAGCTAGAGCAGCAAAGCACCTCACGAAGCACGACGTGCATTTACTTGCAGAAGAGTGGCGAGGCTTCAGCGAGAGGTACCCGATTCTCACATCCCAGCCGTGAGCACATGGGCTTAAAATATGCTTATGACAAACACTGCTATTTGCATGTCTGAATTCTCTCTTCTTTACGTGGTGAAGAAATGCCAGGGTATTTAAAAAAAACCACCCACCACCAGATTTTGTAAGATTAGGTACACAATCCCTCTGAGAACAGGATTTCCCATTGAATATTATTTTCTGATGCATTTCATATCCTAAGGAACTGCAATTTACTGGGATATGAATCTGATAATAACCTTCATTAAGCAATATTGTAAGGATTAAAAAAGCTTAATGAATATGTTACTAATACTTCTAAGTAGTCAGTCATCATTATCTTTTCTTCATACATGACAGGTATGAAGAAAAGAGATCTCAAAAGTCTCAAAACACACTCGCTGATCTTAACACTGTGGCAATACCTTGCTCTTTCTCCCTTGTGCTGACAAAAATATAAAACATTACTAGTTGTGACTCCGTGAAGAGCAGCCTGTTCTTTCCTGGTCTGAAAATACCTTAAGTCAAGCTTTAGCCTGGAGCAACCTGCAACAGGTCCATTAGGATTTGCTCAAAAATAGCATCATTTAAATATGCAGACATGTATGTGTATATACACGTACATACATAATATATATACACATTTATTAGAGACAGGGCGTTCTATGAGCTTATTCAGTTTCTCTACTTTACAAATTTAAAAGCTCCCTACAGTATACTTTTCCAACCCAGTTTTCAAAGCCTTTCCATATTTTTTTGCCAGAAGATGACGCCATTCTACGAAACTCACCAGGCGTTTTCCAACCTTAGCATCTCCTTAGTATTTTTTTTTCCTCTTCTCTCAACATTTTCTGTACTTCTGTCTTTTTACGTATGCCCAGCAGGTGCAAAGAACTGAGCGAAGCACTTACCTAGTAAAATGGACTTTTCGGTTTCCCTGGAGACCTTCTCACCCCCTTGCTGCAGCCGAAGAGCCTTCTCCATGACGCGGCGGGACGCTTTCATACATCGCCTTCACACACGGCAGCTGCCGAGCCAGGCCAGCAGCACTGCTGCTTCTTAGGTTTCTTCTGTGTCACAGAAAGATATTTCAGAATTAGAAAAGCGGTAAATAAAACAAAGCACGCTCTTACTCAAAGACTACGCAAAAAGTTGTCTTCACAGTTTTGGCTAGAAATCATTTACGTAGGGATAAAATACGCACTTGTAACTAGCTTATTTTCAAACATCCTGCTTGGGCATGTGGATATTCACCTACAATGTAGTGAGGATAGGCAGATACTGAATTTTTTTCTGGAAAAAACACATCACGTGTGTGGGAGTGGAGGCAAGACCTACAGACGTCGTGAACCATGGTTGTGCAACCTCGGTTTTATACATTTATGATTCTTGCAGCTTCTGTTGTTTGACAGCAGGAATATCCCGTGCAGGCACGCTGCTGCATCTTACCAGCTGCAGCTTTGCAAAGCACATGAGTGAAATCATCTTCGTTTCCGAAAGAAACAAATTATAACTACAGCTCCTTCGGGAAGAACAACGTGGTACAAATAAACCATGCCCCGCTTTCACATCTTACCAACGTCCTCTAAGATTTCGCCTTGCGCGGGAGAGCGATGCTCCGGCCCTTCCATCGACTGCGGGCTGGGTCCTGGCCGGGTCTCGTCACGAGGCACCGCAAGACATTAAAGATATTGCGAATATGCAGGTTAATCTAATACGACACCTTTCTATTACCTTTAATTACCTGATCGCTTAACGCTTGCTGTGGAGCGCTTTGGGTCTGAAGGGTGGGTGCTGTAAGACCTTTCTGTTGGAAGCGCAAAGCTCAGCAAACTGGGGAAGCAGAAACCTCCGTAACGGCTTCTCGCAGCCAGAGCCTGCTGCGTGGCGGGTGAGGGCAGGGCGGGCCTGGGCTGCTCCAGCTGCCCCGTCCGCAGACACGCTGCGGCGCCCGACGGCCGCGGCACCAGCCAGCGCCGCGCCGGGGGGCAAGCGGGCGGAGGCTCCCGCTCCTGTTCGAGGTCCGCTCACCCTCACAGTCCTAAAAATACCCCCATAGTGCGGGAAATTGTGTATATGCGTCGGATTTTAGAAAAAAAAAAAAAAACCAAAACAACAAAAAAACTCTGAAAACCAGGATTTTGAAAATTCAGTGCTCAGGGTTAAAAATAAGTGCTGTTTCAGAAGACCTCGGTTCCCATTTAGCGTCTGAAATCCAGACATCGGACCTCAGCGCTGCCCAGAAACTCTGGACAAGGGAGATACAATACAGTTCTCAGGAGATGCTGAACACATCTTCCTCCTTTGCCCACAGACAAAACCACCCTGTAGTCTTGCAACAAAGCAAAACACTGCGTGAGCGAGCGGTGAGAAGCGCCCCTCCACTGCCCGTCAGCAGCACGTGGGGACAGCCAAAAAAATGGCTCAAAACGTAATTTTAGGAGAACTCTGCACTGCCTGAACGCTGCCTCCGTCCCTGCTGTGGAGGAGACCACAGCAAGGATAAGGAATTGTAATAAGGCTGGAAAACCCCTCATTTTCTCGTTGGTGCTGGGGAAGGGGCACCGCAGCGCTGGCAAGCCTGGGTGCCGGCGGTTCCCCGCTGATGTGCGGCACGGGGGTGGCCGCTCTGTGCGCGGCCCCTCCAGATTCAGCTATTTCCCCGCAGAAATTAGCCCGCAGCCTGTCTGTTTTGCAGAATAAGCTGTCACTACTCAACGCCGTCTATTTCTAAACATGACAGAGCTCTCCTGTAATACCGCGTGTCCTACAGCGCGATCACTCCTCTCTGGTACTCCACCTAGAGCCTCCCGCTCAGATAAAAGGAGAAAAAGGCAGAAAATTAGCAAAGGCGGGGGGGAGGGCTCTCCCCACAGATGTCTTGTGTGTCTTGCATCTACATAGCTCCCCGCTAACAACATTAAAACCTGGTTTTCTATAGCAAAAAACCCCCCCACACCCAACAACAAAAAAGCACCCAACAGAAAAACCACTTTTGTTGGGATGAGTAAATGAAGCCTGCGTTATGGTCGGGTAACAGGTCCTTTCATACGTTTGTCCAAAAGCCCTTGTACCTGCAGCAAAGTCCCTTGAAGCTTCCCCACCTTTCATCGTTGCCAAAAAATACCAGATACTCACAAGGAATTTCAAGCAGCTGCTGGAGCCAGCGGGGGATGCCAGCTTGCAGCCGTCCCGTGACGAGCAAAAAGGACACAGAGCCGCAGAGCCAGGAGCCGTGCGCTCCCGCCGGGAGGGGTGCGGGCTCCAGCCCCTGAGACGGGCTCTGTGGGGGCGCAGGGGCCGGGCAGCTCTGCTCCTCTCTCACATAGTGCTCGGCGATGGGACCACGGTTTCCAACCCTGATGGAAAACGCAAAACGCCTTTTCTGACCGGTGGTTCTGGACCAGCAGCGGGGGTAAAGCAGCGTGTTCAACAAGTCAGATGAAATACTAATACAGCATAGGAAGAACTTGCCAGCAAATCAACATGCACGTGCTTGTTGGAGGATGAATCCCCAAACTCTCTAAAACAGCCCCTCGCTTGGGAAATGGGGTGCGTGGGTTTGAACGAGGTCCCTCGGGGTGCCCCCCCAGCTGGGGACAGAGGGGACGTGCCCACAACGCCCCGGGGCTGGCGTGGGGCTCCCCGCACGGCTCCGCGTGCAGGTGCAGGCACCCGCCGGGCTTGGAACAGCTGCAGGATTTGGTAAAGGCACTTATTTACCAAGACACACACAGAAAAAAAATGCACGATGCATGGGGGCTGTAATGCTCTGCTAGCTCCCACCGAGCCTCTCCAGCTCACGTCGTTATTTTAAGTTGATCATTTAGAGAAATAATGCTGACAACATCGAGCAGTTGTAAGTTGCTAGCAAGAACATAATAATCAGTAACATACCAAGTAAGCTGCTAGCAAGAACAGCTTTTTGTAAAGAAAGCTCCTTAAGTTACAGAACGCCCTTCTCCAGGGCATGGACAGCTGTTAAATAAAATTAGCCCTCCTTGACACCACTTTTTGTAGCTTTTTTTACAGGCTCATAAAACAATTCAAGTCGGACGGGACCTCGGGAGGTCACCGAGTCCAACCTCCTGCTCATCCTGGATTCACTCCCCTCTAAATGTTTATATCCTAGGTGTGAAGATATCTGTCTTTAATAATATAAAATTTGGTGTAATCCTTGCCAAATAGGTAAATTAAAACACCTTCCAGTAACATCATCCCATCCGAGCGACCTGACCTGATTTCCAGCTACCCCCGACCGCAGGTAAGCTTGAGTTCTGCCCGACGCCCGCAGGGCTGGCCGGCTGCTGCACTGGGCGCGCGGGGGTAAGCAACAGGGCTGTGAACAAATCCAATTAAATACCAGTACAAGACAGAAGAAACTTGCTAGCAAACGCAGCTGCACGTGCTTGTCAAAAATTAGTATTGTTATTGTGCTACTAAGTCCTCTCTTGTTTGCATTTTGCAAATGAAATTAACAGTCAAATCTGAAATAACTCAATATTGGCATACTATTACTTGTGCTAAAATTTCTCTGGAATCACTTCCACCGCAGCGATGACGTGAACTGATCTCTCCCTCTCAGTCTCCTGAGGATTTGTTTTCATTTATGTTTATAAATCCTTTGGTTTTAAAATATTCTCCCTCCTCCCTTCTTACCAGAACTTATCCAGTTGCTTCAGGACTCAAGATGTGACCTAAAAAAAGAAAATCCTCCGACCACCAAAATAAGACTAAAGCTCCGTTACTGACATCACGCAGTATCTATAACAGATAACCAGATTCTCGGTTTTCCTTCCAGCTCCATGATCAGGGAGTACGTGATACGTGACCATCCAGCCTGGCCCTTCCGTGCCCCGCTGCAGCGAGAACCGAAGCAGGTTTTACGTGGAAACTACTTCTTTCCCACTCAATTATTATTTTTTTTTCCAAACCACCGACGGTTAATGCAGCGTTTGGGCACCATCCAGCACAGCAGGGCAAAACCAGGGGTTCAGCTGCGAGATGCGGACCCCGGCGTGCTTCCTCGGACTCCGATGCACGGCCAAGCTTGGTTTTCTTGCATGATGTTTTCCAAGGGACGTCTGGAGAATCGAGCCTTAAACGCCAGCGGAGGGACGGCCGAACACGCTCGTGCTGACCTGCCCAGCTGCGCTCGCGTACGGCCACCTCTCCATCGCTCGCATCGCAGCAGGGAAAGCTCTTCTATTTCGGCAGTCGCACGTGTAAATAAAGGATCTAAAAATACAGGGGTCGTAGTGGAAAGTCTGGGGTTTTACTGGGTAAAAAATAAGTACATACAGAAAAAGACAAACACACCAGAAGAAAACTAAACCAGTATATTTTAATTCTACAAAAATGTATAAATATTTAAATGTACAGCAAAGAGTACCAGTATACCATTTAATAACCGTTACAACATTTAAAATGTGTAATTCTTTATCCGCAATCTACTTTTATAAATTTAATTTAAATTTGTGTTCCCGGCACTTATTCAGGAGCCTTTGTAAGCGTGTCCTCCAAACCACCGCACCTCCGCCTTTTTTTCCTGCTTCGGGAAATACCGAGCAGAATTCCAACGTTTTTCAAATCAACTTTGTATTATCTCAGAGTACGGTGGCCTTTTCGCAAGGCACCACTCGCCGAGCTGTCCTGAATATGTGCTCGCAGGGAAAAAATAAAATAAAATGGGGGTGGCCACATATCGGAGCAACGGTTCTGGCTGGACGTTATCACACGTTGGCGGATAAGCACGGATACAGAAAGCCACAGAAGCATTAAAACACATTGCTGGCGTTCATTCAACGCCGTCGGTCACACGGGAGCTCGTAGTTAGTAGCAGGTTACGCGTGGTGTAGTCTCACCAGCCGTGGTAGCTGTGGGGATGCGGGCAGGCTTTGCGAAAAAATGCAAACTGTCACGGGCGGGCTGTGGCATTCACCGGCACCGCCCAGCTCCCTTTTTTATCTCCCCAAATTGTTGCAATCTGTTTAATAACTCTGACCAAATTCTGAGAATTGCCCCGTGTCAGGCTCTGCCCAGCGCCCACACGAGATGCAGCCCAAGGGCGCGGGATCTCTGCCTTCAAATAAAAACGTGGAGCTTTGCAGCTTTTCTTCAAAGCGCTATTCGTATTAGAGTGCAACAAATAAATAAATCCTCCTAGTGACTGGGAAATGTGCATCGGTAGAGAAACCCACCTAGGCTGACTGATCCACATGCCCAATTTTGGTTCTGGGGTTGCACCTGGCTTCCCCTGCCTCCGCGGATCGCCAGAAGGTGCCGGGAGATAAAAAGGAACACGGCTTTTTACAGCGTTGATGGTTCAACTTAACTCTTCAAAACGTTCGCTTTGCTGGCGCCACCCAGCATTACAGCTCGCTCGCATTTCATCAAAGCAAGCCTTAAAAAACATCAGAACAAGCAACGCTTTTCCAGTGAAAACAATAGATATTCAGCATTTGTAGAGTTCTTTATATTTCAAACGCATTGTGCAAGCAGAAGTCAATCCTCCCGACACCTTTCTGAGCTATTTTATAAATGGGGAAACAAAGACCGACTGATGGTTTCGGCTGCGGTCTGTTTTGGGCATTGAACTCCAGACACTCGCCGAGACGCAACCGAACGAGCTGTTTTAAATGAATTTAGCCCAACTGACTCGTCAAAGCAACGCCCGACTTCAGTGGCCGGAGGAAGGGCAGGCGTCCAAGCGTGCAGTAACTTACGTTCATTCACTAAACCCCATCGTTTCCCACCTCTGATGCCGTATCAGCATTTCAGGCACCCTCACCATCACCACCTCGCTCTCCGTGAGTGAGGCTTTGTGTGAAATGCCTCCGCAGTGAGACTCGTGGGGTTTCTGTATCCTCACCAAGGAGGTAATTCCAGGATCCGGCCCCTCGAAGCCCATGGAAATACTTGCCGTGACTGAAGTTAAACAGGTACTTCAGTGCTTTTTCCTAGGTCTGAGCGGAATTCCTAGCTGTCAGGCCATCCCGCCAGCGTGCAGAAAACCTACAGCAATACTTTTGCTCCGGCTGTGAGGGATGCACGTACTTGCTCCTAAATAAGTACAATTAAACAAAGGCATTTCCCTTCTTTTTTCCCCCAAGCAGGGACAGAGCAGTGCAGGCACTGACCAAACCTGAACGCCGCAAGCTCGCTATCCTAGTCACGGGATTACACACTTTACAAGGATATCAACCTTTACAGTAATTCTAAGGAGAAAAATACTCTTTTCTTCATCTGTTTTTGAGATTGCACTTCAAGCCTAGACAGCTGCACACTGATTGCACCTTGTATTCACCTTCCAGCTACGACGTCAAGAAAACCTCGTGGTCTGAACAGGGCGGTGTAGGGACTTGGCAGCCTTCGCCCTTTGCAGCCAGGGGTATTTCCTAAGCAGGACTGGCGGCACACAGCAGAGATGGCACCACCAGCTGCCCTCTCCCAACGCTCCAGGATGCCGTAGGACCTTCCGCAACATTTACTTCTGCAATGACATGCAAAAGCCACGTGCCTGGATGACCTACCAGCACGAGTGGCTGTTCATGCGGCAAAAGCCCATGGGAAGGAGATGAAGAAATAATTAATTTTTTCCTACATGGAGACTGGTGTTTACATTTGTTCGTGATGTTTGCATGCCCCTTCTATGAAGAAGAATTACAGCCTTCTCCTCTTTTGCTAGCTTTTAAGCCATATTGTGTACATTGGTGGCGATCTGAAGAGGAGAACTGGAAGTGTTTGACCCTACTTTGAGCAGGGAGGCTGGACTAGATGAGCTTCCAATCTGAGTTAATCCGTGATATTCTAGCTCCCATGCATGCACAGCAATCACTTTTCCAATGTAATATCCTTCTGTTTTTCATTTAATGATGTGTATCAAGAAAATATGGACGATCTATAAATTTATAATACGTACATATATATGATACTATTAATCCGTAACAACCAGAGCATTATACAGAAAATATTGTCATTTTTCATGACCTAGTGCATAAACAGACCTTTTGAGGAACTGTGAGCAAAATAATGGGAAACCATTTCACCACTTACCCGTGCTGAAATTATGCTGCGGCTGCTGCCCTGTGATTTAGGTGTCTCGAACCCTGTAGGCAATGGGAAGTTAGACTAGTGCTGAAAACCCAACCCAGCCCAGCCCGTCACGCAACAGACGCATTTTGGGGAGCGCGTGCTGCTGGGGTCACTGAAGGAAACGTCACCAGTACGTATAGGAAATGTCACCTGCACGTATAGGACCATTCCCCACTCCCTGCCGTGGGCCGGCACGGCATCAGTTCCTGCGACGCCTCCGACGCGACTGCGTGCCATCAGCACATTTTTAATAACCACGCTAACAAAATGATTAAGCCACAAAATTATTAAAAATATAAATAAGCATCTGTCATCGCTATTGAAGCAAGAACATCTGGAGCCAGAACTCAGAGTCGACCCACTTTCATCCTCTGCGTGTAGGGGATCCAGGGATGAAGCTCTCCTTTGTGTCCTATACAGGATGCAGGTATATACTAATGCTTAAGGGTAGCAGCTAGGGATTGAGTTCAGAGCAGCTCTCAGTCTCCAGTGGTCTCAGTTTTTGGTACCTCCACCTGCAACCCCCTGGCAGCTCCCCGGGTGTCAGCCCCAGCTGTTTCTCTTCCCACTGCAGAGAACATTTCAATCTGCACTGGTCAGAGTTACCCACGTGTGTCACTCCTCCTCCTTAACATTGTTCCCCTGTCTTTTGCTGTTGCCTCATTTGATTTAATTTCAGTTTCTGAGTGCAGTCTTTGCTCAGTTTTGCTGCTTTTCCAAACACCGGATCCCAGTTTTTTCCTGGCACAAATCACGAAGCTTTTGCTCTGTCTGGCGACTCTGATGTGGTTCCTCACCGAGTCCCATGTGACACGAGAGAACAGCAGATATCCCCACCATGTTGCCAAGAAAGACCAGCACCAATACATCCGGCATAGGAGACGCCTGCCAGGATGGCTCCCAGTGCCAGTTAGTGTCATAAGGCGTTTTATATTGGGTCACTTCTCCGTAGTGGTGTGTGACACACAGAAAACACCCTCCATCCCAACCTCTTTGATGTAGGGTTCATAGAGGTTTCTCTGGAACCATTTTTGAGCACATTTGTGTTGATAACAGCACGTTTTGACATTTACAGGCTCAGATGAGCTCTTTTGAACACTCACAGGTTTCGAAGGGGCACGTGGAGACCCGCCGCATCAAGGGAACACCCCCGTGACTTTGCTCTGACAGCTGGGATTTGGAGAGGGCTTCAGCACCGCCGGCCTCAGCAAGGAGGAGGGGAGGAGGACGAGGACATCCCGGCTGAGGCAGCAGGTCTGCGCTGGCTTCAGGCACCCAGGGTCATGTTGCGCAGCAGCCACTGCTGGGAACGGCTGTCACCGCACTCCCTCATGGTGGGAACCATCTTGTCCTCCTCCGACGGCTCGTCCAGACACTGGTTGCTGTTGATGTGCCTCAGGGTGAGCTTCTGCAACAGAGAAGGGTATGAGCTGCAGCAAGGTAATTACTGCTGAAAACCAGTAATTGCATGTTTGGTCTTACTGCAGTATTATTCTAGTCACTACACAAGCCACGAGACAGGTCATCATCCCTGGCTGTCACTTGTACAGCTCTACGAGACCTCTACCATGCTACTTGCTGCTCCACGGGGTGCCCAGCTCACCTTCTCACACGTGGCCAGGGAACCCGGGGAGTGAGCGCCTCTGCTGAACCCAGCAACAAATAAATGCAACAGAGAAGTACAAAATAAGTGCAAGGAAATATTATTTCAAAGCAACAGTATTTAGGATTAAGGAGCTTAGACTCCAGCAACCTGAACAAATGCGCATTCAGTGGAAACACATTTGCTAAGTATTATATGAACAACGGTAACACACAGATGACAACTCTTCCATTTCCAACACATTTTTTCTTCTTTGGGACACCCACCCCTTTCTATTCCTACCACATGACAGCATATTTCTGAGGAGTGAGAGAGTCAGAAGGGAAACAGAACTTATTTTGAAGAAATAAATAATCTTCTGTTCAAAAGCGCTGGGAGAGCCTGATCATAAAGAGATGCAGGGAAGTTAAACACGAAGTTGTGGACTTAGGTAAAACAAGACAGGCACATTTGCAGCTGAGCAGCAGGTGTTCCCTCCATCACGCCTCCAGGGTTGAGCTGGGGGTTTTGCACACAAAATCACAGCAATTAAGCACACACCTTAAGCGCCTTTGCTATGAAGTGTCGCATTTACTAACTTACTATTTCCTAAAAGCTCTTTCAGCTCCTGAAAAAAACAATTAAAACCATATTATATGCAAATCTGCACATGCACCTGTATACACGTTAAGTCAGCAGCTGTACGTTTGTGACAGAGCTGCGTGACCCATACGTTGGAACACGCAGGAGCCAGGGAGTGCAACGCTGCAGGACAGCTGCGGTCTGCGTATGGCCGAGGATGAAGCTGGATCTGCGCTGGCAGGGCTGGGGACCGCCTCGCCAGATCCCCACACGCCAGCCCAGCACCCCGTGCTCCCCGGGGCAGAGCTCAGAGCCTGGCTCGCAGAGGGTTTACTCCAGACAAGCCCCGCACAACTCCGGCAGAGTGCAACGGCCGTGCACTGCACCCGCATCCACCCTTGCAAGCTCGGTATCAGCTTAATACTTCTGAAGTAAACATCTGTGTTTGCTACTGCACCCGCTTCAGAAAATCATGAGCTTGGCCGTTGTTTAGCTTGTCCCCCAGTGTTTTAAAGATTGGTCCCTCCCCCTCCATGGCCATAAGGCCAAGGCACAGGTTTGGCAGAGCAAACCCAGCACGGGCGCCCATCTCTTACCACGAGACCAGTTCCTTGCACAGACCCGCTCCTCCTCTCTGCACTGTTTACTAAGGCAGACGTAGCCACGGGGTGGCCTGTTGCCCACTGCGGGACAGGTCCTGTACCAGCTCCGCTGCCCCACGGGACTGTATGGACTCTGTCCTTCCGCTGCTTTTAAAAATGGCCATGCAACCTACACAGGTAGGTTTAAAATGCTCCAGGTAAAGTGGCCAAACAAGGTGTGAGCCGTTGTAGAGCAGCTCCACAGGAATTACAACCCTGCCCCAGCAAGAACAACCAAGGGAACAGGTGATTTGAGGACTGAAAACTTGTTTGCAGGTCCTCCACTGGAGCAGGCACCAATTCCATGTCGAACACCATGCAAAAGAACAAACAGGGGAACAAGGACAGGCAGCAAAATTCTGCAGCCTCCTGGAGGAGGGAGAAAGGATGAATCAACCCCACGACAGCAGAGCCCGACCCGAAGCCTTGGAGCAGCAGCATTGCAGAAGTCAGCGGCTTCCAGAGTGGTGAAGGCTGCTTGCTCCCTTGCACACACCCACCACTATAATAAAATATAAACAATACTACTGTAACTGAAGTTATGCAAATCAGGAGTCATTTTAGCAACCAGTGCCTCTGAAGCAGTCTCACTGCTAATAAACACCATTAGTGTATTTTCATATGGGGAAAAAAAAAAAAAAAGACTATTGTCTGGTGTTTCAAACTGCTGGGAAATGCTAACGCTGCCAACCAGCGATGCGGTTTTATTATCCAAACCTATACCTGCGCTACTGCGCTGTGTAATTTTACACCACAGTTCATACCGGATTGCACGTCACACATTAACACTCCTAATTCACATTATGAATATTCTTTCAATAGCTCGTCCCTAGAGATTCGCTCCTCAGTTTAAAACAAACTATTATGCAATTCTCACAGAAAAGCCTGCAGATATTATAACAAATCACCGAGGGGCCATTTGATGCATTCAGTGATGGATATAAGGCATTTTTTCCTCTCGTAATTAGAGGAAAGAATTAGTAGTGCTAACAGAAGTAGCTTGTTTACTAAATAGCACTGCTCAAAGTATCACTGATTCTTCACTTATATTGTTTTAAGTGCAATTAAGCTGCTATCATTTTCTACTATAACCAGAAATGCAAACAAGTCTAAAAATGCTGCTGCTGCTGCCTTCATCAGCTGTTCCCTTTTATTCAGTGTATAATTTCATGCTAGACTACCATATCATTGGGAATTTCAACCGCCTCATAAACTTTTTCTTTCTGTGTTCTAGCATTATTTATGCTATTACAAAAAAAGGTCTCGTTTGCTTGGAAAACAATTAATTACTAGGCAATAGGATACTCACACAAGCCAGCCTGAAATTTTTATTTCACTAAAATGTGAGACCACAGGCACGGATGCCGAGCTAGCTGTACAGACGTGCAGGTGCACAGGAGCAAGCTCTGTAGCCTCCCGCTTACCAAATGTATGCAAATAATAGCTCTGGTGAGCGGAGACTCTGAATACGTTATGGCAAAAAGAAGGAGCACAGATCCTTTACTCCAGCGCTGCTTTACTCTAGCAGTCATTACAGACAGCAGCAGTACCAGCAACTGGGGAAGTTCTCAGTTTTAGAAAGTGACTTTTGCGAATGAAAGACACCGGCAAAACGTTGTTTGTAGCAGAAGAGGTACTTAGGAAATAAAAAGAGCCATTTCTTGAACCAGCCTCTGCAAGGAGTGCTTGAGCAGGGCAGGAGGTCCCCCCACGCCCACGCTGGGCCCCCGGCTTTGCAGGCTGCAATGCACAGGCTGAAACGCCCCATCACCTGCTGCAATCCTGCTGGCTCCAGTTATTCGGGGTCTGACACTAACGAGAGAGGCTTTCACCCAATTTCAGTGGGATGCACTCAGAGACGAAGGTAACATCGTTTGACTGGGGAGCAGAGAAGAAACGAGAGCAACCCCTCCTTGTATCCCTGCACGTGCGCTGCCCCATCGCTGGGTTATATTACCCAGCAGAACTGTCTAGGAAAGAACGGTGGTTGGCACGACGTTTTGATTCCTTCCGTGGTTGAAGTTTTGAAATCATCTGTGACTAACATCTCTAGGGTTGAATGACTTAAAATTGGGAATTTTCAAAATGAACGTTTCTGAAAAGTATTACACAGTTGGCATTATTTATATGACTTGGAATAGGGACCAAATCTTCAGCCGTGGCAAACAGTAACGATCACGCTGACATCAAAAGATCGTGGAGGTAGCTCAAGACAGTGGAATTAATCTAAAATTAGTTATAATTAATAATAACTAACACTAAACATATATAACATCATATATTTATACAATCACCTGAGAAAACAAGAAAGGAATTCAGTTGAGTTTAATAGGAAGGGAACGGAGAAGCATTCTTCTGGGAATAGGTTAAATCATTACACGTTATACTTGCTTTTTAATACCAACCTCCAACTGTTTGTTAAAGGAAATAGTCAGTGGGGCTGTAAAAAATGTTTCTAAAGACTTCCAGCCTTGTGTAGTTTCTTAGCATCCACGTTTGCAAGGGGCTGCCATTGCAAGCCTCCACAGTGGGACCATGGGTGCCATCCTCTATCCTGCTTAGTGTCAGGCACGACTGGGTGATTATGTGAAGAAATGTATGGGTCTGCACAACAGAAAAATGGTAAAAGTAAACAAAAGCAGCAAAGACAAAGACAAACAAAGGAAAAAGCAACAGACTGTTTGATTAGACATCCACAGCAGTGAAGCAGATAAAGCTGAGAGCACGCTTATGGGAATTACGCATGGTTAATTGTTCCTGTGAATACTCTGGTGCCCAACTGTGGGCAAACTGCGCTAGCTTACACGCGCATAGCACATGCATAGACAAGCATATGCACGAACTAAGCTTTAGTTTCACAAAAAACGTTCTCACTGCTCTGCCTGGGGGACCGGCCCACTTGAGACCCATTCGCTTCACGTTTTGCAACGTAGAGCTGAGTGAGCCTCTGAATCCTCCCCGCTTCCACCCTTGCCTTGTTGCAGTCACGCTTTCCCACTGCACAGCAAGATTTGGGCAGAGGTGATGTTTCTACTGCAGTAATATCCTGTACTAAACATCCTGAAGCTTACTTGGGCATTACTAAATTAAAAACATAATGAATTAAACATTTACATATAAGGAGATTAAGAAATTTTTTTTGCCAACTACGATTTTGGCTCTTCCTTTACTGTGCTGATACCAGGTAAACTGAGATGGCAGGGAGCTTTTATTTCCCTAAATTCTGCCCGAAGCCGCGGCAGCCAGCAGTCGCTATCGGATCACCGCGGGTGCCCGGGGCTGGTGCTGCCTGTGCAGCCTGGGGATGCTCCGACGGCATCCCGGCCCCGGCTGCTGCCCCCCCGCCCGCTCCTGCTCTGTGTGTTTGGTTTGGGAAAGGAAAAAAGTAACGTACATATGAAGAGGCCACTAAAAATATCAAGAACAAATGTTCTTATCATGACACTTTGAGTAACCAGCGTGAACATCAAATGCTTGTTTTGGTTCCATTCTGTATTATTGCTTCGTGTTCAGGCCAGTCTACTACTCTTTAAAAGGAAAACAGAGGTACATAAATAAATTACTTGGAAATGTAATCATCTCTCTATATTGCATGTTTTCATTATAATAAATGCCTAAATTTAGCAGATTCTTCACCTGGGTATAAATACTACTACACATTATTTTGGTAACCTGACCAGGCTCTTTTCTCTGGTACATAAGACAAGTTTAACTTATGTACATCAGCAAGGCCGCACTGACTTTAGAAAATCTATAGTAATGGAAATAGGAGATCGTTTGTCCCTTCACTCAATATATTAAACCTTACTTTCTAAGAAGGTAGTAAAAAACTGCAGTGTTTTCCTTACTCATTTTTGAAGAACTAAGTCTTTTCAAATACATAGTAATAAGACCACAATTTATAGGAATAGTCAAATTATTGGCTGTAATCTCTTAAGGCAGAAGTTAGTTTGACTACACCAACTCCAGCTGGTCCCATAACTTTTAAGAAGAGAAATAGTCACAAAGTCTGTAATTGCTGAAGGATGCAGACCAGCAGATGTGACACTGATGATGTGATGTGTATTTACATCATTTGTGATCAGAAATGAAAAGGACTGTTGAAGTACGCACAAGAACAAGCCAGTTGTTCACGGATGTTGTGTCCACGCGCTCATGAGCTCCTCTGCCATCGATCTTTGTGCCATATGTTGGGGAATGCGTCTTTTCCCTATCGATGTTCCCTGCTTTTCTCTGTTGATGCTCGCCGCTCCCTAGCGAGCGCGGATGAAGCTGGGGGAGCGGGCAGGGACCCCAGCGGCACCCGGCTCGCGTGCGGGGGGATGCGCAGGGGGGCTCGGGGCCGCACACACCTCCTGCTCCGCCAGCACCAGCACCCTCCCGCGCACCCCAACGTCAGCAGCCACCTTCCATCAGATCGCTTGTCTGACATGATGTTCCCGACTTACCACTCTGACGCATATATTCTGTATGAAACACTGGCAGCCTGACACCGTAGAGTGACTACCTGACTAAATAAGGTTTGGCGTGTTGGAGTAGCATCTATGGAAAGGCACTAAGTCATGTCGCTTTTACACAGCACTGCTAGAGGAGCGAGCACGATGCGCTATTCTAGGGGTTGGTACAGGGGTCGTAGTTGTTACCAAACTTACCTCAAAGCTATATTCCCATTTACCAGCATACTGATGGAAGGGGAAAAAAGGGAAACTGGAGTCAAACAGTGACTCAAGAAACATTTTTTCTGAAGACCCTCATCGCCCTGTGAATGCAAATTCAGCTGCTTCGCCCAGACACCGTGTTTAGTGACAAATAACAGTAATTACACAAGATCAAATCCTGACGTCATTATTCATGCAGGAGGAAATGAAACTATTCTCTATCAGATGTGACGTATTTACAGCATTTTTTTTTCCTGAGATTACACGTCGTAAGACTTCACCACACCGTACGTATGGAAATTTGCCTGGATGTCACTGGGCGGCTCGAGGGGGGTCAGCAGGTACGTGAGCACAAACCTGGACATCTTTCAACCTCAGCCCGACGGATCAATTTGGCAGCCAAACACCAGCCATATGTAACTCCTGCACAAATACCTCCACCAAGAGCAGTGCCCCAACACAGGGGGAAAACAAACGACTATTCAAGAAAATTGGAGAAAGGGGTTTCCTTACACCAGCAAGATCACACGCTGAGGGAGCGACTCTGGCTCCGGCCCATCGTAACTTGCAGATCTCTTTCTGCTGACCCGCCGCCTCATTTCCCACCCCCGTTCCAAAGCAAATAGCACTCCTGCATTATAAATATGTTATAAACCACACGCTGATTGATAGGAAGCCTTTGAAAGCTGGGGAATTCTAACTTGGCACGTCCCATTGATACAGCTGATTTATAGAGCTGCCCTTGCCATGTAATGGGCAGCTTGAGAAAGGGCCAGGAATCTTAATGTGCTGTTAAAGAAGTAGGAAAGAAAAGCATTAAAATTCAATAAGGAAAGGCAATGGATTAAAAAAAAAAAGAGAAGAAAAAAGAATTTCCTGCCAAGATGTAAAAACATTCAGAAAAAAAAAATGTTTTAAAATGCTGTAACTGACTATTGCCTGAAGTGTTAAAAGCCATTTTGCATTAGAAATGGAGACAGCCACACAGACGCGGGTACCCTTCCTGGAAATAGCTCCTTCGGGTGATCTGCAGGCTGAAGCTCGTTGCTGTTGTTGCTCCTGGCGACAGCCGGTTTCTTTATTTAATGTTCCCTTAAATCCAGACTATACCATTAACATTTTGTGCATATAAGGGCTTCTTTTTAGACCATATAAATATTAATATCAATACTGGGCTTCTTTTTTTCTTCTACAGGTAATATCTAAAGCAATTTATCCCATTGGGTTAAGAAAAAGATGCAGCTCAGTGAAAACTGCCTTGTAGGAAACAGCAATGGAATAAAAGGTTTAGGCAACCCTGCGGGACCCGTGGGGCCAGTCCTGGCAGCCCCAGAGCCGCAGCCGGCACGTGTCACGCTTCAGTCAAAACGAAAACCAGAATTACAGAAAATCTATTTGAACAACAAAAAAATCAGTTCTTGATTGCAAATGATTTTGTTTCAACATGGACTTCCATTTTATGTAACTATCAAAAGAGAATGCTTCATTTGATTCTTTTAATTCGGGGCTTTGAAAAAAAAATTCAAATTGCTTTTTAAGCTTGATGTAAAATATTCCCCATACTGCAAATTAAATAAACAAGCAAGCAACAGGTATTCACACAAAGTGACTTGAATAGCTTTTCTCTTACACCAACTCTCTCAATCAGCAAATTATTATTTTATAGCTGCAGCCGTCACTCAGATCGGATATTGCCGAGTTGCCACCACAGCCGTGGCACATCCACCCTGCCTACAGCTGTGAGCAGCTCACTCGAAATCTGATGTTGTGCTTTAATCGAAACTGCTCACAGCAGTAAAGCAGCACTTGTGTCAAGCAGCCCAGTCCTTGCCGTTTCCCCGTCTTTTGATCCAGACGACAAGCATTTCTGTGTTTCTCTTCTATTCTCCTATCACTAAGCAGAAAGTTCATAAAACTAATTTTTAAGGGTTTTTTGGAGAAAGATGCAAGAATAATTTAGCTCTCTGACCATTCATCTAGTTACAAGCCATGACAATAATCCCTGCAAATACCAACTGAAATGTCTGCTTTCTTCAAGGTGAGGGCAATCACTTGGGAACCACAGCATTCCCTTCCATGCTGGGTAATTTATCTACCTTCTTTAATTTTTAAAACCATGTCATTTTCTTCAGTGATGTTTTGCAGTGACATGACCTGTGGCAGTCTGCTAATATTTAGTGTCTCCTCAGCCACAACTACTTTTGCTTAATAAAAAAAGTATTTAAACTCCATTCTGTGGTGGTTTCTCTTCAAAAGGTGCACAAACCCTGACAAGCACTGCTTCTGTGACCTGTAAAGACACCACCATCATCTTAACTCTGCAAGACATAATGCAAAATACTCTGTTCCCACTCAATAACTTTGCTGACAGGCAGCGACCAGCTGATTTATCTCAGTGATCAGCTGATAAGCCAACAGGTTCATCGCAATTTTAAGCGATACAATTCACGCGGGCAGACCTTACGATACTAGACACTTTGGAAAACCGTAGTACACACCCACCTCTACGTCTGACCTACTCATCCCCAAGAGCAGGTCCTCTGAACAAGAAAAACACAAATCCAGGTTTCTGACAGAATAGCACAAATCACATTTCCAGCCGCCCAGGAGCCCGAGAACTCTGGCCGTTGCTGGAAATGCTGCTTCTCCCTCCAGTGCTGAAAGCAGGGGAAGTTCACACAGAAGTGTAACAGTTTTTCACCTCTTTGCTCCCTCCATACCTCCCCCCAAGGGTTTTTTTGAGGGGGGTGGAGGGGGTTTATAATTTTCTTTGATATTAATCAAAATGATTACTTTAGAACTACTTCCTGCATATGAAAACCAAGTCTCTTTCGTGCTTTACATGACTTGTCCCAAGGTAACAGTAGCCATGGTGCACTGCTGACCACATGCGTATGGGCTACCATGAGCACTTCTGCAAACTCTTTGTATTTCAGACTATTTTAATTCTGCTTTATTTCCCTTGGGATCTCTTTCTCACCCTCTTTCAGTCCATGTCACCTGTTGCACTAAATAAGCTTGGGGTGAATCCAGCACCCGTGAAGGCAAAGGCCCAGGGCTGAAGTCAGGGTCAATATCTACCTTCTCCCAGCTCCGCCAGTGCGGCCCAATCTCGGACCCAACGTACCAACGCCAATTCTCATCCCCTCCTTCAGCAAGCGAGCTTCTGTTCCGACAAACCGACTGATAGCTTTTGATCGCTGTTTTCTTCCAGCGTTTCAAGTTAACTGGCATCTCAAGCGCAAATAAAAACGTATTACTAATTCTACGTGTTAAAAGCATCTTGCAACAAATTCAGACACTTCTGGTATGCGAAAATGAGAAATGGGGCTTTTTGAATAGCCTGCTTCTAACCAATTAAATCTGGTACTTTCACAAATATGTATGAAAACATTTGGTATTTACCTTTCTTACCACCACAAAATCTTCTCCGCTCCTTGTTGATTTTTGAAAAAAACATAAATGCTAGGAGTAACTAAGGGAACTGTAATGTCATTAAGGTATGTATAAATTCTTGGAAAAGGCCTTCTGTGACTTTTTTGGTATGTTACATATTTAAATACCATAATTTAAACTAAACTAGAACGTTATAGAAAATTTAATAACAGTATGTAACTCAAAGAAAATTATCTGAAGATCGCTACTGAGAAATCCCTTTTAATGATTATTTGCATTTCGCATTGTACCTCCAGATGTGGCCGAGGCACTGTCGTCCCTTCTCAAGTCTTAACTCCTAAATACCTTTAACAGGAGGAGGGATGTGGTCTGTAACCACGGTATAACACCCCAAAATCACCTCCATTCAATTTCTGAATAAGGAAAGAAATCTGAAACTGAGTGCAACTTTTCCGGACAAACAAACGAATGGATACAAGTGATTCAGGCAACGTGTTGCAACTGTTTCTCTGGAAAAAAAAACCAAATTAAAAAAATCACAAGTCAGTTGTTTTCTCAGGAAAAAAATACTGCATAGCAGAGCTGTGTATTTGGAGGCTTCCTGAAATATTCAGAGATCATCACGCAGCAAAACTAAATCAAGGCTGGATGAGCAAAGTGCCCTTCACAGCAGCGGAGAGGGGGAGCAGGGCTCAGCGCCGCCGCACCGTGCCCCTCCACACAGCCAGCCCCACTGTAATGCTCATACTGAGGGTCGATCAATACACTAGCAAACGTACCATAAATACCAATAATGTCATCAAAGGGACGTTTGCAAGCTGAAGTCTGCGTGTGCACAGAGTAGAATTGTTAATAAAAATATTCTTGTTAATAAATAAAAGGTATGTAATGCAACAGGCTGTGTTTTATACGCAGAACAGACAGCAAAACCGCTGTCTCAGAGATCCCTTATATAAAAAAAATTGGTGTATTTCTTTTTTATGAGCTCCATCTAATGGTTGATTTTGTTTTTACACAGCTACTTAGAAATTTTCCATTGTGGATCTCTTCCGCTAAACTTAAGCGAAAAAGACAGCATGTTTCCAATGCTAAAAGTAAAGGAGAGTGTATTCGGTTGGAAGGAATTCAGCTTTTCATGCAGAAAGGTAAAAGCAGCTATTTCTATGAAATGTTGGAAACACTTTTTAGAAGACTACACGTCTTTTAAATACGTCAGTATTGTTCTAGCTTTGCAGTCACAGAAACATGCCAACACTAATTCAGCATCTTGAAAGTGAGAGTAGCAGAGCCATGTAAGCGCAGACCACGGGGCAGCTGGTGTTAAAACTGTGCTCAGTGAGGAAATTCATTTTCAGTAGCTTGTGCCCAAAATATTCAAAGGAGAGCGACTGGTAGCATGATTTTTTTTTTTTAATCAGGAAGGATTGCTCTCTACACTTTTGGTAGAGAAAGAGGATTTTGCGAGGGCCATGTGCGCGGCTATCGAACAGTGACTGATACTTGGGAAAGGTGGGAGCTGGGGTGGGAGCAAGAGCATCCCCCAGCGTGCAGATTCTAGCAGAGAGCTGAAATACAAGCTTGCCTTCTGCGCTACTTGTGCTTAGCTAGGACTGGGCTACTGAAGCACATAAAATATTAAAAATATTTTTAAAATTAATATTTATTCAATATGCAAAATTTATCCTTTCAGGTATTGCCGAGACAAACCTGGAATATTCCAATTTAAGAGTCCAAAACCTGATATTTTAAGGTGTTATAGTTTAAAACAGAACCATGCACAGCAGTGGGCAGAGGATGCTGCTGCTGCTGCGCTAGGAACACAACGAGCATGCTGCAGCGACGCTCTCAGACCCAGCCAGACCCTGCATGACCTCCCCAAACATAACCAAGAAGCCACCCTGGACCAGAGCAGAGACCTGCCTGGATTTGCTCAGGGCGCCGGAGAACAAGGAGGCATTCGCTCCCCGCACAGCCCGAGTACACCGTTCCCGTTGTGTTTGGTGATGTTTAGTTTCCTGCGGAGGTGGATCAGGAACCTGCGGCACTGACTCCATGTGCTCCATCAGCACTATGCTCCTTAGCTTCTCGTTAAAATAATCTAGAACTGATTAAAAATCAATTATCTGCTTGCAGGAATGAAACGAAAGAGGATGTAAGATCTTAAATCTCAGGTGTTAACTGCAGGCATGAGCATCCTCAAGGACACCTAAAAATTATTGAAGTATGCATGCATTTGGTGCAAGAAGAAAAATAATCTTCTTTATTAAGAGAAAATTGGTTTAAATTAAAATGTTAAATGCAAGAATGTAGCAAAAGTTACCAAATAAATTGCACCTCAGTGGTAAGTATCACTGTCGTTTTTCTCCTTGACAGTTCAACGCTGTGCAATGGCAGGCTTGTACGCTTTTTTCTTGCCATAACACATTAGAAAGATCCTGTCTTGAAGAAAATGCTATTACCTCTGTGTGAATTTCACCATGCAAAACTGCACATTTGCATTTCAAAGCAAAAGCTTAAAATGAATGTTTTAATTTTCATCTGCTGTTCCCGACCCATTTAAAAATAAGAATTATTTGGCCATAAAATACTGAGATATTTACACATATTTTGTATTCATTTTACAGCCTCTCCAACAGCCACCAAACCTTTTCAAACTGCACCCCCTCTCAGAACCCAGAAAAAGCCACCTCCCATCCCATGGTAGTGCCAGCTACAGATGACTGGTATGTGGAAAATGATTAAACACAATTTAAATCCAGCATCAATAATCTTTAAGAGCCAGCAGAAATAAACTGGAAAAACTGTAACTGAAAAATAAGTAAATCTTCTTGTCTACTTCATTTATATAAAAATGCAGACTACTTTTTAAGTTTGTAAGAATGCAAAACAACGCCAGCTGCTAGAAATGAGCTTTTTTAAAGCATAACTGTCTTTTTCACTCCCCTAAAAATAAAATTTTGTAGAAACACAATTTGAAACCTGGCAGTTAGCTTTGTAGTCCCGAGTCTGTGCTGTGGCAGGAGGCACCGTCGGCACATCATGTCACCAAGCTCCGGCACTCACAGACTCCGCCGTGATCCGACCGTACTCTACTAAGAATAAACTCCTGTCTCTAAGGCTGCAGCTGCCTGGCGAGCGCGGGTGCTACCACGGACAACTTGGGTACCTCGGCATCGTATTCCCAGAGCTGGTTCCCCCTCATGTGGTGGCACTTCAGCATGATGACAGGGCCATTCAGCCTCGAGACGTCCAGGCACAGGTCGTCCGTGCGGATCTCTTTGTCAGCAGTGTAAGAGAAGACCTGGAAACAAAAAAACGATTGCAGTGACTGAGTTAGCAAAAGTCCTAACCAACTGCTGAGTCGGAGTATATATAATTTTCACTCCAGTGGAGCAGAACTACTTTCTTCTCCAAACATTGAGGCGGTGCTTTGGATTTCACCAGAGTTTCATGCAAGTTTCTCCACTGGTGAATGTCTGTTGTAGATAAGGAAGGAATATCATGTTTAGGAAAATAAATTTTATGGGACCAAGGCCAGGAATCACCCAGGCAAACACTCAGTGTTTGGTTCAGAAGCATGTACTTGTGATCAGCAGCTTCAGGAGAAATTTCACACCTCTTTTAATACAACGGATAAACGGAGCCCATCATTGGAAGAATCCAAACTTTCCTAAACTAAGTCCTCCTCCTAGCATCTACCTTAACTCTGGGTACCAAGGATTATCTATGTTAAAGATTCATACGCTTGAGTATTTCAGAAATATCAGGTCACTTAATAAAATTAGGAAATAAATTAAGACACAAGAGAACACTCCCTCAACAAACTTCTACCAAACCAGTCATAAGTTCCAGAGGGATTGTTTAACTGAACGCTTCCAGCAAGGAGCCAGTTGGACAGAACCCAGGCTGTGACTGAACATGCGCCTAACAAGGATTTGGTCACTTATGGTAACTAAATCTGAACACATTAGATGGTCTCACCGCGTTGCAGAGTCGCCAGGCAGCGCTGACTGAGCATCACCACCGAGGCCCCACAGCAGGGTTCAGGCTGAGGGGAAGCCTGCTTACTTAGATCTCAACACTTTGCGGGTGGATTTGGGAGCTGGAGAAGTGTTAAATCACTTCGACTGCAGCTCCTTGATAACTTAAATCCACCATGGGGTCTCCAGCCATCCCTCCTGCATGCTCCTCACCAGCCACACAAGATCCACTGTCCAGAGAGGGATGAAAATGTGGAGACCACAGGAGAAGGGGGAGGAAAGGAGGGAAGCTGGTAGAGAACTGCAAGCATTTACACCGAATTACTCGGCCTGGACACATGGGAAGTATCTCTCTGCTCCTAACCCACTGCTCACAACCCCCATAACGTTGCTGGCCCCAGCACAAAAGCTCCCGAAATGGCCTTAGGAAACAGCCTTGGGTCTGTATTGCTTCATTCTTTCCTTGCAGAAAATCCTTTTCTTGGCAAAATGTGAACTATTTCTGTTCTGTCGCCTCTCCTCAGCAGAAGGAGTCCAGAGAGCACAGCCTCCGCCGGGATCCACCACCCCACTGCCAACAGCATCTGGTCTGCTGCTGGAGCTCACTCAGCTGCAGTACCACCGCGGTGGGAACAGAAAGAGGAGAAAGTTTGCAGCTAATAAAATAATGTCAAGACCACGACAAATCACAGAATTATGATGTCCCATTCAGGTGTTGATGAGTATAAATCTGTACCTATACCTGCAACGGAGAAACAGTGCTGTCAAAAATACGCGAAATAGTCACTTATGTGACAATGCTTAAATTAACAGAGAAAAATAACAAAAGCACGGACAAATACAGCACGTGGACATACATCCCAACTACTTGGTGATTTCCGAGTTCCTGTACAACCCAGTCCTCTTGTAAAAGGACTACAGTATAATTAAAAGAGCCGAGACTGAGATCTGAACCGCAAATAATGCAGTGCCCTGGGGGATGTCTATCCGTTGAGACTTCCAGTGAAATGTTAAATTGTACTCAACGAAGGAGAATCAATCAAGCAGCAAAGGAAAACTTTTTCAGTGAATTAAGCAGAGGGTGGGAGATACCACGTCACTTGGAAACATGATGCTTGGCAGTGGTGCACCAGTAAAGGTAATTCTCCCCATGTAACTCTTAAAACCTATACACGGCACAAAGCAGCCAAGGGAATAACGGCAAGGATTTTAAGCTGGAGGTTCAGATGAATCTTTCAGAGTGATCACGGAGTACGAAACCAGCATGTCAAGTGGGCAGGGGAGCAGCCAGGTCTAAATCATAGCCGTGAGGGGGAGCAAGAGCTGCTGGGTACAGCAGTTTTTCCATTTTCCAAATTTCTTATTCACCACTCGCCAGCCACTTCTCTGGGTGAAAATCCGGGATCCAAAGGTAGGGCAAAGCACCGGCTGCCTTTTGCATTTATTCATCCAGTGATAAATCACCGAGATCAAACCTTGGGTCTCAAAGTGTTGCTTTCACTTAAAAACACATCAGCCACAGGCCAGTACCCAGGCTTCTCTCCAGTGGCGAGAGACTTTTAAATATTAACCTGCCAGCGCCCTGCTGAGATCACACTCTGAAGCACGCCGTCCTTTTGGAAGGGGTGAAGTGAGTCCACGGCACATCAAAAATGCCACTTTGTGTTCACATGGATAATTTCTACGTTTCCCTTCCCCACTTTCCTGTGTGCAGAAGCAAGTCCCAGAGCCTTTAAAAAAAAATATAACCTCTTCTCTGTCTTGCAAACATGAGCCTTGCCGAAGTGCTGAAAACTCCGTATACGTACTAGCTTGTTCAGTTACATTCTGGAAGTATTTAGGGACGAGAATTTATAGCTGAGGGCTGACCGAGGAGGAGACACGGGTGTCATTTTGAAAAGCAGCTCTAACTGTGTCCATCTCTGGCAAATCTCAGCAAGACCTAATGCATTCACAGGCACTCGAGGATGTTAAATGCATAGCAGCAGAAGCAGTTTTTTCAAATTTTCAAATTCATACAAGCTGTCACACATGCACTTCCCAAGTTTCAGTTTGTGTCCTGATTCTGTGTGGGTTTTCCTTTTTTTTTTTTTAATAGTAAGACATCTGCTACACCTTGTCCCTGGCAAGTAAAAGAAAAACAAAACACTGATGCAAAACGTCTGCATTTCATCAGACTGATTACCAGTTTGTTTTGTAGAGGTCCAACAGATATACATCCTCTTGATTAGACAAGCTGGTATTTGCACATCAGACTAAGTTCGTGGAAGTGCATAAGGTTACCAAAAAAAAAAAGTCAGGATCTTTCATGAGGTTTTATCAAAAATTGTACAAGAGCAGTCCGCATTCCGGACTAAACTGAAGTCTGAAGGTTTTATAAAATATTATTCAACTGTTTAAGACCGTCTCATTTATATCAACATCTGAAAATTCTTCTCAAAATAAAACAGTGTAACAACAAAATCAGCCTTCTTCAATCATTCATCAAGACCTCCGAAAATCCCCTTCCAGTACACTGTTTTGAAAACATTTTTGGAATAATAAGCACAGAAGTCACGAAGGAAGAAAACGGGAAAATTAATAAACAACCTAAAATAGGTCAAAAAGACTATTGGTGCTATTACATTACGCTGTGATATCTATAAATATCTATATTAATGTATACCTATTTGTTGGGATGGATATACATCTCTCCCGTACACATGTTTATTTCATTTATAAGTAATACATGCCCTCCTTGTCAGTGATGCTACTCATACTAAGTGCACTGCTCAGTATTCCAACTCCCAAGTGTCGCATCCTTAAAATCATCCGTGGTCAAAACTAGCCTAAGTCTGGATTGGGGAGGGAAAGATACCGTGTAGCTAAGGTACTGTAGACCTGGGCTGGAACAACCGCTATTCAAAACCAGATACTATAATAGTGTTCGGCTGCCAAGCCACCATGATTAATATTCAACAAGAAAACCTTCTGGGAGGAGCTTTGGTTTTTCTTTTAAACACCTTCAGCCAAAAATCTTACTTACTGGTAGAACACTGGACTTATTTGCCTGTTGTCATGCTATAACTGGAACAAGAAACATGGCCAAATAATCTAATAATCTGGAAATCACTGATATCATTTGTAGCACAAAGTATCTCTCACTCGAAGTAGCACTTTGGGTTCAAGAATCACTCATATGAATGTATTGTACAGATATTTCATCTTTTACTATGCTCATTATTAAGGGATTTGTCCATTACCATTTATCCTGAAGCAGCTTCTAACTTTAATTTTCAACTTATTTGTGTTGGTTTTTTACAGTAAACATATTTGCATCAGGCTTTTTCTTCTGGCCTCAGAGACATGTTTTTATCCTCAGAAAGATGTTTTCTTCTGTGTTTTGTAGAAAGCAAATACTTGTATTTTGAAATGTATTTCCATTTGCATATTTCTTTTTCCTCTCATCTTCGATAATTGCAATGCACTGTTCCATTATATCTTTTGAAAGAATAAGGGATGTCTGAATTAACAATTAGAGAAGATGGGTTTGAAAAACACGCCGTCTTAAGAAAGAAAAATGAATGCTAATTAAGACGATGTAAAATTATCAGGCTAGCATTTTGCTACCATCCATATTAATTATAGGCATAATTATATTAGTGTCATATAAAAATAGAGGGCGAGGAACATGTTGCATTTTATAGCTAATTAAATAGTAGTTTTCACACCACACATTGCAGTGCAGGACAGGAAAGGACTTCCCAAGCAGGAGTCCAGGCCTCTGCTACATAAGCACCCACGTTTTGGGGACGTGACCGACCTCCCCGCTCAGCAGCAGCGGGGAGCACAGGCTGCCTTCCCAGGGCCTGGGGCAACGTGCCTGCCTCAAGCATCACCAGCACGGAATGAGATTCCGGGAGCTGCTCCGGGGGCTCAGCAGCACATTCACAGACACGAGTTATTCCCTATTGCTCGCAGACCCCCGGGAACCAATCTACTGCATCTTTTTACTGGGCAGCAATTTATTTACTGACAGACAGGCTGCTGAGGCGTGAAAATAAAGTTCTTTCCAGTTTTCCCTTGCTTTTCTTTCACAGCTGTCCCCAAGGGCTGGTGGCACTTGCCGTGGCCAGCCTTCCCCTGCAGCCGCATGGGAGCTTTGGCTCTGGCCGGAGAAGAGCAGTCCTCCCGGGCAGGAGAAGGAGATGCTCCATCACCGGAAGGAAAGCTCCTGGGCGAGAGCCGCTCCCTGAGACCTGCGGGTATTTCCCTGGCTGCTTAAACCCAATCAGTTCTCCAAAAGAGTTTAACCAAGTCCCTAATGCATTTGAAGTAGCTACTAGTAAAGTAGATGCTAATAAAGTCTCCAGAATAACAAAATAGAAAATATACCCACAACTGATGCAGCACTTTCCCATACAGACACAGAAACACCTTCACTGTCTTCTGCTCTTTGTGGAGCTGATCAAAACAAAAAGGAACCACGTACTTTCCACCAACACCTTGTCTTTCATAATGCTTGCAATCGTGATACAGACAGATTTATTTCCCTATAGCAGCACCAGGTTTTTATAGGATTTAATGTGTTTTGTATTTATTTTTTGTTAATATCCTTTATTAATATATTTCCATACCACAAGTTTAGAGGCAGAAGTAAGGCCTATAAAGCCAAAGGTCCACTAAAGCCGACGCTTGGCACTGAGACATCGGCCAGACTGACCTGAGAGACACGCCTCACTTATCATTGGTAAATTCATTACTTCTTTCATGTTAAAAAAGGAACTAATGAAATATTCCTCCTGATAAAAGTCTGAGAAACTAATCGGTTTGTTCAACACCAATAAAATGCCAAGCAACAGCATTAACTGGAAATCAGTGAAGTGGTCAATACAAATCTGTAGCTATTTATTACCTGTATAAATAGAATCATAGAATCATTAAGGTTGGAAAAGACCTCCAGGATCATCAAGTCCAACCGCCAACCCAACACCCCCAGGCCCCCTAAACCATGTCCCCAAGTGCCACGGCTACATAGTTTTTGAACACCCCCAGGGATGGTGACTCCACCACCTCTCTGGGCAGCCTGTCCCAGTGCCTGACCGCTCTTGCAGTAAAGACATTGTTCCTGATACCCAATCTAAACCCCCCCGGCACAGCTTGAGGCCATTTCCTCTTGTTGTATTGCTTGTTAATTAGGAGAAGAGACCGACCCCCACCTCACCACAACCTCCTTCCAGGCAGTTGCAGAGAGCGATAAGGTCTCCCCTCAGCCTCCTCTTCTCCAGACCAAACCCCCCCCAGCACCCTCAGCCGCTCCCCATCACACTTGTGCTCCAGACCCTTCCCCGGCTCCGTTGCCCTTCTCTGGACACGCTCCAGCACCTCCATGTCCTTCTTGTCCCGAGGGGCCCAAAACTGAACACAGCATTCGAGGGGCGGCCTCACCAGTGCCGAGCACAGGGTCACCATCCCTGCCCTGCTCCTGCTGGCCACACCATTGCTGAGACAAGCCAGGATGCCGTTGGCCTCCTTGGCCACCTGGGCACACTGCTGGCTCGTGTCCAGCCGGCTCTCAGCCAGCACCCCCAGGGCCTTCTCCGCCGGGCAGCTTTCCAGCCACTCTGCCCCAAGCCTGTGGCGTTGCCTGGGGTTGTTGTGACCCAAGGGCAGGACCCGGCACTTGGCCTTGTTAAACCTCATACAACTGACCTGGGCCCATCGATCCAGCCTGTCCAGATCCCTCTGCAGAGCCTTCCTACCCTCCAGCAGATCGACACTCCTGCTCAATTTGGTGTCATCTGCAAACTCACTGAGGGCGCACTCGATCCCCTCATCCAGGTCATTGATAAAGATATTAAACGAGACTGGCCCCAACACTGAGCCCTGGGGAACACCGCTCGTGACCGGCCACCAGTTGGATTTAGCTCCGTTCACCACAACTCTCTGGGCTCAGCCACCCAGCCGGTTTTTTACCCGTCGAAGAGTACACCTGTCTGAGCCATGAGCTGCCAGCTTCTCTGGGCGAATGCTGTGGGAGACTGTGTCAAAGGCTTTACTAAACTCCAGGCAGACAACATGCACAGCCTTTCCCTCACCCACCAGGGGTCACCTGGCCATAGAAGGAGATCAGGTTGGTCAGGCAGGACCTGCCTTTCCTGAAGCCATGCTGGCTGGGCCTGATCCCCTGGTTGTCTGTAAAAAAAAAAATATATATATATACATACACACACACACACACACATATATATATATATATAAAATGGGCTGCAACAGCCTGTAGCCAGCATTTTCCTTTCCCATTATCTGGTTGCCTTTTTCTTTGGAAAACAGTTAGCCAGGGTATTTTGTCAACTCTAATACTGAGAATATTGTTCATAAACCCTTATTTTATACTCCATTATGTGGAACTAAATCTTCAGGATGCATCTGTACAATCAAGGAAGAAGTCTGTCACGCAATAAAAGCAGTTATAAACTGGACATAACTAAGTACAGAAAAATCTAATTTATTCTGACAGCCACTTCAATTATCTACGGAACTCCCAAAGGTAAATTTTGAATTCACCTTTCATAATTGATTTAAAATATTCTAATAAAAGCTGCAAGGAAAGCACTTTTCCTCTCCTCCTGGATCTGTTTACACATTAAACGTTGAAAGTCCTCTTAGGCAGAACAGGTGAATCGAAGCTGATTCCCCTACCACCCAAAAAAGATCCAGGACTCTCCCATTTAAATGGCCAGTTAAGTCACTTTTGGGGGCAAGGACTTGGATATTTTGCCTCTTCACCGAAGTCTCGCCTTTACCAAGGCCAGCCAATCACTTAAGCATTTTAGCACCTGAACAAATCCAGCACAACCATGTGGAAAAGGCACCTCACAACTCAGGTGGGCAGTCTCAGGATTCCCATCAAAGAAGACTTTTCAGAAGATTGGTGTTCAACAGGCAAGTCCATCCCTTATCAGAGAACAATTGCACTAACTCTTTGGAGGAAAAAAATCCCAGTTCCAACACTCCACTATACAAAGAACAGATCTTTAGGAAAAGAAAAAAAAAAAATAACCTGATTTTCATTCCTGCTTGTGTAGTATGCAATCTAATCATATGAAAAGAAATGCACCTCTCCAGATGCTCCTGTCGTATCCAGCCACTGCTGGTGACTGGATACTTATGAGGCTGACTTCGGGAGAGAACAGCAGTTCCTGTGGCAAGTGTCCTTCAGAGATCCAGCCCTTCATCCGGAGCCTTTGGGATTGGACATATCCAGCCCTGTTTTAATTCCAGATGATTTATAGAACATGTTTTAATTTTTGCTACTCTAGTAGTTTCTTTTCACCCCGAAGGAAGATATTTAAACTAAAACCAAACCAACCCACCAAGTTAGTGTGTCCCACCAGGAGGATATTAAATCTAACCAAGGGTCAATCTTCAGTTGACTGGATGACCTGAAGATGCGCCCAGCTCGGAGCCCCTGAATAGCTCATGGGTTTCCCTGCAGCCACTCTGGAAGAAGGGATTATATTTATTTCTAAAAAAGAGGTTATGCCAAGATCTTTAAGGCCATGGAAGCAACTCATCCCATCCCACAGTCATCAGCGAATGGTACAGATGCTGCCAAGCCAGAGCTGACTTTCACATTTTGCAAAGTTCACATAAAACTTGTTCTGCTGCTGCCTCAACCTCTAACCACCAGTGCCAAGAATTCATTTATCCTGGTGCTCAGCCTCAAGGAGAGAAACACTGCAATTCAGAGTGATTCACTGTAATCCATAGAAACACTGTAATTACCACCAGCTATCACAGATTGAAGTCAATAGTTGGAACTATACTAAATGGTCAACGTAATAAAAATAAAATAAAATAGAAGAAAAGAAAACTAGTTGGCAGCATCTACTCGAGACACGTACAGTAACAACAGTGGGGATCTGCAGGAGACACTTCAGTTTAGCAACGTTTCTGAGGGTTACCAAGGAGCTTGGTTTTATCACATTCAGAAAACGGCACCGGGAAACACACCAGCGTCACCCCTTTGTGCTGACGGCAAGCACACCTTCCTGATATTCAAACCTCTGTCCTCCACCACAGAACCCTTTGTCCTTTTCTAAACCACTGTTATTCTATAGGGGTTTCAGGTGCTTTCAGCATTTTGCATAGAAACTGAAAAAAATCTGATTTTTGGCTGCACAGGGGTGGGGGGATTGGGGGGGTTGTGTGTTTGGTTTGAGGTTGGTGGTTTTTGTTTCTTTTTTCAGACAGCTGTCACTTCATAAAGGATGGCTACCTATACATCTGCAACAAAAAGCTGTCGTTGCTTCCAGGATCTCACAGTGTCCATTATGCTGCACCAAATTTACACTTCTTAGCAGGTACAGCAAACACTCGGATTCTGCATTTTACCTACCCAGGCTTCATTACCGCAAGGTTGCATATCTAATGTTTGCCTTCTCGCATCCCCTGGTGACTATTTCCGCCAATTTAAAGAAGCAGCAATTCAGTTTTTCCATAGACTCTAAAAAGAAGGCATTATTCTCATTCTGATTGTGTTAAATAAAAGATACTGTTACTTAACATGCAGGCATGGCTCCTTTGTTCCCTATTAATCACAGTTATTATAACGGTGCTGAAGATCACTGAGGGCTCCATTGTGCTGCATCCTGAGCAAATCCAGAGTATTAGACAGTTTCTGCCCCAAAGGTTTATCACCTCAATCCATAAGAATGATGTAAAGTCTGCAAGGGGAATCACAGATCAGCAAAATGGACTAACAAAGTATAAGCACTAACTTGTTTTATTCATAATCGTTCTGCTTAGAAGATGAAAAGCTACACAGAAAGCCAAGTTAGGGAAAACAGGAGATTGTAAAAGGTGAAAAAGGCAGAAAGAGCAAAGAAGGGCTAAGTTACTTTCTGGTAACCCCTTAGGAAATCTACTATTTACCTAAGATATTACAACTAATAAAATCGAAGCACTAAACTCAAAATCTGTAATGGGTGCTGTGTTTCCTTATCCAGGGAGCTCTCTAGGGAGATTATTTGGTTGGAGATCAGCTGCACAAGTACTGCTCAGTTCCTCTTTTTGCGCGTAACACGTATCAGTCGCATGAATAAATGTCTAATTGTCACTAAAAGTTTTGTTCCATTCAATCTTGTGCATAAAATGCTTTTAGATGTCTTACTGAACAGCTGTAGTTGATAAATTAGCTAACTAAAAATGTGAAATGCGATTCCTGCATTAGCCTTCCATGGCCGAAGCGCGAGCTGTGATCGGACGGCTCTGCAGGCTTCAACAGCAAGTTTGTCCCACTTGCCGTCAGGGTAGCTATCGCACGCCTCCCTCTCCTTCTGACCTGGCAGCGATATTAACACAGGAAAAATTACTCTTTATAACCTCCTGGAAACGGCTGCCTTCCATTACAGAAACGTCTCACGAGTCAGACAGCTCACATACGTCTATCCCTTCCCAGTAGTAAGCAAATTATCATAGCATACCAATAAATTCTTACAGAGTGGGAGTTTATAAATTATTTTTCTACATACCGCTACATAGAAAGTGCTCATGTTTGAAAGACATTTGAAAATATACGCATTTACTGTGAATGGGAAAAAAATGGAAACTCTATGAAACAGAACGGTTTCTGAAAGACCCATTATTTAGAGCTAACTGGGGAAAAAACAACCCTCTAACAACTCTTACTATGTATGTTGGGTTTTTTTCTGAACTGTCAGTGAGTACCGAGTCTGAACGTTCTGTATAAAACATTGCCAGAAGGGAGTCATGTTCCCCTTGCACATTTACTAAAACATATAAAACATTATGTTCATTCTGATCTCACCCTGCAATAGCTGCCCCAGGTAAGTTCATACCGAGCAGACCCCTGACTGATGCAATTCCACATTCATCCAAAATGAATCCTGGTAAAGCACTCCCCGTCCTGTGGAAACCACAGTGCCCTTTCCAAAAATATCCTTCTCCCACGCAGAGCTGCTGTGCACGTGAGATGCCAACAGCCTCGGCAGCCGGCAATCAAGGCCAGGAGCTCCAAGCCACTCGGGGAGAAGTTTTGTGTGAAGCAAGTTGCTTCTACTTGCCAGCTCAGCCCTCCATGCTCGGGGAATTGGTGCAGGCTGTAAAATAGTGAAAAATCGCCCAGACCACCACTTCTGTCAGGGCTCTGAGCACCTGCTGGGACCCTGAGCAGGAGTTGCAGGGCTGCCGTTGCTGCGTGGGATGCTGAGATGCGGTCATAGCCGCGCCGCTGCTTACATTTTGCTCTGCTATTCTTACCAGTATGAAGAAACCACCACGATATTTATCTAGAGGAAACAGAGGGAAAAAGCAGCCCCGATCAGCTATTGCTTTCGTTAGTCTCAGGCTTACAGTCAGCTTCGCATCAACCAGCCTCCTTGCTAAGGGAACACAGGGAGCGTGCTTTGACAACGGAGTTGACCTCCACGCTGCTAACAAAACGCTCTTACTGCTCCAGACTTTCCACGGCTGCTCTCTCGGACACAATGAGACCAAACCGAGAAGCAGATGGCAACGTGTGATGGCACAGGTCACCCGCGCAGGAGGGACCGCGGGGCCACACCGGCTAAGCAGGGAGCACCACGGGACCTTTCCCAGGGCTTTGCAACCACAAGGCCACAAGGAAGGTGTGCTTGCTACCTTCCTGGTGATTTTTTGCTGACAAAAAAGCAGGTTCATCCCTATACCTAGCACAACTGAAGCTCCAGACAAGAGAAAAGGCATAGGGTGTTAAACAGAAAAAAAAAAAAGAGAAATGGCAACGTGTTTCTGTTTCATTTGCTCTTCAGCAGCTGAGGGGGGAGCGGCTGCTGACCCACACTCTCTCCTGTGCGAAGGCAGCCCTCCTGCCCTCCGCCAGCGCTTCTGCAATACACCTGCAGTGCAATTGTGAACCTGCATAATTCCCCAGCCCTTCTTTTTTAATAATATCCCCCTCCTGCCTGTGTGGGATCGTATGATTCGATTATCGTTATGAGCAGAGGCCAGACACTCCCCATAACTGCAGTAACAGCCGACATTCCCATGGTAACGCAGTGAAAGCCTAACCAGCGTGCCCGTCGGGATGACTGCAGGCAGGAAAAATGGACGGCTGCTTCACCCTCTACTAGGCCATCGAACGGAGCAAATTTCCTCTGAAATACCACAAAACCAGAAGTCAGCCGTGGGGGGAAAAAAAACGTGTGAGACTGATGGGCCATCCCCTCCGTCTGAGGCTGGGAAGCAGGATAACAGTTTTTCCCACGATTCGCACGTGGTCAGCACTTTCTTTAGCCAGGAGCCGACCTCAGGTACCTTCCTCCTGAAAAACATCCCTACTGAAGCAAGTCAACACAGTGCCCCCACCTCGGGAGATACCCGCACAAACCTGGTATTCTGGCCCCTAAAGCCATATCCCCGGCACTGCATTTTTTTTCTCTACATGTAAAGCAAAGAAAACACTTCTGAGATTGCACGTAACTGCATTAAGAGATTCGTAGTATTTATTTCAAATTATTAACAGCCACCAGGTCCTAACCGAGTTAGGATAATCTGAAATACCCATGCCAACATAACAACAAATCCTCCACAGTTTTATACTCTGAAAACAATTCTCACATGAAGGGCCTCAGTTCACATATTTCATTTTTCTTTATTTTTTGAAGAAATTCATATTTTTAGTATCTCATTATCCCCAAGTCCTTTAAAACACTCTGGTAGCTGTGAGATATTTGCCCCTGCCTCAAGCTGGATCACACCCATGCATCTTGCTCGGTGCTAATGAGCTAGGTATTATTCTTGCTTCATTTTTATTCTGAAGTAGTTTTGTTCCTCAGCTATTTCTGTAACCATACAACCCCCCCCCCCCCGCCCCCAGCATTTACATGCCTTAGCTCAGTTCTAATTTCTCATTAGAACAGAATTTAATAAAGATAACTTTTAATAGGAGTTGTGTATGAGCACTGAAGGATGAATAAGATTCTGCATGTAGGTCAGGTACTCCTAGCAAAACCTCCACCAGATGACAGATATCGCTCTCTGTTCACGCAAACGCAGGGGAGCAGAGTCTTTGTCCTGCAGGTGCACACAACAGATTTATCTGTGGTTTCTGGTTGATGTGAGAGGTATAAAGGAGACTGGAGCCACAATTTCTTTAGATCAGAGATATACTGGCTTAGGAAGGCTCAGAAAGAGTGGTTCTATTTATTAGTTATCAGGGTTTCTTTAGGCTATACGGTCCATATATACAATCACAACCCACCTGTCTCGATCTCAGAGCCTTAAAGTACTCCTAACCTCACACCTAGTACTTCAGAGGAACTGAGGGTTTGGAGACGTGACACTCATCTAGGATTTTTCTCCTCTTTCAAGAAAAAGAGCGGGGGCTTTCCGCCACGTACAGAAAGAAGGGGAATCACGCCAAACACCCAAGGTATAAAGAGAATCTCCAACTTTGATCATAAGCAGACTTACTAAAATGCTAACACTTCCATCCCCTAAGTCATATTTAGAAAGATAGTGAACTTTGGGATAAATATGATGGACAACCTTACCTCTGAAATAAACACGGGGATTTGCTCTAGGATCCTGCATCTTCCCATCTTTTTTAGCAGATGTGGCACTAGAAAAAGCCACCCTTGTCAAGCATTACCCAGCCAGTACATGGTCCAAAGACCTTACTGGGGAGAGACGCCAGCACTGACCTAAGGTCCTACTGAGGGATCTTTAGGGATTTTAATTGCAGTGGGTGAAGGCAAGAGCAACCCTCTGCTCTGGGGCGTGTCAGAAGCTGAATGGAGGGACCTGGAGGTCTTTAATTTGAGGAAGCCATCAGAATTAACGGGAAGAAGAGGAGAAAAGTTTTCCAAAGGTAAAGCAAACCAAAAAAAAAGGAGAGAAACAAGGCTTCAGAAAGGTGCAAATGAAAGGTGATTGCAGCAAGTTCTGATGAACTTCCAGGTCAAATCAATGATGGGGAGAAAGGAGCCTGTGCAGGAGCCTCCCGCGCGTTCACACCGTGCTGGGGGGGCAGTGATAGGCACCTCCGAGCCCCCCCAGGCCAGCACCTCCCCGCAGGCAGCCACGCGGCACACGCTCCCCATCCCGCAGCAGCAGGCGACAGCCTCCCTGGGGAAAAGTCCCTTAATTGTAGGTTTACATTGCAAACCCCAACTAAACCCGAATGAATCAGCTCTGCTAATTTGAATAGGAGGCATTAGAATATGCAAAGTTTACTGTTATTTATACAGAGAGCAGGTACAGTCATGAGTTTTACAATGAGCTAAATGATTGCCACTTACCTTTTCATTCCCTTTCAAACATACCCAAGACACAAGTGAAACACCCCACGCCCCCACTATTTGAATTTCCACTAATGAAAAAACCTCAACTTGCATGAATATTCTGCATGTTTATTTTTCATATACACGTTTTAGAAACAGATCAGTTCAGCCACAAGTCACGTAGATTCTTACCTGGTTCTTTTTAAAAAAGACTTTTTCCCCTCAATGCCAAAAAATAAATTAAAATTCATCATCAAATTTTCTAATGTGAGTATCTGAAACTTGAAACGCATTTCTCCGCACTCTAAACAGCAGGAATGTGTTCAGTATACTCACGTGGATACTTCACTGGACCTATGGATAAGTACCAGTATGTTTTCAAAATTTGGAGCCGTTACTTTAGAAAATGGCTTTCTGAGTACTCCTACAACTCTTAAGCTCCAAATCTCCAACCTTTTGGAACTTTCATTAATATATTTGCTAATTGCTGCTATTGTTTTTTACAGTGAACCAACACGTCTACATTTGAGCTGCACTGACTGAGGACTACTGAGGGCACCTCGTTCCTACCACGACAAAATCAGAGGGTCCCCAGGACAAGACACTCGCCCGCTGAGCCCCAGCCGCACCTGCTGGTTCAAACCCCGTGTACGGAACCAGCCCCCCTTTTTCTGCAGCAGGAAAGAAATGCTGACGGGTGAAGCTGCAGCTCCCGCGCTGCTCTGGGTGAATTCTAATCAGTTTTTCCTGATAGCTGTTGTGCCTGTGGTTACACAGCAGTAGATTGAAGCAATTATTGTACAAATAATACCTTTTTTTTTTTTTTTTAATTTTACCTGATTTCCTCCCATGCCGTGGCAGTTGAAAATGCCCACTTTTTCGTTTTCCTTGCGGCCCATGTTGTCTAAACACTGGTTGGTTTCAACGTTCCTGATCTGAAGAAAGAAAGAGAAGAAATGTTCCTTGAAAAACAATGCTTGTAAATGTCATGTTTGTGCAGAAAAAATTACGTCACTGTAGGAGAAAGTACATTATCCGTGCGTTCAACTATATGAACGTATTTTAACTTGCAATTTGTAAATATGTCACACTCCCAAAAGAAAATGAAAATAATAACAAAGAGTATAATGAGATTTTAAATTACATATTAAGTGTAAGACTGAAGAGCATTCAAGGAAAATCTCATTCAATGCCCTGCGTTGTTTTGTTTAACAAATATAATACGGTTTTACTTCTAAACAATGCAAAACTAATGGCTTGCCCAAGATGTGCACTTCTATTTTCTTCCAGCAGGGCTAACTCTACTCCAAGAGAGAAAAACTGCGTATGAACAGCATCCGACAGCTGACTCTTTCAGAGCAGAGGCTGCTGGGCAGCATTGTGACTAAATACATGCTTTTTAAGTTTTTAAATAAAACTTTCCTCTCAGAATCCGTCCGTCCACAGAGAAGAACAAAGACACTTAGTGAACATCTCTGCTTAAATAAACCATTTCTACGTAATTTGTGCGTAACGCAGCTGGGAAGGCGGCAGCTTTAGGAGCACGTCGTCTGCGATACAATACACGATGTGATGAGTTCCTTCCAGCGATGCTCAGCTCATGCGATTGCAACAAAAGACCATCAGAGCAAGAAGCAATAAGGGCCAGCAGGGCAAGTACCAGAGCATCACTCCCCAAAACATATTTTTAGAATACGCATTTATCCAGGAAAATAGCTGAGTATAAAAGCAATCAACCAGCTTCAGCTTCATACGGGAGAGAAGCGGGAGACACCACAGTCCCCCCGAAGCCCTCCTGCATCACAGTCTCCACGACGGTGTGTGCATTCAGCCTGTACGAACCCCAGAATGTGCATGTAATATCTTTTTTCTTAACCCTCCTCCTGTATCTGTTAGCACAGTTGTACCAACACAGCTCCCCCTGCTCCTCCGCGCTCTCAACAGCCCAAGGTGATTTTCTTACTTGTGTGTGCAGAGCAAAAACGCACCTCCGGGTCCCTCGTTCCTTTGGTAAAACTGTTGTGAAACCCTGTATTTTGAAATACTTCAGTGGCACTTAGTACAACCCTCAGTCACCCGCAATTCCCCGTGCCACATTCAGAGGCTCAACGGGCACGGCCGTCAACAGCAAACCAGCGCCACCAGAGCGGGCTTAAGGCAGCAACGCAAGTAAAACGAGATAGTGCAATCTGATTAACGATGAGCGGCTCAGCAAAGCTCACGCGGTCGCTTCTTTATCTGCTCTAATGTTGTTAAGAAATCGCACCACCTTGTGCTGGTGACTAATCTCTCAGAGGCTCATGCTCTTCATTGCTTAATCCTCCAAGAGCTGCTGAAGTCAGGGGAAAGGCTGCCAGCGCTCACAGCCTGGTCACTGCCCTGGGGGTTCACACGTTGGGTGCCAGCCGATAACCAGGCCACTGGTTTCCACTGCTTTCCAGCTGCTTTTAAAACAAACGGCCTTTATTTAGAGCCCAGTGAGAGTAAACGGCTTTCTGTGGCTACGGCAGTACGTGACTTTCTGGCGTAACCCGCTGCGTGTGCCCACAACCAGCCGGAGCACCACCGGCAGCTCCTCTGCTCTCCTCTTCTCCAGCACGTGCCACCCTGCAGACCACCAAAGCCACTGCAGTCCCAAAACTGTATCCTAACTATTAGCTCAAATGATAACCTGAGCTCAGATGGTAATCCCAGCCTTTTTTCTTAAATCACCTAGAAATAGAGTTTCAAGTATCTCCCCAAGGAAGGCAATTTTTTCTTGCAATCCCTTGATTCATTAAAACAGAGGACTAAAATGAAAAGTGATTTGAAAACTCACCTACGATTATTATGTCTTGGGTTTATAAAATAATTCTTGTCCTGCATTTATTTTGTATTCATTTTCAATTTTACATGATTAAAATGTAAAAAGGAATATTCAGCATTCACCACATTTTGCACATTTGATGCCCGTTCTGAGGCATATTTTCGTCCATCTAGGAAATTCAAAGTTAATACAGTCACTGTATGTAAGTTATGTTCTAACTGAATGGAAAATTTAGTCGCAAATAAAGACTTGGCCATCTGCAGGATCTGCCTATTAAGTGTACAATGAATAAACTTCATGAACTGCTTACGAACTTCAGTTCCATACAACTCCACATTTTTGAAATTTCATTTTAATATTGCGCACTGTGTTTATAAAAGCAATAGACGTATATAAGTTAGCTGTTCAACAGCCAAATAAAATCCAAATCAAAATGTAATACAATACTGATTGTTATTTCTAACATGTCGGGCGGTGCAAGCCAACCATGCACCAACACTGTCCGATTTCAAGTCACTCCTGCACTACCTTGCAGGAGGTCATAAGTAAATTAAGGATGATTATCCCCAAACTGTCAAAATTATTCACTCTTTTTATCACTGTTTATACTACAAAAGAAGAAAATACGCACTCGTGCAATATAATTTGAGGCCCAACGTTGAACACCCATTACATTTAGACTGCGCTGTACTACAGAATGATTTCCTCGGGTTTATTACCAAACCCGATTCTTAGCAGCCAGTGATCCCACGGCTCCCACCTGAGGGCTGCTGAGCATCACCTTCTCTCTGCCTTGAGCAGAGCAGAAGCACGGTCACCCCCTGACCGGCCACCTCGCCGCACCGCGCGTCTCGCAGAGCAGCTGGCCGCATCACGGACCATTTGTGGACTAATGATCCCAGCTGCACCGACAAGTCAGATGGTTTGCCTTACCTGAGACTAAATGCCTGCTGAAAGAGAGGAAAATGACTGAGAAATACGCTTCTGATGTTTTAAAAATTGTCCATTACTGCTGATGATGGTACCTGAGCTTTAGGTCTAAAAACCCACTTTACTGCTCAACTGGCAGTCAGCAGCTGTAGTAGTCAAGTTTTAATTCATAGATCCTGCCTGAATTGCTGTTTCCATAGAAACTGAGGCTGTGCTGGTAAAAATAAGGTGTTCTAATAACTATTTTATTACTTTCTCATACTTTTATTTTCCAGGCTGACAATATCGTACAAAACCTTATTATTTGACACTTGTTAGATGAGTTCTTTCCTTGCTGTAAAACCATGTTTCACTTATTTTGTCATAGTTAAACTGGAAACCCTACTATGGCTTCTCTTTTTCACTACAATTGCAAGTTTCAATAGTAAATTACTTCCCTGGATTTAAAAAAGCCATTTGCTCATTTGATTGTTATTCTATCCGTAGCTATCTTTAAATCAAACCATTCAAGAGCTTTTAAAAGTCAGTGTAGGTACAACTCAATAGAATATTTTTAACAGTGAATTATCTGAATTTTAAAGAGACTTCAGCTCTTGGTGGTACTGGAATCATCAGATTATTAGGAATGTCTGTGATACTCGGCTCCAGGCAGCCTTGCTGGAAAACACAGCATCAATGAAAAAACACATTTCTTGAAAAGAAAGAAGCAAAACCCCCGCCTTTTTTTTCTACTCTACCTGTAAGGGATAAGTGATGATGGAAAGTTTCCTTCAACTACTGCATGTTAGGTAGTAATTTCAAAATCTTAGCCACACACCTCACTTCTCCAATATACTACTCATTTTAAAAGATATATTTTTAATGGTGAACATACACATTCAGAATAGCAATACCCCCTTATGAAAGATCTAGAGAAAATATAACCTGCTCAAAATAAGGGATAAATAAGATACAGAGAAGGGACACAAGCACTTTATTCCTTTCTCCAAAACCACTTCAGCTTCGTAGCAATGCCTCCACCTGCACAGGGTACTATTTAGCCAAAGGAAACGGTCCGTACCTCACCAAGCGAGTAATAGCGCCGTGGAATCTGGGAGTCAGGATAGATGTTCTCCAAGTACCATGAGAAGGGTTTACACTTCAGATTTTCTCTTAGTGCTTTTCTGACGGATACGTCACCATAATCCACCTTAACAACACCTGGAATTGTTAAGAGAATAGATGATCAAAGCACAGTTTCTGTAAAGCTGCAAAACATAAATCGCAGATCCTGCTCCAGTTGTCATGATTTCCTCTTTATCAATATCCATTTGCTGGAATTGTGATACAGCAATATGTGAACATGTGCAGCTGATCTTTACAAGCATTAAATAATTAATTTAGCAAAATGAAATGCTTGGAAAATTACATTTTTTCTTTTCAGATAATTTATCAATCCGGAAAGGCAGGACCACTGAACTCCTTGATTTTGTCGTATTCCAAAATAATAAAGAAATCCTTTTACATTTTTACAAACCATTTTTTCCAAAGTATCTCGTTGGTGTTTTCCAGCACTTTTCTGAGAGAAGTAACTCGGATAAGGCATAGCTATTTTACTGATGTAACCTAGGCCACCCCTGGGGTGCTTTCACCAGAAAGGACACGTTCTCCATCCTGAGGAACCCCGTTGCTCCCTCCCTCCACACCCCACGAGCTCCCACAGACCTCGGGCTCAGCCCACAGCACCACTCACAGCGTAGCTGTCATCCTGGTTAATGCTGTTCTAAAATTAAATGTCCCCTGCAGTAAGACAGGGAAGGGGAACAAGGCAGCAGGTTTCTGCAGAGACCAGCCGGTGGGCAGGACCATCTCCTGCAGCGTCTCCACCACCCCTACCGCAGGCAGGGCACCGATGGACGGTTCTGCGAAAGGGAGAAGATGTCACATCGTGTCACAGTTAAATTGTCACCGTGTCCGGCGGTACCGTTCCTACCGCAAGCCTGTAAGTCAGAGACTGGAGCCAGCAGCCTCCCACTGGCCATCAGGAGTGGTGCGTGGGCCACAGATCAGAAATACAGGTCACGAAGTGAAAAAAAAATAGAATAATAATCAAGGAGGGGGGAAATCAGTTAGAAATCCCCCCTGTCCAATGGACTCTTAGTTAAACTAAAAGAATATTTGGTGCTTTCAAGACTTAAGATAGCTAGTCAAGCAATTCATTTATCTGTTGCTGATAGAAGTATACACCCCAGGACAGAAGAAATACAAGTGGGGGGAAACGGACGGGGCTGCCCATCCCAGATGCAGGAGGCCGCGTGAGAGGTGAGCACTGGCTGTGCATTGGACACGAACACGCATCGGACATCTCACACCCTTGGCACATCAGCACCGCTGCCAGACCGAGTCCAAGAAAGAGGCGATTGCAAAACCAACATCCTAAGTGCATGAATAAGGAAACTGCAAGTTTTAAAAGTATTCTCGAAGCCTTTGAGATGCAGCATTCACTCCCCAACCGGTCCATGTAACACAGGGTAACACGCTTAACCCGTGCCCGCAACGGCCGGGGCGGTGGCGATTTCACCACTGACAAAGGGCAGCAGAGGTGAGCGCTGCTGGTAATCCTACCAGAGCACACACCACCCACGGGACCGCGGGCAGCAAGCTCGGCAATATGCCTTCCCCATAGCTCCTTGGAAAGAAATCTATCACGCTGAGAAGAAATGTCAGACGTACAATTTTAGCGCCAAAGAAAGGAAGACTTCATATATTCAACTTCTTATCTTTCTATATGAAGAAAGTATAACAAAAAAATACCGTTTCCATTTTCCACCCTCTTATCAAGCTGACTTTTGCAGGTATGCGTCTGACTTCCAGAGTTTAAAATAATATTGAACCAGTAACCTGCAACATCTTTTTCAATACCGACGTACTCCAGGAAGGGGACAGCTCAGGAAGGGAACGTGCATCACAGAAAGAAACATAAAGGCCAGTCTTAAGGTGCTCCGCCAACTTGAGTTATTAAGACAGACACTCAAAAAACAAAAAAGCATGCCAAATATTCTCTGTAGCCTAATTTAACCTAATTTTATTCAAGAGCTATCGTCCAAAGAAACAGTGGTAAGCAAAGCACGAGTAACTGCCAGCACTCAGCTGAAACAGTTTGGAAGACACTCCCAGATTTATATCTCAAATCCATGCTCCATTTCCATCACCTTCTGCTTTCCATTATTTATGGGGTCTTATTCTGAAATCATCATAGAGATGAAGCTCCAAGGATATCAGCATATCCTGGTAGGAAATCACACCCTAAAGCACAAGTTGATATTAATTTTTAAAGAAATTCAGTACACAACAATGGTAAAACTATTCATTACTAGTAATAAAAATGTAACTTATTTTGGATAACCACTCTCATCCAGATTTCCAAATCCTTACCGGTTATGTCTTTGACAAATTACATTTATGTGTCATTATGTAATTGTAGGATGTGATGTAATTCTAGATAATTAACTGAAATACAGCATACTCTACAAATTATTGCTACAGCCTAAAATCAAGGCAGGTGCCCCTGGGAAGCACTTCAGCCTGACCACAGTGGCTGGGGGCAACTGATGCTTCATCAGCTCCAGGACAGCAAAAACTCCTCAGAAGCCAAATGTGCCTGATCAGTGCCAAGAAATTAAGCGGTACTTGCTCAGGCATTAGGAACGTACGAAATTTTAAACGTCAGTAAACAGAAGTATTCAAATAAAACCTTCAACCGTAACCCATATAGAGAACTTAAATCATAATAACTTACGGGATGGCAGAAAAGTGAAGGCAAATCAAGCCCAGGTTAAATCGAGGAAAAAGCTGAGCTCGCGGCCCAGGGGAACACAGGGGCTGTGAAGGACAGACGTGACGGACAGGAGGCTTCGTCCGCTCTGCAACGCTCAGAACATCTGGGCTACGGTGTGCTCAGTAAGGTATTTGGGGGGCGTATAAGATTCTTAAAGGACTCTCATTTATTTTTTTTTTTCCCCCCAAGAAACAGAGGTAATTTATCAGCTGTTCTGCAATCACGGAGATTGATCACAGTTTCATTTGACTCTGTTTAGGGGAAGAAAAGCGTCAAAAGGTCAGGATTACACTTATTATTTAATATTTTACTTTTTCAAATGGCAACTCTTCTGTATGTACAACTCATGCAGTCACTGTTTAATTTAACTTATACTACCTAAAAACGACCTGGTGCCTAAGCCCTGCACTTCCGCTCAGTAGCATCTTACAGCTGTTCCGTTGCTTTGAGCCTAGCTATAGTCACCACAAAAGGGCCAAGCAAAACGGACAGCGAAGAGCACAGCCTCTGGACCTGGTCGGGCATGAACAGGATTGTGACACAGGTTTTGCTGCAGAGTATGTGCCATTTGTATGTTCCACTGGAGGAAGAACGAGAACACTTGCCTGACTCAGAAAGCTCTCTGTGCAATGTGTGCTACAGAGGACTGAGCTGAAAACATCTTTGCTTTCAGAAAAGAGACTTTATTTTAAAAAAATAAATTATGTTTTCCAGGTAAGCTTTTATGGGAAAGGGGGAGTGGGGTCTGTGATTGCTGCCTCTTCCAGAGGAAGATTATTTATGCTACTCAATCCTTATCTATAATTAAGCTAATCTTCCTCAAGGGAAGGCACTGGAGGTGTCAGGAGAAAAGCAGTATCTGTGTGTTGTAATGCTTGGTGCTGTGGGGATCTGATGAAGCTGAACATGAGGAAGAAGGATATTAACAGCGTTGTAGTCTGAGATCACAAACAACACTGCCTTCCCGCACCGCACGCACACGCTTTGGTATTTGAGTAACCAAACCAAACCAGAAACACTGCCTCTTGGTGAAAACACCCTGTGGATTCACCAAACACCTTGTTTCTATTTTGCTTTACAATTCTTACAGGGATTTCTATTTCAACATTGGGTTCAGTCCTGCAAGTGCTGGAATAGAAAAAGCAATAAACCTTTTCCCACTCAATCTGACTCAACTTCATACTTGAGTTTTCTGTAATTAAACAAACTACAGCAAAATAAATTCTAGTTTTACATTTTAATAAAACTTAGCCATAGAGATGCGGAGCCTTTGGTGGGTTTGGCATGCTCACCTCACTGGGGGAGGTTTATCTTAAGGCTCTTCAGGTCTTGGGATCCCACAGGAGATGCAGAGCCGTGGCCACTGTGCCCCCCCCAGCAGGGTGGTGACCCACGTCTCCAAGGCACTGGCATCAATCCCCCCTTCAATTCCAGCTGTCTCTTCCCTTCCTCTCCATCGGGTCCTAATACACGTTGACAATACTCCCCGCTACAACCCTGAGAGGTTCTCCCTTCCCAAAGCTCCTCTGTTTTACATATTCCTCATCTTGCACGAACTGGGCTGGCTCGTGTCAGCAGCATTCGCTCCCGTGGCACGTAGCGGTGCTAGCACATACACCCTGCTTTGTCTTCAAGCAAGGACCTCATTTGTATGGATCTCCAGTAAACCTTTATATTCCCTTCTGCTCAATTTTAAACCAAGCTATTATGAATCAATACCTATTTATTGTCACTATGATCGATGGGACTCAGAGGAAATATAAAAATAATTAATGACTAATAAGTCTGCTTACACTTAAATAAGAAAACTTAAGTAAAATGTCCTTGGGTGCAAAAAAGAAATGAAACATCACAAGAAGCTACGGAAAGCGTAGGGTGTAAAGGAATGGATTAAAAATATCTCAGGAGAGAAGCAGATATTTTTAACAGACCAGCAGATGTGCTTCAAGTAGAACAAATTAAATGGTTGCAGCACTGCATTACACCTGCATTTTTTTCTAACGGGCATGTCCTGCAAATTGGCACACAAGGACACAGTTCCAGAACTGGCTAAATGTACCATTTCCACAGAGCAAGCCATTAATTCATGATGATAAAGACGAAAAAAAAATTCATCCGGAATGAAACAGAAGTTGCGGAACTGAGAATAATTTTCTTTATGTAAGAATAACACTTTGAAAACTTAATCCAAATTAGGCTTTTGCTATCTTCTGCTCCCTTGAAAAGCCTAAGAGAAAACTGTTGTTTCACTGAACCGGTGTTCTAGCGCGTTGAAAGGGAGAGCAGTGTGACCAGAGAGGCCAGTGTACGCACATCCGTCTGTAGTTCAGCTTTGAAAACCTGCATCGCGTTGCACGGTAGCCAGCTCATTACCTGAGGTGCCCCCTTTAAATGAGAAAGCAAAGAACCAAGCCAGAGGCCACCGGGAACCTCCAGAGATGGAGAGTTTTTTTTCCGTTTTTTACTGCCAAAGAAGGATGCAAACTCGTATTATGTTTCACAGGATTAAAGATGGCGAAGTGCTAAGTTAAAAATGAGTCTGCAACACCAGGATACCTGGAATGGCACACGTTACAGAGAAGAGATGAGAACGCTTGCTAATAATTTTGGAAAAACACTAGTTGCTGTATTAATATGATTCAACCGGTGCCTGGGAGGATGCTTCTCTCCAGCACGCTCTGCTGCCTTTTCCTTCAAGGAGACAGAGGGTGACTGCTTGGGAAACTCGTGTGATGGCAGCCAGGGGCTTACAGTCCACATCGTCACTTTGCCAACACGAGAGGAGCGATCCATCCCTCCCAGGGCAACGGTTGAACACCAGGCAGGTTTTGCGGTGCTTTATGAGCTCCTTATAACACAATCCAGAAAATAATACACATATTGCTGGAAAGTTCTAAGATCCAGGGACTTTCATGTTGCAGCTGTATCAAAAGCAGACATATTAATTGTTAACACATGCATTTTCTAATTTGCCAAAACATTAATTCCTTGACATGCCTTATTTATATTGCCAAACCCCACGCATAACTCATTAAAACGTAAAACAAACAAAAAATGTGCTAACTCAAAAACACCCCGCCACCACCCACCCTCCCTCCCCATCCTGAGAAGTTCTTACATCAATTCATGAGTGATTGAAGATAAATAAAGATAGTGGTTTCATAACATAAAATATGGTATGGAATGAAGATTCTGAGCTTTTCATGGGAAAATGTCAGCTATATATGCTTGGAGAAAATATGCTTACAATTTCTAACATATAAAATCTTATCACTCCAGAAAATGAGTCACTATTGTCAATATTTCTGCAAATAAAGCACTGCAAGATAGCGCGTTGCACTTTTAAAGCTTATTCTATAGCAGAAAATGAAGACTTCAAATGTTGTTTTACCCTATAAACATACCTGTAACGTATCATACTTACACACACGTATTTTAGAGAGAAAGACAGACGCTAATTAACTCTTACATTGCCAATTCTGTCCAGAGACTAAAGAAAAAAATATCCATTTTACTGAAATAGATAGCAATAGGAACCTTATTACGGATAAAAATAATCCTGCATTAAGATGTTTCTCCAGTCCCTATCTCAGGAAAGCTTTTAAAGAAGGCAGAGTTGAAAAGAAACCTCTGACTTTCGCTTTCACCACCCAGCACCAAAGAGTAAAAATTAAGTAGTGAAATTACTGAGGTACTACAAGAATTTTGACAGTGAAAACATTTTTACTGCGAAAACCAGAAACCCCTGCTACATTACAGCTCTTCTTTGGCTTCAAAAATATGGGAAAAAAAAAAGTGTTCCTGGGAAATTTTGTCCTTTTTACTAACAGGTAAGAGTAACAGGAGTGAAACCTGCGCTACCGGACTATAGCAAAGCTAGAGCTGATTTAAGTTACAGGAGTCTTATGTAAAAAAATGTATTTTTGTAGCTGGAAAAATTGCTCAACACCTTCATAAAAGGCCATTACATTCATGCTGTTTTGAAATGTAAACATTTGTTTTCTATTGATATTCCTTGCATTAAGACTAGACAAGTGGGTCAGCCACCGATCTCTATTTTGTAGGTATCTCGGATGAATCTCGTGTTGAACGTCCATGCAATCCTACAAACCAGGCCTCTTTCCAACTCAGAGTGATAATTTTAGAGATAAAATACAAAACCAGCCTCCCTTCCCCAATGTGTTCAAATACGTGTTTTGTATTAGCTGGTATGTCAACACTGGGCACGGTACACAGTGCCCATGAATGTATTATTTTTCCTATTCCACTTGTATTACATGCAAAGTAATAAAGGTTTTCTTTCTACTCTTCCCCATCCGCTGAAAAGCTACACTAAGTCATTAGAGATTTGCAATATGCCTCACAAGGGATACCTTTAGGAAGAAATAATCTAAGGCAGCCCTGCCTGTCTGGCAACGATCTGGCAATGATCTGCCAACCCACTCTTCACGCTCCATTTTATTACAAATTTAATAAAATGCTCTTTGCAAATATCAGTGCTATAAGTGACACAAAAGATAAAACATGAATTCGATCTGCCTTCGTTCGTGTATGCTAATGGCATGGGAGCACTTCTGTGTTTGTTGATCTACAAATGTCATCTTTCTCCTTTAAAAAAAACAAGGATATACACAAAAGAGGGATCACATCTAGGAAGAAAGGTTTTAAGCTCCTTTCTAACTGCAGCTTTAGGTTAGGGCAGTATTAACAAGTCCAGACCTTTGGAACAACTATAAGACAAGAAAACCCAAGTTCTCACACCTCCTCTCCTAAGTACCTTTCAATTAAATCAAGCTAGATGACCCCAAAACCTAAGTCAAACAACATTAATTCTCAAGGCAGTTGCTGGTTTTAATAACGCAGTATTCAGCTAAGCCCTGTGGTGTTCCAAGTCCTGCCCTTTCTTCCTACAAACACTCCACGTGCGAAAGCATCCACAGTGCTTCACCGGCTTCTGCCACGAAACCACTGCGGGAAAGAGGCTGGTACGCAAGAGGTGGACACCTGCGATGGGAAGCAGGGGTAATCTCTTTTTTAAATTGGAGTTGAATAATGCCAGCCAAATATTCTATAAGGAAAGACAAGCCCCGATAGAGCAGAGGTGGTGGAGCGCCCCGTTGCAAGAGCCTCTTCTTGGGGAGGGGAGAGGGGCTCAGGAGCATCGCGGATGGGCACCACGAGGACCTCCGGGCGCTTCTGAGTGGTCCAAGCACATCCTTGGGACTCAGGATCGCCATCGAGGTGCTCTCTGAACCCCTTAATTTCCACTGTTAATACACACGAAACCAATTTCTGTAGCTCAACTCGTTCACATTCAAATCCAAATCATTCCCTTAAATTTTAGTTTGCATAAATCATCTTGGCTAATTGTCAGCACAGCAATGAAAAGTTGACGCTTCTCCGGACACATCTGTAAAAGGGAAGGATTGCAGCTGGCAGACTGACAGCTCTGAAAGAAAAGAGCTGGCTGCTGGTGGGCACCAACGCAGCCCTCCCGCAAACAGCACCCCGAACTGCCGGCTGTCACTACCGTTTTCATTACTCAGGATAATAACAACAAATTCCAGTAGAGTAATACCACCCAGAAACGGGATCAGGGCAACTACTTTCAAATAAAAAATTTGTTCAACTATTCACTTTTGTTCCTTTTCAGCATTAGTATTTTTGGTGACTCTCATCCACTACGTGGTGTTTGAAGAGCATTATTCGTTTTTATATTGTTACCTTTGATTAATTACATTGCCTGGGTGAACCTGACCAGCCAACCAAAGACTCAGGGCTGAATACCAGCATTGCAAATGCACTTATTTTCCAAAAACCCATTCAGGACACACTTCAGAGCTCTTGCTTCTACAAGCAACGCTGTCAGTAAACTAATTTATGGAAGCGCTGCAGCACACGGACCCACAAGAGCTTGCTTGGATCACCCGGAGGAGCGGGGCTGGGGCAGACGGGGACAGCACGACTTCCCTGGCCTCACCGTGAGCCAGCCCCGCCGCCCTCCCATCCCCTCTCCTGCCACCGCCGCAGCATCCCCCTCTGCACAGCGCAGGCACGCGGCCTCAGAAATAACTCCCAGTTTGGGCACAGCTCTCATCTCAGACACCTCCTCACCTCCCCATGCAAAAACCGTATCTGTGTATTTAGAGACACATGTAATTTTTACTTGAGAAGTTAAGAAACAGTGAATAACACTATAAAGATAATTATCTTGCAGCACAATAGTTTTTGTGGTTTGTTTTTTTTTTTCTTCAATCAGAGAAGCGCAAGAAGCAAGGACTATCAATACGATTCAGGCTTTCAATATTGGTGTCTTAAATGTAAGCAAGGAAGTAACAGAAGAAAAGGATTTTGTTTTGATTCAGGAAGCAGTAGCTCCGCTGCCCCCTGCACTGCTTCTCTTCCCAGAGTAAGGCCCGTACGAGCAGGCTCTCATGCATACGGAGTCAAACAACATTTTGGGCACTTAAGAGTGCCTACATGAATGCGTTCACATCTGTCTGGGGCAGAATTAATGCCTAGCCCACAAAACCACGGCTCACCATCCGTGAGGAATTTCACCCCTCATCCATGGTGCATTCGGCCCTACAGCTGGATTTGGCTGAGCAAGGAAGCTGGACAGGCTCCTTGGTACCTATGATGCTGAAATACTTGTACTGAATTTTGTACTTGCTTTGTCTTTTTTCTGTTTTTCTTTTTTTTCCTACTTGTCTTTTCTATTTTATTTTTCTTCCCCCCCCCCCTTTTTTTCCCTCCCTTTTTCCCCATCCGTGGCAGACTATGGGAGGACCAGCCCAATTCAGCAGCGCAGTGCTTTGCTCCTGTGGAAAATCCTCCTCACTCCGGGCAAGTGCCTCCGCAGCTGGATCACTGCAGAGCTCAGCCATCACGCAGGTGCACCAGGGCGGTCACGCGTATTTCGCTGCGGGATCATAACGCCGCGGGTTAAATGAACTTATTTTGGAATTAGTGCACTTGCAGCTCTGGTAGTCCCCTAGCACTGAAATGCTAAATAGGTAAGGGAAGAGTGAAAATGTTTACCAAGAGCTCTTTCTTCCTAAATTGATACATTCATTATCAACCTAATTATATAATTACACTTGAAAGGAGGATTGCACATCAGCTGCTGAGTAAATCTAAGTAAAACACAAGCACTTATCTTGTAATCCCAAATTAAAACTATGAAGTACTATATTTAAATTCTCAATAATGCTTTGAATAAAGTGCTTGAAAAATAATGTAACTTTGCATTTTAGCCTTACTTTAACAGAGTAGGTAGGACATGGGAATTGAATACTAACTGATTATTAAGAAGACAAAGTGGTTTAGCAATGCACTAAGAGTACAGAGAAACTGAACTATTACATGCATTATCTTTTTCAGCTGACTGTGCAAACGCAGGCCTATTCTGAGCATGTAATTATTTCAATTCAATGATTAGATACAGTATTTTAATGCATAAATTGACATAACTGCCTACATTTAGGAATATACCGGCTGAGTGGAATGAGATATGCTGGAACAACTTGAAAAGGAAGTTAATAAGGCTGCTAGGAATAGTGTGCTGGGTGACTGAGACAGGCTGAGAAGGTACGTACGTGCAAATCCACCCGGGTAGACACATACGTGCTTACATCTGCTGGAAACAGTAAAATAAGATGCATGCTTTTGCTACGAGAGAGAAAGGTGTTGGTATAACAGCAACAAACTACCTGGAGTGTGATCCTGCACTGCTGATTTACATCAATTACACTGAGAATTTAATGGATAATAGTCAAAATAACAGAAAGCTGACTGCTAAATATACTAGCAGAGATTAGTTATTATTAAGCTATTAGGTTTTTTTAATTAGAGATGCCAATAAAAGACTGATATGGAGGGAAGGAGAGAGAATTGCTGAAAACAAATGAATATGCAGCACTTGGCTTCACAGCTTGGTGTTGCACTGGGCACATTGTGCCTCACCGGGACAAGGTCGGCCATCCTGCTTTTTGGGTACTTTGCATTCCCAGGGAGTCAGGAAAGAACACTTTTTGCAGTCAGAAAATTGCAAGGATTTGTACTGATTTAGGAAGAAAGTCTCCTCTGTCAGCTCAATTACCCAGCACCATTTTAACCTTATAAAGGAGATGCTTCAGAGCACCACTGACGGCGGTCGTAACGTGGGCAATACAAAGCGGCTCCTCCATTTTTCAGAACAAATTCATATATTTCTTTTCACTCCTAAGAAAGGGACTTCCTTTACTCCCATTTGAAATGTATCCAGCATTTCTGAGATTTTTGTATTTTAGAGTCTCCTGAGTTATTTGGCTCTTACAGTTTCAGGCTGTAATCACGCTGCAGACTCTTAGTTAGGCTCCTGCCAAGCAAAATTCAAAACCCCTTGTCAAATGCAATATTTATACTAGAACAAAAAGGTAAGTGTTCCTCACCACAATTATATTTTGTGATCTTACTCTCAGTTTTCAAACCCATCCCAGCCTCAGCAAAAGGAGCTTTCACAACCCTGGGGACCCGGCTCCAGGGAGAGAGCAAAGCCACTCTTCACTCCAAAAACACGCAGCGAAAATACAACCGCACTGTTGCCCGACACACCAATGCCAAATGGGACAGAGTAGTTTTTCTACAAGAATTGCTCCTCCAACCTCTCACCACATGACAAATTAAGCCTTTTTTCCAACTCAAAATGTTTTGCACAGAATTTAATCTGTATGGTTTTCCTTTTTTTTTTTTTTTTAAATCTAGGTTGGATGTATCGTAAGTTCTGGTTCCGAACTTATCTGCGCCCGTGGCATGAACGAACAGGCAACATGTAGAGCAGCCAAATTCAAGGGTAGCAGAAATAAAAGATTTTATTCTTATCCACACAGAGCTTCTACAAAGATAAGGGAAGGCAGCAATTTTAAATATGTCTAAGACCACAAAAAATTTGTGATGGGCTCTTCTTCAGCTCAGTTATATTTTTACAAGTAGACAGCCTCAAGAAAGCAATTCGTAACTTGATTGATCAAGACTTTTACCTCGAAATGTAATTACTAGATGTGCACCCTACGTATGCCGAGAGATACCTTTAACACAATGCCACTGTGAACAACCACCGGTTCCTCTTTCCCTTAAGACATCATCTAAGAAATCAAATTAATCAGGTCCCAGAGGAGAACTGGGCAGATGAGTGTGAGCTGAGAGATAATAGCTTCAGAGACCTAATTACTAAAATGCAACTCTCCTAGTTCTCTAACAGAATTATCTAGAGATCTGCATTTTTCAGATTAGTAAACTCAGAGAAATGCATGCCAGACAAAAGGATAAAAAAGCAGTTTAGTAATATTGGGAACAATTTCTGACACTTAGAAATGACCTATTTAAAAAGATCTACTATTTCCTATGTGTTTTTATTTTTTAGTTAAAATGTTATTGTTAACTTTGTTTCCTAAAACCCCTAAGTACCTTTCTCCTCCATTTGCTTCTTAACCCTGAGGAACATCATCACCACATTTCAATTGTCAATTAATATAGCATATTCGTAAACAACTTCAAAAAAGATCAGCAAATACAAAGGAGACCTATAGTGAAATTCTTTCCAGTGACCGAAACAGCGACAGACATTAAGTTTTGAATTAAACCAGTCTTGTCCTGCAAACATTACTGTTTCTGACCTAATTTCGCCCTTCTATTTCAATAAAATTTTGTCCATAGGTTCTCTATTTGAATTTTGTATCAAAATCTGGGGCAAATATGCAAATCCGGAACTGTGTAAAGAAGAGAGAAGTACATTTAGCAGCACTGAATTTCTGCTGATTTGTGCTCATTTCAGAAGTGAATAGCAATTTTGATCATAGAAAGAGAAGTCATAACAATAAATACTAAAAGCGCATTGGCATTTCACCCTAACTTTTCTAACAAACAGTTTCATTAAACATTGTCGCAACAAAAATAATTTTCTCCCGCATTGGCTCCTTGTACCTATAACTAACACTTGCAAGCAAATGAGCTAGAAATTAATAACCTTCACGCCTGCCCACAGAGCCAAGGTGAAGAAGAGCTGAAGCTGAGCCATCGAGACCAACCACACCTCTTACGTGTGCCCTTCTGCACACGGAAAGCTCTCCGGGCTCGCCTGCCATCGCTGGGCTAACGTGTTTGAAGGGGGGATGCCTGTCCCGCAGGGACGCTCATCAGCAAGGAGCGCACCAAAGCACTGGGGAGATGAGAGGGTGAAGCGCACCAGGTGGGACGGGGGAGGATGCGGCGGTGAGGACAGCACTGCTGGTGGGGAGGAACCCACGCCCGGACTGCTCGCCAATGCGGAGCACAACTCAGCAGCCCGGCTTGGGGGGCTCATCAGGAGGGGAGACGTGGTGATTGATGGCTTTACAAGGCCTCTTCAGCGATCGTGCAAGGGCTCTTCAAGGGAGGCCCCGGCATAATCCGAACACTGTGCTATAATCCACCACGGATGTACAGTGCGATTTAAATGGGTTGAAAACATGGTTGCCTTCCTCCCCTCCCCAGGTAGCAGAATTCACACGTATTTAAATGCTGGCAAGATGATCCCCTTTTGCTTCATCTAATTGAGGTCTTATTTGTATCACCGGTAGCCAAAGGCATGCTCAAACCCAGATACCCTGGGGGTGCAGAGGGAATGTCCCCCCCGTCCAGAGCTGAAATACTGCAGGGTGTTTGTGGTATCCTCCCATCTTTTCGGATGGAGACTGCACTTTCAGAGCCACTTTGGCATCATACTGGTATAAAAGAAAGGGCAAAAGGACCCCAGCCCTGCGCCAACCCTGGGGGAATTTTGATAGGGAAATTGATAGAGAAATGTCCTCCCCAGGTGGTAGGAGGAAAAGGATGCTCCGCTAGCAGCTCTTTCTTCCCGAAGGAATTGCTGTGGAAAGCGGTATTTGTAATGCATGGTATCCCACTGCATGTCAGACTGCTGAAAAACTGTTCGCTAAAGATACCCTTGCATTTATATCTGTGCTTAGGAACCTAAATTAAAATGGCCTATGGCAAGAATTGGTCTTTTCAATGGGAGAAAGGATGTCTTCTCACCTCGGAAACCAGCTGATGAAAGGCAAGCTGGAAAGCCTAATATTGGACATCCAAGGCAAAAAACGTTGCTGACAAAATCCACCCCCGCTGCTTGCTGAAACCTAGGAAATATAAAGGTAGCCGCAAAGCTGACTCTCCAAAGTGATTTCAGAAGCTCCTCTTTAATACAACAGGAAATAATCTGTTATTCCTGCCAAGATACAAGTGCTAATGAGGAAACTTCAAAAGGCTCGCTCATTTGACCTCTTACGCAGCAGGTGCTCTTCCAGACAGAGCTTCACAACAGCTTCTGCCATCAAACGCACCTGCGTGTTTCCAAACGTCCAAATCAGGCATTTTCTACCCAGCTGAACTGCAGGATACTGGCCAGGCTCAGAAGATGACACGTCAGTATTCACCACTCCTCCAAACCCAGAGAACATCCATCCATCCATCCACCCATCCCTCACCTCGACAGTTGATGGCCACACCAAATAACGCCCCACGACAGCAGCACCAGACGGATAGCTCCAGGCTGGAGCCAGCAGCAGAAAGGATTAAGCTCCTGATTTACATCATCCAACACACTCCCCATTATCCACCTTCAAAACTAAATCTCATCTTTAAAATACTTAAATGTCCAGAGGTATGACTGCATCGCTCAATTTACATGGCATTCTGCACTCTGTGCACTCTGATAGATGGAAATAGGTATTTCTTCCTGCCACTTTCCTGAGTTTTATTTTCGTTTAATTGGGTGGTTCCATATTAATCTATTGCATTATTGCATCTATTGTCTGACACGTCAGACTGGCGAAGGAACAGAGCAGGGGAAGTCCGTAGTGAGGGGATTGATCCAGGTTTTGCAGATGTGCTGGAGAAACAGTCAAGCTGGTCAAAATCGGACATATTCTTCCATGGCCCTTTTATTTTAATTTCTACATCCAAACCTAACCTTTTGCTCAGCACTAGATTCCTCACTCCCACAACTCAGAAGATCTCAGTAGAAATTCTGTGGAAACAAAGAATAATAAAAATCAAGGCCTATTGGAGGAGTCCTGCTGAACGAAATGGACCCTTGCTTAGAAGATCCCAAAACAAAAAGAAAAGCAATGGAAGAGAGGAAAAAAAAAAGTTCTAATCCAGGATTTGGAGTGTTGCATTTGGGAATCTGAAAATTAAAACATGACCGATTTGGAAGCATTTTTTAACTGAACTGTTAACACAGTTTAGAAGAGTACACAGCAGCAATTTCATCTGGCACTCTTTTTGAAACTGGAATTTTTAGTCTACCACGTATATCACTGCTCTAGTTGCCTTTAAATGCATTTTGCTAACATCTCATTTAAAATGTATTGTACTTTAAATAGCCCTTAGTATGATATTTTTAGAGCTTGAGCTCACCTAAATGCTTTAAAGCAACTAACTCCTTAATCAGCCTAAAAAAACTTGCTGCCAAGGCAGGATATAAAAGCACGTAGACTGCAATGTATTCACCACGTCCACTACGTGGTGGATAGACATTGTTAGTATTTGCATGCCTCATACTCGTAAGAAAATGTACGCTTTCAGGGTGAATTATTAGAAATGCATTTGGTTCAACAAAAATGCAATGGGCACTTGGTATTATGAGACTGCACAAAAAAGAACTTAATAAGGGAGAACTGAATTAAAGAATGGCTAATCCCATGTGATACATTTATGGTTTGAACCTGACTGCATCTTACACGGGTTTTGAATTCGCTTTTACATCATATTAGATGTTCATTTGTTAGTGTTATATTTATTTTTTTCCAGTTTTTTCCCTTCCTCTTGCAGGAGAACAGAAACCAATTATGTTAGAAACAGTCAGCCACATTTTCTGTCAGGCATCCTATGCCTTCATCTTTAATTGAGTAGATATAATTACCAATTACAAAGGGACACAATCCTGCCTATCTCGCACAAAGTTCAATTTCCATATTTAAGAGGATCCTGTCAACACAGTTGTTTTTCACTCATGGTACATGGATCTGCTGCATTTTGTTAAACCCAATACAAGCGAAACCCGCAGTGCGCTGCCACCAGGTGTGGCACGTGGTGTCCGTTTAGCCAGCACTACGAGTGATGACAGACACCCGTGGCTTTAATAGTGGACCCATTCCTCCAGACTAAGGCAGCAACTCATCCTCACGGTGACTCGGAAGACACACAGAGAGCAGAGGGCAAACAGAGGCTGCAGATACCGATGGCTCCTGGAGACCGTGCTCCGACCTCCAGGAATCCTGCTGCCACCCGTACGAAACACGGGCGGAGAGGGATGGTGGTTCACCTCGCTGGCTAGTTGGCTCTTGTTACCCGTCCTGAAGTCAGGAACATTTAGTCTTCTTCCACGGTGTCATCCCTCCTACCGGACCAAGAAACCTTTCCTCAAGGGCCGTTCCCTGGAGGGAACAGACTTACTTCTTCCCGAGGAGCCCAGACGTTCCTCCGTAGGCGCTCCCCTCCGAGCCCTCTTGCCAGAGCACCGCCAGAAGATGCACCCGAGAAGGTATTTCAGAAGGGCGGAGGAAATCTGCCTGCACCTCTCTCCGAGCGGGAGGCAGAGCCCTACACATGCTTCCCAAAAACACTCAGTGCCAACCCAAACCTCTCACTGATGGGGACCATCAGTCTGTTGACATTTCTTTTAAGATTTGTTTCATGCTTGCACCTTTGGTTATATACACATTTATATACATCTATAATTATTGTATATATAAGGTATAGATATATAAATACCTTTTTTACACCATTAACAGGGCACTTAAGATGTGCATAGACTTTTTTTTTATGGTGCTTTAAATTTCTTGGCTTAATAAGGGTTTTCCAGGACTGGCTCAGCATATTTTATGAGCAGATACTGTGACAGCCACAGGACACGTGCGATAACCCACGCAGAAATCAAGAGTTTTCTGACTTCACAGTTTGTGATTACATGTTGGCACCTGATGATTGACTGAGATGTCCTGAATGCCTGGAAAAATCAAAGCACCAAAACAGCTTGTGGAAACAAGCAGGTTTGCAGCCGGAATGAGCTGAGGTATAATAACAGTGAATTGTGCTGGAGATGAAACACGAAACTCGTATGGATAATAACATGGTCCGGGGTTTATTTCTTGGTGATAGTGAAAACATAAACTGATTCTGTTGCTACAGAATTTAAATTGGAAGAAAGTTTAAAGATGGAAGAATGGAATGATTATCCCAGAGCACAGAGTAAAATAGTAACAATAGCTTACATAGTCTATGGCTACTCTCTACCACAGACATTTTAAGTAATAATTTATAAATACTATGAAAAATAACTGGCTTTCATTGTGAGACACTGTATATCCTGGCTTTTGAACTGAAGCAATTTAGTTGTTAGTAACTGTGTAATTTTGAGGTATCAGGAAAACTCTTCAGAGTAAAAAGACCCACCCAGAACAGTTTTCCATTTTATAAACAAATCTTTACAAGAGAAATAACATAAAGTATATCAACCTTATTTTTCCATTTATTTCAGCCAAATCAAATTAAATAAAACTACTGGTCTTCATTTACAGAAAGAAAAGGCTTAGCTCAAAACGCCTGCTTTAAGAGGCTGGCTGTGACCAAAGGACTACTTGAAATACAGGTGTAAAACAGACTTTACTAGAGAGCCAGCGCTGAAGGTACATACTCTTCTTTTTTTCCGGACCATGGCCACTCATTAAAGGTTTTGATTCTTGTGTTTGTTCAGGGGAAAAAAAATTTTTTTGTTTAAAACTGATAAAAATTGAATTGTCTCAAAGTCTAGTTTTTCAAGTGAACAGGTAAATTTTAGCTGATGAAAGTAAGAACATGAAAACTGCCATGTAAGAGACTTGGGGGTAGTTATTATATTATCCTAAAGACCAAGATTTATTTAAGTTAGCTGCATGAAGTAAACCAATGCTCTAAATAAAGAGAAGAAAAAGTCAAACTAAAATGTGATGGCACTTCATAGGCACACGCTGACTGTCCGTACAAACCAAAGCGATGGCTCTGCCCAGCCGGGCCCAGGGCGCCCCGTGGGTGGGCAGCTCCGTGCTCAGCTCAAGAGGAGACGTCCTTTTCAGAGGGACACCTCGGAGACCAACGAAACCCCCATGTCCCACTCCATTTTTAATGTATCGACTCCACTAAGCTCACTCATCTGGAGGCCATAATTATCTTTAGATAAAAACATCCCCAGCTTTAATAAAACAGCATTAGGTTATTTCATCAAAATATTTACTCACCATATAACCCTTAATAACCGTTGTCAGATCAAATAGGAATATGTTTTTTTATCTCTCATAGCTGTGTGTGATATATGTGATTACACTGTACATAATTTGCATGTGCTATATGCACTGTACTGAAATATACATGAAAGTCACCACTAAAAAGGAAGAGAAATCTGTATGTTTAAAAGAGAGCGTTTCTCCTGAGGCCTGACACTTGGCCGTGGTAAGAGAGAAGGACGTGGTGAAGATACTTCACAGCACTGAGTCCTGTGCTCCGAAGGGCTCCCTCCCTTCCATCCAGTGACCAGAGCACCTCTGCTGTCCCTCCCATCGGCGCCTTCTGAAGGGACCTTCAGAGATCGTAAGGATAATGTGGCCAAATTCTGCATTTCTTAGACTAAATGGGTCAAAGAGCTTTCCTACTTGATTGCAAACTAACATTATGAGAACAACGTTCTGAAAAAAACCCTCAGGATATTTGGGAGAGGAGGAGCCTTAACTAGTATTTTTTACCTTTGGAACAGAATATAGAAGGTTTTGACACATAGGAAGGACATCCCCTTGAATTTTGAAAGGACTTTTGCTGTTACGTCTCAACTTTTAGCACATACACATGCATACATGTCTACGCTTACCTATACGTGCCTTACATTTACGCTTTCCTTTTTTTGGACAGCTTTACACAGCATCATATGATCAGAAGATCATTTCTTACCTGGGGATATTATGTAGAAGAAGTCCTTAAACTCATCCATCCAGACCTCTGCCAGTCTCCTGTTGTTCTTGTTGATGACGTGTCCCGTGCCACCAGGGAAGGTGTAAGGTGTTGCCTTTCGGAAAACATGGCCAACATGGGAGCAGGTGACAATCTCAAGGGAGCCGCCGCACTGCCAGATCTGGAATTAAAATATGCAGAAAACGTTGATTAAAACAAATACAAAACATGCCGAGTTTATAGCAGCAGGGTCTGTGACAGACAGATTAGCAGCTACTTCCTGATTTATTTCCCCAGGTCACAGTTCAACAGGGAATTTCAAGCAAAAGTATAAGGGAAACAGCAGGGGCACAACTCTTGATAGCAATGAAAGTGCACAGACTTTAACTGCAACGTGGCAGCTTGTGCAAGTGGTTCACTTGGCTCTGAGTCCCTACAACATAAACATACACAAACCACCACCTTAGAAAGGTGTCATCCTATTTTCCAGGATTTCATAATATTTAAAGAAACACAGAAGAACTTTTACTTTTTTATATATATAAATATATAAGCATACATATTTTTCAAAGCAGAATCATGTTCATGACCATCTCGAGCAAAGGCACAGCAGATCTCAGTTAGTATCACAGGCAGCAACAGAAAGCAGCAAGCACAGGTGCTCTGAACACCGCAGAAGCACAGAAGTGAAACACAGATGCAAAACGTCCGTTCCCTGGTTCATATGCTGGTGAGGACCATGATCGACTCAAAAAAAAAAAAAAGTTATAGACAAAGAAGAGAATGTGATGAACTTCTCCTGGATGCAAACTGTCCCTGTCCACTACTGGAGCCAACATCTATACCCTGAGTAAGCTCAATGCCTTCGATACGACCACACAAGTATAAACAATCATATAATCCTGGACTTTAATGCTCTGTTGTTAAATGAAGTAACATATCTTTCTGTCAGATCACTAGAGTCTTGGTGTGATACACATCCATTCATGTATTAACTGCTGTTCTCCAATCTTCTGTCTTCCTAGGCTCTGAAAAGAACTAAAGAAGAAAATCCAGAAGGTTGAAGGTCCAAGTTTGCAGAACGGGAGGCACAACAGAGGCAGCTGGGCGAACAACAGGGGCACACGAAGATTTCCATCGGATGCTTACAGGCTTTAAAAAGCTTTGCCATTCTGCCAGACAGTATCAGTTCCTTGGGATTCACTCCTCACTAAGGTTCACTGACGTTTTTGGCATCAACAAAGGTATCACCAACAGCCCAGCTCCTTATTTAGGCTCATCCCACACTTCGCTTTAGTCTCCTCCTAAGCAGACAGCAGGACTAAAATTTACAATACCTCCTGGTAATAAAACACAGAGTTTAAGGACCACTGGGTGTTTTAAACAGGAATGCTGGTACAACCTTGTAATTAGAGCTCCTCCACACAGACATAACAGTTACCATAGTAACTTAATGCAGATTTTATTTAATTAGGGCTAAATCCTTGTATATAATTCCATTAGTATGCTAAGTGATGTACTCTGGTGGGATAAGCAATGACAACATCAAAATACTTTTGAGTTTAACATCTTGTGTTTTGCAGCTCAGTGACAAGTAGTCAGTTCAGGTGAAACTTCAAGCTGATGGATGCTAAGGAACACGCGGCCATACCAAAAAGGGAGCACGCGTTAAAACGGAAATATACACTACTGCTGTCTTTACAGAGCAACCAGGAGTTACCCACTGGGCAGGACAGTGATGAGCAGAGGCAATTTTCGGTGCGCTCCAACCCACGGCCTCTGCCTGAGGACCAGCCCCCCGGCTTGCTCCTGCTCTCTCCCGCCGACTCCTCTCCCTCGCAGGAAGTTCCTCCCACGCTACCATTTTTTAAAACGTGTGCTCCTGTACATTTCTTAAAGCACATTTTTGGCTGTCCTTGGTACAATCTGCTATCTATTACAGTTGTCATAGAAATGCGGATGAACCTGCACCCTGTTCAGAAGAAAAGGACTTTTATCTTTTCGATATCACTTAAAAAAACCCAACCAAACCAACCCTCCTGAATATTCCCTGGTAGAACGACTACTTTCCAAAAGTTCATATAATGGTTAAGGACTGTGGGACTCCAGAGATCTGTTCACCATACAGACAAGATGCACTATGGCAATACGTTTGATCACTTTTCATCGCAACTATGGTGAACACCGGAATTGTCCCCGACACTTTGCTACTGAAGAGCTCTCTGCAGACAACACCTCAGTCAGGTATTCAACACCTGCCAGCGGCTTTTTACTGACAGTGGTCACTGCTCCATGTAATACGCCAAAAATTTTTGAGAGAAACTGCCATTAAATTTTATTGCAGTCTTTTTTATTTTAATATTCATTATATTTTTCAATCCAGCAAAATTTCCAGGGATAGCATTTACTTGATCCTATAGCTTGGGAATCAGACATTTCCAATGAATTGTGTCTTTCCTCCAAGCCTGGATTTTTTTTAAACACGGCAACAATTTTATGAATTATTGCTTTACTACAGTCCTTCTAGCCATTGTAGTTATCTCCTCTCAGAAAATGAACACCAAACAGAGCCAGTGCCTCACCCCAGACTGCCAGATCGAGACCTTCCGCCCACCCAAGCCTGCCCTTGGGAAACCTCCGCAGACCCTGTGCTGAGCACCCACTGCCGCGTTCGCTGTGGGAGGGGAGCAGGTGGGAACCGCAGCCCTTAGGCCAGCAATATTCCTCTTTACTGACCTTCCACACGTCCTAACAGGCAATAAGGGCCCTGACAGCGACTAAAAGCACCAAGGGACTCAAGACAGCCAGACTGCAAATATGCTGGTACAAGATTGATGCATCTCATTTAAAAAAAAACAAACAAACTAATTTTCACACTGAATTATTCATAAACCAGTTACTGCCAAATCATAATTTTTAAGGTTGAAGGTGTCTTCCTTTCCTTCTCCTCTGAAGTTTAACCCCTCGCCTTCCACCTGAGGAAATTCCCCAAATTCAGATATTCTTCCAACCATGCTACTTCAATCATACTTCAAGTCCGTCTCTGCATCTTCCAACCCAGCACATTCCATGAGTTTATTCCCCACCTTTTGTGAAGAGTTATTTAGTGAAAAAACCCCAACATCCAGCTGCAACTCTACAGTTAACAAACTCTAACAGTGACCTGGCCCCAGCCTGACATCTCGCCCTTCAGCACAACCCATTTTCCCACCCACCAGTTCATATTAACTTCCATTCTGCTCCTGACTCAGGAGGTAATTTCCAGAGCGCTCCTTACTGAAATGTTTTGGTGAAGAACAGATCCGGCAGACCTCCCACATCTCCTCGGTCTGGAAAATGAGCTGTCAAACCCAGCACGTTGTAATTTAGCTTCTAATAAACCCATGCAAGACTAACCCATTTTCTGTTTATCTTTTTGCTTACAAATATTAATTCCTTCAAAGTTTGTGGTAAAACATTGCACGCCATGGAATTAAAACTGAGGCTTGTACTTGCCCGCATAATTTATCCCTTTTTAAATACAGGCATCAATTATTTAGAACTACCTTTGATTTCACAGACATTTTGAAACCATTGCTATTACTGCATAAAATGATCGCATTAAACTCCATCTGATCTCTGTGCAGCCCACTGTCAGGATTTTTTCCTCTTTTATCATTTCTGAACAGAGTCAACGTCAGTTCCCGCAAATCTCAGCAGACGTCAATCAAAAATATTTAAGGCTAATAATAATTTGTAGGAAAATAAAAATAAAACAACTTTGAGGCTTTACTCCTAATCTTAGAACAAGTAGAAAGAATACTCCTGTAGCTCCGCTGCTGTCTGTTTATTTTTGGGTGGCTAGAGTACATATTATCTACCTGTACCTAAAGGCGAAACACCGCACATGCCACTTTGTCCTTCACAGGTGAATCTCTCCAGCTCGCTCAAAGCAAATCCCATCGTTTGCTTCCCCACTTTGTCGGTGCCTTCCGTCCCTTGGTACGACAAGGCTGCGATCGCTCCGTGCTGGCGGCACTGCTGAAGCCGGCATCACCGGGCAGGAGGCTGTGATCACAGCTCCAGCGGTTTCCATCGACACCTACACCCGACGGGGATGGAACGGCGGGGCGGGTGGGGGTCCTGGTGAGCCGGGCACCGGGGGGCATGCGGCCCAGCACCCAGATGTTGGCACAGCTGCTTCTGCAATTAACCTCCGTAAAGGGGAGTTTTACAAACAATGCTTCCGCATTACTGGTTATTACCTCACTCTGAGGAGTAAAATTTCCTCGCCAATTGCTTTTACGAAAAAATATGTAAAACTAACTCCAAATGTGATATAATACTCCTTAAAGTTTAGAGCAAAATAAAACCAAAATCTCAGGTTGCAGAGCTATAAACTCCGAAAGCAAAATGCTTTACATGTTAATAATTCTATTTACTTCATTTTAGAAAATATTTCTTTGCATAAAAGGGTTCTTTTGGTACACGTGTGTGTTTATTGATGATGGTGTTAGATGAAACATCTCTCATGTACAAACACAGATCAAAGCTAGAGTGAAAAAAAACCCCAAAGATTACTGCAGCTGGAAAGTAAGTTAACACGTCAGCAGAGTTCTGTTAAATGAGTTATACTTGTTGGCTGCCATGCAGTGATGTGTAAGTAATAATTAGGGGAAAAAAAATCCTAAAAACTCTAATACTAGATCTCTACAATGAGATCAACTGAACCGGTGTATCTTGAATGTTTTCCCTACAGAAACGTAAGAATCCTGACATACAGAAAAATTAATGCAGTCCAAAGAAAGGGACAAATGTATGCTTTAAATGTAAGGACACAAACATATTTTGAATACACCTTGTGAGCAAACTGTGCTCCTAAAATTAGTTAATAGAGTCAAAAAGCTTAGGAACATTGAAAAGCAGAGAGACAGATTTTCAATCTGTTTGCCAGGTAATTAGGGATTTGTATACCCCAAACTCCACTCACCAACACACAAAACTCATTTCAATGTCATGGGGTACTTCTGAAAATAATCTCGCATGCCCGCAACCTTTCCAGCCTCCCTAGGAGTTACACGCTCTTACGCCCGTAATTATACAGTCATCCAAATCAATGATCCTGCTGAAACTGTTTACTTAAACATGTTTAAATGCTCTCTTACACCTATAATTTTGCAGCGGAAATTCGAGACCTCACATGCAGTCAGGCTGAAAAATTGCTATTAATAAGCCTTTGTGCTTATCTGAAAAAGCTTCATCAATAGCATCCAGCCTCATCAGCGTTTACATCAAGACAGCAGCAACCTTCAGGGTGTTGCTCCTGGGCCAGCGGCAGCAGCCATGGATGGGACAGAGTGCGGGGGCCATGCCGGGTTCCTCGCACCCAGACAGTCCCTTGTGCTGCACCGTGCACCAACACGTGGCTGCCGTTCACACGTGCTAGGACATGAGTACTTCTATGGATGGGATACTACACTAAGGCACAATTAAACACCCGTGCTCCTTATTCATTTAAGACTTCCTACAACAGTAAAACCAGAAACCTCGGAGACTGAGAACAACGTATGAACACATCGCACTACTTAGGAAACACACATGGAAACATTTGGATACCCTCTTCTGCACTTCTAACAGCTGCCAGAAAACCAAAAGTAAACAGCATCTTATTCCTGTTAGAGTACGCATTTGCTTTCCCTAGCCTTGCTCTGGCCTATTTGGATTATGCTAAAGAATCGTATTTCTTTTTTTTTTCTGATGGACAGTTTATTTTTAATACCCTTTCCAAAGCTATGTGAGCTCCTTTCTGACTATCAGGTTTTCAGGGCATTCTCTGGTTGGGAAAAAACACTTACAGAATTTAACAGAAAATTAAACATGTTTAAGGAATTCTATAAATAAAAATCTGGTAAATGTTTAAGAATAAATGAGGTTTTCATTTACTGAAGTAGAGTCTTACAGCTGTAACAGATTCCTGCCAGGATTATTTTTTTTTTTTTCCTAATTGCCATTATTAAAAGACATCCTCCAAAAGGCATCATTAAAGACTGTTCAGCAATGAGCAGCAGCACAGCTAAAAGATGAAGTATCAATTTACCCAGAAGTAAGGAAATCGTGTGCCTTTGAGGCCAAAAATACTGCGAATCCTTTTACTCACTACACCAGGGATAATGCCGCTGCCGTTGCTGGGTGCAGAGGAGACAGTCGCAGACGTTAGCCAGGGAGGGCAAAAGCACTTTATAACATTTTTGGAGGATGCAGGGATTATCAAGACAGGGATTTTTCAGTTTGCCTTCTGAATAGCAGGCCAACACCAAAACTACCCCCCTCCCACCTGATGACAGAAACATCCCATGTAATAAGAGCTCTAGAAACATCCTTATGGCTGACTCCTATTACAGTAATTTTCCAAACAGAGATTTATTCTCAGTGTTTTCCTGACTGCAATGAGATATTCCGGAAACCCGCTGGATAACTGCAGGTTTGTAACACAGCTGCTGGAGGAACCTCCCCAGCCCCTTGGCACTCTTTGCTACCAATTTTCTGTAGATGTTACACATCAGTTAGGTTTTTAAATACAGAGGCCTTGGTATTTTATTGATCCAGTCGTACTTGATGCACTTGGCTATTTGGCTGCTTTTCTTTACCGACGAAGGCTCTAAAAACCCAAAAACAGCACTGCGTGGCTGCCCGGCATTTCCATGGTAATCTCCCAGTGCTGGACGCATGTAATTTCATTTCTGTTCTTGATACCATGCCCTCCTATTAGGCTGATGCATGCATTCCAGGCTGGTAATGCTTCTTCAAGTTTAAGTGGGAAAATCTTCCAAAGACATAAAATAATGTTCTCTAATATGATGCCCAAAGAGACCTTCAGAAAATTCATGTGCTCCCTCACCTTGCTCCCCCCACCTCAGTCTTAACAAGTAAAATAAGAGTAATGGCCGAGCTGCTTTTATCATTAGGGCTTCGTGCGGAGAGCACGGCTATTGCTGGTCTTCGTCCTTCCACATATTTTGGACTGAGGTTTTTAATTTAAAGCTGAAATTAAGACCTCATAACAGAATTCTCACAAAATTTATAGAAGTTAAGCCCATTGCTGGGTCACCCACATAAGCACTGAATAGAATTCCAAGTCCAATTTGAAACTGGACTCAAGAAATTATTATTTAGGGAAGGAAAAAAAAAAAAAAAGAAAAAGAAACCCTCAAATTATTGTTTTATATATATATTGTATGAATTATAGAAGTGCCCAGGAAGCAGAACCAGCGAAACCGTACCAAAGGTATCAGCTCAACCCGCACTACACACGACCGCAAACCCCAGATCACCCCGACCGGGAGCTGGCTGACCCACGCCATGAATCCCAACACGTTTCCCACGCAGCTGCCAAGAGCCAGGGCAGAACAGCACTGGATGAAGACAGAATGCCACAATTAAATTGCTAAACTTCTCAGGAAAGGTTTTCAAAATATATTAGCGTTATTTGAGCAAGAGTGTGCATAAAGAATATCCTAGTTAGGGCACTTTAGCGTACGCTGGAAGCCGAATACACGCTCACGTGCTGCTCTCAGCAGAAGATCAAATGCTTTCTGCCAAAATTAATCTCTTATGCCAGGGAGTGGGAAAAGGCCATGGAATTGTAAATTATTTTATTCTGTTGCGCTTACAAGGCCTGACAGAAAAATGATCAATATTTGTATCTTTGTTAACAAAAATAGCCACTGCCAAAAGGAGCCCCCGGAGAATCAACTTCCATATATTCTCCAATACGGACTCTTAACAAAAGTCACCTTGTTTGTCCCTTTGTATTAGGGATGGTTTTTCAGGGATTATAATTTTTATGATGAAAACCCAGTGTTCTTCCAAAAGGAGGGTTAAATATTTTAGACTCTTCACTAATGAGAATGGGACCTTTCCAGAGCAATGACCCAAAATCGGTCCTGCAAAAGGCTTTCTGTAAGCGATAACAAACGCCAGCAATAAGAAACGGCCTTGAGGCTCCCTCTGTCAGGGTTTCATGTGCCTCAGCAATTCTGACCTTAAAATTTCAATGAACTAGGTGAACTTCACTTTACAGAAATCACACACTCTGATACTCGGTGAAAAATGAACAGCAGTAATATGCAGACTGAGTCTACAAGAGGCACACATTTAACGCTTTAAAGCAGTGCTGAGACACTCTCTGCTCCATGGATCACTTCTGAAGATGTGAAAAACAAGCCTACTAACAGGCTTAAGTTAAAAAGAAGCTCCTATATAGGGGCCTACATACATCCAAGGAATATCCTTAGGGGTCTATACACCAAAACATGTTGAAACCCACTGATTTAAAACATTAACGCTCAGAAGTAGTAACTCTACCGTTCTATTTTCCTGGAAAGTGAACGATTATAGTTTATAGAACATGGCCTAAAAAAGCTTTCAAATTCTCAGTTGATCTTCTCTAGAAATACCTGCTTCACAAAAATCTTCAAAGCAGTTTCTGTCAATAGAAAATAGTCTACCAGCCCTGGCTGAAGACAAAAGACCAAAAAAAAAGGGAAGAAGGCTATTCCCCGATGTGCTGTGGGTACTAGGTAGGCACACCAGGGTTTTCTTTGCATACTTACTTAACATGCATAAAGCGTGATACATCAGAGATGTTCACAGTAATTTTCAACATCCTTGCTAACAATTACTTATCAAAGACTCAATTTTCCAATTTTCCTTTATGTGTAAAGGACAATTACTAAATGCATTTCACTCAAAGAGATTTTATTCTCGTCATGGGCAACAGACCTCTCCACGGCAGAAATACAGTCCCTTGTGAAATTTCGCTGCGAGCTCGGCTCTCACGCGGAGTAAAAACCGCAGCCAGAACTTGCAAGTTCATGACAACATACACTTTCAAAAACTTCTGTTAAAACATATATTTGAATTTTTTTTTTTTACACCGCACAAATGCATATCTTGTTTTTGTCAGTTAGAATTAGCACTAGCTCACAGAAAGCCCTGTTTCTTTTATAAAGGTATTACTAAAATATATATGATTTTGAAAGTGTAAAAATTTCCAAACAGTAATAAAATGTTTCATGCAGTAGAAAGGACCAAAAAACTATAATGAGGCATCCCCAAATATCTTGAGAATTTAAATTAACCCATGACTTGCATGACAGCTAAAGCAGAAGTGCCCTGTCCGCAGCGTAGGAACCGTTATAGCACAACTGTGTTTGTTGACAGAAAATGAAGGAAAACAGCAATTACCCTAAAAGACATTTCAAGATTCTCGCCACCCCAGATATCCATTCCTGCATCGTAAGTTCCTATCTCTTCAAAGTAGTTTCTGTCAATAGAAAATAGGCCACCAGCCATAGTAGGGGTCCTAGTTGAAAACAAACAGAAAAAAAAAAAAGAGGAAAAAGAAAAGAAAAAATACCTTTTGAAAGACACTGTGGAATTTAAGTGACACTACAGTACATTTCACTACCTCAGACATTTTGACTGTAAATATACTCTACGTACAGCAACTTAAATATTAACTACTGACAATAACAATATGGTTTCCACTGCATACTCCGTGCGCTTGCCCTTCGGGCAGAGCTCCCCCCGAAGTCGATGAGAGCGCTGCCCGAGTGAGAACTGCGGGATTGCTTCCTACCCGCAAAATCACATTTCCATAGATTATTTCAGGAGCATTGTAATGGTAAAGTGGATGGAATTTTGGCCTTCTGCATCCAGAACAGCAATTCAAATCCAATCTGAAATGCTTAGTGAAGAGAGTTTAATGCCTCAGCTTTGCCTTAGAGGGAGACTAAATGTGCATAAAATTACCAGGCGTAATCTCTCTTAACAGGATTATAAATCCTTACAACAGGCAAATCCAGGCGGAGTGCAACTTCTCTTTGTGTAAAGATGTCCTATTTCCCTGTAAATATCTGCTCTGTGTTTTTTCAGCATTTAAAGTCTGCATGAAATGAGAAACGCTCAGCCCAGTGAGCAGGAACTCGGCTCTGCGTTACCGCCCCGGTGCGTACCCCCCAAACCACAGCCCTCTTACCAGCCGTAAGGTGCCTACGCACCAACTCTAGCACACAGCTAAAGGGGTGGCCCCAAGCAGGGGGTCTAAGCCCAAACGCGTCCCTGCACCCAGCCCCGTGCTGCAGGCGGCCCTGGCATCCCCCCATCAGCAGAGCTCGGGCGCGATGCGGGGTGACACCACCACCACCAGCAACAGTTGGGCTTCGGTGTAAGGAGTCTGCTGAGGTCTCAGCATCCCTACACCCGCGGGCTTTGCCAGCAAGGACCTCCGGGCATGTTCACATCGCTGCGGATAAAGCCTTGCCAGTCAAGAATCAGTCGTGTTCCTGCCCTCAGCTTCAAAAACAACTGCAAAGTGGGCAAGACTGGATTTTGAAAACGCATAATGTAACTCCAGCTCAACGCGTACGAGTACAACCGCATGCAAACAGGCCAGCAACTACGGCCTGTATGCAAAGGATTCGGTCACAAAAATGAATTCATTCATTCAGTGATTTAGTAAACTGCTTGTGAAGACTGCTAGGAATACCTGATACTCGGTGGTCAGATTAGGCACCTGAATCTATGCAAGTGCAACGTTTCCAGCCTCAGCACTTCTGCCCAGCTAAAGCTCAGTTTCCGCAAGAGCTCCTGTGTTTGGAGACAGCCTTGTGCAAACACTGATATAAAACACTGAGATAAAACTCCTACAATTTTTCTGAAAAGCGAGTCAACAGCAGCGAAATGGTTCATGTGCAATGCAGGAAAAAGCTGGAGGAGGGGCTTCACAGGTGCTCCCACCCGTGGCAGAACCTGAACCGCTTCGGCATTTCTCAGATCTTCCTTGAGAAGCTTTTGTATGCACTACATGCAACAATAATTAGCTAATGCACGCCCCTCTTTGCACACACCATTGCCGTGTTACGCTGTGGGTTAGTGGGGGTGTTACATGCACACACAGAGTGCAGACGCTCAGACCTGCAGGGACGGTGCTGTGCTGCACAGAGCTTTTCCCGTGGCAGCACTGGATGCAGCCCTGGCAGTAAGGAGACCTCACTTACTCTGAAACCCAACAAATCCAGGTGATTTGCCTGCTGTGCAATTACTTCCTCTTCTGCAGGAGCTGACTATCATTACTCCCAGAAAAAAAGCACAGTTTAGCAATGAAATCATACTGGACCCTGAGTTTACCAACACCTCGTTTCTATTTTTCTCCCTGCGCTCTCAGCACTGAAAGCTCAGTTAATTAACTGGCATTTGGACAGGGCTAAGCCTTCCCAGGTTTCAAAGCCGCTTTACTGCCCTCAGCCTTGCTGGGTTTCTGCCACAAACAATACTGCTGGCCCCCGGAGCTACCCTGAGGTACGTTACACGCAAGCGGAGCAGAAGGGAACGGCCGGGCGGTGTGACCCTCCACCTGCCTGCTATCAGGAAAGTTAAATACCATCTATTACAGGGAGCACAAAATAAAGTTGACTCTGCAGTCTTTCTTCAATGAACTGGTTTTGTGCCAGATGAATACCAATGCAGAAATATGATATTTAAAATAAATTTTTTATTATCTAGAAGCCCTATAAACCTCTGCAAAACTACTTGTGCTGACACCAAAAGCTGTGTCGGTCCTTGGTTTACCCACTTCCTGAGAGCTGGCCAAGTTCCCACAGGACTCTCGGCGATGCACAAACATTTTGCTGAGCCTGTGCCCAGCGCTGCACGACCAAACCTCAGCTCCCACCCATGCAGATCTCCCATCCCCGCTGACCTTACTGAAGTGAGGAGTGCCACTGGTTTCAGACAAATAAAATCGTCCCCACTCTTCTGCCTACAACAGAAACCCTCATCCTCTGCCTCCTCTTCTCCTTCCTCCTTTCACTTCTATCCCTGGAGGAAGACGGTCTTTGCTTGAATGGTACAAAATTTCCCATTTTTGCAAAGATTCAGTCTCAAGCAATTTTTGAATGATGCAACTGAATTGTGCACACAGGTCTGGATTCTTCTGAAATGTCATCAGCAAATGCTTATGAAAAACAGTGTTTCCCTAATAACTCACTAACTGAAACTGGAAGTGCTGAGTTTCAAAGTAAGTACCTATGCACCAATATATGCCACAGATTCTCATGTAACTGAAACACAGCAGGCAGGATTTTTCTCTGTTACGTAAATTTAACGTTATACAAACAGATCTGCAGAGCTCTCACTGTAAAAACAGCTGAAACGGTAATATTAGAAAGAGTTCCTACAGGTTTTTTTCTCAGCTTTGCACCTATTAGCTATATTTTGCCTACTTGGAGTCACACTAACAACTACAGTAATGTGTTATGATTAACTCTAATCATCATTCAAACCCACTTCTAATTTTATTTTGGAGATAACGTCTGCTTCTCACTTTTGCAGTTACGAGCAGCAAGCAGGATTCCCACTCCTGTACCTGCACCTTTGACTTCCCGTAAGAAGAGCTGCACAGCACAAAGGTATCTCAGTGACCCCGGGTTTGCTGAATCCCACCAGTCCCTCAGACCCAGCCCAGCACACCGTGCCGGGGAGGGGAAGCGAGGAGGGCTGGCATAGAGCCGCTCCCAAGGGCTCTCCAGCCCCTGCCGCGGCCGGGGACGCTCAGGTCAGGTCCCCCAGGCTGGAGCCCCCCAAAGCCGCGCCCCGTCACCTCACTCCGCGCCCTCCAACCTCCCCTTCCTGCGCACCCGCTCGAAGGGGGCCAACAGTCACACGGGCAACATCACTAACGAACACGATCACTACTTATACAGTTTGGAATAAGGTTTTTACACCAGTTTCAAATACTGCTGTCCATCACCTAGGCAGTATTAATCGTAGTCAACTCCAAGTGTAATCAGCCATAATAATAAGAAGATAAATACAATATGCTCCTAATATTTGATCTTGAATTTTCTCTCTCAATAACTAATTTATAGTTGAGAAAAGGTTTTTCCGGAACAAAATATATTTTTTTAGTATTTATAATACTACCTTGGAGTGTCCTCAGCTTAAAAAAATTATGGGCAAGTATGGAAATATCCGTAGGAATGTGCTGTGCAGAGACTGTAAGTGCCCAGCACAGAAACACTTTATGTTTTTAATACTGTAGATGTAAGAAGACGAGATGTTTGTAACCTGATCACAGTGCAGACGAGTTTTCTAGTGCCGCAGGCAAAATCACAGAAAAAGAAACAACTTCACTTAAAGACAAAGGATGTTCTGCGAAGTACATATATTGTGCAAGGATTTTTCAGTGGAAGGAAGACCTCTGGCTTTAGCTGGCACTACCCATGAACATTTACCCCTGATCCAGGCCACACCTGAGAAGGAACTGCACTGCCCAGAGCTCTCTGGTTTCCTAATTCCCAGAGCTACCCATACCCAGCGGATCATCTGCAGGAAGCTTTAGCTTTAAGCTCCACCTCTGCACAGGGCAACCATCCAGGTTTTGCTCCCAGAGAGCCCTCTGGGAACAGAAACGGGCTCTGCACTTAAAATAACATATTTTGACAAGGTCTAATCATTTACAAAGTTTACAAAGCCAGCGGTTATTCCGGTGACAATCAGTGGAAGTTATAGCATTTGCTCTATATGGAAACAAAATCCTGAGGTGCATCAGAACAGCAATGAATAGCCTTCGCTATTCAAACAAAAGAAAGTACATATACACCCGCTGACACGAGTCCTTGAGGGTTGCTGTAGCTTCAGAGCAAGGAACGTACCCCTAAAGGTACCTGGAAGCCCCTGCAAGCTCCATGGCTCAGGTAACATCTGTACTTAAAGCCACAGTTTATATTTGATTTCTGCAAATACACCTGAAAAAATACGTGTCAACTGATCCTAACAAATCTCACAGAATGAAATATTTGACTTGACCAGCTCTGTCTCCAGGAACAATCTTTTCTTCAGGGATTTCTTCTAAATGCCCCCCTCCTATTCTCACTTTATAGTTTCAGTCCTAGCACAGACACCCTGTGAACTGAAAGCCCCCTGATGTTACGTTTGCTTCTCATCATTGCACGTGCAAAAAAATTACTAGTACATTTAAAAAAAAACCCAAGAAACCCCAGTATCTGATGGCCACGACTCCTACCCTCTCTTCCCCCAGGACGGGGAGTACTGAGACGGGGTCGTGGCGGCGGTGGCACGACCTGCTGCCCGGTGCCCAGGACGAGTCCCCATCACTGGCGCTGCCCACCTTCATCTACCGCCTTTAAACTGGGACCGTATGCAAACTGGAAAGGCTTCTGCTACCTTCGCAAAGTGTGTGATTCTTTGGAAAAGAGTTACCATTTTAGACTATTCTGGGGAAGGTTACGCTACCATGGTGTTAGCTGACCTGAGAGAAAACTAGGAAAGGGAAGAAGAAAATGAGAACACGAGAAGGGACGTCAGACTGGGGTTTAAGAACCAGAAGAAGAAAGTAAGGGGCAAAAGTGGCAGGGACTAGTATGTGATGAGCAGGAATAGCATCCCCGTACGGATCTCAGATCAGAACCCGACCTGTCCAAGACAAGGCATCGCTAATTAGTATGAGAGGCACCTACGAATCCCCACTGTTCTGTTTGCTAAAAATATGACAAACAATCTAACTTTTCTAATGCATGTCAGTAGGAACGCTCTTTCACAGCTGTACTGCATGACAATGAGCTGTGGGTTTGTAATATCAGAGTCACTGAATTAATTAACCTTTTCCCACTAAATCTAGAGATTCCAACAAAGGTGGATATTTGCCTCAAATACCTAACTTTGGAATTGAACAGTTCCTTTAACTCCCTAGGCAAACAAGGAAGCAGCGTTTCACAGCTATGAACTAGAAAGAATGAGGCACCCTCCTCAGAGAGCGCAGCACCTCCTCCCTGTAACTTCACTGGGGTTAATGGTGACAGTGTATGCAATGGCCGAACTCGGCGCGTACTGGCGAGGGAGCTCTGATCAGTAAGCTACCCTGATCCTTTCCATAAAAATGCTTATACAATACTACAAACTATACATAAATAATAAATTGTATATAAAATAATTCACCGTTTGAAAATATATGCATTATGATTTTAAATCTAAAAAGCAAAGGTAGGAATTTATCAATGCTATTATGGGGGATAAATATTTTGAGTAAAACTTTTGTCAATTACACAGATTTTTAATGTAACAAAAAGCAGAATTTGAGCGCAACGCTTATATTACGCATACAGGCACACAAACATGTAGGCCAATGATGTTTGTATTCTATACCTGTTCTGTTGATGACAAAGAAAAAATATGAATAAAGACATATTCAATCTACATGACACTGAAATAATGGTACAGAATGGGGAAAGCAACATGGAGTTAAAAAACTGAACTCATCAATTTGTTTCTAAATTTCTGGTCTGGGTTAGGCTTTTGTTTATTTTTATCCCCCCATTTTTTGAATATTCAGGTGGCAGCAGCTGCCTAAATCGTTCTTAACTTAGCTGAAATATTACACTTTTTCGCTTTGGATGCAGAATTTGTGGTTGTGTTTCTGACACCTCAGGACTGAAGTACTGCCACAGCCTCCTGCATTTGCTAAGCATTTGGGAATACCAGCTAGCACTGAAAGCAGCTGATGGCTTATTGAATGCTGTTTGCTATTGGAAGGCTGTTACACCCGGGCAGCCCCATGGCTCACTTGCTTTGCTGGTTGCCCTCCCATCAGGTAGAAGGGAAAGTGAAACAGGGAGCACCTTCTTCAGACACTGAAGAGGCTGAAATGCCTCCACTATGTGGTCAGAAAGGGCATCTATATGTCTAAAAGCTGACACTTTGGTCTTAAGCCAGCACAATTACACCCTCAGAGCCACCTCTTCACTCCAAAGCACTTGTGTAAGTGACAATTATGGGACATGTGGCACTTGCATTAACCCCTGACTCCTTCACCCACGCTCTGCTCACTAACACCCGTCTTACCAGGAGAATCCCAAAAAGCCCAGGCAATCACCAGCCAAAAGCTGGTGGGCAAAAAAAAAAAAAAAAAAAAAAAAAAGCTATTTTTTTGTTTTAATAATTTTAAGAGTCAATTACATGTCTGATTCTGGATTAACTTAAAGTACTGCTTCATTTCAAGATAAGGAAATAAGAATTGGGATTTGCATTTCTTTGAAAACTCCCCGCGTCCGTGAATCGATTCAGCATGGGAGAGACAGGATAAACATGGCACAGCGAGTGACACGGTGCGAGCAGCAGCCAGTGCGGCGTGAGGCTCTGCAGCTCGTTAGGATAATTAACTCTACCAATTTTAACACACACCTCAGCTTTAATGAAATAGCTGCTGGCAGACTTCACAGCTGAGTGATAATATTTTAGATCATGAGAAAAACGGTTCTCGACTCAAGAATAGCTTCATCCCCCCTCTGCTAACAACAGGGTCCGCTCTTGCTCCTGGGGACCCTGCTTGCTTTTCCTGAGATCACTTCCCGAGAACAAAATCTAAAAAAAATCCAGCCCTTCCCCGACTCCAGGCTTTGAAGGGCATAAAGTGACAGGTTTTGGCCGTTTTCTGGCATAAGTAGTTCTGAAAGGCTTTTCTTGGCCCATCCACTGCCTTACCTGGAAGCATTTCGCAAAGCTGTGCTGTGACTGCTGTCCCCTGACCTGGCTCTCCCTTTATCTGCCTGTTGCGCACAATCGGGGTATGCAGGACTGGAATTCTGTCCACTTCATCATGTCTCTCAGACAGGTTTGGAACCATTACATCCACTTGTGAAAGCTTTTTTTTTGTTTTGTTTTAACTTTTCATGAAGACCACAGAAGCTATTAGAGCTGAGCAAATAACCCATTGCAAGTAATTTATTCAATTTGTTCTGTTTCAGGTTCATTTGAAATTTTTCTAGAGGTTTTGTAACAGTCCGTGGTTTGAGCAATTACATGAAAGAGGTCAGGAATGATTACGGGAACTCAGGACATACTCTCAGATTATTTTTGACTCAGTGTGCACAGTCGCCAATTTTATTTTCTAGGCCATAAAAGCATGTGTTTTAAGTGCAAATCATAACCAAGTACTTAGGTTCAATGGTCAAAAATGTGTGTTTCAGAAGCATGTTCTAATATTTGCTTTAAATTGTGAAAAAAACAGTAACATCTGTAAACACAAGGTCAACAGGCTATTTGCAGAAAACAGACATAGAGGGAACTTAAAAAGCAGGTAATATTTTGAATTACTGAATGCTGAAAAGAAGATATAAATGAGTTTTCTCAGCTCTGATAACTACATTGCAGCATGAAGAATAGGTCAGATTTTGGTCTCCTCTACCCTGAACAGTGTGCCACAACTATCTGACATGCGTTCTCTGATACTGCAGCAAAATCTTAGGTATTAAGCATTATTATCTACATAAACAAGTACACAGTAGAGTCAAATAGCACAGTACTCCTCATTTACTCTGCTTACCTTACAGGCAAGGTCCTGTCTCCTTTCCTCCTGTCCATCTCTCTCTGGGGAACCGGATACCAGCGAAAGTTAAGTTTCCAGTTAAACCCTCCATAAGTCATATCCGACCCAGCCATGTATTCAAATGTGTCGTCGCTGATCACATCAATGATTGGGCAGACAACAGTTTTCCTGCAAGAAAAAAAATTGGCTTTTTTTAAATAAATATCTTTTCATGTTAGTATGCTCAATATTGCACTTGTTTTGAGGCTTCTCTGCGTAAAACCCCGTTGACCACCGCTCCATGCAGGGCTTCTCTTGCAGAAACGAGGCCTTGCAAAATTCCCCTTTTCTGCTGTCCATGGCTTTTTGGACACACTGATTCCTCGCTGCACTCCCAAGAGCTGAAAGCTGCCAACACCCAACCCTGCCCGGGGCTCCCGCTCCTCTGCCAAATCCTCTCCAAACAGCAGGAGCGACTGCCGCACACTCCGCCCCAGCAGCACAAACTATATCGTACTGATGAGCTCCTTACATGACATTCAGTTTTCCTGTACACCTTTCTAAGACTGGCAGCGTCAGGACAGACACAACAGAGGTTATTTTTGCTGGTGGCTGCAGGACTCAAGCAGCGGAGGTTTTTTTATCGCGTGTGCATGCATGTCTCGTGGAGCACCTGCAACACGTTTCATAAATGAGAACAGATCGCATCTCCCACGTGTGCACTTGGACAGGCTGGTGCTGCCCACGCATGCACGGCTGCTCCTCCATCGAGCAGAGCAAGGACCTTGGCTGCTGCCACACTGCCAGGGAGGACAGCACGGTGTTCAGGTCTTGCTTGCAGGGCCTTTATGCACAAAAAAGGGAAAAACTGCATCACCTACTGCAAAAAAAAAGGGGGGGGGGGGGCACGGAAGGGAAAAAGGGGAAAAAAGAAAAGAAGAAAGAGTGCAAATTTCAGAGTGTATTGGAGGTCACACAGACAAAAAGTTATGCCTGGTAAAAAGAAGGGAGAAAGATGGCCATCAGGGGAGGGGACACCCAGACCCTGTGAAAGTAAATGGCACAAGTTGCTATCATTACTGGCATTATTATTTTTCTTGCTGTCAGCAACAGAAATCCCACTGTAAGAATCAAAAGCTTATCATGTATTTATTTAGATATCAGATTTTGATACAGATATTAGAGAATATCTTCCTGATAAATTCAAAAAAAAAATTAAACCTTCATTTTCAGATCAATGAATTGTTCTCATTTCTATTTTTTAGCAGCACAGTGAAACCAAGGAATGGCCTGGAGGCAGAAGGCAGGTCCCCTGCACCCGACGCAGGAGAGCCACCCTTACCTGTCCTCCTTTATCCTGGCCAGCAGCGGCTCGAGCCAGCCCAGGGTGCACTCGCAGTGCGCGTCGAGGAACGTTATCACCTGCCCTTTAGAGGCTGCTGCCCCTCGGAGCCGTGCGCGGATCAGTCCTGACCTCTGCTCCATCCGAATGATTTTTATGGAGACTTCCAGATTTTTCACGTAATTCTCTAATGAGGCCTTCAAAAACTCTGCCAAAGATAATTGAAAAAAACAGAAGGAAAACATTATTTTTAGCGAGGTTCAGCAACTACCGAGGACTCCAAATATAACTGCAGAGTTTATGCGTCATGCTCGGCCCTCCAAGGACTGCCACGCACGCACGCTGCCATAACACGGGAAATGCGTTTTGACATATTTAGAGTTTTTCTGAAGACTGAGAGCTGAGCTACGGAGATTCACGCTGGCGCTCTGTGCAGTGCAGCCCCACGGAAAACAGCCCATACGTACGCACACATCTGCCAGAGCAGCTCGTGAAAATAGCACAGAAATTTTAAGGAAGTCACAATCAGTTTCCTTGAAATAAGCCAGCAATTAATAGTGAGTGCAAAATGATTACTCTCTTGCTAATTTGTCTATGGTTAAATACAAATACGGCTATATTCGATTAATTTCAGCATTTGAGCCCTTTAGGAAGCCAAAACTTCGCTTTTAGGAAAAATTGTAGTTACTTGGGCTAAGGTCTTCCTCCACATTCTGGCACAGAGAAACATTAAGCCTACTTGTTTTCTGAAGCAGGGAAACCCAGGAGCGCAATTAGAGTTAAGTTAATGCTACATGGGGCAGAAATAAAGGATGGCTGAGCTTGCATCCTCTGTCTCTTGAACAGTTGCAGCTCTATGTTGTATTTGCCGTTATATACGTTTGGCTACTCCAGGAAAATTTATCATTCCATTGATTCCATTTATAGAATGTAATGCGATTCCTTTTCCAGGTAACATCAGTTTCACATGCAGACAGATTTCTTTCTAAGCCCTGGGGTTAAAAAAAAAAAAAAAAAAAAAGAAGGAGAAGAAAAAAGCCAAGACCAAAAGAAATGAACCACAAATATGAGAAATACAAGGAAATTGGCTCAGTCTACACAATCTGGAAAACCTGAAACGCAGAACAGGGTTTTTTTGAGAGACAGAGAGAGATATGAAAAAGGACTGTCTTCTACAGTAATACGAAATGATAAACCACGGTGCAAAAAAAGCACCTGAAATCCTGGCTAGGAGCACCATATATACAACTTGCATCCTGGTAGCCAGCCTTTGGCTCTGTTGACCTCTGAAAGCGCTTTAACCCTGCCCGTACCTCCTCGAGCCCATCTGCTGCTGGCCCCTGCAGTGGTCAGAGGTGCTTGGCAAGAGGCGCAGGTCCGGCTCAGCGCTGACAAAAGGGAGCTGTGCTTCGCCACCCTTTCCGCAGGATCCTCAAACGCAATGTTAGAACACCAGGCGGAATGGGACTCCTCTCTCCCAAAACCTACCTCTCTCGCTGGCATCATCCACCAGGATGATTTCAGAAAGCAGGCGGTGCGGCGAGCGGTTTATAACGCTGTACACGGTCCGCAGCAGAGTACTCCAGGCTTCGTTGTGAAACACAATAACTACGCTTGTGTTGGGCAGTTCGTCGGGGTAGACTTTTGTCTTGCACCTGCCAAAAAATACAGAATAAAAACAGAAGAACGGGGGGGTAATCTTTAAGAAAATCCCTAAAGAGCTCTACCAACGGGACAGCCTGTAAAAGGGGCTTCAAGCCCGTTGAGCAGGATGCATTTCAAACCAGTTACTGATCACTTCAAGCTCCCAAGCCAGAAGCCCAAAGGCAGAGAGAATTTCAAATCCTGTTTCCTTCGTAAGAAAACACAGCAGAGTATCCAGAGGAGCGCGCAACGCTGCGCTCACGGCTCCCTCAGACTCTCAGCCTCCTCGCTCCTGCTTGGAAACCAGCAGCATCCAGCAGCCTCAGCGTCAACATGTCCTGACATCGGACATGGGACAATTAATATAAAGCATATGAAGCAGTCACAGTTAGGTCAAATAAGTCTTTTATTGTGAAAACCCCCAATTCCATGGTTTGAAGTACAGAGGCCTCTGAGACCTTCCCATCGTTGGTGGCTTCTCAAAAAGAACAAACAAATTACTGTTTTCTAGAACACTCTATATGCCCATTCGATGGGAGAACGGCAGGTCAATAATTTCACCTCTTTTTGGAAAATCTAGAAATTCAGGCAAAGTGAGCAGCAGATACCAAACATTGCTGATTTTGTGGAAGCAAATTAAAGCTATTTATTTCCGCATATTTGTTCCAGACCCTGGACACATTTCAGAAATACAAGCATGCGTACATCAACCTATCAACACAGGTCAAGCCACGTCACTTAAACACACTTAATATGGATTTTTAACCACTGTGACTTAAAATAATTTCCACTTTTTTTTTCTTTGCTATTTCACTATAGTGTGATTTTCTGGCTCTACTGTCACCACTGTGACCCTGGTTCAGGAAAGCCCTTCCAGAAGGGACAGGCATGTGTGTATGTACTTTCTTCAGCAGCGGCACGCAAACACAGTAGTGAATTAAACTGCGTGTAAAGTGAGAAGAAATTATGTATAGCATTTTAGCGCATCTTCTTTGTAATACCACAGATTTGAAGCTTCCCTAAAAAATTCTAAGTTAGTGAGTTATTCATTAGCATTTACATACCCTATATTCTCTGACTGTGACAAGGGCTCGGTATATCACTTTTGTCTGTGTTATTTGAAAAGTCAAGCAGCCCCAATGCAGCACTTGTTCAGGAGAAGCCTCCTCCTTACAGAAAACTTCTCTATCAAGGGCCAAGAGAACAAATGAATAAGGTCCCTGAAGAAAAGTCAGCTTGTCCGTACAGGTTCTTTTTTAAACATCATCTACCATAACAAAACCCTCTTTTAACCTTTAATTCTGCCTCACTGACATTTAAAGAAAACTAGATAAACCAACATCGTGACCACAGCTTTCAAAGTGCAAGGCGAGAGAATACAGAAGAATACAGAGTATCACTGATTTCTATGGCACAGGTAAAAGGTTCACGGCGTACATATATATACACAATGACCTCTATCTCTAGATATGTGCACACATCTATATATGATATGTGTATATATATATATACACACATATATACACACACCCCCTCTAAGTCATTGGTAATTAGATCTGGCAGCAGAAAGTCTGACGCTGATAGTGACTACATATACATACAAAAATATATACATGCACACACACCCCCAGTCTTGACATCAATTTGATGAGGACCACTGAAGTTTGCTGGTAGCCATCCCACCTTCACAATTTCAGCCATCTAATTAATTATACAACTATCCATCAATTACAAGTCAGATTCAAGAGCTCAGACAAACAAACAGAAGTCCTTTACTAGCTATCATCCATGACGACAGCCTCTGTCCTCCCCGAGGTGTTGAAAGGAGGGTGAGCGCAGCAGGACAGTATGTCCAAAAAAGGACATTTTGAATTTATTTGTTTCCAAGGCACAGTAAAGGTTTTCCTCGCACACGTAATTGTCCTTGGAAGGCGTCTCATGTCAACCCCGGCATCTGAAAGTCAGGTATCAAAGAGTGAAAAACAGAAAGGCTGTAGTACAAAGCTCAGTGCTGTTTACATTCAGAGTTGTCTTCCAGAGCTTAACATCACACTTCAAAGCACATACAAAGCTGGAATAAATTCTGCTTGTCCCGTATCTCACAACAGTCATTTTAATTACATTTAAAACTGATAAAATTTTGGAAATTGGAAAAGAAGTACTACACAAGACTGTTTTAAAATATTCAGAAATGCACATCAATAGCCAAATGAGGCAAGAAGAAAAGGGTATTTCCTTGTTTGCAGTTTAACACTAATTTTGTAGTGCAAATGGAATATTAAGGAACAGAATGTTTATCATCACACGGCATTTGCCAGGATCTTCAATATTTTAACTATCACCCTTATTATTCTCCAAGGTATCTTAAGGTACCCAGAGAAGCTAAGGGCTAGATGAGCTGAGAACACTCATGAAGAGGTCACGTGCCCTATGTATTGCAGCAGAGCAATCGAAATGACCAGAAATCTGATCAGAAAAATCCATGAACAGCATCCTTACTACATGTCCTTCTTCAAAATTTTCACAACGACCCTACATCAGGTATTGTACCATAAAGTGAGGAATCCTTCTCTCTTTATTACATTGGCCTCTATCCGCACCAAAAGACTGCAGCACGGCCCTCCTTTGTTTCACAGACAATTACATGGTGGGATTATCCTCTCTGGAGGAGGATTATTCAAGTTCCAAATTGGTTCATTCCATAGGTCTGCTACGTATAGTTCCCCAGGTACACCGAGCGATGCACAGGGAATTGTTGATATCACGTCTGCTCATCAGAGACTAAATTAAATCTATTCATTTTTAATTTGGGTCATTTGATTTCAGCAGAACATGTAAGTGCTGGTAGTTTGTCCATGTTACAGCATTAAATTATTGCGTTCCCGTATTTTATTAGATGTTATTGCAGCACTTAACCCACCAAGGGGAATGTTTAGACCGGTCTGGATGGCAAGCTGTGCCCTGTGCTGACCTCCACGACACACAGAAAACCAGAGAGTCAGAAAAACAGACAGGTGCTCCAAGAGGAGAAGCTCCACAACAAATTTAACTTTTTTCTCCTTTCTGGGAGTTTCTGGAAACCCACTTGCACTATTGGAGAGCTGGTTTTGCAAAGCAGAGGCCAAGGGCGAGATATTAACTAGGCATCGGTGCTGGGAACAACGGGCACTCGCAGTCCCACCCCTGACACCAGTAATGAGACCTGCTGAGATTTTTAGATATATTTTTGGGTTGTTGATATTTGCGTTTTAGCTATCAGACAGGTACAAGTTTTTGGGCTCCCTCTAAAGCCATGAGCACAACATAGATTACAACAACCTGAGTTATTTGGGCAATATGCTGATTCTGGCCACTTTGGCTGCAACAGAAACACAAAGCGTCATGGGACAGCAATGCGTTAACCTCACCTTAAAGATTAGGAACATTTCAGGGGAGAAGCACAGGGCATATTTCATGTTGCGTTATGTTACACAGTATTCCTTCCTCCCTCCCTTGGAAAGTTTTCACCACAGGAAGACAGTGACTCAAGGACCAAGTCGTAAAAAAGCAGCTGCTCTGGAGCTGGCAAACTGTGCACAGACAAGATGTGGGAGAATGGCTAGCTGAACAAAGGCATACTGACATAGAAATGATTACTCATCAGGATCTCAGAAAGTACCGAAAGCGGCTAGTGTAGAAGCCAATCAGAAACAAGGATAAGTTACCATTGCTTGTGAGAAAGAATGTGAAAGCAGAGACTCGCGATAAGAAGGTATGCAGGGGAGTCACTAGGCTCCCCTGGTCCCCCTGGTTCCCATGGTTAGACTAACGGAATATGACCTTTAGGCTGTTAACCAATGAGGAGCTTAGCTTTTGCAATATGTATGAACTAATTAAGAATGCTATAAATTGTGTAACCAAAGGATAATAAATGAAGCTTGCTGATCACTCATATTGAGCGACTGCTTCTTCCCTCCGTCTTGACAAATGGCACGACAACAAGAAGCCTTTACAGCTTGTTAACTGATGAGTGTGCGCGGAACACAGCTGACTCCTGCACTGGTCATCGGGATGACTCGACTCCAGAACCATCAGCCCCATGGTGAAAACATTTATTGCTTGAGTTAAACAAAAAACATCCTCAGCTTGTTGACACAACTGTTACACACCAACAGCAGAGCTGCCGCTTTACTTCCCACCGATGAGGCACAGTGCTCCATTTACACACTTACGCACTGTTGTCCTGGGTCCTGTTTCAGTGTTTCCCAGCAAACAGCAACGTCACCGCTCCATGGGGAACTGCCATGTCCAGCTCGGGAGTTAGAGATGACGGAGATGAAGCAAGGAGGCAAGCAGGAGATACAGAGACTGAAATACTGACTGGCGTGAGGCTGAGACTGCTCTGCATGAGAAGGTTATGCTTTTACCAACATGCCTTCGTTCTCTGGCAAAAGCAAGACATTAATTTTCACTAAACTCACCCAAAACCATTTTCATGAGCATTTGATTCACTTTAAAAGTTGAACAACTACGATCAGCAATAACACAATGATACAGTGAGTGCATAATCACTATTCTTGCTCCTAAAGGAATTCCCTTTGCCATTTACAAGATGCCCAATGGAAAACGACTGCAATCCGTGCAAATGTGACTCACTTGTACCCTGGTCCCCACCTTGCTCCTGGCTGCCTATGGCCACGCTCCGAACCCGATGCTCATTACACCTCTTCGTGGGCTGATTCACCCAAGATGCCCCCAAGCCCACCTCTCGGCCAGTTTTTCTGCTGGTCAGTTACCAAATGCAGCGCACAGATGGCCAGGGAGGTGCTACAGATGGTGCAAGACCAGCAGGAGAAGGGCATGGTCGGGAGAGATCCGGCATACTGAAACCTCCCCTTCCCAGCCATGGTGAGCCGACGGCCGCTCACGCTCCTCTGCTTTCCCTGAACAACTGCAGCAACAAATTCGCAGCCTTCCGCTTGCAGATCAGCTCTCGCATCCCCACTACGTCCGAGAGTACCTACCCAGGGACCGTGTTCCGGGCTGAGCGTCTGGGTGGGGTGCGTCCTGCGAGAGGGGTATCGTCTCGGGGGTCTGGGCTCTGTAGTGCCCCGGTCCTTCCCCAGGGAGCCCCAGTCGCCATCGATTTCCATTCTGCCCTTGCAGCACACGTCTAATGGTGTTTCAGTCCCAGATGGACACCTGCCTAACACTCTGCTCACTTGGAAGCATTTAGGAGTGCACGAAAGATAAAAACCTTTCACGTCCCTTTACTGAAATGATGACAGTGACTCACGCTGCATTTTTTCTAATTCAAAAATACACCATGCACTGAAGAAGTGATAAATAAGTCATCTGCTACTCACACGCTATCAAAGGCAAGGACTCCCTCTCCGCCACCCCTGCACTATTTACAATGCATACTGATTGTTCAACTGACACTGACACTGGAAATACTTCCCCAGAAACAATTTTCTCACACAGTCATCAGATGTTACTTTATGAATACACATGAAGTAAATACAGCTGTTTAAATGTAAGAAAAACACATCTTCCAAGATCAGTAATATGGAAACAGAGTGAGACTCTACTTATTTACCATCCTTCTCATCAGCCGTGTGCAAATTATGTGAATGTGGAGGGTTGCACTGGGATTTTCTCCCTTCCAGAATTGTGTTGAAGCTCTCAGGGAAGCAACTCAAGGCAAAAGATCATGCATGAAAGCAAAGTATTTGGAGGGAAAAAATGAGAATATAACTACCATATACAATTTATTATGTAGTATTTTTATATGATGCATTTGGAAATATATAAAACCTACAAATATTTAACACAGTTCTAAGACCAGAGGGATCTTCATGATTGTTTAGTCATTACCTTTTATTGCTTTGCTTTATTGAAAATACAAATGATTAACACCTATAAAGAAAAGGCTGGTAATGCAGATCACTGGTGTGGTTCCTCTGTGAGACCAGATCTACTGCACTCTCCAGTGCCAACATGGCACTGGAAACCAGCCTGTTGCAGGACTGGTACTTTTGCTGCGGAGCAGTCACTTGGCAAGTGTGCAAAAGCAAGCAGCCTCTGTGGCTGCAAAGCAGAACGATATGCCCTCGAGGCTTTCCTACCACGTGCGGCAAGGCAGGGCAGGCGTGTTGTGGAGGTGGTTCACAGCCACGCTGGGATAAGAGAAATATGGAACAGCCTGGAAACCAAGCGAAATGGAGGAGTCGTTGGTCAGAGTACCCTGAGGGGATCCCAAATTCCAGGCATAGACAGGCTGAGAAACCGGTAACAGTGCACGCTGCAGTCTTCAGTAATCGGCGGCAGTGAAAGAGAAAAGAGGCAAATGCACCACTTCCCAGTGCTAAATTAATAAACTGTTGACTTGCCACACACTGCATCTCTCTCTGCTTTTAACTCACATTTATGTTCTGATTAATATTACATGTGCAACAGTGGCAGTATATTTATTCAAGTATCTAACATATATAGGTTTGTATATATTTATCTAAGCAAGTATGTAGATAGTTTTATCTATACATAATGTGCACATATGAAACCTGAACTTATGTCTGTGGGACAGTAAGGTCTCTCTCCTCACAGGAAGGCATTTACTATTTATGATGAACAATGTCATTGAATACACTGATGCAATACTACATTCCACTGGAATCATGACTTCCAGCATACAAGGTATCTATGATTGTGCAAAAGCATTAATATGTGCAGTAAGTAGATAACATCTGAAAGAAATGTGAGCTCCTCACTTATTTGCCTTAGTGACATGTAATGTCTCTTTTTGCACTTGTGCCTGTTTTGCTTCTTAGCTCCTTCCCCGTTGAGTTCTTGCATTTTAAAATTACTCCAGTTTAAAAGCCTGCTATGTCATATCACAGTCTGCTGCTGTATTTCTTTCCAACTAATATGACAGTCTTGAAGATTATCCACTACCTCATTAATTCTCAGCTGTGAGCTGAATGCTACGCTGGGAGGTGATTCGGGAAAGCTGCTGGGCACCGCAGAAGTTTTCCATCCGCCCCAAAGGCGGCACTGCTGGGGAGCCGGGCACGCACCTACCTCTTCCTATTTGCAGCTCACCACAGCAATGACCTTGGTGCATCACATTTCCTGAGCACTGGTGCAGCTAATGCAACCACAAACCACCAGCTGGTCCAAGGCAGCTGCTGTCCCTCATATCTACACCCTGCCTCCACCATTATCAGCTACATACGGTACAAGGTTATAGCTCATAAATTGAAAGCAGTATCAAGGCACGAGAAAAACTCACTCCTAATTTCACAGTAATGCACATAAAGGCCCGTACCAAAGAGTGGCGTGAGCAGAAGCGAGGAATTTATCACTACGCAGCAAGATCCTCTGCGAAACTGCCTGTTAAAAATGGCAACACTGCAGTTAAGCAAACTGCCAAAACACCAGAAGTTATAAAGCAAATTAAATCAATAAATTCATCTTTCTACAGGTGTGGTTACCTTCCAGTGAACTTTATACCTTGCAGTTGTTTTACTGTCTTAATTTAGGGTCACGTTCACAGGTTATTTTTGAAGAACGAGCAAGAATAATTTTACACAAAATGGAAGAGTTCACCTTTCAACAGCTTATCCCACCTACGAAAACACTCCATGTATGGAAACGTGTTCTCATTTGGGATGGTATCTCACATGCCAGTTCTTAAGAAAACATTTAGCAGTTCTCAAATGAGCTAAGGGAAACTCAAGTCTTTACAGGACAACTTAAACGCTACTATTTTTACCGTAGGGCTGTCGGTCACCAGAGGCTGAGGCTGGGGAGGGCAGCAGCCCCAGGCAGGGTGGTGCGGGAGCGCCAGTGCCAGCAGCAGGAACCGAAGCCAACCTCAGCTGGAGCGAGGGAGTGGTACATGTTGGACAACCTGAACTATGCCTTGATGCCTCTGAATTGAGGGATTTCATTTTGAAAGCTGTCCTTGTGACAAAGCACTCCATCTCAGCTATGTGATACTGTCAAAAGCCTTCCAAAAGTTCGTGATCTATATTGATTAGTGCCGCAGAAGTTTTCTCTGAAAAGCAAGTGGAGGGATGACCTGAAAGGACCGACAGTCTCAACAGACAGAGACCAGACAGGGGTAGACCCTGCCGCACCATCGGTAATTTCCTGTGACCATCCTTCATCCTTCTCCCCCTCCCAGCACCTTCCCAATGAAAACAGACAGCAAGATACACCCTAAAAAAGATTATGAAACTGCTTATCATGACAGACTACTTCTAGGTTATTTCAGTGTTTAAATCTCGCAGCTGATGGCTGGTGAGGATTAACTGCTCCGTAATGGTGCATTTTCTGTAACATACTGCTCCCATTGCAATGAGGCATTTAAAAACTCCAGATGGCCAGTTCAAGAAAAGCGCCTTTCCCTCTCAGAAGGCTCCACAGTATCCCACAGCAAGGCCAGTTTTGCCGTATGAAGAACCACCGCTCAAGGCTCAAGGAGAAGCCACCCCTGGGACCTTGCGGCGCGCTGTCCCCGTGCAGCCACGTGCCTTCCCGCCTCGGGAAGCACATCGGCAGTCAGTGATACCTCCTGGGCTGCTGGAAGCCTTCAAGAAACACTCAGCAACAGCCTGAGATGTTCCCATCAACACCAATCACCAACGCTGACATCTTGGGCGTCTTACCCATGTCTTCACTCACTGCATTTCTCCAACATCACTCCATAGCTTTGTGGCGCAAGAGCTGAAGTTCAAGCACACCTCTTGATATTATGAAATGCAGAAAGCCTGAAACCTGCCATTTCTCATTACCCCCATGCCAGCAGCCCCTGAGAGCAAGTCAGCACACACAGTCTCGATGCTCAGGTATTACTCACCGTTGCGGAGATGAATGCATCACTGCTCAGCGAAGTCGGCAGCCAGTTGTGCTGCTTCATCTCTGTCCCTGAGACGCACCACCACCACGTTCAGATGCCTCACAAGATGCCAATTCATATCAATGCGTACTGATTACACGCCAAGGCACATGATGATGCTTTATTCTACGCTAATAGCACATAACGAATGTTATTTGTGCTCTGCTGTACCTGGCTTTCAAGGGCGCACTTGTATATCGCGTTATTCCAGTGGGACACTGTTGGTATCCACAGAAATACTCAAAGCATTTCCATCTTCCTCTAATCTTGAACAGGATTTAAAAAAAATACAAGGAAAGGTGTACTTAATTTTAAAAAATATTCCAGCAAAACAAGAGCTTATTCGATGTTCAGCAGCAATAGAAGACCATTTCTGGTTTCCCTCCACAACGAATGGCAATCAAAACCCCCACCACTCTTTGCTGAAGTGGTTTTGAAACACCACGTACCTCACGGGAAGCCAAATGCAGCACTGGTGGAACTCCAGCCATCACACCTGCTAAAACATCCTACAGACCTCTCCCAAGCCAGGCTTTGGCCAGCACTTTTACAGAAAACTGCATTTAGAGAATCCTTCCATAACACAAACTTTCCCCTCAAAACTGTTAATTGGGCCATGTGCAAATCAGCACTGCTCGGTTTTGGGTTTTGGTTTCGCTTTCTAAAAATCCAATGTTGGAGTGTAAGTTAACTACCCCCAGTGAGCAACAATTTATTTCTAGAGCAAGTGATAACTCTTGTACTACGAGAATCCTATTGCCTGATATAGTCTCCTCCTATCTAGTTTAAATAAAATCTGTAAGTTACTTAGGGAAAGCATGAAAATGAAATATAAGGTACAGTATTCTGAGCAGAAGAAAAGACTACTTGAGTGTTTGAATTCCCTGCCAGAACAGCATTAATCAGAGCCTGGTCTGTTGTGGCTCCCCTTTGCCCGAGCCACATGCAACTCTCAGCTCTGCAGGAGCTGCAGAAGAGTCTGTGTCTCCATGGAGAACTACCACTCTCAACCCAAAGCAATAATGCATTAGACTGTAAGAGATTCTGCTGCAGCATTTCAATGCACACAGCTTTAAACTCTACTGTAATAAATTTACTTAAATCACACCAGTTCATATTTTAAACTGAAATTTATGCAAATGAAAGGTAAATCAAAAATAATTGAACAGGAATTTATTTCACCTAGAGGAAAGTAGAACTGCTCTGGAACTGCATCGACGTTGTCTTACTGAATTTTACTGCATCAAAATACTCCAAAGCTAACCAATTTTTACATCCAGCAGATGACAGATGTGAAAATATCTTATGAAAATTGTTCTTTGGTCTGTTATTACAGAGTATAAATAGGTCTGCAGCTTGTAGGAGCAAAGACCCTTCACTCACACCTTCAGCTATCACCGTTCATAAAGCTTTGGGTACAGCCTTGAGTACCAACCCTTCCTTGGGGATTTTTAACGCCAAACTCCATTTTAATATTTTAGAGGTTACCTTCAGCAGTCATTTACTAAATGCTCAAAGTTCTTTTTATGTTTGATGAGGAACACAGTAACGCAGCACCATACTATTAAAAGCAAACAACATAGTGTAGAGGACACTATTTCTTTTTCAGGGGATGATACTAGAGGCCCCTTTGTACTTTCTCCACTTTTTCCAATAAAAATCCAAGATCTATAATGGAAATTACAGTTCAGATCAGATCCGGCTTGCTTGGATGGTTTTTGATCATTAATTTTAATCCATTTCCACTGCCATTTTTCATTATATCATTGCTGAAACTTCTTTGAAATTCGCCAAGCTAACCTCAACCTTCCCCAACTTATTAAAATATTTTTCAAACTATTTTAACAAGTATTAACTTTGAATCCCAAAATCTCTAATTTGTATCTGCAATAAAGGATGTAAGAAAGAAAGAAATCATTTTCACATGCTTCTGCTTTCACAGAGCTCTGGAGCCCCCAGCTAAGGGGTGAAATTCTGCATCACAAGAAGTAAAGATAAGAGCAACGGCACACTTTCATGATGCAGCCACTTAGTTCTTCATTCAGCGTTTGCTGATAGGTGTTGGGCACTTCTCCATGCTGTGCCTGGCAAAGCAGGTAACAGATGTGCTGGATTCAGAGCTTCCTCCCTGAACTGAATTCCCAGCAAGAAACCGACTGCAACAAGTCAGCCAAAGGCTTGGTGACCCTCCGGTCCTCCGCAGGCACCCAGGTGAATCACTGCTCTGGCGCCGTCATCCGCACGCACCCACCTACTGTCTGAACGAACGGCCGGCCAGCTCACTGCGTAAATTCACGAGGATTAGTACTGTAGTATAAAGCAAGGCAAGAGCAGTAAGCCAGCAGACTTCGGGAAGTCTCCAAATACAGATCTCAAAATTCAAAGTGCTTTTTCCAGCCTGCACACACCACCACATAAATTACCGGGAAATGACTTTTTTTTTTATTGTGTTCTTACCTTCAACGATAATGCATACATTTTTAATGGAGTTTATGGGATAAGGTAGGGAGTAGCCGATTTCTCTGAATTAATGCGCATAACCAAGTTGGAGGACAGCTTCCATCAGGGAGGACATAAAACAGGAGCATGAATTACCCATACAGGCTTATTTCCTGACATCCTCACAACTATTTCAGATTAATCCTTTGCAACAAAGTGAATTTTCTCTACGTGCCACAAGCAGTTTCAAAAAAACAAGACCACACTGCCAGCAGAGTGGGACAGATACCCCAAAACAGAAGTTGCCCAGTGTTACACCCACCATGACCCAATACAGCAGAACAGATGCCCACCTGGGTGGTGGCCACAGCTTTTACTGCAGGGCCAGGACTGCCTCGGACAGATCCTTTTAACTGGTCTTTATGTCTGCTTGGAGTTAATAGGAGACACCCTGCAATGCCAAAGCCCTCTACGTACCTGCTGACAAAAACTGAACAAGATCAAGACATGGTACTTCAGGGCATGGTTTAGAAGGCCTGGGGGTGTTGGGTTGACAGTTGAACTTGATGATCTTAGAGGTCTTTTCCAACCTTGATGATTCTATTCTATGATTCTATGATCTTCAATGCTTTGACTGCCCATGCTTACTGCTCCGCTGCCTGCAGAAATGAGCTTATATTGACGACCTGGTTGCAGAAGCATCGTCAAACAGGCTGCACGGCTGAGATGGCATTTGCTGGTCTCACTGCCCATCCTCTCAAAAAACAAAAAAAAAGGTAACAACATGATTTAATCATTAAGGACTCTTGCTTTAGTGAAGGAACTGTGATTAGATTGTTTCTTGCTGCTGAATATAATTTTGCAGGCTCTTCGCACTTCGCAACTGAATCTAGAGACTCATTCCCACACCCACACTTCCCTTACAGGCACGTATAAAAGCTGAACTTTGCTCCTCGCAACAACTGGTTGGGCCAACAGCAGCAATCACAGTAACCACCCGTTTCTGAGCCTTGACTTGCCAGGCAAAGGGGACAGCTCTACACGAAGGAAGCAATTTCATGCCTGAACAGCCTTGCACTATTAAATCAGAAAATTGAGTTACGGCCACTTCACGGGCTGGACTCTGCTGCCAGTGAGGGTCAGGATCAGCCTGCGGGTACACGGGGAACTGTCCTGGGACGAGCTGCTGAAGGAAAAGCAGAACTGATACAGGATCGATCTAACAGAAATATGCATCCTTTGTGTTTAAATACTACATATTTTCCCAAAGCACGTACCACATGAGGACTAAATACCTACCAGTTTAACCTAGCATTGTTACGTTATTTGGGGCATTTACGGGAAAACTAGGAACATGCTTATCCCTGCAACGTGGATAACCCTGACATACTTTAAACATGTGAAATAGCCAGATGTTTTTAAAAGATAAGCCATGCAAACCAAAATCTTCAATTAAGCACCCTCACCATCCCCATTTTCAAAGGTCTGAGGGAAAAACTGCATGCCAGCTGTCCTGAAGACTCTTTGGGAGAAGATGTGATGGGGAGGAGGCACGGTCCCATCAGGGCTGACTTCCAAGACAGCCTGCAAATTCCTTACTAGAAAAAAAAATAAAAACAGTACCTGCCAAAAAACACTGAGGTTCTCCTTTCTTTTATACAAACTGTTTAAGCATTTACTAGTATTTAAAGTCACCTGAAGCCATAAATAAAGGAAATAAAAATCTCTTTTTTAGATCAATTTCTCTACAAATAAAATCATTCTTTATACTTAGTAGAGTGATATTTTGGGGACCTCTCTAGTAAGGCCACTATCCCAAGCTGCCAGCAGTGCTGCCAGGAACTGAAATTTGTTTTCAATTATTTTAACACTAAGTAAGGAGCTGATTTCTATTTTACAATCATATCTCCTCATATTAACTGCCCTACTCCAAAGCAGACCATAGTCCACATGAAACAGCGTGTCAACAAGAAGTAGGTTTATCTTTCTGGAAATCAAAGGCTTTGGAAGTTCTCTGAATAAAGGACACCTTCAAAGATTCATGTGTATGAATGAATAAATACCAGTACTAAGCATAAAGAACTAACTAGGTCAACAGCCAAAACCACTTATACAACTTCCAGATGCAATCCCTTCTCCCTAGCAGCATTTCTGCTCCTTTGGTTCACCTCCAGATGTAGAGAAGTCTAATCCATTTTCAGACTAACAAGAGTAAGCCACTTCCATTTAAATGAGTTGTACAAATAGACCTCTACCGAGCAGCCACATTTTCTTCTCTTTTGACATGTGGGTGCTTTCCTGACGGTGTTTGAATCAAAAATCTTCCTTTTGTATCCGTGGCTGTCACATACAGCAGGCTTCCCCTTGGCACACACGTATACATAGATAACGTTCTTACCCATGCATTGCTCATTCCCAGTTAAGACCACAAATAACTAACTGCCAATCTGATAGAGTAATGTGAAGAGCAGCGTTCTTTGCTGAGCAGTAACAGTGTAAAGCAAAGCAAAGTGCTGGTCTGTCTTGAACGTGGCTCTTGGGAACGATCCAAAGCCCACCTGCGAGGACACGCTCCAACAGCCCTCGAGCACTAAGCAGAGACCAGAGGTTTCCTTGCATTCCTAGCTCTACCAAAGCTACGATAGCAGTAAATTTTTAATTTTAGGAGCAACCCTGTGTGCAGGAATCTTACGGTGGTTACTGTTGCTTTGCATTATGGGGAAATTGAGAGCTCAACAATTAGAAAGAAGTTAGTAAGACAGCAAGCTAGTAAAGAAAGGTCTATAAGCATTTCTTGAGTTACAGCTGCGTCTCATTAGGCTTCCGATGCACACAGCCACAATAAAAGTCATGAATAAATTACCTGGTAAGTTACTGTGGTTCATTATAGCTGCCTTTAGAAACATCAGCTACCAAATGATTAGAAAAGATATTCTAAGTGGAATTTCCCAAACTACACCACAATGCTCCACAGCGAGTGCACATTTTGCAAATACCAACTTATACTTGTCTGGAAATGTTACTGAAAAGATCTCCTCTCCTTTCCTGAGCTTAGCAAAGCTAATTTGAATTGAGGCATACCCTCAGGACAGGTCCTGCCTCTGCTCCAGCTGCACACAGGGACTGGCGTTACACAGTTACAACAGCGCTGAAAGCGAGGATGGAATCGGACCCCAACTTTAATGGGAGAAACAGCAGCAAAGGGGAAATAGTAACAAATTGTAATTGTTCCTTTTGTTTTACGAAAGTACAGATGAAAGACTCACAAAACCAGTTTAGAAGCCATCTGTTGACTCATGAACATATTTTTCTCATTGCTGGAGCATTACTTTTTTTAATCTTAACAGTCTTTAGCTAATTTATACATTGGGAATTGGCCTTGATCTTATACAGATTACCTGTACCTACTTTCTCTCCCTACTGGCAGTCACCCTGGGTGATTTTTTTCCCCCCAAACAAGGTGGAATAATTTCTAAACTGTCATTTCAAAGTAATTTCTAGCCAAATCCAATTACTGATTTCTCCATGAGCTTTCTTGTTCATGGGTGGTTTATAGTCTCTCTATGCGTAACTGTATATACACAGTAAAATCTTAAAAATAAATTAGCTTTTAATTATATGAAGCGGTAAGCAGATAAACCTGGCAACAAAGGAACTCTTAGATACTTTATCTACCACAACTTAGAGCTGGAAAAAGAACTAATACAACACTTTCTGGTGCAAGACAAATGGATTAGATGCGAACATCACAAAAATTAAACAATTTACCCTCCCTTATCAGGGCTTAATTGCATGAACAACAAATAGTAGTCTTGCAAAAAAAAAAATCTAAACAAAGCTTCCTGCCCTGTAACAAGGAGTTTGAGGCACTAAAGGATTTTCACAGATGTTTCACAAAGGAAATTTTCACAGGCAGTGATTGCCACTTCTATGCTACTTCTTCCAAAGCCTTTTTCCCCCACCCTGGGCCCACCTGCCAAGCTTTTTGCTTTGAAGAAGCCAACACAAAACTATGGCACCGAGTTTAAGCCGCGATTACTATTTAGAAAATTGTAATGTGAGTTTGTTTCTGATCAGAAATGTATGCTCAGAAGCACACACACACAAACACAACGCAACAGCTAACTTCAACCTAAATTTCAATAAGGAAATCCAACTATAATGGTTTTTCAATTTGTAGAATAGCACTTGCAACCTTACTCATCCAGAAAAGACTGAAGATGGATTTCTTCCCTTGCCGGAGAAAATACTTAGAAATAAAATTAAACGTTTCTACGTTGAATTAAATTGAGTTTAAGGTTTAATCAATAGTTACTTCAAAATAGGCCTGACAGATTAAAATCTTCAAGTTGGCCATTACCAGCAGAACTCAGGCAATCGAGGGACATTCTTTGGTAGACAACACTAGACGTAACGGGAAGCAAGTTAAATGTTAGTGTGACAGTAGCACTTGTTAGCAGGAATTAGGTCAGGACATCACATCAGGTCTATTTGCAAACATCCCTGTTTGGGAGAAGGACGAGCCTTATTTCACAAAACTGTAAAGGGAATTTCTTATTAGCCAGCAACCAACACGGCCTTCCCTGTTTTCCTGCAACTCATAAAATGAAACCTTTTTTAAAAATCTAACTTTTTTCCTCAGGGAAAAAATCTCCCTCATCCTACATACACAAGTACTGTAGTTGCAGTGTAAATTCAGAATTAGCTCACAGTCATCAAACACTTAATCAGAAACTGAGAGTCATAAAAGGTTTCAGGAGCTCTTTCATCTGCTGATGTGAAAAAAATTAAGATTCCCTCAGATTTTTTTTTTCCCTCTTAAATATGTGTTTCTTATTTAGACTCTTATGACACTCACACACGCCCCCCCTCCATTTGCCCCAGCACTACTTTGATCATTTGGAGGCACAGCAGCAGCCACGATCCCAAACAGCGAGAGCCGTGGTACTGTCTGCTGCTGTGGGATATGAGTACCAAGCCGTGGAGGAGAGTGAAAAGGACCGATGAGCCTTTGATCCTTACTCCACATCTGCACACCGTAGACTGACTCCCAGAAGTACATGCAAACCACTATGTAGACAGCGGCAGCCTTGGCAAAGCAAGAGAAACACGGACACCCGCATCAAGAGGATGGCATAAAACTGCCCACATGCATAAAAAGTACAGTGAGGATCAAAGAGGGAAAAGGAATGAGGAAGTCCAGAACAGGAACAGAATGGGAATGGATTAATTTTATAGGTATATATATAATATATATAAAATATATATGTAGTGTATATATACACATCCCACAACAATGAAAAAGCTACCATGTCCGTGTTATACTTCCCCTTCACTGCCCTCTTCCCAATGACTTTGCCAACCAATGTACTGTAGCATAACTGAAGAATTAATTTCTAGAATGAGAAATTACAAGACACTTCTTTTTCTTGGGCCGTTTGTTTCTTATCAAAATTCTTACGTCTATTTGTAGACATAAGAAGATTCATTTGCTATATGGACATCATATTATAATGCACAAATCTAAATAATTTTCACAGAGATATAAAGGCAGTGGGAAATCTCACCAGGAGATGACACTTTGCATTTAGGGTTAAAACACAGCTGGAAATCACAAAACCTTCTAAACACAGGACTAATGGGTAAGCTGAGGTTTTACTTCCATTGAAGAGAGAGTGTGGGAAGTCGGACACGTCATCTTCTGCTTTAAGCCTGTGCTGGGCACCACCGGGAGCAGGAAGAGGACATCACTGAGAAAAAGGCATTCAGACGTTTTTCCAACATCTCAATCATAAACCAGCCCAAACTGAAAGTCACTGCGTCTGTCAGGGACATCCTGTGCAAGACGGAGAAGAGGAGCAGTGCTCCGGACTGCTGCCAGTAGCTGTGACTCCCCACCACCCCCGGAGACCCCCGCACAACCCCGGCGGCACACGAATCCTTTTAATTGCTTGCGCAGGCAGCCAGAACGGAGCCTGCAACTTAATGGCATGGCACAAGTTCAGAGAAACGCAGAAACACCACTTACGCACAGCAAAATGTTGACATGTGATAGATACAATAAAAAGGTCAAGTCATGCCAAGAGTTAATTAGTCCTCTATAAATGCCCTTCATTCCTCTAATCCCCCGGCATCATTACAGAAATGGAGGACAGCTTGGCCATCTCCCAGCGCACAGTCTGCAAATAACTGAGTGGCGATGGGGAGCTCCGTGGGGCCGACCCCGTCCCGAGCACTGCGCCACCCGCTGCCCTGCTGCAGACACAGCCTGCCCTCGCTCTGCTCCCCTTCAGCTAGTGCCCTACAAATAGTCAACCTGACCCAGACAATCTTCCAGCAAAATTTCGTCTCTCTGGCCTCGAGTCTTCTGCTGCATTTAGTGCGGCTGCTTCACAGCCAATACACGGATTTAATACATTTATACCTTGATAACACTGATCTTTTCATCAGCTCATGATTTCTTGTAACACAGAAGTATACAAAGTATACAGATTATTACGAATTTCCAACTAGAGAGCACATCCAGCAAGAATCTTTTCTTTTCTTTTTTCTTTTCTTTTCTTCTGTTCATCTGATTTTGCCACAAAGACATTCCTGGGCTCTGAAAGAAAAGCTTGCATTTCTAATGTGAAAGGTACAGTAAGTCAGACACCCAATACAAATCGGATGCCTCTGTCCCCCATGTCAATAAAAATATGTCTTTCTGTCATACACTAAATATATTAACCATAAAATCACATTCTTCCTTAATAGCAAAGCATTATAAATTGGCCTTCAGAACAATTTAATACTCCATAAAGACAGAATATGTACCAAAAGCATCTGTCTGAAGAGGAAAATGAGAAAAGAAAATTATTTTTCTTCTAAATTCCATAATACTTTCTGGCCTTTCAAGAAAGAACACGAAACTTCTTTTCATCAGGAAAATGCATTTAGACGGATTTCCTTCAGTATTAAATACCTCATCTCCTTTAGCCTGAGCAGAACTATTCATTAAGTTGAACACTTTAGCAGTTTTTCCAATATGCACTTTCCTGTCAACACTTGCACCCAGGGAAAGGACAAAGCTTTCCAAAATGGATCAAGAGGCTTTGCAAGTGCCCCCGTTGTTCCGGTGCATGCAACACTTGGGTCTTGTTTCTTTGTGGGCTGCAAAGGCTACACGAGAGAGGAGCGTGTAACACTCAATCGACTGCTACTTGGGTAGTTTAAATATAAGCTGGGCCACCTGCCAAGAGCATCAGGGTGCAAGAGAGCAATTAGGCAGCAGCAAGGGAAAACCCAGCCCAGCAGCACATCGCATCCTCCTGGCTTCCCAGAAAGTCTGCAAGATGCCCTGAGCCTGCCGGAATATTGCAACCCTGAAGCCAACTCCACCAGCTCGTCGTGACTACCCTCGGCAATCTTGAAAAGGGCAAGCAATAAAGAACAAACAAGCAATAAGCAATAAAGCTTTTCTGATGCTTCCATTTTGTGAAATATGTCTTTGCTGGCAGTGATGTGAGGTGGTGTTTTATGGAAACTTGGCATCACCGAGTTACAAATGATGATGCTGTGGAGAAGCATGACCTACGGTGTTTGTGAACAAGCTCTATTGGTAAAGCAGTGCTTCTACTTCCACTATCTGCAGGTATTTACAAACAAAATCCAGGGAATGAAGTATTTCTTTTATTTTAAATTTCATGGGAAGCTGCAGAATTTAATTTCAAACAAAGCATAATAAGCAGGATTTCACCTAAGTGACAATTCAGTTTAAAAAGCAAAAGTAATGGGAGATTTTAGAAGACCTGACCACTTGTATATATTTAGCTATGCTTATATTCCCCTAAATTTTTATTTGTTATAAGAATCAAACTGTTTATATAGCTGAAGAAGAACAGGGAAAAAAACTGAACTGGAAAAGATAAAATTCAATTAACACTAGGTTTCTATAAAAATTAAGTGAGGAAAAAACTCCCGCCTCTAAAAACATACGTTCGAAAACATGCAAGTTTGGATAATCCTCCACGCATGCAATTTCAGTTACAGATTCCTAGGAGAACGCCCCTTTATGCAAAAGTTTCGAGTTAAATAAAATGGCCTTGATAGCCTGCCCCATCAGCCAGCTGTAACACTGCTACTGCGAGACAGGAGGGAATTCTCTGACTGCTGAAAACAAAGTATACAACAGACCTAGACTTTTTTTTAAGTACATAACTTGTTACAGGATCTTTAGATAGCAGTCGGAATCCCTATTTAAATGGAGATAAACACGCACATTTGTACTTTCACATTAAAGACACGTGTAAACAGAAGCCCACTGTTGTAAATTCCATTAAAAATAATTCACTGGACTTGGTGAAACACTCCCCCAAGCTATTCCACAGTCTCAAAGTCACTTCAGGCTTCACTCAAAAATAATGAGTCACTAGACTTAAAAACGAAACAACCCCCCCAAAAAACCCCAACCACAAAACCCCCTTCAGTTTTTATATTGCTGCAAAACATTTTGAAAGATGTTCTATAAAATTCTGATTATTCTAGAAATGTCTATGGCTAAAGGAAGAAGAAAACTACATCCTGCAGGCAATTTTCAGTGTTGGTAGTGTTTTCTCTTTATCAGCCTTAAAATGTCAATTTTTAAATGCTGACAGCATAATTATGAAAATTTATAAAGTAGACATTGATATTTTTATCATTTTAAAAGCTTAGAAATAAAATTTTCCCTGAAGAAAAAATATTTCAATTATTCTAGGTGTTAAGACACACCAGAGGGCATTTTGTTACGTGCTGCCATGTAAACTGATTGCTGCAAGTTGACAATTTTCAGCTGTTCACCAAATAAATTGCACAGGATAATAACGTTTGTGACGCAGTAACTGTTTTCCTAGAAAGCCTGCATTAGAAGCCATTGGAACCGGTAAACCCTGGCAGTTTCAAATAGCTTCCTGAGGCGATCACTGCTATTAACGCCTGTCAATTGACCTCGAGACAGCGCTGCATCCCGCGCCATGGCAGGGGGCCGGAGGCAGGTGCAGCCCATGCCGGGGCTCTGCAGGTGGCACCGAGGCACGCGGCGCCGCGGGGACTCACCCGTCTAACCTCACATCGGGCAAACTGCGGTTCAGGGCGATCAAGTCACTGGCCATAAGGTTAAACTGGTTGATTTTGAACAGCTCTTTCATCTTCTCCTGGTCATCCTTAGGAATGAGCACAGCCTTTCCCATCTCTCCAGGTCCTTCTTGGTTTCGAGAAATAACAGCTGTAACACAAGAGAGCAAAAGGCCTACTTTTAGCACATGGGCAGCGGTTTTATTCCTCACCAACAGGGATCCGCAATTTTTGGCATTCAGCAAGGAACGTTAAAAAAGGTAATAACACATCACAATTTTCTCTGTGCTCCACTGTGAGGTTTTTATCTCTATCTGGATCTGAATTTATATCTAGATCCTTTCAAAGATGATTAAAAGTCCCAGATTCGTTCCCTTGCAGCGTTCGGTTGTAATCACAATGACAGTAAACGACTATTCTCAAGAGATTTACAAAGCATAGCACCAGATTCTCCGTGAGATTCTGCAGACAGAAAAGGTTTGGAAAACACTTTTATAGCTATTGAAAATATTTGAAGAACATGTATATTAAACTAATTCTAACCATCTTCTTTTATTTTTTATTTAGTTTTAACTACCAGGCATGTGATAGCATAATCCCATCCCTTTAAGTAAATAAATCAATCGATCTTCAGTGACCACAAAAAAAAAAAAAAAAAGTCCTGAAAAATAGTCTCCCAACCCTGACAGAGTATCTTTTACATATTACCAGAGACTAGTTTTGAAAAAAATTTTTACAGTCAATTTTGAATTCTAAAGAAAATTATAGTATCATCTTGTACAAGCACACAAAAATGAACAAAATACAGACTGCCTTTGTAGGAAACAGTATATGAAACAAAAGGAAACATCCCACATATACAAATAGTTATAATCATTATTCTAAAGCAAAAGCCCACCAGAAGATGAGAGAATCATCACCAGTTTCCTTCTGCAACCTCAGTGTGCAGCTAAGCCGGAGGCCAGCTCCCCTCCCAGCTACTCCTGACTTAGGTGTTGTATCAACAAACACCTCAATTTTTAACTAATTTTACATTCACACTTTAAATCAGCCCCTTGACTGAGGCTGATTAATTAACACTGATTAACTTGTCTTTAGCAATAACCACTCCTTACTCCTCTCACGAAGAAGCAGCGCTCGACGCTGCCGTGCCCCCGGTCCTGCAGAGGAAGGCTCGCCCCCACCGTCCCGCGGGATCGCCCGACGGCGCTGGGCTTCGGCACCTCCCAAGCTCTGTACTTCTACACCATATGCCAACATTACCGTTTTATCTTAATGCAGGGATCTTGGTTTTATTCTTCTGCCACCACATTCATTTTTCATCTTCAGTATCAAAATTACTCTGAAACATTTGATGCTTAATATCTTGAAAGGCTGTCACTTATGAAGGCTTCTCTACCAGTTGAAGAGTAATTAAAGCATTTATTTTTGCAACCAAAAAAATAAAATGCTAGAAGCATAAACCCTTTTCTACAAAATGCACAGAAAATAGACTAAGTGACTTTTTAAGGAAAAATATATTCTTTTTCCAAGGAAATCAGAAGTCAGGGCTTGCTAGAACAACCTAGCGGAGATTTACATAAACAGCTTTTTAAAAATAAATATTACGGACTCTGGGCACAAAAATTTTGTTTCTGCAGTTCTAGATTATGCTTCAGTTGAGCGAAGAACCTTTTACAGCATTATCTGATATATTTTTTATCCTTCCCTTTGATCAGAAGTAGCACCTTTATATGCCGCAACAGGAAGAAATTATTAGCTTTCACTGTGATTACATGCAAAGATGAAATTGCTATCGGATAGATGATTAAATCTTAAACATGGTGACTCTGAAGCCCTCTGCATCCGACATGATTGCCTAAGGATGACAGGCTCAGCGGTTAACGTGTATTGGGGTCGGCAGCATCCTCCTGGGAGCTAAACAGGCTGTGGCGCTGGCACCAGCACTGAAGGCATGCTTGAGATGCTATTAGATACCTTTTTTCAAGTCTGAGCAGAGCTGCTGACTCCTCTCACCTGGCTTTGGGAAAGGAATTAATGACTACACTGCTAGATATGTTCCCTAATAGGCAGAATTTTATCTTAGAGAATACATCTCACAGTCAAAACCATTCAGAATTACCACCGGAAAGAAATAAAGTACAAGAAGAGCATAGCCGTGCTGTGCTTCCAGCTGCCTCTTAGCGCAGTGCTGCGCCTCTCCGCAGCTACGCTTCACCCACAGAATCGCCTGGAAACCTGCGCTGCACACGTACACACACAATTACATGTTATATATGCTATTAAATTCCTCTTGGAACATTTCATATTTATGCAATGCGTAATATGAACATAAAATATTTGGGATTAATGGCTGGTAATTAAACCCTGCTATACCATCACTTTCTGGAGAAACGATGAGACTCCTCAGAGACTGCAATTTGAAGAGCTAGTCCCTCAAGCTGCAAATGTTGTTTATGGAAATAAATTCTGCTTCCTTTCTGCTAGAAGAGGCAGAGGGCACAAATTTATCTGAATAGCAGCAGGGAGCAGGCAAAGGCAGTCAGCGTGACTGCTGATACCATGGAAAAATAGGTAAGAAGCACAGAGAGGAGGAGCTTGGCCAATGTCCTTCTCCCGGACAAATACAACATAAACGGAAAGGAAGGAATTCCTAAAAAGAGGGATGAACATCTCTGAGGAGGAGAAGGCGTGATGAGAAGGTGAAGGAAGCTTGTCCTTGCTCCATCCTTCAGCCAGATCATCTTTTGGAAGCAAAGAGAAATTCTTTGTTTTTTTCTGCCTCCAAAGCTGTGTTGACGGGTCTGTACCAGCTCCAAGGACTTTACGGACACTACCCAGAAGACCAGGACCACCTCTCCATAATACAGCATCAGCACACGTATCACCCCCCTGCCCGGGCAGGGAGCCACACGGTTCATGTTCCGATTGACTCACTGCAGCCCCGGCGCGAGCAGGGAGGGGGGACCCCAGGAGAGGGGACCCCGAGCATCTCGTGCCATAACCTGCCACGCGGCATGAAAACTGGAGGAGCACCGAGAAGCAGAGCACAATGAGGCACCCAAACTAAATGTCTCTGAAATAGTAAGAGTGTAGCAAAATGTTTTTATTTCCTGCTGAAATACTTTGGGATTGGCCAAAAATATCTTAGTGACAAATTTCTCCTGTAGAAATTGGAAACTTTTCGTTACAACAAATTAATTAGGGGAAAAAACCAAAAATAATTTAGCAACCCATTATTAGCACAGCCATTATTACAACAGTGAATTTGCTGCCTCTCCTCGTAGTAAGCCAAATATCAAAACTGTACATCCCTAACATGCACGGAATACCAACAGTGAAGGGTTTCATATTCCAAGCCCAGATAATAGTAGACAGCTGTAGAGGATGTTATGCTCCCCTGTAAACTCACTGTAAATTCATTAGAAATCCCAGCTCATTTGCAGTGTACCATCACAGGGACTCGGACTAAACTCAGCCTGAAAGCTTTTGTTGATTCTTTTCGAAGGCATGGGGTATATATTCCTTTATCTGCAAAATCAATTTTCATTACAAGATTCTGTGTTCTTCTACTGCTCACTAAGGTCCATCACAATAGAACTTCAAAGAGATTTTTCTGTCCTGACGTTTATTATAAAACTAATCAGAAATGTCCTAAACAGCCTTTCCACTCTCAGTTTTATTCAAAGCCAAGTATTATCAGATTATATTTCAATACACACATATCTGTGATGGAGAAACATATTTAATTCTGCCTCGGTTAAAATGCAGCAACCTCAACTTATTAAATCTTTAGAGAAGATGCTCACGTTTTATGAATTAACAACCACACATACACTAACGTTTCCAGAGGCATAACTCGAATCCGCACCCAGGACCATCTCTTCTTGTATTTTCTCTCCCATCTTTGAATGAGCAAGTTCTGAGTCCGGCGACTCCGTAAGAAACAGCCCTCAGCCATCTCAAACCCAGCAGATGCAAAGCACACAACAATCCAACCGTATTCAAGTTAGGGAAAAAAACACTTTCCCTTTTCCAAACAATATGTAAAATATTAAAATAAAAACCAAGTAAACATCACAATGGCAGAGATGGCAGTAATACTTAGCAAATTAAGATCCCCTGCAAATATTCAATTTGACCAAACTTTTCATAGAAAATTGAATTTTTGCTAGCGCTGAATAGATTTGAGAATCTAAAGATGGTGTCAAAACTTTTCCAACCCCAAAGTTGGCTTTCTAAATGCACAAAGCCACTGTAAATATTTCTACTGAATGATCTGTTATTTATCCAAAGCAAACAAAACAATTTTCCTGTTTTTCCAAATATTGATACTGACATTTTACCAAATTTTTATGTTCTGCTTTACCCTCTTTCTAGGAAGTACAGCGTACTTCATCAGTACGGCATACTTCAAATCAAACTGTTCAGAATATTCTATAAAACACCAAACTTGTATTCAAGTTTCTGTACCAAAATCTTTATGTAAAACGTATCTACACACCCACTCTGCAATCAGAGAACATAAACATAACACTGAATCCCTTCATCTAGAGGATTAAAAAAAAAATCTGTTTCTAAAGTATTCAGATTGTATGAATGGTAAAAGAGGCAACAATCAGCGAATGCACGCTGCTGATTATAAATTTCTCCACCTGTACTGGCGTTCATAAGCCAAAACGAGCACAGCAAGCAATTTGTTTACAGAGCACATCTTCAAAAACATCACTTAGAATTTACTGTCCAAAACACCTTTCCTACATAGCTTTTGTACTTCTTTTTGAGAGCACTGTGAAGCTCACGGACTTTAAACGACTCAGCAGTGAACAACTCCTCCATCCCTCTGCAGTGGTAATGGAAAGACCGGTCTTCACAAGTAGGGGCTACCCAAATGTTGCTAAAAGTTATGCAAATCCTCCAGCTAGGAGAGGTCTAAGATTTTGCAGTCCCTGTTGCCTCCAGGTTTCTCTCCCAATGGAAAGAGCTGGTTCACCCCACAGAAGCTGCATGCCCCCATCAGGAGCAGCCCTTCCCAGCCCACACTCACAGGTAACGGACAGTGCTGTCACATTCCAAAGTACCTGAACTCACCCCCAGGCTCGTATTTTGAATTTTAAACAACTTGCAATTGTAATGGGGACCCGAATGGGAACTCGGGGATAGCCACGATCCTTGAAGCCAGTGTGGAAGAAGCTGAGAGATGTATTTAATTCTTCTATATAAACATTACCTGGCTGTCTATCCATAAGCTTATTAGCATGTCTGATCCATAAATACTTTGAGAGTGCTTCTGCTGCTTCTAAGTCGAAAGTTTTAGTGAATACTGGAAACAAACAGGAAACAAAAAACGTGGACTTGGCTGTCACTTGCTGTTCCTTTGTGTTGAAAAACTCCTTATGAGGCTTTCCTCTTGCTGCTACACTTGTACAACACTTCAATGTCATACTCCTCTGTCCTTCGCTCTTTCTGCCTCATCCTGTGGTCTGGCCTTCCTGATGGGTCTCCATGGGCTTGTGTTGGTCTTCCACACCACTCCTCAGTAATTTCATCGAGTTTTTATTTACTGTACAATACCTTCCTGAGCTGCAGGGACATAGGTGCCAGCAGTTTTGTCTCACACTGTACTTCATGTTGTTTCTAAGCACTGGGACAGGTTGCGTTTTTGACCACATGTACAGCAATAGTCTCCTGAACTTGTTTGCATTTGACTGACTTTGCATGAAATCTTGCCCAAAAAAACGCTCTTCGAGGCTTTCATTCACCAGCGTGTCTCAGTGTGTCAGCGATCCCTCGGCAGTGTGGGAGGGCTGGCAAACCGGAAGCTCAGTTATCTGCTGGCAAAGGGCATCAGGAAGCCTCTCCTGCCAGTTGAGTTCGCTGAGATATTTTGACACTAATGGTCTGTATAATGAAATAAGATTCACTCAAGTTTAGAAATCCTGAAATCAGGAAATCTGCCCGTTTCCAGAAGGAAGAGGGGGCCCTCCGTGTGTCTGTGATGGGGGGACGATGGAGATGAGAGGGTACCAAGCAGACAGCAGCACAGATGGCACAAGGATTCGGGGAGCTGGAAAGCATCCCCACCCGCAGCATGGGCGCCTGGAAACAAACGTCCAACACAAGGTTCAAAATGAGCCCCCGGTGAGGGAGAGAGGATGTAGGAAAAACCAGTGAGGAATTATAGGCTGAAGTAACTGGATAAACTATTTTTGTATACCAGATTACTTCACTTTTATGAGAACTCAGTTAGAATACCACATTTTGATTCATACTCAAGATTTCTAATTTACCTTGAGCATTTCACAGAGTGAAATGAGTCTCAGCCCATCATTAACAGTTTTTTGCCAGCTCTATAAACATGAATGTTTCATAAGGTATCTCTGACACAGCCCTAAATATATTTTAGTGAATTTACAAATAATGTCTTAATCCTCGGCAACCATCAAAGCCCATTAAGTATCCTTCCTGTATACTAGCTCCATGAGATGAGTCAAAACAATTATTTTTCAGATATCTGAAATACTTAAGGGAACACTCCACTACCAGGGAAAGTTGAAGAAACTAAAATATTTCAAAACTGCAAAGGTTATGTTTTTCACGGCTCTGTCCTTATCCATAGATACCTCAGCTGAGGAGGAACAAGCAGAACCAATACCTGGAGGAGCCACAGAGATTTGACACTACCTACGCGGTATTTCCTTGGTGTATCCCTGAAAAAAGTACGAGATTGCTCGTGCTTTTGTAATCAGAGATCCTCTGTCACATGTGCCCTGAAGACAGAAACTATTTCAGCAATTTTGTAATTTCTTTTAAATAAGCTCCTTATAGTCATAGCTCAGATAATTTGGGTACTAACGTCAGAAAGCCTTTCTGCTGTCAGTAGGGGTGAGTTTTGGGCAACATGCACTGCGGATCTGAAGGACGACTGTCTATCCTGACACACAAGGACAAGCCTGAGATCCACACAACGGTTCAGTAAAAAGGCAGGAGAAACATACTTCCACATACATATGTAATTACATATATACACAGACAGACATTTATACACACATATAGATATCCACATCTTCAACGGTAAACAAAACAAAGAGAAGGATGGCTGCACATAGCTGCTATCCCATTAATCCCATTACTGCTGCCAGGTGCATACGACAAATACACACACCTCATTTCTTCTTTCCACAAAGATTGTATTAGCTCAATCTTCTAATATTAAGAATTCACACTGTGAAAAACCTTAACAAAATAGAGACCTGGGTTCCTCTTCTCCTCTGTAAATCACATTGATTAATGAACTTGAAATTGCAGTCTACTCGTCATTGTTTAAATGTAAGATGAAAGAAAGAAAATGAGAGAAGAATAGGGATGGAAGCAGATCTCAGAAGGTCACCCAAGCTTTCCCCACACCACAGGACACAATGAACAGGATTTAAAACTTCCACAGCATATGTGGGTTGTTGGTTTGGGGTTTGTTTTTTTTTTAAAATATTTGCTTTGAAACCTCTGAAGAGAAAGATTTTACAGCCTTTCAAGGCAACCTAGATGAAATCTAAGCAACAAAATAAGTGAGTGAACTATACTTGTACCTTGATACACCTGAGGAAGTAGAAGAATTTTCATATTCTTTCTATAAAACCTGGAGAACTGATGCACTTTAAGAACATTAAAAGGGCTGAGCACAGGCGGACAAAGTTAGAAGTGTTTGTGGGGAACTGAGCAAAGAGAAATCTCAGCTAAAGCCAGAGAATAAACAAGTCAGAGGAGGTCGGACTTCTACTGACCAAAAATCAAAGTCAGTCAGTGCTGATGACTCAGCAAGCAAATTAAGAAAAACTTGTTTGTCAAGTAATTTACAACAGAACTACAAAAAACACAGGGATAAACAATATTGACAGCAGAACTGATTAGATGAAATGTCTTCAGGCCTCGTCCAGTTCTCAATATCATAATTCAGCACACCAAACCCAATAATCTTCCTTTGTTTTGTGCCCATCCAGGAAAGGCTTCCAGTAAATCACAAGATGAAAAATTCTTTCCTAGATCAGGACAAAGGTTTGTCTGGCTTAGTACACTGTCTGAGAGCAAGTCTGAGATCATGGCAGAAAAGATAAGACTCAAGTTTTAAAATAATTCTTCCACAGATTTCCCTTTGCGGAGGTGGGGGCTGTACCCAGACCGTTGTGTTCAATAGATCGCCATCAGCTTGCATGCTCCCTTTTTAAAACTATCTTTTTGACAACGAACTGCATGACTTAACTGAGCACTGCTGGCAAAAAAAAAAGCGTCCTTTTTATTGCTTTGGATTTGCTATCTCGCATCTTCATTGGTTTTTACCTTGGGAGACACAGTGAATCCCTTATCAGCCTTCTCTGCCTATTTATGCCTTTACAAATCCTCAGTTTATCCTTCTTTGCTTACCACTTTTCCAAGCGGTAGAAATATTTAATTTAGTCTCTCCCCACAGAGAGGCCAAACAATACCTGAAATCATCCTTGCCTGCCTTTTCTGAGCCACTGGTTTCACTCAATAAAACCCGAGTTTGGTTTGAATCGAGCACCAAAAAAAAATGCTTCTGTCTTCAAGGGCATAAATTCATATGCTTCCAGCAAAGTGAACGAGCTGCTTGAATCTGCAGCAGAACTCTTCTTCTGTGATTATCTTTCAAGATCTTGAAACCAAAGCAATCTACAATTCTCTGCAGGCTTCTACACCTTGTCACACTTGCGTAGTTTCAGAAGGAGCTGTATACACGTAACACTTTTCGAAGGAGGCATCTGTATGCGGTGCTTCAGTTAAGTCTACTTAATAGTTGCAACTAAGAAGGAGCAGTGAGTGATTCAGCAGTTTTGCTTACGAACTTACTGAAGCGGATTTCAAATATTTTTGAAGTGTGCTTTTTTTTTGAAAAATATGTCTATCAAAAATAGTTTTACCTCCAAGCACAAGAATTAACCGCTCATCTCTTCAATGACCATCTTGGTGCACGCGGGGATAATGGAACTGACATGAAGCATGCCCACAAAGAATAAAAATGCTATTTTTCCAGCATTCTGCCTGCAGACATTTTTCATCATCTGTCAGCAGAGATAGGCCTCCTTTGGAAATGAAAACAACCCCCTCACAAGGGCTTATTAGAAGTGCTGAGGTCTTTGGTGGAGTGGAGAATAGAAAGCACAAAATTCAAGATAAAGAAAGGAGGAAAAAACACAAAGCCCAATAGATTTCAAAGCATTCCATTTATTTAACAATTCAGGAAAGGCACTGCACAGGGACTGTTGCACAAATAAGCATGGCAATGCTCATCATCCATGCTTTTTTTTGGTTGTTTTTTCACCCGAAACGTTCATCTCCTTGCTTATACTTCCATTGCAACGCCTGCACTTTGGTTTTGAATAACAAATAACACTGCAAACATAACGATGCTGTTTTGCAGCGAGCAGGGGCAGCTCTTCCATGGGGAGCAGTGGGGTCCATCCCCCCAGAGCGGGGTCACCCGCTGCGCACCTGCGTGCGTCCCACCTCCCCGGGCTGAGCTCAGACGAGAACATCCCAAAAACCTGTTGGACGCAGAGCACAGCCCAGCCGTCAGCTCGTCCCACCCGACACGGCGAGGAGAAGGACTGCTGTCTGCCGCAACGGCCCAGCGGTACTTTCAGCCCCCCTAGTGACAAATATGCAGCAGCGATGCTGATGAGCAGAAACCCACCGCTTTTTGGTTTAACCACCAAGCACGTTGCAAACGCTTTGAAAGGCAAGGACGTTCCGTGGCTACCGTGTACAAACGTGATCAATAGGCATTGCAAACAATGAAAAATACCCGCGGCACCAAAAAGCGTTTTCCTGTTTCAGAAACTGTCTAGTCAGTCAGTTATTCCAACCTTATTCATGTATTATTAATAGGTTGAAATATCTAAAAGAGGAAGTCGGAAATACCACTTTGTACTCTTCCACTACAGATAAAAACCTTGTCTTCCCCCAACAGCAACAGTCAGACTGGAGAGCTTCAAAACTACCAGTTCACTTCATGGGCTGCAAGCTGCCCTCTGGAAACAGAAATCTTCCTCCGTAGGGATGTGGTGCACCCCCGACCACGGGGTTGCATGGTTCTCCTCTGCAGGGAGGAACCATCCCACATATGCACAGCCCAGGAGAGCTGACGGCACCTTCTTGACCAACAGAGCAGACAACTTTCTTTTTATTAAGGGTCTGACGTCAGCCTGAGTCTCGCTCGTTTTGCAGCTGCCAGGATCATAAGCAATTTGAAAGGAAAAATTCCCAACTTTGTATGAAACTGAGGAAATAATTACATTATTGCTGTTTGGAAAGATAAAAACAACTAGATGAGGATAAAATTGATCTTAGTATAGAGATAGGGAAGACAGCAGCTAACAGGGTGTAAGCCACATACAATTACCATCTGCCTGATACGCAAAGTCTTCTCGGACATGCCCGTACACAGAATACGTAGAGAATAAAATGTGAATGGCTTACTGGTAAATATATCTTAGTATATGACCATTTGTCTGTGCTTATGATGAAAAATTGAAAAATGTATTTCATAAATGAACTTTTGATTGAAACAGGAATATATAACCAGGTAGTACCATAGCCGGGACCTGGACAGCAGGCAGAGCCAGCTGCTGCCCCCCCGCTGCCTCCACCAGTCCAGGCGCCCAGACTTTCCAGATGCAGGTTATGCATTATGCAGCTCCTAATTATCACTGATTTATATTTTACTACAATACTAATATGAGCCATAAAATCAATCATTCTTGTCTCATTCTCCGAGGAATCTTATAAAAACCTGTGGTCAGGCCTCTCCAATACCGCACGCTATCTTTAGCTAGGCGAGCCGGCTGCGTACAGAGCCACACACGCAGGGAGATGCCCCTAACTTTGTACTGCACCCCGAGTTCAGCCTCGCTCCGCTGCCCCACGCACACATCAACGGATGAAATGCGACTGCAAGCATCTCCTCCTTCCAGCGAGGAGGTGCCGTAGCTGTGTTAAGTGCAGTTTAACACCATTTTACAAATTCTAGGAGCTTGCTCCTCCCGCAGCCTGCTGGCCCCAGCCACTGGCCCTGCGCCTCTCCGAAAAACCAGGAGCCTGGCCACAGATATCAGTCATCCTGCATTTTCACATGGATGAGGTCTGCAGTCTTAACGTGGCTGCTTCCCCAAGGGCTCAGGGATGACTGTCAACAAACTGCAGTTTAACTGGAAAAGAAACGATGGCACAGCTGGAACTGGAGAGGTGGAGATGGGTCTGTAATAAGGAAAGACAGCAAAAAATCCTCCCCACCACACCACCCTGCTGGCCAGAGCAGAAATGACATCTAAAAGACCAAGTCAAAAGAAGAGACCTAAAGACTACAGTATTTTTTGATGGCTCTGCACAAATATTCCCTCGCCAGACACTCGGTTCTGCATGCTTTGAGTTCAGACATGCACATGTAGAAAAACATTAACTGGAAAGAAGGTAATCCCCTATAATCAGGGGGCTTGTCTGAAAACACCGTGTTCCGCCCCAAGGATGGGTGTCAGGCTCATGGGAGAGCTGTGATTCATAGGGACATGATGCCGGTGGTCTCCCCAGAGCCCGTTTTGGGGTAAGATGCATCATCGCTGGGGTAGCCAGGACAAAAAGAAACTCAAACCTGGCCCCAGATCCCAGATCTGGAGGTGGCTGCCAAGCATGATGAAAACCAGCCACAGATGACAAAGCCCAGCCCACAAACACGGCATGAGTGGCTCCCCACGCTGCCCCCCGCCTGCAGCTCGCTGGCGGTGTCCCTCAGTGCAAACAGTCCCACTGCTTTAAAAACAACAGCGGTTTGTACCTCCCTGTCACACTTATCTACACATGGGGTACAGTCTGATGTTCTAAATAACCATGATTTGGTGTACCAAAAATACTTTTGGAACAGTTTCACACAAGAGAACTGCAGGTTTTCAACTGCAATTGGTAACTCATCGAGAATGTGACAGAGCATTAACTTTTGTTGATTTTTTATTTTTCTTTAAACAAAAAGTTGTCATACAGTATTGAACAACTTCGTTGGTTTTCTCCTACTGCTAAACAGTACTCAGGAAAAAGGTCGCATAAGCGGTTGTTCTAGGCCACGTAACACTGCTCCTCAGTTATAAAGCAGAAGATGGTGAATCCTTGCTAGCAGGAGCTGCACTGGAGATGGTCCATGCAGCAGCCGTTGCACATGTGGAAAACTTCCAGTCTCCTGTACAAAATCCAGTTCTGGGACTTCATTCTAGTTTGCCATTAGATGACTTGACCAATATTTCAATTCAAAGCATTATTTTTATTGTTTATTTTATCTTCTTTCATTTTTCCTTTAAATAAGGCAGCTGAAGGTAACAACTCTATCTTTCCAATGATTTTACTTGAGCAACCAATTAATAGCTGCGCAGCCTGATCCATACAGCCCTGCCTCCCAGTGCTGCCAGCAACGGTGACACACAGCAGCATTTACCCAAAATTCAGGAAGCGCCATTGCAACCTTCACTCTGACTTCAGAAAGCAAAACACACTGAAGCTAAGGAACGTTCCTGCTCCAACACCCAAAACATACGTCCAATTTCACACTCACCGGGAGTACTCCCGACCTCGTGTGATACACCATAACCTCCATCACTGCGATGTTCTCTCTCTGCGAGCATCACGACCGGAATCGCAGTAACCTTTTACTAGCCAGCTGCACAGAAGGCTGGGGGGTTTGGGGGTTTTGTTTGTCTGGTTTGGTTTTTTAAACCGGAATCCTGAAAAATAATTCCCTCTCGGTCGCATGTCCACAGTGCATATAAGAATCGCAATATAATCCTGGTATTTTATCTCAAATCATTTGTTGCCATAAACTCCGTACAGAATCCAATAAACTAAAGAATCAATTCACAGTCCTTTGCCATTTATATGATGCATCTCTTCTGCTCAGAACTAAACACAGAATTATCTTAATCCAGAACATAAAGAATTCTAGTTTTAATTATACGGTAGCAATAAATCCTGTAAAGTTGCCATAAACATCATTAAATAGATCATTTACTTCACAGTATTTCTCAGCATAAGAGTTCCATGATTCTGAAAAAATGAATGTTGCTTTCTACTACTAAAAGCATCAGAACTCATTGTAACTTCTGTCATAAATACACTTTTTTTAGCATATCTGCTACACGTTTGTCTAGACACACACCAGCCTACGCTGCCTCTGCTACCGATAGCCTCAAGGCAGAAAGTCTGAAGAGGGACAAGGAGGTCTGGAATGAGAGAATAATGTCAACATCAGATTTAAAAAAAAAAAAAAAAATCAGTCATGTAGGTTGGATGTGAAGTCTACTTATAGATACTGGCTGCCACTTCTAAGAGAGAAGATCTGAAAGGAGGCATCGTCTCAAAAAATGTATCAACTCTCATGAGCATTCTTCATAAATTCATAAGGAACCTACACACAGTTAATGACCACATGGTGCAAACTTCTCAAGTTAAAAGCCCTCCAGAGTTACTAAGCCTTGTTTACACTGCAGTCATAGCTATTACCAGGTTTTGGTGATAATTCAAAGTCGAATTAAATATCATACTAATTCAATGCAGTTCAGAACCACAACTGTTCTTTTTAGCAAACCAGCTGTAATACAAAGTTAACAAACCACAGATACTGGGCTGAACATTCAAACTGTTCCAAGACGATAAAAACAATATCTATTCTAGTCCGTCCCCTTCCAAATATTTAACCAGTTAATAAACAATATCTTTATGAATGTGACAATGAAAGACATATTTTTTTCAAAAAAAATACAGCATCTCCAGTTATTGCTTGCTTTAATTATTCACTATAATGGACTTCAAGGCAAACTAGTGAATGAAGCAATGTGAAAGCCCTGAAATCAGGTAATCACTGAATCTCTGAAAAAGTCTCTCAATAGGCTGAGGAAAGGCATTGTGAAACCCTAGCCTCTGTAAAATCTCAGTGGTTATATTATCAGCCCTGAAAGAAGAAACTGTAAATATATTACTCCCAGTTATGTTGTCAAATGGTTTCATCGTAATTTTGTTTCACAAGCAATCATCCTTTTATCCCACATGCAGGCTGTCGGAAGATGCTGCTTCGGCGGCTGCTGCCCCGCAGGAGCTCGGCCAGGCACGGCGGCGGCTGCAGCCCTGGGCTGCATCAGGGCTCGTCTCCTCCTCCAGCTGCCCTCGGGGGCACCTGCAAGCACCCAGCAGGTCAGGTTTACAACAGCAAAGCCAAAAAACCTCCCAAGCTCTACCCCGCCTTCACCAACTCCTGGTTATAACTGTAAATGGGCAGTGTAGCCATCAGAGGAAAGAGCAGGGATTAGCTTTTCTTAGGAACAGCTCAGGGAAGAAAAGTGGAAGGCACTCACCATGCAGAGAGCCAAAAAAGCTAGTAAAGAGGGAAATTAAAAAGAAGCGAAGGGTGAGAGTTAAGCAGCTGTGCCTGCCTGCAACTCGGGGACTCTTTCGCAGGCTGACGCCAAAGCACCGGGTACGACCATCTCACATACTCGCGAGGAACGTCCAAAGCTAAGGCCAAGGGAAAGCCCCGAGCAGGTGTTACACGCGGCATACATGCATCGGGCCGGGGGCAGATTAACGAGTGACAGGGGACTTCAAGGCCTCCTTCCCCGCCCGCAGGCGCTGCCCAGCAGCGCACAGGCTCCCTGCAGCACCAGGCTTCGCAGGCAGCGCCGGGGAAGCGGCAGCCTGCAAGGGAGCCTTCGGCCCACGTCCTGCCCACGGCACTTAGGGAACACACATACAGTACAGGTGGCATCGACAGCACCGACTCACCTGCTTTTCTGGTCTTAAAAACAGGCAGTGGTTATCTTTCTATTAATCCAAAACTTCTAGACAATTTTTTCTACTGTGTGATTTCAACACACAAAGATAAAACCAAAGACACAAACAGCAAGACAGAGAAACTGGCAACTTCCAACTGAAATATGTCTTACAGTAACTTAGAACAAGGCTTCAAGATCAGCAAAGAACAGCAGCAAGGTTCAGCCTGCTCATTTGCCTCCTTCCCTGTAGGAAAAACTATCCTGGACAAAAACCCGAGAAAAGGAGAGGATTCACACAGGAAGCATCTGTTGGGATGGGCACTCCGGAGCAACCCACCGCCCTGTAAGCCAGCAGTGCTCAGACACAGCCATCGTGCACCGACAGCAGCGACGCTGCCCTCTGCCATGTGCATCCCTCATCCTGGTGGTCACCAGGCTCCTGGGCACCGGGCGGCAGATCCGCGGAGCAGCGATGCTGTCTTCTCCCCAGGCAGCCGGCCGGAGCGGGGAGGGACGAGCCCCGGCCTTCGCAGGAAGGGACGGGATGTGCATGAGTCACCTGCTCATCTATCACTTCTACAGCTGGGCTTTATAAATGAATCCTGGGCTTGCACGTACAACGAGATACCTCTCTGAAAATAATTATAAATGAGCAATAACCCAGGAAAGATGTATTGGTATATCAATTTTAATTTAGATGTAATGGAAATATCTAGCTGATGCTAAGTGCTAAGCAAGCAAAAGCCAATGGAAAGCGAACAGACGGAGGACCGGCCTGCCACACATTTTGGGCCACGTTTCAGAAGCTCCTGCTGCTCAACAAGAGACACCCTTGCTCGGGGGGCCCTTCATGCTCCCCCTGCCCTCCCGCCCACCACAGGCACCACACAACGGCTGCTCTTTATAAAAATATCTTATACTGCCGTAATGGCATTACCTACATACCATGTGACTACTGCTCACGGGTCGACTGGCCTGCACAGATCTTTGTCGAAAAAGCTTGTGTATGTAAGTTTGTGCCATTTTTTGCCGCAGCAGTAGTTTGTTATTTTTACAAAATCACCATTACCAAACAAAGCCAAAAATATTGAAGCAAAGGTAGAGTTACAAATGTAAGATTAATGGTGACAGTCAAACCAGTCTTCTGCAAAACAAAATTAAGCAGACAGTAATTGAATGAAATGAAGGTAAAAGGCATTTCATTTATTTTTGTATGTTAAACCTTCCCTGACCCCCCTGGCTGGCATTCTAGTGTCAAACCACTACTGACATATAGTTTTTTTACCTCAGCATTTTACCTGCGTTCATTAACAGGTTTGCATTTTCCACGGTTATGAAAAAGGCAATGTCTAATAGCTGCCTGAATTTATTTACATGTATCTTCAGTAAATCTTTAGTAAAAGATTCTTTGTGGTTGCTCTGCTCTTTCTTCCCGTAGGGCTGAACAACTCAATGTTTTTAGTCTACCATGCTATACTTAAACAAGGCAAAAGTTTGGAGAGAAAAACATTTCTTGAGTTTTCTTACTCGTTTTGTGAAAAGTTTTGCAAACAAGTCCCGCAGTCCCCTGCCCAGGCTGGGGGGCCAGCACCACCTGCCTGCTCGGCTCCACGCGGGAAGCAGGAGGGCTGAAAACAGCATCCTTCTCCCTCCCTAACTCCAACCAACGGCAAATTTTGCCACCCCAAATTCAGTCCTAAGCAGGAAGGTGCTGAGGATTCCCAAATGCAGAGCATCCCAGACACTGGAGGGTTATAGTGCTGGGTTTTAGTGCCTGTGATGCCCGTGGGACACTCCGCAGTGCCATGGGGACCAGGGCAGGGCCCAGGACAGCAGGTTACCTCCTCCACATCCCCAAATCCCCCTGCCTTCAGAGCCCCGCCTGCGCACCCATCCGCAGCTAACAAAGGCAGCCCTAAGGCACGTCTGAGGAAGAGCAATTCGATGTGTACAGGTCCATTTGGTTATGAGCACCGGGATTAATTGCTTTCAGGACAACTGCCACTTGACTCGATACACTGTGAGCCCGCAGCCGGGATGCACGCAGAGCATCGTCCATTACCCTAATTGGTATTTGATGCGAGGCTTGATGGGTAATTATGCCACATTTCAGCAGCATGCATCAATCACTTGTACACACAGGCTACATACTTCGGCCTAGCCCAGAAAATGTTATTTTAGCAAGAGAAAAAAAAGAAAGGAGCTTCTTTCTGAAGAGCCACTGCCTGGTGAAAAAACCTTAAGTTACCTGCTTAAGAAATCTCCTTTCTCCTTGAAAAATTCATACTCCTCACTAGCAGGGGGCAAATCCATTTACAGGCGGATTTTCTACTGCTGAGAGTCCCAGGCGTGGCAGTGCGGCACAGAGGGACCTGACCCCAGACGGGCTCCCCAGGGACCCCCGCGGGGAGCTGCACGCCCCGACATGCAACCCACCACGCTAGAGGAAAGTTAGGACAGGCAAAGAGAGTCAAAACTGAAGAAATGGCAGCTTGTGACACTCCCATTTAAAATCACTTTCTTTTAAAAAGAAAAGACTGTGCACAGGCAGGTCCTTGTGAACAACGGCAGCACCTGAGCGGTGAAGCCTGTCTGTAAGATCTCCATCCCTGCAAGCACGTGGCATCTTAAAACGTTGCATTTTCATACTAATTATTGCTATGTTCCACTTATGGAATGGTTTTCTACAGGAAAAACAGTTTTAATGAAGTATTTCATCACTGCGAAGAGATCAGCTGTATTTGACATGCTTGTAAGAATTCATACACCTTTTTAAGAAACACTGTGCTTTATTAAGTGCAATGAAAATTAAATGTAAAAAAGAAAATTTTCTTCACCCAAAAGAATCATAGTTCAATTTCCCTTATAAGAAAAGCTACTGAAAAGTTTTAGATTGTCAAGAACACTTCCCTGTCTAGGCCTGTTGACCTAAATCATGGTGTCTGCTGGGTAATAAATCTTCTTTTTATGACTAGTTTAAACTTACTAACTTGTGGAGGCCATAATAAGTCCTGTACTATCGTGTCATAAATCACTGCAACTCATGATTTACATAAAAGAAAAAGGAAAGATTGCCATTTCCCACAGACACTAAATCACACTGGTCTAGTAAGTGATACCTTTTGAATTTTAGGCTTAAATTGGCCATTTCTAGACTTGCACCCCATAACTGAGAAAGCAACTATAAAATACTAAATAATAACAAATACACATACCTGTGATTCTTCACGTTATGGTCAGTGACTGTGTTCATACACACAGTAACAACTGACAGGTATTTTTGTTCATTTGCAAAGTCATTCAGTAAAGGATAGCTACTCAAGCAAACCACGCTGTTAACAACAGAGTAAATGAAGCAAGAGAGAGAAAAGAATCCCGCAAAAAACCCTGGGTGAAACAACTGGGTGCGCACGTACTTACGTGGTGACTGGCAGCATGCAAGTACATCTTGTTACTGCCACTGATGAGGAGTTACACATGCAAAAGGGGGACTTCCCCGTTCCTGCAGTATCTCTGCTGGAAAGTGTTAGCAACCGCTGTCCCTTCCCCAACACCTTCACACTGAAGATCCTGCACAGCCGGCCGTGCGCTGCACCCCAGGGTGCTGCCAGGGTGAACCCAGCTCCCAGCCCTCAGAGCACACTCACTGCCCAGCACCATCAGGCATCACTCAGCACATCTTTAGCACGCTGAGGCATCTTCCTTGCAGAGATGATTTCTTAGTGATCCCCTAAAATTAAGCAATTCTTCAAAGCCTCCAAATGCCAAAAACCTCACTTTTTTTTTTTTTTTTTTAACACTCCAGTGCGGCTGGTTAAAGCCACGGCTCGCGTGTCGTTCCAGCGTGTTGGCCAGGAGCTGGCTAGCTCTCTCCTGGTCCAAGGAGAGCAGCAGCAGGCAGCCACCGCACCAGGACCCTGCAGAGGCAGGCTGAGCAGCCAGCCACCAGGTCTGCATGGGGGCTCCTCTTCTGTAAGGCCATCCCTCATCATAAATGGTGCTCAATCAGCTGGGGATCCACCACTTTCACTCCCCAGAACTCTGCTGCTTTTCCCTATTGAAGCGAGACTGAACTCCAACAAAAGCAGTAAGTTAAGAGGAAAGCATGACTTTCCACAGGGTCTATAGCCTCCAAGGGCACACAGTTCTCCCCTACAGCCAGGTTATGTTTTGTGCAAAATTATACATTAGTCTCATTAGTTGCTTCCTAGCAAGAGGTAATGTGATAGTGCACCAGGATTTGTAAGTAGCAAGGAAAATACGAAAGAGCTGGATACTGAAAACAAAATATCGAAAGAAATTATCTCATTTCTAATTAAAGGCAAGGAGAAATGAAAACAGATTCATAGCTGCCTGTTACAATTTGAGCACGGCTTAGGTGACTGTCAGACCCACGGGCAGGAGCACAAGAGGGGGGCAGGGCACGCTGCCTGGGGCGCTCTGCAGACCCCTACACTGCTCACACCAAAGGGGTGCCGAGCAGGGCGAGAGGAGAAAACGCTTCATTTACGGTGGTACCCCCAGGATACCTCCCGAAGAATTCCCGTAGCCAAAAACATCACCATCAATTCCCATTCATGAATTAGTAATGAGCTTAAGGGCCAAGCTGATATGAACTGACATATGATTTGGTCTTAAATGACAACAGGATGATCCAGAGTATAACAGCTGCTTTTTTTAACTTGCAAGCATTAAATTCTGCAGGTTTTATTATTTGCATCAAATTTTAAACATCAGCTTTGAGGCCACACACATCCATCTTAATCCTATTAGAAAAAGCTGTCCAAGGATAAAAAAGGACCAGACTATCCTTTTCATAACAGTAATACATCCCATCATTGACTGACTTAATCCATAATTTCCCATTTACATACACCAGCCAAGCGCCCAGTCTATAAAGAAAGGTGACAACTAAAGTTAAGCCAATACAGATTACGTCCTGAAGATGCACAGGGGAGTGGGGAGAAAAAAAAGAAATAAATATAACTGGAAAAAATAAGCAATCTGAGCTGAAACTGGAAAGTCTCCTAACAGCAAAATACCTGGAAAATTCAAACTTGTACCTGAACACCATTACGAGTTGGCTTTCCAAACCCAAAGCAACCTACACGTAGAAGGGAAACACACAAGTAACGCCTGCAGTAGAGGAAGTTTTAATTTATAGACAGGAAAAGAATCAGATTTCAAAAAAAGGTCTATAAGTCTCTCCATCAGTCCAATTTACTGTGTGCAGATCACAGTCCCCATGCATAGTTCATTCAGGACAGAGTCTGGATTAGTTGCATCAAATCAATGAATTCTAATATGCTGTTCACATGACTCCTGCTTAGTTTGAGTTTTCCTAAAATACAAATTTCACATATTTACATGAGTCCTGCCTAGAATGAATTAGCTGGCCTGTGCAATGAAAAACCAGGGAAGCGCCATCCAATTGCTATGAATGTAAGCAGGGGAAGAAGCAGGTTTTTTCCTGTCCTTCACTGTGAATGCTCACTGAGCAATGAATGAAGGGAGCTCATGTACTGCAAGACTACAGCAGTTAGAACTGGATGCCAATAACTGATCCTGAAGCATTACTTTAGCCATTTTTCAGTCATCCCATGCAAAAGGTGCTAACCACAAAGTCAGAGAAAAAGGAGATACTGAAACGCCACATTTAAAACGTCAGAACTGCAAGTCTATGGTAACACACATCCATACCTTGCACACACACACACGCTACACACAGACATGGGTGTATCGCGCTCAGTGCATCCAAGGAAAGGTAAAACATAAAACAGGCAACTTTAAGGGACGGGGACCCTAAGAACAAGTCACATCATAATTGCAATTCAGGACAAATCACTCTAAAAGAGATATTTGTAGGGGACAGAATCGCCTTTCGTAAAGCAAACAATATTCCCTTTAAACTCACTAAAAGACCAGAAGCGTACTGGGTAATTCCAGCAATAATTCTTTTACTATTTCAGGAGAGTGCACACACTGCTTTTGTCAGGTTAGGCTCTAAGAATATTAAAAGGCATCTTATATATATATATATATATATATATGTAAAAGTGTAACTTAGCTTTTATAAAATATATTTAGATTTACTATCACCAAATTTTTTTTTCTAACTTATTATTTTTTCAAGATGGCATCTGCTTTAGAATTTAAACAAGAGTTTTTTCTCTCTTCCAGTTAATGAAAAAACGCCCTGGATGTATGGAACCTTCCGCCCAGATGACAACGAGCCAGATGCTCCGCTCCACTGCACCGACTGCTGATCACCGGTATGGTATCAGCCTGTAGACAGAGCCAATAATTCTTTCATACACAAAACTAATCATTCTTCCAAGAAACTGCATCCTACATGCAAACACCGGATGGTTTAATTAAAGCTCTTCATGCATTTTTAATTGCTGAAATAGATTAAATTAAAAAATAGATTAAATTAAAAAAAAAAAAGAGACTGTTTATATGAGACAAACTCAATCAGGCTGATCGCATGTACACAGGATACCGGGGTGCTCAATACAGCACTGTATTTTTAAGAAGAGCTCGCTATACAATAAACTGTACTTTATGGGCACATTCTTTTTATTTAAATTGAGAGCTGTTAAAAGAAAAAAAATGCATAAAATAAATTAAAAACTAATTTGTAATTAACAACGCGGTTCTAATACAGATACATATTACATTTTTCGATGGTCTATGTTGAAAGCTTAGTTTTCTATGGAATATAATCTTTCCCAAAAGATGCTCCTGGAGGAGAAAATAGCACAACTACAAATACATAGCTGTACATGTACCAAGGGTTCTTGTTTAACTACAGACACTGAGAAAGACGCTTGCTTGAGTAATGAAGTCAGAACAACTGTAAGAGAAACAGCTCCAATGAAATTGGGACAATATCATAGCTGATGTCTTCCAGCTTGCAACGTATTTCAATGGAAAACCAGAACTGTAGAATGAGGAAAAAACAAATTGTATCATTAAATTAGGCAGTATTTGTCTTGTCACTATTTCCCAGCTGAACCTATATGAATCTTTGTTGAGAAATGGTTTTTTTCAACCTGAGAAGAGTCACTTTCTCTCAATTCCTGCCAGATATTAATTGTTCTTGTGGTATCTGCACTAAATCTGCAGAACAAAGTTGGGAAATTCATTACACTAAGTAATGGCTAGGACGGACTTACTCACATTAAAAACACAGTAATTCTAAAATTAGCTTGCATTTTGCCCCCTCTTCCTTTGCCAGAAGAGCAAAGTAGTATCAAGATGTTACTGAAAATCAAGAACCTTGTAGTTTTCCATTTAAATTAATCCATGAGTAGTTTATCTGCTGCCAGTGAGGCTGGCAGCACAGCCCCACAGCCAACAGGAAAGGCAGCAAAAAGAAGGAGACTTGCAGTGAGAGAGCAGGCTTACTGAATTGCTTTTGCCTTTATTTTTTCTCCTTTTTATTGCAATACGCCAACTGTCCCACTTTAAACATGTCCATTAATTCTGATCAATGCAGTAATTAAAAAAAGCAAAGGCAGGTGACAAGCCAATGAAGCGCACTGCGGTAATCTGCCTGCCGCTTGAGGAGGCAAGGACGTACCACCACATTGAGTTTCACCTGCCACGGCCAGGCTGGAAATGTCTCCTCCTTTAAAAATGGGGCAGGAGACACTATTTGATGAGTTTCAGGCAGATGGGGAAAAGAAAAGTCAACTCCTAAATTCCACCAGAGTTTGCACCAAACACATCCCTCCCCTCGGAGGAGTGATCCCACGTGGACAAACTGCTCGAGAGGGACAACGTAGTGGGACACAGGGAGAAACAATTCTCATCCTACACCTCAACAGAGAGAAATGCTTAGAGCTGAGAGATCCAGACACCTGGGAGCGAGGTCTTTGAATGAATTAGTAAACACCATAATCACTTACTTAGATGCAGGACATAGAAGCCCTTGCTGTGAACTTGGTAAGTGCCCACTTTGTTACTTTAGCAGAACTACCTGCTGTACAGAACTGCCCCTTAACTCTCATTTATTTCTAAAATAAAGACAAGAAGAATTTAAAGTTTAACGTTAGCCACAAAAATGGCTGAATAGCAGCCACGGAAAATGTCTGCTCTGGGCTCTTGTCTACGTTTAACACATGATGAATTTTGGGAAGACAAATATCTCTTTCTCAAGCTCTAGAACCTTCCTCATTTTGATATTAGATGAGCATCATCTCCTTTTAAAAAAAAAAAAAAAATCTGTCTTTATGACAAAACATCTGCCAGTACTCTACTGAAGCAAGTTAAACATGAAGTTATGCCTTATATTTGCACACATTTTCTGTGCCCAAATGTAACCAAGATTAATATTTCGGAGTAGAGTGACATGGACCACCCGGTTCTGAGGCTGGAAGAAAGTACCAAACTGCCTCCTAAATTAGGAACTTTGAGATTTACACCTTCTCTCCCTTTCCCATTTCATATCCGAGCAGGGAAAGGGCCTTCCCACACCACCTGCAGAGTTTGGGTTTTCAGAATACAATTTACTGTTAGTTCCAGCATGCACAAAGATACAAATTTGTCTACTGGGGGGAAAAAATATCCAAGACTACTTATTAGGGGATCAGACAGTGATATTTAGATCTTATTAATATTAGACAGGAAAATAAAGTTGGGGTGGGATTACTAACTCAAATTTACCCATCAGAGGTTGAGAAAGCCTTCCTCCAATTGCTGGAGAGGGCAAGGCACGTCCCGAGGGCACCCACTTCTCCGCAGCATTAGGGCGGCAGGGCAGCCAGTTCGAATGAGTGCCTCTGCTGTGTTAATGGGGCTTCTTGGATGTATTGGAGCCCTTAAAGGGCTTCAGCTCTGAGCTGCAATTTAATTTGTGTCAACTTCCAGCATACATTTGCTTCTTAGATACGGCAGGAGAAACCAGACAGGGTACTTATGGCCCTATGACCAGCATCACTGATGGTCCCAGCCAGCGGCCACCATGCAGGCACCCTGACCCACTGCCCCCAAGGGGATTATAAGACACAGGAGTAGCAACCATTTGTGTTTGATTAGGTCTGCGAATCGATTTTAAAACCTTAAAAGCGGTTCCTCTCCACATATATAATCTTATTTAATGAGAATGAAGTGGCTGCCTAGAGATACCCAGAAAGAGATTCTTGTCGACTGGTTTTGCTTCCAATAAGCTTATCACAATGAGGGCTGGGGAGGGAGGGAAGAGTTTTCATTAGATCAGCTGATAGATGGACCTTCCTGAGGTCAGGCCTGTGTGCTGGGAAAGCTTGCCTCCTTCCTTCCAACTATATCAACCGAGTAATAAAAGATATGCTACTCTTCCTTACAGGCTTATCTCTCACTTAAAAGCCTTTGACCGTTAGGGCTACAAGCACAGGGGGAGTGCACAAAGGCACTTATCTCACCTTTCCTGCAAGCAGGCTGCTGTGCCCACCTACCAGGAAGGGTCCTGGGAGCCTCAGCCCCAGAGCAGGACATCGCACCAAGGAACAGCACAACCGCAGGGGAGTCACCTGGGTGTGCACCACGAGACAACCGCATCACTGATACCAGATTGCCAGCGGTGCAAGGAGAGTCATTAAAGGTTTGCCTCTTTTGTCAGGTTTTTCACTTGTTAGTCCCTGGGATGGGTGCAAGCGCCAGCACTTGGTGCATCAAAAATTGCAATGAAGTGACACATACAAACTTCACAACATACCAACAAATCAGAGGTAAAATTAAAAAAAAATAGACATCTAATGAGAAGCATTAAGATGGCAAAGTTAAAACATTAACAATTCCACATTATTAACCTAGTTCAGAAAAAAGTGAATATATAAAGAATAACCAAAGAAGATTTGAAAGATTACAGTGGCAAAAATCTAGCTAGTAAGAAGAGGGACAGGAAACACGCTGTCAACAAAAACAAATTTGTAAAATGCAAAAATAGAAACCCAGTGGTCAACGATGACCAGACCTCAGATGAAGTTAACTCAAAAGCAAAGAGGGTTTCACAGTCAAGGAATTAGCGTGAGCGTGCATGTGTGCAGGCAAGCAAAGAATAAGAAATTTCTACGCAAACTCAGTTTAGTTATGTTTTAAACATGTGCTTCTAAAACTCAGTGAAATCTGTTTTCAGCACAGCATGAAGTCTGCAGGAAAACAGACAGACTGCATTTAGAGGATACATAAATATGTTTATTCTTCTGAAGAGGTTTTGTGGGGGTGTGACATCTTGTGCGTGTTTCAGCAGTTATGTATGGCTGCAACAGATGAGAAAATTGTCAATTTTGTAAAGCATTAGCTAAATTAATGGATGTGTTAGCATCATCATTATGGTAGCGTGTAGTATAGGGTCTAAAGATTAAAAGCCTTCAAACAAATTCAAACCCGACAGCTCCACAAACTACAGTAACAGCTAACACACAACAATGGGAGTAATTACTTGTGTTCCCTGAAAAGAACCTTTTTAAGGACAAACATTTTCAATACAAGGGAAGAAATACTGACTAAAGCTGTGATATCCAGGGGACTTTCACATAGGCATGGTGAAATCAAGCACAAAGAGGCTTGAATTCTTCCTGCAGCATGAAGGAGCTATGTAGACTTGTTTCAAAAGGTTTCAGAATAGCAATAAGGAAAAGTAACACACAAAGGTTCAAAACAAAATTAATTTAGATACTATTTGTTTAATCAGAAGATTAATATTTTTCTCCTCACAAGAGCCGATAACATTTCCAAGCATTAATATGCTTCATCCTGCTGCTCTATATCTGTAAAATATTATTCTCGGCATTTAAGAGCTGGCACAAGCAAGGCGTGCGTGAATTTCGGCTCCATCTGCACTGCGTGCAGCAGCAGCACCCAAGCACAGCCAAAGCGATGCTGCAGGCGGTGGTTCCAGAACCAGAGAGCGGGACTTCCCACGAGCCGTGCAGACACGACTACACCTACCCCAGCGGCCCCAGGCCGTGACCACTGGTGCGCGATGCCGCATGGAGACAGTGGATGGGTCTTCCTTCCCTGGCGCCCTGCTGCCCAGCCTTGTGCCTTGACAGGAGGAGGTCTAGGGCACAAACAAACTAAAACAAATTCTCACGACTGCTCTCGCAGTGCTTGATCCAAGCCACATGAACATTAAAACGCAGAACTGAATGGTGTTCCCTGGGCGACAGTCCTTCACAACTGCAACCATACACACAATAGACATATCCTGCCTTTCCTTCGGGGGCGGGGGGGGGGGGGGAATCCTGTTTGTATATACCTGATGGCCTCTTGTGTTTATTCGATGGTCCCGATCTGACTAGGCAGACAGACTTCTTTCCCCCTTCTTTACTTTGTTTCCCCTTACTAAGTTTCATGAACCGAGAACTAGTAAAGCCAATGTCTGTCAACAATCAGCTGCTCTCATAGTTGTGAATGTCTCAGCATTATAAGACATTCATGTTGAAGACGTACATTTCAATACCTGAAGGATGACTGCGTGCCCAAGAAAGCACCTTTCCATGAAATGAAGAATCTGATGCCACTTTGGGAAATAACTTTAGGATGAACCTTTCTGCACCAGTCCGGTAGCAGGCAATGTACCCATAAATAACTCGGTGCTAATGGATAGCTAGATCTAAACACAGCATGAAGGATGAGAGAAGAAGGACCCTCTGTCCTGCTTGGCAACCTTGTGAAGAGAGGACAGCTCTGGACCCGAGCGCAGTGCTCCTCTCCCTGTACCAGCAAGCGCAGCTGCCCCCACGCGAGCAGCCCCGCTCCTGCCCTGCAGCAGCAGAGAGTAGCCACTAACTCGCTGCACTGCTCCTACCTAGAGAGCATCCTTTCCCAAGGATAATCGTGTCATATAATTCTCATATCATTTTGCTTGAGAAAATGCTCATCACGTCCATATGCCTAGGAGCCTAGAGCTCTGTCTGGCTGCTGAGGAGGCACTGCATGAGTTCGTGTGAAATACAGTGTGCGTTGCATGGGCTCAGGAACCCCAAGCAAGAGGGGCCGCACAGTTACTGGGTGCATTTCACCCCCTCCTCCCAGCAAAGGTTTCTCCTGGGGTCCTGAGGTGCAGAACACCCCAACTCGGCACCCATGCTTTGCCCTGGCCTCTCAGTCTTCCTACATGCTTTGCTAGAGGACAGGATGGACAGAGAGCTGCAAGGACTGACTCCAGAACAGCCAAGGCTTAAAGAGACTCATTAAGTCACAGTCCTTTCCTTCTCTCTTCCAAAATGCATTATGGCTCTATGCATCCACCAGCTTGTTTTTATACTGGGACACAAATATCAAGCAATGCACACATGTCAGATTTGCGTGCCAGAAAGAAAATTTTTCTGAACAGCTTGCCTTTTTTTTCAACCTTTTCCCCACATAACCTGGTGACTACATTAGGTTATAATAACTAATCCCATAACAATTTCGCAGATACAAGAACCCCCTAATTGATCAACAGAAGGTTCATGTGCTGAAGAACTAGATTATAAGTAGATCACAAGAGAGCATTCCCAAGACCAGCACATCCCCATCCATCTGTCCCCTCCTGCTCACCAAGCCACCTCGGCACGTAGCGGACCAGAGCCCGCTCTGCAGGGTGCTCCTGCTCCCCTCCACCTGCGCCTATCGCAGATGGCCCCCGCAACAATTAAAGGAGGTGAGTGGCTGACAGCAGCCCTCTACAATGTGGAATTAATTACAAGATTATCATTGGGGAATTCCCAGAAGTACTTATGCAAAATCTCATTACCAGCCTCTTAGTTTGCAGGATAAAACACAAGTTTTATGTTTACAACACCACATTTTCAAGAGAGCAAATGCTGTGCCTGCCATGACACTTTCTGCGGCACTCCCTCCTTCCTATGTTAGGAGGTGATATAGGCGGCATTTCTCCCAGCCTGTCCCATCAGCGGGCCTTGTAGAAGGTGCAGGCAGAGCACGTAAGTCAGGAGAACGCATTCATACCCCTCTTATTTGCTCGGTTTAAAGACAAGCAAATAAAAGCCTCGCCTGCCCTACCAACCTGCACCAAACTTCCACAACAGACATCCTTAAAAGCACCCTGAAGTAACGCACTGAGAGGACTCATTCTCCCCGTTTCAGCTTTGCGCTTTTGCGTGGAATAGAGGCAGAACTGCACAAGAGCTGAATTTTATAAACAAGTGAGAAGGTTTCCATTACCGCACAGGCTTCACATGTACACTGGTGAACTATGTTTGTCTCCAATCTTCAGCCCAACAGGTATAAGCTAAGTTTTAAGTAGCAAAGACAAAACCCAAGAGGTGATTGGGATGAACTGACTGAAATCCTGCCCCTGAGATCCAAAGGGAGCCAGTCCTGCTGCTAGATCTTACAACTAGTTCTGCTGCTCTAGAGTTGAACTTAATTTGTTATTTCTATCATTTTCTTCATATATCTCCCCAACGTAAGAAAGACCAAGCACTCTACGGACTAAGCATATATTCTAGAACATGAGCACAGAACCACCCAATAAATGCATACCCTGCCGAACCTGCAAATTACTTTTTTAACTTGCTTATAAGCAACTCGAGTCGCCTCCTGAACAGATTCTGCCATCACTGGAGACTTTTTTCATCCACAAGTCGAATGCTTCTGAAAGCTTATGAGATAAGAGTCTCCTCCTTCAACCTTTTCTTCTGCTCCTCCTTGACAGAGGGCTTTGAAGTGTGATGTATCTCTGTGAAGAATGATTTCTGCTGCTTGGACTGATATTAAACAACAGGGATTACAGCCAGAGAAATCCTACCAACCTACCTGGGAAGCCAGGTGACAGTGTTGCAACCCAGTGGGCCCGAGTATAAAATCAAAGGACATGAGTCCGTCAGCTTACCTCATTTGCACACCTACAGCTTTGCTGATCCCTGGTAGTTCTGGACAGTTTCATAGAATCATAGAAACATTAAGGTTGGAAAAGACCTTTAGGATCATCAGGTCCAACCATTAACCCAGCACTGCCAAGTCCACCACTACACCATGACTCTCAGCACCACATCTACACATCTTTTAAATACCCCTCCAGGGACGGTGTCTCCACCACTTCCCTGGGCAGCCTGTCCCAGTGCCTGACCACTCTGTCAGTAAAGACATTGTTCCTAATCTCCAATCTAAACCTCCCCTGACGCAGCTTGAGGCCGTTTCCTCTCCTCCTATCACTAGTGACTGGGGAGAAGAGACCGACCCGCACCTCACCACAACCCCCTTTCAGGCAGTTGCAGAGAGCGATAAGGTCTCCCCTCAGCCTCCTCTTCTCCAGACCAAACCCCCCCAGCTCCCTCAGCCGCTCCCCATCACACTTGTGCTCCAGACCCTTCCCCAGCTCCGTTGCCCTTCTCTGGACACGCTCCAGCACCTCCATGTCCTTCTTGTCCCGAGGGGCCCAAAACTGAACACAGCATTCGAGGTGCGGCCTCACCAGTGCCGAGCACAGGGGCACCCTCCCTGCCCTGCTCCTGCTGGCCACACTATTGCTGATACAAGCCAGGATGCCGTTGGCCTCCTTGGCCACCTGGGCACACTGCTGGCTCGTGTCCAGCCGGCTCTCAGCCAGCACCCCCAGGGCCTTCTCCGCCGGGCAGCTTTCCAGCCACTCTGCCCCAAGCCTGTGGCGTTGCCTGGGGTTGTTGTGACCCAAGTGCAGGACCCGGCACTTGGCCTTGTTAAACCTCATACAACTGACCTGGGCCCATCGATCCAGCCTGTCCAGATCCCTCTGCAGAGCCTTCCTACCCTCCAGCAGATCGACACTCCTGCTCAATTTGGTGTCATCTGCAAACTCACTGAGGGCGCACTCGATCCCCTCATCCAGGTCATTGATAAAGATATTAAACGAGACTGGCCCCAGCACTGAGCCCTGGGGAACACCGCTCGTGACCGGCTGCCAACTGGATTTAGCTCCGTTCACCACAACTCTCTGGGCTCAGCCACCCAGCCAGTTTTTACCCATCGAAGAGTACACCTGTCTGAGCCATGAGCTGCCAGCTTCTCTGGGCGAATGCTGTGGGAGACTGTGTCAAAGGCTTTACTAAACTCCAGGCAGACAACATCCACAGCCTGGATGGCTGGTTGGATGACAGTTTGGACTGTCAAAGCTTCTTACCTTCACAAACGTTGATCAGCATGCTGTAGCTGTACTGGTAATGCCCATTGAAAGACCTCCTCTCCATTTCCACCATTCCACCCACAAGTTTAACTTTGATTGCAAGAATTTAAACTTCTCCTCTAAGCCAACCAATAGAAATTTTAAATTTCATCCTTAAATGCATACCAAAGCATTGAGCTTGCTGGTAGCAGACTAGACAGGATAGTACCAGAACTACATGCTCAGCATTGTTCTAATTCATAATTTCTGTGGTAAGAGCAAGGATTTAACATAATCCAGCCTGTATATCAATGCCATCTTTAATTACGGAAAGCTCAAAGCAAAAGGCATTTTAAAAAAAGTGTGTCTACAGGTATTTGCGAGCTAAAATTAAGACTTTCAAATGAAACTGATGGTAGCATTTATCTACTTACACTGTTTCAAGAGGTTGTTTTAACTGCACCCTGTGCGATAATTCGGGAAGGTTTTTTCGTTCTTCTTCCACGTTTGTGTATAACAATTCTGACTATAAAAGCAGTAGGAATCTGAAAATACAGAGTTGGGAGCTCCAAACTGTCACCGAATGCCTGATACTTTCCCTTGTTGTAGCTCTCCTTGGTATAATAATTCACATTAGCGATTACACTTTCATTCTGGCAGCAGGTTTTAATTATACGTTACAATATTACAAAAGAAATAGGCTATTAACTTCTAGTCCTAAAATTGCTGGCTTTTTTATTTTATTTTAGAAACGGCCATCTCTCCATTGTTTACAAAAAGCACCTGGAAATCTTCAGGAAGACAAGTCGTAAAGTCATTGATGCTTATTATTTTCTCATCGCACAATTTTCGCATTTAGTTGACCTTTAAACTGTTCTTTTCTCATCGTTTCCCTCTTCCTTTACCATTTTTCCTCTGATGACAAAAGAACCCGGGAGCTGCAGAGAATGCCAAACGGAAGGTAAGTCACGATGCCGCTGAGGGAAAAGCGAGTGCGTGATCGGGGCAGAGCCCGCGCAGCATGGGGAGCAATCTTCCCTTCTGATGCAGCGCCATGCTCAGTGTTAGGCACCACATTGCAAACACCCAGCACGTGGGAAGATGCAGAAGGAGAGCAAGGAGAACTGCTAGAGGTATAAAACAATCATGTAAGACCAGAGGAATGTGGTTGTTTAGGCTAAAGACAACAAGACTTGCAGTCTTCAAATCGCTACAAGAGTGTTGCAGGTGGCAAAACCGTGTGGGTTATCCAGGCTCTACAAAAGAACAACTGTGCATCTTCTTTTTGCAGCAGAAAAGACTCAGTCTAAACAATAAAAAAAAAAAAAAAACCCACACACATACACTAAAAAAAACCAAAAAACAACAACCTTTTTAAAAGGAAGGCAATAAGCTGCTGGAATTGGTTGCCTGAGGAGACAGCTGGCGTTGCTCATCCTGAGCTGCAGAAGAGATACAGACATGAGACCCAGCCGCCACCCACGGCCGCAGGACAAGCTCAGGCAGTGCCAGCGACGGAAAGCAGCAGCCGAGCTCCCTCTCGCCAACCTCACCAGCTCGCCCAAAAACCCTCCCAGCCAGCCCCCACTACCTGCGAGCCCAAAAGGCTTATTTTTGATAGGTTATAGTAGTGAATCAAACTAATCAATTTCTCTGAAAATTCTGAAGCAGGTTGCCCTCATCTGTGGCTCTAGGCGTCTGCCCAGAAACACAGAAAACAGACCTTCAAACTACAGCCTGAGATAAACGAACAAGAAAAGTTTTAAGTGAACCTAGAGCCAAAGTTCATTTTACAAAACACCGATATTTAAGGTTTTATAGATTAGTTTCCTATACTGCTAACTGAAAAAATTTACATTCATCACACTTCCTGAACAAGTAATTTTAGTACATTTTAATGTGGGTTTTTTTTTTTTTTTTACTGTTTGTACCACCATGGACTAGCATTAACAAACAATATACCAAGGCCAGTTTAGTTTAGAAGTTAAATTGGAGGTACATGGTCTACTTGTGGGGAAGCAGTTCTGTTCTCCAAGACTTGCTGTGTCATCACACCATGAAATTTAATGCAAGATAAACAGCATTTGCTATTGTAGCATCTGCCTGGCCTAATCTGTAGTTCACAACTCTGGAGGCTTCTTTTTTTTCTCTTTTCCTTCTCTTTTTCATTTATTCTTTTTAAGTACATCCTCAGAACGTCAGAGCAACTTCTGTATCTACAGAAAGTCACAAACATTCCCAAAAGAAAATTCTTTCAAGCATAACCATTTAATTAAAGATGGCATAACCAGCAGTTAAGACAGTTGAAGAAATCCCCACTGTAGAGATAGCATAATGCTTTCCTTTAACACCAGCATCTTCAAAACTGCAACAAAGCAGCAAGTAACATATAAAACAAACTATATGCATTTTCTACAAATGCTTCCTAGCAATTGTCAACATACACTAAAAAAAATAAAATAGTCCAACCACTCAAATGAAAGAAAAAAAAAATCCAACCCCCCAACCACACAAAACCTATCCCTCTGCTTGCTTTCTGGATGCACACAAGTGCCTCCAGCCCTCGGCTCCTCTGCCTCAGAGGGGTGCAGAAGGAAAATGGACTGTCGCAGCTCAGCATCCCTAACAGAGCAACCTAATTACTCATTCTTAAAACAAAAGAACTATGGGATTCTTGTAGTACAGCAAATACAATATATAAATATAAATGCTTTTTACACAGCATATATTTCAATTTCATTGTCTTGTCACGTCATATAATAAGGATTAAAGTCCCTAACACCCAGGACTATACAGATACCTAAATAATGAATACCATCAGATACAGTATCCTTGAGGAAATTAAATTAAATGCTTGAATGAAACATTTATCAGTGATACAGATCTTTAACCTTCAAAACAGAAACACACCTTTGAGTACTCAAAACAAACAAAAAAAGCCAACAAAAGCCTCTTCCAACCCCATTTTTGCTCAGTGCAGCTACTTTTACATTTCTCCTTCCAGGAGACAACCCCAACACCTTCCCTGGCGCACCCCAAGGTAACATCAGCCCGGAGAGAGCGACACGTCCCACCGACCCATCCCGCCCCAACACGCACGTCCCAGCGGGGAGGAACCACCCGACCCCACCGTGATGCTGAAGACAAAACAAGCCACCAGCTCCACAAAACCACCCGCGAGCTCTTTGCCTCAAGCAGATTAAAAAGCAATTCAGACTGCCAGCACACTGGTACCAACCGCTAGATCTGCCCGTAGCAGAGCCATGGCACATTCGACTCAGAATTATGACTTCCACTGAGTAGCAAAACGAGGCAAATTGACATTTTATGAAGTTTAAAATAGGATAATTTAATGCAGTTAAATTTTAAGACTATCAAAAGTGGAACCAACTGCTGAACCCACTAGCACTAAGTCCCAATACACCATATTTAAATTTATGATTTCCACTGGAGTAGCAAACAAGGGAGATTGCCGCCATATAAAGTCTAAACCAAGAGAATTTAGCATGGTTAAATTATTCCTAAACCATGGAACACTGACACGCTTTTATTACAAAGGGCTCTTATCACTTAACAGAGAAAGTCTTTTATGATTAAAGTTTTATTTGGTTTTCAGATATCAACATTACACAAGGAATACTGTTCTTGTAATTCAACACGTTCTGGAGAGCAGAATTATCTCGCTGCAAGAGCCCATGACACTCACAGCTGCATTCACTAAAATAATTGCGCAGGATGCCGTATTATGGAGGTCTTCATGGTTTTGGTTTATGTTTTGGTTGGGTTTTTGGGGGGTGGTTGGCAGGGGGTGTGTGGTTTTGGGGTTTTATTTAGACATTGCTTGCCACAGTTCCTATCCACTTCCACTCCAGTTCAGTGGAGCCAAGACCCGTCCCCAAGCGCAGAATCTGACCTCCTGCCTGGCTCCGCAATACAAACTTGGACAAAACACAGTTTCATCAGTTTTGCCAAGACAGCACCACCTCCATGGAGGTCCTGTAATGTTAAGTATAAAGAACTTGGGGGCTTTAGATTAAAGGTGACATGGTTGGAAAATGCTAATTACTAAATAAAATTCTGCTGTAAAATAAACACCAAATTGGCAAATCTAAGAAGCATCACCCCGTGGATTTCTGAAGTTAAGTGCACTAAAATCTGCAATGCTATAGAGACGAGCAATCACTACTGCAACCTTTAAATCACCACACAAAGAGCCATCTACTGTAAATAAACTGAGTTAATTTAATTCATTACCCTCTTGAAGCACTCTTTGCTCTTCATAAATATTCTCAATATTTTGTCCTCATAAATTCCTTCACTTCCCTCATCTACCAGACAGCTCACGTGTACATATACCTGGAGTAAAACTTGGCCTATTTCTAAACCACTTTAGAAGATGCTTCTCGATGAGTACCTGGGTCCTTGGGGAATATCTGGGGGCAGTAACCGACAGCTCGCAGGTCCTGGGCAAGTTTAGCTCTCCTGCCTCAAAGCACTTACTGATTAATTGCCACAGAAGCCAGATACTCTTGCTAGAGTCCTCGCACGATGACTAAAGGCAAACCGAGTGTAATAATGCTAGCTCTAAATTATCCTTGCAGTGTAATGGGGCCACAGCACTTCTCAACGCTGGCTGACAGACTATTTTACTTATTCTATGCAAGGCATGACTTGATGCACTAATTGAGTTGAGTCAACTGAATAAAAGCATGATAAAATAAACCAGTAAAGAACATGAGCAAAGCAATCTCTACATCTATTTCCTCACTACAAGCTTGTGCAAATTAATGGGGTGTCCTGCACACAAGAGGATCTTTGTATCCCAGCCAATTCCACTCTGTCCTAAGTGGGACTCTGGATTTTAAAGGAGCGATCCGCAAAGGACTCACTGCATGATAATGGCGTAATACTCCTAAATGGTGCACCTAACGTGTTTCATAATAAGCATTCTATGGAATAGGCCTACACTTGCCATTTCCTCTTCTTTCCTATAGGAAAATCTAAACAAGCTAGAATCACCATACAAATGTGATTTATTTTGCCTAAAACCGGGAAAGATGAGGGCAGGGAAGTCAAGTTTTATCACTATTTTTGGCGTATTAAAAAAGAATGCAAAGCAATATTAATCTGATGCAGCCTTTGTACTATTACAGTTTTTATACAAACTCTGTACATGCTCATGTCTAAATGTTTTAAGTGCCCAGTTGAAGTACTTAATTAGAACACCACACTATAAGACATTCCACTTATAAAAGTATATGAAATTCCAACAAAAATGCATTAGAGATTAGAGATCTAATCTACTTTGTTTTGCAATAGGAAAAAAAAACCACCAAAAACCAACAAAAAAACCCCAATACATTCTGCTTCTGGTCAAATGTATTCACTAAAATGAGGATACCCCAAAACCTATTAAGCTCAAAACACTGACCAAGCAACAGTTCTTTGAATCCAAGTAACACTAACAAAAGGACTTTTCAAAGAGTTTGCAATACGTTTCACTTCAATTGTTCAAAAATACCACACAGGGGTTACAGGAGGACAGGATAACAGTCACAACAAAGCGCCTCTCCAAAATACATTTCCAATCTTAGAATTTTTAAGGTAGTAAGAGGTACAACAGTGTAAATTAGAGTAACAATTCATTATTAAACTTGATCCACTTCTTCACATGTCCCAGTGCTAAGTGTGGGCGCTCTCCAGGGGTCTACAAGAGGGCAAGAGCCGTGAGCACTAGTATCCCTCGGAGAAACTGCACTTCCCCACAAAACCATCCTGAATGGAAGGACTGCCCTCTCTGTCTCCACTAGACTTACTTGCTCTATAAGCTACAGAAAAGGAAACTATTAGAGCAATTATTTTATGTGTTGGTGTCTCACGTATGAAAGTCAGTCTCAGGAGACTCAATAATGCTTTATACACACTTTCTGAAAAAAAAAAATTCCAACATAGTTTTAATACTGAGGGTCCAAAGGACAAAGAAGTTCTCTGCACACACCTGTCTAATTGTACTTGGCAAATATTTATCAACAGCTACTTTTAATGAGTTATGAAAAAAAAAAAAAGGAACTCGATGCAGGTTTTCAACCATTTAATCACTGCCTCTGGTGGGCTGACCCTAGCTGGACGCCAGGTGCCCACCAAAGCCACCCCATCACTCCCTCCTCAGCTGGACAGGGGAGAGAAAATACAGCGAAAGGCTCATGGGTCGAGATGAGGACAGGGAGAGATCACTCACCAATTACCATCACGGGCAAAACAGACTTGACTTGGGGAAATTAGCTTAATTTATTAGCAACCAAATCAGACTAGGGTAAGGAGAAATAAAGCCAAGTCTTAAAAGACTTCCCCCCACACCTCCCTTCTTCCTGGGCTTATCTTCACTCCCGATTTCTCTCCCTCCTCACCCCGAGCGGTGCAGGGGGACGGGGAATGGGGGTTGTGGTCAGTCCATCACATGTTGTCTCTGCCGCTCCTTCCTCCTCAGGGGGAGGACTCCTCACACTCTTCCCCTGCTCCAGCGTGGGGTCCCTCCCACGGGAGACAGTCCTTCCCACGGGCTGCAGTTCTTCATGAACTGCTCCAGCATGGAATCTTTCCACAGAGCGCAGTCCTTCAGGAACACGCTGCTCCAGCATGTGTTCCCCACGGGGTTACAAGTCCTGCCAGCAACCCTGCTCCAGCATGGGCTCCTCTCTCCACGGGGCCACAGGTCCTACCAGGAGCCTGCTCCAGCGCAGGTATCCCATGGGGTCACAGCCTCTTTTGGGCATCCATCTGCTCCAGCATGTGGTCCTCCATGAGCTGCAGGTGGATATCTGCTGCACCACGGACCTCCATGAGCTGCAGGTGGATATCTGCTGCACCACGGACCTCCGTGGGCTGCAGGGGCACAGCCTGCCTCACCGTGGTCTTCACCTCGGGCCGCGGGGGAATATCTGCTCCGGCACCTGGAGCACCTCCTCCCCTTCCTTCACTGACCTTGGTGTCTGCAGGGCTGTTCCTCTCACATATTCTCACTCCTCTCTTCAGCTGCAGTTGTGCAGGGGTTTTGTTCCCTTCTTAAATACGCTGTCCCAGAGGCACTACCACCACCGTTGATGGGCTGGGCCTTGGCCAGCGGCGGGTCCATCTTGGAGCCGGCTGGCATTGGCTCTATTGGACATGGGGAAGCTTCTGGCAGCTTCTCACAGAAAGCCAGCCCTGCATCCCCCCCCACTACCAAAACCTTGCCACGCAAACCCAATACACTGCCCAATGCCAAAACATGCCAGAAATGCAGTCTGAAGGGAACAGATGTAACTTTACATTTCCGAAAGCGCAATGCTCCTTTACAAACCAAAACATACACCCTTTAACTACACACTAGTCTTTCATACTACTAAACATGCTGTAACATGCCATAGCAAACATATTCCTTCAGCGTAGTATATCAACATTTGTTGCTGACCATTGCAGTTTCACAACATAATTTGACAAGTTGCTGTTCAAATTAATAAAAAATAATTTTTCAGATTTTTTTTTTTTGGTGTCTTATAGGGCTGTATTCAAAGTGTACCAGTAGGCATTCTGCATACAGAAATATTCTCCACATGATTAGATTTAAAATTATCTAACATTTAAGAGCAAGCTGTGCAAACCACAAAAAAGGAAATCACTGAAACGCCAAGCCAAATTTTTCCAGGAATAATTCCACCAGTTTCAGGCAGCACATGGACAGCTTTCTACAAATTCCTGCCTCTCGTGGAAAAGAGGTGTAAAACACTGCAGCATACTCCCTCTTCGACAAGAAAATGCACACAACGCATTAATTCCATTAACACAGTGCTAGCTTTATGTGTAAAGAAACTGAAAACACTAGTATTGATTGACAAAACCTTACTGAAAAGGGGAAACAGTTGTGAATTAGAGATCAGCTTTATATTTATTCCTACAAGCCTATAAATAAAGCTTTACCTATAATTGAATTCTGTTTCTTAATGTGTACATTTAGGACTACTAGACTTACCTACCAAATTTATATTGTAATTCCTCTTAAAAGGTTTCTTCACTGGTCATATTTTTGTAAACTTTATGGTGAACGCTATCTTCTCTTGATGAAAGGAAGACTTTACTGCAATATTTTATCTCTGGCTGGGTGGTGAAGACTAGTGAAAGCGATAAGGGAGGAAGAAGGCACAGAAGACCCGTTAATGCATGCACAAAAAGAGCGTACAATGCTTCTCTTTGGAGAACGACTTCTGCAAGGCTCCAAAGCGTGCATTCAGTCTTCACTTATTCTGCCCAAATGCTTCCATTTCCAAAGCACTACATCAGATTTCTTTGCAGGTAGATCAGCTATAGAGTGTGTAATTAATGGCGACTCAAGGGAGGAAAGGGCTATTTCTGTCACAGCTAATACCGGGCGTCCTCACGACAGGATTCAATCCTGCCACCAAGATTCAGACAGGGCCAATGCAGACGAACTTGCAGCGCCTCAAGCAAAGGGGTCAGATCAGAACAGAGCCTGTTGCAACAAACAAAACTCAATTTCAAGGAAAAAAAATTTTAAAAGGGAAGAGAAAGAAACAAAATGCTGGGCAGATACAGTCGGCATCATAAGGGCAGAAAATTGAGCAATTTAGGAGTTAAACGCCTCCAATTTATTTCCAACTTTAATCGAGCCCTAAAAATAAAGTCATAAAATACAACGCAAAAAGATGAATTTCTACATAAAAAAAAATATAGGATTATATCATGCTCTAATTAAAGAAATCCACAAATTTAATAGAAAATGTGCAAAACGACTTTAAGGTATGAACTGGGGGGGGGGTTGAGTATTTGCATTAACAGTTCTATGTGTATGTATATGAATCAATGAAAGACAAAATACTTTTCTGTACATCTGTAGATAATTTTTAAACAGACTGAATAAACTAATTGATCTCTCATACATTTTATTTCACTGTTTAGCCTCAGAAGAGGTTTTAGCTATTTAGAATGAAACCCAATATGGAGGTGTCCAAAGTCATACCACTTTGATGCACAAATTCTAATGCACTGTTACACCAGTGCCACACAACTTAGCCTTCAAATGCCTCCTAGTTCCTTTCTCATTAAATGGTTTGCCCGTTTTAGCCAAATACTAGAGGCAAACGACACCCTTCTGCCACTAGTAATCGGCATATCGCAAGGGGCACAAGATAACAGGTGGTGTTATTAATCTCCCTCATACGAACACGTTTTTCTGCATGGCAACTCGATGGTAAGAACCTGTTTTGGTTTTTGCTTGTTTGTTTTATTACAGAGGAGAATCCCAAGGACAAGAAGGATGACATTGGAATGAATTTCACTGCGATTCTTCAGTCTTTATTATGCAAATGAATGCTCACTTTAGCTTGTCAGATTTGGCACTCAAGGCTCTGGAGAATGTCTGTAGCTAAAAACTTTCATTACAGCATACACAAGTACTCCGCATGACATCTACTAAAAAAAGTCTCAAAGGATGGCATTCAGATATATAAACAAACATGGCTTTACAATAGATATTATGATTTCTGATTATGATTCAAATTCCATACCACGCTAATACTGACAAACACAATTTTAAAGTATTTCTTAGTGATAAAACCAATTACTATTTATTTCAAAAGTTTCCCCAAAATTCCCTATCATCCTGCTTCAGAAAATAAATGAAATAGCAGTCATAAAAATGGTGGCTTAAAGCTAGCATGAAAAACCACTTCTCTTCCTTTGCAAAATAGAAAAGTTGCAGCATACGACAACCCAACTTGATGTATCGCTTAGTCTGTACATCTTCTTAGTCATTCTGATTCCTCCAGGGTTTTATTGTATTCCTTAAAACCTACACAGAACTCATTCAAGATGAAAAACTACTCTGCTGCGCTGAAGTTTCAAACAGGAAGGAAGGGATTCAAATATACTGTGTAATTTGTAGAACAATTTAAAGATTATTTAAAATTGGATTAAGAAGGGCCAATGACAGTCTGAGCTTCACATTTTTAAGGCTCAATTCTTGCAAACGGACTTGTGTACACTGACACTATTTGTGGACCTTTCCTGAAATCAATGGAGCTTCATTCACGCTCTGGAAGCGTGGCGTCAATAACAAGAAAGGAGTCATAATTTTTAGATGATATCTACTATAAAAGCTTCTGATGATAGAAGTACATGAGGTTTTCATGAATCCTTCTCAGTTTTCATAAAACTATTTTCTCCTGAGGTATTGATAGTCAATAAATTTTGCAAGCAAGTAGGTCTAAACGGTGACAGGTACTTTGCAAAAAGAAAAGATGGTGCCTGAGAAGAATTTCCAGTAATGTTATCATTCATCTGTTGAACATAAAAAGGAAAACAGAAAACCTAAAAACGTTCAAAACAGCTGGAAAGCGTATTCTGCCGTCGCCAAAGGAAAGCAGACCTAAAATTCTGGGTTTCTGCTAATCCTGGTAAGAGTGACTTGAAGTTTCCCAACACAGCTAGAAGACTGGCTTCTTTCTTCTGCCTTGCGATACAAACAATTCACATACCTTGCTATCAGAATAACTGTGAGAAAAGCATTCGTTGTAATGCAAAACGAAACCGCTCCGGTACTGCACACATGCCCATGTACACACCATGTAATCACAAGCATCCTCAGCCACTCATCATTTTAAGCTGGCTGTCTCTCAGATAAAAAAATGTTAAGTGCAAAGTATCTATTTCTAGAAATAATATATTTTCCTGCCTATCTTGCATATTCAGCTAGCAGTAAGATCATTTCCCTTTAAGTATTTTCATCTTTTTACAGGTTCCTGTTTCTGCATTTATGATTTTATATTATACCTACATCATTAAAACCTCTAATATTTATCAATCAGGGAAAGCAAACTGTCACTATTTACATGAAAACTATTTTTCTCTTGTACTATTAGAGATAAAAATTTAAGCTGTTACAGGAAATACACATACATTTGTTAAACATATGCAGCCCCAACCAGCAAGACGTGTCTATGCCTACACTTCATCCATGACTAACATTTCTGGTGCCAAGCTAAAGCAATGAAACAAAAACACAAAAAGCTGAACTGAAAGCATAGAAGAACAGTGAAATTTAAAGGAATAGCAAAACGGTACAACCTGGAAAGCTACACCTGCTAACGAAGTTTGGGTGAGCTAGGGCAGTCCTCTTGCACCCAGGGCGCCTGCCACCTGGAAAATGCTGAACAGGCATTATGAGGACAGCTGGAAAGTACTTGGATACCAGGGATAACATTGTCAATGTGACACAGTTTTTACACTTCAAAACAGTGAGGAATATTCAAGAGAAAAGGCAAAAATAAACAAGCCAAAAAACCCGACAGTTTATACCCTTCTCACTTAAAATCTGAAATGTTATGTAAAATTAACAATATTTTATTCATACCTTTAGGACACAGGATAGACACATGCAACGTTTTCACACCAACAATTTACTTCTGAAACATCAACCAAAAAGCTAAAAAGAATCACTATAAAACCCTTAAAGTATGGGGGGCGGGGGGTGGGGGATCACATTTCAACAAATAATCCAGGGACTGTCAAATGCAAGTTTCCAGACAGCTTTAAAATGCAGTCCTACCACATACTACACCAGAGTTATCCAACTTTTGGCAGCAAGGGAGAACATAATCTCAATTATGTCACTACCATGTCATTTTGCTGTCAGCTCCTACAGATGGAAAGTACTTCTGACATCTTCCAATATTTCTATGTTTACTGTCAACAAGCTAAGCGTGCAGTTTCCAATATCTACTGAACAATTCCCCGAGATATTTGTGCCCTGAAACTCAAATCACTATTCAGCTCAGAAGACTGGACACAGTTAAGATACTACAGCAGGACTGCACGATATACTAAAATACTGAAATACATTTTCATACTGCAAACCTGAATTTTTACATTGTATCTCCTTACTAGAAGCAGCACGGTATGCTTCACACTTGTAAATAAGTCCAAAAGTTCTCCTCAATAGCATCTCTAAGATTTTCCCCTTGGTTTCTTGCACAACACTTATATTCAGCATTTATCTGTCTGAACAAGGAAGGTATTATGAATGTCAGTGAAGTATAATAAAGGTAATATTGTTCATTCCTATGAACCTTTGATTGACAGATTTTCCTATTACTTGGAAAGGTATCCTAGATTTTACTTCATTTTAACCACATGATTACTAACAAAGTCTCAAAACACCACATACATAAACAATGGCATTTTTTTTCCCTTGCCAAATTGTTAGTGAAGTCATTACACTAAATTCCTAAGCAGTATAAAAGCAATAGGAAAAAAAAAATCATAAACCCTTCTGGTCGTACAGAACCTCTCACTGGGCAGGAGAGAAGGAAGGCTGAGCGAGAGGGCAGGCTACACTTTTGGTCTGAGCAATTTCTATAGCTTAAGCACATATACACTCTAAGTCTATACGTGCGATACTGCATATAGTGTATGGTGCATATATATATACACAGTATATCTACACTGTACAAGTTCACTCCTACATCATTATTCCAATTTTTTTCAGTAAGTATTTCTTAGGTTAAATACTTTTAACAATAAACCTTGAGATGAACCCCATCTGTACAAAAATCATTAGGAAAGCAACACAAAAATGTGAAAATTATACTTTGTGCAATCAGACTTCCATAGGAGCTCACGACCTGGGAGAACATCATTCCCTTCCTACTCTGCTTCTATGGCAAAGCACTGTGCATAACAGCCAACAACATTTTCTGTATGTCAAGATGATCACGTACAACTATTTAATCAAACAAGCCTGCATTTTGGTTGGCAGTATGGTGGTGGTGTTTCTTTTCTGGTTTTTGTGGTTTTGTTTTTTAAACTGGATCCCTTGAGGATGAGTCCATATATTTCTCAGTGCCAGAAGCAGGAGCTGGCACTAAGAAATACATGTTCCTCCTTCTTCTAACACTCCTGGCCTTTCCAGCTTAACCAGCCTCCAGTATTGCAACCATAACCACCTACGTGGTGAGGAGCAAGCTTGGGACTCACCTGTCCCATGCCATAGCCACGGGGCCTGCAGAGCTGGGGAGCAGTCAGAAACTTCTGGTGGTGGAACTGGGGAAAAATGAGGCATTCCAGACCACATGGCTGGTTATTTGTTTTTCAGGAAATCAGAAATTACCGCGAGATACTTGCCAGGCTTTGGGGCTTCCCCCTCCCCCCTCCTTCCTTCTTCAAAGGAGGGAAAAGGTTTACTTAGTATCCGTGAACGTTTTAACTTGCTTCATGCGATCCCTGCAGCCATCGAGACAGACCGCATATGTACACTCGGCACACACACTGTAACAGAAACACCATTTCCAGGGGACACGCATCATCATTTCAAAGATACTTATTTACCGAGACCCATTCCACAACAGACGAGTCCTTCATTCTGCCAAAACAGCTTGGCAGTCACTCTTCTAATGTCTAGTATTTAAAATAACTAACAATAAAAGTTCATGGGAAGTTATGGAACAATATCACTATCAATTCATTCTCGGATGGGAGGCCGGTGTGCTGGAAAGCATGACATGTCCTGGCTGGGGCTTGTATGTTCCAACCAGTGAGCACCACATCTCTCAGTAAGACAGCCTCCATTTATTATTATTTTTCTTTAAATTTGCAATCAGAACATGACGGCTGCTATGCTGGTCTTCCCTCAAGCTTCAGAAATGCTTTTTTCTTGAACTGTGTGATGACAATCTATAAATAAACTTAATGTGTTGTCACAATATCGAAATCAGCACTTTAAATTTTATTTGTCAACAAATTTGTGACAAGATATCAGTGCAATGTACATAGTCATCCATCCATCTATTAAATCGTTATGGTATGCTATTAAAAATATTCGCTACCATTGTTATTGCAGACAGTCCAATGCATACAGTAATCTGACAGATACACACGTTACTATGGAAACTACCAAAATGAATGCCTTATTTTCTAAACTTGGCCATAACCCCAAACTTTTATTACAGCATCCAAGTGTTTCATTCACTTGCTTTATATGATCATAACACAGACCTTTTCTCTTTAAAAAAATACATAACTACATTACAGGACTTGAATAAGTGAACCTTCCTCATACTGAGTTTTCTTCAAAAGAGCATTTTAATAATTACTGCTGCTTTCACGACAAATCCTTTTTGTGGCACTTGAGAACATAGTTAGCAACACAGAAACAAAAACCTGAACAAAAGCGTTAGACACCAAAACAATACTAGAGATTTGTCACCACTTCATGAAAACCTAAAACATACATTGACATGACAAAACTGCATTAAAAGCATTATTCACAGTGCAAAGACAAGCACTCATCTCATTACTCATATACACTCACTTTAATTAATCACTTTCTTTACAATTACTGTTTCAATCACGGCACATGCTCCCCATCTTATTATTTAGAGAGCAATATTTTACTTCCCCCAAGCTCACTACATATTTTACTCTTAATCGGGACAGAAAAACTGCCAACAACCACCATCTTCAAAGACAGCTTTCCAAACAGAAAACACTAAATTTAATTAACATATTTGAATTTGAAATTAAAGGTTTAATTAACATATTTGAATTTGAAATTAAAGGTTAGAGGTCTTTTCCATTTCAAATTCCTTAACCATGAATGAAGGAAAAACACTAAAACAAATGCACAAAACCCTCTCTTTGACTCCAGGGCGTGTTCTTCCCGACAAGATGACCAAAGATGAACTAAGATCCTCCCTCTCTCGACTGCTGCACCAAGCACAATAAACCAGACACCCTCCTGGCGTGACAGAAACTTGGGGGATGATATGATTCTCTAAGACTACTTGAGATTATGGATGGAAGGCCATGCATATAGCTCAACAGATCAAAAGAGATGCGGTCTTTCCATTTTTCAGAGTTATGTTCCTCCTCCTGTCAACAGCAGCTTAACGAGAGAAGCTGCACCTCTGACTACGACCTCTCCGCTGGCACCCACTGCCCAGTCTCTGCCCCCTGGTCGCAGCCAGGCTGGTGAACTCTGAGTCATCTCCCAGCACCCGACCCAAAGAGACGAGGGTCTTGATGAGGTTCATAGTCAGGAGTTGCAATAAGGAGGAGGCTACAGTAACCATGAATCAGAGGTCTTGTGAGCAATCAGAATTACCCTAATTAGTGGAAAATTAAAATAAAGCTTAATTGTTAAGACGCCAGGCTGTCAAATTGCCTTGGCTTAGAAATAGTCTGCAGCTTTTTTAATACAGCAGCAAGACCCAGCAGGGGCAGTTTATCGGACAGTAATCCACAGCTGCATGACAGCAGAACATGGGTGAGAAGTAGGGTCTTCTGGGACAGACAGCTCTGCTGAGAGGTTCTCACCGGTCACCTGCAGATGCCTGCTTGTTTTTCCAAAAAGTGCTGGCCTTGCAACGTCTAGGCCATCTTATCACACACATTGTGACATCCTTGGTGGCAGCTGGCTCTATTATGATGGATGTAGGCAAATATCTACAGCTTCAGTAATATACACCATTTGTGGATTTGTTTCAAGATGTAAAACCCTTCTCTTGCCTTTTTAGGATTACGCACTGAATATTTGTTCAAAAGCACTTCATTTGTGTGTTCGGAGAATGAGATTTCCAGAGTTAACAAGAATGTATTTACAATCACAAAATTGCTGGAAGACAATAGAAGCTTTTAAATAAAAAGGACTTTTTAAATAAAAGGACCACGGCTTCAGCTTTTACATACCAGACCTTCTTCACAAGACCCCTTTCGATCTCACAGCTTGGAATTTAGTAGCATTCCAGTATGGTTTAAAAACCTCCTTCATTGTAAGCTCACTGTGCTGAGTAAACTGACTTCTAGTTTGTGCATAAAAGACGACTTCCGCTTTTAATAAAAATAAGACTGTTTCTTCAAGCAGCCCCAAAAGCATCCTGTCCTGCCAGTTGCGAGCATTGTACGTTCAGAAGGACCATCTGCTAGGAATATGAGCTTGAACGTGATTAGCTCACAGCATGAGAAAGACTGCCTTTGCCATCTCTTCCTTGGGCAGCCACCTTTCCACTATCTGTCATTTCACCCATTCGCTCCCACATATTCTAAATGCGACTAGATCCATTCCCACACGCACAGACCTTGAGAACCAGCTTTTCTGAAAGAAACAGGCCTGTCCTTGAGAAAGATTTGAAAAAGAGCTGTCATTAATACTAGCACTGAACGTGACTGAGTTGTACAATTCTTAGCTGGAAGCCAAGAAATACGTTCTGTGCCAACACGGAGCAGAGGAGCCCAAGACGAGTCGGAACATCTGACAAACCAAGCACTATTTTCTCCTGTGTGATGCTGAATCCGCGACTGGCTCAGGTTGCAGTAAGAGTCCTTCAAGAGGCAATACAATACATCATGAATACTCACAAACTTTAGGAACTAAGTGATGGCTACACCATGCCTCCCATCAGTTTACTCAGTTCCTGAAGTCCTCACGCACACACCCTGCAGGGTAAATGTTATGGATGTCTGGCTTTTTTTGGACTTGCCAGCTCGTTCCTTCCCTTCAAAGCCCTGCCTAAGCAAACTGCCGACTGGTGCAGCTTGGCTCTGGGTGGTTTAAAGCCATAAGTCAGCTTTGGCTCCTGCTTTTGCAGGAAGGGCCACGCAGACAGGAAGGAAAAGAGAGGACGACTTCTCCCCAGACGGCTCTCTCCTATCAGGAGCACTGCTAAGTGCTGCCCCATCCCCTCTTCCACTACACAATATGCATTTTATTTCCATTCAGGGAGAAGCCATACCCAGCTTCTACTTACATGATGCTCTCCATAGAACCTATGCCACTCTCATAGCTCTTCTGAAATGATTTAGGCATGATCAGCCCTACTCTAACCCTCCTGAAATTCAAGGTAAAAACCTGAGTTTCCAGGGAAATCTCTCTGCTTTTGTGCAGCTTGCTGCAAGATGCAAGGAGCTTCTGGGAATGGGAAGGGACTGTAATCCTGTCTCGAAGTTATTGATTGCTCTTGAAAGAGCTTCCCAATACTCTGTTTGATGCATGTCCTGGGAACTTAGCCCTCTGTCACCTCCTCAAGATTTATCAGACTATGTTGCCCAAACATTGGCACCTAACACAAGCATTAGGTACGTTCAAACACCTACACTAAAACATCAGGAGAAAGCAGCAGGGGCACAACTCAACCCTGTGGGTGCGGACCCTATACGAAGGGGAAGCAGAACTGCTGACCTACCGATAGGATAGTTTCACAGCTTCTGCATATGCCGTTGACAAATGGAGACTGCTGAAAGGCTGTCCAACATTAATTTTTTTCCAAAGTAGGAAGTAAATTTAAGAAATAAGTGTTGTTTCTTTCAATAGCAGCACAAAAATAGATGCAAGTAAAGATGACTTGACTGAAAGCCAGCTGGGGGTTGATTAGGGTAACACTTGCAAGTTGTTAAGCAATACCACTAACCCAGCTCAGTGACAGCTCATTTTTATAACACTCAGCTTTTATACTTGTCACTTGTACACTTAGAGATGTACAGCGAGACAGAGGGGGATTTCTGACAGCTGTGTTCCAGCCTATGGACTGTCACTGCTTACAATTCAACATCTACTCTAAAGTTGTCACTATGAATCATTTAGAACGCAATAATTATGACTGAAAAGGCGTGAAGTTTACCTCTTTCCCCTCTAAACACACCGTTCTACGTAAGCAGAATCCTTCCTCTCTAATTAATGATGAAGGTGATGGATTAAGTCACTTCAAATACTTGATTACCATGACCCATTTAAATTTGTATTAGTACATTGATTCTTGTTGTGTCTTTTTTAATATCCTTGTAGAAATACTGTAATTATGTTGCTTTTTATGTTTACAGATAATCTGCATTCTCAGTTAGAGGTATTCAGAGACTGACACATACATTATTAGTAAGACAAAGGGGATGGCACCCATGCAGGTACTTCACAGCAAAAAAGCAGTGCTACACTTCACTTCCATCGTAATAGCTCATGGCACTTACTGTAAAGAGGTTTTAGTAGTCTGCTGGATTGGAAGCTACAGGAGTTTAAAAACATTTCTAATTACTCTACCAGAACACACATAAGCTTCAGCAGAAATAAATGAAGACATTTTGTTAAATCTCCATAACAAAGCAAAAAATTACTCCGGATCTTTCGAATATGCATACTGTCATGGCACTGCATATGACTATCTAATACACTGAGGACATTGGAAAAAAAAACAAGTCAGACAAATTAACTTTTAATTTAGTGGACTGGAATATAAGTTTCATTCCAGAGCACAGACACTTACTTGGAACCGCCTGTGAAGTATTTCAAGTCGGTGGATATACTAACATAAAACCCCACAAACTACATACTAAGTTACTAAACGTTCAGTTGTAAATGCCAACCAAAAAAGTGGGTTTGTTGCAATTATTCATGCAAGTCTTTGTTTAGTGAATTAACAGCCCTCATCTACTAAACAACGGTTTCCTAAAACCAAAAATCTTTTAAATGAGAATGCTCACTGGTTCTTGTTTACTGGAACTCTTGTAATTTAAGTCCATACATCACCAAGCAGAGAAGAGGTATTGGTGAAGGCCAGGTGTTTAAACTCTACAGTATTGGCTTTTTTTTTTTTGTTTCTCTCCTCCCTTTTAAACAACTGATCAAAAACTTAAGGATGAAGTAGATTAACTCTGCTTTTTTTCGTTTTGTTCCTTCGTGGCAGGAGCCTTCTAGAATATCAGTAATCTCACAAGAGAGACATGCAACCAACTTCCAATAAAACTCTGCATGTTTCCTCAAGCGTTACAAACACTGTCATAATTTTGTAAAAAGTATTATAATCAAATTTTCTTCCAGGATCATGTAGAATATGCATAGTATAGTAAAAGATTCAATATTTCTTTTACCAGGCTTTAAAGTAGAAATAGTGTTACATATTCAACATAACTTGTTTCTCAAAACTGAGAGCAAGAAGCAGCAGTGTTGCTTTTAGAATTTCTGTGCAGAAAATTCCTCTCTGACAGACACAGCACACAGAATTCAGTAAGCTGAATGTAAAAAGAAGAAAAAAGAGTCATTTCAAGTAGTGAAATGCAACAGAGTACTTCAAAATAAAACTCCACTATTGCGCAGTACTGTGCTGACAAAAAAGTCTCAAAAAGGTGAATTTGTACTTGCAAGTTCCAGACGTTTTCATTTAAATTCGAGTGGTGATAGCAGGGACATGTGCTTATGTATTTTCTTTTAGCCTAGATTAACTTACAAGTTGTTAATGTTCAAATAAAATCAATCATTTTAATATTTAATATTTTTCTTTACAGATTACCCAATTATATAGCAAAAAACACAACCGATTAAAGATATTTCACAAGATGTAATCAATTTTGAGAAAATTCCAACGCACACTTCAAAAACAATCTATGATCACTTTTCTGCAGCTGACCGTATATGTAAAATGGGTTGTTTTATTCACGATATGCCAGATTCTTGCCTAATATTTGTTTAAAAATACAGTAATTCAATTATACAGGGGGGAAAAAAAAAAAACTATGACAACAAGCAATATCCTTTTTGTTTGGAAAAATAACTGGGTTTCTTTTTATATTTTTAATATCATGTAGCTATTTATATGACTGGAAGGTCAAAGTGAAGCCTTCCAAACACATTTTGAATAAGGACTGCCATGTGATAAACCCATCACTGAATGGTACTTTCATTTTGAATTATTGCAAAGTTATCAACTCAACTGAACCATAACCCCGAAGTGCTTTTCAAAGGATGACAACGATTTATCCTGTGGACAAACCTGAGGACCAGCGGTTTAACATACATATCCTCAGACAAAATTTGTGTCTACTGTCAACAGTAAACATGTTACAAAAGCTGCTGCACTAGTTATGATTAATCTTGTTTCAATCCTATCAGAGATTCAAAGTACCTTCCTTCTTCCGTATTCTGAGCCTGAACTCCTTAAGAATAGGACGTTAATTTACAAGGAAAAACAAACACCCATATTTCATAATTTCTTCTCCCTCTTCTTCTTGTGAATTTCGCATAGATTTACAGTCTTAACTGCATTCAGGAAACAACACTACAGTTTCTACAGGTTACTTTCAAGTTCACTGCGAGTACTAAATCACGACTTGTGTCTACTGGATGCACAGAAGCACACGATCTGCCCTGTGAATGACTGCTTGGGAAATTACAAACTCGAAAACTTGCAGCTTCTGTCAAGGTTCAGTTTTCATGAACTCCCCTTTAGTAAATTACATTGCTAAAAATATTTGGAGTGAGACGAGAATCTCTGCTCTGTCTGCATTTGAGACTTGATCCTAATGTTTTCATATGGCAGAGAGAATCTATCTTTTAAAACGATTGTTTCAGCTAGAGTTAAGAGTTTAAAAGCAAGCTTACAAGTAAGTATCTTTCACGAATGAAAAGAGAATCATAGAGCATCAATTCTCTTGTAGGTCAAGTGACTTCTGATAAAAGAGGTTCTTAATATGGTTACTTCGTTTTTCTCTTCCACGTATTGGAGACATTTGGTATTCGTTTCTTCGCTGAAGAAAACATGCAAGACTCCGGCTTCGTTATGGCAAAGGTCACACACTAAGATAACTGAAACCAATTCAGAAACCACTAAAGCACTACAGAAACTAAGTACTTCAGATCCCGGTATTTTGTCTGTTTGAAGTGGAAGAATAATTTAGAAGGTACAGAGAAGCATGAGGCCAATTACTTCCAAAAAAAGCTATGACCTTCAAAGATAGCTTAGACTTGGTACTTACCCCTCAGAGCAGGCAGCAGAGACCTCTCTTTCTTGTCGTCACATTTATTACATTCACTAAAGTATAGAAGTAAAAAGACGTCCACAAGCACCCACATGAGAGAAGTGGCTAGAACCACCTTGCAGTAAACAAATCTCCTCATTGCTTTACTTGGGTTTCTAGCTCAAATGCTGAGGAAAGACAGCAGTTGCCGAGAAGTATCAAACTCCCACAGTTAAAATCCGACACGGAAGCAAAGACAAGCATCCCACTGCAAGCAAAGAAAAAAAAAAAGTCTGAATTTGCTTACAAGGACACACAGTATGAACTGAAAAACTTACAGGAAAGTGCAGTGCGGAGACGTTTAAAGTATCTGTTTCTTTCCATATATGCAGGTACTTTGTTTTCTACCGTCCTTCTACAAATGCCAACCATTTTGAATTGCACATGTCATGGACAGCCTACGTAAGTTGTCTTCATTTAGAAACACACGTTTTATAAATGTTATTACATATGTAATATGTATTAAATTAATGTAATTAATATCTACGCATTACATATTACACGCAATGTAACAAATTTTCATAAAGATTACACAAAAAGACAACAAAGCAGTGTTAACAGGCACTTCTGATAGTCATCATTTTATTAAACATTAGACAGAGATAATTAACACAATGAACAAAACCAAAATTTTCCTTTTCCTCAAATAATGTGTTTACAACGCTATTTTAAATAGGGCCTCTGAACACTAAAAGCAAATTAATTTTTCTCTTGCAGAAAAATTATGAACATCATGTTACTACCACCAAAAACGCCTTGCAAAAGAATGCTTCAGTCACCCACCTACGTATTTAGGCTCTTGCCTGCAACAGTAAGTTGGGTCAACAAAAGCTAAGTGTGAGGGACCCCGTATCTACTCTCAGCACAGATTTGTAAGTTAGATGACTGTATGTAAACCTTACACTTACCATTATCAGATGCATTCCACGTCAGGATTGGGAGTTCTGCTTTGGCCATGCTCCCAAAGCACGATCTTAGCACTGGACCGCTGGAAAACTTTCCAAGTGCCTATAAAAGAAACCAAAGTCCTTACCACTTGACTCTCTTTTCTAGTACATAAAGAAGTTTCTTATAATTAAAAAAAGCCCTCCTAAGTTTTGTCCACATTTTAACCTACCTACCTTAATTAAATGTCATTTTATACCTAACGCTTTTCTATCTTAGTTCTGAAAAACCTTCAGCTTTTCAATCCAGCAGTGTCACATCTGCTAACTTCCCTGGTTTAACCCGCTCCTGGCCCGGCTTCCTTTGCGCATCATTGCACTCCTGCCATACTACCTCACCCTGCCACATTACCTTCTGGTAAAATGGATTTCCATCCCTCCCAGAGTGATCTCCCCAAGGAGCGCCCCGTCACATCAGCTCCCACAGCACGCAGGGAGACGGGAATCAGACAACTAGTCCAGTTTCTCTCCTTGTTTAAACAACAGCATAGCAGGTGAAAAACAGCGCTGATGGAGCTTCCATAACAGGTCATTTTCATTTTAAATAGTTCCCAAATATAAGAAATTTACATTACATCTTAATTATACTTAATTTGAACCAATGAGATGGAATGATCTAAAAACAGTTTTTCAAATTATTCTTGAAGCACTATTTTACTATGTAATCATTAATAAAGTTTTCCATCTATCTTAAATATAAACAAAACCAATAGCTCTTTTTCTTGCTGAAGTGATTCACCACCAGTTGATTTAAAATTTCAAGGGCTCAGGAATCCTTGTTTCAGGTTAGCACAATTCATTTTCATGCTAGTCAACAGGAACAGTTTAATTATAGGAAGAAAATTACAAAGAAAAAACAAATTAACAGAGATCTTTATTAGGAAAAAAGAGAGGAGAAAACAGCTGAAGTGTTAATTCTCCCCACGCAGCCTCTGTCACCATGGTGGCTGTAATTGGCTTTTGTAGTGGTGAGTACAATAGTTATTTGTTCAGCACCAGCTGAGATACAAACGCGCTTCCTCCCCAAGCTCTTAATAATACAGAAGAATTTTTTTCTTCATCAGTTCTTGTTTTAATACAAGCGAGTAAACCTCTGAAGTGTAGCAGTCATTGAAGGGCGACTGGAAAAATCTTCCATTCCCAGTGCTGGGCAGTTTTCAAACAAACAGTCTGTACAGGAACCACTGCGGTCTGCTACGCTGCCTTAGCTAGCTGCGCAGCGTTCGGGTGTTGGAATAAAGGCGGTGCAACAGGCTATTATAAAGTTAGCACCAACGATGGCAAACATCTTTTTTACAATAGTTAACATTCAGATTCAATATTCCTCCCCTTCCTTAAACAAAAATAAAACCCATTTTAATCTTTTAAAGGCCAGCTAATTGAGGGTACTTCCACTCCCATTGATGCACAGCATCTCACTACAGGGGACAGGCAGTGCAGCCCGCTGCAAAATGCCTTTGGCCTCAAGCTCTAACCATTAATCTAGTCCTGGGTTGCTTTGCTACAAATGTGAGGATTACTAGTGGCAAAGAGCCAAGCCTCCTCTTCATGTCCTATAAATACCTTTTTTTTTTTTTTAAGGAAAAAATTACAGAAAGTATTTCATTGCCCAGAGGAAAACCACCAGCAGCTATTGTAACTTGTCCCAGCCCGTTACTCTGCACACGCACACATAAATGCCCGTAGGAAATCTGACCTGGCAATAAGTATGCGGCAGCTGGGGAGGACTCCATTTTTTCTTGGAACACAAGTTTCAAATTCATGCTACAAGAGCCGCCTCTTTGGGGTGGGAGGGAGCTTTCAAAGACACAGGGCAGGGGCTCCATCCCACTGCTGAATCCAGCGGATGCCGCACCGGTGAGGTGGCTCGCTCCTGGGAACACCACACTTCGTTTATGTGGGATGAGGGAGTAAGATCAAATGGTTGAAGAGGGCCCACCTGTGTTCTGCACGGTCTTTTGGTGAAAGCCACCCTCCCTGCTGCAGCAGGGCTGACCAGCTCAGTCCTTTCGCTGGGCATACACAAGGCCAGGTGGAAACCAGAGCCAGGTACCAGCCGTAACAATCCAGGCACTGCTCAGTTTAAATTGCTCGCACACGTGCCTGAGAGCTCCTGGGCTCCACCTAACCTCACCACAAACAATCCTTAAATTAGCTTATATTTCAAATGAGGTTTATTTGAACAAATAAAATAAGCCAAAATCCATGTATATTGAATTCCAAATGGATACACATACATCACCAAGACAGGCTTAACTGACCTTTTTTTCTTCAATCAAGTGCTTAATTTAAAAAAAAAAATATATAAATATACTTCCAGACAGAAATTTTAATAAAATGAAAGTTTATAATTTAAGATTTTTTTATTTCACCTAGCTCTGTTTCAAGACAGAAGTTATCTCCCCTCTCCCTTTCTTCCCCTTCCCTGCACCTCACATTTGCACAAAAAATTCACAATCGTTTTCTATCTCAATCATTTTGTGATGCCAAGATAGCATTTTTCAGCAAGTATTAGAAATACAAAAAAATATATGCAAAGCTAGGGCTAGGCAAACAGGAGCCAGGTTCTCCTTCCCCAATTTGAGATAAAATAAAACACAGAAGAAAAAAATTTCATCGAGGTCCAGACCACCTCACACTGATCTCAGGACACTTCTCCAATCTCCATGTTCCTCTCAACACACCTGTGGACTTTGAATGCTTCTCAGTCCCTGTAAGTGCTTTATTTTACAATTCCCTAAGAAATAATTTAATTAATATGTCTTAAAAAAATATCAGATGCAAAGGTTTACACCAAGAAGTAAATACAAGAGCTGCTAACCCAAAAAACAAAACAGCAGTGTGCCTTTGGCTGCCTTTCCAAGATTTCTTAGCAGTAAATAAGAAACTTAAGCAAAGACTCGTGGCTATAATAAGAATCATGCCGAACGTCTTCTTCACCTTCCTCCTAAGTACAGACACCACTGACCTGCTTACTCTGCATGTGGAGCACAAGCCACTCACATACGAAAGCACGGCTTGAAGGTGTACTCCTCAATTCCTACCACACAAGGAAAACATCAGCACTACATAAGAGGGCCACTGAAAGTTCAAGCACTCAAAAAAAAAACCCAGAAACAAACAAACAAAAAGCCCCACAACCCACAAAGAGCAGGACTGGGGAGCGTAAGGCAATTCCCAAAGCACGTGTTCATTGTGACCTCATCACCCATATTTCCCACCAGCCTTCAGTGCTCGGCCACCCTCAGCACCCAGCCCTTCCACCACGGCACCCTGGTTTCAGTCTCCCAGCGGGGCTCCTGCGCCACTCTGCTGCTTCCTTCCCACCTTTCCCTAAACTCCCAGCCTCCCTTGGCCTCCGCTCTCCCACCCCACCACTGCTGCAATCGACACAAAGGCAGCCTGTTCTTGTCGGGTGCCTCCTCCTCCTCTCACTTCCCAAAGCCCATTTACCAGTTCTTAACGTTTCCTTGTTCAGGTATTCCAGCTGCCCAGGCAGCACCCTCAGCGCTCTTCTCCACCCTTTTTCCCCTCCACCCCCAGCCTCCTTTTCCGAGAAGCTGATTCTCTCCTTGCATCCACATACCCGTTTCTCTGCAAGGGCCAGGCTCTTCTTCTGCTCAGCTCAGCCTCTTTCCCCCCAGCCCAGCCCTCCTCCTGCCTGCGCTCAAATAAATGGGACCCTTCCACAGTTCTGTCCAGGCTGACCACAGCCTGGAGCAACACCTGCAAAGGACGGCCGGCAGGCACTGCTGGCACGTGGGATGCAAACAGCCGAGACACAGTCCAGTCACCAACAGCCATGAGCAGCAGGAACCCTCAACGTACAGAGTAACAAGGTTTCCAGGGAGAGGAGGAAGGTAAATAGAAGTTGTAGCTCAAAACCCCAGCATAAGAATAAAGCTAATTTAAAGACACTAATCTAGCAGCAAAGCAGTGAGGGAAATTCCTGCCCTAAAAAACTGCAGTTTGGCAGTGTTATATGCAATAAAACCAGGGTTTTATAATAGAAAACAGTATGCAAATTTAGAAATCATCTGCTTTTCCTAAAACTGCCACAGTAAAATGCTGTGGTAAGAGAATGTTATGGAGGTTGCAAATCCAAGCTCTGAAAAACTGGCAGAATCAAAGATAGCTGCAAAACCTTGACTTGCCTTTCTCACGTACTAAAAAAAATCCCCTCTGCAGAGCCCACTTCCCCCGAGTGCACGCAGCAGATCAGATTTGGTAAAACGAAGCAATTGCTCAGTATTTCTTCTTGAAACTCACCACACAGCGCCATGCCCTATTTATTTCATACCAGCCAAGCCAGGCACAGAATGAACAATATTTAATTTTCTCAGGGGCTCACAGCCACAGCATTCATCATGACTCTATCCAGTTGCCTCAAAAGCTTTTAATTCACTTTCATAATATCTCTGTGAGATAAAAAAGATATTAACCCCTCTGTAGAAACAATGGGAGCACAAACTGAGGCCAAGACTTTGAAAAGCGTTCCCCAGTTCTGCTCCCCTGGTGATGTTCCTGGAGTTACACCCTTCAAAGTTTGACCTGTAGCCCACATCAGTGCATTGACTGAACAAAAGCCCCAATTCTTGAGCCAGTATTTTCCTACCAGTGCTGAAAAGCAACTGGCCCCTAGGTCTCACTTGCCTGGATCCCTCAGAGCCATCCCTCCCCTCCGACACTGCTCTAAGCAGGATCAGCATCCACCCCGCAAGAGTCAGCTCCGCTCTGTCCCTGGGCATGCTTGCCAACACTTACACTGGAGGCAGAAAGATGAAAGCTGCCCAAGTGACAGAGTGGCCTGTTAAGTGGTAAGCATAACCTTCATGTCTTGACTAATGGACTAAAAAGTATTAAAACCACAAATACGCTGCACATAAAAATTTCATCGAAGGTGTTAACTGAAAGCTTCTAGCCAGAGTGACACCTTTCTGAAGCACTGAACACGGCTTTTTGTAACATGCCTGTTGATCATCTTCACCTGGGCTCCTCTAAGGAGCATCCACCTGTTTTACAGACCAATGGTTTCCTCCAACTGCTTTTTGTCTCCACACTTTATTAGTGAAGCTTGTGGCAATTTCTGGCTCTGCTGTGGCCTTAAGAGACATAAATTGCAGCAACACAGGGGTGGGGGTAAGAGAAGTCCAACACAGCAGCACTTCAGGCACTACACGCAAAAAACATATTCTGAAGAAACGTAATAGAACTTGATCTCCACACATTTCAAATGGCCACTTTCTGTAAACCAGTATGAGCACATCCTTGAACAGCCCCTTAATCTGTTGCCGCTCTTAAGACTCGATATGAATTAAGTGTCCTAATCATTGAGGAAGGCAAATAAACTCTTTACAAAAGTTCCTCCGAAGAAAATCCAAACTGCCCGATTTATCACTTAGCACTTTTACTGATTTAACACAGAAGCTCCGTTAGAGTCCTAGAGCCCATCAACATCCTAGAACTGTGATTACATCTTCCAAATTAATATCAAAACTACTCTGCCCTGACTCTGATCTCCCAAACCTGTGAGACCGCAACCTGTGCAAAGCAAGTTCTGTTAGCCACCTGTACTCCCAGGAACACCAAAATGACTACTGACACCTAGATGCTTAGGTAAGAAAGGAGACAAACTGCAAATTATTGTTATGGAAGTATTGTTTCAAAACAAAACAGTCAATTTCTTATGGAATGAGATCTAAAATAGAGCTGAACGCCCTTTTTCAAGTCAACATTGATCTTAATGTTAGCCATAAAAGCTTAATGAAGTGCCTACAGGAGCTCGGGCCTGATAAAAAAGGCAGCTTAATCTACCGTGTATTATAGGAACATGCACAGGATGTGAGCAGGAACGCTACACCTCCTTCCTTTGCCAGATGTGGCCACATCTGCATGCATCGACAGCGTGCTGCGGTGCAGCATCAGGCAGCGGTTGCCTAGCAACCGGGGGGGCTGCTCCCCTGGGTACCAGGCTCTGCCCAAAGCCCCCGCAGCTGCCCAGCCGCTCCCCGCCTTCCCATCGGTTACCAGATGCGGCACGTGTAACCCATGACACCAGCCTGGCCACCCAGACCGCAGGGAGGTTTCGGGCTCGCCCCTGGGGAGGTGAAGGGGTTTGTTCCCTCCGCTGCCGGGTGGTTCCCGGCTCCTTCAGCCTCCCCCAGAGCTGAGCCTCAGGCGCCCAACAGCTACGTGGGACCGGCTGGCAGCGGAGGGGTGCACTAGGCAATGCCTAGCTGGATACCAAACACCCAGGAATCCCACCGGCACCCTGAAGCCTGTCTAGCAGGAGAAGGAAAAGGAGGCCTGCTTCTGCCTCCTGGTCAGTACACACTTAAGTTTTGCTATGTGCTAGAAGAGCTATACCCGACAGGATGATGACAGCAGCAGAGGAACAGAAAACACAGCAAAACACACCCCAGCGATACCTGCATTGCCACAACAGTGGCTTGCCTTCCCAGAGGACAAGGGGTAGAGCTGTGTTTCCAAACCACATCACGGTTCTTACTGCGGTTAAGTAGCGCACGTCACACGCGCAATGCTTCACAGTTGAAACGCAGAATCAAAAGTGCCTATTCCTGACAATCTGTTATTTGTAAGGGTGGTTTATAGTCTAGATCTGATTAAATATCACTGTATACAGCTGCACGTTTCCACAGAGACTATTTCCCCAATACCTCTGCACAGCACCAAACTACAAACAGAACTCCTCCTCCTCCTCCTCTCTTCCTTTACATCCCTCTAAACTAACAGTATTGAAGGGAAAAAAATATGCAAGAGGGTGGGGTGGGCACAGAAAACTGCCTTGGCTGCCCTTTTGGGGTACATATCCATTACTGTATGCAGCCTTCAGATGGCAGGCGCATTAGAACAATGAATAAGTGGATGGAGTTACATTACTGTTATGACTCCAGTGGTAATTTCCTGCCTTTTCATTATTTAACTGAGGCGTGCTGCATTTTCTACTGAATCTGTTATTTGTCATGTAGACCATTCTTTCAACGTATGCGACTTAACACCTCAGTCAGCACTGAAATTTATCTTGTTTGACAACTCTGTATGTTAGCAAGCATCTCAATTCACAGCCTTTCAAATGTTCCTCTCATCCATACTTGAAAGAATTTAGGCTAAAGGCAAAGAAACAGAAACCTCAGGATGGCCACAGACACTGTTATGACACTGACCACAAGAGTACTGTACATGAGAATGCCAGACCATTTTATGAACCGGTTAATTCAGACATATTAAATTACTGCTGTTGACAAATCCTTGTTATGACGCAACATTTGACACTCAAGTGATGTACATATTAATGAACACTGATAGGAGCAGAATACTTAATTTTTAAATTATTTTTATTACATTTCTTAAATTAAATTTTAATGATAGTAGCAGAATACTTAATTTTTAAAAAATGAGTGCAACTCAGCAGTAAAAGCGTCCATAAAGCCCTCCAGTAAAGTAGCGTTTCAGCCTTTCAGAACTGATCTATAGTACACATCTGCTCTGTCAGAGCCATTTGGATCAGACTCCTGCAAAAGATGGGTAGGTCAGCTGAAGAGTAATCAGAAAGAAGTTGGCTGGAAGAAATTCCTGAGCGGAAATAAAAGCTATCACAAATGCCTTTTTCACACCTAAGGAAGGCAGACCAGAGTTCAGCTCACCTGAAATCTAAAGTTTCCAGCCCTCACCTCTAATAAATCAAAGGATGAATGCAACTGTTTCTTGTCGCTTTCCTGTGATTCACTGAAGCTGCAAGAGTAAAAAACAGACAACAACATTTAAGCGCCAGTCACAGAAAGATGTGGCACTATTATTTTTGTCAATCTCTGCTGCAGAATCAGAGTCCAATGCAGGCAGTACTGCACCGAATGGCAATTAGCCAGCGTGAACTGACAAAACTCTATTGAAACATGACTGCATCCACGCACACCAGCACCAGGCTGTCACGCAATATGAGCTAACAAGCTCAAGTCCACTGCTTAAGCTTTCGGTAAAGTGTGCTACGTTGCATTATAAAATAAATTTATCAGAGTTGCTACGAGAGCAATTATCATTAAAAAACTGAAGAGGCAAGATTGCTTTAAGAACTACTAAGGTTTGCAACCCTATCTTTCTAAGGCGTACCTTAATTTTAAAATAAACATGTTCAAAATATATTTTGCCTACAAAAACCTTATGGCTAGATTGATCTAACCAAACCTTAATTTATACTATACTCTCCAAAAATCATGAATCATCATTTAATACCATAAGCAGTTTATTAATTCATGTATAGCTATCTGAAGAACTTATAATGCTAGAACTGTCAATCTCTGAGATCAATACAGGAAGCTGTTTCACATTTAGTAAGAAAAAAAAAAAATCAGGTATTTCTAGTTAGGGCTATCCAGTGTTTTGTGTTTTAAGCATTAGTTTCTTCCCCCCCTCTCCTTTCCTGAAATAGGCTGCTTGACATTTAAAAATAGACCTATTCTTCATTTTAAAATGCATTTCCATGACTCAGAAATTAAAGTGGAAAAGACTTATTAATTCATCTAACCAAACTTCTTTATAATACAAGTCTACCCTTTAGTTTGCATTGCTTTGTTCGGACTAGAGTCAGGCAACGCCAAGCACCCATTTCTCCCAGAATCGATACCTCAAAGCACCACAGCCCCAATATCCAGACAAGAAAAGCTTTTTTTGTTCAGAGCCACCTCCACTGTAAGCCACTTAGCTTGCAAATGATGTCAAATTTGTGAAGAATTTATCTGGGTTTACTTCCTTTAAAGTCCATGCCTTCAGACACTAAACTTGTACTAAACAGGCTGTTTCTACCAATGTGTTGGCACAAAGCACTAAAAACAAAAAGCCAACTGAAAAAAAAAAAAAAGAGACCCTAAAAGAATACGGGCATGAACTCAACACCCAAATATGAGAAGACAATCCCAGGTGCTATAATGTACTGGAAGCTCCCAGAAGAAATGCAAAGTCCTCCTCTCATTCCTTTTTCCACGTTCTTCCCCCAAAGCACAGCCCATCTAATAACAGGTATAAACAAATCAGAAGACTTTGGTCACCAACCTCACAGGTTTCTCCTTGCCTTGACAGTCAGACCTGGCATCTCGCCCCTCTCTAACCCACGGTGACCACCCCTGCGGATGACAGGCAGGTATCCCCTTGCAAGCTGCCACACAACCTCATCACAGCTAATTAGCAGACTAACCTGACTATATTTACTCTGTTTTCAGATGGTGGGTGCTCTCCCACATACCAGTGAAATTAAAAAGTAACAAGTACTTGAGTGATATTGACGACTTGACAGATAACACCCGGGACCAGTTTTCTGGTTCTTCAAACAAGAACAAAATGCTGGAGCAAGTCAGGCAGCAACACAACGACCAGGGGAAAAGCTACGGGATGAGTATCCAAGGAAGAACACAGCCCAAGCAGCTGCAGCCCCGCACCAGAGGATTACCCCACGAACCTCTGACAAACGTGTGGCCTGCCAGCACAGACGCCGCGCGTCCCACGGAGATGCAGGACCAGCTGCCCAGCCACCCCCGCCGTGTGGACGCACTCATTATCAGCATTACGCCAACACTGGAAAACAACTAAACATTCACATTGCACCAATCCTGCTGATCAAACGGATGAAGATATTTGTGCATGAAGATAATACCACAAACCCAAAACTTTAAACAGCTGGAAGCAGACCATCGCCAAAGAAGTAACCACTGCCTTCCGTAAGAGTCTCTTACACGAGTCCTGTTTGTAAGAGCGACTCCTTACTACGCTGCATTGCCAAAAAGGGCAGCCACCTTCGGGACGTCCACCTGTCTGCGTGCAGGTCAAGGCCGTGGCGTAACCCTGCGCTCAGCACCCTGCAGTCCTAGGGCAGGAGAGTCAGAGCACAGCGCTCAGCAGGAGTCGCAGACTCCGACCTGAAGATCAGTCAGGCAGATGGCAACGGTAAGGCATTCCGGCTGAAGTGAGCTGGGAGGATGTACCCGCCAAGGAACGCCTGTGGCTGCGTCAATGGAGAACAGGTATTTCACCTTTGTGAAGAGGATGACCTGCCAATTCTTTTTTCTACGTACGAAGGCCAAAGGAACTCTTTTATAATGCTGGGAAATCAGAATTCCCTCGCTTCTTCCAATCCAACAGAACAACAGTCTTGAAAAAAGCAAAGTTTATGAATACTAAAAAAGGCCATTTTTGACAACCAATAAGTTGTCACATCATACCTGCTCTAACTTAAAACTGATCATAGCAAAAGTAGTAGAATATGCACTGTCCAATCTTTTTTATTTTTTAACTCATCTCAAAGGTTTTGAAGAAACCAGGTTTGTTAGAGGTACACAGAACTCTCTATACTGGATTAAAAAAAAAACACAAAACCACCAAACAAACCGTATTTTCCCATGTTCATAGAAGTGATGTGCAGCCAAATGGAACTCAATTCTCCCATATTTTCAGGAGAAGTATTCTCATGAATTCACCTGCTAATGTACAAAACCCACTAGAATTGTGTCTTGCACAGACAAATATTACAAGGTTTCCTAGTTTCTTATTTCCAAGCGATTCTGCTTTTCTTCTCTGGCCTTAATTTTTGTGTCATCTGACAGTGGGTTAGGGTAGTTCTCAACTATATTTTGCCTCAACCCAAAACAACTGCACTTAACGATACAAGGAAAGTAATGCAACCCGATTCTGCACATTCCCAAATAGAAATGGGTCATAAGCTCTTGCTACAGCTGATAAGGAATGTTTTTACAACTTATTCTCCCCTAGGAACAGGGTTCTTGGGGGTACAGATGGCGGGAACAGATGTCACCTCTCTTCCTCAGGAGCGTTCAGGAAGAATCATAGCTTTTTCTGGGGTAGGCGGGAGGCAGGTGTTAGCAGACATAAATCCCAGAACCGTGTGGGCTTACGTCCTCCCCTTCAGTCTTCGTTTGTGCCTGAAAGGCACAGTTGTTTACGCTCGTATTTTCTTAAAGCTCATCCGCAGTCAAACAAGAGACTGAGAGTCTGGCTTTCCACCCTGCTTTACCAGCATCAGCATCTCCTGATAGCGCACACTCATCTTCGGGCGCTTGCAAACACTAATCACTCGTGTATGAGCACAAAGAGGAAGATACAGCACGTTTTGTTTCTTAGAATACTGCTTCAGTGAAGAGATCACTTCTAAACCTCAAAAAACAAATCCCAGGGGAATCCAAATTTATGCCATATTACACACTCTCAGTTTAATGCCATCCAAAACCACTTTTTACAAACAACAACAAAAAACCCTAAAGCGTTTGTAGTAACAGGCTTGTCTAAAAAAATTATCAAAAGATAAAAAGTACCACTTTTCAAGTTATACCAAATTTTTTAACTGTCCTCATTAGCCATAGCACCTTTGCACGGTTTTACTGACAAGCACAGAACATCAAGATCACCTGTAATCAGATGTGCTATCGGCCAAGGGCACCATGGAGGAAAATTAAAAAAATAAAAGACTCCTCGAAAAACAATAAGAGCTTTAAGGCCTTATTTCTTTCCTCAAAGTCCACTAGCCATCAACCAGTTAAATTAATCTCTGCTCTTGCTTTCCTCTGCATAATTCTAAGCATATCTTAATCTCTCATTAATCTTCCTCTATTTCCAGTCACCCAGCAGCACCCAAACAGATATTCAAGCCCATGCTCATTTTGCAACAAAGAGGAAATAACAGCAGCTCTAGCAGTTATTTTTTTCTTTACTATTTCAGAGTGATAAAATTTCTTACCAAAAACTGTAAAATAAACTTTATTTCCTGTTAGCTTGGAAGAAGTTTTTACCCGATTCTCGGGAAAACAGCTGCCATCCTAACTTTATGACGTTATGAAGAAAAAACCCCAGCTTCCAAACAGCCGTTCCAAATCCCGTTTACAGGAGGGTTTGACTGCGCACATCCACGCGAAGCGAACAGAAGCGGCCAGCAAAAACCCCAGCGGCGCTTCGCCCTGCCAGCTCTGCTGCGAGCCGAGACGCGGCGCGGGGAAAAGGGGAACAAGCCAGGCTGGGGGACTTCCAGAGAGCTTCGGAACCTACAGCCCACGGGGTTATTCCGTCTCTAGCATAAATATACTCTACCTGGGGTCTTCCAGTGACATTTAGATCTTTTCTCGTAACCTCAAAAAGCAGGGACCGTATTCATTAGGGAGAAAACTGCGTGCCAGGACTCGGATTGAGTCACAGTTTGTCGTACACCCCTGCCTAAAGCCGGTCCTTCAGGCCGGGCTTATCCCTGCTCAGAAAGCTGTCCGCCGCCTAAAAGCGGGGCCGGAGTCGGTAGGAAAGGCAGCGGGAGTGGGATAAGGAGAGCTTTATCCGCGAAGCGCCTCGCTCAGAGCACCGCTCCCCCGCTACGAGTGGCGACCTACCGGGGGGACGGCAGCCCGCGGCCCCGGCAGCCCGCCGGGGGCACGGCAGCCCGCGGCCCCGCCGCCACAACCACGCATTGAAAGTTGACAAACGAGCCGGGGCGGGCGGGCGGAGGGGAGACGAAGGGACCGAGCCCCGCTCCTGCCGAGCACCGCGCTCGGCTCGGCGGCGCCGGGCCCCGTCCCGCCCCTGCCCGGGGAACCCGCCCGCCGCCCCCCCCGCTCACCTGCGGCGGGACGCCGAGCCCCGCAGCGGCGCCCCCGGCCCCGCGCTCAGCGGCAGCAGCAGCGCCGCCGCCGCCCTCCTCCTCCTCATGGCCGCCGAGGCGCGGTGCGGGGCGGTGCGGGACGGCGGCCCCAGGGCGCGGCCGGGCGCTGCGCTGGGCTCGGCTCCGCGCCACCGCCTCCTCGCCGGGTCGGTGGCCGCGCCTCAGCCGCCCCCTCCTCTCCTCCGCCGCGCCGCCCAATGGCTGCGGCGGCGAAGGCAGCGCCCGGCTCCCGCGATACTTGCAAGGCGCTTGGAGCGGGGAGGCGGCGGCGGGTGTCCCGGTGTGGAGCCTGCCCCGGCCGGGCGGGCAGGTGCGGGGAGGCGGCCGCTCGCCTCAGAAGCAGCGGCTGCCGGGAGCGGGGCGGGAGGCGGGAAAGGGGCGCTGAGGGGAACGGGGAGGGAGGCGGGAAAGGGGCGCTGAGGGGAGCGGGGAGGGAGGCGGGAGAGGGGCGCTGAGGGGAGCGGGGAGGGAGGCGGGAGAGGGGCGCTGGGGGGAGCGGGGAGGGAGGCGGGAAAGGGGCGCTGGGGGGAGCGGGGCGGGAGGCGGGAAAGGGGCGCTGAGGGGAGCGGGGAGGGAGGCGGGAAAGGGGCGCTGAGGGGAGCGGGGCGGGAGGCGGGAAAGGGGCGCTGGGGGGAGCGGGGAGGGAGGCGGGAGAGGGGCGCTGGGGGGAGCGGGGAGGGAGGCGGGAAAGGGGCGCTGGGGGGAGCGGGGAGGGAGGCGGGAAAGGGGCGCTGGGGGGAGCGGGGAGGGAGGCGGGAAAGGGGCGCTGGGGGGAGCGGGGCGGGAGGCGGGAAAGGGGCGCTGAGGGGAGCGGGGAGGGAGGCGGGAAAGGGGCGCTGAGGGGAGCGGGGCGGGAGGCGGGAAAGGGGCGCTGGGGGGAGCGGGGAGGGAGGCGGGAAAGGGGCGCTGGGGGGAGCGGGGAGGGAGGCGGGAAAGGGGCGCTGGGGGGAGCGGGGAGGGAGGCGGGAAGGGGGCGCTGGGGGGAGCGGGGAGGGAGGCGGGAGAGGGGCGCTGGGGGGAGCGGGGAGGGAGGCGGGAGAGGGGGGAAAGGGGCGCTGGGGGGAGCGGGGCGGGAGGCGGGAAAGGGGCGCTGGGGGGAGCGGGGAGGGAGGCGGGAAGGGGGCGCTGGGGGGAGCGGGGCGGGAGGCGGGAGAGGGGCGCTGGGGGGAGCGGGGAGGGAGGCGGGAGAGGGGCGCTGGGGGGAGCGGGGAGGGAGGCGGGAAAGGGGCGCTGAGGGGAGCGGGGCGGTGCCGCCGGGTCCCCGCCGTGAGGCGATGGTCCCTCCGCCTCAGGTCGCCCCTCTTTCGGGTGGGACTCTGTCCCCGTTAGCTTGTGCGCCTCGGTAACCTGTTAGTCACGAATGGATGGAAGCATAGAGAAACTGGGGAAGGAAAAACCCACGAGAAAAGGAGCAATCCCTCATTTATATTAGCGTGATGGAAAGCGCTTCTGCTCCAGGCTGGACAGTGGGGAACGTGGGGGGCAGGAGGCGATGGAGCCAGGCTGATTTGCTCCAAGACCCTTGCCTCCAGCCAGCTCTAGCTCCGTTACCAGCCATGAGGGGCTGCCTGCACCAGCCCGCTGGCTGAAGCCTCACGCTAAGGTAGCCAGGTCACCCTTTCGTCACTGTTATTAAAAGTGACTCTTGTTAATGCCTTCTCTAGTTTCCCAGTACCAGGGGGATGCACGTGTACTCCCGTCGCTCCAGGAGTGCCCAGGCATCAAGCCACCCATATCCTCTAGTCCCAGCCCTGGCTGCAGGACAACCTACAGTGAGTTACGGTTACATGTCAAAATGTTGTATTTCTTCATTAAAAAAAAAAGTTTAATCGCTGTTGAAACAGTGCCCTGAAGCAGATGTATTTCACCATTCTTCAGGTAAAATTCCGAGGAAGGTTCTGCCACCTCACCCAAAGAGCCTTTACATCCAAGGAGAGGAGCGCTCGTGTGCACATGCAGTTAGGACACTTTTTCAAATCATCACCCACAGATCTTAGTGCGTAATCACGTAGCACAGATCACGTATCGAAAGTGGCAGTACGTTTTCAGCGTTGGCTGAGATTTTATTACTTTTTTGAGGGGAAGCCTCACTCATTAGAAAAGGAAAGCAAAACAAAAAAGCTATCCATCCTGTTTACATGAACAGCCAGGCAAGCATTGCATAGACCTAAACTTTTTTTCTCTCAACGGGTAGTGGATAAAAGGTCCGGGAAGTTTTGTACTTTGATACAGCAGGTCGATGTCAGTGCACTCCTTTCCCCTCTCCCTGACCATCTGTGACCAGACTTGGCAGCACTGAAGCAAAGTGGAAAAGTCCTGACTTACAATGGTTTTTTTGTCAGTTGAATAATATCTTTTTTTTGACACTGAAAACTAACTGCACAAACTAGCTGCTTTGATATAAGGATGAGAAACCCTCTTGGCACTTTGTATTTCTTGTTCCCCTTACAAAGTAATTAAGAAAAGCATTTTTCAGCACATTCCAAAACGACATTTAAATAAATTATTTGATGGCCTTTGTTTCTCTTCTCAAAACATACCAAAAAGATTGCTCAGAATTTTTTAACCTCTGTGTTCAATGTACATGATATATAGCCTTTAAAGCATTAAATGATTCCTCAGGTAGACTCAATATAAGCACAGCAGAGAACTTAGTGTAGTGCTAGAGTGCAAGACTGGAAATGCACAGTTACGTGCTTCCCTGAGGATGAGGAAGTCAATTTCTCTGCATTGCAGCTTTTTTATCTCTAACCTCACACAGGCATTGTGAGCATTAATTGCTTCCTGTAACATATGTTATGATGCAGAAATGTATGTGGCCTGTATAAGCGCAAAGTATTCTTTCTCGCTTCATTTTTAATACTAACAGTAGCATGTTTGTTCCAAGAAGGGAAAAGTGAACTGTCATAGTAGAAGAAAATAACAGTCCACAGAGTTTGGCACCCTGAAAACAATACTCTCTCTCAAAGGTAATAAATGCAAAAGAAACAGCAAGATTCAGTGACAGCATTATTCATTCAGTCCTAATGCTGTCTTAGATTCTGGGCAATGCCACCTGTTTGAAAGAGCGGTTTAAAAATACTTCAGAGCAGTTTTGTCTCATGGAAGGACGTTTTTTGCCACCTGACTAGTAACTACGCCCTGTCATAGAGCAGAAACGTTCACTTCTCAGTATAGTTTTCCTTTTAGTTCGTATAACGGACGACAGCTATCTTTACTCATGAAAACAACAAACCTCCAGATGTTACTAAGATGCTTACTTTCAACCAGCTCCTGAAGTGCAACTGCACAGATCTTTAAACTAGTGTATAAAGGGTATTTTCCGTGTCAAAATTTTTTATACTTCATTTTTTCTCTAGTTGTTCAGAACTGGATTCCTCTGTAATAGCAGTTATTTCCCATGTGCGTACCAAGACTTCCGTCTTTGGCATTGTCTTTGTCCCACTGTTAAAGCTGTTGATCACTCACAATTCTGGATGATTTCAATACAAGCGGTGCGTAATAAGCAACGCTGTTTCAGTCATGTCAGTGGTTCTGCAGTAACCCATCGAGTTTGCCTGCTATTATTTTCTGGGTTTCTTATCCTTCAGTATATGGTGGCCAAATGATACATAAGGCCAAGGAAAGACTTCTTTCTCCAAACATACCTTATACAGCATCACATAGTATTAGTGTCCTTTTTAGAATAATGTATTCCTGACAATTTAAGGATGCAAAATAAAGCCACAGTGGTACAAGAATGAATAAAACATGCAAGGGTAGCTATACAAACTTTAAACGTATGGCTTGTGTAGCAGTGTGGTGTTTGCACCAAAGCATCCGTTTTATAACTTACCACGGGTGGGCCACGTGCCGGTAACCATGATGACCGGAATCCCATTTTTCAGGAAAAAATTCCATAATACATAATGTATGATGGTAAAGGGCACATAAGGGAAGAATGGCCGTACTCGACTGGATCAAAGGCAGTGCTGTGGAGTGGGTGCTTGGGAAACAGCGTGAGAAATAGCAAAAATATAATTCTTTTCTCGGCAGTCTGTGTTTCCAGCAGTTAGCAGCGTGGAGTTTCCAGTGTGGGGGCTGCATTCAGACCATCACATTTAACATCTCTTTGTAAATCTTCTATGAATTTCTCGTAACATCTATTTTAGTCTGTTTTGACTTTTGGTTTCAACAACAGCTTGAGCCATAGAGTTCCAAGATTAATTATACATTTTGTACAAGGGTACCTCAACTTCACCACATCAGCTGTATACTTGCTGCTTGATATTCTTACTGGGTGGTCTTCCATCCATGTATTCTGAGAAATGGTGGACAATCATTTTTAATATACTTTTTTATTACATCTGTGATTTCACGGGCTTCAGTCTTTCTTCTCCCTCAGCCTTTGGAGGCAGAAGAAAAGTCCAAGTCACTTCAGCTTCCGCTCCACAAAAGCCACTCCCCATCTCCACTCATCCTCATCTTTCCCTCTGCTTTTTTGTGGGTTTTTTTGTTTGGTTTGGTTTTTTTTTCCCCTACTAGAACTTTTCTTTTTCCCTCCCAGAGAAAATAGGAATATCAAACATCCCTTTGCTTCCCAGATTCACGACTGGTAACAGTCAGACTGGTTATCAGTAGGTTGATTGTGTGACCTGCAGAAGTCCATGTCTGCTAAGCTTTCACAGGCTGGAACTGAATAGCCATTAAATAAGACCAGTGAGGTTTTTTGCAAATACTTTTAAATATTGTGTTGCATTATTTAAAATGTATATATCTTTGTGCCAAAAATATGTGTTCTAGCCCTACTGGAATACCTATCATGACCTTCTAACCAATTTGTCATGCCAGAAGGTAACCTTTTTTTTTTTTCCTGGCAGGTGAGGTTGGAGAAAAAATGTATGTATATTTATTTCCTAGAACAGATCCTTTGACTTGTGTATGATCTTATGCAGAAAGGAAAAGAAAGCTGAAGGAAGAAGCCAATTCATTTTCATCTGAATTTTACATCAATAATTACACAAAATATAGAATTCTTTCCTACCACCTAATAGAAATAAAATGGGCTGATAGATAACAGACTGACAGTTATTGCATGTGTACTGCCTTTCAGTGTAATTCATTTATTATTTTTTAGGTAATAGCAGCCTATACTGTTCTACTTACTCAATTTTATTGCTTTTGCTATATTACCTTTTCAAACACAGAACTACAGGTAAACCAAATGTAACTATTCATCAACGCCACGAAGTGTCATTTATAACGTCAAAGCGATCACAGCTAATGCATCGGTTAATCCCATACCTCCTCTGACGGAGGCTTCCTGTACAACTACACAGCCTGGTTTTACCATTTGAAAAGAAATTGGATAACCTTTGAGATAAATTTTCCTGCCCTATATGAGAAGGTTGAAATACCCTTGCATTTAAATACTTTATGCCCTGTACTCCCTTTATGTCTTGAACACAAATCTTAGAGCTTTTTTAAAGCAGGGTATGACACTTAGTCCACTCATCTGATCAGTAGGTGTGCGCAATGATAAATTACATACATTTGGCAGTAGTTCAGTTACTTCAGACTCTAGTTTCTTCAAGACTCAGACAAATGTCATCTGGGCTTTGTCATTTCATTTCCTTTTTTTACTTGCACATCTTAGTAACTGCCGGTGTCTTGCCTTCCTTATTTATAAAGGGTAAAGCTCAGGCTGCTTTTTGCTAGTCCCATCTTTCTAGAATCATTTACCTCTGCTGCTGTTTTCTTAATTAAAAAACAGAATGTATTTCTCTGGTAATGGAAGTGAAGTAAGGGCATTAGCATTAATACTGCTCCACATTTTGCTTCTTACTTAAATGCATCAGTCTGCTTCAAATTTAAAAAGATGAGTAAGATCAGTAAAGCTGGAAAACAGGTAGAACTGAGTCTAAACCTTTACACTGAATTTGAGTCTCTTTCTACAGCTATGGACCCAGAAGGAATCCCAAATCTCCGTGAACTCTGTTGCAGGTCTGGTGAGAAGTCAGCGTTGAACACTCTGAGGTCTGTATTTACTTGGTGAACCAACCTGTGCTGGAGACGGTAAAGAGCATTTCTTCTCATGGTTCCTCTGAATGCTGTTCAACTACGCGCGTGCTGGAATTGGCGTTCACATCTCTGCTCAGCACCAGTTAGCGATGGCAAAAATCATATTCCAGAGTTGGTTTTGGTTTGAGGATGAGGATGATCAAAAGGACACAGGCACTTTTGGATGCAAAGCACTCGTGATGCAAGAAAATATTTGGGAAAATCCTTTTTGCTCTGAATTTAAATTGCTCTTATCCGGATGCATCTATATTTGGCATTACCAGAGAATTAATTTTGTCATCAAGCCATTTCTCCATGTTTGATAAAATTTCATTTCAGAAATAAAGGATTTATAGCTTACTTTCCCTCAATGCACATTATCATTTATATAACTGACAGCTTCAGTTGTTAAAAGCAGTACATGAGGTTTTTTCCAATAAAGGGCTCACATCTTTCTGACATTTATTACAAGTTTATTACTTCTATATCCTTCTCAGTGAAGCTGTTTCATTCATTGTGGGAGTGTCTGAAGTACAGATTTTTCATTACCTGTGACTTACCATTAATTTTAGGCCAGAAGTGGTTTCATTTTCACTGGTGGCTAAAAACAGGAAGGACATAAAACCTCATGAAGTCAATTAAGCTGAGAAAACTCATCTGGGATGGAAGGGGAAGGTTAAGGTATGGGTTTTTTCCCAGGTGATATGTGTGCCTCCTCACAGCAGAGAGAAGGTGGGTTAGTCACTCTCTTGATTTACTTTAGAATAAAAATCACTGCCTAGAAGATTAAGCAAACTGGTTATGCGATACAGAATGTTTTCGCTTCTGCATCACCATTGTGGTGATTATATTAAGACAACAGAGTCCTTAACTGAGTGCTTAACTGAGGATCATCCTTTGTCCCAGGTAAATCAAATTCTAAAGGACATTTCTGTATCTGCACATGGATGCTAAAATCGGACTGCGTACTCACCTGCGGAGGAAGTGCCAGCTGGTCGCAGTGCCAGAGAATGGTCCTAGGCAAGTTTAATGTATTAATACAGATGAAGCCTTGAGGAGCGTTCCTCCAAGTCCTATGCTCGTGGTAAAGGTCCTCAAAAAATCAGCATACGTAACTGCTTCTGTTGGGGGACCACAGTTGCAATCCTAGCCCCTTAGATCACAGAGCTGAGCTAGTTTAATATTTTTTCCCTTATGCAGGACAGGATCTGGTCCTCTCTCTAGAAATGTATCAAATTTCCATATTTGTAATACTTGCTGTTGATTCTCGACAAAGTTTTAGGTGTCAGATAAAGATCTGCCACGTTGCCAAAGCTCAGTAACAATTTTGATCACGTCCACTCTAATCATTTCTCCAGCTTGTTCATAGTAAAACTTACATGATAAATGACGACATCATTTTAGTAAAACTCAGTTTTCTTTGTCAATTCGATTTATCTTTCCCCTTCAAATGATCTCCTCTTTTAAAATTAAAACTTCTGTTACCAGCATTATCCTATCAATTGTTTTGGGGTTTTTTCCCTTAATCTATGCTTCCAATCTCTATCTGCATGAAGGGCAAATTGTACTTCACAATCTTATATAGAAACGATGCTTTATGAATATTGGAAGTCATATAGCTTTCTTATTAGAAATAAAAAGTTTCTTGAATTCACACCATACAACTGCCTTTGGAATTTCAGCATGTGTTCTCTTGGAAACCTCAGAGGCGTTGATCAGAGAGATTACTGTCTTTCTGGTCTCAGAGGAAAAATAATTTTTACAAACTCAATTAGAGTTCTTGAAAGTAAAGGAAAACCATTAGAAATGGCAGTCTTGAATAGAAAACATGAAATGCTAACAGGATTTTGATCTAGCTGTGCGCACGTCCTGCTTGAAACAACTCGTAAGCCACAAGAGAAATAATTCACACAGGGAAAAGGGAGGTTGGCAAACCCAGGCACCTCTAAGTTACTCCCTTGACAGTGAGTGAGGAAGTTTTATCTTCCTTTGAGATGGCAGTGGCTAAATGTAGTTCTCTGTATTATTTTTCTTATTTTTGTTTCATGTGTGGAATTGCATATCTGTAACTCGGAAGTAAAATGAGCATTCTTTTTAAAACTGAGACCACTTTTCCTTTAACTGAGAACCAAATGGTACTCTAAATGCACCAAAAAAAAGGTATCAATAGGCAGATAAATACCACATTATAATTGGGAGGTGTTTCGGGCTGACACTGCCTAGGAGGTATCGTTTTGTCTGGTCTAGTAGACTTTTTCTGAGCATCTTTTTTCGATTGGACTTCACACAAAACTCAGAGGGCACCGTTGCCTGCTGCCTGCTTTCAACCCAGCGGGGCAGTGCATAAATCATTCATCAGAAGTGTGGAAAACCTGTAAATAATTATCAGCTCTGCTCAAGGAGGCCTGAATTTGTATGTTTGGTCTCCCAGGTGTGAGCTGCATGTAGACAGTCTGCCAGCAAGCGAGGCCTACAGGTCGCTTTAGAGCTGAGCTTTCTGCAATATCCCTGCTTGTACAGCTCCGCATTGTAGGAAGTAGTGTATTCCCAGCCTCAGGAGGTGGCAGGTTAGTTATCTGCTGCAGGCAGAGGGACACAGAGGTCTAGAAACCCTGCTTTTACATGCTGCTGCTGCTGCATGCAGAGAGTAGTGTGTCGCATTACAGATTTGGTCAGTCCAAGGGTAGTGGTCTCTGTGCTGCATCCCCCCATGTCCCTGGACATGCCAGCAGTGGACGGTAATTTCACACCACTTCAAGTGAGCAGGCCTGGGTCCAGGTCCCTGCTCTAAAGGCTATTTAATGGGAGAAAATTAAACATTGATTGGAGGCAGGCTTAGGAACCCACTATCCACAACATCACCCTACCTTCTTTCTGGCCCAATTAATACTTAATGATTCTGTACAAAGTGATACGGCTTTAATAGGACGGACTGAGAGAAATTTCCTTCCTGCCTCATTAGCCAGCAGTCTCCCAAGCTCTCACGGGAAATGGGAGCTGCAGGTTGAAGTTCTTTTAAGCAGAGCAGGAAATTAAATCCAAGTCCTCACATCCTGTGTGGGCACTGCAGCCACTGAACCGGGACTGCACCAGAGGTGCCAGTGGCACCTCCTCTCCCTGCCAAAGGCACACCACCAAATACTTGATGGAACTCACAGCAAATTCTCCATTGCATCGTGTATAAGCATGTTAGTATGTGCTAAACATTGTGTTCTTAATTTCCAGACTAAATTTCATGGAATGTGATTTGAGAAAAACACAGTGTATTTTAATCAGAATTATTCACCTGAAGTAGCTGTTAGATATTTATGGCATTAATTCAGGCTTAATGGCTTTCTGCCTAGGGAAATCTTTCATTTTAATAACACATAGATGACATCCAAGGGTGACCTCATTCATATTTGGAAAACAGATATTCTATATACAGTGTTTTCTGGGGGTTAGTTTTGCTTCTGTCAGTAACTGCTGCCACATTTTAAATGAGATATCACATTTTCATATGCATAATAGTGGCCAACAATCTTTTTGGCTCAAAAATAAACCGCAAATGTTCTTACTTACAAATAAATGAACAGTCATTACCCATCGTGGTGTAAACTTGGTGTCTCACAACACATTTGCATTTACTTTGTTGAAAGGCAGAGGGGTTTGGCCTTGGTACCTACAACAATAACAGAAATATTACTTTTAAAGAAATGAAGTGTACTATAAAAGGAAAAACTAGATTTCCCTTTGTAAGTACTTTTTCTGAATGTTTTCCTGAGGCATTACCCAAGTGTTATTTATATTGCTTGCAGAATTTCCCATGTTAAAAAAATGCATTCATTTGGTTTAATTTTGCAAGGCATTATATGAATCCATCTGAAACTGTGCAGTTCATTGAAATCTTTCTTGCAGTGGGAAAATGCCACCCACACCTCAGGAGAGCATCTGCTGTGTTGTAGTCAGCCTCCCAGTAATGTTCAAACTTGGAAGAGGCTTAATTGCCTCCTTCCATGCTGCTGTCAAAATTTCGCACATGACAGAACGTACTAGGTCGCTATCAACCATTAACTTCTTCCTACCTCAGTTAAGGTTTGTAACTCCACCAAAAGAAATAGCATAGCTTTCTCCTGCTTCTCTGCATACACTGAAAAGGACGACGTGTTCATGCGTAGGTTCGCTCATCCTGAAGCAGCACGTAGCTAAGAAGGAGTTAAATTTCAAGCGTAGTGGTGTACTGTGGGTTAAAATAAATCTTGAGTCTGCATAATAAAAGGATTTTAAAAAGTTGAGTTCTGTGACAGTGCTAATTTGTGAACAGCTGCACAATTCTAAGCTCATTTATTTCAGATTTTCTAGTAGAATTATGCTGCTGAAAGGGGAAAACCTTTCTAATTAAATTCTTACAGAACAGGGTGCATTATTTACAACTAAGAATGGGTTAGTTTCAGACTTTTTCTTCTTATTCATCAATAATTAAAGTCAGAGAATGGTTTCAACATATTGACATCATCTGAAATTGTTCTATTTTATGTGAACATAAAGCAGCATATAAATTGTTTACAAACTTCTCCTTATTAGGAATACTTCAGAGAATTTGAAACCACAGATTTAATACTTGCAATAGCCATAGATGAATACCTCGGGTTCTTCTAACTACTCCCGCTTCCCAATTTACATAGTTAACGTGATACAGAGACAGCCTGTAGGGTAGGCGCCAGGCTGCATTCAGCTGGCACCTCTCAACACCAGCAAAAGCAACTGTAATTCTAGGGAATGCATTCGGGTAGAAGATAGATCTACTGGTATGGAATCAAGCCAAACTTTGTGGATTTATTGGGTTTTGTGGCAAAACAGGCCTTTGTGAAACTGTGCCACTCATCTGCTCGCTCGCATCCTCCGGTTAGGTTTTCTGCTGCTGGTATCATACTCTAAAAAACTGAGACCCTTCTGGGGTTTTTATTCCAGTTGTTCCTTCCTTTTAAGATGAATCTATCTATTTTTCACTGACATTGCAGAATCTCAAGGTGTTTTTTTCCTTCCTCTGGTATCAGCCCCGTCAATATTTTCCTTCCTGCAGTCATTAGACTCCCACTACAACCAATTAATCCTGGCCATATTCTTTTTGTTGATCAGTTCTGATTTGAAGGAATGTTGTTTGCATCTGAACTCAAAATATGATTTCCTACTGCAAAGCTGTAACATCGTTCATTCATTTTTAATGCTTTTTGTCAATTTGTCTTTTTTTGGGGAGACAGCAGAGACATTTATACATGTAGAAGCAAAATAACCCAATCTGATCTCGTTACTCTGTGCTTACCAAAATGAAAATGCTGGGAGAGGAAATGCTCTCAAATGTCTCTGAATATGTAAAAGATAATTTAATGTTTCATTTCTCATAATTTTTGCAAGCCTTTTGCATCATATGCATCCTATTGTCAAATTCCTTCTTCTCTCCCCAGCTGTTCTGCCAATTACAAGAACACTGCATGTTATGACAAATTTATGAAGACTTCTTCCACAAATATCATTCCTTACTTGATTTTTGAGATTAGCATTTCACACCATGTCCTTATCAACTTACTTTCTCTTTTTTCAGTCTTTGAGGGTTATTGATGTTTTCTCTCTTTTTTCTCAATACTCCTTTTTTTTTTTTTCATTTTGTAAAGGGAAAGTATTAACATGATTTGTGGTACCTCTGATTTCCCTATTACATATCTCTGAAAAATAATTATCATTTGGAAAATGTATTCACTTGAAAGAAAATTATTCCAGTCCTCTTTGAATTTCATTGTGGTGTTTTCTTTCACTGACCAACTTTTAAAGATTTTGTTTATCTTGCACACTGAAGCAGATAATTTGTCAAAATACACCACCTTAGTCATAACAAACATCCAAGTTTCTCTCTTAATCTTCTTTACTCTTCCAGGTGTATTCTCCCTTATGACTGCATAGTTTGACAACAGCATCTAAATTTTATCTCTGCTATCTTTTTTTTTTATTCTATGACTGCATGATTTCAACACAAATAAACCCTGATTCAATCTCTGGTTAAACTCATCTTCTAATTGGCAGAAGGTCTTCAGGTAGCATAGTTACCTGAGCAAGCTTTTAACACAGCAGCTGTGTTAGGATTCTTAACCTCTGCGCTCAGGAAGTTCGTGATGATGTTCCTTCTTTCTTGTTGCAGGTTTTAGGCATAAAAAGGAACCAGGTCAAGAAATGAATTAGTGAGACTGTGGCATTAATCCTCCACTTCCCTCAAGACTTTAAAGAAGATTTTGTTGATATTTTAGCAGTCAACAGGTATGGAGTTAACATTATCAGTTTTCTTTTGAGTTAGAAGTACAGAAAAAGGTTCTAGCATTATACTCCCATTCTCGCACAGGAGTGACACTTAGTGGGGTACCATTGCTCTAGATTATTTATATTGTTAAATTCACACATTCTGTAGAAGCTGCTTGATGCTTCATGTTGTTCTGAAACACAGTCTATGTAAGCTATTGATCTTATAGCCATGAAACTGCCATCAGGAGTTCATTGTAGTTGGTGACTCTAGCCACTAAGTCTAGCAGAGTCTACTTTACTGGAGAGCTCCTGAAAATCTCTTCAGCATGGTATCACTGAGCAAAAACAGTCGAAGCTTGTGGATGTCTAAAATGCTAGGCTGGTGCAAGTTACTAATGAAATAAAAGCCTAACAATAAAGGACAAACTAGCAGATGTCTGGTAGAAATACGTGTAACTTACTCTGAGGTGAAGACCTAAGTAGATACATTCCACTAAGTATCACCTGAGTATGACTTTGAAGAGAAGAAAAAAAGATGCTTCAACATACTGTGTTATCCAAGGAGACCGTTTTAATCTGATGTTTCTGGTCCTTTGCTGGACAGGAGTAAGGAGATAAAGGAGAATTAAAAATGGGTCTTAAAATGCTAAAGCAATAATAGTGACTGGTGCATTCTTTTGTCACATTTTATAGATGTTTCCATAAAAAAAATGTAACATTATTAAATAAAATTATGCAGACATTAACTACAGTGTATGTCTATCTAATGACTCAATTTCTCCCTCATTTACTGCTTTAACCACAGCAGTACAGTTAAAGGGTAGCGTTCTGGACAAAGCTGAGGAAACCAGTCATTAACACGATACCCTACTGTGCATTCATAATGTTACAGCTTATCCTGCTTGAGTAATAAATTTGTAATGCCTCTATTATGCAAGACTAATTCAGTCTGCACTGGCCATGTCCTTATTTCAGTATTCAGAGAAAGAAAGGAAGAAATCAGCACATCACTTCCGACCCAAGTAACCATGTTAATAGACAGCCTGTGTGAAGTCTCTTGTTCTTGTAAAATTACTAAAAGCACTTGTTTTGTGGTGTGTCTGTAGTGCACACAGAGTGCTTCTCCACTGTGCAGCTCCATGCACAAGTCCTGACAGAAATGCGACCATTTCAGCTTGCAGTACAGGGCTATTTGGAGCTATTGGTGCCAACTCAGGAATTTCTGCGGCACACTATGGGAAAGTACACAGCCTTGCAGGAGCCTACGTTGTCTGGAAATCAATGGTTTGGGCTTCTAAGTCACTCAATGTTTTTGTTCTTGAGTGACCCCAGTCCTCTACCAGCTGGCCATATGGGCCTGTTCATAAGCATTCTCAGAAAAAAAGGAGAAAATAAGACATTTTCCTGCCAAGATAGAGGACAAGAAGATGGACAAAATATAAACAAGTTCTTGGACATATGGCTGCTGTTTGCTGGGCTACAGATACAGCATGCTCACTGTCAGCAAAGGCTGGGCAGCTACATCACTGGAAGCTTCACAGATGCAGAACAGCTAAGTGTTTCAAAGCCAAGTGTTTCAAAAAGCCTAGTGTAGCCCATTGTGTAGAGAACTCTTATGTAGCCGTATGTAGAGGTTCACAAAAGCTAACGGTAGCGTAACGAAGTTGAGATCCTTTGGCTTGCTCCGTGGCCACCGCAAGTAAATCAGGGCAGCCAAGGTTCCTGCTCCAGCGCCCTCTCTGGAGAGGCCTCTCTCAATTGACTTTACAGGGAGCTTTGCCAGATGTGTTGTGAGGCTGAGGCTACTTTAACTTTTAGAGTATCCTCCTGTAGGCAATGCCAGAGCTCTGAAGATTGTTGCAATTAAATCCTCAGGCTGCTAAACTCTGCATTGCACTGTGGAGGGAGGAACCAGTGAAACTGGCCAAGGTAATATACATGCAGACAAACAGTGGCACTTTGGGGATAGAATTAAGTAGATATATAACTACTATTGGCAATGTACTTTTTAAAGTGCTCTACATAGATAGATTCTGCAAGCACAGAGGTCAAATGAAGTCAGATGATGCAGGTGTCTGATGAACGAAATTTTATAGTTTTAAGAAAAAAAATGCTGTATTCATGTTTAGTATATCAACCAAAACAACAAAACCTATACATTTTTTAGTGGTTATTATGTTTTATGAATTAAGAAGGAGCTGTAATGGGAAATGTATCACTTTGGCATCAGCATGACTATCGTAATAATGTGAGAAACAGTGATAGTGGTTTTATATTATGCAATAACTGTTAACTTTTTACATGATCTACATGGGTTAACTTGAAAAATAATTAATGCTAGAAAGCCAAGGTTACTGCCATTTGCAGAGGTTTTCATTTTTAAGAAATAACTTTTGCATTGGCAGTTGCTATAATAAGAGATTATTTGGTGTATGTTCTATAGAGGTCCATGTGCGTGCCCCAGTGTTTTTCTGGGTGGGGTCCATGAAGAAGAGAAACATCACAGGGATAAAACAGGATAGGCAAGATCGATCTAATGCCATGTTATTGTAGATGCAAAGTGAGAATAAATGAATAATTATAAGGACCTCTTGCTGAAGCAACTCTGCTATTTCCTTTTGATCGGGCAGTTAAACATGTAATAGTACCCTGAATTATCCGCAATAAGTTCTTTCCTTCCTCTAACTTTCTTTCCCATAATATGCTTTTGAGCTTTAATTGAAATTTTGGTTTTGCTTCCCTTTTCTCACATGCACAGCTATTGTAAAGTAAAATTTCTTTTCAGTTTTCTTGACTCGGACTGGCAAAGTCCTTCTTTCTCCTGAACTGCTTACCCTTGTACTTTCTTGTGCCAAAACAGAGACTCTGCTTACATGCTGAGAACAGTGCTTAGATCTGAGTGTCCGTATGAAACACCTGGTAGGCGGCACACCTTATTTGTATGGGAAGATACAAGCTGAGATTTCACTGACAACTTCATTTACGAAAAGTTATTTGTTCACCCAAATATCTGGAGCAATCTTCACTTCCGATCATCATCCTCACAACAGATTTTGCTTAGCCATTTGTGAAAATTGATGTTAAAGAGAAATATTACAAAAATATCTTCATCAGTTTTTAAAAAAGGTCTGCTTCTAGTTTCAAATTTCCACCCAGGAACAAGATATTTTTCTTAACTGAAGACAGAAGAGTTAGAGATGTGCCAGTCATGGATAGCATTTTAGTAAAAGACTAAATAAAGATTTAATATACCAGTTCTAGCTATTTAATATATAACCATTTTTCTAATACTACACTAAGTTTGTAATGGATTTTCACATCTTAAGAATGTCTGTTTTGCAGGAGGCAATAAAGCAACTGATTTATTTGTGGAAGGAAGCTATGATGTCTTTATTGGGTCTAATGTAATGTTTTAGTAGTACAGCAGTTAACTTGCCGGTTTTGTTTCTGAAACTTTTCCAAGTACTTCATGTTTACACAACAGACCTCAGTAAAAACTGTACCGTATGAAAAAACCCAAAACCTTTTTTTATTAAAAGACAGGCATTAAGAAATACTCAAAGTAGCAGGAGTATGACAAAAGTTCTTTATCCTTTACAATAGAGAATGGAACCACAGAGGTTATCGTGCCAACAGCACAAAAGATGTGGCAGAGATTTTTTTTTTTTTTTTTTTTGCTTTCAAAGCTGTGTAAGTAATAAACTCTGGTAGTTAAAACGTAGGATGTAACAGATGAGCTAAGAGAGAATGCAAAGATCAGACAGTCAAAGATATAAAAACTTTAATTATCTCAGAAGCAGGCAAGCTGCAAGAGAGCAAGTGGATAGGCTTAGCCACAAGGGTATAAAGAAAGTAATTTTGTAGGATAAAGACTCTCTTGAAAAGCTAAAATATTTATCTGTACAGGTTTTTATTGTAGAAGAAACAGGAGAGAGATCTTTTCTTCAAATGTAACAAAAGGTAGACTATCACAGTCAGAGAAACGTCAAAAGTAAAAGAGCAGAGGTCAGATCAAACTGGCCGAATTAGAGTGCTACGTAACTCCGTGGCCAAGTAGTGCTTTTCTAAGAGATCTGCAAGAACCTAGGGATTTACAGATAAAAAGCTGGTAATATAACCTGAAGTATAAATTAAAAATAATGTTGTAGAACAACTAAGCTTTATACTTGAAAGCTTCTGGCCAAATCATCTTACATTTACATCAAATACTTCTCTCTAAATGAAAGTGTTTCTAGAACATCAGCAAAACAGATGATAATAAAGAATATCCAGATTATCTTGGGTTTTTCAACGGACAAAATTCTTCAGAAGTACGCAAGAGACTAGTCACAGAGGTGAAGACTACCTCAGAGAGGAAGAGTAAGAAGTCTCTAGGTATTTAAGTAAGCACAGCAATTTAGGAGAATGGCAGACCAAATTCAGTTGATAAATACATGTTCTGAGAAGCATAGCCTGGACACTGATGAAACCTTCTGTTATTCTCAGGAGACAGACCTGGATGCCATTGCGCACAGATCTCTGAAGTACTCCATACTAATGCCCAGTATTACCATGACACAGACTATGAAATCTTTAAAAATACAACAGAGGTAGCAGAACGGTCAGGGTAGACAGCACAACTAGAAAGAAAAATGGCATGTGCAGACACCAGGAACTATTTAGCCCAGAGCTCATGTCAGCTCTAAAGGAGGCATGTTCAAAATATATATATAACAATGTAGAGACAGGCAGGTACCTTCCCTTGGTACTTGTGCTGTTTTCATCTCTCAAAGACAGACCAACGATGTTTTGAAAGAAGGAACAGCCTGTGAAAGCTGTCCCACAAAACTGCCCAAAATGAACGGGAAAGAACGAACATGTGCTTAACCCCTTTCACCAATACTCATTTAAAATACCACATTTTGAAGTGTTCAGATAATACAAATCAAAAGTAAGTGGTGTCCAAATCTTGGATCATGTTTCTAAAACCAGTGTTGCTAAGGTCTGATTAGCCATTAGCTAGGCTTGCCTCCAGCTGCAGACAAACTCTTCAGATTTTTGGCTTTCCTTGACATAAATATCAACTCAGTAGAAACTCTAGCATACCCAAAATTCAGTTAAGATCATCATCTGCTATCTGAACAAGAGAGTTTGTTTTCTTCATCTGCATACTGAGGGTAATATTCATCTTGTGAAACTTTCTATTTAAAGTTTACAAGAATGCAATTATCAAGCACGGTCACCGTAATTCAGAGATTGTCTTAGGTTGTAGAGAATGTGACCAAAGCCTAGGAAGGAAATTTACAGGACGGATACTGGATGAGTTTAAGCTACTTGGTTTACCCTTCATCTCGCAGAAAGGTTGATAGCTCCCAAATTGGTTGGCATTCAAGTGATAGACTTAATGGCCATCTGTTTAGGGACTCACTATTTACTTCTCTCAGCTATATGGATGTATGCCAGAAACAAAAGGGTTTGAGATTAGCTTATAAGAGAAGCAGAGAGTTTTTTAGCTGCACAGTTTTAAATCTTAAGATCTTTCCAATAACCTTTTCTGAGCCAAACATGGGATGAAGTAGAGTGAATAGACGCGTGATTACAGACACCGATATTCAAAAGCACGTCAAAATGACTACATAGAAGAAATTTAACCAACATGACACTCAAGACAAAACAAGAATAATTCACTGATGGCTGGGGAAAACAACTGAAGAGAACAAAATAAAGCAAATCAATCTTTTCAACAATGATGTGGCGTAAATGTTTTAGGTTGAAATGTATCTTTGTACATCTGTGATGCATACTACAATCCCTGGTTGTAACATGCTTCCAGATCACCATAAATACTAATCCCCGAGTTGCATAGTACAACTTTAAAGTTTAATTTGAATCCTATGGAATAAAACGCATTTCTGCTCATTTTGCCGTTCCTGCATCATTGTATCATTACTACTGAGCCTAGCTGGGCCTTATTTTCTGTAAAACAGGCCAAAAAAGAACAACTTTATATTTGGAAAAAATAAAAGGTGGACATTGCAGCATGTGGACAAGGCAGCTGAGAAGAGCAGCATTCAGAGTCACAGCTCACATGGCAGAGCTCTTCGTTTATCATCCACTACACCTGGTGTCGGGGCTGAAGACCTTTCTGAACCACATACCTCCATGCCGAACATTTACACAGAGAACCACCAATGCATATTTGCAATTAAATGAAACGTAAAGCCAAAAGTAAGTGTGTTTTTTTTTTTATTTTCAACGCCTGTATTTAGAAAATGAAATATGGAAAAGAGCTAAAAGAAAAATACTACCAGCGATGACAAAGTGACAACTAAAATAATGATAGTCAGGGACACACTACTATATTTAAAGTCTGTGAAATGGTTATTGCTGATCATTTTGACTGGTGCCTGCTTTCTGTGCCTTGCTGGAGAACATGAATGCTTACAAATAGCTTCCTTTACGCACACAGAGTGTTTCTTGCTTGCTTGTTCAGCCTGTTACATTAGTCTAAAGTACTTGTGCTCCAGCGTATTCTGGTGTTGTGACTGCAGTGCCATGGTTATGGTTGAGAAGGCATTTAATTCTAGTTCTGTGTTTTCAGGAGCTTAACATCATCTAAACAAATTACATTTTGGACGCAAATTTCTGTGCCTGTTCTGAACCCAGAATGAGCTACCTGTTATGTCCAAACTCTGCTACAGCTGTGGTGGCTAAGAAATTTTTATTCCCCACGTTTTGAAAGCACTTATGGGAATATTTTTGCCTATCGGTATGCATACTTTTTAATCATTTGAACTTAAAAGCATGACACTAATTTTCAGTTGCTGCCTGTGTACATGAAAACATATCTGACTGCAAAGCGTAGGGGATTTTACAGAAGGTAAAAAAAGAGCGGCACACGTGCCGAGTGACACATGCCACTCTGCAGTTCCAGACATTGCAGTGAGCATGCACAGGTCTATGTGCCCATAACTTAGTGTTTTCACAAATTGCCGGTGGCGTGATTGTCCTGCTTCAACTCAACTCTTCTTCCTTCCCTTAGCAAAACAAGCACATGGAGGAAAGACAGGGCAAAAGTTAAGGGGCTGTGCAGGGGCCTCACTGCAGTTCCTCACATTTCCATAGATTTCACATGCAACTCTGACAAGTCATTTAGCAGCAGGTGGAAGGGTGGCCCACAAAGCTAGGTTTAGGAATGGAGGGAGAAAAGATCTAGCAAAACATCTCAGAGTACTTTCCATCATCTACAGGAAAAATCCAGGAACACTACCCCCTGCGGGCCATGGCTGACCTTTGGGAATACTCCTTTTAAGTACTTTTCCCTTCCCTGTAAAACAGAGACAATAGCACTTTCTTACCCACAGGTGCAAGAGTAAATACAATAAAAGATTTAAGTACTCATTATACAGTCTGACATACATATATGCTTTTCAGGCATTGCCAGGACTTACTGCCCACCAACTTGTCTACAAGTTTGCAGTCAGAAAATATGTCAAAGGTGTAAGAGAGTAATTTAGTCTCCACGACATGCCCGTTCAGACACTGGATTCATTTCCAACTCTGAGATTTGATTTCACATAGGGTAGGATTAAAAAAAAAAAGAGATCTGCTGCACTGTAGAAGGAGAGCCGTCGATATACACAGGGTCTGTTCAATTCAAATAGTTCTATATATGGAAACTTCTGCAGTAGCTGATGATGAAGTTAAACAATAAAGCAATGTAAGCAGAGAATTTGAGCAACAGGCATATTAGATAATGTATGGACTATATGATATAGAGAGTATTAGTGGGCTAGTAGTAGTATAAAATGGAAAAATGCAAACTGTCCTTTACTGCAGTGTATTTTGATAACATGGCAATGGAGAGTAGGACAGCTTAGCAAAACTGTTACCAACTCTGATAGTGTCTTGCTGAATCATTCATCCCTTCAAAAGAATATAGAATTTTCTTGCAAAATGAATATATTACATCGCCCTCATGTTTAACTAGATGGAACTGAAGCTGAATAGTGAACAAAATGTAAACACTTCTTGATCTATTCAGTAGCTACTGGGTCTGACTGAAAAAAAAATTGGAAATCTTTTAGTATGCTGCAAGAATGTTTGGCGACTGATATTTCAGTGCTATACTAGAACCAGATAGCCAGTTGTTAGCTTTCCCATAAATATCTAGCTTAAAATGGCTAGATACTGATAATTGTATGTGGGTTCTTTGTTTTCTTCTGTGCAAAGGTACTCAGAGACACTTGAAAGATATTTTACTGGATATAAAATAAAAAACTAGACCAAGTCCCCAAATGGTACGTCTGAAATCCTTAAGGGAAACAGAATGGAGTAATAAAGAGGGAAATTTAATCATTTGAAACCTGTTTGCATGTGGCACAGACTGCAGATATGTTACAGAGTCACAGCTGTAGAAATTGCACGGAGGGTAGCTAGGAGTCAATAGAATTTACTGTATTTAGTTATTAGTTTTTTGTAAATGTTAACAGAGGTGTTGAAAAATGCCTATTATGCCTAAAATGCCTATTAAATCAAAACTTACCAGAACGTACAAGAAAACCCATACTGCAGACGTGAAACAATGTAGATGTTGATTTCCTTTAAGTATACAACATATTATTAAAAAATTCATCACTAAATTAATTCCACATACGGTAGCCAGTAGGCTGTTCTGCATCGCTTGGTACTTATTCTTGTTTTCTACAATTCTGTAACAGCATATGTGGTTTTATAACTATGGTGATAAACAGCACGGTAATATTCATAAACATTTTCAAACAAGTATCTACCATGATTTAATTTTGATAAATCGGAAATTTTCAGAACACCAGAAGGATTTGGGGATACTGCTCACTAATGATCATTTTCTAAAATTAGTTGGAGAAGTCTTGCGGTTTGGGGTCATCTTGGCATCCAGTACAAACACACGTATCGTACGAGGTCCGCTCCCTATCACGGCAATTCGTGCCATCTCTCCAATACCACCGCAGTGGTAATTGCTCCTGGAGATACCACAATGACACCTGAAACACTCAGCCCAACTACATAACCGTAAACTTTTGCCTATGCAGAAGCCCATGAAATCATATTTATACTATTTAAATAGGTCCAAAGCATATGAACAGAAAAAAACCCAAGAAAACTGTTTAAGGTTATCCACACCTAATACATATATGCAGATACAGTCATGTGCATACATGTGTATATGCATATAAACTGACTAATTGGGTATAAAATGGTAGTGCAAAAGAGCATTAGCAATGCAAGTTAAGAGCAGAAAAAATATATCCCAGAAATTTTCACTGAATCCCTGGAGTTCAACATTTTTGTCAAAATATCAACTTTTGAACATAGCAATAAAGCTTTAAAACGGGAGGCATTTTTACCAGCTTTTCTTGAGATGTGGTAATAAGACCCATGACCACCCCTGACATTACAAGTTGTACAAATGGCACCCACTTGACGTAGATTAGAATGCCAGAAATCACTCTCCAAATTTCCCTTTGCAGTTTCTCTGCAGGGGTTCATAGGGACAGAGAGCAGGAGGTCACGGACCTTCTGCCACCCCGCGCAATGTGCTCCACACGTGGTCTCATTTTTTCCCCAGAGTAACCGTAGGTATCTTATACCTTCATGGTACGAGGTGGTGTTGCTGCAGAGTGGTTGTGTTAGCCTAATGGTAGACAGTAAGTGGATAGTAATATCTCCAGCTACTGAGCAATCACAGAGAAACCAGGTTCAGTCAGTACCTGGAATGTCCTCAGAGCCGGTGAGGATACTTACTAATGGCTGTTCTGAAACAAAGAGGGCTTTTAGGACTGTTGGTCAAGAAAGCAGGGAATGTAAAGTTAAATTCCCACACAAAAAAACCTGATTTGGTTTCATGTCAAAACCACATATAGTCACCAAATTGTGAATGATCTTATGTTTGACACCATAGGTTATTCCAGGGCCATTTGTGATGTAGTCCTGCACAAAAAGGCCTTGCAAACCCAGTTGGATCTACTTCTTTTAAGCAAAAGCAGTAAATTTTTACTTAACTTGAAATACCAATGAGATATAAACAAAAGAGGAATAGAAGGTTGGATGAATACAGGCTGAAGAGAAAGACGATGACTGGGAGTAAACATTTTCATAAAGATATGAGGCAAACTGAACTGTAGATAACAGCTGTAGCAAGGAAAAGAAAATAGAAGGGAAAGAAAAGACAGACGTGCTCTCCAGAGAGGAAGAGATAACTGGCCAGTGGAGAGAAACGACACTGGGGAAGAAGGTAAAGACAAGTGAAGGGAAAAAAACACCCCACCATGATCTTCCAAAAACATGCCTTATCAGCCAGAGACAGAAAGGCTGTCTTTAGAAAAGAAACTCAGACATGAAGAAATTTCAGTAGGAGACAGAAATCCCCAAACACCTAACCTAGATAAGAAAACTGCAACTGAACATGAATGAGTCAGAACAGCAGACAACAAAAATAAAGACGAGAAAGAACTCTGCTGATCATTTCTTTTGACATTTTCAGTTAACGAATCTTAAACTTGGGCTAGCATATGGTTTCCAGTGTATTTTCTAAACCCTATGGAACCTATGGCAGAGCGTCTGGGTGGGAGGTGACAGATGACAGCACATCTTGGAGATCCCTTCTTAGTCCAGATTGTTAAATAAAATTAAGCTCTCCAAACAACTTCAGGTGCTCAGCACCCTTGTTGCTGGTAAATATTATTTTTTTTGCAGCACCTTTTAACAACTTCTCCAAAAAGTCTATGCTATAGCTGAAATTTTATCAGTCTGTATAAGCTTGGCCATGTCAAAGAAAACCAGAGCTAGCCAGATTCATATGTATAGATGGATTCCAAAGATCATAGAACCATTTAGGATGGAAAAGACTTAAGATCCTTGAGTCCAACCTTAATAAACAATTTTATAAGCAGCTTCTTGATGAAACAGTTTCATCAAGTGCATCAATCGTGCGATTGCAAGGCAAGGTTCTTCATCGTGTTACGAGTAGTGCCAGCCACATACCAGGCACACCTTACATGCATTTTATGACATGACTAAAGCACACGGTCAACATGTGACGGAGAGAGGCGTGAGCTGGGCAAACGGCCTCGCCATGTCACAGGACACGCTGGCCTTGGCATCACTGCACGGGAACAAGCACTTGAATTTTGGACGGGAGAGTTTAGTGCCACCCCTTACGCTTCTGAGCAATATAAAGCATTATAAACGCAATCCCAAAGAGGATGACCAAAGAAAAGACCGGCATAAATACTTCTGACCTTCTTTCCCAAATATAATACAGATGAAGTAGCACGGAGCGTGACCAGAAAGGTTGAGTTAATAAGCAGGAGTGAAACATCTGCACCAGGAAATGTTTCATCAGAGAAGACACAGAGCCAGGCTGCACAAAGGGTGAAGCAATTACCAAAATGTCAGGGCCACACAGCAAGCCAAAGCCGTAAGAATTTCTAACCTCGGTGGCTAGTTAAAAGGAGCGCTGCAGTTTTCTTGGAAACCGCGCCTTTTGGGACAGCTATCCCAGGGTCAGAGTGCAGTGTTCAGGAAGGAGACTTTCCAGCAACTGAAAAGTTCAAAATTTTCTTTGCCTGGATTTCAAACCCCAGTCCTGTTGGCGTACGGTATTTCAAGCAGAGGCTTGGGAACCGCAGCCACCTTACAGCGTCTCCCCAGGGTGGGCGACTTGAGCCGGCACACAGGGCTTTGGCACTGGCTGTAGAGAAGGAAGACGGTGCAAATTAGCCACCATCAGCTTTAATAAAAATATGCGTGTTAAAATACATTTGCTGTGGGATTATAGCAAGTTGGCAGTGCGGGTTTCAGCTGGGGGAATTTGGAGTATGTAAATCTATGGTAAGTACTCGCAGGGGCTGAGGGTGCTTCCCAGGCGTGGGCATTAGCGAGCAGCTCACCCTCGACCGAACTGCGTGTTGGGACAAGGCATGCAGGACTTGGCCATGCTACCTGATTGCCTTTTTCCTCAGCTGGACAACACAGGACTGTCTGCAAGGAAATAACAGAGCACACTTAGTCCAAAGCCAATAGGTAGTGTGCAAGGTATACTCCTACTACGTATGCAAGTATATATTTGTAAAATAAGCCACCTTTCTTTCACATTCCTTGCCCTTTCCAAGCTCTAGCAGATGGACTTGATTAAGATAATGTTGTTTTGCTTGGGAAATGGATACAACTATAAAAATGGATGGTTTGGAGAAGTTATAATGCAGATAAATTTTTTTGCAGTGCCTTAGAAAAAGCCATTAGATAAATACTTCTACCGCTTCTGTTTTATAACCCGTAAGCCATATTCTTACTAAAGAAACTATAAATTATTTCATGAAATGCAATTACAGAACATAGTGTTTGTGATACTGATTTGTGATCAGTAGAACAGGGCCATTCATCCTTCTACAAGACAACCTGAACAATAATGGTAAAAATCTAACAGCTTTCAACAATCGTGTATTTCTCAGAGGAGTGAATAATGTTTGAGAAATTCATCTGCAAGATCAACAGAGCCACTTAAATCACACCGAATCTTTCATCTAGGAAAGCAGAAGTTCCCTCAAATCCCATCACTTTTTACTGAAGTCAAAGGACTTCTCTGAATAATGAACACTAAAGCCATAAAACTTTAAAGATACACCTTTCCATGAACCCAATCCAGGTTAAAATTTGAAATTATTCAGACCTCACTTTCATATGGAAGAGGGATTTGGCAATGCATGTTATAAAGTCAGCTACCAACGAGGCAATCTAATAAAGCAAAGATTCGGTTAAGGCCATTTACCTGAACTCTTGTGGGGAGGCTCCAGGGAATATTTTGCAGATTCTGAACTGTGCCCACATGCATCAGCGAGGAGAGCTTTTTCAAATATATATAATGTGCTTATTTTACCTTATTTTTATGAAGGCTAGCACAAAGCATGTTTAGGATTGGTAACTTTGACTTGCTTGTTCACAAAGCCATATTATGAAACAGAAGGTATTTTCAAGAGAAATAAAAATTCTTGCAGGAATTGCTTAGCTAAAAAGAAACAGATTATGCAGGTTTTTTTCCATTAAGCCAGAGCAAACCCGGTCAAGATTTAGCTTTAAAACTGCATGACAGTTTTACTATAAGTTTTTCTTGCAGAAAGATACATAGGAAAAAACCTTTTCAGGCAACGCTGTACTATGGATTGCTTGACTAGATTCACTATGCAGCAAGTAATTTTGAACAAATAAATCCATCCCTGCCCTAAAATGAGATCTGCGTTTTCCAGACATGTTTTTTCACCATGCATTGTTTGACCCAGTTCAGCAGTACATGGGACCTGCTCCCCTGCCACTTCCACAGCAGTAAAAAGCTTCTCAGTGCAGAGCTCAATTCACTAGATGTTAAAAAAATAAACAGGCTGCCTTTGTGAAGTGTTCTCCTGCTGGAGGCATCCTCCTCCCCAGGAGTCTGAGCAAGGTGCTGCTGTCCATCGCTGCAGCTCGAGGCGGTGGGTTGTCTCTCTCGACCTCGCTGGTACATGAAAGCTTCTCCGACTCTGTGCTGGTTTTGGAGTCAAGCATCTCACTCGCTCCCCTGATAAAAGACCACTTATACTGAGCTTGCCTTTTCAGGGATCCTTGGAAACTGTCTACTTGGAGACTGCTTGAGTCCAAATCCAGGGGGGTTAATCCACCTGCCCTACCCTTTCTTCCCAGGTCACTCGGGACCACTTCAGTTCCTCATCCTAAAGCTCCCTTGACCCCGTTTGCTGCCACGGCTCTAATAAGGGGTGGAAATGCTGGGCGTTGAGCCCCTGAAGCCACGTGCCCCAGCCTCCCTGGAGGTGTCCCCAGGGCTGGATCAGGCACGTCTGGCTGAGCACTGGAAACCTCCCAGGCAGCCATCTATAACAACTGCTTGTGGTGCTTCATTAACGAGAACAAAAGGTTGGATTTTTGTGAGCCAGTAAAATAACTGTTGCATACATGTTAAGTTCCATTAATCTAGAAACAAAACTAGTTATAATAATTTTTAAAAGTTCTTTCGTCTATCTTGGCAGGTTAGTTTTTAAACTTTTTTAATGGAACATTTTAAAAATGGTGGAAAGACCAGCAATTAGACTTGTGTTTGGTAGCATAATTTATAAATGAAAGCATACATTACATGTCATAGACATGACTTTTTTCATTTACTGATCTGCATAAAGCCAAATGTTTGTTTTGATAATTAGCCTTTGCACAAAAAAAGGCATTAAGTCAGCAGCGGTGAATTATTTATGAGACCTACTTTAACGTGATTATTCTCTGAGGGCCTTAAAAAAGTTTCGGGCATGGTGCCGTTTTTCATTAGTTGCTGAGACAGCACAGGAGTCGAAGATCCGTGAGGCTGCTTTTCCTTCTCATTTTTGCCCACCGTGCCCCCAGGCATCAGCCTCCAACCGCACCAGTTTGGGGCACCGATTGCTCTGGTGGTGCTGGGAAGGTGCTTCCCTCCGGTGCGGGGATGCATTTCACGCTGCTCGCAAGATCCTAACGTGGAGCCTTGCACTCAACCACGGCTCATGGCTTCTCCAGAAGAGTGAAGGCTCTTAAGGTGATGGAAGCGCCTCAGTCGTAGCTATGGTACTGCAGCTTCTGCTAGAAGATGCTGGGCTGGTGCTCAGCCTCCTCACTGCTACTGCTTCATGGCTTCTAATATTTAAAATTAACTATTATTCCACAATGAGCTTGTTCTCTGAGCCATAACCAAGTTATAATTACCGTTACCAAGCATAAACACATGTGTAGATCTGTGCACAAATCTCCTGCATCCAGATATTGTATACAAAACAAAAAAAGGGTGAAAGGCAAAGAGATCCCATGTAATTAGCACCTAAGAATTGAGAGACCAAAGGGTCCTTCAGTTCTGTCTCTTCTAAGGGAAAAACCAGCATTTTATGCCAGAAAAGCAGGGAGAAGAGACAGCAGAAGGGGTATGGAGAAGAGGGGGAGTAAGGGAAAGCAGAGTGACTGAAATCTGTGAAATTTAATATTTTTTCATTGTGTTGGTTTATATCAGGCTAAGCAGCGTTTTGGTGGGCAATAATGCCATTTTTGGTGAAAGGCTGCCAAAGGCAGCACACTGCAGTTGCAGAACTTGGGCCCCAAGAACAATTTGACCTTTTCTCTCTGTTCTTGAAAGCGTACTGCTGCGGGAATACACAGCGCCTTTCCCACTCTTCATCTCGGCACATTTCTATCTGAGTCCTAAAAGCCATCTGCAGGCGCTTTTCCCTGCAGCGGCTGAGCCCCCTCCGCCGCTGCTGCAGGGACACGTGTTGTCCAGGAGCAGCTTTTCTCAAGGAAGGCTCCAAGCTTGATCCCAGCTGAGCATAAGCCCTCCTGGCTTACCCTTAATGCCTCTCCTGACCCTCTTTAATGGATAAACCTTGCCAGGTGACATCTTGCCCTCCTTTTCAGCACCCACCACCAGCCCAGCCCTTTGCAGCAGCATCCCCATGGGTCCAGGCTGCGAATCTTTGCTTTAGCAGAGAGCCCAGGATGGGTCTGCCCACCCCCGTGCCCCACCAGTGCAGTCTGCCACTGGTTGTACTGGTTTGGATTGTGGTTGCATTTAGGGGAAATAACAGCATCTGGCTGTACACAGGGGAACGCTCTCATCCGGGCATTAAGCAAGCCAGCTGCTGCGCAGCACAGGTGACACAAAGAAATGCGCAGATTACATTTTAAACGTACTGTTTCAACATTAAGGTTTCCTTGATTTGATTTTTAAAGCTCTGCCAGCACATAACTGTGTTTGCAAATCCTGTGCTGAGGTCCTAGAGTTTTTATGTTCATATTTAGTATTTATTTCACCATGTCTGATGTTTTGCTTGTTTGAACATCTTCCTAATTTTTTTATCTCTTTCTGGGCCGTGAGTTTATTTCTTTATGGGAGCTGGTTAGTCTCAAGCTTAAAATATTTCTATGACTATTCTAAATTTACAAAGACAATGAAGAAAAATTAATGCTGTGGAAACTGTTTCCTTTAGAGACTATTTCTTAGAAAGATGCTTTAGTCTTTATACACATCTTGCACAGCACGATCCCTGGTAAGCAGGGAATATCAGGTATTTCAGTGTTCAAGGGGGAGAAGAGCCATCTCCACAGCCCTGATGCAAAAGGTCTTTCTGTGCATGCCGGCACACTTCGGGATCTCTGGCTGCTAAAGCAGCAGCGCCTTGTTCCCAAAGCGGAGGTCTGGGTTGCTACACCATCGCCAGAAGGCGGCAAGATCCCTCGCCCTAAGGCGGTGAATTACATTTTTAACTCCAGGCACTGATATGTATTTTCCTGGCGGCTACAGAGTGTCAGGGAAAGCTCACAGGTTGCTTACTGCCCTGGAAGCCCACCGCTGCAGGTGAGGGGCAATGCACCTGCAGCAGCACGGCACGCAGCTTTGGTTTTATAGCCTGCTCTGCAGAGCACACAGCACCACGCTGCACAATAAAAACTAGGGGGTCTGAAAGATGTTCTCATTCTGGATTAAAGCCTGCAGCTCTGTGGCTGTTCCTGTATCACCTCCTCAGGTCCTCAAGCAATCCCTTCCTCCTCCATGCTCTCCATCGTGCTGGAAGAGTCCACTCCAGCACCTCTAACACTGTCTCACATCCTCCTCCAAAGGTTCCTTATCCCCTAACACTCTGGGAAGCCCACCCTGCTGAACCTGAAAGCAAAAGACTACAAATTAATATTACCTAGCCATCGTAACATCAGCTTCTGCCCTGGTGAGTGCTAGTGCATATTAAAAATCTTCTTTTCACATTTATTCTGGAGGGAAACACCACAGGTAGTGAGGTTTTAGGGGTTATTTTTAAGTCTGTCAGCCCCGAGACCTGCTGTTCATCTGACTCTGAGTTCTGACATGCCTGTCCCCAAAGTAACCCACCTCCAGAATATAAGATGCATTTCTTTTTCCAATTACAGCCTCTGCTTTGGGTGAAACCATTGCCAATCTGCAACTAAGCAAACCAGGATGAAATTTTGAGGGGAAAAGATGGCTGGCCCCTGGGACAGGCATCTCCTTTTTCCCTTCTTTCCCTTGTTATTCTTTTCTCCCCCAAAGGTAACTTTCCATCACAGCCGATGCACGCCATCAGCTACCGAGCCTGCAAATACAGCTCGGTGCGTGCGAGCCCATCTCAGCAGCCTCCGGCCCCCCAGGGGCTTTGCTGGTGTCGGCCACCGAGCTCTTGTGAACATGCCCAAAGCATCACTGCTAGAGCTGCAGGTACCCAAAGTGGAGCAAACGGGGTCAGAAACGGAGAGCAGAACAGCTACATCACAGGACCTACAATAATTAGCGCTGCTGAATTAAATGCTGAGGATTAACCTGGTTAATTAGTGCAGGCACAGCATCGCACTGGTACAGCCCAACTCCGTCGGGGACCTGAATTAATGTCTTTATATGAGGGCAAGTCGTTCCTTGCACTCAGTCCTCCTAATCTCCTTGTTCATCTGTGCCCAGCCTGAGATTCTTATAGTCACCTCACTCTGCCATTGGCTTATTTTTCTTTGCTAAATAGCAATTATTGCAAGACTCAAACCCAAAATTTCTAGAAAGCTTCAAGAGCTTCAAGTACAAACCAAGAAATGGCCTTAGACCAGCACCAAAGTCAACACAAACGCCAAGCGAGAGTGCAGAGGACAGGTTCCTCTGCTTGAGCTCTACACTCCCATGATCTACCCCGACATGATTCCCACAAAAGCCCAAGCAACTCAGTTTTATTGAGTTAACAGCCACACAAAGTACATTTCACATTCACACCAGGCATACATCCAGCTGACAGCAAGTGCCAACCAGAGAGATGCTCTAACGTGTGTTGTAACATCTAATCCACGTAAAGAGAATTTGGAATAATCAAACCAAAAAGATTTACGCGGCAGGAGCTCCTGCGCATGCCTAGTGAGGGAAAAGCAACAGCAACATGAAACTGATGTGATCTGTCAAACAGCACAGCTTGTGTGTCAAATATTTGTGATCACTGCTATGTGTAAATAAAGATTATTTTAAAGTAACAGTGAATAAGCTAATGAAAATTCCATTAATTAGTGTCAGAAGGTGAGCTAGCTGCAGTTTGTGCTAGCAAAACTATTTGCTCAGTTTACAATGGATAAACAGGTCAAACCATGCACCAGGTCTCAGCATCCCCACGCCAATGGGGCTCCGCAGGAGCAAGGTTTCCAGCAAAACCGGATTTGAGGATTTGATGGGAATTAGTTATAAGCGTGCACTGGGGACCCGAGGTCTCCCATGCTGCCCAGCTCCAAAAGCTGACAGCTTAAAAACAAAGATTAAAAAAAGCGGTGTCATCTGGTTGTACGGTGTCCTGCAGCTCAGGAAGGAAACCTGATTTTATGATAACAAACTTGCTGTCATATCCATGGCAAACAAAGGAGTATTTGCAAGCTCACTTTTGGAAATGTTAGATCAGCCATTGAGTGACTGCCTTTTTTTTTTCCAGTAGAGACAAGCAATAACCCACCACATATCCCAGCTTATGGATTCTGTAAAAATTATCCTCAGAAATGTAATCTTTTTATGGGATTAGTATTTCCTATCTTTGTGGAAATGAATATTTTTAGTGTAAAATATCCGACAAATGTCTGGCTCATCTCAGTACAGAAGAACAATCAGACTTTGAACTAGGCAGTATTTCAGAGGGGTTTCTTTTCTCTGCTCGGATCTGTTTCAACCAAGTAAAAAATCTTTTCCAGAATATGATACTTTCTGCTACTGGACATCCTTCATGGGATATTGCAAGTACAAAATCATAAATAATTTTTTACTACTTTCAATAACACAACTGGCAAAACACTCCAAAAAGTGCTGTGGTAGCCACAGGGCCACGGTTGCTGGTTCCTGATGTCAGATGCTGATCTCCCAGCAGAGCCAACAGAAATCACAAGAGATGCTCCCGAGGGGACTCAGAGCAGAAGCTGAGCTCAACTAAGCCATGATACCCATTTTATTTTTTTTTTTTTAAACAGTGACAAGTACTGGGACTCCTTCAGCAGAGATTGGGCTTCCTGGTGTGCAGCACAAATCATTTACCTAATTATTCATTGGCTGTCTAATCAATCCTGATTGAATTAACTGATAGCTGCAGCTTGAAGGAATAAAGGTAAGAAGTGAGGACACAATATGGATCATTATGAGCATTGCTGAGATCAGTGACTGCAGCTTAATTCAGCTGTGAGCTTCGGTTGAAACAGAGTAAGATACCAAAGAGAAAGGCCCAAGAGAAGGTACTTTGGTGTTCTCTACAAGCACATACCAAAAAAAAAAAAGACACCCTCATTAAGGAGAAACAGTAATTATTATTTAAAGTCTGTGCATGCAAGCCCAGAGCAAGTCACCACTGTGCTCCTGATGGAAGGGCTGTCCCAGCAGCAATCCTGTACACCCCGTACCCGCCAGGCACACAGCAATGGGGCCAGAATCTGCTCCGAGGAGCACAGGACTGAGTGGGGACAGGTTGTAATCAGGGAAACCCTGGCTGGAGATTTGGAAAGACACACGCAGCAGGAAGGCAGCCAAAAGGTTTCACCTCTTGTTATTTTCCTTTTCATTATATTATTATTATTGTCATCATTACCATTATTACTATTACTATTTTAATTATTAAACTGTTCTTATCTCAAGCCATAAGTTTTCTTACTTTGGCTCTTCCAATTCTCTCCCCATCCCACTGGGGTGGGGGCAGCGAGCGAGCAGCAAAGTGGGGCTCAGTTGCTGACTGGGGCAAAACCACAACAGATGGGGACAGACTTTTTAGTAGGGCCTGTAGCGATAGGACAAGGGGTAACAGCTTTAAACTAAAAGAGCGTAGATTCAGACTAGATACAAGGAAGAAATTTTTTTATGATGAAGGTGGTGAAGACCTAGCACAGGTTGCCCAGCAAGGTGGTAGATGCCCCATCCCCGGAAACATTCCAGCTCAGGCTGGATGTGGCTCTGAGCAACTTGATCTGGTTGAAGACGTCCCTGCTCATGGCAGGAGGGTTGGAGTAGATGGCCTTTAGAGGTCCCTTCCAACCCAAACTGCTCTATGATTCTAAGCACTCACACTTCTGCATCCCCACCTCACCAAGCATCAGTCCTCCTAAAGGGCATGAGTCGCTCACTGGCCCTTTGCTCCTGGCAGTGTTCACATCCGTGCTCCCAGAGGCAGAGATGCAAACACTGCCAAGCCCGTAGTGCAGCCTCCCAGTGCACCGGGACTCCTGGTGCCAAGGGGTATTTTGACAATTTCTGGTCACTAAGCTGGGAAAAAATTGCAGGTTCGAGTTGCATTAAGGTTACAGGTTGCTTCTGCATGCCCTGAAGGAGGGTAAGTGTTGGTTGGAAGCCCTGCTCATGTGAAACTTGCCTCCGTCCACAAGAGGTTCAAGTTGTGCAATGTTTTATAGGTGTTGAAAAGAGCGAATCTACTGGACATGTGGGGTGTATCTCCTTCTCTTGTACATTTCTTCAGTCCTGTCATACACAGCCTGAGCCCTTGGGGGATCATTTCCATCAACGACGTTTCCTACTTCTGTTGCACATTTTTCTTGATCATGTTTGCAGTGTTCAGTGGACTGGCTGAAAAACCAACCTCAAGTAATTCATAAGATGAATTGTGAATTCCTGAGAGGCATAAAGACCTGGGGCCTCCGCACAGAGCCATGGCCTTGACTGCGGCAGTGGAATGGACAACCAGGACAGGAGACAGCTTAAAGCAAACAACCTTCTCCTGGGATTTAACCTGCTCCACTTGTTAACCAGTTGCGAAGATCAGCTAGGAATTTAAAGTCATATTTCTAGCTAAGCAAAGGCTTTGTGTTATTTCTGCAGATAAGAGAAAAGCTGTGTAGCATAGCCAAAAAAATGAAAATGTTTCAGTGAAAAAATCCCCAAGAAAAGGTGGAAATACTTTCCCCACTTTCTGGTTACCCCAAGATGCTGTATTGCTTTGATAGGTCACACCAGAATGTGGTTTCTACCCTTATCTGCAATCCCAGTACAAGAGCTCACTTTTGCAGGACTCATTTCAGCCTGGAGCAAGCAGCACTTCTGTACCGATCTGCCACGGATCATTTAGTGCAATTAAGTGTGATTGACAATTTCTTTTCAGGAAAGACTGAACAAGGCAGGATAGGAAAATAAATAACTTTTCTCACCTAGCAAAGCCGGCTTCCCTGGGGCAGAGCAGCTTGTTAGCAGGGCTAAGCATGGATGATGAAGCAGAAGTCAGCTGCTGACAGACATCCCCACCCCTTCACCATCAGAAATGCAAGTGTTCCCACATATAGGGCAGGACAGGCACAGAAAATCAAGAGTTTTCCACACATATTAATTAAAGGGGATTCACCTGTAACTCCAGCCCAACACTCAGACCATCAATCAGCAGGTGATGGTAAGGTTAATCCCTGTTTGACCTAGTGTGCGGTCAAATCGCTGAAAGATTTTCACGTTGACCTGCCAAAATGGGATCTGCGCAGCCAAGTGAGCTCAACAAAAGCTGATAAATGCAACCAAATTCTGATTTGCTGTGGGCTGGGTACATCTGGAATAACTTGAAAGAGTCTTTGTCTTCTAATGCTTTAATTACAATTATCCTTCGTTTTCATTTGCCACTTTATTGTGCCATCATTCCAATACTGCTAATTTATAGCCAACAAAACAGTAGCTCTAAAATTAGTAACCTGCTAGAAGAGAAGAGCTATAGCAAAAGCCTATTCCCCATAATCTTCCTTTCTAACACATCCTGGAAATCCCATGATATTCTGAATGCATTCTGAACCTCAGTGGAAGTCAATGACAGTATTAGGATGCCTTCAGAATAATTCTCGCTTGAATATACTAATTTTGCATTGTTTCAGTCCTCTCGCTCGTGTTCCCTTCCTCTCCTGAGGAGATGGTGCTCAGCATCTCTGCTCCTCAGGCCAGGCTTTGCCGATGCCACCCCCAGGAAACCTTCCCTCTGCAGAAGGGAAAATAGCTTTACCTCCTGAGACTGTAAGAGGTCTTCAGGGCTGAACAGGTCAGTCCAAGAATATAATAAGGCATTATCAAACTGGGATTTTCTCAACTTTATTTTTATATGCAAACACCTTCCCCTGCACACAGAGTCGATTTAATATCCTAAGCCGTAACATAAGGCTTTACCTATTGCCTATAGAAGAACTTAGTATCTTTTACCAAAATAAAGCAAGCATTCCCTTCTCCCTTGTTCATGTTGTGTTTAAAAAATAGGTTTCATTGCCTCTTATACTATTTGCATATTCAGATAGGATTTCCAGAATATCTGGCGATACGAAGGTATGCATCCAGAGTGTCACAAAACTGCCCACGAAGTACCCACTTTGAGGTGTCAGAGCCCAGCGTTAGACCTTTCAGGCACACACCCCCCCCCGTTGTGTGTGGCCACAGTAGCTGGGAATTCAAGAACTACTCGTGTAAGGCAGACCATCATGGACCAATTATAATGACCCTGTAGATACCGAGCAACATGTCCATGGAGGACAGAATTTACACCAAAGGCAGAAAGTTTCTTTTGCATTGGCTCTGTATTGTACGCACTGCTGCCGGAAAATGATGTTCCCTTGGGAAGTCTGAGGTATCAGGCACTTGGGACATCGTTTGCTTCCCTTCAACAATATTTTTAGAAGAGAACAGTGCTTTGCTTGACAAGCATTAACAATTACAGACTTTGCTTGACAAGTATGAACCATTACAGTCTGTCTCATGATATTGCTTATAGAGCTTATTTTCTTATTCACTTATAAAAAATTAAAACAAAAAAAATGCAGTTTGGAGTTAGTATCTTCCTACTCAGCACTTAGGGTGCTCCAGGATCACTGCGAATTGAGCACACCTGCGCAGGGCTCTGCCTTCTGGGAAGCAGACGCAGCCAGGATCTGCCCCCAGCAACAAGAGGGGAACCCCAGGCAGGAGCAGGCACTGCGCGGGGCAGAGGGCTGGCTGCTGGCGCCAGAAGCCGTCCCTTTCGCCACCTACAAACGGGCTCGGACGTTCTTGCCACCGGAGCCCGGGAGGTGCCCGTGGGGTCAGAGCTGCCGAAGAGGGGGCCTGGATGGAGTCACGGATGCAGAGGCAGCGGCTGACCCTCCCCGCGGGCACCTGCCTGTGCCACCGTTTCCCCCTCGTCCTCTCAAACCTACCAGCATTTCCCAGCTTTGCAGCACCACCAGGCTGCCGTGGTCCAAACCGCTGCCAAAATTGAACACAATGCTAAGATATATATACACCCACACGCGCTCAGCCTGAGCTTATTTACCCTAATGTTCCCACCCATTTTGTAGCACAACACCAGTTACCTCCATTAGTATTTTCCACCTGACTGCAAGCAGCACCACTCTGATTCCTTTTGATGCACACATAACATGGGAACAGCAGCTAAAAACACCTGACAAACCCCTTCAATGTCCTTCTTTCACACTTTCAGAATAGCTTGATGGAAAACAAGGAAGATCACAAAATCCTTAACTGATTTCATTTTAGAGCTAGGGCAATGTGAGCAAGAGCCAATCCTCCCGGCCACACCTTGGGAAGAAATCCCAAACAGCGTGGAAGGCGTGAAAAACATGTTATTAACTCCTACTCCCAATATATCTTCTGTCCCTGCTCCAAACACACTCACACTCTCAACATGTGCGACTGACTACAACCTGGGATGCGCCTGCGTATTGGGTTTGGCTGGGATGGAGTTAATTTTCCCCACAGCATCCCTCATAGTGCTGTGCTTTGTGTTGGTAGCTGGAAAGGTGCTGATAACACACCGGTGGTCCGGCTGCTGCCGAGCAGTGCTCCCGCAGCACCGAGGCGGTCTGTCCAATATCGCCCCTCACCAGAAGGCTGGGGGTGGGCAAGATCTTGGGAGGGGACACAGCCAGGAGGAAGGAGGAGGAGAGGGGGGATTTGTTATTTATGAGATTTGTCTTCCAGAGCAACCACTACGCATGCTGAAGCCCTGCTTCCCGGGAAGCGGCTGGACATCACCTGCTCATGGGAAGTAGAGAATAAATCTTTTGTTTTCCTTTCGCTTCCGTGCACAGCCTTTGCTTTTATTAAACTGCCTTTATCTTGGCTCATGAGTTTTGGGGTTTGGGGTTTTTTTTTTGCATCTCATTTTCTCTCCCCCTCCCCATCCTGCTGAGGAGGGCAGTGACAGAGCGGCTCGGTGGCACCTGGTGCCCAGCCGCCGTCAGCCCGCCACAGCATAGCAAAGTGCATGGGGAATTGGGCAAGAGAACTGTTATTTTAATGGGCATTTTGTGCCCGATTTCCTTCCCAGCATGTAGAAGGGTAATTGTCAGAGGCAGCACACAACTATTACCAGATTTTTCCCACACACACCTCTGTTTAGAAGAAAACCCAAGCACTGCTCCTTTTTCCAGTCTCAGCCGCATCCCCCATACTGATCTTCAGAGCCTGCGATGTGCTCGTTCAAGGGGAGGGTCCAAAAAAAGGCTTCCCCCTCTGGACCAGCTGCATTAACAGACTATACAAAAAAGCTTCTAATCGGACAGATTTTATATATTTAATATTTTACAGAAATTTTCCTTCAACACAGAAGGCTGCTTGGGGTTCTGTGTAACACTTGCAGTAAAATAATTGAGTCTAGAGTGAAAACTTCTTTAAAATCTGCTTAGGATTCAGGCAGAGAAATATAAAAATAGCAAGGCATCCTGTAAAAAGAAATGGAAAATGGTGGAAGATAAGAGGTGGTAAATACAGAGTCTGTCATTAGAAGATGCATCATGGGCAAATATCTGAAGAGAGAGGACCATTTTGAGAAACCAGTAGTATTCCCAGTTGTCATCGAGAGGAAAAGCACCAGTTTTTTCTGACCTCTCTTGGCAATGGTAGCAAAAGCCATCCTGAGAAAAGCACAAAGTCCTGTGTCTTAGCCAAGAATATTGTGTTACAGACTTTTAGAATATGGAAAATATGTACCAGCACAGTCGCTGTGGTGCCCTACAGTAAGCAACGTGGAGAACTGAGGACTACACCTGTGTTAGAAGCTAAAGATGTTACACAACAGCATGGCAAAAGCAACTGTACTCTAAATTCCAAACTTTAAAGCACCTCTCAGCAATGCAGAATTGTGCTTTTATGGGACTTGGGATGTGTATGAACATCCCCTCTGTTGTATGTATGCTGTCAAACCCACTTACTGAATTCAGCCATACTGAATGCCAGAGACATTACACATTTCTTTCAATTTTTTCTAATATCCGTTTGAAGCTGACTTTGCAGGGAGGACCAAGAGGCAGATGGCTCTGTCTGCACCAGCCCTCACAGCCTAAGTGCCTTGAATATCCAGCAGTGGGTGACAAAAAGCTCCCCACGGGTCCCCAAAACAGCCAAAGTGCCTACAGAAATACGGAGGGTTAAAAAAAACACTGTAGGTGGTAACGTATAGCTGATATTATATATTTCTATATGCACGGAGGAACCACATCGCCCACGGCTGCAGCGATGCACAGCCCAATGCCAGCAGCCGTGCCCCGGCGGGGAGGGAGCCCTCGAGCTGCGCTGCCACCAACACAGCTGTGGTTAGGTAAAAGTGGCCATGATATTACCAGTCTGCACTCATACCTGCGTGGCCTGCCGCCTCAGACACGCTTGCATCAATCTTCGTTACACTCCACAAGCACTTTTTTAAAACTAAGGGGAAAAACACATCAGAATACTTCAGTGGCAGTGAAAGAAAGCTCTCCTAGCAAAGTCTTTCCCCCTCCACTAGCTTTATACCACTCAATCCAGACATTTGTTTTCCTGAAAGTTTCTCCAGCACTGATCATACGCAATTCTGAAAGCTTTTTCTTCTGACAAACAGATCACTTAAACATCATATTTTAAATCAATAGTATCCATGCAACTGATAATTAGACACTAAATCTAATATAGTCCAAAAGACTTAAAGGTCAGGCATCAAATGTTGTGTGATTAAGTAAATAAGAGAAATTGATTGCTCTTCTGTCTTACTCTATTGATTACAGGGTGGTTTTATGGCATTTTTGTAGTCTGGCACTGTGTCTTTAGAGGAATGGCACAGAAGGTTTGTTAAGTAGCTCTGCTATTAAAATACTTAAAAAAAAACCAAACAGTTCACGCTGCCACCACAGACTACTAAAAAAAGGTTGTAGCAAATACATAGAGATAAGTTACAAGAGATAACCACAAATGCACCAGCACAGGATCACTGAGCTCTGTAGCTGGGTAACGGCATCATGCAGACCCCGCTGCAGCTGGAAGCACGTGGTGGGAAGGGACCACGGTGCCAGCTGGGAGAGGATGCTGAGCACCCTAAAAGAGCAACAGGGGCTGGGGACCACACGGAGCCGAGCACCAGCATCCTCACCTTTCCCGTCTGCAGCCCGCACACCAGCGGTGGGCACGGGAAGCGCTTGCACTGGCTGAGAGTCCAGCAAGTGGCTGCACCAAACGTCACCCTACTGGTGTCATCTCTGAACCGCCCCTTACTGGTGCTCAAGACACAGTGCGCACCCTGATTTCCTTCCTAAGGGTTTGTCAGGTTAAGGCTTCAACAACGCAGTTTAAAAGGCTGTAAATGTCGGGACAGAGAGCTGAGCTGCAGGCTGGCACGCAGAGGAGCAGGTGTTTTGAAAAGCAAGGACTTCAGAAGCAAGCTATGTTCTACTTATACCTTTTGGCTGGTTATGATAAGAATAATAAATATAATTTGGGTACAAATCCAATAGCAAAATAACCCCCAAGAGATACACAGACAACTTAAGAGATGCAAAGAACCTCACTATAGGTATGTTCAGAAGCAGCTCTGGTCCCCATCTCGGTGCAATTCCTTTTTATAGCTATTTCTTATTTTATGTTGACAAATTTATTGAGAGCATGGAAAAAGCACATTGTTATGGTTTTTTATTTCTTGCAGATATACACAAATCAAAAATCCCTGTAGAAAGACTTTTCTATTGCACAGATATATTTTTGAGATGGTTCATCGGGAGGAGTGGTTCAAGGACGCTCAAAGGCAGGAGTCTTATTTACAGGCAAGCCCAGGGTTATACAGCTCATTCCCAAATCCCACCAGGTTCAGAGCAGTTCAGAAGGGACATTTTGATCTAGCTGCAGTCGAGTGGGGACTGACTGTGCTTCATGGGCACTCAGGGGTTCCCATGCACTGCGGGGGGCAACTGGCACAAAAAGCAGCTGCAAGAAGCCAACTCCAAAACCTTCTGCCCATCTCACGGTGCACCCGCTTCAGTAACAGGACAAGTGTCAGTGGATGAACGTGACCTGCAGTCCCGATGGGCTGGATGGAGAGTACCAGCAGTGCTCAAACTCAGAGGTCCCAGTTTGAGAGGGAACTAGTGTCCAGCAAGAAAAACAGTTGGGAAAGTTTTAGAAGAAAGAGAAGGTCAGCTCATGCATCTTAACCACAGGCACACTGAGGAAGAAGCCGCTGCCTCTCATCAACTACAGCAGAACTGCAGTGCCTGCGAGCTAACCCGACATGCATTTGCCACGTAAGGCCAGTTTGCAGATGCAATGTCACTGCGGTTCATGCTGCCAAGGCAGACACCTTTAGAGCACACTGATGCCAATGCTGCACATTGTGTAACTTGTTCTCTTACCCAAGGCGCCCAGTGCAGAGCCCAGCCAGGCAGCCTGCAGCAGGGCAAGGCTGCTTCTGCTCAAAGCCGGTGATTTCTGCCTCACTGGGATTAGAGCAGAGCAAGAGCTGGAGGACTGGGCACTTGAAGAGGACGCATTACAGCTCAGGAAGGGAGACAGATGCATGAGCCTGCAGCAACAGCCATCCTGCCCTTTTACACACAATCAAGGCATTAGAGTCCACACAGTGCAATTGAGTTACTGCTCTTCTGGGAACTGTAGTTGCGAGTGCCAGTAATGCATTACCAGGTTTGGCCCGTGATTCTCTATTTCTCACTCTCCCTGGCACGCTGCCGCAAAGCTGGGCTCTTTGTCCTGAGCACCCAAAGGTGGGGTGTGAGCTCTACCAGGTCATTCTTCTCTGCGACTTCTTCAGGCTCGTGTTGAGCTCCAGACAAGGCACCCATGTCAACCAGATGCCACGCAAGTTTCATATTCTGGGAACAGAAAGGACCAGAAGAAACATGCTCTACCAGACCTGGGCAGGGGAACAGCCAGCCAACATGTAAAGTTGTCTACTTTTTCCTCAATTTCCCTTCTGCAGCTACTTGTTATTTCTTGCCTTCAAATCTGAGCTTTTTGGGAAAGATTGCTTCCTTTTACTCTCCATACAGGGTCTAGCCTAGTGGGATCTGCTCACCAGGACTCTTAGGCACAGCAGTGATAAGAGTAATGCATTAAACTATGAGCAGATGAAGCTTGATATAAGTGTTAAATCATCACAGATGGCACCTAAAGCACAGAGAGGTGCGTGCTAAGCCCTGCAGCGCAGAGAGGAGCAGAAGGCACAGCCTGGGAGGGCTGTCGGAGCACCCCGGGTCTCCTGGCCATGCCCAAGGGCCACAGCAGGGAGGGAGCCGTGCCTGGAGCCACCTCACTCCGGACACTGGCAGGAACATCCTGAACATGAGCACACCGGGTCTGCTCAGTTTGTCCCCTCATTTGCAGCAATGACCTCTGCATTTCAAGGCAGACCCATACCTGCAGGAACATCTGCAGCACAGATGATGCTGTCTAGCCTCAGCTGCGCGTTATCTTCGCAAAGGATGGAGGAGAGGCGCTGTGGGACTGGCAATAGCTCTGGGATGCAGCTAAGCATCAGCCTCTGTTTCAGATGCCCCACAGCAAAGCCACCCACCCAAACTGCCATCCCCACAAGGGACCCACAGGGTCTGATTCCAATCTGGCCCAAGGAAATATGACATTTGTGTGGAATTTTTTAAGCATCAGACTCTACTAATCCTGTTCACATGGCACTTGAGCAATCATTTTCCTTTGCTCCATGGCAGAAAACCTTATAAAGAGAAAGCCTCTGCCAGAAGGAGACCCCTTTACTGCAGCCCAGCTGGTGGCCAACACCAGGAGACAGACCCTGCTCTGCAGCACAGAGCAGCTCCCACCCTGGTTCTTACCAACACTATCATGCAAAAGGCAATTTCAGGAGGGAAAGATCATAGAATCATGGAGTATCCTGAGTTGGAAAGGACCCATAAGGTCCAACTCCCTGCTCCTCACAAGACTACCTAAAACTAAACCCTATGACTAAGAGCATCATCCAGACGCTCCTTGAACTGATGAAGGGAGCAGTCATGCTTTCCACCTCCACCCATCATGCAGCACCTCAATATAAATCTTTCATTCCCTGTGGTTAAACGTGGCCTTGGGACACATCCTGGACCCAGGGCAGAAGCACCCGGTGAAGCCAGCTCTGTTCCTACAAAGCCCCGGCTCGCTTTGCAGCGCTGCTGGCCAGGCTGGGGCAGCGCAGCCACACCAGCGCCTCCACCTCAGCCTCCTGTGGTCTCCAGTAGTCCCCGCTGCCCGGAGGGAGGAGGGATGCACCATCGCTGGCTTTTGGTGACAGCTGAAGGAGAGGGCAAGCCAGGAGATAGATGCATTTTTACTTCTGGAGCAAACACCACAAAACCTAGCTTTGTCCGTGACCAGGACTGTGCCGTGTTACTAAAGTGAGAACGCTAAATGGCAACTGGCTCCAGAGAAATTGATTATTTTTTATCTTTTTACATTTGGACACACAAAGAAATGTTTTTATTGCCCTGTAAGCCTAATAGGATGGTATAAAGTGCTTTCCAAGATTGCTTAAAAATTCTACTTTTTATATCTAGGATTAACAACAACTCATTAAGTTGTATTAAAGCACTCAGAAACTGAGATTTTGCTCCTTGGATAATTGAACGGTTTCTGTCCATTCTGCTGCTTTCTTTGGTGACAGTTTAATTTTTGCCTTGATCTAATGGAAGGATGGCAGCTGGCTCGACATAACCCCCGCTACCAGCTGATCCATGCAGCTACTGCAGCTCCCCAGCCCCTGCAGAGAGCTGTGAGGACCCAGCACTGCAAGAAAGATGCTTTCTCTTAAAAAAAAAGTACATTTCTAGTCCTTCAAAAGATACCTCATCTTAAGCAATCAATAGAGTTGAAAAGCAATAGTCCCTTACTTTTTCCTTCTACGTCTTGTGGAAAATCCCTACTCCCATGACAGAGCAGAGGCTGACTCTGCAGCCAGGCAAGGGAGAAGCCGGCATGCAAGAAGAGGACAAGGGGTGCTGCCCCTTCCGCCTGCCAACAGCAGCGTGGGGGGTTTGTGACACTCCTTTAAACAAAGTTTAGGCTTATTTTTAACAACTTGTAGTCTCCTTTCATGTTTTCTTGCAATTGATTTTACTTTTGGTAACTGCACCCCCAGCCCCATCCAACGCCTGGTGTCCCGGAGGGGCCAGGACACCTCGTGGGTCCCAGGACACCTCCTGAGTCCCTGGGGCTGCTGTAAAGGCCAGTTCGGATCCACCCGTTCCTGTGCATCAGCTCCCAGTGGAGTATAGGGGAATATTTTTTCCCTGAACCTTAATTTCTTCCAAAAATTACCAACTGGATGAAGTAGCTACACTGTGAAATATGGACTTTTCTTATGACTTTTCCATTCCAAAACTGCTAAGACATTGCTCTTTTAAATGAATAGTTTCTCTAAATGTCAAAATATTGATACACCCTTTCAGAAGACTAAAATTTAGTCCAGTAACAACAGCCTTTTTTTATTAAACATGACCATAGACTCTACACGCAGAGCTACCATTAACTATATGACAAATAGATGTTAAAAATTGTTATTAAAAAGGTAAAATTCACTTCTTCTCACCTCACTGCCTCCTTCTGGGCTGTTGCAGTGGAAGTGAGCACTGTTTAAAAGGACAAGTCTCTCTTCATGGGGCAATAAAAAAAGGTGTTGGATGGCTATGTAACTATGTTAGAGCTATTTACAGACCAAAAGAAATAAACGCAAAGCCAACCTGTTGCCTACCCCGGCACAGGGATGAGAGCGGCTGACGCCAAGCCTCTCATCAGAGCATTGCTCAACAGGTCAAAGGCTTGTTGGCACAGACAGGTATTTGGGAGACAAAATGCCAAAATGCATCAGCACCACCACACCCCACCAAACCCCCTTCTGGCACGCTCTGCCTGGAGCCCCCGGTGCTCAGGAACATCTCTGTGAAGTGTTATTTATTTTAAAGCATTATTTATACCACCAGCCTCTGCCAGATCACTGGCTTTTCAAAGAAAAGCAGCATTTGGCACATCCAGGCAGGAGGATATATTTTGGCCATGTAATTTTTCATCCAAAAAACCTACATGATTCCAGTAAGAGATCTCCCTCGGTCAGTCCCTCAGGCCATGATCTCCGTTTCCCTTGTTTAAAAACGGCCATCCCTTTCCACGTCTCATTCTGTGCATCTCTTAATAAAACGCATTCGCAGCACACCTGTAGAAGTAGGGTACGTAGTATACATCGTGGATATCTGAACTTCAGTAATCTGATAGCATGTATTTACCCAAACACCTTTTGTCAAATGCTCTGTTGCACTAAAACAGTGCCAGCAGTCCATTTACCAAACATACAAGGGATTTTGTTCATTATTTTTCACCCCTGCCTACAAGTTACACAGTTTATTTCTCCATATCTCTCCCCACATCACATCCCAGGGTGCATCCCAGACCTCAGCAAGGTTGGTTTGGGGCTCACAGCACCACCCTATAATTAACACACTTAATTGCTTACTGCCCTTGATTTCAGGTGTTCCCCTGGATACAGCTCTAATTGACAGAGACATCCTCCAGAGTGACTACAGGATTTAAACCTATTAGCCCTGAAAGCCAGCAGCCTTATGACCCTGGGTAACACACGTCACTTGAAAGTTGTATCCACCTTCGTACAGGTCATAAGCATATGCAATCATTCCCTGGAAATTAACACCTGCAATAGATACCCTTAGTATTTAAAAATATTCAATTAGAACATGCCCCCAGATTTGCCAGCCTGAATGGTAGTTTTTTTGTTGTTCAGACGTATCCAGCATGACTTTTCTCGACAAGGAGTTTCATCACAAGATTAACTAAACAGATAAGGAGGATGCAGAACTGCTGCTGGTCTCCCAATGGCTTTAGGGAGTGATTTTCCAGATAGAAGAAATGTGGGCTTTTATCTGAGCTTCAGTAAAGCATTCTATCAACGTTAGATGGGAATTAATTGTAGAAGATGGAAAGTGGGGATTGGCACGAATGACGTGACATTGGCCAAAATAATTAAATGCTTTGCATCAACAGAGCAAGTACCAAGGAGCTGGAAGAAAGTTTTCAGTGGGGATCTTTAAGGGTGGATTTTGAACCGATCTCATGTAGCAGAAGCAGACTGACAGCATATGAGGGAAATCAGAGGAGGATTAGGAGAGGTGCATCATACAGGAACCAATGCCACTGAATTTCACTGTATTTCTGAAATACCACATCCCTGTACTCTCAGACTACAAGGTCATGCCATGAGGTTTTATTAAAAATTTTTCTGTTAAAGGCTCAAAAAAAAAATCAAAACAGCTTGAAAATGCAGGGAGGAGGAAACACTATTTCACAATAATTGTAAACAATTCAACAAGTACTCTCAAGAAGGATGCTGAGCCTCCCCACAACCATTTTACTTCACTGCCTTATCTCTTGTTGTACAGAGTAATTTTCCATGCTGCCTAACACGGATCGGGCCCGGTGTCAGCACAGAGCTGCTGCTGTGAGCAGGAGCTGGGGCTGTGACCTCCAGAGGTCCCCTCCCACCAGCTTTACGTGAGTTCATTATATGAAAGCATGGGCAGGTCAGGCAGTATCTCCCATTTAAAGAAAAAAAAATGCACCCAGCCTTTGCCCGTAGTGAAATGCATATTCATCGTCAGCCTGTAACGACATTAAATAAGTGACGGTTCATTTGGCCACAGCAAAGAGCAGAGCAGGGGAAGCACCACGCTGCAACTGGCCTGGAAAACACACCGTGCCAGCGCGGCTCCCCACAGACCCCACTCCTGCCGGCATCTCCCCCACTGCCCTGCAAGGCATCGTAAAGGCTGGCTGAGGTACAGCCCATAATATTTCTGAGTATCAATTTAAATCACAGATTTTTAAAAGAAAAATATGAGCTGGTTTACAGTTAATGCCCTCTTGCTCATTAAAGCTAGTGGTTAGCACATGGATGGAGGGATGAGACTAAGAGAAGCACGTGTGCCAGGCTCACCTGTAGCCAGCAGAAAGGGACAGGCTGCTCGCAGGGCGAGCAGAGCCTGCACCTTGCCCATCAGGTGCACGAGCATGTGAAGGAAATGCAAAGTCCAGGGTCTCTTTTCAGACTCCAGTAAGTCCATCTTGGAGGGGAGGGATCGATCAGTGTGTCTGAGGTACACACGCCAGGTGTCGGAGCAGAACACACAGAGAAGAGCCGGGGAGCAAAGCCTCAGGCTGCTGAATTGGCAAATGCTTGTTGCAGCAGCACGAGGCACGCTATGGACAAGCCATGCTCGGAGCATCGGTGCTCCAGCCTGACCAGCAGCTGGTGTGGTAAGTAAGTACAGGCTGGAAAAACAAGATGCAAGTCTCCCAAGCTGGTAAAGCCATTATCCTCAAAAAAGACAGATCTCTGTCCATGCCACAGGTAGGAGGGATGCAGGAGATACTCCTGGGCTGCCCCACAGAGAGGGGTGCTCATCTCCTGCACGGCTGAGCCTATTTCTGAAGAGCCCTGAAACCACACGCTCCATCACCGGTACAATACACTCTCACTACAGTTCATGTTGCCTCTCTAAAGCCAAACTGGATGGCAGTGGCACCGTGGAAATGAATCTGGTTTATGTCTGCATGCAGCTGGAGACATCGCAGCAGACATCAAGTGAGGGAAGGTCTATGGGGGGGCGGTGGTAAGAGACAGAGCAGCAGCAGCTGCTGATGGAAGTATGGTTTGTGCTTTTATTCTCCTCTATGGGGGAGAAGTAACAGACATTTTTCTTAGTGGTTAACCATTTGGGGAATAAAAAATACCACCCAAGAGTAAAAATTAGTTTCAAGTCAAAAATCAAAACATAAGGAGCCTGTTAGTATCTGGGCAGCCAAACAAATACACAAATGCATGCACAAGTCTCTTCTCACCAGCTAACATCTGTCTTCTCCCCAAAATAGATACCTGCCAGATTGTTCTGAGCTGTGAAAGTACATTTTTAAGATGCTTGTTCTGAAATGGTTTACCTGAACTTCAAAAGCATATTGCTAGCAAATTAATGCTCTGTGCCTTTCCACTCCGCAGTGATGAGCGTTTGGTGAATGAGTGTTCCTTCAATCCAAGTTAAAGCGAGGGCAGAGGAGTTTGATGGTACAGGGAGGTGACGTGCCCGCAGACCCCGGTGCTAGGCCAGGCTCTTTTGCAAGGCTCAGAGTGCAGTAGGGCAGGTGCACAGAGAGTAGCCTTGATTTTAAGCAGTTTACAGAAGAACAGAGGTAGCACGTTTAAAGCCAGCACAAATGGAGCCACTAGTGCCAGTATCACTAGTAAGTAACGACAGTATCCACAGACTAACACCAGTGCTGTCCCCACAGGGAAGGGTAAGAGCCCAAAGGGGACAGTTCTTCAGAAAAACCAGTTATGGTACAATCAAGATTCAGAGCAGCAGCAGGGAGGGAAGCTGCGACTCCCTGTTCCCCAGTACTGCGCGTTAAGTTGAGCTACATCCAGCCCCAGCCGCGCCAGCCACAGCCCGCTGTAGGGCATCGTAGCATTTGCTGCATCCACATCTGCCCGAGTTAGAAACAGCAATTTTCCCGTGGGCAGGCGTATCTTTCACTATGTTTTTCAAATCAGCTTTCAGAGACGTTCTGATCTATAGGGCTGGGATCCAGCCACGCATGTAAGCACGCGCACGGAAGACTCCACAGCCCGCAACCCTCTCCTGGACGCAGCCCAGGGCGAGTTGCACCGCAGCCGGTCTGTCCGCCCAGCACGGCGCTCGCGGGGGGAGGTACCGCCATGTTCTAGCTTCAACAGGTTGCTTAAACCCCTCTTAAAAAAACATTATGTAAAAATACTCTATCCCGGCAAATTGCAGGAGTGAATAGTGTGTTTCAAAAGTGAAGGCAATCAAAAGTGTATTGCAGCTGCGGATTCCCTAGAGCTGTCTCAATCAGCGAGCAATAAATTCATGCAGAAATACCTGGATCAGACAAATGAAACCTTGGAACTCGGAAAGCTTTGCAGAGTGTCTTCCCTTCTGAGCACATGTACCTAAGGAAGTCAGAACTGAACTTGGGGTTATGAAAAATAATCTCTACATGGATTGTCCCATCGTATCACAAAGCCACCGCTGATGTGCCACTAAGTAGAGTTTCAGTCTCGCTGTGCGTAGGTGGGGAGTACAGCCGAGCTCTAGAGCTACAGTCACCAATAGATAAAGTCATTGCCTTGTGAACCAAAAAGACACAGTATGAAACTACCTTAAAGTTATCTCAGACACTTGACAAAAATTCCTTGTTGCCACAGAATCCAACACCAGCCCTAGTGAAGGTATCAGTAGCACATACAGCCAGTGGAGTTGCTATCACGGGTAGCTAATGGAGGTCTTCATAGCATGGCTGCTACCAGAGCAGGGAGATGGGGGGGGTGTTCTGTCACCCCCCGCTCCTTCACCCATACTGCCTGCAAAAGCCTGAGCTCCAGCAAAAGGGAAGCACTAAGCAGATACAGCATTTACAGCTGTGGTTCTCTAAAGAAATTCAGAGATTTAAAGCCAATAAACCCGTGTCTCACATAAGTCCTATACACAATGTTTTAAGTTACTGTCTGATTTTTAATTTCATGTTTTAATATTTTAGTCATTTCCTATTGATCCAATGTTCACAGTTCATAAACCGTGTAAAAATACTTTTTTTCTTGCTGAGGCACACAGAAATCTTCCTTTTTTTTTCCTAGAGTGCTGACTTGGTGTTTATATGACAGCCATTCAAATGAAGTTAAAGTCAAGTACTTTTCATCTCAGGACCTCAAGCACATATAAAATATTATTTGCACATTACAACACTTTCTTAAACGCATGAGACTTATCTGTCTGTGGAGAACAGAGTGGGAAAGAAAAGCAAAGCAATGGATCCAGGTCTGCATCAGTGATTCAGTGAAGTTAAGAGGTTTCTGCAAGCCCTAATTTCCACGCTTCAGTCACCATAAAACACTTTTTCCATGTTACCTAGAAGTGGCATTTAAACACAGAGGGTATTGGGAACACCACCCCCCCCCACCCTCACAGACGCTGAGTTACATTTGTCATTTGAAAACACACCCCAGAGCAAAAAGCTCAGCACTTCCTTTCTTACTTTCTTTTGCTGTTTTACTCTTAGAACTGCTAGGTTATTCCTGACTCGGACGCAAGCAGGGGGGCAGCTCCCACGCACAGCAGGTCAGCCCTGGACACTGCGCGAGCCTGGGGCACAGCTCCCCCGGGAAGGTTGTTTCAGGTCCTGGTGGCAGCAGCCCTCACCACCCGGGTTACCCGAGGGCCGCCAGCACAAACCTGAGCAGGCGCAACCACGGGGGCTCCAGCAGGATTTACACTTTTTGCTGCCGAGGTGCTTTTTGCGGTGCCCATCCCTCAGCAGTTGCTCTTCTGCTGCATCTTTTCTACCATCCAACACTAACTGCTGCCAGTTCTAACACTTCCTAGCAGCCCTGCCTGCTCAAGCAAACCCCTCTGTGCTCACAGAGCTGCAGACGAGACCGTTACGTCGTTAATCAGGAGGCTTCACTATAGCCAGGCAGTACCAGCGGTTCCTCAGGCATGGCACAGGGCTCCGCACCCAGCCCGGTCCCCTGCCGCAGAGAGGGCCCAGGACCAAGCACCGCAAAACTGGTCTGAAGCAAAAGAAGATGCCTGAAAGCACAGAGACCCTCCCTCCAAAAATTAGTTAATTAAAAAAATAAAACCCACCTTTCATTTTACACTGTACTTTCAGGAGCAAGACCTCTTCTCTAGCATCCTCTGGGACAAACAGCAGACTTCAGCCTAGCTCAGAGCTCTGTTATATATAAACCAGGCTGCAACACCCTTGCTTTCCCCCTTCCCCAGGGCTCTCCTCCACCCTGTCCTGATGACCGGGAGGTGGGAAGGGCTGATCCCCAGCAGCTGGCTCTGTTTACTTCATTCACACCTCCCAAAGCAAGAGATCGCTTCATCGTATTAAAATAAAAACTTTCTCTCGTTGCTTACATGTTTAAAAAGTTAATTACTACCATTCTATACTACCTGTACTATAGTCTATGCTATAACTGCCATGACTATAGGAAAAGCAGCGTGATGGCAGTAGACAGAATAACGGGCTTTTTTATTTGCCCGTTATAAAAAGCACTACCACACCCTACGAGATTAGACCAGAGCTTTGCTACGTTATCCTGTGATTTAAGACATTGGGGAGGGGGGCTTAAAATATTAGGTAAAATATTGATAGCATACAATCAGTTTCCGTCAGACTGTACAGTCTGATATATTACACTGTATAGTTGTAAGTATCAGACTTGATAATACTAACCTTAAAAAAATTGTTGCTTGACATTGGCAGATATCTTCCCTTAAATAGAATTAGCTCCCTCTCCAAAATTTGTTTCACTCTTCGTCTACCACAGACACCTAAGAAAAGGTAGCATCCTATCCTTAAAACTGAAATTCGGGTCTGCGTCGTATTCATTACGCACTCGGAGGACGCCGTGCCTGCAAGCTGGGAATATCACGTTCAGGGACCAATTTTCATTCCCAGGGATCCTTCTTGCATTTCTGTGCTGCACACGTGAGGTTTGCACGGAAATTAAACGTGTAGGAGTGCGAACTAGCACAGGAAAATAACGAATCCTTATGAAACAAAGGTATAATCGAAACCCGGTATTGAAATGAACTTAAATCACGTTAGTATAAATTTTTGGTAAAAAGCAACACTGAGAGAAGTAGCATTTTAAGGAAAGCAACCTCTGAGGTTATCTGACACCAGGGGCATTGCAAAGTGCCATCTGTTAACAGCTGTGAAATAGATCTGCTTGTAATTGTTAATACCACGAGTGAGATACGCTGCTGCAGCGCGGGATCTTACCTCTGGGTAAATACAGCACCTGTGTCTGAGAGGTTCCAGCTGTTGCAAAAGTGCTGCCCTAAACGACCTGCCAGAGGTGGCAGGCACACCTCCGCGGGGCTGGAGCCTGGGGCCAGCAGGCAGCCCCGCGCCAGGGCGGGCAGGAGGATGCTGCCGAGGGGGTGTCCGCGCGGGTACCAGCCGGCCCGGCTGCCGTGCTTGGGCCGCACAGCGTTTGCAAAGGCAATTGATGCTGGTGCTGCCGCCAGCCAAGGCTTCTCGAAAAACATTTCTGCATTTTTCGGTCGAGGCCGTTGGCCAGAAACCTGAGTCTTGCTCTGCTGTTTCCATCTGGGTTAAAAAAAAAATTAATTAACATGCACCGCTCTTGGTGCAGCCTTGTGTCAATAAAAGCACAAAGTCCTGTTTCCCAGAACACTACAGCAAGCAGCAGGTGGTTGTCCTGCCCTGAGTTGCTCAGGTCCGTGTTTTCAGCAAGCGTTTTGCTGAGGAAGCTCCGTTTCCCCTCTGAGCAGCACTGGCCGTTTTCTCTGCCCATTTGCCCCAACCTGTGCAACCTGGACCCAGGCCCCAGCACAAGAGCTGACCAGTACCTGCCGAGCCTGAGCGGGCCAGAGTGATGCTCACACCTAGCAAACATCTAGTTAAACATAATTAACTCTTTTGACCCAAAGAAATACAATTTTCTCCTCCTTAAATCGTACATTAGCATTCCTGGATTTCAGCTTATTCAACTCCCTAATTAGCCAAAGGTTTTCCTGTTTAAGTTTGAAGAAATTGGTTTAATTTAAAATAATTTTGTAGTGCTTGTTTTAAGCTCCCTTTCAGAAATAATTGTATTAAAAATGTGGTTGAAGTCTTCCCATTTAAATGCTGATAACAGTTTAATGAAAATATCCTTTGCAAACTCTTCTTTACAGGCCTTGCACCTGAAGGAGCAGCACCGCTGTGCGCGTGGAGGAGTCTTCAAAAGCCACGTTTTAAGGAAGAAACATTTTAAATGCCTTTGCTGACCGAGAGCCGGTATCCCAGATGACAAAACCGCTGCTGAAGCGCACTTCATCTCAAAGCAACTTCTAACGAACAGGTAAGCGCTGGGTAGGATCTGCTCTAAGCCCTGTTGAAGTCCCATGGATCCATCAGTTGGACGGTGGATCCCCAACCCCTCGTGCTCAGCCGCCGGCGACAACGTCAGCTCCACAGCCCCGTACTGCCTGCTGAGGCCTTGGAAATACATGACTGCACTCAGCTGCTTGAGATTTAGCCCCTTCCCCTGAGAAAAGGCGTCTAGTGGCCTTCTGCCGCAAGGCTGAAATGCCTCCATTCAAGGTCACCTTTAGCCGAGCCCCAGCGCTGGAGCACGCTGCCTTGTAGAGGAGATATCTCCAGCAGTCCAGCTCCAATCTTCGTTGTTTGTTTGTGGCCTGGGTTTGTTTAAATATTTATTCAGGTGCCTAATGCGTTTTTTCCCAAGCAATCTGTTACAACAATAAATCTATACAGGACTTGAGAGAGAAGAGCTGTGCCTGTGCAAGGTGAGGGTATCTCAGCAAGATACCCTGCCCATGCCACCACCCTCTCCTTGTGCATGGCACGGGACAGGGGTCCTTGCAATTTGCCCAGCCTCCCTTCACTGGGAATGCTGAAAGAAGCCTTCCCTAGCCCTGGTGGGTGTGTTTGCAAAGGGAGCAGGAGACACCCGAGGGCTTTCCGCAGCTCAGCCTCCACGCAGAGCTGCTGTGGCTCCCTTTGACACTACGCAAGGTCCACGCCGCATCGGCACGTTACGGCACGTCTTGACGGGTGTTTTATACGCACCCAACAACGTGGCAGGCTCCCGCCGGACGTGATGTCTCCCTGAAACTGATTTTTTAAGTCCAGAGAGGGCACAGAAAGCCGGTGGTATACTGGGGAAGGCATGAACATGCACTTCCCACAGGGTTCATGCAGAAGAGTACTTTTGTAACATGAAGAAGTATTTCTTGGTGTCATGTCCATATCCAATTTTTATAGCTGTCTCCCTCTTTCTCACTAATTGCCTCCACCCCAGTGGGCAGCTAGATGAGATGCCAAGATAGTTTAGACTGAGTGTGGAGCCTGTTGGCTTTATTCAGTGAAAAATAAGTCAATATATTGACTTACATAATTGCAATCTCTTGGGAACAAATTATCCCTTGCAGTGCATCTGGCCAGGTGCTGTGACAGCCCTGTCAAGAAGTACCTGCAGATGTAAAGAAGCTAATAATTCTTACAGGAAAACCACAGCGAGCACCTCGGGGAGACAAACCACTGCTTCTCCACGGCTGGGATGTCTTCATCAGCTCCCCAGTCCGGCGGCAAGGAAGAAGGAGCTGCCAGACGTGAGCCTCGGGGCTGGGAGAGCAGCGGGAAGGCAGAAGCCGCTTCTCTGCTGTCGTTGCTGGAGGCCAGCCCAAAGCGGGGCCCAGCAGCGGAGCTGCCAGCATCCCTGCGCCCTGATCCCGGGCTTCGGCCTTTTCGGGGCGTGCCCCTAAGGAGCGTGCAGCCCTCGGGGGGTGCACCCCAGCAGACCACCTCGGCACCAGTAGTAGCTGCACTTGCACATCTGCGCACTCCGGATTTTAGACTCGATGAAATGGATCTGCCAGCCCTTATCCCAGTGGCCACCAGGTACGCGCGGGACTGGTTCAAAGCTGTGCCGGGGGACGGTTAGACTGGACATCAGGAAGCATTTCTGTACCGAGAGGGTGGCCAAACCCTGGAACAGGCTCCCTGGAGAGGCGGTCGATGCCCCAAGCCTGGCAGTGTTCAAGAGGCATTTGGACAATGCCCTCAATAACACACTTGAGCTTGGTCGGCCCTGAAGCGGTCAGGCAGTGGGACTAGATGATCGTTGTAGCTCGCTTCCACCTGAAAAAAAACTCTTTAATCTATTCCACATCAGTCTGGCATCAGTGTACCTGTGTTTTCTTTCAGCAGTCGTACCCCTGCTTGCATCGCCCTCGCTGGGTGATACGGACCAAACCCTGCAAATTGATAGGGCTGTTTTCCAAGCTTTCGTTGCTGGTTATTGCACTTTTTATAACAAAATGGAGGAGAATAAAGCTGTGAATATTTATACTCCGAAGCCAGGAGGATCCTGTCGTGAGATATTAGCTCTGCTGACAGCATGGGTTCTCAGCTGGAGACCGGGATGAAAGAGGTACTGTTACAAGCCTTTCTTAAAGTTAAAAAAAAAGCACATAAAAAGCACCTGTCTGTTCTCTTCATTAAGCTTGCCTGATGAAGGCCTCAGGGGAGCTGATCAACATGAATATTTTTCCACATTTAAGTAGAATAAATATACTTAAAATCAGTCACCAAATGAGAGTGTATTTATAGCTAATTACCAGTGGAATACACCCGGAATGGAACAGAGTGTGTTTCACACATCCGTTGACTGGCATGTTTTATAAATACACAATTTCTCACTTCCTCAGATAAAGTAGTTTAAAAGACAGAATCTTGTTTTCATTGCCTTGATCAAAATAGAACAAATTAAGATAATAAGCAAAGTGAAAATGTAGGAAAAAAAACCAAACCAAACCAAAACAAACAAAAAAAAAAAACCCAACGAAAAAACCAAACCTGCAGTTTTCTAAAATTTCCCTGGGGAGATTCCCAAGCACTTATTAGGCACTGTAATTTCCGGGGGGAAGCGTGCTGGTCGTGAGTGGGCTGCACGCAGGTACCTGGCCACCTTCCCACCTTCCCTCCCTGCTGCCGATGCTCTCTGCGGGAGCAAAGGCAAGTTGCTCTTAAGTACTGAATTACACCCTGCTTATCACAATCATAAAAGCATTAAAATTTATTGCTAGCCTATTTTTAAAATAGATTTTTCAAAGTGGTGACAATTGGAGATACGGAAGCCAGCGAGGGACAGGAGCGGCAGGAAGGGAGCGAGGAGCGGGGGGATTGCTTTGGCCGGGCAGGGCAGCCCTGCCTCACCGCTCAGCGCTGCAGGGCTCTACAGAAGTCACATTAACTGGGCTAAGTTTCCTCCGGCAGATGAAGATCAGACGTGCATTAGGTGCCCTTAGGTATCGCGGTGAGTGGTGACCAAAGCACCCCACAGCAAGCGCTGTGAAACAACGTTATAGCCAGGGGAGGGAGGAATACTCCCCCCGTAGTGTTCGACATTTTATAAACAAACGTATAACCCGAGCGGCTGCAGCTCCGATCAGCACCTACAGAGGAAAATGGCCCACATAAAAGCAGGACTGTCTACAGCACAAAATAGGTCATAGCTTTGACATTAAGCTTTGGAGCACACCTTTGCATGCGAATTCTTGCAGCAAGAGGAAGGGGCTGAGAACCTTCTCCAAAGCACAGGGCAGAAACTGGAGTCTCCCGTTTACTTCAGGGAGGTTTGACCTGGGTTACACGTACATTTAACAGCCAAACCATTCCGCGGTCTTCAGACCCATCGAACCATGGTGTTTGGACAGGATACAGGACCGTCCCCAAGTCCCTCCTGCCTTCTCCCCCATGTGGCCCCAAATCCTCCCTACCCCTAGCCTAAAGCTTTACGCTAATAAACGAAGCACGTATTACCTCCAGCATCCACAGGCACGTGGCTTAGTTAAGCCAAGTCCCAGCTGTATAGAGAGTTACCCAGAGATCAACGTGACCCTGCCAGCCTGGACAGTGACTGACCTCCAAAGCGTCCTGTTGGCCGCAAGGGAAGCCACGGTGACACTTCCCCCTGCTAACCAAGGATCTCGGCCGTGCCAGCGTACCCTAAGCCTACCATGACCTGGCAAAACAGGCTGTGCTCCTTGGTGGCCCTCGGTGGTCCCCAAGCTGGGGATGCAGAAGCACCGCTGGCCTCGGCCAAGCCGGAGCTCCCTTCTGCCAAGGAGCAGCCGCCTCTCCTCCGCATCCCTCCCCGCAGAGCAGGGCAGAGCCGGTGCCTCCGCCAACTGCAGGAGTGCCCCTGCCTCCCCCATCACTTCCCTGCACTGACTCTCCAAGGAAGCATCAGAAAAAAATTAAGTATTTTCCCTCCTGGAAACTCCCTGTCTCTGAAGCTGAAGAAGAGCCGTGCTGTGAGGCTCCTTGGGAGGCCCCCCGCGCCGCTCACCCTGGGAGGTTAGCAGTGATACTTGCCATCAGGCACGGAAAAGCTTGCTCTTTTGGGGAGTGGGAGGTAAGGAATGATGTGAATGCCCACAGCTGCAGAGGAGCCCGGGCAGCCCTTTGGGATTGCACTCGGCGGTTCCTCGGTGTAATCCGCAAAATGCAGCATACACGCCTACCTTACCCAGGGATGGGAAGGCGTCCTGTGCCGCGTTGGCGTCTCGAGCTCTGGCACATAGGGGTATTCACAGGCACTCATCTCGGGAGGGGCTGGCGCTGGCTGTGTCAGAAGCTTGGGGAAACTTCTGTGACTGTTGAGTGACGATAAAATGCAGCGTTGGTATGGGCTGCATCCTGCCCAGTGGCAGTCAGCAGGGGACTCGCCGCCAGCCGAGCGGCGCCGGTGCTCGGTACTCGCACAGCACACCAGGCCGTAACACGGGCTGCGCTCAGTACGAGCGCCGCGGCAGCCAGCGAGTAAAATGTGACCATCACGCAATATCCATCACACCCAAGATCCTGAGCAAGGACCCATCCGAAGATGAAGTGCATGAAACAAGAACGGAAGAAAACAAGGCAGCCACTGTCTCTCCTGACGCTCGTTTGTTAGGCTCGGAGCATGCACGTCAGCTACCTCCGCGTACGTTGCCCTGCGGGGCATCGGCAAGCCCTCACCTTCAGCCGCCGGCGCAGCACCTCAGGCCGGTTGTTGATGCCAAGGGAGAGGGAGAGAAGTAAAACCGCGCGTGTACGTGGGGACACCTCTCATGGCAATCCGCTTGGCTACAGGGACTTTCGGAAACTCTTCAGCTGAGCTCAAAATGGAGTTTAACAGGGACTCCCTACCTCACCTCGCGCTCTTCTCAAACATCACAGTGTTGAAGAGGCTACCTGAATTTGCCCTCTTCAGTTTTTTTTCCCTGGATTAACTTTGAGTCTAGTATTACACCCTGTCCGATTAGCGCCGGGAATCTGGAACCGCGTGAAGGTGAGCCGAGCTTTGCAGTAGCTAAGCAAGTCTTAGGTGGGCGCTCCCACGATTTCAGAAATCAGATTTCTGCTCTTGTAAAGGAGAAGCGGTGGGAAATGGGGCTGCACAGTGCGGCCCTGCCCGGGCCCGTTTCTGTGCCTGTGCCCACGTCTGTGTCCCCACCCGTGTCCATCTCCGTGCCCATGTCCGTGTCCGTGTCCATGTCCCCACCAGTGTCTGTGCCCGTGTCCATGTATGTGCCCATGTCCCCGCCTGTGTCTGTGCCCGTGTCCATGTCCGTGCCCATGTCCGTGTCTGTGCCCATGTCCGTGTCCGTGCCCATGTCCCCGCCAGTGTCTGTGCCCATGTCTATGTATGTGCTCGTGCTCGTGTCCGTGTCCGTGTCTGTGTCCGTGCCTGTGTCCCTGCCCATGTCCGTGTCTGTGCCCATGTCCCCGCCTGTGTCTGTGCCCATGTCCATGTATGTGCTCGTGTCCGTGTCCGTCTCCGTGTCCGTGCCTGTGTCCCTGCCCATGTCCGTGTCTGTGCCCATGTCCCCACCAGTGTCTGTGCCCATGTCCATGTATGTGCTCGTGTCCGTGTCCGTGTCCGTGCCTGTGTCCCTGCCCATGTCCGTGTCTGTGCCCATGTCCCCACCAGTGTCTGTGCCCATGTCCATGTATGTGCTCGTGTCCGTGTCCGTGTCCCTGCCCATGCCCGTGTCTGTGCCCATGTCCCCGCCTGTGTCTGTGCCCGTGTCCGTGTTTGTGCCCGTGCTCGTGTCCCCGCCCGTGTCCGTGTCCCCACCCGTGTTGGTGGCCGTGCCCATGCCGTGGCCGTGTCCCGCCCGCGTCCCCGTCCCCGCCGCGCCACCCGCCCGCACACACTAGGTGTCACTGCGCGCCCTGCGATGGGGCTCGGCTGCCCGGGACGCGACGGAGCTCCGAGCCCGCCCAGCACCGCTCCGAGCCCAGCACCGCTCCCCGCTCAGCACCGCTCCGAGCCCAGCACCGCTCCGAGCCCAGCACCGCTCCGAGCCCAGCACCGCTCCCCGCCCAGCACCGCTCCGAGCCCAGCACCGCTCCCCGCCCAGCACCGCTCCGAGCCCAGCACCGCTCCCAGCCCAGCACCGCTCCGAGCCCAGCACCGCTCCGAGCCCAGCACCGCTCCGAGCCCAGCACCGCTCCCCGCTCAGCACCGCTCCGAGCCCAGCACCGCTCCGAGCCCAGCACCGCTCCGAGCCCAGCACCGCTCCCCGCCCAGCACCGCTCCGAGCCCAGCACCGCTCCCCGCCCAGCACCGCTCCGAGCCCAGCACCGCTCCCCGCCCAGCACCGCTCCGAGCCCAGCACCGCTCCCAGCCCAGCACCGCTCCGAGCCCAGCACCGCTCCCAGCCCAGCACCGCTCCGAGCCCAGCACCGCTCCCCGCCCAGCACCGCTCCGAGCCCAGCACCGCTCCCCGCCCAGCACCGCTCCGAGCCCAGCACCGCTCCCAGCCCAGCACCGCTCCGAGCCCAGCACCGCTCCGAGCCCAGCACCGCTCCCCGCCCAGCACCGCTCCGAGCCCAGCACCGCTCCGAGCCCAGCACCGCTCCCAGCCCAGCACCGCTCCGAGCCCAGCACCGCTCCGAGCCCAGCACCGCTCCCAGCCCAGCACCGCTCCGAGCCCAGCACCGCTCCGAGCCCAGCACCGCTCCCCGCTCAGCACCGCTCCGAGCCCAGCACCGCTCCGAGCCCAGCACCGCTCCCCGCCCAGCACCGCTCCCCGCCCAGCACTGCTCCCCGCTCAGCACCGCTCCTGTTCAGCACCGCTCCGAGCCCAGCACCGCTCCGAGCCCAGCACCGCTCCCCGCTCAGCACCGCTCCCCGCCCAGCACCACTCCCGCTCAGCACCGGTCCCAGCCCGCTCAGCACCGCTCCCCGCCCAGCACCGGTCCCGCTCAGCACCGCTCCCGCCCAGCACCGCTCCGAGCCCAGCACCACTCCCGCTCAGCACCGCTCCCAGCCCAGCACCACTCCCGCTCAGCACCACTCCCGCTCAGCGCCGCTCCCAGCCCAGCGCCGCTCCCAGCCCAGCGCCGCTCCCGCTCAGCACCGCTCCCAGCCCAGCACCGCTCCCCGCCCAGCACCACTCCCCGCCCAGCACCGCTCCGAGCCCAGCACCGCTCCCCGCCCAGCACCGCTCCCAGCCCAGCACCGCTCCCGCTCAGCACCGCTCCCAGCCCGCTCAGCACCGCTCCCGCTCAGCACCGCTCCCCGCCCAGCACCGCTCCCGCTCAGCACCGCTCCCAGCCCAGCACCGCTCCCAGCCCAGCACCGCTCCCGCTCAGCACCGCTCCCCGCCCAGCACCGCTCCCGCTCAGCACCGCTCCCAGCCCAGCACCACTCCCCGCTCAGCACCGCTCCCGCTCAGCACCGCTCCCAGCCCAGCACCGCTCCCAGCCCAGCACCGCTCCCGCCCAGCACCGCTCCCCGCCCGCTCAGCACCCCGGGCCGCCCGGGCCCGGGGCAGAGGCACAAGCACACAGCCGTACATCGCCCTTCGGCGGGGCGCAAGGCCGGGCCCGGGGCGCGGAGGGCCGCTCCGCCTCGGCAGGGCTCTCCTGGGCCGGGGGTGCAGCGCGGGCCTTGCTAAGGCCGTCCTAGCACTGGGCGGGCGCCTCCTGGGGAGCTGGTCTTCAGCTCCAGCCCCGCAGGATACAGGCAGTGCTTGGCCAGGCTATCCCTCGCATCGGTCCCTGGAAACCAGCCGCTCCCTACTCAATGGATCCAAAACACACAGCCCTATCCCCATCCCATCCACATCTCATCCCATCCCCATCCCCATCACATCCACGTCCCATCCCCATCACAATCCTACCCCATCTCCATCTTAACCCCTCCCCATCTCATCCCCTTCCCATCCCCATTCCCATCCCATCCCCATCGCATCCCTACCCCTGTCCCCTCCCTATTCCATTCACATCCCATCCCCATCTCAACCCAAATCACTCCCCAAGGCAGGGGGCTGCCCCATGGGTGAGCTTGGGGTGCCCCTAGCCCACAGGCAGCCCTGCTCCCCCCAGACCTGCTGTGCCCCGGGAAGGAATAAGGGCTCCCTGGGTGAGCAGCGAGGCCCTGTGTGGGCAGAGGTGCCCTGGCTCCGTGCGGGGGGGCACGGGGTGGTGCTGCACCCCCCTGGGCAACGCCGCCCTGCCGGGCTGGGGGGAGGAGGGCAGAAATGCTGCCCAGAGGCTGGTATCTCTGGGGCTGCCACGTACACCGCACAAATCCCACCCAGGGCGCTGGGCTCCACGGCCGCCTCCAGCCCCAAGTACCGCGAGTCAGCACCGCGTCACTTCTTGCAGGTGCTCTTTGCCCAAAACTGCCTGTTTGTACATTGCTAAAATGATTTGCTTTTCGTCTTCCCCTTCTTTCCTAGATGTTCTTTCCACATCAAAACACTGCAAATGAGAACATTCTTTTCAATCTCATAGCTCCACAAAACACTCTTTAGAGCACCTCCTATTTCTTGGTGCCCCCCTGCCACCGATTATCTACAAACCTGGAGGAGGGGAGAAGAGCGATCCCTTCCCTGAGCCTTGCCATGCACGTACTCTGCATCCACCCGGCACTGAGCTGGCTGAAATCTGTATCCCCAAAGCTTCTGGCATCTTTTTCACTGGGCAAGATGAAATACACTTTACTCTTCAGGGCTGATCCAATTCCAGTTTGCAAATCGTAAGGATAAAAAGAACAAAAACAATGACAGGAAGTTTAAGAGGTTAAATTGCACATCCTGCCTTCATCCTGCTGTTAAATTACAGGGGAGGTATGAAAAACATACAGCTTTGCCTGCTCAGACCAAGGTTTGCTCTTTATATTGTTTCCTTATCACAGGAAACTAATAAAGATGAAATCTCAATGTTAAAAGGCGCCACGTACGTGAACAGAGCTTGTGTTCTCCGCATTTTCTCCCGTTAGCACGTTTTGACACAACCACTACTTCATGATGCTGCGATGTCCTGGTCTCTAACACGGGTCTAACGCTGCTGCTTCAGGACGCTGTGAGACTCCCTTGTTAGAAAACCTTTCCAAAGCACTTTACGTTTAGGATTTGCAAATTATTAATCCACCGAAAACTTGCTAGCGGTGTGCAGAGCACCAGCGGGCACATGGATCCAGCTTTCCACGCTCTTAGCCACTAGCTTTTCAGAGCCGAAAGCATATGCAGGACTTTCCCGACATAACTCAGGGATGGGAACCATTTTCCTAACTGCTGCTGAGAGGTGCCAAGAGCTGGTAAATGGAGGGGAGCGCGGGGGGCAGACCCCGACCCACACCACCAGCTGCTTTCACAGCCGCTCAAGAAGGCAGCAGAATCACGCCCTGCAAAAAGGGACTCATGGAGTCTGAACATCTCTTCCAGCATTTTCCTCTGGCTAAAATAACTGCCAGCACTCCCATTGCTAATGAGAATTAATACTACCTTCTTCCTCCAACAGTAAAAACAAAATGTTCTCGTCGTGTCCCATCTGATAAGGCAGCAAAGCTCACCCAGCACGGCCTGGTAGGTGGGCTGCTTGCAGCAGACCGCGCCAGCCATGCTGGGCTCTGTGGGGAGGGAACCCCGCACAGGGATTCCCACCCCCAAAGCCCTGTGCCAAAGGAACGGGGCGCATCGAGACCAGGACAGGAGTAACAGATTACATCTGGGCTCTGGATGATTGTTTGTGAGCCGTTAACGAAATAGCCGCGACACCAAGATGAATTTGCTGCAGGGGGGTTCAGAAAACATTGTTCCTCCGTGCCCGGCCTCGACCTCCCCGCTAGTTTATTCCCATGAGGAGCGGCCCTGGAGAGTGTGAGGTGCCACGCGGCCATCGCACCCACCCTGCTGCGGGCAGCGTTTGCTCGCAGCCCCCCGCTGGCCCCCGCACGCAGATTCCTCTGGCTGTTTGCAATAATTAAATCTCTGTTCAAGCAAAGAGAGGGCAGGGTTAACGACGGCAGCGGCCGCCTGCTGCTCGCAGCTCCGAGCTGTGCCTGCATCCACATCCTCCGCTCGGAAATAGCCCAAGTCATCGCTCGGCCGGAGGCACGGGAAGCGACCCTCCTGCCCATCGCCACCAAACCTCCAACCCGCAGGTGCCCATCGCCACCAAACCTCCAACCCGCAGGCGGGGAAAGCAGTCCCACTGGCAGCATCAGGGCCAGCTGCCGCGGGGGGCACGAGCCCCCCGCCACCCCCAGGAACTTGGGTGCCTTGGGGAAGCAGCTTTGGTCCCCGGGATGCTCGGTGCGCCCCTAGGGCTGGGGATGCTCCCGAAGATGACAAGGCGCCCGTTTATGGGCCCGTGCCCCCCAGCCGCCGGGTGGGCCGCGGGGCGCAGAGGTGCACAGCCCATGTGCCCCCGCACACCTGCAGCACTGCGCAGCCCCGGGGTCACACCGGGCTGCCACCGCTGCGGATGGCACCGCTCCGTGGCCTCCAGCAGCACACGGGGACGCAGGGCTCCAAAAAACCCACGGGGATGTGCAGTGGCTGAACCTTCGATTAAAACAGACCCTGGGGGGGGTGGGTGGGGAGGGTGAGGTTCAACCAGCTGAGCCCACAGGTCCCCAAAGGGCTGCTCTGGCTCCTTCCACAGCCCCCGAGACCGGCACTGCACCCCCTCACCGCAGAAACCTCCTCCTCCAAAACACGCTTCCCAAAACCCCGCTCCCAAAAAACTCACTCCCTGGAAACCCATGCCCAAGATTTTGCTCCCTTTAAAAACCCACTTGGAAAATCCTGCTCCCCCAAAGTCTGATCTCTGAAAGTGTGTGTCCCCCCCCCAAATCACTCCCCAAAACCCACTCCCTAGAAGTCCACCCTCAAAGCTTGCTCCCTTAAAAACGCCCATCCTGGAAAAGCACTTGCAAACACCCGCTGCCCAGACTGCACCGGCAAAAATCCAGCTCCCCTCCCCAAAACCCACCCCAAACCCGCTCCCCAGAACCCCCCCAAACTGCTCCCTTAAAAACCCGCTCCCAAACTCCTCCTCGCCCGGTCCAGCTCTCCAAACCCGCGATCCCCCATTCTCCCCCCTCCCCAGAAAATCGCTCCCCACAACCCTCTTGCCCCCCAGCCCCCTCGCAACCCCTCACCGCTCAAGGGCCCTCCACAAACGCGCCCCCCCCACCCCCCTCCCGCTCCCCAAACCCGCCCTCCTCCCACTCCCCAAAATCCCCTGCTCCCCAAGCCCACCCCCCGCTCCCCAACCCCCTCCCTTCCCAAACCCAGCCCCCCCCGCTCCCCAAACCCACCCTCCCAAATCTCCCCCCTCCCGCTCCCCCCACCCCCCTCCCCAAAACCGCCCCCCTCCCCCTTCCGAAACCCACCCCCCCGTCCCGCTTTCCAAACCCACCCCCCTAAATCTCCCCCCTCCCGCCCCCAACCTCTCCTCCCGCCCCGCAAACTCCCCCCCTCCCGCTCCCCAACCCCCCCGTCCCCAAACCCGCCCCCTCCCCCTTCCGAAATCCACCCCCCCGCTCCCCAAACCCGCCCCCGCCCCCTTCCGAACCCCCCCTCCCGCTCCCCAAACCCACCCCCCTCCCGCTCCCCAACCCCCCCTCCCCAAACCCGCCCCCCTCCCCCTTCCGACCCCCCGCCGCACCCCAACCTCCCCCCCAAACCCGCCCCCTCCCGCTTCCGACCCCCCCCTCCCCAAACCCACCCCCCTCCCGCTCCTCAACCCCCCCTCCCCAAACCCGCCCCCCTCCCCCTTCCGACCCCCCCTCCCGCTCCCCAACCCCACCCCCCCGCTCCCCAACCCCCCCAAACCCACCCCCCTCCCGCTCCCTAACCCCCCCAAACCCGCTCCCTCCCCCTTCCGACCCCCCCCCCGCTCCCCAAACCCACCCCCCTCCCGCTCCTCAACCCCCCTCCCCAAACCCGCCCCCCTCCCCCTTCCGACCCCCCCTCCCGCTCCCCAACCCCACCCCCCCGCTCCCCAACCCCCCCAAACCCACCCCCCTCCCGCTCCCTAACCCCCCCAAACCCGCTCCCTCCCCCTTCCGACCCCCCCCCGCTCCCCAAACCCACCCCCCTCCCGCTCCTCAACCCCCCTCCCCAAACCCGCCCCCCTCCCCCTTCCGAACCCCCCCTCCCGCTCCCCAAACCCACCCCCCTCCCGCTCCCCAACCCCCCCTCCCCAAACCCGCCCCCCTCCCCCTTCCGACCCCCCCCCCCCGCTCCCCAAGCCCGCCCCCGCCGCCCCCCGGCCCCGCTCCCCGCTCCCCGCCCGGGCGCGTCGGGGCGGAGCGTCGGGGCGGAGCGGCACGGGGAGAACGACGTTGGGGGGTGGGGGGGGGTGGTGTGTGCGCGGAACCTCCGCCCGCGCGGAGCATCGCGGAGGGGCCGAGCGCGCTGACGGCAGGGCTGGCCCGGCCCGGCCCGGCCCGGCTGCATGCGGCGGCGGCGGCGGCGGGGCGGCCGGCGGGCGGCATGAACGGCTCGGCGGCGGCGGCGGGCGGCGGGACGGCGGCGGCGGGGCTGCTGGCGGGCGCCGGGAGCGCGGCGCTGGAGCTGGAGCGGGCCCTGCGCTGCTGCACCGCCGCCTCCGTGGTGACCGACGGCGGCGGGGCGGCGGCGGCGGCGGAGGAGCGGAGCCTCTACATCATGCGGGTGGTGCAGATCGCCGTCATGTGCGTCCTCGCCCTCACCGTCGTCTTCGGCATCTTCTTCCTGGGCTGCAACCTGCTCATCAAGTCCGAGGGGATGATCAACTTTCTGGTCAAGGACCGGCGGCCGTCCAAGGAGGTGGAGGCGGTGGTGGTGGGGCCCTACTGACCCCCGGCGGGCCCCCCCCCCGCCGCCGCCGCCCGCCCCGACGGGGGACACCGACGTGCGCCGCCCGCTCCCCGCGCCCGCGGCACGGCGGCCGTCCCCCCTCCAGGCGGCGCGGGGTTTGCTGGGTTGCTGTCCTTTCCTCCTTAAAAACATCCAACAGACGAACCCCGAGAGCGCCGAGGCCGGTGAGACGTGCGGGGGCCGCCGGCGCCTGCAGCCGCCCCCCCCCCCCGCCCCCCCCGACCCGCGGGGCGCCGAAGTAAAACGTGCTCTGATGGCAACAGGTCTGGGGTTTCTTATTTCGGTCGCGATAACAAATGTGTCCCTCTTGGAGTCGCGGGGGGGAGCGGGGAGGCGCCCCGGGGGGCGGCCGGGCTTCGCCCCCCCGGAGCTCGGGACGGAGCAAACGCCCCGCGGCCCGGCCCTGCGGGTTTTTGCTTTGCAGCTGTGCTAAAACTTCCATTCCAGCCCGCTGCTCGAGGCTTCCCCGGGTTGCAGAAGGATGGGTGACCGCAGCACCCCGCTCCCTGTGCGCGCCGGGGCAGGGCGGGATGTGCCATGGGGACATGCGGGGACCCCCCTCCTGCCCCGGGGGTTCCGGCTTTGGCCAGGGGAATAACCCAGTACACCCCGTTTGGATCCCCCTCTGACCGGGTTTGACTCCTGAAAACCACTCTCCGTACTTTTTATTAACCCAGCTGAAAGCCTCACCAACAGGTGACTTCTTACGGCCACATTTAAGGGAGGGAGAAATTTATGCTTGTACAGAATTCTATTTTTTTTTTTCCTTCATCCATTCCCCCCATAGGGATACCAGAGCATCTTTCTGTGAGAGGTTTGCATAGCTGTTTATCATATCCCCGGGAGCGTGCACTGGTTGCTAGTGATAAATCAATGCATCTACATTTGCTGTAGGAGGAGTGGAACCGGCATAAACACTTGCCGGGGACCACGGCAGCGGGATGGGGGCTAAAAGGCTCAAGAAACCTGCCTGTGAGAAAATACATCTCACGACACCCCAAGTCCTGCAGTGAGACTGTAAGCTGTCAATGCTTTTAACGCTGATAAGAATCAAGAAGTTTTCTGGAGCAGCCATGCAGACTGCCGACTGCTTGGTCGTCCCTCAGTTCGTCCTGAGCTGGTGTGAAGATGGCCGAGCTACCGAATCGTTATAGATGTCTTTAGGAGATGTTATCAGAAGTTTCCATTTTGATAGACAAGGTGAAACTCAGCATTTGCAAAACGCACCTGAGCTAGAAGGGGATGAAATAGAGCTGGAGTCCAAGACAACCTCTTGACGGCAGATAAACTTTTGGTAGAAAATGAGACAGAACAGCGTATCTCAATGCAGTCCAGTTCCCTCAGACGAGCAGAAATCTCAGCCGTGTACTCACTCATTTACAGCTACGTCTAAGGGAAAGACAAAGAACAGATCTGCCTGTTCTCTGGGAAACAAATATGCCCCGGACTTTGTCATTACATGAAAATAAATGTTACTAAGCCGCCTATCAGCTGAAACATTGGTGAGAAATTTAACGAAAACTCTTCTTCTTTCTTTGCTGTAGAAACATTAGATAAAGCAAAATTTTAAGATAATACAATAAGAGGGAAAACTCCTAATATGGATGTTTCAGTCATTACAAAGCATTTCCAACTTTTTAATTTGCATCACTTCGTGCTATTGCAGATTACACAGTCATTCCCGTAATCTGACTTGCAAGGAGTGCACTGCATGTTTGAACAATTTTTTGAGAGCTAGGTTCATTAGGCATTCTTTATTAATTATAAATTTATGAATTAGAGTGAGCACTTGACATATAATTCATTTCGATTATCCTTTGCCAGAAGCCACAGTTTTTTTGCAGCACCGTAAATCTGAGGCATGGCAAACTCCTGGTTCTGTAATAAAACTGCAGAATTTTCAACCTCAGCCCAAGAGCACACGTGGCCTGATGCCTCTCGCCTAAGGACCTCCTGCGAGGTGAGAGCCCCTACCCTAATAAAGCGCTTGTGACACTTTGATCCCTACAAAGATACCTCATTTTAGGCCGGGAATGGTTGGGAAAAGGGTTTTGCCTACTCGGTGATGCAGAGATGCTCAAGCACGTCCAGTCCACCGGCTTTACTTAGGCCGCTCTCCCTCTCTGTACCGCGGGGGCTTTGGGACTTGGCACGGAATAGAAGGAGACCCGGGATATTTATAAGCCATCGGTGGGCGGGAGGATGGCAACACGGGAAAGAAGCACCTCTCGGACACCTACAAGGGCTCCAGCATCCACCTCAGCCCGCGCTGTACGGGGTGGACGGAGGAGCTCGCTTCCAGTTGCGCTGGGAGCAGTGTTCGGGCAGACATCTCCTACCCGGCCCCCGGGCGCGACGGACACCTGCCTGCTTTCTAAAGCTGGGTCTTCCAGCCCAGAGTATAACTTTGTCCCTTCTAGACGTGCGTGTAAAGCCATGACCTGCGTGCTCGAGGGGCGGGAACCTCACGGTGAACAGAGCTTTTGCAGATGACTGCACACATCATTTCAGGGGCGTTTTTGGAAAAGCACCTGGAAAGCTGCTAGGGGAGCAGCTAGCAGAGTCTGTGGTGTCAACAGGTAAAGCCCCATCAGCTCCTAGAACACACTGGAAACAAAATCTGCCTTGCCGTAGTGCTCAGGTGTCGGGAAACGGGTGTATTTGGGATAAGACCATTGCGGGTACCCAAAGGAGGGCTCCACCACCTTGCAGTTGGCTCGAAGATAGTACAAACAGCTGACCTGCTTCTTTATTCATCTTAAATGGTAGAGTATGTTCCATGTTACCACCAAAACTTGAGGGGCCTTTCGCTGATGCTCATTCCTGTTTCTCCGTAATGTCCCCATCCGTGAAATTCCCAGAGGAGCAGAAGACTATGAGAGTGACCTGGTAGACCTGACCAGCTCTCAGCTGTTGCTGTCAGACGTGAGCTCTTACAGGGGAAATTTCCAGTTTGTGAGGAAACCCTTCCCCTTGTGATGCTCGGTGACTGCTGCTGGGGGGAGGACTTCGCAGCAGGACCTCTCCCCCAGGACTCACGCCGCGGCCTCTCACTGAAGCCTCTCAATGGCTGTTTCAGAGAGAACGGCACCCAAAAAGTCCATACAGCTCCAGCCGCAGCAAGTCCCTACCGTGATACTATTTGCAATTCTTCTTGAGTATGAAAATAAAAAAGCTCAAATCTCACTTTTCTTAAGTCAAGTTTGAAGTAGTCTCACCTTAGGCTGTCTGCATACCTACTTATCGTCTACAAAGTACTAACAGGATAGTTCTTGCCTTGAATTAATATAGCGGTGCCCATGCAGCAGAGCTTCAGGCCACCCGCCACGGGCAGAACTCAGCCCTCGGGCTCCGCCTCGGCTTCCAGCATGCAAAACACCAGAGCCAAAGCTCCTCTGGGCATAGATACCCACCAAAGCTCATCCCTGGCACACCTCCGCAGCCTCCCAAATGGCACCTGAGTTCTCTGCTGCCTCTCAGCCGGTCTTGTCTTTTCTCCCAGTTAGCCAGGAACACGGCGTTGGGAACACGAGATAATAGATTTCACCCTTCCAGCTCAAAACGCGTGCTAATCCTCCAGGAGAAAAATCAAGAGGCATCTTAGTCACTTCCCAAACACCCAAAGTGGTTTGTTTGATATTTTAAATGGGATACGCTTATTAAAAACACTCCAGCAACTGCTTCTAGATAACCCTGTGAATGTACTCAGGCTAAATTTGTCTAGATGGCTGTACGATTTTAATTCTATGCTTGCCACATCTTTTTGGTAATAATAATCAAACACTGTCTGAAATATGCAGAAAAGGTGCACTTTAGCAGTTCAGACATATGCAGGTGCGGGACTTTATTCCAATTGCATATTCAGGCAAAATTCACATTGATTTTTTAAAGCAGCTTAGCTTTAATAAGGAAAATAAGAGCCCGCTGTTCATCTGCAGTCAAAAAACCAAAACTTCACTATAAGTGACAGGCACAGCACATGTTACAGCTTTATGATTTGCCTTAATATTTTTCACTTAAAGTAGCCATCAAACGATCCTGGCTCGTGCAGCGTGCCCAGCACAGGGTGCTCACCCCGGATGGGGGCTGGGAACCCTTGATGGAAGTGTGTTTCTTAAAAAAAAATCTTCATCTTCAGCTAGGCAGCCCATTTTAACATGCAGCCCTAGCTGCGTTTGAGCCCATATTAATTATCATTAAAGAATGAGTCATTAAAACTGCTCCTCCTTTCTCGACAGCTCTGTTTGTGTGCATGGATGGATTATGCTGTTGCCATTGATTTCAGCAATCCGTGACTGGGGCTGTAACCGGTAAAGCTGAAGGAGCCCTGAGGGACATCGCGTCTTTCAATTCTTTTATAATATAAAACAGCAGCGTCTTCTCCATAATTAAGGTTTAAACTTGCTGTCCAAAAATCTAATTTTCTGTTAGCTCACCGTTAGGAAGTGATAGCTGTTGCCCATCGCGCCCGCCTGCGTGCCCGGTGGGTGGCAGCCAGCTTTTCTCCCAGCCAGTTCAGCCAGTTGTGCTGCTCCCCGTCTCCACTGCGCCGTTACTGGAATGGCGATACAGGCTTCTCTACTGAAAGAGGAAAAACGAGAGGGAGAAGGCAGAAAGCAGCGGGAAGTGTACAAAATACAGGGGGGGAGCACCATGAATGGCAATGAGGAGCAAAAAACTGAAACTTAACACAAAGGAAAACTTTCTTTCTATTTAAAAAGTGTGTGGCTAACCTGTGAAAGTCTGCCAAAGCCTGCGAAGTTAGCAGGTTTCAGAAAAGGGGTAGCTGTTCGTAGGGAAGGCAAGGTCACTGGCTCTCACTCCGGCAGGGAAAGCACACCACAGGGGCCGCGGCGCCCGTGCTGCGGGACGAAGGCGACCCACGCAAGGGCTTCAGCCCCTCGCTGCCACGTGGCCGGGCAGGATGCAGCCGGGATGCTGGCGGTCCAGCCCCGTGGGGCTGCGCCTCCAGCCTCTCCTGGGGGTCCCCCAGGGCACCATCCTGCCGCGGTACGGCCAGAACCGCATCACCACCCCGTACAGACGGCCCGAGCCAGCAATGGAGGACGGGGCCAGTCCTTTTCGCCCTTCTTCATTTTCCTTTACAAACACAGGGGTCAGATGACCGTGTTGCAGAAATTATTTTTAAGCCTTAAAGTTGTTAAGAGCACCTCTTTGTATTAAGGCTTTATTTTCCTCTTGTCCCAAAAAGGCATGCATGCTCAAATGCAAAAAATTAACAGGACCATCATCTCTCTCCCCTCCTTCACTGAATTTAAATCCAGGCCAAGGGATATTGGTGACCACACAATTTATCCTCTCTCTAATATGATTGTAGGGAGCTGCTTTCTTTTATGGGACATCTTCATTTTTTAATGACAAAAATTAGATTTTTTTTGTATTGCTGAGGACCAGACACAATCGCTGAAGAAAGAAACCAAAGGAAGCCTGAGCTCTTCAGGACTGAGTGTATCCATCAATTCGGCCACCAGCAGCTTGGGACCTATTCCACAGTTATGGAACGTATTTTTAGCACATGGAAAAACAGTGTCATGAGCACATGATATGAAAAATACACAAAGCAATATATCACTTTTATGTCCTTTATTCTATCATAATCAGGTTAGGATTTTTTTTTTTCCCTCCCCGCTTGCTTCTATTTTGGAAGCATCTCCAGGGAGGCAGGCTGTAGGAACGTAACGGCCCATCAAACTCACGGTGGCTTTGTGCAGCAGCCGCAGCAAAGCCGTCCACCACATCGAAGCAGATGGAGCGGCATGGCACCGGGATGAAGGAGACGGAAAGGCATGGCGCCGGGACGAAGGAGACGGAGAGGCATGGCGCCGGGATGAAGGAGACAGAGAGGCATGGCGCCGGGATGAAGGAGACGGAGAGGCATGGCGCTGGGATGAAGGAGACGGAAAGGCATGGCGCCGGGACGAAGGAGACGGAAAGGCATGGCGCCGGGACGAAGGAGACGGAGAGGCATGGCGCCGGGACGAAGGAGACGGAGGGGCACGGCGCTGGGATGAAGGAGACGGAGAGGCATGGCGCTGGGATGAAGGAGACGGAAAGGCATGGCGCCGGGACGAAGGAGACGGAGAGGCATGGTGCCGGGACGAAGGAGACGGAGGGGCACGGCGCTGGGATGAAGGAGACGGAGAGGCATGGCGCCGGGATGAAGGAGACGGAGAGGCATGGTGCCGGGACGAAGGAGACGGAGAGGCATGGCGCCGGGACGAAGGAGACGGAGAGGCATGGTGCCGGGACGAAGGAGACGGAGAGGCATGGCGCCAGGATGAAGGAGACGGAGAGGCATGGCGCCGGGACGAAGGAGACGGAGGGGCACGGCGCTGGGATGAAGGAGACGGAGAGGCATGGCGCCGGGATGAAGGAGACGGAGAGGCATGGTGCTGGGATGAAGGAGACGGAGAGGCATGGCGCCGGGATGAAGGAGACGGAGAGGCATGGTGCTGGGATGAAGGAGACGGAGAGGCATGGCGCCGGGATGAAGGAGACGGAGAGGCATGGTGCTGGGATGAAGGAGACGTAGAGGCATGGCGCCGGGACGAAGGAGACGGAGAGGCATGGCACCGAGACGAAGGAAATGGAGAGGCATGGTGCTGGGACGAAGGAGCTGGCGGGACCTCGTGAGGGCAGAGGAGTCGCTGTCCTGGGTCCAGCCTCGGTGATGGCGCGCAGCACCGGCTCTCCTTTCATTACTGCCATCTCCTCAGTGCAAATTCTTTTTTATTTCTTTCATTTTAGCTAGTTTAATTTCCTGTCTGTCACAGCAAACACGGACAGAAGGAAACAAAGACGCCTGTTTGAGCTGACATCTCACGTGGGCTGAAAAGAAAAGAGCAGCCTACTTACATTAAGGGATAATACGATGGGGACATAAGAGCAGCAGGGATGTCTTTGCCCTCACTACCTTGCTGGGAAAACAAGGTCCGAGTCCTTCCCCAGCTCCAGGAGCTGAAGTGACGAGCACAAGGGTTCACCAACAGACATTGGGCCTAGAAGAAAGTTAGGGGTGTTTTTACAGTGTAAAAAATGTAAATGTACATGCACATAAAATCTCAGTTTTGTTTTGTGCTTTATTCGTGAGCATACCGTGAAATAAATAATGAATTGGTAGTCACTGCTCTGGTTTGTTCCTGCGTAACGAAAGCTGGTGTGTAAATCCCACTCAGATACCACCGACAAACTGGGAAATGAGAGGAAGAGCAGCAAAAATCCTCAGGTACCTGGAGAAACTTACAGAGAAAGAAATACACATTAAAAGAAAAAATATGCAGTCTTGGACAAAGAATGGAAACAAGAATGCAGAACGTGCAATATGTATCTACAAGATAACCTGATGGGGCAGAAAATATTTTGGAGATGATCTCTACCCAGAAAAGATGGGCTGGGCTGGAAGAGGCCAGAACAGAATAGAGCAATTAGGCTAGTTTGTAGGAAAATCTTGAAAATGAGAGATATTAGGCTGTGGAATAATCTCGACAGGGAAGGTATAAAAATTCTTTTACTTACGACTTTTACCTAAACTTGAGAATATACTCCCTATGGGATATTGCTGCGTTCGCAAGAAGCTGGACCTGGTCCTCTAATACCACCTCTCCATCGCTGTCTGATGAAATTCCCTGGTTAAGCTAATCGCTGTGTATCGCTGAAGCTACGGGAATGGAAAGTGCCAATCATGCTGTAAATATTAATTACACGTAAGAACTACTCAAAGGTTATCAAGCAAAGAAAACAGGCTGAATTACACTCAGCAATTTCAGGTAGCGAAGAAAAAAAACAGTTTTGTTTTATGCACTCCCTTGCAGAAGACCGCTGGCTGTTTGACAGCAAAGGAGATATTTCAAATCCTGTTACCAATCAGGGCATTTGTGTGTGTGTAATGGAACTGCCACTCAAAGCTTTCAGAATATATATTCAGTGTTTCACAAATCCGTTCAAACTTTCATTAAAATCCCTACATTTTTAATGAAATCTACGTCTCCCTTTCCCTTTGCCAAATATAAACTTAGTGCTGCTGAAGAGCATGCGTTTGAGATGGAGATCACTGAGATTATTTGCAGCTCTTCCTCCTAGGTGAGCCTACGTTGCCATCATACACAAACCTCCCCTTCCTCTCACATCAGGAATATCTGAATGAATCTGAATATGAATCTATCAGCAATAGTGTGGCCAGCAGGAGCAGGGCAGGGATGGTGCCCCTGTGCTCGGCACTGGTGAGGCCGCCCCTCGAATGCTGTGTTCAGTTTTGGGCCCCTCGGGACAAGAAGGACATGGGGGTGCTGGAGCATGTCCAGAGAAGGGCAACGGAGCTGGGGAAGGGTCTGGAGCACAAGTGTGATGGGGAGCGGCTGAGGGAGCTGGGGGGGTTTAGCCTGGAGAAGAGGAGGCTGAGGGGAGACCTTATCGCTCTCTGCAACTGCCTGGAAGGAGGTTGTGGTGAGGTGGGGGTCGGTCTCTTCTCCCAAGTAACAAGCGATAGGAGGAGAGGAAACGGCCTCAAGCTGCACCAGGGGAGGTTTAGATTGGAGATTAGGAACAATTTCTTCACTGCAAGAGTGGTCAGGCACTGGGACAGGATGCCCAGAGAGGTGGTGGAGTCACCATCCCTGGAGGGGTTCAAAAACCGTGTAGCCGTGGCACCTGGGGACATGGTTTAGGAGGCCTGGGGGTGTTGGGTTGGTGGTTGGACTTGATGATCCTTAGAGGTCTTTTCCAACCTTAATGATTCTATGAATTCTATTTTATGACTTCTGTGACATCATTATAAAGAGCAGAAAGAGTGGGCTGATGCCCATTCGTTTGCAGAGAGATGCCCCGTCGTCTAACGAACCTTGATCCCCATCCACTTGTACCAATATTAAACCCATCAGAAATACTCTCTAATTCCAGCTCTCTGATTTTCACCAAGGACAAACCGCCTTGGCATTCCTATGTCATAGTAGAAGAGAGGAAATCACGCATTATCTTAAGTAATTTTGTTCTTTGCACACTCTGTGTACTTGCTATCACTTTTCCTCCTTTTCAAGTGGTACACCATGACCATTGTTATACATAAATAACATCTTGAACTTCAACAAAGCATAGCCACAGGATATTCTTGAAGTGAGAAATGCATTACCTTAGAAAAAAATATGGCGTTATTGGAAAATGGAGCACAGCAGGTATTAGCTAATGATACCTACCATTTGTTGTATCTTGGACAGAAAATGAAAATACATACATTAATTAAAAGCAGGCTTTAGGGAAAATATTATTAACTCATGCTATAATGAAACCTAAAGGCTTCCAGGGAGATCCATTTTACTGCGGCAGGGCTCTACTGCGGGGAGGTTCAGGTAATTTGATTAAATGCACAGGGCTCAGAGCTTGGTGAGATGTGGAACAGCAGCTCATTGCCCTGGAAGAGGGATCAGAAGTATGAGACTTTGCAGGGGACTTGGGAGACTCAATATATCCAGGGCTCTGTGAGACATGGGCAAAACTTCAGCTCCTGACTAAATGCCACAATTTAAATGGACTGTATTTATCCATGCTCAATTGATAAATTGCAACCCCACACTCAGTCCAGTGACTTTGCTGGTTCGTAGAAGGGTCATTGAGGAAGAAAAACCACAATTTCATATATTCTACCCAAGCTCTGTCAATGCTGGTGAGCACTGCCTGTGGCACGGACTGTACCTGTGGGAGTTCAACCATACCCGTGGAAAGTATGAAGTTGGACTGTAAAAACACTTTTAATAAAAGATTTCTACCAAGTATTGACATTCTGTCATTTGAGAACTAAGATCTGGGAGCATTTAAAGCACTGTACTGTTTTTAATTTTCATTAAAGGCCCATACTGTGCAGTGATGTTGACATCTCATTACTACCGTGGCTCAATACCACGTACTCGATATCCAGGGCTTGTAACTTGGTTCTAGTTTTGCTGTCCAGTGGGGCAAGGAGATAATAGCTTGTTTTCTTTCTCAGCAGCGTTGCAAAGATTCATTCCTCTAATTGATCGAAAAGAGGGGCTTTAGCAAGACACCAGCCTCTTGGAAAATGTGAACTGCCATTGATTCAACCTAGTGCTTTGAGATGAAAGTCCTAAAAGAATTCATCCTGCTCTTAACCAATCTAAGCAGGATCAATAGCCCCTGCTTTAGCAAGGGAGCTGGGGTGTGAGAGGCAATCAGCTGGTGGTGGACTGCACCGAATTCCTGGCCAGGAGCATGCTTCTTCATTTATTCTTGAAATTTTTAATGTCAAAATGCTAGATGAATTCTGACAACCCCCACTCACCCAGAATGTGCAACACCGTGAAACAGTTCAAACCATTGTCTGTCATTGCTGTGCCATCCCTTGGAGCCAGAGCATGCTCGTCCTCGTCTTTGCTGCTTGGGCCACTCTATGGACCACCAGGAAGGGGGTTTCACCATGGCGTGCATGGGATACAGCGCTCAATCAGAGAAAGAATGATCAATTTAATAACAAAGTGGGAGTTTTGTTGTTTCCAGAAGATTCAAAATACCCTTTTTTTAATAGCAAAGCACAGCAAAGGGAGGTTATAACCTCCAGCAAGCAGTGTTTCTCATTGCAGAGCCAGGACACAGTATGTCTAAACTGCCTTAATACTTGAAAGCTTCCAGAAAGGAAGTTTCCACCATTTCCCTGGATAACCCATTCCAGATTTTCCCATCACAAAGCACTTTTCTTAAGACCTAACTTTAGATATCTTACTGCAAACTGCTGGTTTTCCATGATCTGTCTTGCAGGACCCTGGGAACATACCAGGTCAAGCCCTTCTTTGCATTACACGCCGGCTATTGGATGGAAAAGCAGAGTTGCTTCCCACCTAATTCAGACATTTCTTCGGATGAGAGATTTTTCACTGGTTATTTCCTATTTGGTAGAAAGGTTCAAAAGAAATGTTTACCTTGCAGTAATATACTTAGAAGCAAGGGGAGGAGATTAACGGCAGGACACAGCACTGACGATGACTCCCAGCATGGAGGAGCATTCCTGTCCTTCCTCCACCCCTGCAATGGTGCCTCGTCCTCCTCATTACTCATTGCAGGTGCCCAAAGCCCTCAGCCCCACACCATCCTCCAGCTGCCCGAGCCCTTTTCGTATTTTAAAATCAGGAGCACTAGTGGGTATGGAGACAGCTGCATGTTCCCATTTGTTTCCCACCACCTCCCATGCCAAAGAAGGAAGCCCCGAAACAAAGCACTCGGTGGTTGACTCACTTCATCAGCAGAGTTCGTCTGTGTTGGAACATCCTCCAGAGCCATCACTCTCCTGAAGAGCTGCCTCCTTTACCAACACCTCGGAGAAGTCCGTCAGCCAGGCAAGGATTGCTTGGGGAGCAGAAGGAAGCAGTGACAAATTTCACCTCTATATAAAAAAAAAAAAAAAATGGTTCTTTGTCTTCTCTGGAAGATACCAATCCGAAAATCAGTGCACATGGAGGTGGGTAGCTCTGATTCATACTTTAACAAGCCTATGAGTCTTGGAAAGAGCTTGCTGAGGAGCAGTGAACTCCTCGTTGGAGGTGATAATCTCTCTGTAAGTGTGTATTGCAATAGAAATATTAAACATAATAATCTGTGTGTCAGGTACCATGGAGAGACCAATTTCACCATTCTGTCTTCCCTTAATTAATCCATTTTTTAATTAGATTGTGTCAGGAAAAGTTTCAAATATGGAGTTTAATTTGTTTCCAGTCTATGGAGATTCAGCACAACTCTTCCAATGGCTAGTTATCCTCAAAGTTCTGAAAATATACATGATTTTTGTCTGAATATACCTCACGTCACTCATGGATTTCTTTCTTCTTTCTTTTTTCTTTGTTTTCTACAGTGGAAGGCTCTACATTACCAATTTCCTTTTCATGTATGAGACATAAAAACTCTAAACTTTGGACTTTCTTCCAGTTAACCAAAAGGCATGGTTTTGGTAGTGTAATTGTGCTCATGGCACTTGTCTGAATCTTTGCCAACTACTCAGTGTCTTTTTTTTTACATTTGGGATGTTAGAACTGGACACAACGTTCCAGTCGCAGCCTCACCAAAGCAGACATAGAGGCAACACAACCTCTGTGCCCCATAAATCTATATTCTGTTTAAAAAAGCATATGGATGCCAGTTTTGTTCTTTTGGTCCCGATGTCACGCTTCACACCTACCTTCAGCTGATTCCATTGCAGTGACATAGAAACCCCCTCAAAATCCCAGTTCTGAGGCCAGAGTCCAAGAGGCCATAAATGGAGCCTACTTTCTTCATCCTTGTGTACACTTTCTGTGTTAAACAGTATCAAAATGCATATTGCATCAAGGGTAAAGTTTGATTGATAACATCTGTCTTGTATATAGCCATGTAGATCGGCAACAGTTGTATTGGTCTTTTGTAATCCATGATTTCAAAGTTTTGCCGCTCCCTGTCATACCTGGGATGAGTGGATGGGTGGATGGGTGGATGGATGGATGACTGACATGCACATGATTAGCAGGGGTGCTCCTCACAGACTCTCAAAGCATTAGCACAGTGATAGATGTGAAGTTTCATTTTATATCTCTGGGGCTCTCCAAGCAGGCTAGAGCTTGTTCAAGCAACATCAAGAGCCCTTAGCTTGTTCTTTACATACTTTTGGAACAAATTTGTTTAACGTTTCTGCCTTTGCTCCCTATGACTAACAGCTGTGTTGTTCCTATGCGGTAATCTTGTAACAATACCATAGACAGTACTCTCTTGTTTACTAAAACACTTTTATTAAAAAGCCTTGCTGCACTTATTTCTGCTTGCCATTTCTATCCCCTTTACTCCTTTATTTTACCAGAGTGCCTCTTTTCCAATTTTTACAATAAATATACCATTTTTTTTAAATTTAAGATAGGCTTGTATGTAGCCATTCGTGCTCACCTTATAGGTCAAGATAATTTTTTTACAATGGGGTATGTGTAAATGAGCCCAACAGCAGTCCTGCAGTCCGTGCTGAAAAGGAAAGTGAAACCCGCCCACCATGTCCCTCTGGCTGGCTTGGGACAGACTTGCCACCGAGGAAATAAGCCATACAGCCCCGGTGCCTCCGAGGGTTTTCCCTTCAGCTGTAGAGCAGTGTCCACCCTATCCTCTCTCTCACCTCCAGCTGCTGCTGGTCTCCATCATCCTTCTGGGGAAGGCAAAGACAAAACATCTGGCCCGTTGTGCGCCTCTAGGCATCCCCTTGCTGCCTTAAGCATGTCCGGTTACATCCCTGCTGCATCAGCTTTGAGTGCAGCCATTAAGTGCAAAGGTATCGCTGGGGCTATTCCCAGTCATGGCATTTTGATGTCTGTAAACAAAATGCTTCCCCTGATAATATTTGCGCACCGAGATTAATCCACACCTGATATGTCCCTGATTCTCCAGCTGCAATTTAGTACTGCAGCTGCAAAACAGGGGTCACATACTACTGTATTTCCTGTCTTAGATATGTGCAGTGTTTAAGATCTCTGTGGTGTGATTATTTTATTTCAGAAAAAATGTATTTTGTTCCTTCCAAACCTAAAAGGAAAAACAAGTTATTGGGTAGAAAGTAAGAATATCACGTATTGTTTATGAAAAAAACCTAAAATTCAACACAGTCATACTTTGTTCTCTGATACAGTTTTAGAGAAACGATTGATAAGACGAAGACTTTAATCCAGCACAGCAATGACTTCATGAGACCATAAAACAGTCATACTGCGTTGCTATAACCACTTGATAGGCGGATAGCACAAAGTACCTGTAACAATATGCTGGAGGCAGAGTTAATTTAGAGGTCGTCACTTATTCAGCCACCTGAATACAGCTGCCCTCATTTACATGGTGCAAGCCCCAGCTCTGTGGCACAATGATTTTGTTTGGAATAGAAATCCAACATGGGAAAATGGAAAAATATAAAAGCCAAGTAGAAAAACAGCTCACAGAAGTGGGATATTTGCCGTTGAAAGAGAAATGATAGACTGATCTAAAGGTGATGGATAGTCACACTTATGTACTAGGCACTCTTCCAAGGAGTAACAATCCTGGAAAAATTCCTCCCAGAGAGAAGGACGTCTATGGCATAGCCCTGGGTCCTTGCAATGAATCATCTTGCAGGGCAAGAGGAGATGTGAAAGGGTCTGAATGAGTCTCTGTTAGTGCTCTGAGAGCTGAAAGTGGCAGTCCTTAAACGGAGAAAAAAATGGTGGTGGATGTGCAAGCTCAGGAGGGCTGGAACTTTGCCTTTTATAGCTGATGGTGCCTCTGGCCTCTCTAAGAGGCTTCTGCTTTTAGCCCCTAATTTCCTTTGCATCCATGAAAAGATATCACCCGGGAGAGGTCGTGCTAAATGGAAGCTGGAAATCAGAACGGCGGGCATCAGAGACAAGATGCCACCTCTCATCTCTGAAGTCGGGGCTCTGGGCCACAGCAGCATCTTCTGCTTTTTCCTACAAACACTCCAAAGACACACATTTCCCCCCAATCACACTGCCTGACCTCCCGGCCTGGAAAGCCACCCCTAGAGCTTTGGTGTGCAATAACACCCCAACGCTGATCCCACCAAAGCAGCATGGGCTGTGGTACCCTGTGGATTCAACATGATAAAGTCTTGGATGAAACCACTTGTCTTAACAGCAAGTGGTTACACTAGTTATGGTAGATATGGTAAAGTCTAGATACGTCCTGTCTAAAATAATCATTTATTTCCTGCACTCCGTTGCTGGAGGAGCAGGCGGCAGTGCCGGGGGTAGCTGTGCATGCACCCCACCGCTCCCCGGGTTTGCACGGGGTCATGCCTGCTGCCTGGCAGAGACGCAGCTCCCTGCTCAAGTATTCCTAATTGCTTTCCTGCATGATTTTGTACAGTTATTAAAAGGACCAAAATTTTCAGCAGGAGCAACTTAGAAAAGAAATGTTTTGTGCTTCAGTCACCCAGGGAGCAATCTCGCTGACGCTCGAGGCAGTCCTGAGCGATGCTCCCAATTCGGAGGCCCTGCAAGGCTACTGAAAATTGCTGCCATTTCTGCTCTCCCATTGGTGTTTTTAGTGCTAATTAAGATCTCACAATTTAAAGTATCTGCAAATTTTTGCACCACCCTTGCTGGTAACATGACATGGAGCACCCATAGCTAGCAGTGCATAAAAAAGCTTTATTTTGGCTCTCCATTGAGAGCTTTATATTGCTTATCCTAACCAAGCTTCTGGGATTACTAGAGAAGCACTTTTCACTTTCCCCTGCCTATGCAGGACAGATGCACGCTGACCAATATACTGAAATTTAAATCATTTGAAATGACTTGACCTGCTCAGTTGAAAAATATGTTCATTGGTACCTTTGCTATTTGACAGGTATAAGTAATAAAAAATAAAGCAGGCGTGTACACATTTAAAAACCGAAAAGCTACACTGCCACAGGGCAGAGGCTGGGGCCACTGGGGAGCTGCCCTGATGCAACCCCGGTTGGTACGGAAGGGAATAACGGGAAACCTGTCCTGTGCTCTGTAATTGGGAAATCATCCTCTGCCAACAGCAGCGATCAAAAATTAAACAGAAACAGATAAAGGCAGTTTAAGCATCACAGTTGGTCCAGCATCCATCCAGTGCTACCCACTGCCTCCCAGTCAGCTGCTTCTTCTGCCCCCCAGGGCAAGGACTGGTGGGAGTCATAGAATCATTTAGGTTGGAAAAGACCCTTAAGATCATCGAGTTCCCTGGGAAAGTCCTCCCCTGGAAGCACAGGGCCACTTCATCCATCGCACAGCATGAGCTGAAAGTCCTCTGGCGGCCAACCAGGGTCTGTTCGGGGTGATGAGGGACAGTTTTCTTGCAGGGTGAGGATCAAGGAAGGTGCAAATAGCCAGGTATAACCAGGGAATGGGGGCGAGGGAAAAGAATTAAGTGAAATATCCTTTTAGCTCTCAGCTGAAGTTCTGAGCGACTCCAAGGACTTTCCGAGAAGTGGCGAGCAACCTCAGCTCCCGCTGGCACTTGGCAAGGTTGAGGGGTTTTATGGAAGGAAGAAATAACGGGGTGTTATCTCCCTCAGTCAGTCTCCAAAGTCCCTTCCCCTGGGGCTGGTTTGCAAGGAAAGCAAGACACCTGAAATCAGCTCCTGACCATCTCCTGTACATGACAAAAGGAACGTGCTGGGTGATAGCACAGCAAAGTTGCAATGTATTGCTGTTTAAAGATGGATACTGCACCACGAAAAAAGTTCAACCACTGTTCATGTTTCCAGTGTGAGTTTTGCCATTCTCCCTCCAAATCCCAAGGCAGATTAATACAGAGAATTAATTTTGTTTGGGTCTTTGTGCTTCCAGTGCCAAACGATAAGTCTCTGCTTTTCTTTTTCATCTGGCATTTCCTTCTAATTCAGTAACCCAGAAGAGGTGATGAGAGAACCAGGGAGCAAAGAAAGCTCCTGCTCGGAGCCAGGCGCCAGTCCTTTCTGAAGGGTGTTACTGGGACAGGAGGGGCAGATGCAATTCAGACAGTTAAAGGTATAATTAAATGAAATTGAGTTTTGTAGCTTTGTGAGATAATGAGGAAAAAACCACATTCATTTAGAGAACAAGAGTTGGCTTAAGTATTTAGAAGAGGCAAACAATCAGTGTGTGCAACATTTTCACACGTAAAGCTGCTGCAACTAATTCGTAACGTTACTGATAGACCTGTCACCAGAGCTGGCACTGCAAATTAAATTCTGTATTCCCTCCGTAGCCATACCAATAGTAGCTATATTAAATCTGTATTTAAAATAGGCTGTTGCATGTTGGGCCGAGACAAATGGCTCAGCGCGTTGGTAACAGCTTCCCATCTACAAATCCTCTCCTTCAGTCCAGCCGGCACCATGGTCATCACACCCAGCCCGCAGTGGCCTGTGGTCCGGGTGGCAAGTGGCCGGGACTTGCCTCCCCGCCAGCAGCATCCTCGCTTGCAGAGTGTCCCTGCACTCAGCAAAGGCACAGCTGGCCAGTCTTGCTGGAGCGGGATGTGGCTGGCGAGCAGTCCTTCCACACTGCCATCAGCGACTGCATGAAATAAGGTGAAGTTAAGCAATATAACAACAAAAACCTTCAGTGTGCCCAAATCTTTGACACTAAAGATGTAAACTTTCCGAATGGGGAAGGCACTCTGTAAGAAAATATATTTGGGAAGGGGATTATGGTAAAAAAAATGGGGTTTTTTCCTCAAATGGTGTTTTTAACCTGCAGAACTCGTTACAAAAAACATTTCCACCCGCTGCAGACTGAGCGTGTGTGTGTGCGCACATGCAGCCGTGCACAGAAAAATGCATCTTCATAACCTGGGTGGGCAAAGAAAAGGATACGGGGTTTGAATGTCGCTTAAATATTCTTGTGTTTCTCTGATGCTTTGGCCCTTGCCCACTGTAAATCGACAAAGCTCCATTTCAGCTTGTGCAGAAAAACACGCTGATTTGGCAGATGCCTGCACCACGGAGGTGGCCACGTGGTGCACCTTCTGCATACGTCCCACTGCCTGTAACGTCCTCCTTTTCTAACCAGAAATGTTTAAGAACTCTGAGAAGTTCTACTGAATTCGATGTAATGACATAATGAAAAGGGGCCTATTTTAAGTTAAACACTAGTTGCCAGTAAATGATATTGCAATTATTTGGGCTCAGAAACTGGACTTCACCAGTATTCCTGCAGCATTTCTTCCTTTCGCTTGACCCAAGGAGCAATTCTGGGGCTAACAAGACAACGTATGGGGATCTTGCATTGAAAATGCCTACGTGTTATGTTTTCTGTGCTTCAAATATCTAACAAGCGATAAATAATATTCTCTATATTTCAATTGCAATTTGGCATGAATATTTATCCTAGACAAGTAAAAAAATTTCCATGTGCATGCTGAGAAAGAAAAAAGGAGCCTGGTGGTACTCGGATGACTGTGATGATGAGCAATTTTGGTATCACACATCAGCCATAAGTAACAATTCCAGAGGGGGCTGGTTGCAGCTAGCAGCAAAACAGGCTTGCTCAGTTACGCTCCAGAGGAACAGCTAATGCTCCTATAAACTATTTGTCACCTGTAATAATGAGCAATTTGGAAGGGATTAAGTTTTACTGCCTGACCCGTGATCAGCAGTCCCTGGACTGTACCTCTTCAGTTGCTTAAAAAATAGGAAATGGAAGCAGAAAATATCTCCTAACCACTGGTAGCTAATTAAAAAAAAGTGCAGTTAGATGCAACACTTGGCAACGTCTTTTAGATTTTACATCAGGAGATGGGATAACTGAACAAATTAAAAAAAGAAAAAAAAAAGAAGGGAAAAGCTAGAAAGAGAAGAAGAAAGCGTAAAGCACCGGTTGAACCAAGTGCGGTTGCAGCAAGCACCGTCCATGCACCACCCCGTCCCCTCCCTGGGCAGCAGCTGTGTCGGAGAGCTCGTAGGAAGCAGTCTTGCATCCCTTCCCCAAGTTCCACGCAATAAATGACATCGCCTTTCCCCACCGCATCCCCCCACCGCATCCCCCCACCGCATCCCCCCACCGCATCCCCCCACCGCATCCCCAGCGCCTGGCCGTACCCAGAGCTGCGGGTGCCGCTCCCCAGCAGCCCCCGAAGATCCAGCGATATCTGCAACCAAAAGGTCCTGGTGAAGCAAGACCAAGAAGCTGCAGCTGGTATTTATAGAAGGGGGATGTTTATAGGAGCCCTTCCAAGGCTGCCAACTGAGTATATAAATTGTGATGATTATTGTTATTAATAATAGCAAATGGACTCAGAGGCTTTCTGCTGGAGGCAAGTGTGCACAAGGCATTATCCCTGGGCACTTTTTTCAGTTGTTTTAAACAGGTTAAATAATATGAAAACAGCACTTTTCAGCAGAACAAATGTAGCTGAGGTAGCTCCTTACGGCCATGAAATCCCCCAGGCTGGGCTGAGCGGTGCAGCTTTAAAGCAGATACGTTCTCAGTGGTCATTTTACTCCATTCACACCTTGACTCTTTCTGCTCACAGAACTACTAGATTGAGAATATCAGGAGTCAATTGGCCATTAACGTAATTTCCTTTTTTAAACTATTCCTGTGCTTTATTCCTCACGATGCACTTCATTCCTCGACTCACGGTCTTGTTTTGCAAAGATAAGGCAACTCAGAGGTCTGTCACAAAACGAGCAAGTTCACTGGCCTCTCTGTTGCATCTCTAGTGTATTGTACCCCGACTATTTGGCAACAGGGAGGCATCTTCTTTTGCAACTGCCTGAGCTTTTCATACAGCTCATGAAAATATATCTTCCTACAGTTCATTTTGCATTTTTAGAATCAATGCTAAATTTGCATGAAAGGGAAAAAATGTATTTTGCCTAATTAGAAATGGTTAATTCGAGGGAGCAGATGGAAACTGTTTGTGAGACAGAGATCTTTAGTTTGGTCTGCAAAGGATGCTTTGCATCTGGGTGGTACACAGAGTTTTCAGCTCCTTCCTACTGCAGACTCTGTTGCCCGTGTTTAGAGATCATTTGCATTTGGGCAAACACTGGAGAAGCAGCCTAAGGCACTTAGATGCTGGAGTCCTAGGGAAATTCGTCATTAACCTCCTTGATGCTTTTGAAAATACCCTCATACCATCTCAGGCAATGCTTTCATTCTTCATGAATGTGGCAGTTACTAATGCAGCTGCTATTACCATGAGCGAACCCTAGAGAGCAAGAAGATATATTCTGTCCCCATCCATGATATATCATTATTTAGTTGGTCTGTAGCAGTTTCGGAAGGAGCAAATAAATGGCTGTTTTTGACCACAGCACGACCTTCTCCTTCAGAAGCAAAGGGTCTCATAGTTTCCTACAGTCGCGTCAGTAGGACGGCCCTTGTCTTACTGAAGGAATGGGGATCCCTCGGTGCTGTTGCAGTTGGGTTTCTGCCTCTCTGTGCTTGGAGAGGTTGGAATTGCCATGGACCACATCCACAGCAAAGTTCAAGAGCTGAACTGTTTGCCCAAGCAGGTTTTGTCATGTTGATTTTCAATTGCTTATGAGACAGTCAAGATCTAGAAGCAAGCACGTTGCATCCGTGACACCAACCATTTGCATCAGCACATCTTTGTAAGGTGATATAATCGTCTCTGGATCCTACCTCTGCTTCCCAACAGGACAGTGAAGATGCGGTGCTTTCAAAGCTTGGTGCAGGACAGTAATTATAACTCATAATAGAAAATATTCTCCTATTTCATTAAGCCCCTTGCCATGTTTGAGCACAAATGCCAATATTTCCATTCTGGAAATAACTTGCTTGCTAGATGAACACTCCGTAAGAACTGGACTAATGACAAGTACAACTCAGAAGCCATACTTCTCCATCCAGTGTCAAGGGTGATCACCGGGAATATATTTTCCGCTTGCTGCACCCACACATTTTATCCTCACACCAGGGAAAAGTGTACTCCTTCTTGGTGGGGGGCTTCTTTCAGTTTCTTTTTAAATAATTTTCACATTCACTTTTTTTTTTAGTTTTGGAATTAGAGAGGTACCATTCTCGGGAAATGGAGCCTGAATGTTGATAGGAGCCAGTGCCAGGCAAGGACCTGCAGGTATTTTTCTCCAGTTTCTGAACATGCAAAGTAGTTTTCTGTGGCTCTCTGTGAATTGAGTTAACATAGAAAATAAAGGAAAACAAGGAGGTTTGGGGCAGGCTGGAGGCTTTAGTCATATCTCATTTTAAACTGAAAAATAACCTACTACTGTGTGGTCTTCAGAAAAGGATTAGAAAATGTCCAGGATATAGAAGAGAAAAATAAAAGATGGACAATCTTATGACAGAATAAAAATGACAAATAACAAAAATCTGCTATTGTCCAGCTCTCTGAGGGAGAGAGGCGGCCAATCTGTGCTTTCTGAGGCTTTTTGCTGAATATAATGCAATTCCTCAGGCATGTTGCCATCTGATAACCGTAGATGAAGTGTTTGTTTCAGAAAAATTTAGTATGGTCAGAAAGCCATGCATAAGAAAGGCTCATATAAACTGATTAGCAGTGAAAGAAAAATGGAGATGCTATCTTGGCTGCTAGCACAGCTTTCTGAAAACTTCCCTGTGATAATTATACTGAATTATATTCTCAAATACAAAGCCCCACAGATAGCCTATTATGAGCTGAATTAAAAATCACAAATCAGAGACTGATTCAAACCACAACTCATTAGCACATGTACAGACACAGGAATGAAAGAGGAGTCATTTTTAAAAAGTGGTGAAATCAAAGTTGTATCTGCCAGTATGCTCCCTGAGCTCAGGCTCAGCTTCATCTGAGACGGGACTAGCTGGTCCCTAAATGAGCACAGGGAATGAAGCTGCCTCTTGGATTAGGACTTAATTTTGAAGTCTCTTAAGTGAAATGCACCTGAAATCCCCAGGAGACTTCCAAGTTACAAAAACCAAACCAGGTTATACAGGGCAGAGAGGGATTGCCTGCACCAGGCGTTAACTTTAAGCTCAGGTTAGCTTTAGTTTAACCTTAGGTCACCCAGTCTCCTCACCAGTTGTAGTTTCCCATAAAAGGGGAAGTTCCCCTGTTTCTCCTGAAGCCCGGGACCCAGCTGTGGTTCACCTCCCCAGGCTGTGGGATGGCCCAGTGGCCAGCCATGCCTTCCTACTTCTCCTCCTCTCCCTCCTCCTCCTCCTCCTCCTCCCTCCCAGCCACATCGCTGTCTCCAAGGTCTCTTTTGGAAATGCTGGACTCCAATCCAGTCTTCACATAGAATGTCATGAGCATCCAGCAAATCATCAAAGAAATGATGGAGCCTAATTTAGACTTACTCTTAAAAACTGTCTCGTGGTGGACAAGACCAGGATTTCCACCTAGCGCAAATGCAAAACCCATCGCATGCAGCTTTCTCTTCCCCTCCAAAGGAGAGATTTAAGGCCCTGACTTGAGCTGTGGCACTGCTCATCCTCGGCAAGAGGGGGTCAGTCGAGCAGGAGGCTCAACCAAGGAGGACAGGGCGAGAGGTCTGAGCAAGGGAAGGTGCAGCACGAACAACTTTGGAAAAGGTGCTGCAATGAACAGTATATCAGATATTGTATTCCTTGTCTCCTCTTTTCTAGTCTCTTTTCTCTCTCCTGCGTTGCAGCAGACATGGCATGACAAAGGAGCAAGTCTTTTTCTGATCCTGTCCCTTGGTGTCCCCCATCGTAATTTCCCAGTTGCAATCTAACCCAGGACAAGGACCTCCTCATGCATCCCAGCTCCAGTACAAGCCCCATGTGTGAAAGGTTTGCCAAATCAGGAACAGAGACCACAGGCTGCTGGGATGAGCAAAATGCACCCCAAGGCTTTAATTAGCTTTGGACTGAAGCCTAGGTCTTACTCCTCGCCTGAAAGAGGAGAAAAGCATAACCCCACTGATGTCCTAAAACCTAGGGACGACTTCTCCATGCAGTAGCAGAAAACAAGGTAATTAAAAGCACAGTCAGATGACAACCTGGGACGTCTTTATAGCCGGATTTGTAAATACAGATGAGAAAGGCCTTGCTCACGTAGAAAGCAAAACACCATAGGCCAGGTTCTTCTAGTGGCAGGTTGCTCTGCCAGGTCAACAGTGTACTTCCACCCTACCTGCTGCTAAACCGTGCATATAAAACATTTTGAAATGATCCTAACGTCACATTCAGGCTGGTCTTCACCCAAAAGAGTGCCCGTCCTGGCCAGAAAACTCACTTTGGTGGTAAAGACCGTCAGTCAAACTCACAGTCCCAGTTTCTTTGCTTTAGTGGTTGCATTATTATTCCATCAGTTTTCCTAAGACTTTAGGTCTGGAAAATTTCAGTGAAAAATATATTTTGGAAAATTAAGCATGAATAGAAATAATAGATTCTAATAAAACTGTCAAGCTTACCTGGACAATTGGAAAGATGTTCATAGTTTTGTACGACAACTCATTTAAATGTGCTGCTCAGCTTCAGAAAACTGCTTTTCCAGAAATAACACTTATTTTTCAATAGAGTCCAATTAGTATTTGCTAGAACACTTTGATTTGGTAGAACGTTTCAAGCACTAGAAATTCTTCAGAGTGACCTACTTTAACATAAAGATTAAAATAAATCATTTAGTTAAAGTGTTACTTTGGAAAAGATCTGAGATGACTGGAAAGCTTTCTGAATACAGACAATTCTTTAATTCATGGTTTTCCATCAAGTGTCATATATTTAAATTTAGCTGCCTGCATTTTTAGAAATGAAAACCAGCGACTGCAACAAACTTCAGAATGATGGCAGAAGTTCTTGGACAAACTAATAGAAAATTATGAAGGCATTGACTAGCAATACATTAAGACTGGAAGCATTTCTGTTCTATAATCAGAGAGTTTTCCAACAGCCACACAAAGGAAAAACTGAATTGCCAATCGTAGATACCAGCAGAGTGGTTTCCTTGGCAATTGTAACTATGCAAAAGACTTTAGTTTCCTTCCATCAGCCTAATATAAGCAAATATTTAAGCCTATCAACTGATCTATGAAGATCAGTACAACTGAAATCAGATCATCTTATTAATTTGAAATCACAAGGCCATATCCAGAGAAACAATGCAAGCATATACATACCTGCGAGCATTTCAGCAACCCAATGGCCATGACGGCTTACTCCCTTGCTTACAGCTCTGCATGTATTTTCATGCTTTCATTGATTCAGAAGACGGAAAGCCAAAACAGTCAAGGGCAGAACTGGGAAGGATTGCATAGACCCAACCTGGGAGAAACTAATGAGGTTTCTGTTTGAAAGCTGAACTTCCCCGACACTGGCCACCCCCATGAATTAGATGAACGTTTCCAGAGAAAGAAGAACATACAAAGCTCGTCTGGGACACGCGAACCATTTTGCTAGGCTGTTGCTGTAAGGGGAGGGGGGTTTGTTTGCTTGCATTTTTTTTTCAATACTAAAATCACAGCCTGGTGTCACAGGCTCTAATGTATTGCTTTGGTTGCTCATAATCAGAGTTACTCATGCCAAAGAAGAACAGATTGATCATTTTATCTGAAGGCAACAAAACCTGTTCTGGCCCCAGCGCCGCGGGATTCCATATTCCTGGAGGGAAGATTCAGAGCAGATCACTGCCGGAGCGCAAATGCACATTGGCATGTACAAACACTTGATTGGGGTTTATTAAAGATAATTATTTCTTACAAAGCAGTTGTATGGCCCATGGTTTGTCTTTTAAAGAACAACAGTGACCTGGAAATGATCACCCTTGTGAATTGTTTTTACATTCCTTTGTTATGAATCAATGGGGAAAAGTAGGTGATGTATAAAGATTAATTCATAAAATTAGACAAGGACCTCACGTGTTATTCGTACATCAAAGGAGAGGGAGGACTTCGTGATGGAAGAGGCAGTGTGGATGAACACTGTGCACAGGGCCCTTGCAGGAGGCACGGGCAGGCTTGGGGGTCCCGCTGCCGGAGCCCTGGTGTCCTCCTCCTTTTGGGTTAGACTAGGTCCCATACAGCCGTGTCAAACCTGGCCCTCCCCTTGTCCCTCGTGTGACCATATGAAGGGGAGAGCCCCCCAAACGCCGCTGGGAGCGGAGAGCCCTTGCTTTGATTCCTCAGCCCCGGGGAGGAGCAGCGTGAGCTCATCAACATGAGAAATATTTGTGGTGTTCTCCTAATATAGCAAAGATGGATGAGGCTTGGTTTGCTTCAAGCCTCTATCAGTTTAAAAGTAAAACCCAAGCCTATTTTTATTACTGCTATTTTTCTGAAGGTTGTATTAAATTTCAGCCATTCTACATGATGATTTAAAATGAGCTCTCTAGCTAACTTTAATTAAATAAACAAAACCCCACAGTCTAGCTTTGATTGACAACTATGTCACTGGATGTAATTCATAACCTTGCACTGTGCGCTCTGAAAATGATGGATGCCGGATTCATCCAAGCCCTCGTGCCCTCCACACGCCATTCCCCAGCCCGCGCGGGGAGCTGGGGCTGCTCCCCATACCCCGAGGGCAAGCGTGAGAGCGCTGCTGTCAGGCAGCCCGCGCCGGAGGAGACGTACCTGCCGTCACCGCTTGCTCCCACCACATCCCGGCTGCGAATATCTCCAAGGGATCCAATGCTTTTTGCCATGTCTGGCACTCCCGAGTGAAGCCTGCGCACATGTCAGGGATCAGGGCGATGTCTACGTGGTGGCCATCGGCTCGTTGGATACTTTGCTAGGGCTTACGTCTGATCTCCTGGTACAGAAGCATAGATACTTATTAGGCAAGTGCCATCTTAGCATATGAAGACTGAAAAAATCCCACAAGTCCAATGATATATTTACCCAATAATCCCTGTGAGGGGCGGGTAGGGTGCTGGGAGCAAGGTTCACCAAGTACTGTAGGAGTTAGCCTATATTAACATGCTATTTTTCCTTTCTTTTTTTTTCATTGATCTGTGCTTTTCATCAATATTTCTGCTTGTATCATTCACATTGGATGTTGTAATTAAATGTGTTTTGTCTGCCAGTAGCAGAACTCCGTCATACTCCCTGGAATTTACTACAACACTGGGGAGCATGCCTGGATCCCAAGGGCTCCCTGAAAGCTTGTCAGGATCCATAAAAAAAAAATAAATAGAATATTTGTATATAAATTCACACAGAACCATGACAGACTTTATATTGTTAAGTCATCCCGTTGACCTTCTCGTCAGTCTGAGAGCAGGGTTTTGACCAAAAATCTGCCCTTCATATTCAGACCGTAATTTCCTTTTCCTCACTTGATCTCATTACTTGTGTTTTTTTTGTCTTACGAGTCCATGGCTCCGGCAGACAGCTCCTGGCCTGGCGATGCTGCCCAGGCCCCCGCGACACCTCAGCATTGCCTGCTGCTTTGGGGCATCTCAGAAGTGAGCTGCTGGGCTTCAGTGAAAGATTTACAGAAGGAGCTCAGCGCAGCAAGGACCGCATCGTGCAGCACTACTCAGGTATTGCACCCCGGTCGCACCATGAAAGGCACAATGGCAAGGCAGAATAGGGCAGAAAATGGATTTACGGCTGCCAGATTGAATTAAGGAATAAAATAATTCCTAACTGTAGCAAACAGACTGATTTAGCGGCAGCACACCCAGAAAACTCTTAATTTCTGGTTGATTAGGATGCTTTGCTAAGACTTTTAGCAGCCTCCAAGGTCCTATTTAACCTGCACAGAAAAGGAAATGACTGATCCGCCAGAGCAGGCGGGGTTTATGGGAGGATGGCAGGGCTCATCTTGTAGGTATCCTGAAGTGGTGCCTTAGGGCGATCTGCCCGTGGTTTTCAACCCAAAGACAAAAGCTACTAAAGTGAATTTACAAAGATGTAAATGCCTGAAAGCTGGTTTTATGGAATAAATTATCTCTTTAGACACAGAGAAACAGATCCAGGACAAGCAGCTCTGCCTTTCCAGCACAGCCCTATGCCACACGCTGCTTGTATTTATCCTACAAAGAGATTATTGCCATGAGCACAAGTAAGATATTAGCTACAAGTCTGATTTTCAGTCTTTATCATGACTATTAATTACAAAATAATAGCAAGTAACTTATTCTAAATGTGCGGCACAGTCACTGTGGTCTGTGGGCAGGCTGGATGAAGCACAGAGCCCGGGGTGGCTTCTCCTGGAGATCACTATGGCTGATTAGTTCCCTAATTCCTGCAATTATTAACCTTAATGAAATTTTACTCTCTAATAGCTACATAGCTATTGATTTTTAATTGTTTTGTTTGTGCCTTGAATTGATTAATATCAATTCTGAAAGGTATACACAGCAGGAAGAGTCATTTGTCATTTGCAAATTAACATGAAAAGAAAATGAACCCAGTAAGCAGCCGTGCATGAGGGAGCTGCCGAGAGCATTTGCAGACCACTCACCACGAGCATCCCGGTCCCAGGCAGCTGTAGGCCATTAAAGGCTTTGCCTGAAGGGGAGAAGATGAGAGATGAAGGGCGGGTAAAGATCCCACATCTTGCTCACTTGTTACGGCACAGTTTACACCTCCTTCTGCTAGTGTGCTGGGTACCGCTCTCAGCAGCGCAAAAAGTGAGGAGGAGGAAAACAGCGCTCTAAAGCCCGAGATCGGCCGGTCTCTTGGGATATCATTTTCTCTATTTTCAATTATATGTTATAGAAGACACTTAGTATCATTTTGTATAAAAGTTATTCATAGAGACAACTAAAAAAGTTAGGATTTTTAAGTCACTCGTTCAATTTTGCTGTGACTTGCGTTCGTTTCAGCCACGGGCACCGGAGCGATGGCCCCGAGATGCCGAGCGGGTCTGCACGGCCGCGGGGTCGCTGCGCTTGCAACGCCGTGCACAAAAACCCTTCTTCGGCTTTAGTCCAGGAGGTCAAAAGAAGTGAACTTATTGTCACCGAGTTTGCGTGTACAGAACTAGACCACTCAGCATCTAAGCTACATCTAATGTAAAAAAAAGATGAGTTCTTTGTTACATATCCAAGATGCTCCTTTAATTTAGGTTAATCAGTATCCTCAGGGGTAGCAAGAGGTGGCCTGCCTAGTTCATGAAGAAAAACCCAAACTTATAAAAGGTTCACACATTGGTATATTCTCTTCAGATTAAATAAAGATCAGGTTAAATAGAGGAGCTATGCTAATCAGCGTAATTAGAAAATGGGAAGAGATTAATACGCAAAAGCAACAAGGAGCAAGGGAGGACTGGGAGCAAGACACAGCCCTTCTCCTGGGTATTCACCAGGCTCCTCACCCGGGGAGTGGTGGGGATGGTCCAGGGCATCAAGCTGGTGCCACCTTCGATATCGCGGTTCTGTTACTGCAGCAGCCCTCACCCACAACGATCTGCGGTGCTGCGCTTCGACCTGAAGACTCCCATGGGAGAGGAAATCTTGACCCAAATCTGTACTGTTCTCCTGAAGCAGGTAAATATCATGCTTAAAAAGGTACCATTTCACCTCCTGCATCCCAGCCCACGATGGTTTGGTTATGTTACCTGTCCCGCCGTGCACAAACAAGGGGAGCATGCTTGCTTGCAAACAAACCCCCACTGCTTTCTACCTTCAGGCTGTTTTGCCACCCTGGATGAAGGAGGTCTCTCTTCTGCTGGTGGGCAAGCAGCCTCCAGCATCAACTTTCCAGTTTTCCCTCGAGCCTCCAGCAGCAGGGATGCAGGGACGCAACTCAGCACAGCGCATCGGTCCCAGCCGCCCACTATCAGCCCCTGGGCGCTGGGTGGGTGTCTGTGAAAGGTGAGCGCCGGCTGTGCCACCCCGCCGAGCCCCAGCCCGCTGCCCCACCGGCACCGGCAACCACCGCAGGGGCTGCAATTTGCTCAGGATTAACGTCTCGCTGGGGGGCACATCCCCCCTTCCTCCCCATCAGCAGCTCTGGAGTCACAGTCCACAGCAACTGGCATTTCCACAGGCTTTAGCATTTACCTGTTTTCCCTTTTTTATTTTAACGTGCATGGAAATCCCAAGTCTTAAGGAAGAATATCCATATTCAGAGTATTTATCCTCCAGCAGCCTCCTGTTCAGAGAAGGGACATCACTTACTCAATTCACATTGGGAATTTAAATCTCCCAGAAGAAAGGTGTGCAAACCAAAGTGCAGCAGAAGTCTCTGCTTGGCTTCTCAATATATAGAGAAAATACCTTCGCGCACAGGTCGTGCCCCTGAGGTGGTTCACTCCCAGCTGGGGCACTGCCATACGCATGCAAAAAGCCTGAAATTCATTATAAATGTGAGGGGCAGGGTAGATACTACAGCCCTTTAGTCTTTGTAATGTCAGAGGTGCCTATGCTTTCTCAGTTTTAACAAATCCACATTACTACTCACCTTCCAGTTGATGAAAAGAATGCCTGTGGTGAGAAGCAGGAGCTAGTTTAGTCTGCTTTTCAAAGCAGGATTCTTCTAGCATTTTGTGTTGGAGATGGAGTCCCCTGTAACCTGCTTGGAGGAATATATGGTATGGTCATAGGATATCAAGTTCCTGGGCTCTATTGAAAATTTTGCTGAATCTTCTACAAAATGGAGATGAAATTTAAGACATCTCCTACAGCAATAGCTGGCAAGCTTCTATACATAAAGCAAAACTTTTTAGTCTCTGAAATTCAGGAATTAATTTCATTTTCTTTTTCATGCTTATAAGATTAAATAAAATGCATTTTATATTCCCCATATATAGGAATTACTGTGTGTTTCATTTTGACATTTTATGCAAAAAAGTATAGAGGAGTTTGGGTCAGATATGATTTTCATGCTGTCTCTATAGATGAAATGGGTTGCTCGCTGCATACAAGAGAATTCACAGATTCAGTAAACCAGGAGTGGTGTTTCCTCCTTTCCAATTGCAGAAATTGTGGGGTGCAGGGGGGCACCAGCAGCACCCTTGGCCAGACGGTCCTGCCAACCGCGAGCTGGCTCTGCCTAAGTGAGGTCTCCACAGCTCTAATGGAAAATTGCCCTGGGGCCAAGCAAGATGCAGCTTTTTGTACTTTTCTGAGACTGTATGACACTGCTCTGCATTAATTAGCTCCTCAGAGTCAAGGTACTTCAACGTGTAATTACCAGCAAGCATTTTGACAGAAATTATGCTGAGATCAAGGCTCAGCAGTACAGTACAGCAGAGCCTGCGTTTTCTTCCTGGAATTTCTCTATTTGCTAAGTGTTGACTTACGGTGAGGGCCACCTCCCATGGTGACTGCTGAGCCGTGCAGGGAGGCATGGCGGCACCACGGCTGCGATGCTGCAGGATGGGGTCAGCTGGCTGCCCTGGGGGGACTCCAAAGTGACATCCCTTGCCAGAGGAGGGGCTGAGCGGGCAGCCCCCCAGCTCTGCCAAGGTTGGACCCCTCCAGGCACAAGCTCCCACAAATCCAGGCACTACCCAGTTCACATGGGAGCTTACGCATCCTTCGAGAAGACGCTCTTCTTGCGTCGCTGCCGTCACTCACTCATCTGTTCGCTGTAAGCGATGATGCTCCTGGCAGCGGTGGCGAATGCAGCACTGAGCAGCTTAACCCTGCCAAGGAGCAGTGGGAAGAAGAAAACCACCATTGTCCGTGGTCAGTCATAACTCATGTACCTCCAGCTGCAATCTGACTTCATTTCTTAGGACCCCCCGCCGAAGAAGCCCTTCTGGCAGGGGGAAGGAGGGCAAGCGGCAGCCATAGCTCCATTTTCTTCGCCAGGTGCAATGTTTGCTGTAACACCGCAGTGCCTCCAGGTCTGGGAACTGAGAGTTCACTGGGGTGGTTTCCCACAAAGCCGGGGCATCCTGCAAAGCCAGCGGTCTGCATGCCTAACACCGTGCCCAAGGTTAAACACACACCATATTTTCATCCTCTGATACTCCCTGAAATCAACATTAATGAAAAGAATGAGATGGAGCCTCATATGTTGGGAAAAAAAGCAGAAAGACTGTAAAAAGAGGGAGGAAGTGCTCTTTTAACGTGTGTCCATGTTGCCCTGTGAAATGCTCTCTTAGAGAATGGGCGAACTGCAAAAACCATCCTGCACTGGGCAGCAAGCAGCTGCCCGGGCTGCGCGGGCAATGCACGACTCTGCCTGTTTTCACCCCTCGGAGATGGTTTGCCTGCCTCTCAGGACGAGATGACCGGCGTAAGTCCACCCTACGGTTTGCACTTTTGAAATAGCAGTGCGATTTTTCAAAAATACTATTTCCCAGTGAAAAATAAACTTAACACGAGCTGGAACAGAAAGTGAACAAGCAGACAAAAGAAAGGAAATGCTGATCTACAGTAAGCATAAAAGAAAGCAGGTTTTATTTAATCTTTACAATGACTAGAGAAGACTAGCTCTTCTTATTATTGAAGTATGAAAAGATCGCTATGGTTGTCAAGATAGTTTAAGTTTATTAGTTTCTCTAGAAAGCATTTTGGAGTGGACTCCTGGTATTACAGCACTTCACTTTTGAAACTTCTGTTTCACTGAATTTCTTAAAAAAACCCAAACAAACAAATATCTTTTCCCTGTTAGCTGTCATTTTGGTTTGTGGGGATATTAGGCTCTTGCTGCTTTTGGAACACATGTTGTTAATGGCTCTAAACGCAGTGGATATTACCAATTACTGACCTGCCTGCTACCCTTGTTCACTTGTCTCTCATTGGAAAACTTAGGGCAGGCTTTAGAGCAACTCACAGTCACAGATAGGGCCCACGAGCAAAGCTTCTCTTTAGTTTTATAAACAGATTAAGAAAAAACCTCCCATTTACTAGCAAGCCTTAGTTATAAATGACTAACCAGTTTCAGGATTTGATCTATAAAAACTAGATGTATATTAAACCAAAGAGCACTGCAATGATCAGTTACCTAAAAAATGAGGTATGGCTTTTTATTTTAGCATTCATTGGTTTTTCCAGGTGTAAACAGAAAGAGAAGAGGGACCGAGGAGCGTTGTTCTGAATTCTGCTCTATTCCAAGGCAATATTTCTGTTTTCTATCAGGAAAATGACCAATCAAAATGAAATACATTATATAGAGAAAAAAGCACTTCCCGGGAGGACTTTCTGGGCTATTACACTATTAGGGTTGAGTTCTCCTGAAGCATTAATTACTGGAAATTATCACCTAAGGAGTCAGCACCTTCCCCTTTGTGATTGGTTTTGCGTTGCCCTGAAGATGTTGATGGAAAACCCAGGAAGCCTGCGATGGTCAACGCCTCTGGGACAGCAAGGTGATAGGACAAATCACTCCCCATGCATTTTCCCCCTTCTAGGTTAAGCTGAGCTTCCCAGGGAAATAACATATTATTTAATTTATGCTCCTGGAGGGGGCGACACAGTGAGACTTGGCAAAACAGATGTTCTGTATTCATAGAATCACAGAACCATGGAATCATTAAGGTTGGAAAAGACCTCTAAGGATCATCAAGTCCAACCCCAACCCAACACCCCCAGCCTCCTAAACCATGTCCCCAAGTGCCACGTCTACACAGTTTTTGAACGCCCCTAGGGTTGGTGACTCTACCACCTCTCTGGGCAGCCTGTGCCACTGCCTGACCACTCTTGCAGTAAAGACATTTTTCCTAACATCCAATCTAAACCTCCCCTGACACAACTTTGAGCCATCTACCCAGCAGAGCTGAGGCACCAGGAATCAGACCGATAAGGAGATATTTCCAGAAGCACCCCTGTTATTTTCAAGCATAACCCTTTCTTTAAGAAGGCATTTGGGTACCTGAGGACTGTCCTCCTGCAAATTAGAGCTGCAGGCATTTAAAGGGCGTTTCTACATGATGCTGAGTGAGAAGAATAGCCTGTCCGCAGCATTGCTAGCCCAGGTCAGAGTGCAAGCATGGTCGGCCGGGGCTGACTTCTGCACAGGCTGTACATCCCTAAGCCTCTTGGCTCAGCTCCTCAGAGGCACTTAAGAGCCCAGCTCCGGCAACTGCAACAGATCCTTTTAAAAGCTGGCATTTACCCTCTTCAGAAGATGTTCTTCTGTGCTGGGTGTTGGCAGGCTAATGCAGCCACTCCAGTGGCTCTCTGGGAGGCGAGAGCCGCTCAGCCCCCAGCTCCCCAGGGGTTCTTACCTAATGGAAGTCTGGGCTCAGGCCAAGCTCCGCTTTTCTAGTGATTTTACTGCAGAAACCAGAAATACAAAGCGGAAGAAGAGCGGACGTTGATGAGAGGACTGGAGCAGCTATTCAGGAATGGTTCATCCCTATGTTCAGACCCAAGCTTTCCTCCTTCATGCCATGCTTAGCCAGAATCACGTGAATTACCCGTCTTGAACCTGCCTACAACTATGGAAATTATGTCCCAAATGAGCCCTTGCTGTGACCTGCTCTTTTTGACACAAATTGTTAAAAAAAACCCATCTCATGGTGCAGGCAGGACAAACGCACTCACCACAGTCCTGCTAGCACTGGCTTTGTGCTCCTGCTAGCCGACACACCAGGTGACCTTGCGCACTGTAAAGGGGAGGAAAAGCCCAAAAGTTAATATGGGATCTCAAAATCTTTAGTAAAACTAGCTTTTATCCAAAAAAATGCATGTTTTTCAGCCATCCCACTGAATAGTTGGAGGTTGACTTTAACCATGGAACTCCTCTTACCATCCACATAAAGCACTAAAAATCTCCCCCTGCCGCAGGGCTGGCCAGCACCCGCAGAGCCGGTCCCCTGCGTGCTGGGAGGAGAGGAGGCTGAGGCTGGCATGTGTCACCTGCCAGGCAGATGATAAAGGCTTAGTTTTAAATAATGGGTTTATTAAAGTAAACTATGTCCCTGTGTGATGGGTTACTAAAACACAATGCTTTCTCTCCAACGCATATGGTGGAGGCTGGGCTTTGCTGAAAGACGCTAGAAGGAAACAGGGGTTTGGGAAAACTCTGACTGAATTTATGGGTACACAGAAGAGTTCCAGCTGTACAGAAGTTACACATTGCTATAAACTCTGGGGTTGTTAACCGGAAGTATTTAATAAAATTAAGTATGTTAAAATGGTAAATGGATATTCATTTTGCAATGAGTTGTAAATACAGCATTCTAAATATTAATCATCATGCAAACATAGCGGCAAGCCTTGATTTTAATATATGCATTCAAAATGTGACGAATTTTGCTTCAGACCACATATTTTGCCAGCTGGGCATTAATTTGAGAAGCTCTACTTCAGTGCTTTATTAAGCTATCTGTTTATATCATGATCAAAACAAATAGTACAAAGCGAGAAATGGAAAAATATTGCTTCAAACCATTTACCTCTAACTGATGGCAGCTGCTCTCTTCTCAAACACAGTTTTAACGCACGCCAGCCCCACTGGGAGCCCAGGGGTTTCATCACTCCCAAACACTGAAGTCCCTCAACAAGGATATTTATTACTTATTTCTTAGGTCCTAAACTCTGTCGTGCACATGCCCCACTCTGCAGAGAGCTAATTAATTCTGGCAGAAAGTGAGTTAAAAGACTGAAATGGTAGTCTTATTTTTATATGTTTATATACAGTACAATTTTTTTGTTCTCAGAAGCTCAAGAAGACAAGTCAAACTAATTGCACAGCAAAATTGTATTCAACATAAACAAGGAGTTCAATATTTGACTCGACTGCAAAAATTTGGTGTCATGTAAAACGAAGTGGCGCGCGGCAAGATGGGTGCTGGATCCTCGGGAAACCAAACCGAGAGCATGGCTGAGCAAGCAGATTGGTCTGGCTTTTATAGAATAATAACTTAGCAGTATTTACTTCCATGCTAATCCCAGATGAATTATTTCACTAGAAGTAGCTTGCAAAAAAAAAAAAAATCTTAAAGATGTCAAAATTTAGATTTCCACTGAAACCTCAGCAGCACGTTTTCACCTTTCGCTGGAGAACAGCCTGGAAACAGATCCAGCCAGCTGAAACTCCCGACAGCTCGCAGCAGGGGGAACGTTGGTGCTGCTAAACCCAAACCAGAGCCCGTTTCCCCACGGCTCCTGCCGCTCAGAGAGGACGTGTTTGTGTTTGAAAGCTAACGCAGCTACGCTGGGGTGAACCTCTGCCAACCTCGCTGGGTTTCCTCAACCTTTTTTTGACAGTGAGCAATGAAAGTCAAGCCACCTCCAGTTTAAATATTTATGCTTTGATCTGAAATGTAACAGCTTTCCTATGATGTTTTATTGTTTTATATTCCCCCTGTATGTTTAAAGGCAGAAGTCTAAATATCCGTCACTGGGAATGGCGACTCGCTATATATTACAACCGCTAATGTTTTTAGTGCTTTCCATTGCATATTCAAGTTTAATGTGTGCTCCGCTCTCTGGGCTCTGCAGTTAAATGTGATTTATAAATTTGCAGGTGATATCATAATTTACCAGTGTTTCAGAAAAACAACCCCGGGATCTTGCAGTACCATCCAGCTTTTTAAAAATCCAGTCCCGTAGGGGTAAGCTGACCCCAAAGTCATCATGGCTGTCGGTGCAACCTCCAGCTCCCCCAGAGCTGCCTACACCTTCCCTTCCTTCAGTCCAGCCAGGCAGGGGAGACCCTGCCCTCCGCCGTACACTACACGGGCCAGGTGCTGAGCCTAGCCTAAGGGTAAGGCTTCGTTTTAGGCAGATATTGGCTTTCAGATGCATTTTCTGCGTGCCACTCAGAGCTAGCCAGGAAGACATGACCAAGGGGCTGCTGCTGCGTGTGCCTCCTGCGAGGATACACCGCCCTCCTGCTCACGGCCCTTGTTAAATGGTGAGTTACAGAGTCAGCGCTGGATTTCTGGCACTTTGCTGTTGACCCTGCATCAGGCCCCCTCGCCAGTGAGCCCTGCCTGCCACAGCAGCAGTATTGACCTGGCCACGGCAAGGTAACTGCTGCCCCTCAACTGCCCATCCTTGCCCATCCATTCAAAACCATGCAATGAAATTAAAAACATCTTCCACCTCCAATAGCAGCTTTCGGGTTTCCCCTGCCAGCTACAAAAGCTGCACTGGGATTATGCAGAGAAAAACATGATGGGGCAGTGCAAGCCGGCTCCAAGCACAGGATGCAGAGATTTCCCAGACCAGGGGCTCCCCATTGCAGGGAACCAGAAGCAGAGAGGGTGAAACAGCAAAAATAAGCTTGCCCGGATCCTTACGAGCACCCAGTCCACACCCAGTATCCTAGACGCGGTACTGGGGAGTCATAAACAGCCTTTCTCTCTGACCCAACATAATAAATGGGATGTTTTCAGGCTGCAGAAGTGATTAGAGGATGGGCACGCTGAGCCTGCAGACCGCGACCAGACAGGAGGAGACAGAGGTTTGGTGCCTCCGGGTGATAACGCGGATCAATGATGCTCCGGTTTCTGGAGTACATCCTAGGTCCCAGCTGTCGGCTGTGGCTGATTTATGGTAAATAAGTGTCATCTGCGAGAGCTCGTATTGAAAATGAAATAAAACACAGGATGAAGGAGTGAGAGAAGAAGGGTTTCTGGAATAAAGTGGGAAACAAGGTGGAGTGCAAAGATAGCGTGAAAGTAGTTTCTGGAATGCGCAATGTTTGTTTTACATGAATATTGTTTAAGCAGTTAATTTAGCTGCAGCACAGTATTTACTGACCTCATATACACCTCCTGCGTGTTATCATGTTTTTATATAAGCAATATTTTCAGGGTTTTGTCTTGTTTTCCTTTGCAGGGCAGGTTAGGGGCCAGCGTTTGCTGTCTGATGATGCACAGAGCTCCAGAAAGCAAGCGGAGGTAACCTGACCCTCCCGCTTCCTTCAGCCAGCTCCCACTTGGAGATCTGCCTTCTCATTCCCTTTGGCTTATTTGGATGCTTCCCGGCTCCCCCCCGGAGCCTCCTCCTGCACCAGCTGTCCTGGCACAGTGGCGGTCCCGGGGAAATGTCCCCTCCAGCAGCCCCTCCGGGATGGGGGGCACCAGCCTCCCCTTCAAGCTGTGCTCTTCCAGTGTACATAGGCAAAATAAAACATAACATTAGGGTCAGCATCTCATAAGCTTGCAGAAGCTGAGATGGCCAAGCACTTGTCTCCTCCCTGGCCTGGCCAGGTTTTCCCTCTCTGATTTAAACCCATCTTGCCATGCAAAATATCTTTGCCCAGAAGGGTAAAGAACCATCTCAGGGTATTCCTAGGAGCCGCTGCTGTGGATTAGGCTGTTGTCTCCGGACAACAGGGAAGCATGCCTGAACGAATGTGAGCGTATGTTGCTCAACCAACCTGTTTTAGAAATTTTATACACGTGCAGGAGAGCCAGCATGCAGCTATTAATATTAAATCAAACTTCGGGGTTTATATTTCACACACTGTAACACTCAGTTGGAAATAAAATTGCTTAGTAGATGGACTGAACATAAAAATAGTACAGTAAAAAATATTTCAATGTTTGCTTCATTTCACATAATAGCTATTTCTATTATTAATCGCTAAGCAATTGAAACACCATTTCTCTGGAAACAAATGCATAAGAAATATGCTTCTCCTCGAGTGACGTACATGGAAAAAATAAAGCATTACGGAAGGCAGAAGTAACAGATGTCACTCAGGCTCCCCTGTTCCCATCTCTAATTAAAGTTAGGAACCAATCAGCTTTTATGAACATAATTTTTTTTTTAAAAAATCATTTTTCCTCTAGTTTAACAACATCACATTTCTGTTACACACGCACTAACTGCTCAGACAATATTTACCTTTTGTCAGGGCTGTTTATTTGCACCTATATATATATTTTTTTTTAATGTTTTTATACAATTCTGCTATCCACTGTGGAACGAACCACCAGAAACAGGGAGCAGGCAGCAGCTGTGCAGCATCCCCACCCAAGCCTCTGAGCCATCCTTGGGCACGGGGAGAGCTCAGGTAACCCTCTTGTTGGGGCAACGTGCTCACATGCGCTTGGGTCAGTCGGGACAAGACACTGGATTTACCTGGCTTTTTGTATCCTAGGGAAACGACGGGGGGGGAAACACTTCTTTGCATACATGCTGTGGTCATACCTTTGGGAAGGATCGTATCTACCCGATGGTTTCTGCTGTCTTAGCACATTCCAGCAGGATGCACCGCATAACTCCCATAAGGAGTCAGTGGAAAACTACCCGGGAGGTGCCAAAAGCTCAGTGGTGTGCGTGCTGTAATCAGGGAAACTGGGAAAAAGGGATGAAGTCATTCTGTGGGAGAAGAGAAAAAATCTGCCTCTAAAATCACGTTATATACCTCCCAAGAGAGACAAAGGGAGCTCGGCACCAGAAAGCTCCTCAGGAACCCCGTGTCTGCTGGCATCTCAGACACTTCCCTCGTCCAGGATCGGGCTGTTTATACACTGCATACAAAGATACTGTTTCAGGTTTTGTGAATGCCCGTGATATGTTATCCCATAATTCAGATGCCATCTCCAAACGTTACTGAGCGGAACAGCAAAGCTCATTACAGCGCTGAGCTGGCTTGGGCGGAAGCTTACATTGTTCGCTTCCCGCATTATTTTTTCACACCCCCTTTACTCCTCAGCCACGTTGATTGCAGTTACACATGTAGAGCTTTGCAATTAGTGATAGGCAAGCGAGCACAGGTTGGAATAACAGGTTAATGCTATTCTGACATCCCTCCCAAGGAAGCGACAAGGGTCAGCAAGTTTTTGACATGCCTTCTTCCAGCATTTGAGAAGCTGCGTGCTGCAGAAGCCACGGCGATGCAGATGAGATCCGTGGGAGAGGAGATCATCTCCAGAGGTCATGTTTCCAAAGATCACAAATGCAGCTGCTGGAACCAATCTAGTTTAACCTCTAAATTAAACATGGTTACTGCCTCGGGGACCTCTCCATAAGAATGAGGTAAAGCTGTCATATTTCTCAAAACCAAGTGTACATGGAGCAGGTTTGAAACAAGAGTGCAGAGGTTAATTATTCCCCGAAATAAGAATGCTCAAAAATAACATCTAAGCTGGGTTCCTCCTTGTTTACGGTCTGTATTTTAAGCCAAAACTGAGGACACCGGTGCCAAGAGATCACCCAAACCCCATCACCTCATCTCCAGCCCAGCCCGCAGCCACACTGGGGTCAGCTCCTGCGTTTTGCTGGCTGCGGCACAGGGGCAGCAGGAGCCCCACATCCCCTCTACATCTCTGCTGGTGCTTGCTTTGCTACTGTGAAGTTTAGCTCAGGGATGATGGACATTTGGTGGTTCCCCCCACCGTGACTGAGCTACGGGGAGCCCGTGCATGTGCTGACACGCTACCTGGTCCTTATAGCAAAGGGACTGCAAGGGAGGGAGAGCACCGAAGGGGAAGATGTGCCATCCATTAATATAGCCCCTGCTCCCCTCACGTTCTGCAGCCTGGAGAGGAGCCACAAAAACCACTTTTCTGCCGCGTGCTGGATGGGACCTGCTGGAGGAACCTAAGTGCAATTGCATTTCTCTGCTTCCCAGAGGGAACAAAGAAATTAAGTCACTGCAAAATTATGCATGTTCCTAAGGAGAAAATGAATGAAAATGAGACCTCCAAATAGAATAAAAAACCAAGTAAGGCTGCAAAAATAAGCGAGCCTTTCCAGAGGCTTTCTAAAGTCCTTGTCAAGATGGTCAGAATGGGCAGTAACGAACATAGGAACCGCAGTGTATGGATTATGCCCAAAAAAGTTAGACATGCAAAAATATAATAAGAAAGCAAAGAGCAAGAAGGAAAGGATAGTTTACAAGAAGCGATGACAAAACTAGCTAGAGGTGCAGCACTTAACAGATAAAGTGGTTCCTCTGGGAAAAGCAATTTATAAAAGAGGGGAAAGTGGTGAACCCCCCCATCATTCTCCACTTCTTTCAGCCGAAGTGTACTCAAACTCAGAGAACAGATGTTGTCGCAATGCCCTGCTACTTGGAGCAAAGAGTCGGAAGGTTCCCAGCCCATATGCTGAAGGAGAACCTTCTTGTTAGCTGGGAACAGCAGCAATGGGCTGCTGTGGGCACATCTGGAGCACAGCCCCACTCCTGCGTCCACCCCTGGCCAGCAACTGCTTGCACGCTCCCACCATGGGAGTGCTTAAAACACAACTGGTTTTGGAGATGCTGGCATAGAGAGAAGTCTTACAGTTGGGAAAAAATGGGATAAACATTAACTTCTTGATTGTATGCAAAGCGCCATAAAAATCTTTCCCTTGAGAGCAGCAAAACTACCAGCCAAGCTCTCCATTGTACAAAGGCAGCTATTATCTCAGCTTACTTTTTGCAACTGAAAATGTCCAGCTGTAATAAGAGGAGCACAGATATCTTGCTTAAAAACTATAACCTTTGCATAGTCATGACGGCCTACATGAAATCTGTGGGAAGCATACCAGCCAAAGTACAAAACATGTACCAAAAACTTCGCATTTATGTACACAGATAGACCAGTAGATTCAGCTGAAGGATTTCCAAGTAGTTCTATTAATAAACCCTTAATGCAGAGTTATTTGGTTTTGGATAGCATCATTAAATGTTATTACACAGGGCTGTAATACTGATTTAATGGTATTATTCAATTCATGAAACATGGCCCAGGCAGTCAATAAACAGAGCTGAGACCCACAGGAGAAAGGCACAACGCGGAGCAGAGCAGCTGGCATCGCAGGCAGGAGGACCCTGCACAGGGATGCGGCTCGTGGGAGCTCTGAGCTCTCCGACAACAGCACTCCTTAACTGCATCTCCAGTACCTGTTGGTACTCCCGCTACAACCCATCCATCAATACTCACCCCATCAACTACGTTTTCCAAACCATATTATGAAAAGACAAAACCTATTACATGTGTCCCCTCACCCCAGCTTTGGTTTTCATTCTCTTCCTCCTATCTAAAACAGCAGTCAGCAACATCTCCTCATTTAGAAAACAAATGGTATTTGTGAAATTTTGAAACCACGCCCGGGTGCAAGTGATTACGATCTAAATGAAGCAAAGTTACATCAGTTATATGGATTTAAACAGAGCCCGCCTCCGGTCATGGTCCTCCTGCTCTGCGATGGAAGGTCTCCAGCTTGCTAGTCATGACAAGCACGAGGGAAGCTGCAATAAAATAAGTCATCTCCTGGCTGCACTGGTCCCAGCCGTGAGCTACGTTGTGCTGAGCAGAGACGGGGTACCCGGAGGAGAGGAACGGGGTTCGGCCACGCTTGCCCTCGAGGGCAGCCGCTGAGATAGCCCAGCTCGGCGCAGGACTCCAGCTACACCAAAATGCCCTTTTAAAGTGTCTTGGTTTAATCCTATTTTTCAAATTCCCCCATACTGGATAAGGGGATATTTCAGCTTTGTCTGCCAGTCAGTGATAACGCTGGCCAGTATTCTGCACAAGCCACACAGGAATATATTCTCATATATGGGCATACTGGATTAATTCAGGTGGGTGGCTCATGATAGAAGGTGCTCTCCAGTGAGAGGGTATTACCAAAAGATCCATTTTCCTATTTCAGGAGAGAACAGTCTTTTCAACAGGTATTAAGATTTCCTATTTAGTATTTTGAGTTTTATTTCCAATTGGAAAAGTCTTAGGAAAATCTTGCAAATCCCACTTCTGCTAATGTGTAACTAAGCAGGCTGATTTGAGGAAAAACGTTGCCCAGATCGAGTGCCCCATAACGTAATAGAGTGTATGACAATTTACTGTAGCATGCTATAATTGCTTGTGACAAAGTGCTTCCATGTGTCAGCATGTAATGCTGCTTCCCAGGACAATTGATTTTAGAGAGGGAGAGAACGTGAATTTATGTAACAGTAGGATACGGCGGCATTTCCTACACTATTCAAATATCCCAGATTTTTCTCTAGACTTTTACATACCAATTTTAGCATAAAAGAAATTAAGAACTTGCTTCATGATGGAGGCATTTTATCTAACCATGCAGTCGCTACAACAGATCCTCATGGGAGAAATACAACATGACTTTGTACCCAGTGAAATAAGCTGATTTTTCTCTCTTGCCTGCCTTGGAGTTGCACAGAAAAATCCATTAGGTTTCAATATTGCTGCAAGGCAATTATTTTTTCCAGGGCACTCTTCAGTGATGCCCTGTCACTGTGGAACATCTTTGCTTCACTTGGACATTCTGCACAGCTGCTGATGTCTGTTTTAAAAAAGTCAAGCTACTAAACACTGACCCACCCCACAGCAAACCCCCCCAGACCACCACTGCTGCAGACAAAAATGCCTCCATGGACGCGCAGCTTCCAAACTCCATCAGGACTTGAGTCATTAGCCCTTTCCTGAGCTGCCCCCCATGAAATTGGATGTGGCAAGCAAATTACTCTAAACAAGATTGAATAAGCCCTTGGTTTTTTATTTTATTTATTTTTTTAAGTAGTCAGATTACTTCAAATTGCCTTTATCATTCTCACATGAGGTCTCATTTCAGGTTGAGTCCATCCAGTAACTTCTTTCACCCAGTTACTCCGTGGTCTCTGCTCTGCACCAGATTCCCTTCCCACTCGCATTTCAACCCCGCAAACATGAATGTGGTAGGTATCAGCAAAAGTAAAACCAAGTTCTCTACCTTTTGATCACAAAACCTTTGGGTCCCACATACAGTCTGCCCGGGTCCAGCTTGATTTTGGAAGCAGACTGCCACCACCTTGCATTTCTCATGTCCTGTGCTCTACTCCTGACTTTCCCCTTCCTTAACTATTTGAAGAAAATTATTATTTGAAGAAAATACTGAAGTTCAGCAAGGATTTCACAGCCACTCCAGCACCCTGATGGGAAAGCCTGAAGATGACCATGTTAAAATTTAGATACATTCTCATCTAAGTTAAAACTTGGGATACATCCACACATCAGCCAGTATGTCTCCAAGTACTGCCCAGTCTATATTATTCCTTCTGTAAAAGGCAACCAAGGATGTGAAAACCACCTTCATTTGGGTAGGAAGAAGTCCTTCTTGAACAAGGACCTGCCTCTTGGCCATTATCAGCTTTCAAGGCTGCAATGCCATCTGCCAGCGGGGGCATTTGTGCCCTTCTTATACCCCTGAATGAGGCAGCTGCAGGAAAGCAAAGTGTTCCTGGTCCAAGATACATCTCCTGAACTGACCAATGAAGCATTTTGAAGACACACAGAGGAGCAAGATAACAGCTAGTGGATCAGAGGCCACACGAGGATACCTGAGAGCGTTTAAAAAAAAAAATCCCCCGGCTCTGTTACTGCTAAAGATACTTCCTTTAGTAGCATTTCAGATGGGAGACTTCATTAAAAAAGGCCATCAGCCTCACAGTGAAAAACATAACAGAGTTGTCCACATCTGGCATTTTTTCTGATCTTTTCAATTATTCACCCCTTGTGTTACCAGTGGGGTTCAGTGATCTGATGCTTCTGGAATGCTTTTTCCATGATGAATTCATGTTTTGACAGGTTTAAAATTTGAAAGTCCAACTCTTCAACAAAGAGCAGCAAATAAAATCAATAGCAGACACAGCATATTGGAAAGACCACAGTTTAATAAAAAAGAGACTCTGAGTTCAGTAATTCTCATGTTCCAGAGAAAAAGCAGTCCATTCCCAAGAAAGATTTCATTGTCACTGCAAGAGGTTTGTTTTAAAAGGGAGGCATAATGCCACTGGCAGCCTCCCATTGCCCAAGGTCTTTGCTTGTACCTGATCTAACCACAGCAAGCTTACAATCTGCACTTTTAATATTAAAGTCTGTTGTTCCCTCTTATTGCAGTATCTGCCTTTGACAACTGTCTCTGCTTTTAGTTAAGTGTCAGGGCCCCGTGCTGTGCAAGAAGAGCAGCAACCAGCGGCAAGAGTCTTGGTACCAGTTTAAGTTCATAGTGATTTATTTTTCACATATACACCAGGACTGCAACAGCAACAGGCATGGATGGTGCAGATGAAGGCTTCCAGGACCCGAAGCCTGCCCACGCTGAGGTGCTGCGTCCTGGCTCGGACGAACGTACGCAGGGAGCAACCTTCACTAATGCAACAGGTTTTGCCATCAGCAGAGACATAAACCACGAGCAACCGGGCTTCTCCGAGAGGCTCGCAACTTATGCATGCAAGACAGGAGGTTTGCTAACAAGGTTTAATCTGACTTCAAAATTTATGTTCATAATCTTGCTTTAAATGCACAATACCTGCATATAATACATTAAAAAGACTCACAGCTATATATGTTGTGATGCAGATTTAATGAACCTAATTTGATAAAAATAAGCAAAACAGATGTGATTTCTTTCATTGTTTCTATCCCCTTGCCTTGCAAATTCTAAGAACTTATTAAAATATAGTTTAATTTGGCTTATTAATCATATATTGTATTATCCAAGATACACGGACAACCTGGCAAGCTCAGTTTTCCACATTTTGGGTGTTAGGTTCAAAATGCATTTGGCCTAGTGTTGGCCTGCAGAAAAGACTGATTCTTTGCTAGGTTTGAAAAATCTCTGACCTTCCTTCCCAGCCACAAAATGAGAAGCATGAGCACTTGTCACATAAATGGGTCTTAAAAAATATCTGGAAAGTAGAAACCTCAAAATGATGAATAGTCACATTGACTTCTGCCTCAATTCAAGGATAGCATGAGGAAAGCATCATGGGAAATGAAAAAGTATTTATGTAAATTATCTAAATACACCCAAAAAGGGACTTATTCCACCAGCAACGATACAGGCGTTATCCCGGGGAGAAAGAGTGACACCTCTGACAGCTGCCAAATATTGAAGTTAATTTTCCATCAGAAGGTGACACACAAAATATCCAGATAACAGCCTTCTGTTGAGCATCATATTAGCCTCATTAGAGCTGCAAAATTAACTTGAAATCCTGCAGATATGACAGGTTTGCTGCTCGCCCATGGGATTTGGAACAAAATGGCAAACAGAGCATAACACAAGAGCAAAGAGCCCAGGCACGCACTGTGCATCTCCATCCCATGGTCAGTGGTGGCTGACGAGCAGATTGCACGTTAACCTGCCCCGTCCTTCGTGGAGGAGGCTCAATGCACCGCACAGGCTAATTTCTGGTGATGGAAAACACTGTTACCATGGAGCCCTGGTTCTCTTTGCTTCTTCCAAGAAAAGTTTGAAAGCATAAAAATGAAGGTAAACTTCAGATTAACTATAACCTGTTGCGGGCAATGGGTATGGGGCTTCAGAACTGCTCTTGCCTGCTGCTGGCCAGATTGCAGGTGCTGGGCAGGCTTAGCAAGCCTTCAGCATTTTCATCCCAGCTCTAAAGCGAGGCTGAGCACTCTTCATATACAATTAAAAATGTAAAAAAAATCTATGCAACACTTTTTAAAATAAACTACCTGAAGGTTCAAAGCAGCACCGCGCCAGCACTTGGGTGAGATGGGATGCTGGAATACTTGAGTCTCTGATGATGAATTGCATCCCCATGCACTGCAAAATCCTGCTGGGAGCCCCTGATCTGGAGGGGGCCAGGACAGGGTCAGCTAAAGCATTTACACCCAAAGCACGAGGTTAAGATTTTGCACAAATCTGGTTTATACAACGGCAGACGGCAAAGAGGTGCCTCTGCTAAAACAAAATGGGAGCATGCACCCAGAGCCAGGGAGAGGCTGGAGGGAAGGGAAAGCAATGAGCCTTAGCAGGACCAGGCTCGGGAGGGGGACCTGAGAGGGAAGCAGCAGCCAGAGATTGGGGAGAAAAAATGGAAAAGCAAGCACATGTTTTTAATTGCAGCTCTTGGTTAGACACGTGCAATTCTTGAGCACCTGCTAAGAGTGGATCTAGAGGTTGCTGGGGTAGATCAAAGTGATCACCAACCTTTTCAAGAAAATTAGCCTACATCTAGGCAAGAAAAAAAAAAAGACTTTTACTTAGCTGGTTTGCCCCAGTAGAGCTTCACACTTTGCTTGTTTTCCCGGAGCAGTGCTCACACCACCGATGACTCCACAGCTGAGCACAGGGGAATACCCTGGTGCCTCCTCTTTTGTCCAAAAGAAAGGCAGTATGTGGCACTGGCATCATACAATAGAAATCCAACAATATGAAAGATAAAGGTTTTACTGAGTTTCTAAGAACATAATTTATTTAATGACATCTTAAAAAAAAATAAAAAAAAGAGTGCAGTGCTTGATCTCATCGCCAGAGTTGTGTTAACCAGGGTCAAATTTTCTGAGAAAATTCATAGGAATAGTCCACATTTGAGCAGGTGTAAGGTTCAAGGAGAACACAAAGCAGATGTTTGCTGCTCCAGTTGCATGTGCAGAACCCCAAAGTGCTGTTTAAGAATGGCCTGGAGAAGCCATAAGGTAAAATTGGTTTTATATTTCATATAATAGTTTTTTCCCCATGAAAAATTATGTATCCAAAATCTAGATGCAACAGGTTCATTCCTCTCTCATTTGAGGCTATTAAAGTGGGACATTCCACCACGTTTGGTAAACAGGGCAACACCTGGAGCCCAAATTCCTCAGTTTGGCTTTGCTTGAGACATGCCCCAGAATTGGTTTAAGTCATAAAACATAAAAATGTTACTATTGCTTGAAAAAATTTAGTGCCAAGGTCCTGAGGTCACCCACCCACCTCACCCCCTTTTTAACATTTGCTCTTCTTCACACATTCAAATTCCTGCTGCAAAGATGTGAAGGTACCGCAGTCCTCCTTACCTTCAACTGATAAAATTATCGTTTTCTTTCTGTAACACCCTAGTGAAGTCACACCCTCCTTTGGTAAATTGGATATAAATGCTGATTAATTTAACAATATAAATCAAGAATATACTGCTGCTTCTAGAGTTTGTTGAATGTGAGAGACCAGAGTGATCAGGCTGTGATAAGTCATCATTAGATTTTTCCTAGGGAGAATTTCAGCAAAGATAATTTTAAAATAAGTGTCCTGCTCAGAGTGTTTACTGTGAGGAAAAAATTCAACAGTTATGCAGAAAACCTCTTGTGTGAAAACAGAATTATTTATCATGCTTATCCTCTAGCAAACTAAAATTAGAAACGGTTGCCGGAATAGAGAAGTGTTTTGGGTTCCCTCTCCCTCCAGGTGCAAATATGGGAAAAGTGCCAAATTCATCCCTGGAATTATAGCCAGAGCAAAGGCAGAGATAAATTTGGTCGGAAAGATCCCAGCCCCTCTTTTGTGCAGGAGGTAGCGTGTGGCAGCTACGCTCATTACTCAGGAAGACTAACAGCCCTCCTCAGTGATGGAGCTGGAGCGTCCACTGCAAACGAAGGGACTAGAGAACTCCAGAACAAAACTCAGTTTTACAGACAGCTGTATGAATATAGATGAACCTCCGCAAAATGGACCACTCAGGCATAAAAATAATTGAAAACCTCAAAGAAAAATATAAAAGCACCGGGACCGACCGCTGCCCTGCTGATGCCAACGCTACCCATGGCACTGACTTTAGCGGGATGAGTGTTTTACACCAATGTTAACTGATGTCCTATCCCGTTAGTTAAATGCTGTTATCTCCGGAGATGCCACGGGTCCATCAAGCGCTAATCTCCAAACATCGGTGCTTGGAAGAATATTGGAAGTAGAGCAAAGAAGAACAACCTGTTTACATTACATTAAAAAAAACCCAGCACCTTAAAAATGAAATGTATTTTTAGAAAGTGTTTACATTTACATAGTACAACAATACAGTCATTACTGAAAAACCTTCAAAAGTGGTTGCTTTCAGCTTCAGCAGATCTCTGCATAAATAAATACGAGGCTTTATCCCTGACTTCCGTTGTTTCTACAGAATTCGGTAGAGATTTCTTTGTGTACACCCACTAAGTTTCCGAGCTGTTGGATATGGGGGGTTTGGTTTTTTTGTTTATAAGATAGAGTGTAATAATAAAACTGAAAAACCCCTCGCTAAACTCAGAAGCTGAAATGAAGTCTAACATCCCTTTCTATAATTGTTTTAATTGGCTAAAAGTAATGTCCTTTCATGCCTTTTGTTCGGCAGCAGCTATTGTTTGTGGAGTTGAAGACAACAAATTAAATTTTTAGTGCTATGTTCAGATAAACCCGTTTCTTCTTAAAATGATTTAGTTCATTTTAAGGTCTGGAGGAATCACTACAATAACATTATGAGGCTTCTTGCTAACCGACGCCGCAATAACTCACCCAGCACCTGCACTGGCAAGACCACGATTTGTCTTAGAGCTCGAACACCTTACAGAGGGTTATCTAGTCCTCCTTTAGAGACCTGAAGGTTTGCATAATTCACCGCAGGGTGGTGGTTAATTATACTCACCCCCAGATGTTGACACTGCTTCTACCGCTGAATTTTCGTTTTCTATTTCCCATCATTTCCAAACAGAATTGCTTTCTACATGCTCAAAGACCTTTTCTTTATACCAGTATCTTCTCATTTTACCTGGGTTTTTCCTTAAGGAAAATATTAATATTTAAAGTAAGATAAAATTAAATTAATATTTCTGTAATGGAAATAATTTGGGCCACTAAACAGCAGTTTAGCAGCTTGTAAAAGGAACAAGCAGGAGAAAAATCGCGCTGTTTTAAGGTCAGCTCTCTGTGCTGCAGTTAAGGCATAAATTTAGTCTTATAATAAGGCCAAATTGTTATCATCCTTCATGAAGATTTTAAACAGTCAGATGACTCTACCAATTTTCATTCTAGTCTAATTACAAGCCAACTGTGTTTATTTTGAGAACTTGAACAGTCATAACAATTAGCCGAACGGGAGTGAGTCGGACATCCAGCTCAGTGCTGACACGCTAAACCGTGGCTAACCCAAGAGCAGACCCCCGTGCCACACCGTACGCCGCCTCCCTGCTAACAACTGCTGAAAGCAGCCAGAAAAAACTCGTTTTCTTACCAGCGGGGTCCCTGCCTCAGTTTCCACTTGTACAACAGCACAAGGAAGAACATCAATCACCTCTGCAAAACAAGAATAATAAAACCACTGAGAGATTAGAGGTAAAAATATTTAAATTAATTCAGCACAAAAGTATGCATGGTACTGTTGGACTTAGTGAATAATTTACATTTCAGTTTAGGAGCAAGCAGAAGCAGACCACAGTAAAAACGGGGTTTATCCCTGTGCAGATTAATTATTTGATCTGAATATATTTTGTTTGGAAAATAAACATTTGAGTTTAGACTTAAACTGTTCGTATTCTCTACCCTTAAGAGCTAATTGCTATTGTTTATCTGGCCAAAGTTTTTCAATATGATGAGCCTTCTGAAACTCTTTCTTTTTGATTCTTTAAATCAATCCAGTATTTGTTGAAATAAATGGCATAGCTTCAATTCTATTTTTGATTAATTTATATTTAATCCTATGACTAAACCAAAATTCTCAAGTCAATGGAAGCCAAATTTCCATGAGGAAATGTAATGCATTTCTACACAAGGAAGGTAATGCTTGCCCAATACCAAAGCACAAAGCACAGTTGCTAAAGCTCTTCATCAAAGCGTATTATTTTTGGCCAACATATTTTTGTAAAAAAAATGATTACCGCACAAAGGGTAACCTTCAGCCTTGCAGGAACAACTACCAGTTGTTTTGAACATTGTAATACTCTCAAAACCATGCAACGTGGAGCCAAGCAGCCTCTGCAACTGCAGCAAGACCCATACCCACACCCCACCATGAGATCTTCACGCACCAGCCGCCGGCTGCTGACTCAGCCCGCCATGACCCACCCCACTTTGCAAGCACACCATGCCACAGCCCTTTTGTTCACACTTGCGATGGCAGCACTGGGGCATCCCCACACCCAGCTGCACATCCAGTGTGTGAAAAATGTGGTTTTCTTTCTTTCTGTGGGTTTGTCGTGCAGGAAAATCAAGGACCAGGGGCCAGAAGGAAGAGCCTCTCTCCACTCTTTGCAGACAAACACTGTCCATCCTCCCAACTATCATTTCCTTACGGGAGAGAAATTTGCCAAAACCTTATCTTCCCCTTCCGTTTGCTGCTCCTGGCAGCCTACAGGCCTTTTTGGGATGAGCCTTTAATTTCATTTCCATGGTCAATGCCGAACTGAAGTGATGCAATATGACATAAGAGCCCCCAGACCGCATCCAGTTTCAGGGGGCCTGGAGCAGTGGAGCCCCGAGAGCGTCAGGGTGCAGTCAATCCCACCTCTCCCCCCCCATCCTTCTTCATTATAACCAAATAACAGGGCTTCACACCGGCAAGACGGAAAGCAACGTACGCAGCCCCTACGCCTGCCTATTATTCATTGCCTTATTGGAGAGAGGGTTATACAACTCTGTAGCCTTGGGTAGCTCACAATATAATAATAAAATACAATAAACCCTGTAATGTACTTTTCCTGTCTCACATCCCAAGGCACTGTACAAATAAGATTTAAGAGATAAGGTTCATCCCGGCTTTATGAGGAGAAAGTGCAGTAAACCAAGACTAAAAAAGGAACCATGACACCAGCCATACGTTATTGTAAGTCTCCATGGAGCAAGGATTGGGTTGCATTTTAAAATGTATTTCAAGTCCCTTTTTCCCTATCCATTTTTCTTTGAATATATAATCCTGGGAAAAATTAGGAACCTACCATAACTAGCATGAGATTGCATGAACACACGGACAGCGCAAAGCATCTGCCCACAAAAGAAACTGCTCAAATCTGGCAACATTCCCAGGCGTAAAAATAAGTTCTTCAAAAATTGTCAGTCAAGTCTCAGAAGGCAGAAAGGGGTAGATAGGAAGATGCTAACTAGAAAAAATAGCTTTATTGAATTGATCTCTATTAAAGGGAAAATGACACCTCAAGGGCAGTAGACGTGCAGCACTGTCTGCAGTAGGGCTTTTTTCAGAATTAGCCTTAACCAGTTTTGAAACATGCAACTTTGAACGTCCTTGAGTAGACTTTCATGGTTTTGATGCCACCATGCAGATCAGCAGGAAAAGCCAGACAAATGAAATTGTTAAGGCTTAAAAGTTCATACGTGGGTTACAAAGGGTTTCTTTTGCAGGAGACCAGACCAAAGAAATAAAAAAAACCCCTCAGCCTCCAATGGATAGGTACTTTGTAAGTATTATTGTGTAGCAGCTGTCCAAGTGAGATAGGAAGGAGTGATCAGCATGGCTTGGGACACAGTGCCAGGGGCAAAGTCCCGGGGATGGGAAGCAGCTCCAGTATGCCCATGCAGGGTATTCTGCAAACAGTAGGGCAATTAGCCCAGCCTTAATTAAGAGCAATCGCAATAGAAGCGTCAGTCTTGCCGGTCCATATCCGTTGGAGACACTTAGGCAGAACTCTGACCAAAAGCCCTACGTGGAGAAACAGACTGAGCTGGACCACTCTTAGACACCTCCCTAAATTTAGCACTGCCACAGCATACGCATGCGGAGCAGAGCGCAGAGATGGATGCCAGCAGGCACACAGATCTTCCCCGGAGAAATATCACCCCATGAGGGTCAAAACGCACAAATAATAGTATGAGAGGTTTAGGGCAGTAAGTGATCGAAGCACAAGTAACTCCAGCACATGGAGTAGCACATTATTCAGCAAAACCCATAATTTAGGCTCCTTTCCCTTGGCAATAACCAGTTTTCACAGCATGTAATGGAAACAATTATCTCTGAGAAATACACACATCTTTCAAATGGGTCTAAAATTGGACTGTGTGTCCAAATTAGAGAATGAAGAGCTGAGACAATATTATCCTACTGAAAGTTGTTCTTAAAAGAGTCATTAATTTGAAGACACAAAATACATAAGAATCAGGCTGGGTTCACTGTTTTTCAAAAATATTGTGCTACAATTTCCAACATAGCTTATTTACAAGCTGAACTCAATGTCATGTTACATTTTAATTAAACTTAATGCAAAAATAAAGCCTGTGTGAAAGTGTGGCTCACCTGATGCCTTGAACACAAGCCGCTTCCATTTTCACCGCAGTGCAGAAGTATTTTCTGTCTATCACCATCACCTCCACGGGATAGATTGGATGTCCTGTGTCATGAGTTTATGTGATTAAGGGTGAAAGAATTGGAAGTATATTTCCTTCAGAGGAAGAAGGAATCACCTCTCAGTGTGGAGATTCACATCACATCTCCCAAACAACAACAACTAAAAGTTTTTGCTGTTTATCCCGCTCCCCTTATGCTGCTCACTACAACTTTCCTCTTTTTTATTTTTTTAAAACACCTATGCCTTTACTGACATGGCTACACTGTAAACCAGGTTGCTAAAGTGATCCAGGTCATGACCAGCCATAAAAATAAAGAAGAAGGGAGAGACCAGTTCCAGCCACTGGACAAGATGCTGCTCTTCACTGTGCACCCCCGTGCGCCGCAGTTACAAAGCTGTTGTAAACCGTGGGACGCAAAGGGATCAAAACCGGGCTGAGGGGGTAAGACTGATTTGCCAAAAATATCCTCAGCCATATTTACCACCACAGAAAATAACGCACGTCACGTCTATTCCCATGATTTCACATTTCGGAGTAGATTCAGAAGCAAATTTCATAAATCAAAGCTCTAGTTCAAGGTTAATGACTTTGAGCATACTGCTAATAAAATGTGCACAGCTTCATGAAAGATGCCCAGAGAGATTTATGTCAGAAATGGATAGCAGCCTTCAGCCTGCCAGTCTCTGACCACCCCAGTACATCTCCTGAATGCACCTTTTAACCCAATGAGCCCAGCCTCGACTCTCTTTTTCAGGTGTTCTTGTGAGCTTGGAGGTACCAGCATCAGAGCAGAGCACGCCTCCGTCACTTCTTGTTTCCCACCTCAGAGGGCCCAGTTTCTGCTCCAAACCCCCACTTCTAGCAAAGCAAAACCCCACAGCCAAGCCCCGTGCATTTTGCAAGAGGTCTGCAGGGCACTGCGTGCTGCCTTCAGTCGCTCTCCCCACCTGCAAGGAGGTATGTATTTAGGATAAACATACTTTTCCTTTCCAATTCCATAAGATCAGCGGAAGCAGAGCTAGCAGAAACTAGATTGGATTTGAAAAGAATCTTTTTCCACAAACTCTGGCATAAAAGTCTGAAATGGGAATAACAAAATCAGCAGCAGAATAGTAGGCTTTCATTGCCCTCACAGGATTTGATTTATATTGCAGCTTTATCGTGTCCATTGCTCAGAAATATCTGTAAATACAACTTAGTATTGCACTGTGAAACTAACTGAGCAAGGAAAAAAAATCAAGCACATTATCATGTTGGTATTGCACCACTGAGAGCAATTTAAAGATTGATATTTATTTCTGTCACTATATAAATTACATCTTGGGAGCAAAAAAGCAAAATAGGAGACATTGTAATATAACAGCATTTTGTTCTGACTACTTTATTACCTTTAGAGGTGAATAAAAAGCAGAGAACCACGTTTGACTTTCTTTTTCGTTGCTAAAAGAAAAAAATTAAGTATTTCAAATCAGTAGGTACACCTAAGAGCTATTCCCCTCCTACAGTGGTTTTCCTTTTAATAGCATTCGCAAACATTACTCTCATGACCGGCTGCAGGAACATAGAATGGTAATGTTCCCACTGTCCTGTTTAAATGGCAAGGTTATCTTTGGTCGGCGCTCTTCAAATTTAGCAAATCAACAATAAATACCAGATCAAGTAGCGTACTGTTACTACAGAGTCCTTCTTGCACCTCTGCTGAACATTACTTTTCAGGGTTTTTAGAAATTGTGGGAAATCAAACATCAGCCAATATATTTAAACCCAAATACAAGTCTGGTTTGACTCTTCTGAGTCACCTTCAAAGCAAGAAGTCCCCATCCCAAGTCCCTTGCAGGGATATTTACTTCCAGTCAAAACTCTCTCAGCCCTTCAAAACAGCTCAGCATGACCTCAGCTAACTTTTTAACAATAGTTACCTGACAGTAAGAACACAATGAAGTATATTTGCCCAAAGAGGTGTTAACAGACTCTCCAGGCAGCTCTAGCAGCCCAGCAGAAGTGTTTATGGTGGGTGGGTGCAGTAGGGACAAGGGGGTCCCAGCCCCCCCTCCTCACCAGCTCTGTCTTGCCCCTTTCCCCAGGCAGTTTTGTCAGCCTGGATCAGGGCTGGGGGGAGCCAACCAAGAGACATTTGGGGGCTGGTTCCTCATTTCACTCAGGTTTTGTACATTTTCCCTGTTACCTGGCTCCAGAAGAAGTTAAGAGCATCCAGGAACTAGGAAAAAACCTCACTTTGTGCAACACAGCTGTTGAGACAAGGTCGTTACAAGCAGACAGCGAGCACTAAACAGGATGACCACCTTTTTCAGTTCCATCAGCTGTTTCTGATGACTAAGGGGTCACAAACATTAGGCTCATCTTCTGTAAGAATATACTGAAAATTAGGTTCAGAGAAGACAAATCTCGCAGATCACCGCTCACCTGCAGCAAAAGGCACAGAGTGCCTTTTCCTCCACTTTTCTGTAGCCACATACATCAGTGAACATTCTGCTCCATCGCACATGTTCGTAAGGGACCGGGAGCCCACCCGTGAGCACTGTGCATGGGTTTGTGAGTTTGGAAGAGGGAGGAGGAGACAGGAGAATCATCTGCCACGAAGTGCCTGGTTGACCTTGGACCAGCTCCAGGTGTGATGGGTGCACAGCCTTCGCTTGTTTTAAAACAGTATCTAATGGCAAAATTATATGCCCAGCAGGCTTATCCCACCAGATATCTCACTGCAAATACTTTATTCCACTTTTATAACACTTTTGGAGTTAGTTTTAGACAACGCCAATTATCTATTTTAAGAACTTCTGCCATGGTTCTGCTTCGCATCTCAGCAAACCCAGGCCCTGCTAACAGACCTACCAAAGTCACAGCATTACAGCTTTCAAACCATCATTGCTGCAGTTGACTACAGGCCATATACCTCCGCATAAATCAGAACAAAACTGTCCAACTACAGTTGAGTGCATGTGAAATATTGTGTCCCAGTTTTACATCTAAAGCTGTGTCACTCATCTGTCCAAAGTCTCCCAGGAACTCCAGTTCGCTTGCTCAAAGGCCACCTTAATGCCCACAAAGTTAAAACATTTTGGCTTATTAAGCAAATCAATTCATATTTTTCTACTGCTAGGTCCAGAGGGCTTTAGCCTAGGAACGGTGAACACCTCGTTCAAAAACTTTGTTATGAGCCACTTGTGTTTGAATTAAAGTATTTCTTCTGGATACATAACGGTTTTAGTCATAAGAAACAGGCACATCAGATAAATTTAATACATTGAGAGAGTTCAAAGGACAGGAAAAAAACAGATCCTGATAGCTAGAAATCTACACCCTTTCATAAAAGATTAGAGTCAAAGCAACAGTTTAGCTCAAAAGCCACGTCTTTTAAGTAGACTAGAACTCTCAAACTTTGCATCTATATTATATTTTTGGTCAAAAATGGTGAAATAAATACAAAAAATCAAAAAAGAGAGGTATACACAGATTAAGACACGTCACGGTACGATGCTTTGACATGAAAAGTTACTGGTTATATAATTATTGGTGTATTCACCAAATCAGCCTTGCGTGGTTGCGACTTCACCGTACGATTTTGCTTCCAGAATGGCTCAGGGGTTTGGTTTTGTTTAAGAGTTACACGCACAAAGAGCAGTAACCACATCCCGAAATAGGTAATTTTATTACATTGTTAATTAACGGAAGAAGATTGATATGCTGTTGCTACACACCTAAAACAGGCAGCGAGGCATCCTGCGAGACGTCAGGCAGCAAGTGCAAGACAGCCAGCTGCTGGAAGCACCCAGGAAGAGCTGTGTGTGCACATCCCGTTCAGCAGCACCCAGCCCTTCTGCAAGGTGTTAATGCTGAACACCTCACAGATACCATCTGGCACAAACCATCTAACCCAGCCTGCGCTTAGGAGCTTCATTTAACACTCTGAAGGCATTCATTAGAAAGGTTCAGTACATTTACTCTCACTGACATAACCCAACTTCTCCATATTCATGTTTCCTGCAGATAGAGACATGCCAGTTGTGGTTTTCGTACTCAGCCCAGCTGTTGGAGGAGAAAATAGCTGTTGTGCTTGTAGATGCAGCATCTGGCAATCGGCCCTGCCTGAAAAACCCCACATTTTTATGCAGGAGGGCAGGGACAGCCTGGGTTTGTCAGCATCCACTGCCGGTGCAGTGCCGTGCGTAAGTGCTCAGGTATACTGAGCCATCCAGAGAGCTGGGGTTTGAGAGAGCGCGGACAGCTCGTGCAACGGAGACCCCAAGAAGTCCCACAGGGCTGGTGGTGATGGGAAGTATTAACAGAGTATTTATAGTCTATTTTACACTACAAATTGCTGACCCATTAGAAGCGGAGATGCAAGCCTACCAAAGCGTACTTCGTTTGGACCAACGCTATACAGTACTGCATCTTCTGACATCTCTGCCACAACAGCGTCTCCCAGCATTTATTTCAGTTGCTGTCACTGCAAAGGGTCACACCAAGCAGGGGCGAGGATTCCCCAGGCAGTCTACAAAGGGACATCATCTGCTCTAGAATATGAGTTTTCATAAAATAAAACAAAATAAGGCAAAACAAAAAAAAAAGTGTTCCAACTGATGCAAGTCTAGCTCCTAAAATCTGTCTGATAAAGCCACTCATATCAGCTGTTCCCAGACTGACAAAGAGAGCAAGCAAGTGAGAAATAGCCTGTTTTATTGGCTGCGTATATACATAGGTATGCACAGCATGCACACACGCGCTCTGTTAGGTGAAACGGGCTGGCAGCTGGGGATAACATCAGAACCTTGGACACGCTCAAGCTGGTCCTTTTGCACAAGGACAGAAGTTTTAACAGGGCTGAAATACTTTTTCGAAGCCAGTTGTCCAGCCACACGCAGCTACCGCTTCAGGTAGCGGCACCTTGCAACAAGGCATGGAGAAGGGAAAATGCCGTAACCACGACAGTGGGAGGAGGAGGAAGGCTTCCAGTAATCAATCGCAGACCAACAGAGCTGCAACATGTTTGCAGAAAACACAGGAGGAAATCAATTTACCTGTAACCTCTTGGGTGGATGCTTAGAGACTAACACTAAAAGTAGACTTCAGAAGACAGTTTTATTTCAGCATAAAATTATATGATAGAGGAGAGCCCTCTTTTTTGTACATAACTTTTCACTGGCTAAATCAGATTTTTGAAACCTAGATTGCTACTGTCAAGAGTATTTTCTGCACAAGATCATGGTCTGTCAGCCCTGTCATGCATACAGCTATTAACTGTCTACTTCACATTGTACCTTTCATCTTTAACCTTTGGAAGATGTGCCCTGTATCTTCTGGCGTGCTGCAGAGACGCAGAGCTGATGTGCGGTCCCCAAATGCTGACGGATAAAACCCAACAGAGCACAGCAACCCACTGTGCCAGCAACACGCTGCCTGGCTCCAGCACCGCAGCCGATGAAGAGGTGTGGGGCAAGGGTGGGGGAGCCCCACAGCACTGCCAAAATCCCCCTTCACACCCCTCTCGGGCAGCAGGGAAGGCTCAAGCAGCCCCCAACTGTTACTGCCTTCATCCAAACCCAAATATTTAGTGTTTCTGAGAGATAAAGGTTGCCTTTGTGCTCGTGTCCAAGGGTCCCTATTTATAAAAGGCAGGAATTTACTCTGCAGTTCAGAGATTATAATTTTTCATGGGAAAAGCTACTTTCACTGAATTTTCTAAGCACTACCACTCATATTAAAACAGAATTAAAGCATCTGTTTGGCAACAGAAGTGAACTACTAATCACAAGGCATAACAGCCACCATCAGCCGGGTAATGATGAGGGGACTCTATTTGTGTTACCCAAAATGAAAGGAGGGAGAGAAAAATCGATAGATTCCTCTAAAATAGGCTCCTTTTCCTAAACTGACATTTTTACACTACCTCATTCTTAATATTTATTTCATCCCCAGGTTAAAGGATCATTGCTGACCTTCTGAGATGGAGTTAAAGGACCAAACAGCCCCGTAAGCCCCACACAGGTGCCCGGAGTCAGGCACCCCAGCCCCTTTCCCATGCCCCACAGCCTCCCACCCCCACCCCAAGTCACCCGTAGGTAATTAGGTGTGCACATGGCTTGCTCGAGACAGAGGTTTAAATCAGCTATGTTGCAGCAAATCAAAACTTGACAAGGTAAGAGGGCATGGACATTTTTTCCTACTGATGTGAAATAACTTACAACACAACAAACCCATTCTTTGATCAAAAATCTGGCTTATTACAGCACTTGAGCACCCATCTCTAAGATGGTCCAAACACCTTCTAACTGCAAGGAGACCCTGAAAGGGCATGGCAGTTTTCAAAGCTACTTCTTGAAACAATTTGCTTAACACCCATTAAGTATCCAACACCAAATTAGCAAACAGGAGTTGCTCTCTCCACACACACATCTGCGAAGTGCTCTCCCAGCATACCTGCGCGCATCACTTGGTTGCTCATCCATCAGCCCAGTGACAATGTTTGCATGGGGAAGCAAAACCCCCAGAAAAGTTGTGGAGGAAAGAAATCCCTCCCTGCAGCTCATAGGGACTCATTAGGACACTTTGCACAAGGCTTCACTTTTATTTATGTCGAGCAATACATTTTTCTTTAAGTAGCCTTTTATCTCTGAAATCAAGGATGCTGCTCATAAAGTAAAAATATTGCCCAGTGCAAGAAAGCGTGGTGAAGCCTTGCCCAAGCTCAGCAAATGGGGCTGTGAGGACTAAGCCACCATCCATCAATGCTGTGTTGTATCCCACACAACCAGTTAATGAGGTGTCAGGGTCGTAGCGACTACCAGGGTACATGACAAGATGGCAAAAGCAGTGAAACATTTCCAGCTTGACTTCAGTCAGTGTTTCTATGGAAAGGAGCCCTTGATGCCCCTTGCTGGAGAGGAAATCTGGCAGAGGGGGATACAGCTCGGTGCCTGGGAGGCATTGCTGCTGGGAAGAGCAGCCTGGAGGGCAGAAATTAGACAGCAGAGACCATTTTATGAATACGGTGCAGTTTTTAGCAGCTGCTCCAGCCTCCTGCTGCACCAGGCAGGTGTGCGCTGGCAGGCTGGGAGCCGCAGGGCTGGCACTGCCGCGGGGACCAGAGGGGACACCCGAGGGGTGATGCCAGAGCTGACTTAATTTTTAGTAGAAGAGACAGGATGGAGAAGAAAAGAAAGTAGGACATAGTTATTGACTCATTTTCACAGTTTAATTAAAATGAGAATACAATTGTTTGGCACTCAAGTCATTTAGTGCATGTAATTAAGCTCTTTGGTCTTACCTTGCAAATGAGCAATCGTTACAGCAATTTCAGATTTAGGTCTGAAGCACGGCCAGCTAGATTATTCCCACGCTGTAGCTTGATGAACAGAACGATTGTATTTGTAAAATGGGAGCCCTTGCAAAAAATCAGACCTACAGAACATAAAGATGACGAAAGTTTTTTAAATAACTGAATGATTTTTATCTGATAGGGACATATCTTCATTGCCAAGATTATGTAGAAAAAAGGGCTTCCAGTCACCTTAACAATGGCACTTTTTACAATCTATTTTTGTAGTACCAGAAGTATTTCAAACAGTTACAACATTGCCCTCTATCATTTTAATGAAAGCCAAGAGCTTTTTACAAAACCAATGCAACAGCAAGATACTGGGTGCTATATAAAAGAAGCTGCAATAATAAAAAAATTACTAATTTTATTGCGTCAGTGCCTAAGTCCTCAAATGCAAAAGGCGTGCTCCGCTGTGCTAGGTGCTGTACAAATACAGCAAACCAAAACAAACTTACCATGAGAAAGATAAAATTAAAAATAAAAACTATTTCTTGGGGTGAACCACACCGAGTTTTAGTTAGAAGTACAAAGCAACTGTGAGGTTACCTTTCAGTGCCACAAGACACTGCCTATTTAACAGTTAGGGGGTTTTACAGGCTTTCTAGAAAGTCTAAATGGGAGGGGAAAGGGGAGTGATCTGGGAATATGTGCAGCCCAGCTTTTCCAAGCATAAGAAAATACCCAGGAGCACATGTACAAGGTGTTTGTTGGAAAGAGAGATGCTCTGGGAATTGTCACCATCAGCAGGGCAGGCACAGCAGCGGGGGGGGAAGGGGGGCCAGGCCCGGCCCAGCAGGACCTGGCTCAAGTTCATGTAGTGTAAGCCATGCAAGTGTTCAGACAGCGACTCTTGGTCATCTGTACAGAGGTGGCAGGAAGACATGCTGAAGCTCAGCTTTGCCAACGACACAGCCTAAAAACCAGGAGTAATCCCTGCAGCTGGGTGATATACCCAGCTTCCACCATCGCTAGGACAAGCCTGGAGCCCAGTAACTTGGCGTAGACCAGTACGTACAACTGGTAACCTGGAAATAACTCCTTTAATTACTGAAAACTTCTAATTCCTACAGCAAGCAGCAGTTTGCGTACTAGTCTGCCATGGGATTTTCTGGAAGCCGCTGCTGTGAAGTTTCCCCACTTACTGCAAATACAGCGCTAAGGAAAGCGATGTTCAATCCTGACTTGTTTTTACACAAGTCATTTTTCATCACTCACAGTGGGACAGGGTCTCTACAAGCAAGTGTGATGTGAAGACCCCGCAAAATGGCAGGAGGAGGGCATTTCATCTTTGTGGTTAGCGAAGAGCCCTGGAGCTTCCTCCCCCTTGGCTGGAAGCAGCCTCTCCTTTCCTGGAGCACTGCATGGTCTTCAGACACAAGCATAGGAGAGCTGGATGGGGTGAGCGTAAAAACGCAAATCGGCATGCTCAGATGACGTTGCGCTCATTTGGCTATTTTAAGTTTCACAGAGCACTCTAAATCCCCGCTGGGTTCAGCATAACACACCAGCGGTCTTTAGAAATGACTCAGTCATTGCATGTTATCAACAACCGCCGATGGCCCTGCGGGGACTCCAGCCAGCCCTCTGCAGCACAGGCAGCGGCGGGACCCACTTCCCACCGAGTCACTTTGAGGTCCTCCCTCACCCAACCAGCTGGTCCTTCCCCAGCCTCGCATATTTAATGGGAAAGTCAACCTCGACTGGTTGTCAACGCACCTTCTCCCAATGGCATCAGACCAACGGGTCATCTTCCCTGAAGCTGTTTATCGATGTGGCACGGGGCTGGCACGTGGCTTTCCCGGGGCTGGGGGATGCACTGTGTGACAGACACCGCTGTGCAGAGCATCCCCGAGTGCCACCGTCCCAGCATAGGGGCCGTGGCCCCGTACACCCCACCCAGCCCCGCTGCAATTGCAGCCGCCCGAAAGGAGCAGTGGGAGGGCGATGCGTTCAGTTTGGTCTCATTTTCACCTGAAGGTCTTGGTCACATTTGGTAATTTTGTTTGTGGCTTGAGATACTGCTTCTCCATACAGCAGAGGCCTTGGGGAAACTTTTGCGGTTATCAGAAATTATTAAAGAAAAATCTGCTTAGCCTGTATTATTCCAGCCTAATAACATTTATCTTTAAGGAGAAAAGAAGGAAATAATGCAAAAGTCTATGCCTTGAAGTCCTTTCCTACAAGGACACTTGGACACAGGAAAGCTTGTTGTTTTGAAAAGGCACTCTTAAGAGAATATTTCAAGTTAATATTAACAGGACAGAAAACTCTGCATGAAAGGCATACAAGGGCAGGCTTTGCTCCCTCCTTTTCCATGGTCAGTCAACACTACTATTTCTTCATCCCTCACTGTTTGAGATTCTTGGGTAATTTGAACCATTAAAGAATTTCAGATAAATTCCTGATGCCTTGGAAAGTCTTTTCTTGCCTTGCTCCCTCCCTTCTGACCCTTAATGTCCCCAGACACCTGGGAATAAAACCCCAGGATTTGGACCAGAAAATTAGAGTAAAATTATTCTGTTTGAGAGTTTCTGTTCATTAGTGCCCAATTAGCCATCAGGAAGGATCTGAGTAAGCCTGCCCCTGCTGTTGTCCTTGCCCTGCTCTGCTCCAGCCCCAGCCCAGGCAGAGCTGAGGACAGCGACACTCATCTCACACCAGATGAGCACTGGCACATTTAAGTCATGTTTTAAAGGGGGCAGAGGCAGAACAGACTCTCTAGATTAAAGTAGGGTTTTGGCAGTATCCAGCCCAAGCAAAGACTGCAATGATTTACAGCTGTGAAAATTAGTAGATGAGTTTGGAGTGAACTCCTGGGGTGGGTTTTGCTTCATCCCCACTGAGAGGCTCAGGGAAGTCTGGCTGAGGCATCACACAGGGTACACCAAGCACCAAGCCAAAACAAAAAGAACAAAACATCCCCAAATCGAGTGACTAACATTTCAAATTGCTATATAAGCAAACCTTGTCTATAAAAGAAGAGTTTCACAAAACCTCATCCAACTTCTACATCTTCACCAAGTGGCTGATTTATTCATTATTCAGAAGTGGGGAGGCAAGGGCTTCATAACAGCAATAGTCACCTGCTTTTTTTTTTTTAACTGTCTTTCTCCCCACATTCTGCAAATGCATCTGCATGTGTTGCCACCCACAGAAATGCCAATATTAAGTAATTTGTGAGTGCCTGTGATGCTACAATTTGTTATAATTCAACGTTAAAGGAGGGGAAAAAACCCAAAACAATGAAGGCACACAAAACCAGCAAGCAGAAATCTTAAATATATTGCATATTTTAAAAGCACCTGTCTGCTGGTCCTTACTGAACCTTCCTGGTCCTCTGTGCCCACGATGGAGCTGCAGAGTAGCACAGGGTTTAGCACAGATAAACTGGAGAGTCGAGAGGATGGGCGTCGGCTGTGCAGGGACACGATCTGACTGCATCCGTGCTTGCCGGCAGAAGCCATCGATTGACGCTCATACACAATCGATGAAGCTGGTTAATGACTTTGGGGTCCTTTGCAAGGGGGGATTTCATTAATGGTTGGTACATTACAACTCCCAACAGTGCAGCCCTAAGATGAAGTACAGAGCCAACGAACCCAGACAGCAGTCACACATTTGGTAGCCTTAATCATGAAGAAAACCTTCCCACCGCCGGGAACCCATGGTTTGGGTTCATCACCCACGTTTTGGGCCCTGAAGGGACTGCCCCTCCTGCAGGTTTCTGTTGCAAGGGATGTGGGGGTCACAGTGTGCCCCAGGACAGGGCCCCTTTAGGTGCCAAACAGACAGGGTCTGCTGGGACACCCACTCCACCAATGAGACATGCAAGAGGAATCCGAGATGTGGGTCTGCCCTTTGGTTAGCACTTAGAGAGACATGAAAAAAATATGTTATTTCATAGCAGACCTGTGTAACAACTCCACTGAAAGACTATTTAATGAACATAAACATAACGGGTTGCCCACACTTTTGAAATGCGCCTGGCAAAATAAAGAACCTAGATTAAAAAAAAGAAATCCTTTCTCCTCTCCCATGCTACAGATTAACCAACAGAGCACTGCAGGGACAACCCCAGGGCATGCTCACGGCTCCGGGCTTGTACCCCTCGCCCACCTCTCCTCCTGCAAGCATAGCTTGAGAGAAACAGTGAGAAACACGATGTGCAGATGACACAAAAATCAATGTAATCCACCATAGGAAAGGGGAAAGACGAGGGAAATCAGCTGTCACAAAAAGCTTACAAAAAGAAGGTCAAACGAAATCAGTGGGTTGGAGAGGAAAGGGAATAGGCTTTGGATTAGGAATCGCTGTCTGTGCTGAGCTTCTGGGTAGCAAGCTCCTGTGTGCTAGAGGTCAACTGAATATATAATTGCAGACATGAAAACAACACATTTCTGAATATAAATATTAACCTTACGTTGAAGCATACAAATGGGTCACCGTCAATGGAGAATCACACACAAAGATTACACAGATGCCATTAAAGCAAATGAGCCTAAGCAATGTTTGTTACAGCCCCCAAATAACCAGTACAACCATCCCCACGACACAGAGGAGGCGAAGGTGGGGAGGGCTCACGGCTTGGGCTGGTTGGCCATGCCACACGGCCACGGGTGTGCAGAGGGACCACGAGCCACCAAAGGGACAGGCACTCACGGCAGCGGGTGCTTGCCGTTCCCAGCAGGAAAAGCCAGCTTGCCACAGCAGCACGAATAAGAATGTCTTGAGACTATATTACTTCTCCTCAGTGACTTCAATACCAGTAATTTTCCTCCTCTCTTATTATGTGTTTTATCCTACCTCCTTGAGTTTCAAGGACAGCAAGAACTGCATAACACAGGAATGATTGTGTTATTTTATGATCACACATTCCAGAATATTAATTGGATAAATTACAATTCTTATTTCAGTCAAACAGACATTTTAGTTATAGAAGTGAAGATCCGTAAACCTATCAATATACACCGCTATTTAATTTAGAGCACCTAGAAATTATCATTTCCCATATTTTCATTTCAGACACCACAGCGCAATTTATGTCTTGAAAATATATTTATTCAGAGCTCTCTTATAACGAAATTCTTATTTGGCAAGTTGTCCATCAAAAAATGTTTTCAGCTGCAATAATGTCGTGAGTCACACATCAACCAAGAGATCCTGACCTGTATCTGTTTGTTTCTCAGTCTTGTCAACTATCAACCGGCTCATTCGATGGTCTGTAAAAATATCTTCTTAGGAAAGCAAATATTTTTCTAGATTAAAAAGAACTGTTCTTCCAAGTAATCAAGACATAGCATAAAAATGCTTCCTCACTCACCATTGCTCAGGTTTGATTTTATTCTCTAAAAACTAGTTGAGATCTAGGCAATGTCAAAATAAACAACTAAACTGGGCATACAGCGACACATCCCTGGGTAATTTGTTCTGTGAAGGGGAGGAAAAAAACTTTTACATTGGAGTCAAATACACTGATCGTAAGTTTTCTTAACCTAGACTGAGGAAAGACTGCGTGGGATCAGATAAAAAAGACTCACTAGAGTTTTGTTTGCCAGAACATCATCTGGTAACCCTTAAGAAATACTGACCAACTATGAGCTGAAAGACAAAGGGCATGAAATATTCAAGTCACTTATCTGAGTTTAAAAAGTAAAAATAAGCCTGAAGTCAAAAAGTCTTACCTGGAGACTCGTAAGCGTGTCTCCCCAGTTAGAGGTAGGTATAGGTGAGTTATTAAGAAAATAGTCTGGTTTAAGTGTGGAACTCTGAAGGCTGGTACTTGTTCCCACATTTTTTTATAGTCTAGGTGACATAAGGAAAAAAAATTAAAATTATATATGCACACACATCCCTGAAACATTCAGATAGCCACGAATATCAAATGCTAACCTTTTAAGACTCAAGTAAAAGGCAGATATGTTTTCCTCTTCTTTATCAATCTGGAAGTTTTCAATGTGAATTTAGTTAGTTCCCAGAGGTTTGATGAGGATGATTAGACACAAAAACCATTTGAAGCTGGTGACAATCTCTGCACTGGCTCAAGAAAATACGAGAGCAGATCTATGTAAAAGTCACCATCTTGAAAGGTTTCCATTTCTGCATACAGATTGCCTTATTCTTCATTTCTATCGAGTCTGAAAAGAACTGCTAGGAAGAGTGATGGGGGATTAGCTCTACAGACAGGACATTTCGTTCGGTAAGCAACAAACAGCTTCATGGTGTCTCCGAGATTGTCAGTTAAGTTGAAGACATTATTAAAGAATTCACAAAATTGAAAAGTCATTGCCTCTGTGAGGCTGGTATGAAGCAAGCTCACAGTATCTCAGGTTTCATCAGAGAGATGAGCAGCAGCAGTGGGAGATCACTCAAAATGCTCTTTTCTAATCAGCTCCATAAGACTCATTTGCAGGGGAAATTTTCCATTTTGGTAACTGTACAAAATGTCACATCTTTCAAGAAAGCCTTATCAGAATAAAAACAACAAATAAAATGCCAAATTCTGACACCATAAAAGTTCATTGCAGTGAAAGCTGTATTTCATTACTTTACCTCTGAAAGTAACTCTATACCCAGACCTTTAACTATAATCAGCTCCAGACAAAAATGAAGGAACACAGTCAATGGATAAGCTGTCGTGGGAATACGCACACATGATCCCAAAGCTCAATATCCAGGACTGGGGCACAGGTGTCCCAAAGCTAAAGAGATTTTAGAGTCCTGTCAGCCTAGCAGGTTCAGTTATTTGGGCCTTAGCTCACCTGCAAATGCAAGACAACTGGTGTAAGAAGGTTTTTTGAAAGATATAGGATATAAAAGAAGCACCTGGGAAAAGGTCATGTTGACAACAGGTTGGTTTTCCCAATAAGGGCATATAGAAATAAGGGCAAAGGAGAAAATGATCAATTAAACCAGCCCAAGGGCAATAGCGAAAATTAGTTACAGAAGTTAAGGAGTTCTGGTCCTGCCAAAAAGAAGGTCAGGGAGCCCCCTACGTGCCCAGCCTGTGGAATCACACCCATCCTTCCTGCCCCTGGTATTTCATTGCTCTAATTCAATTAGACCAACAGAATTGTTTAATCTGGAGCCTGAAAAGATGGGGAAATTTAAAAAAAAAAACAAACAAAAAAAACAAAGACCCCACACTAATAAAATGACTTAATGTTGTGTACATGATCTTAGCAGCCCAAAATAAAAACTTTCTAGAAATAATTACTAGGGATCTGAAATGCTTCCTAACAAGATTTATCAAATGCTGGGAAAAAAATGAGAATTCTGTAGTTTGGCAAATTGTATCCTCTAACATTTGATAAGACCATTCTGCTTTTATTTCTCAGTACAAAAATAAACCTGCAACAGCAGAACATTGCCTTGAAATGAGCAATCGCCATCATTTCATTAGAGTTGCTCAACAAAGCTATTTATCTTCTGAAACATATAACGAGGAAACTTTGCATTTTGGATCAAAATAGAGAGCTTAGCTACCTGATTACACACTGCAAAAACCTGCCCTTGCCACGACCAGCAGAAACTTCTCCCCCAGCTTCAGCAGAGCCATGGCAACAGACTCCATCAGGGTTTATGGAGACCAAGAGGGTCATTCGGAAAAGGAAAAAGCCTGAAGAAAATTTTATTTTATTGGCATCTGTTGTCCCTATCCGAGGAAACTTTATGCTAAAGGTTGAAGCCCTGTTGTCTATAGTTTCCCACGAGTTTACAGAGGATTGATGGGCTCACAGTATTTACATAAAGAAAAAAAGCCACTCTACCATTGCATATAAAATTTCACTGAGGACTCATCTCTGCTGATCTTTGTCTTATCCACCAAGGCAACAACCCAATTAAATGTCGTTATTCCCTCCACAGTGGAGTTGATCCCATGTTCCCTAACAAATTTCAAGTGTAGAAGAATAAGTTTCTCAAGCCTATGTTTTTATCATTATAAAAGAGGCAAACAAAGCTGTCCCGTACAGCTGCATATCTTGCCAAGCCCCTCTATTGCTCCCAGTCTATTTGCTTCTATTAAAGCAGCAACTTGTCAGCATTTGTTCCTTAAAAAACAAAAAAAGAGAAATGTGGATTACAGATAGCAATAAAGTGTACTTAAGTCCACTTTTCCCGCACAGACAAAGCTGGTTTGTGCAGATTTTAATGCAATGCCTCTTGGTGATGAGTAGAGCTGCACAGGCCTGAGCGCTAGCAACGCGGGCAGCCAGCTGAACACGGGATGCACTGTTGGCATCACCCAAGCTGCTTCCGTCGTGTTTAGAAACAGCACAGTAAGTGGTTTAACATGCATACGAAAACACAACTTAGATAAGACTGGAAAACAGATCGAGCAGCAAAATATCAGCTCACTACAATATACACAGAAGCCTTAAAAACAATAAAATTGAAGCCACCATCCTGTCGCTGGCGGGGGCTCAGCAGGGTCAGACCAAACTCATAGCAGAGCCCCACGGCAGCGACGGGCAGACCTGCGGAGCCACCACCCAGCTGCACCCCAGCAAACTCCTCCTCGTCACCCACGTGCAGCACAGCCTCAGCCCCAAGTCAGAGGCATCACACAAACAACTTATTTTTATCCAAATCCTACCTTCAGCAACACACCAAAGACAGCAGGGCTTTTTATCACTTCAGCGTGCATAAGTAATGCCGGCCTGGCCGTCTTCCTTGGCGCTCACGGAAAATCAACGTTAAGAGTTTCTCTCATGCTTCGTTAAGGAGCTGAACATTTTCCAATTTTTATTACAATTACACTTGACTCAGATTAGAGCTAGGTAGAGCCCCGCATGACTTTCAAGCAGCTTATCAGAGGCCGGAGCTCCTTTCAGAGCTCTGTGCTGTTCATTGTACACGAAAGCAAATTTCTCAGACCGTTTTCTCGCATTTAAAGCCTCATCTCAGCCTGAGCACATGTCCCCTTCCAGGCCTCAGCAAGATCTTTATACCGGTTAGGTTAATCGATAGCACTGGGTTTAATACGTTCTTAATTATGACTAAAGCCATAACAAGTCTATGCATTTTGGGGGGGAGGATTTTGTCGCTGTTTTTAATTGTTATTTACAGCTGGCCTTGCTGGCAGGCGCCCAGCCGCACGCCATGCGCAGCTCTGCCCGTATCCCATAGAAATAGCCATCACCACAGCCATAACCGCAGACGTCACACCAATACGCTTTTTATTCTTACTTAGCTATAGGGAGCGTCTTCTCCCTTAAATCCCTGTAACGCTATTACGAGACATCGGAGAGAGTAAATCCAGACTGTGCCATACGTTATTTATAGCCCTTGCTCCATTCAGAGGGAACAAATACCTTATTCAGCTACAACTTATAGACATTTAGTGAAAAACAACACGCTTTACTGCCTAGTTAATTTTGAAAGTAAGGATTTATCTATTTGGTTTAGTCTGTAATGCGCCTGGCTGTGTTTGTTTTATCAGGCTGTACGCAGCTAAGAGCTGAGTAAGTACAATTACCCACAGCACACGCTGATGATAAACTGCATCCTGTGTGCCTTATTCAGACAAATTCTTTTGAATTTCAGAGCAAATTTTGACCAAGTAAGGCATTTGAATCCAAACTAAAGCTGAGCTATAAATCTTATAATGCCATCTTCTGATCCCAGGGATTTTCCAGTAATTAAAAGATGACACACAAAGTTAGTCTACTGCTGATTTTTAAGGACTACTACATATTTCACCAACGGAAGGGGAGTCTCTTGTGAACGGACCCAAGAGTTAAAGCATCAGCACTGGGTGAGCACCGATGGGTGCAGCCTGCAGGTGCTGGGACCCCACCAGCCCTCGTTCCGCACATCTCTGCCCCACGGGCCAGGACCAGCTCCCGCGGGGCAGGGCTACGCTTCCAATAAATACAGTCTCACCAAGCAGTTCGTACATGCCCAGTTTTAAGGGAAGGAGTATCACCTTCCCAGATAAACAGAAAAATCCTCAGAAATCTGAGAGATTCTTACAGATGTGCTTGAAGTGTTGCAAGTAAGGACGGCTCAAGCCAAAGGTCTCTCTTTTCTGGCACCTTGAACTTAGCAGGTACATGTCCAGCTCAGAAGCCCACCCGTTCGACTTGCATGCACACACCTCTAATTGAATCTGTGGGCTACAAATAGAGAGGAAGCTGACATACATGCCTTAATTGCACTTTCCATTACCACTGCTGCTCAGATGCTGTGATTCTCCCTCTCCTTTCTGGCAGCACTGCCAAGAGCTGTGCCCACTCCCTGGGATGCTCATTAGCTAAAAGCCCATGTGCCAAGCACTGGTACACTATTTTTTTTTATTTAAATAGCTGGGCCTATGGCTGATTCCCAGCTAATCACTCAAGTGCCTGCAAGCTCCTGTCAGCCAAGCGGTTCAGGACTGAGGTTCCCTGTGACCTGACCACACACAGCAACTGCAACCGCAACAGCGTAGGTTTACCAATTCTGCCTACTTCTTAACAAATTTTAACATTGCTCAACCCCCAGAGAAGAAAATCCCATTAACTCCCCCTTGTAACTCTCAGTACAAATTCAAATCACCATGGAGGGGTGAGAGGCAAAGCATGTTTTAATTACCTGGGAGCAGTCCCTAAAGCAATTCGTCCAAACCTCTCCTGTAACAGCAAGTCAGAGCAGCTGAACCTTCATCAGGAGCTGTTTAACAAGGCTGGGTTGAAATGAGAAAAGTGAAGTGCGTTACTCCCATTTCTAAGCCACATTTTGAAGAGGAAGCAAGAGGAGAACAAACACAGAAGAGCATTAGATCAGAGTAATCATTTTAAAGTGTGTGATTTTGCTCCATTGGAATACTTATATATGTATCAATGCACATAAACACAACGACCCCACAGAATTAACCCTCTTTTCCACCAGTGCTGGCTGCACAAGCTACCTCTGGGCAGCACGATGGGTCCCCAGAGCCCCAAGCAAAAAGCCATCTTCACACAGTAATTATTCAGCTCATCATTTGACACCACAAGGTGACGATTGGGGTTTTTGTTTGTTACACCAGCATGCAATTCCTCCAAAACCAGTGCAATTACATGGCTGAGGGATGGGTTTGCTCCAGTGACTTGCTGTTAGCTTTGTCCCGGATGACGGATGCCGAGATGTCACTTTGCACCCCATGTCGATGGGTTCTACAATTTGCTGTTTTGTACTTGCTAAGCCCGGGCTTAATTTTCCCCAGAAACTGAAGTCCCCCCAGCCACAGACACACCTCTGCTCCTCAAAACCAGCTCCAAAGCCGCTCATGGAAACTTGGTTCCTTGCTCTGAAGTGAGAAGAGTGAAAACCATTGCTCTTCAGGAGGGAATAGATCCTACTGATTGGGTGTCACCACACTAAATTGCTGATTTATGCAGAGTGTTAACAGACAAGAATCCCCTTTAAAACAGGTGAGTTACCAGCGGTGGGGGAGATGGGTAGGACAGGTTGGACTCTCAAGTCCCCATCGGGCTTCCCTGCAAACAGGCTCTGGCTCCTCTGTTAAATGTCATGTGTGCTGCTGCCCTTGGGATCTCATGCGCGGTTATAGATGCTGCTGCTGAGCTTCGCTTTCAGAGTGCCAGAAAGTCACTTGAGTAAAATCAAATCATAATCAAAAAAAACTGAAGAGGGGAAGATCTGAAAAGCAATGAAATCTTTAAATTGGAGCAGGTCTGAAGAAAAGAAAGAAGCTAAACAAAGTTATGCATCAAGGAAGAAAGCACTGCATAAAAGCAAGTGACCTATTAAAGCAGAAAAGGAAAGTTAAACTGAAAGGGCTTGTAGGCAATGCACAACAGATAACAACATATTCCTCTTGTGCATTTTGAGAGGTGCTCAAATTCTGATGCTTATAACTCTCGTTAGAGTGTGATGGGAAATCTGTGCCCAGCTTCCACGCGTAGGTGTGCCAGCAGGGAGGACGTGCTCTTCCCCATGCAAGAATCACTCCAACCCTACATCTTCCATAGCAGCACTGCACCAGAGGGAGATTTCTAAAAAATTCACAGCTTCTGCCCGCCCATCATCAGCCCCACCAAAATCAGTCCATGACTTCTGAAGCAAAAGGGTCAAAGGAAGAGAAAGTGCAGGGCAACCCCAGTTATTTATTCCGAGAAGTTGATCAGGACTGTGACAAGTGTTCATGAAATGAGGGCCCATGTTCAGTCATGCATTGAGTTCAAACAATGCCAGATGCATCCCTCAGCTAAAATTGGTGAAAATACATGCACCCTTGCCTTGCAGTAGGGTTTATTGGTAGAGTGTTGGTTGAAGAAGTGAGTAAACAAATATTGTTCTGTTTAAAAAACACAATTAGGCTCAAATAAACAGTTTGCTCATGATTTTGTCAAGGATTCAAATAAAAAGATACTTAAGAGTTTGATGATTGTGTTTAGTGGTTTCGCAGGAGAAGAGTTTGGGGTTCACCTCACAACAGTGCTTCTAAAAACATTACACAGATGGAAAATTTACCTTTTGAAATGCAAGCCACTGAATTTATTTTTAATGTACTCCAAGCATTTTGTATTTGAAATGTCAGAGTTTGGCCACTGGACCGAGTTAGAGTGCTCACCTGAACACCGAGAAACCAATGAGGGCTTGGGTGCAGCAGGCTCTGGTTTTGACCGGTTGTCCATGGAACCCTTAAAATGGGATGCAAGCACCATGGCAAGTCATCCTGGTCTAACAGGAGCGGCTTGCCCGTTATCCAGGGACAGGCTAAGCTAGGCAGTATAAGGGAAGGATTCAGAGATTGTGTTAAAGAAGAGGTAAGTTTTAGAAAAATAAAATCAGCAAGTGTAAAAAATTTCTGCTATTAACACCATGTTTAAGTTGGCATTCCTATAGCAAATCTCAATGTATTTAATAACAATTTCTACATTTCAGACATTCTCATTTAAATGTATTTTTCTCAGCAAAACATCGTGGTCCTCCAAAAGTGAGCTCCATCTGGAATTTATTTAAACTTTTATTGCTTTGCTGTTGCTTCTCATGTTCTGATAAGTTCTTCTGTTACTAACAAAGTCCTAATTCATTTAGCATTGATGCTAAGCTCCCAACAGCACAGCCTCAGGTCTAATAATTCCCAGCAGGAAAAGTTAATTGAACAGCCTTCTGGCTGAGACAACATTTGATTTTCCTTTTTTAAAAACCATCAGCATCTGCAGGTGTTTTGGCCACTTTCTGGGAACAAGTAAAGGGAAAAGTGCTTCCATTTCAGAGAGACACATTATCTCTGATGAAGAACAATTTGTAAAATGGCAAGCTTTTTACAAGAGGGGGAAGTAAGGAAAAGTGTGATAATGAAAGTCTGGTAACCTGTAGGCTGTTCAAATAGACTGAATGTTATTGGTCAAAGGAAGCAAGCTCAATAAAAGCAAAGGAAGAGAGTAGCAAAAAAAAACCTGCATCTGGAAATGGTTGAAGACAAAATGAAAATTCACTACACTGAAAACCACATGGATCTTATTATCTCTGAAAAAATTGTTATTCCTGCTGTATCCTTTAACATCAACTCAGAGCTGATGACATCAGTTCCACTTGCCAACAGATAGACACCCACATAAACGATGCCCATACAGCGACCTAGAAGCAAGACAACAAATTCAGAGATGATGACGTGAGATAACAAAGAGCAATTAGCGCAGTTCAGTGATGTGCTGCCTGATATGCTTCTTGTGTATGTGAGCATATTGCGTGATTGTCTTAAAGAGCAATACATGTTTTTTTGGACAGTCACATGATGTAGTTTATTTGCTCTCCATTGGGATTAACGATCATCTTGATCATTATGCTGAGAAAGTTCAGTTGCAGCAAATTTAAGAAACACATTTGAGGTTTCCCATATGTAAGTAGGAGAAATTGTTTCACTGAGGATATTAAAAAGATGCAAACTGGAAAGACACAATGCTCTTGTGTCTTACAGAGGAATTACCTGAGGAGCAGTGGTTTACTTTTTCCCCACACCTCTTCCCCTGCCTTGGTTTACAGGCTTGGATCACTTAGATCCTAACTCAACCCCGTCCAAAAAATTCCACTTAGTTTTTGGTGACAACAACGGATAGTCAAGATAGCCTCTGCAATGAGAATTACTATGTAGGTAAATAAGGTTCTTTGGGGGTCCAGCACAACATACACCATACAGAGGTGGCTCTTTCCATCCCCATCCCTGCAAACAGCCATCCCAGCTGGGACATGGGACCACCCAGCCGACCCTCACAGCTCTGCATGTCAAACGAGGCACATCCTCAGGGCAGAGGAGCTCCATCCTTGCAGGACCACCTGCCTCAAAGCTAATTTGTAAAACAGCACAGATCCCTGTGGCCATCGCCCAGCACGCACGCACCCATACTGAGCTCTTTGGGGTACCAGAGGGCTTACCGTAAATGTTTAGACTACTCAGAGCTCTCTGCCCTCAGACTCAAAATGAAAAACACCTGACTTATTCTTGGTATTTATTTTTCATCTGTAAGTATCTTCTGTTTTGTCATAAAATAAATTCCACGTTAGACTCAAATACATTTCAAAGCTTTGCATCTTCAGGGGAATGTATGAGATTAGAAGTTTTTCGTAGGAAAAACAGAAACTGCTTAAGAATTCAATTAATTTGTGAAACTTATTGTCATTAGATATGATCAAATATAAAACTGAAAAGATTCAAATAAATGCATATATCATCACATGACTAAGAAAAGCCTTCTCAAAGTGCACGAAGCATGCAGTACATCATCCTGTAATTGTCATAATGCACACATATACGGTGCCAAAGCAGATTTACATAAATGATCTTGTTTCTGGTATTTTCCAGAGAGGTTTTTTCTGCCAGCCTACACAACCCAAGGCCATAATGACCCAGGTGCTCCATGGCCAGGCTCGCTCCCACCCAAATCTTGCTGCTTTGTACAGGGACTTCAAAACCAAGATGCTCCTGCAGCATGTTTTTATGTCAGCTGACCAAATTCTAATAAAAACCTGTTTCAGCCAGAATTCTTATGACTGGCTCTGGTCTGACATCAAAACAACAGGCTGCTCTTGTCCATGTTTACTTTTTCCTTTGATTCAGATTTTATTTTATTGCTCACAAGAAGTGCCAAATGGATTCCTGAGAAGATACAAGAGTGTTGCCTAGTCCTGGAACAGAAACATGCAGAGGGAATTGAAGAATGCAGCTTTCCTCCAGGTTTTTAACAGAGAAAGCTGCATTCAGTACACAGATAGTTTGTTTCCATGGTCCATTTATCCTTGGGTCTTTCCACGTACAAAAGTGCCAGCAGACACATTGAAGGATAGTTAAACTAAGATCAGTTAATTGACAACTTTTGACATTACACAAAACTTGGGTTATTACAAGAGAGCACAAGAGTAAAAAGCAGCAGTTTCTCTCATCTAGTAACATCCTCCTTACAGACATTAATACCCAGGACTTCAGGGGAATCCTAAAGAAGTCGCATGCAGAGTTACCCAAGTTGGAAAATTCAACAGATTTTGGCTAAAGCTGTTGGTCCACAAAATTCAGAGTCAAAGCCAAATTACATCAGGTAGCGCCTATGCGTTAGGATGAATTTATGCAAGGATCAATTCACTTCCCAACATTTGTATCACATCCTAGAAGTTTTTGTTGTCAGAAGAGTGACCTCATCTTCCTCACCTACATCCCAATGTTCATTACTTGCTTCCCCGTGATCCTCAAAGGGACACCACAGTGCCCAGTCCCCAGGACACATCCAAGAGCTGCACTACTGCAGAGCAGACAGGAGACTAACCACCAGAGAGATGACTAGTAACAAGGTTTACGTGATTAGAAAGCTATAAGGCACCCACAGGTTCTCTCCTACCCCATTTTGCTGCCAGCCGGGGCACGGGCAGTCACAAGAGCAGAGCATGAATTCAGACCCCCTTCAGATGGACAGACATGTCCATCAAGAGTTTGCCAGCTTTACAGCTTTCCCTCCCTAGTTTTGAGCAGAGAGTTTATAGGAGGAAACAAAGCTTCTGGGAGTATTCTCATGATTTAGGCTTGTCTGGAAACCTGGTATGACTTACGTGTGCTCATTAAAACATAAAAATGAGAGATGCTTGTTACCCACATAGATCAAGTAGGTAGATTAAGCACTATGTCCCCTCAGTCACGGAAAATTGACACTGCTAAGGCCCAAAGCATCCAGCTCAAATTACTTTGTGAATCATTTTCCCTTCTGGAAAGAAAGAAAAAATAACAGGAACTATGCATCTATTTTCTGTTTCTTTTTTATCATTTCACCGTTGCCACCTGCTGTGCAATATTTTATGCTCCATTTCTTCCAGTGAGGCTATTTCTGGGAGAAAAAAAGTAATTTATTTTGTTCAGGTGTCCTGGTTCTGGCTGGGATAGAGTTCATTTTCGTCTTAGTAGCTGGTACAGTGCTGCATTTTGAACTTAGCATGAGAATAACATGATAATGCACATTTTAGTTGTTGCTAAGCAGTGCTTATACTAAATCAAGGACTTTTCAGCTTCCTATCCTCTGCCAGGTGCACAAGAAGCTGGGAGGGGACACAGCCAGGAGAGCTGACCCCAACTGGCCAAAGGGATATTCCATACCATATGGTGTCTTGGCCAGTATATAAACTGGGGGGAGTTGGCCAGGGGACAGTCAGTGGGTGGTGAGCAATTGCACCACTTGTTTTTCTTGGGTTTTGTTTCTCTTTGTTGTTTTCCTTTTCATTACAATATATTATTATTATTTTACTTCAATCATTCAACTGTTTTATCTCAACCCTCTTGTGATTCTCTCCCCCATCCCATGGCAGGGGGGGAGTGGGCTGCAGGGATTGTGAGCAAGCAGCTGTGTGGCGCTTAGCTGCTGGCTGGGGTTAAACCACATCATCAGCTATGGAAGGTATTTATGGATTGTTCTGCAGTGACGGACACCTATGAAATCTGAAGAATAGGAATATAGCACAAGGGACATCAGCCCTGAAGGCAGAACAAAGTTTAGGGCAGCTAAAACTGTTTTCATTCCCTGATTCACTCTAACAACAGGGATCTTCTGCTCAGGACTGCACAGAAACAGCATGGAAGAATGAGACTTATGCGAGGGGCGTGCTTCAATCCATAGCTATTCCAAAACAGTGTCTTTAAAAAGGTGCGACCGGCCCAGGATGTTTCTCCGACCCACGACCAACTGCAGCCATGGGTTCACATTCCCTTTTTGGTGGAAGCAGGACTGGCAGTTGCAAGACTTTCTCCTGTTGCTACATGGAGCAAAGCTTCAGGGCTGCACTGACTTTCCTTCGTTTCCAGGCCCAGTGATGAATCTAATGCCTGAAGCCCAATTTTCTTCCTTTTTGGACTCCTACCAAAACAAACCCCAGAAAGCCTGTCACTTTCTTTATAACTTCAGAAGAATTATTACAGCAGCTGCTAACTATTCTGGGACACAGATACGGTTCCTTAAAAACTACACATTCATCTTTACAAGATAAAACTAATGATTCCCCCCCCCCCAAGCAAGTATTAGTCTCGAAGATTCAGAAGCATATTTTATTTAACAATAGTACTGTAAACAAGATAACCCCCACTCATCACACTTCATGTTGCTAAAAATAGAGGCTGTAGAGGCACCCTGTCTCTGGGATGGCATTATTAGACAAGTCCACTCCCGCTCATCACACTAACGCGGATGCCCCCATGACAGTCCACAGCACAAGTGTGAGGCAGAGGAAGGGAGTCTCAGCCTTGGCGTGATGTTTTGACAGAAGCAGATGAACTGTCTCTGCTTTGCAGTCATTTAATTGAATCCCTGAAAGAGGACAGATTTTTCTCTCCACATACTTCATTGTCAAGGACCACATTGTCATAAACATTTGTACATACGTCTCTGGAGACAATGGTATTCTGAGTAATAAAAGACAATTTTACTGACTAATTGCTGATGCTGTGACATTCATGCAAGTTTCTCCAGTTCCTGGCCCTTCCAGGATGCAGTAGCTGACAGTGCAGCCACAAAAGAGTTAGGTGAACAAGACAAGCAATTTCTAATACCTTTTTATTGATGCACCTGATGCTCAAACTAGTCACCATCCCCTTCTGCTTACACCAGGGAAAGCTGTGCAGGGAGCACCAGGGTCTTTAAATATTTGTTATTCCTGCCTAAATAACCATCTTCATACAGTGGTCGGTATTAACTACTTCACTGGGCTTTTCCAGGCAGGAGTTGGGTAACTCTGCAGTATGTCAGAGTCTTACCTTACCTTTCAGGTACTGTAATAGCAGGCTCTTTAAGTCCCGGCTTCCCTGGCTAACCAGAGGGAGAAGTGTTCACACCAACCCCGGCACTCAAAGGGCTGAAAGCAAAGCTCACTGATTTGCAGTGGCCTTGGAAGCAAGGGATCCCCAGAACCTTCATTTTGGCCCAGCTCAGCCAGAACTAGTACAAAAAGGCTCTAGGCAAGGTTCTTAGCCCTCAGAAAACTCACTGTAAATTCACTTAGGATATAATTAAGGGTGTGAGTTACACTCAACATGTGAATTGAGTCTAGCTGAAAATTTTACATTCATAGCTTAAAACAATTTAGCTCACAGCAGGTGGGAGCTAATGCTTGAAATCAAAGCAGGCAAAGGCAGAGGCTTCATTGCCTACATACCGAAGTGATAAAGAAATGATAACTTGAGATAACTCAAGTGGGGTGAAATATATAGATGATACAGGATTTGACATACCCAGGTTTTTACTGGAGAGAAACTCATCCTCAGGAACTGATATTTTCCGTGATGTACTTAGTTCCTCCTCCTGCTTGCAACCAAGCAACAACCTCTAATATATTGAACTAAATGAAATGTTACAGTGCAACACCCTTATGACCAATTGTGGTGGGTTTTTTTTTTAAACTTTTACCTCTAAGGACGATCTTTTATTTTGTACAATTCCATCATTTTTGCTGTCCTCTGTGACCTTAAGTTAGCTAAACAAACACAATCTTTTATGCCTTCCTCTTGCTTTTCTTAGGACTGCTATGAACATTTAAAGGTCACTTATAGCTGTGTTGTAGAAATAACACAACTCTCCAGCTTTCCCTCCCCTTTGTCACATGCCTGACATTTCTCAGATGGATTTTGTCTTTTGTGCCCTCTGTTCAACTGCTTCGCCGTGTTGTCTCCTTTGGTGAAGCAACCTGTGTGTTAAGCCAAAGCACTTCCCCAGGGGTGGTTGCAGTGATCTTTGCTGGCACTGAAGGAGCAGCTTCGGAGGAGTCAAAATGCCCATTTTGCTGAGCCACCAGGCAGCAAAGTACTAAAGAATCTACAAAACCCTCTTGGAAGATTATTGAAATACCTTGGGTAGCACACCAGTGAAACCAGAAATAAGCAATAAACCACCAAGGGGGTCAGCAGGAAACGTGCAGTTACTGAGCTCATGGTGGGGTCCTGCAAAATATACCACAGCTCGCCAGCACCTCTGTCCACACCATTGTCCTCCAGCAGGTTCCTGGCCAGCCTCTCGTCTCAGCACGCACCCATGCAGCAGGCAATCATTCTTCTGGCATGCTCTCAGCTTCCCTTGTGAATGACCCATTTTTGATGCTGCTTTTGCCACAAGTGGGAGAGTTGCAGATCTCTAGGGGTTCTGATAGGAATAGTCCCGATGTCTCGGGTATATTTTATAAGCAGCCCTGTTCTAAAGATAAACCCAATCTTTGAGGAAGAATGACATTTTTGACAAAATTTGTTTTTTTAAAAAGGTACTTAGAAGGTTTTATTTTCATTCTTACATGAAAGGAAGAAAGATTATAAAACCTAGGTAGTCACTGTGAAACTGCATCTTGTCCTTCAGCCAAAGCCACATTTTACCCTCACCTGTGGGCACAAACCACTCTTACAGACCCTTTAACACACACCTAACAGCTCCTGCCACCTGCTCCCACCCTTCATTCTTTTCTTCTGTTCCTTGTTTTTGGAATATGGTTGATTCATGTTTCAAGCATAGCAAGGACAAATGCTGAGAGTTTTTTCTGCAGGAGATAATGTTATTTTCTATTGAGAAGTGACTTCTGTGCTACAGGAACTGGCCTGGCATACATTTTCAGGAGCTCAGAAAAAATGTAATTCAATGAATAAAACTGGGAAAATTTTCCACCACTGCCTTGACCCAAAACTGATCAAACAGCTCAGTCTCACTCTGCTCCAGCTTTCCCTAGATCAAAATGGGCATAGCCATCTATCCCACAAGGGTTAGCACACCTTAAGAGAGTATTTTAGCTTAGCTTCAAGTATGATGTCCGTGTCAATGGCTTAAATGACAGCAATATCAACTTTCCTTGGATGGAAAGTGAAAAAGCAAGTAGAAGTTAGTGATTTGGATGGAGCAGAAAAGAACAGCAATTAACCATTCATCTCCTGCAATGGCCTACCCAGAAGAAATGTTTTCTTTTTCTTAGCCTGGGAAAGAGCACAGTAAAGACCAGCTGTGCAACCTTTTCATACTGCCATTTCACACCACCATGTTACTTCTGGGACATTCATCTTGGAAAGCGGCCCGAGATGGATGACACACTGTCTGCAGGAGTCATGCATGACCTGAGAAGAACAGAAGGGAGACAGATCCCCAGCACTGCTGGCCATCAGGCTGTAGGGTTTATGACAACAGCAGAACATCAGGCACAGTTTTACATCCATCAGCTCATCATCCACAGGCCTGAAGTCACAAATTTATTCGGGGGGAAAGACAGTTCAAGAGCTCTCTGCCTTTTAAGATCCTTGCAGGATTAAAACAATTTCCACTGAGACCAACAAAAGCATCCCCTATTGAGCTTGTTTTTAAATGGCTCTGTCAGTACACGCTAACTTGACACTTGCGTTTCTGGGCAGTAAGGAGCATCACAAATTGAAGTGAACACAGAATTTTTTAAATTGGAACCCAATACAAATTCCACATCTCCAGCAATGAACAAATCTAGTGATGAGCAGTTAGCTCACCACAGCTGACTTGCTAGTCCTCCACAGCTTCCCTAACACACAGTAGAAGGGAAAATAAGTCTGGTCTCACCTTGTAAACTCAAGGCAGAGATATTTAGCACAACAAAGTGACATATGGAGGAGTGGTTTGGCCCAGCAGGCTGGAGTCAAGCACAGCAGCTGGATATTAAAAAAGGGCAAGCTAATTTTACAGATAATGAAGCATGTATTTATGCATGATAAAATGCAATTAATTGAAGAGTTACCTTGTGCTTTAGTGTGATAACTTATTGCTGTAAGGATGGAAAATGAAATCTTCCTGTTAATTCACTAGTTAAGTGGTCATTGCTAGAAACAGGTAACCACAGACACAGATCTCTGCTCCCGCTCTGAGCTTAGAGGCCACATTAAGAAACTGCCAGTCACTGATAAGAGTGATGACACATAAAGAAAGAATAGATTTTTACTTTGATTTCGGATAGCTGCAATTTTGAGGTGTTTCTGTTTATTTGACATAGAAAGTAAGATCCTAATTCTTGATTTGTATGGGAGTGGTATTTGTTCCCCCAGGTGCCCGCCTGCGATGAATTCACATCAAGACCCTGGTCCCCACGGGAAGATCCATTGGGCAGGACTTGCCAGACCTCCTGCCAGGCTGCTGGTGCCAGCTGTGCCCAGAGCAGCCTCAAGAGGCAGACAAGAGTGCATGAAGCACAGCCCTTCAATCTGCTCTTTGGGACACACACACCAGCCTTCCTGCTCTAGGGATAAAGAAACACGGATCAAACAGTTAACCATCAGGTGAGGGACAGGGGAAGCACTCACACATTGTGTGCTTGCATAGAGTCCTGCCCCTCACCTACACCGCTCCGGCTAGCAGCGGATACAGAGGCCCACAGCTCAGCTGGAGTAAAGAGCTACTGCTTCATCACCTTCAGTCAAACCACACAAGATGAAGATCTGGCCATGTGTTTGCTTAAAAACCAATAACTTGCTCAATACATCCATACAAAACTGCACATAGCTAGCATATACAAGGGTGTTCTCATCATTTTGGCTATATGGAATGGCAGGAAGATGTGCCAGGGGAGGGTTAGGTTGGACATTAGGAGAACCCAGAGGGTGGTGGAGCACTGGAACAGGCTCCCCAGGGAGGCAGTCACAGCGCCAAGGCTGGTGATATTCAAGAGGCACTTGGACATCGCCCTCAGAGACATGGTGTGAATTTGGGGTTGTCCTGTACAGGGACAGGAGCTGGACTCGACGGTCCTTGTGGGTCCCTTCCCACTCAGGGCATTCTATGATACCTACGTCATCTCCTCCAGCCCTCCCATGGCTCTGGCTGGCAGTAAGGTGCTACCACTTGCCCAAATCCCTGTTCCTCAGCAATATAGATATCAGAATAACTTGGACAGCAGGCCCAGAGGCATATTGAACAATAATAATTAGTAATAAACAGTAATAGCAACAGAGCGCTGACCTTTTACAGAGCTGAGTGAAAAAAGCCATTAAGTGAATCTAATGATTCCCAGCAAGTTTAATGAGATTCACATCAGTCCCAATCTGAAAAAAGTTATCCAAATGCCATTGAAACAATGATAATCTGCCTATGTTGTCCCCCCGAGTAACAAATGAAAGAGTAAGACAGTAACATATACAAGGCTGTTTTCCTGTGTATTTCAGCTTCCACAGTATTATCTTCACTTTACTCAAGATAGTATCTAGAAAATAACCAATTGCCTATTTGTCATACGTACCCATGCGTTGCCTGTATATTAGTCAAATTTTCAGCACAGCTTTGTAGTAAGGAGGTTTTGCAGTATTTTGCCTTCATTAAAAAGCACAGTTTTCCCTCTACCCCTTTTCCTTTCCCCATGCAGGCTGCAAAGTTCATTGGATATCTTTGACATGCAAATATACTAATCATCTCTTTTTTCAATTTCTGGACTTTATTGAGCATTTGGATGAAGACAAAATTATTACAGCTTTCCTTCAAACTTCTATATTCCTCTTTGTCCCTAGAGAGGCAGTCCATCTGCATAGGCTGGGTTGGGTCTGGAGAAGCGCAGGAGCACCGCACACTTGTGCGCAGCTCCTGGGAACAGCAGTGAAGAGAATGTTTCTCAGCAAATCTCCCAACACCTCCCTCCAAATCAGCTTCTGCTTTTTCATCACAATATTATCGATTCCCCATGAACTACTTGGGAATAGCAAATACCCATTTGCAGGAAAACAATCCCCTTTTTGAACTACCACCTCCCCACCCCAAGAACAGGACATGCTGCTGAAGGCAAAAGCAAGCCAATTCCTTCCTGAGCTCTTATGTTGATGTAGATTGCCACTGAAAACCCCTCCAATTTCATTGTGTACAACCCACAGCCTTGTATGGTATTTTGCCATTCAGCATTAAATTGCCTGTGTTCTCCCTCATAATAAAAATCAGGAATCTCTATATTTTTTAGGGAAATAAGCTACCAAAGATAGGTGACAATGTTCTTCCACATATTGCTGATAAAGGAATAATGGTCAAGATGCACTGGGGATAAGAAATGCAAATTAACTCTGGAGATGGCCACTTCCTTTGATGTTTTCTTCCTCATTACGGTGCTGAAAATGCTTAATGTTTGTGAAGCACTTGATCATTACCTTTTGTAGGCATTGAACCAAACATATATTCATTTCCGCAGACCTTAGGTTTCCCATCAACTAGCCTGGAGACCTCCAATAATTCTTCCATGTCATAAACAAAGGTACAAGTAGGACCTTCTTTCTAAAGGGCATTTGCATGAAAGCCAGGTTCCAGTTAAAGCCTTGTCCTGTTCCTTCTCCATTTGAAGTCACAACTCCCTGCGATATCACAGCTGGCTACTACAGAAATTAAATTCTGCGCCCCAGGCAATGAACTTGCAGTATACTGATGGGAAGTATCCGAGAGCAGTGGGAGCTTAAGATCAGTCATGCAAACATTACTTAATCTAAAGGGTGGCAACATGTGGAGGTCCAGGGAATCTAACGAAATTAAGATTAGTCTTTCTGCATGATAAAAAGGAAATGAGTGTTGGAGGCTTTTTTGAAAAGCGTTGCTCATAAAGACCAAGTCTTCCTCCCTGAACAGAAGTCAGACTACACTCCTGCAAGTATTACTGTTAGAGGCAGGAAGAACAACTCATCAACTGAAATGGAGCAGATTCTACAAGCTGTTAGCAACCTGCAGATGACCCAGATGCGATGCCAGAGTAGCATCTTCGCTCTGTCAGAATTCAGGACAAGCACGAGGAAATCTCATGAGACCTTTTGCTCTGCACAGAGAGGAGCAGCACTGCCATGTCTGCATCCTCAGGTCTGCCAGTTGAAAGCCCTTGTGTGTTACCATCAACAAGGGTTTGCTGCCATTACAAAGAGCCAAAGGGAAACACAGTTTATAAACTCCTGTGGACAGGAAAGTTGGTTGTAATGCGTCACTTTGTTGCTTACTCATCTTATTTGCATGTACCTGATGCCCAAGAAGGGCACTGGAGAGTTGAGGCTTGTTGAGTGAAGAATGTAATAGGCCAGAACTGATTAAAATGTCCATACATTTGGTTAGAGAAATCCAGAATACTGCACAAGTCCTTGTAGAAGAGAGTTTATCTTGACTGCAAGCTCAAGCTGCCAATTGAGGTAAGTCCTCTCACCACCAGCCAAAGCATTTGCTACATCTGCATTCCTCAATTTACTATTCTGGGATAGGAATCTTTGACAGACCTCAATCTCTTCCAAGAACGAAGGAAGAGGAGACAAAAATTTTGACAAGCCTTATAGAATGTGAAAAATCATTTTTGTCAGCCAGAAATGCATTACCTTGTATGGTTAAGTTGTTGCCTAATAAAACATGTTAACACACTTGGACATGCTATTACTTAAACAACATTTCTGTAAGCGTAAATGACAGCATGCTCAGATATCAGGTTTCTATTTTTCATGACAGCTTTGAGCATTTCCTAAAGATTATTTTACACTCCATAATGAACTGTCCTGCATAAGGACATGCCATTTCGGAGAAACATGTACTGAATTAGCCTCCAGCTTTATCTTTTGGAACATCAAATCTTGTTTTACAGACTCAGTCTATTACAGAGACGCACCAGTTTGTGAAGCCAGCAACAGAAAGACAAAACAATATTTCATTGCCAGTTAAATAGCAGAAGTAAAGATAAACTCTGTATCAGGAGATCCATCTTGAAGGGTACCTGCACTGAAGGCGACATGCATTTTTAAAAATATTTGCCTCATTATAGGTTGATGCATAGCAATTAAGTGCAGCTTAAGTTTCTGCAAATAAGTAGAAAGAAATCACCTATGGAAACTAAGGAGCACATTGTAAAAGCCGTGCGTGTCTTTGTTGTAAAGACAATTAATATTCATGTGTGACCTCTTGAAACAGACCAAATCCTCATGCACAGAAATCACAGCATCAGTATGGAATAATACCACTCACAATAGCTGAGAGCTGCTGTTAAATGCTGGAAATTATAGGTTGTATGAAGACTTTTATCCCTTTTGTGCACCTGACTGCCTCAGCCACAAAGCTGTCAGGGACTGTTTAGATTTCGCTAAGAAAATGCTCCAAAAACAATCTCTTCCCCTGCAGATAACCAATGCTTTAGTCCCTCAGTCTGAGCTATCAGGGGCCTGCATCTTACTTGGACAATTGAGCCAGGCTGGTTAAAACGCAGCCTTCAATTTCAGGATTAGTGCTTTGCTCACTCATTTCAGCAGTTTGTCCTTTACAATGGGGCTTACAGTAAAGGCTTACAATGAACAGACATATGGCATCAAGACATTGTCCAGTTTAAATCCTGATGTTGTTTGTGTCACCATGCCACATCCCTTTTCTCTACCTAGAATAACTGTAGGTTGTGACCTTCTCTATGATGGAGCAAGAAACTAGAGCTTCGCTTTGGAGGGGACAGTTTGGGAGCAGGGCTGCAGAAAGGATGATGGCAGACATGCATTTATGGCTTCTCTGCATGTGTCCCCCCCATTCAGAGCCATCTTTCACCTTCTCATCGCACCATAACTAAGAACCTCTGTGGTTGCTCTAACTTGAAAAAATTTTAAACAGCTTCCCATCAGCCACACTACCAGGCAAAAAGCAGACTATGGTTTGGGTATGCCATCACTCCTCTCAAACGGAGCTCGTACAAGAGAAAATATGACTTTTTTTACTCAGACCTTTCTAGGAAGAGGGCACACCAAGTAGTATTCGGAAACACGATGGTGTGACCCAGCTGGCTAACATTCTCCACTTGTAGCTCTGCCAAGTGCCTAAATCCTTTGCTTACTGCAGAAAGTTACTTCCAAAATACTTGAATTTTAGGCTAGCAGAATTATTTCATCAAGCACATATCTCAGTGGAGATCATTTATCCCCACTGATACACAGAAGCATTCCTTGCTGTGGCATGAAGGAAAAATATTTGCAACAACATTGGGTTTAAGATCACTTGTAATCCACAGACTCCTGCATCTAGTGCAGGAAACCAGTACCAGGCTGCAAACTGCCTTTCTTAAACATAAGCTTGTAGCTGCATGCTGGAAATAGCACCTGGTAGTTCCAGGTGTTGCGTAGACAACATTGTTAATTCCATAGCTCATAGTGCAGGAACACAGTAGATCATTATTTTTTTATGAGTCCAGAAACACAGGATTAGCTGTAGTTAGCCAAGGTATGTATCAGTAACAGAATGACGAAGAAAATAATGAACAATAACTCCCACTTCCTCCTTCCCCACCATACATGTGCCCTCATTAGTGCCAGTTCAGCATTTTGTCTCCAGTGGAGGGTATACTCTCAAATACTACGTTCCCAGTAATCCTTAAATTGTTCACAAATTCAGCTGCTATCAGTCTGTCAAACAAGCAAATAAAAGTCCATTTTAAGGAGCAGAAACTCTTATTCTGGCATCTGAAAACAGCTATAGATGAAGTGGAGCACAAAGAGCTCCTCGCACACCAGACTCAGGTTTCATGCCTCTGCTGTGCAAGGTTAAATGCCAAGTTCTTTTCCGCAGAGATGGGCTACCAATCGATAGGAGAACTGTACTGCAGAGCAATTGATTCCTTGCTTTCAAGGGGATTCAGATACTCTCCCTTCTACTAAAAGACAGTTGTTAAGGTGTCTTGTTCTTCTAAATATTTCTTAACTGCATTTTCTGAAATATTACACTAATTTTGCAAAACCTCCCTTAAATCTTATTTCCTCAATGGTTTGCCATTATCATCCATTCCACAGGAGGCACAGTAATATAAAACAGTAGAAGAGATACAAATCATCTCAACACCTCCTCATCACTCGAGAGGTCAGCTGTAAGATTCACAAGCCAGTAATAAGATGAGTTAACAGACTGCTGCAAAAAATCTGGTCATTAACAGCATGTGAGCTTTACGTGGAGCATCCATGAAGCCTATCTAGGAGGACACAGGCTTTTCCACCCTTATCACCATCAAGAATCTTCATATGAATAAATGAAGCTAAGTACTTCCTAACATGAAGTGGTGAATTAAAACTTAATGACGCTACTGTAAGAGAGACAATTTCCAACCTCTGCCTTTGTTACCAGAAAGCAAGATATTGCATAACAAAAATAAATCATTACAAGCTAGACAGCAGAGAGTTTACCTTTAATGAGTTTCCCCAGAAATTTGTCATTGACAGGAAAATTTACAGGGTTTGCTCTGTGAAAAAAAGGCCTCCATTGTCCACCAGGAATACTTCAAAAAAAGCAATAAAACCCTGTTTTTGGTGTAAATGTATTCTGATTTTACTACTCTTAGCAGCTTTCAAATCACCAACACAATCTTGTTTCATGCAAAAAAGGCTTAGTTCTGTACAACAAAACCACAACAATATTGAGGCCAAAAGAAACCCCCGGAGCCAAAACACATCACCAAATTCACACTGTACTAGGCCAAAGAAAAATAATCCTTCAAACTATAGTTCTCATCCCTATCAGACACTCTAAACTCCAACAGCTATCATACTTCAATTAACACAGAGGCAAAAACTCAGAAGCAGAGTGAGCCACAGAGCAGCATTATTTGGGGAAACAGTGTCTGACACCAAAATGAATTGGGCATATCCCAAAAGCCTGAGTACTAACACACATTTCCCCCCTCCCCCCCCCCCCCCCCAAACTCTTAATGCCTTCTTTCCATCCTGCTTTTCTAATTTTTTTCCTCCAACCTAGACCATACCCTAACCTGATAATTTTCAATATCTTGACATCATCACTCTCTAAGCCCCCACAAAAAGACAAAACAAACCCCTACCTTTAGCACTGCTGATTTTGAAAGCCAACTTCAGAAGCAAGAGCCAGGTCTAACCCCCCCTCCACATCCAAGAGCCAGCCCAAGCAGTATAACCAGCCTAATTTATATGCAGAGGCACTACTAACAGGTGTGGGTAATGATCACCCCCAACCTCCTCCCTGCAAAGCTGTGTCTGGGACGATGATCTTCAAAGCATTATAGCAATTACCAAAGCCTGATAAATAACATCTGTGTTTCTGCAAAAGATACCTTTCACCACTTAGGCTAGGCTTTCCTACTTAGTATCTGGAAAAAAACTGGTCCTGCTTCTCTACCTTCCCAGCTCAAACACTTGAAAGGACACAATCGTCATCATCTTATGTCATTTTTCATCTTAAGGTGAAAAAACCCAACATCCAAGATGCCTGTAACTTCAAAATTGACAAATCCACAAGGTATTTGTGTGGGTGATTCATCATTAGCAAATAACTTGTTAATTACGGTTGCTGATTAAAAGATGTAAACATCAAAGCTGCACCTTCTTTCTAAATTGATCGCTGTTAAGGTGTAAATATTTTATCTATACAAGATGGGAAAACAGAATGTCACCAGTGTTTAATCTGTACCTTTCATTACAGATTTATATTAACCTTTAGAAAAGCAGTGACTGCATCCTAGTGTTCAAGATGATCCACTATTAAGAATAAGACATGAGACAATTAAAAATTGAAGGATGATGCTTTACTAAAGGACAGAAGATGATTATTATTATACCATTGCAACAATCCTAAAGCAACAGTTAAAGTAGGACTTTCCTCTGGTGTTGTTTTGTCATGCAGATATAACTTTGAGTTAAAATTTTCAATCTAAATAGTAATATTTGTTTGTAGTGTACAGGGAAGGAGTTTGGTCAAACTCCCAGGTGATCATTTCAGACCACCCCAAAGCAGAAATCCTTTCACTCAACTGCGTCTAACACAGCTTAAAAACTTCATAACAATAAGATGTAACAGTACATAAGAAATAACTGCCTAAATAAAGCCAGGGGATCATATTAAAATGAGTTAAGTATAAATGCACACAAACAGCACAGGTATATTTTCATCCTTTTGTTCTAATAGTCCACCATCAAACTGATTCCCAAAATAACTGATGGAAACCAGGGAGGGAGTGCAAATAATATTTGCCAAAAAGAAAAACAAAGCACCAACAAGGCAGGTTATTCTGAGTTTGTCAGTATTTCTGCCTATTAAGTCTAAATTTAACCACAGGAGTTAGGACACTTGAAAAACAAACGGAAACCATCATTTGTAACACCTATAAAATGATGCTATTAATATAAGGTATGGAAGAAGCTGGTAAAAATTATTTCATGCACAATTTCTAGATTTCATGTGCAAGAGAAAGATGCACTGTGTTCAGCTTTGGGAATACATCTTGCACTTTGGCTGTAATTATTTCTCTCCGTGCTAACCTGTTACTTGACAGATGTGACGGACAGAGGCACTGCCTTTCAAGGCACGTGCACAAACTGGCAAAGCAAAACAAAGTTAAGGACCCGCGTGAGTGTACAGAATTTTGGGATCTGACATTGTTCTGATGCAATGCTTCAGTACCCATAAAAATGAAGAGATGCAGGAATGAGATAACAGTACCTAATTATATTGTCAGAGGCTAAAAGATGCCTGAAAACACAGGCTAAAATGAGTACCATTGCCTAGTACATTATCTTCTAAACTCAAAATGACAATGGTTTTATTGCATAATTGCACTTTTATTGTTTTATTGCACTCATTAAGAAGAGCAGTCTTTCTCTCTTTATTCCTTTCTGACTACTTGTCTCCATTGCTCCTGGCTGCTGGCCTAAATCCCTCATCCAAACTTCTCTGCAGAGCAACTGGCAATGGTCTGGAAATAGCTGGCTGGTCCCATGGCGCGTCCCTTCCCAGTGCCCAGATGCTAAACCCCGTTCAGAGACGGCGCAGCATGCTCTGGGAGAGGCCTCGGCACTGATTTCCCATGGAGCCCCTTGCTGTAATTGGCACGAGGAGGTCATTGCTGTGCCAGGAGGAAGGGAAATGGTCCGTGCAAACAAGACGGTGGGAGGCTGTGACCATGGGACTATCATACATGCGAGGCTTTCATCTCTTGAAAGTTTATTTTTGCTTGACAACCCAAACATCAAAATCTGTGCCTGCTAAAGGTTGTTAAATCTCTGAATGTCCCTAAATTCAATGAGTCAGCTCAGTTTGTGACTTCCCTCTTCCTTTCTTTTCTTTTTGGGCATATTCCCCCTGGCACGTATCCATGCAGAGCTCACCCTAGCACACAGGATATCGGATGTTGTAGATGGCATGGTATTCATGCACTCAGCATGGAGTAAATCTCTCTTAGGATTACAGTATTCTTGCTTCTATGAAGGCAAAATGTAAACATAACCCTCAAAGACAGGTATATCAAAGACAAAGCTGTCTCGCTGTACCAGGCTGGTCACCCACTGAAGAAAGACATGACTGTCAAGGGAAAACAAAACTCTCACCCTCAAGTCTTTGGATAACATCACAGACTGAAGTCCCCAGTCCTGCAGTCACTGAAGTGGGATTTCAGTCAAAATCAGTGGGGTATTGCCTAGTTTTGGCAAAATGATCTGGTCCTTTATGAAAGGACACATACTGAAGGAGCGGGAATCACTGCAGGCGCTGGTAACTGAAGCTGCCATGCACTGGCAGAAGCATTTGCAACACCTGCTCCTCAGAAGAACGGCTGCCACTTAGTTAAGCATCATATTAAATGAGACCCAGACCAAACTTAGATGCACTAATAAACAAATAAATTATCGACAATAAGTGCATGGCTGGACTTGTTCCACTAGTCTGGAGGGTTAAGCTTGCCAGAGGGGATGAAGAATCACAGTTTCTCTTTCAAGGGCCCGTTATATGAGGCACAACCTGGTTATTTAAGTGCAGGTCACACTGACTTCGACTGCACTGTTTACTGAGGGGTTACATACATGCATGAGGAGCTCATACAGTCAGACCCACAGGCTGGCCAATTTTTAAGGCGAAACGTGACCTGTTTTTAGAAAGTTCACCACCCCTACAGCACTTTATAAATCATTTCTTATAAAAGTGGGTGGATTTAAACTCTTGATGATCTCCAAGTTCTTGTGTGTTGGTAGGGTTTGAAGAATGAATGGCAGAATGAACAGACTGGTCTCCTTGTGTGAAAGGTGGCTATAAGGATATGGAGGTGAGGCACACTGAGAATGAAAAATATTAGACATTTTCGGTAGAGTTAGGATCTAAAAGGTAGGGTAAACCTACTAGAAGTAGTAAGTTTAACAGAAGACAGCAGAAGAGTTGTTAAAATCACTCCTTGTTAGCACTCTGCCCACCTGCTTCTTTGGAAGTTTTGGGTTTATATACATCACGTGTTCTGTACCAGAAGCTGATACCTGCAGCTCACATGAGAGTACCCAAGCAAGGGTTAATAAAGCTAAGCTCAGGGGCTGAGGACAGCACAGGCCACCAGGGGAGAGATGACCACCTACGGTCAGAGCTCCTGGGGAGGTCTGGCTGCAGCCAGCGGCACAGCACGCGTGCTGATGGCAGCCTCTGGTGACAAGGCGCGGTGGGCAGACGTGACGCCCACCGCCGCTGGATAATCCATGGGGAAACTCGCCTTTAGGAGCAGGGCTCAGTCTGCTGCACCGGTGCTGGGAGGCAGGAGCCGAAGGTGGAGGCCCAGGATAAAAGCCATGAGAAAACTAACTTTGTTGAGCAAAGGAGGATTGTAGCTCCCTGCTTGGGCAGGAGCCGCAGGAGCCAGAGCAAACTAATCAGCACAAAATGAGGGTAATCACAGAGATCCCCAAGTAATCCACGCAGTAATCTCACCTCCAGCAGGAGCCAGTGGCTAACTGGGCTCCAGCAGGCAGGTTAACAATCAGTGAAAAGAGAAAATGTTACCCAAGAACTTGATGAAATTTTCTTCATTTTTAAAGCAACATGGGATTTTTAAAGTGGTGTCTAGAAAATTAAATTGGAGCAGATTGCTCTAGCTGGTAATAAATTAATGGCTCAGAAAAGATAAGAACAATAGCAGCTGGAAAGGGAGTAACTGCCATGTTTCGCCTTCTTTTTTAACGTCTTAATTTCTGCAGATTATGATTTTACTTCCAGTTGTTCAGATAATGTGGTCCTTTCCATGATTAACCATTTTGCTCTCTGTTCTGCTCCAGTACCTCACCAGCAAGCCTGGCTAAATCTTCACTTAGCGTCAACTTCACACACAAGAGGGTCAACTCATCCCTGCACAGATGTCAAAGTGATTTTGACTCAACCATTAATATAATCAATCCCAGACTCTGAAGTCCTAGAAATAAGAAACCCTGCAACCCAGAGTTACTTTCCCAAGAGGGTATCCCTGGCTGGTGTAAGCTGGAATCTCTTTACACCAGCCGATGGCAACACAACAGTCACACAGGGTACGTTGCTCTGCGCCGCTCAGATCCAGATATAGAGGGGTTAGGGCCTGGATTATTTTATATCCTAATATTTTCTCCTAGGTTGTTTTATGTCTTAATATTTTCTCTTAGGTTATTTTATATCTTTATAGTTTACTTCGTTAGATTTATTTATATGTGAAGACATTTACAAGAATAACTTAACAGTAACAGCTGCCTGTCACCAAGAGACCATGAAGACACAAGGCTGTATACAGAGTTGTAGGGCACTGCATATTAATACATATCATGTTATCAGGAGCATCTGGAAACAAAGCAGAGATGATTCCCATGTAATAGTAAAACACGGCCTCTAGAAGGAAGGCTCCTTAGTAAAGTGCAGTGAAGCTTGTAAAATGTTAAAAGACAATTAGTGAGAGCTCTGGCTGCAGTGGGGTACTTGCACATGGTGTGGCTGCGAGTCCAGACCTCTGCCTCCCTGGTCCTGCGTGCTGCAGAAAGCAAGTCTCCCTAAACTAGCTCGTGGGCACGCTGATAACCACCAGTGCTGTGACATACACATTCACAAAAAGCTCAATTCTTAGAAAATACTGCCCTGTACACAAGAAAAACATTGAAACCAATAGCACCAAGAGTGAAAGGTTAATATTGACACCTAACGCTTCTCATCACAGCGTCCCAAATTGCTGCACAGGATAACTGGGTGCTGTTACTGCCCTTTTGCACAGGTGGGGGAGCAGGAGAGAGGTCAAGCAGCCGCGCCAAGATACTGCAGTGACTCAACGGGGCCGCTGAAAGGATCTTCTGACTCCCAGCCAGGATATTGTGCCCTAATAGACTTGGCCATGCAATATAATATTTAAAGAATCGCTCCAACGTGCTTCAGAGTAGGGAAGTTGATATTAAGGACATCAGTCAGGAAAGCAGCAATACATTATTAAAACCATTTCTTGAGCATTCAGATCTCTGCTAGATGCCAAGACAGCTCTCCAGATTCTACTCTTTCAACTTAGTACGAGAGCTGCAAGAAAGAAAAAAGATGGAATCAATAACCCAAAGCTATACTGTCTGCTATTAAAATGAGAAATCAGAATATCCAGAATACCAAACTTGTAAGTCATTTCATGTCCTTTTGTTAAGTTTTGTCTTAGATTTCAAGTTCCCTGTGCCTGTAAATGGTACACAGCTTTCCCAAGAATTCAATAATTCATTAAGAACTGGTTTGGACTTTGATTAAGACTAGTAATTCATATTTGATAGCCCGAAGCCCACAGAGACAGTCCTCAAGAAACATGAGCACGCAGAACTGCAAGGCAGCGTCAAATCCCGACGTCTTTAATAACTAATTGAAAATAATAGCTTTTTTGTGGTGATGCCAATGCGTTCAAAGCTTTGCAATTAGGTGTGAAAGAAGTCACAATGAAACCCAAACCAAATAGCTCGTTAAAAGCCAGCAGTGAAAAAGACTACAGATGGAAAATAAGTAGTCGTAAGCTGATCCAAACCATAAAGCTACTTGCTGGGATCATGGATATTCTTACATAATTTTGGCAGAACTTGTTCAGCAAATCGTTTTACTCGCTTTGTTTGCATAGACTGCTGAAACCAAACCAAACATTCGCCTTCTTCCCGCACGGCTCCCAACACAGCCCCTGTGGCTGACGTCCCCATCGCAGCAGGCTTCAGGCAGGGCTTCCCAGTTTGCCTACTGGGAACTCCTCCATCCCAGGGAACCGGACACTGGGAGGGGACAAACACCCGGTGTCATGCCCGGTTCAGCAGCCGTGCCGTGCTGTGCCAGGTCAGGGTGCCGCGGGGTGGGTTTGCTATCAGCTCCACTCCCCGCAGCGCTTCCTATGGTTTACAAGAGCTGCACAAGAGCAGGATCCAGGCAGGGGGGCAGATTTATCAGGCTGTTATTAGACATCCCTTGATTGCAAAGACATAAATTTTCACATCTGAAGGGAGAGCTTAACCCAAACTGTCATATTAATGCAGCTATATTGTATATCACATATTATAATATTTACATATACTGTGTATATATTGTACTCTCATATAAATATATATTCATGTAACTGTTATTAATATTAAATCGTTCATTACAAAGTTGGAAGTTTTTAAAAGTACAAACACATGCCTAAAATTAACTGAAGCATTTGTTTTCACCATTAAGTCAGCTGGCAAAGTGAGCAAGAACCAGGCTGTACAAAGGCACACAGGAACTCATTAGTCCCACAAATAATAAAATGTAACGATAATGGTGCTCTGAATGGAAATGATTGTGAAACCAGGGCAAGCACTTAGATAATTTCATGCCAGACAAACAGCCTGCCTACAATAAGATATTTTCACAGCCAAATACTAATTGAATCAGTCAGCCAACAGAGAGTGGCCTAAAATATTTGTTCTGCCAGGTTTTAAGTTTCTAGTTTTTGATACAGGTCTTCAGATCCAAGCACCAGATAGAGCAGGACCCTGCACTTCTGCAGGTGACGAGAAATGACAGGAGGAAAAAAGCAGGGAGGCTGACAGAGGGTTAGAAAGCTGTGAGCCAGCACCACCCAGAAAGGTGGCATGGCCAGCTGGCCTGCTGCTTCACTTCCAGCAGGAATTACTTTTTGCCCTGTTGTTTGTTTTTTTTTTTTTATTTCTTTGTTTCTTTTTGTCCTGGAAATGCAGGCATGGCACACCGCGGCTTCTGGGACGTGGCCGAAGACATGCATTAAACGCTCCGGGAATAGGTGAAAGAAAATGCCATTATCAAACAATTTGCATTTCGAGGCAAGTTAGTCATGGCACAAGGAGCAGTTTATTTTTGTGTTTAAAAGGCTTGGATTTCTCCTCTTTCTGAGTGGGTTGTGGTTATGCATAACACTCCCTCCTCTCGCAACAGGAGATAAGCTTACCCCCCACAGAAGAGCAACGATGCGGGGGGGCGGGTTTCACTCAGAGTGAAATTAAGATTCCCACAGAAAACAGTTTTGCTGTCACCGTCGGATTTCTCTGCTGCTGGTTCATAACACACAGAAATCCCAGCAGCATGCTTGCAGAAAACATGCACAGAGCGTTCCTCGGACTGTCGGGTGGCAGGAAGAAATTGCAGGGAAGGAAATCCCAGTGTAGCCATCCCGGTCCCATTCCTTCCAATTCCCATTAGCTGAGCTAGCTTTGCTCCAAGCCAAGCACCCCACAACCTCCCCTGCCTGGAGCTCGGGCTCTGCAGCAGGGCAGAGAGCACAGCCTCTCCCCCCAGCCCGGCTGCCCCCACGGGGGGGGTTCTCCTGCCCCATGAGGTTCAATTATTTTGGAGCTAAAGCAGTTTAAAGGCATTTTTGTTACATGCACAAGATCTTTAGTCATGTTTTCACTGGGATTTGGGAAAAGGCAAGCTAGCACACTTGGAAAGACAGACTGTGGCAATACTTGAGAAAGCTGTCAGCTGTTGCAGGCAGGTTTTTCGGCACAAAGTTGCAGGGCTGGGGGTCTGAGGAATGCGGGGAAGGCAGCCTGGCCGCCCGGACAGCCAGACCCACACCACGGGGACTGCCGAGAGATCGTGTTGGGGTGCATGAGAGAGCACGGAAACCACCCGCATCAAAGAAGACTGAAAAATCCAGGCTAGCTACGCTGAGAGCAACAGTCAGAAATTAATTATATCTTTACAAACATATCCATGCCGTGTTTTTCCCTGCAGCCTTCCCTCCGAGGAAGGAAAGCGCAGCTAAGGAGCTCTAACGAAGCTGGTGGGCAGCACTCCACCGACACATCCCCACGCGCGGCCCTGGGTGGGCTCGGGGAACGTGTCGGCCACTCGGAGGAGCGGGGACTGCCTGAGCCCGTCCTTCTTCCAATCCCTCCTCCTGACTCGTGAGCGCAGCAGCGTGGTGTGTGCTCAGCCGTGAACGCTTCACCGGCAATTAATCTCCCGGCGGTAATCAGAGAGGGAATATTGCCCAGGATGTTATTTCCCTTTGTCCTCCTCCAAAGTCAGGATGCAGACAAAGAGCCCCAAACCCCCTCCTCTGCCAGACACAGCTCTCAGACCTTGATCCTCATCTCGTCTAAGGGGAGGCAGCTGCCAGCACCGCATTAGTCCCTCTCTCATGTGTGATGGCATCAACATCTGGCAGGAGCTGAAATCTCTGCCCAGGCAAAACGAGTCCTTGGCCACCGCAGATGCTGCACATCAAGTGATGATTCGTTCTGCTGCCCTCGGACACACACACAGGAAGCATGGGATGAGGGGAAGCACGTACAAACTTCCACAGAGAGGGAAAAGGACCAAGGAGACAAAAAGTGAGCCCGTGGGACACCAGCAAAGACCTCCATTTGGGAAACACCCTCCTGAGGACTAACAAAGAGCTTTTGCCACCCGCTCTCCAGGGGCAGGTCTGTTTGGGGCCAGGGTAGCCATTGGGGAGCGGGGCCATAGCCTGCTCCATGCCCAGGATCTGGCCCCACAGTGGGCACTGTTGGCTTTGACCCTTATATCTTTTAGGCTGGTGAAGGACAAATGGCTGTTATGACCACCATCGCTTGAAGCAGAATTCAATACAGGCACAGTTCGTGTTGGCATGATCAAATCACACCTTGTGAACTGGGTCCTGGCGGGCCATTAGTTTTCTGATTGTTAAGCACCATCAGGGGATCTAGGATCCTAAATGCTCAGACCAGTCTGGGTACGTTCAATAGAGGAACTTGGAGGTGCCCTAAGATGTGTTTTTTGGAAACTTGCTTATGGCATATACACACCATCAGCCAAGTTTCTTGGATCACACTCTTGAATTCAGCTGCGTAAACTCCAGCCAAACTGCACTTTCTGGAGCTTGTTCCAAGAGTGTGCAACCAGTGAAGAATTTAAACTCAGTGTGGAAGAGCCTTGGATAAATAAAAAGGTCACATCACTGGTGGTTTTTTGCTGTCTTGCCATTGTAATTAAAAGCAGCATTAAAGCTCTCCCATACTCAGAAAGTTTTACCCTCCACATGTTATTTTAGCAGCTGGGGCACAGATCACTGTAACTGACAACCTGACTGGGGCTGGGTGCTGCTCTCACAATACCTTTCATATTCTGTCTCTTCTGTAACCCCAAATTTGGGAATTTGGCTGGATTGCCAGTCCTCCTTATATCCAGCTTCAGATAATAAACTGCATAAACACAGTGAATCAGCAGAACTGGATCACTACATCCTCCAGGATTACAGCAGCTGCTCTAAGCTCCACCAAGAGAAGAAAGAGAAGACCTCAGCTCTGGTCGATGAGATGCATTAGATCTACGTACTTGTAGAGCAGGGAAGGGGTTGAGTCACCACCCCCGGAGGAACTTAAAAGACGTGTAGATGTGGTGCTTGGGGACATGGATTAGTGGTGGACTTGGCAGCACTAGGTTAACATTGGACTTGATGATCTTAAAGGTCTTTTCCAACCTCAACGATTCTATGATTCTAAATGGGGTCTCCAGATAAAATATTTTATATCCCCCAGAGATTCCCTCTGGTGGGAGTGCTGCTGATGGACCAGGTGGAGGAGAGTGGCCATGCACTCATCCTTACTGATCCCAGCTACCACACAGGGATCCGGTGAGCCCCAGTTCTTTGGCTTTGTTCTCACACACCTGCGTATCTATATGGTACGCAAGTCCTACCTAATGAAACTGGCACCTGACACCATTTTAATTAATTTCCTTTCTCATAAAGCTGACAGCGTGGCTGACATGAACTTGCAGTATGGCTCTAAATCACAGAATCACAGACTCACAGAATGGCAGGGGTTGGAAGGGACCCCTGGAGACCATCCCGTCCAACCCCCATCCTTGAGCAGGCACACCCAGAGCAGGGGCACAGCACCGCGTCCAGGCGGGGTTTGAATGTCTCCAGGGAAGGAGACTCCACAGCCTCTCTGGGCAGCCTGTTCCACTGCTCCGGCACCTCACAGGAAAGGAGTTTTTCCTCATGTTTAGGTGGAACTTCCCGTGTTCCAACTTGTGCCCTTTGCCCCTTGTCCTGTCGTTGGGCACCACTGGAAAGAGTCCGGCCCCATCCTCTTGACACCCACCCTTCAGATATTTATAAGCATTGACAAGATCCCCCTCAGTCTTCTCTTCTCCAGGCTGAACAAGCCCAGGTCTCTCAGCCTTTCCTCACAAGAGAGATGCTCCAGTCCCCTGACCATCTCCGTAGCTCTCCGCTGGACTCTCTCCAGCAGTTCCCTGTCCTCCTTGAACCGGGGAGCCCAGAACTGGACGCAGCACTCCCGATGTGGCCTCACTGGGGCAGAGCAGAGGGGGAGGATAACCTCCCTCGACCTGCTGGCCACACTCCTTTTCATGCACCCCAGGACACCGTTGGCCTTGCCCACAAGGGCACGTTGCTGGCTCACGGTCACCTTGCTGTCCACTGGCACTCCCAGGGGCTTCTCAGCAGAGCTGCTTTCCAGCGGGTCAGCCCCCAGCCTGTGCTGGTGCGTGGGGTTGTTCCTCCCCAGGGGCAGGACCTTACACTTGCTCTTGTTGAATTCCATGAGGTTCCCAGCTCTCCAGCCTGTCCAGGTCTCGCTGGATGGCAGCACAGCCTTCTGGCATATCAGCCACTCCTCCCAGTTTGGTACCATCAGCGAACTTGCTGAGGGTACGCTCTGTCCCTCCGTCCAGGTCATTGACGAATACGTTGAACAGGACTGGACCCAGCACAGACCCCTGGGGAACACCGCTAGTTACGGGCCTCCAACCCATAACTCTGCCCCGTTGATCACAACCCTCTGAGCTCTGTTGTTCAGCCAGGTAATGTATATTCATATTAGAGTGCGGGTGACAACTGATGCTGAATAACCAGCAAGAGCAGAGGAAAGCACAGCTCATGGTGCACCAGTTGCTCTGTGTCTTCTGACCGCTTTGACATGGAAACTAGCAAAGTGACAAGAAACCCATCCCCAAGATCACAATTGTCCTTGAAGATGTGAATTGCTGTCACTGGTTTAAATTAGGACATAATTCACTGATAAATGATGCACAGTAATGAACGTTATGAACCACGGCACCGCTCTTCAGACAACTCAGCTGCTCCAGATGTGAACTGTGAAACACAGGCAATGGAGAATCTCTTTTATTCCTTAGATAATCTTCAAATAAAGCCCAGGTTTGACTGAAAGAGTGCTCTCACTTTGTAGCATAGGCTCCTAATTTGCAGATAAACCACTTTTGGGGGGATATTCATCAGCAAACAGATTATCTCTACATTTGTACCTGTAATCATTTGCAGTTCTGATGAATCGCCAACAGGTTTAGTAACAGGGTAAGCAAAAAATCTCCAGGCCATACATTGTAATAAGGGAGATGACAGGATGCTATTCATCTGCCTTCTCTCGTGAATATCACACAGAGGGTCTTTCTAACAGTTTGGAAGAAGATGAAAGGGAAAAATATGAAAGGGGGAACGGAAAATAAATCTCTCCATGAAAAATGTTTTGTAAGAAAAGTGATGGGCTGAGTTCTTCTGCCAGGACACTGCATCCAAATCCTTCTTCACCGGTGTACACTGAGCTACTCTAACAAGCAAGAATGGCAGAAACAGAGAAACATTGACCCAAGCCCATAGAAATAAATATTACTCAGAGATTTGAGCCCAGCTCTCCCAGCGTCCGTCACCTCCAGGCTGCAAGTTGCGCTTTACAAGTCAAATCAGACAAAACAATCCCAACAAGGAAAGACAGACACCCTGCCACCGAATGCTCTGGGACATGGCAATTCCTGCATTTCCATCTACCACAAGTCATGCTGAGTGAAGATTCAGGAATCTCCACTCTGGTCCTCCTAACCACTGCCATAAAGGATCTTCCCGTTGCTGTCAGTTGTTTTTACAGGTGGTCCGTGGTCTGGCCCGAGGGGCGTACTCCAAGTTCTCAGTCCAGCTCCAAAGCTCTGCAGACGAGTCCTCAAGCACCAGGAGCCTAAGGGGCAACAGAAGGCATCTAAGAAGTTTTGAAATGTAATCAACTTTATGCCTTATGTAACTCTAACATTATATTTACAGGTACATTTTATTTGTTAGAGAACAAGTCTATGAGGAACTTCAAAATCCATTCTCGTTTAAAAATTACTCATTTCCACCACAAATGGTTTAAATTCTGAGATGACCGAAACCCAGCAAGTAATTGTCACTGAGCTACGTAGGTGTGAAAAAAACATCAGCAGCATTTTCCCCAGAAAAGTCCTTACTTTTCATATCAAAAAGTCTGGTGCACTATGCTTCTGATGTCTAGTTAAAAAGGGCCACTTTCCTCCACCTTCATCAAAGTTTAAGACACCATTTTAATACCATCCCAGGTTATTAAATTGGACAGCATGAGAAGCACAGGAGATACCCACAGTGATGGAAGAATCATGCCCACCTCAGAGCAACTCACTTCGATTGTTAAAGGTTTCTTTAGGTAAAAAAACATGGAAATATAAAATTCAGCAATGCTTAGATAAAATCAAAGCTCTGCTTTTACTAATGGTTAGCCATTTCTCTTAAAGAAACTGCATTTTAGGTAGACAGCACATCAAACTTCACCATGAGTCTTTTCACTTCTCTCATTTTCTGCTTTTAGTTTTCTTCTGCTACTTAACAAATATGTTTTATGTTTTATTATACAACTGGCTATACTGATGGTGTTTCACTTGCAGCTTTTTAATCTCTTTTTGTTTAGATTCTACTGAAGAAATTCCATGAAGATTAACAGCAATCTTTATAAGAAGAATTAAATTTTAGGGCCTTTATAACTGAGATAGGTAAAATTAAAAGACACAGGTGTAGGTTTCTTTTGCCAAGGATCGTAGCCAAGCCTGATTACAAAGTTCCTCAGTAATAAATCTCCATTGTTTCCTCCTGGTATTTACAGCAACAGGAACAGGGAATAAGTGAGAAAATCTGGTTATTATTGTGTTACTTTATGTTATTTTTTATGTGAAGCAAAGGAATAAACAGCTGCTGATGGTGATCTCTCCTATGAATAGTTTTTCCTGGGAATAAGTGATTTGGCTTGCTCTAATCATCTGATATTGTTACAGTGAATTATGGAGGCATTAAGATATGCATCATCCACCTGTAAAGTGAGATTTATTTTGGATCCTTTATGTTCTCCATGGCCCAAAAACTTGCTGTACGTACTAGACAAGTCCTAGGACTGTTAACGGGAACCCTTTTGGAACTTGTGTTAAAATGCAAATACTGTGCATGAGGAGCAGCCATGCAATTAAAAACAACTACAGTCCTACTTAGCAAACCATGTGAGGTGTTTTAAAGGTGCTTAGTAGAGTATCATGGGCAACACCCTCATGCCATTTAAACCAACAGCAAAATTCCCAGACATTTCAACAGCTGTAACGCCTCTTTCTATACCAAGTAATTTCTTAAATTGTTTTTTTCCGAGCAATTCATAAATCTCAGGTGGGTCAGGCTGGAGCTGCTATCAGTAAAGTTGTACACCAGGAGAGATCAATCCTGACCACGCTCAGAGTCATTTCCTCAGAGTACATTTGGAGTCCCGTGTTAGACGGAGCCATCCAAGCTAGATATTAATGTTTCCTCACACAGCCAGTTTATTAAGACAGAGCCTAATTATCTCGCATGGATCTCCTGCTGTCACACTTTGCCTTTTGGCAGTGCCAGCTCAATGGTATAACACTATTCCTAGTACGCTTTGGGAGATACACTAAGCATAATGCCTGTGGTATCAGCTGAGCCTAAACTGTGATGCTATGGCTTAGAACGGGTGTAAACACGATGCAAATAATGAAGATGCTCCTTGGCACATCACTAGGGGAACTGAGGACTGGCACAAGCGCTGCTGTGTCCTTCAGCAGCTCCCCTGTCCGCAGCTGCTGCTTCTCACCTCTGTCCTCCCTCAGTCTGCTCGGATTTTTTTTGCTTTCTATATTTACCCCTTGTCCTCCTCCGCTCTGTGGGATCAGTACAGCGTCTTTTCCTCAGTTTTGAGTGATGAGATCCCAGCTGTGCAGATTTGGGGTTGGTATCCAAATGGAGCAAGATCTGCCTGGAATGTAGCTCCAGCAAATGAGCACACCCAGCCCTGTCTGCCATCTGTCCCCAGCTCTAGAGGTGTGAGAGAAATGATAATCGTTATTCTCCACAATGAGTATTTGGTATTTAACAATGATATTCAATACTCCTTGTGATACAGTAGCATAAGCAAAAACCAGAACTTATATTCCCTCAAAAAATCAGAGAATATATGTACCATCACATGTACCGTCTTGGCAGCTTAGCAAACCAAGAATGCTGCTAGAGCACAAAAGCACTGAGCAATTCATTATAGAAAGCCTTGTCAAACACAGTTTGAGGCATTTTGGATGCCTCATTTTCATCAGAAGTTAACCCTGCAGCTAATTGAGGGATCATAACTCGACTTTTTGATTGTTCTCTGTAGGACTTAACAACCCTGAGAACATGCACTTCCATCATTTTGATGACACTGAGCCTTTTAATCAAGCAACGCAGTTTGCAAGGACTGCAGTGTTAGTTATCTGTTATAAATAGTTCCTTGCCAAAAAAATCAGATCGTTTCTGCAATATTTATGTTAAGAAGACTTAATGAAATGAACATCCTGGCATTAGCAGGGGAGTTATTTCAAAAAGGGGGCTCTTCAAGGCACTGTAAACTGTGGGATACACTGTTTAAATATATATAATCCTTATGTCCTGCGTGCTGCAATGTGTACGGTGCTAATGAAAGCAGAGGATCTCTTGATTTGCCTGCCCTATTGCCATTTCTTAATTTTGGAGTCGCCCCGTGGGAGCCCCTAACTCAGCCCCTCACGCGGCATCCCTGCCCCAGAGGCAGAGAGAGCAGATCAACACACTGCTAGTGATCTGAGAGCAGAAAGCTCTCCGGTCTGAAAACAGATAATCCTGGTCCTAAGATGCACTTAGCAAAGAGAGGGATTTTCGTGGCAATGAACAATGAATGGGGAAAAAAGTGCTGCCAAGATCCCAGCGATCCCCCTGCCCTCTCCGCTTTCCCGGAAAAAAAAGGACAAAAAAGGAAAATGTCTTTGAAAAAGCCCCATTAGCTCCGTTCTGGGGGATGACAGCTCAGCTCTGCACTCGCCAGCTTTCCCCGCTGTCCAGGGCAGCCTCTCAGCCGAGCGGGATCAGGCTCAGCAACTGCTGGGTCAGACCCGGGAGGGCTGTACCAGGAGAGAAGGTGATGGCGTGGCAGCCGCGGGGGCACTAATGCACGGAGGAGGGAACGAGGGCACGGGTTTCATGGCAACCCGTACTGTCAGATTACTTGGATCTTTTTCTTGTTTTTTAGCTCGATTCACAGGTATAGCAATTGCGACAATAACGCCTGTGCAGCTCAGCAGGTAAGGCACAGTCTTTTTTGAACTGATCAAGAGAAATTACCATTAATAGTGGTACACGCTGTTGACTTAACTTCATATATTTCACATGCAGCTTATACTTTTTGGAAACGGGCTAGTGCTTTGTCACTCAAGTAGATGAAGTGGATTCTGGTACATATCTTATGAAATTCTGCTTAGGAAATAACACTGACCAGACACCAAAAGATGTAAAAGATGAGTATCTGAATAAAAAACACCAATCTACAAGATAACGTATTCCTAAGTATAAAACATGAATATTAAACCAGCAAAAATGGAAGACTTAAGGGGGAAGCATTATTAAAAAGGTGGCTATTAGTTTTATTTGTCTCCCTTTGCAAGATAAACACTCTTATTGCCTCCTGAGTCTACCTAACTGCAACTGGAATATTGTTGCCATGGATGCCACTAAGGTATGCAGATTGCTAGTTTCTATATTTTTAATCCGTGTCAATGCTTCTCTGTACGATATGAGTGGAAGCGCTGCTGGAATTCAGAAAAAAATGAGCAGTTAGATGACAGATGAGACTCAGCCGCTTTGCAACCGGACAAAAGCAGAACACAATCACTTTATATCGCTTGCAAACCCTTTTGTAATACTTCAGCTGCTCAATCAGCAACCGATGCTCTTGGAAAGGGAAAGGGAGCTTTGATGGGCAGGTGGGCACTGTGCATGCAAGGTGACCTGCCTTCACCCCACAGCAGCGGCTGCCGGGACGGGGCAGCCCTCTCGTTTCACCACGCTTTGGCACCAGCCCATAAATCTGGGCTAAGGAGCAGCGGGCAAGAGTCGGGATACAAGCCAAAAGGCATATTTAGCAAAATTACCACGGGTTCAGCTCTTGAACTGAAGCTCAGTGCTGGCGAGCGGTTGCGGTCTGCGCTTTAAATTAAGCTATTCCTCCATCACTTTCCTAAGGTCTGCCTGTGCCACTGCCCCCAGCAACTAACTGGCCAACAAACCAGCCGACAATCTTAGCAAAAGTGACATTACTATATATAGTGAGAACGAAAGAGAGAGAAAGGAAGGGATGTTTTCATATCTTGCTTCACCTCCTGCTTCTCATGCTTCTCCCACAAACTGTTTACCTTTTAATATGCTGCACAGACCTCCCAAAACTGAGGTTTTAAAAGGTCCCTAAGAAATCAGATTATGGCCACAATAATCAGACACACCACTCCCTTTCATTCCTCTTCTACAGCTTCCCAGAGAAGAAAACCTATTTGCAACGGCGCACCAAGGGATGCAGGAGGCACGGCTTCACTGTAAAACAATGTTCTTAATCTCAGTTACAAAATCTATTTCTGTTACTACATTCAGGACCAAAGAGAAACCAAATGAAACATTCTTCTTAATCATTTCCCAAGAAAACCGCTAGTCACGCCGGTGGCACCGTACGCTTGATTCTTCCTCCCACGCAGGCTCTTCCGAGCCCATCAGACCCATCAGGAGGGGCGGCGGCAGCGGGTGAGCGGGGCTGGGGACAGCGGCTCGGGCTGCTGCGACCCGCTGGGTTTTCTGTCTATGAGCCAGGAGCCGTAACAGCCACGGCACTCACCTGCTATTTCGCCAGCCTGTTGTGACCATTAATGACACCGTATGCGCAGAGAGCTTTGAAGATATTATTGTGTGAAGAGCAGCCTTCAGGAAATCATTTAATACCTATGTATAATTTCAACACAAAGTACTACTAATGTTATTGTACAAGCATCAGTACTAGAATTTATTAAAAGCCAATGGCACAGATTAATTGCTTTTTCACATTAAAAAATGGTAATATATTTAGATAAAAGCCCAGAACAATAGAATTTTCTATTTATTTGTATCAAGAGCATAAAAGACTCAGCAAATTGCATTTTAACCACTGAAGTAGGTAGTTTTTAAGTCATTTCAGATTAATAACAGAATTCTGTCTTAGCTGTCATTAAAAAGATAAGAAGGAAGTATTTTAGTGGGGCTTTGTTAACCTCTTTTTACTCATTATTTCGGTCCCTGTCTTTGATAAAATAAACAAAAAAAATACAAAAGGAGTGCTGCTGCGGGCTTTGGTTGAAGGCGCATGCTTCCTTTACACAGCTTTCCCTGCTACTGCCCCAAAAGTAAATAAAACAGTCAGAAAATGACTGTTGTAACACAGAGTCTGCCACTAGGTCCTGATGTGACCCACTGACAAAAGGCTATCTGATAACATACATATATACACACTTGGCCTAGCAGTCTATAGTTAATACAATAAAATTTGGCAATAGAATTATATGTTGTAGTCTAGCAAGAAAATGTAAAGACTAAAGCTCTCTGGGAAAAGGATTCTATTTAAGCTGAGTCTCCCCTAGCCTTCATTCGCCCTCTTGCCCCAGCCACGGCGCCCCCCCCAGTAACCACATGGATATCAGCCCTGGCACATCTGCAGCTGCTGCGTGGACCACTCTCAGAGAAATGAACGGGAGGCGCATTGCTCACAGCAACAACAAGAATGAAGAAAATGTATAGTACAATCAGTATCGTAAAAACAAGACTTAGTACTAGTTTCTTTAGCGCCAGGCTGAGCTGCGCAGTTATGCTTCTTGCAGTGCTGCCAATCCTGTTGTTGAGTGTCTGATGCCAAGGGTAGTTCCAGCAACACCAGCTGGTATTCTCATGCCTTTTGGCTTCCTACCATATATATACACATCCCTAAGCAAGGCATAGAAAGGAGTGCCAGGCTTATGACTAAAAGCTGGTCACGGGTACAGCCAGTGGGTCTGTATTACTTGCAAGGACTCGCGACGGCAGTACATTTATTTTCTAGCAGGAGCAGAAAGAGAGCAACTGGTGCTTGTCACTGCCGGACACCTACATCGTCCCATCGGCAGAAGGGTAAGATTTCTCTCAGTCCATCAGCACCGCTGCCTTCTCCCATCAAGAGCTATGTTCTTGCTTTGTTCTCAAGATTTTGCACTAGATGCACTGGGTATTTTCATAATGTATTTTAATTGCTTAAAAAATAAATCAACAAGCATCTCAAAACAGACATGCACAATATTTCACTGCTGACAAAGCAGGACAGCAAAGACCTGTTTTGAATGGCTGAAAGAAAGAGAAATTTTCATCTAGTTTGCAGTGAACTTGCAGAGATATTTTGATGAATAAATTAGCTAAAATAGCATTCCTTGTTTTACCTGCAGCTTTTGAGGACAATTTGCTTGCTCTCACATGGTGTAATCAATTACAAAAATGCAAATCAAAACAAGTAACAAGCTCAGTTTCAAAAAGAAAAAAAAATATCAGGTAACATTTATAAGTCCCACAAAACCGAAATGAACAGTATGTTACCAGTGAGTCTATTTAAAGAAATCTTTTACTAGAAATTCATTTGCTTTGCTTCCATGCTCGGTTCTTTGCACAGGCTGCATTGGCAGACCAATTGCCAACGCACCAAGTCAGAAGTCTGTAGGTAAGCCAAGCTCTCGACAGTTAAGCTCGCAGTTCCCACAGTCTGTATAAATCGCTGTACCAGTTCAGTCCCTCTAATAAAAACGCAAGTGTCTGCTGCAGCAACGGCTACCAGGAGCAATGTTTTGGAAACACCCATGTTGCCGCTGGCTGGTGATGAGGAATGGCACTCAGGAACCCAGCTCTCCCCATGCTCCAGGAAGGGTTGGGAATACTGGCAACCCCGCGTTAGGAGCTGAGGCTGCCCAGGGCTGGGGTCCCATCACCTGCACGTGCATTGCCGGTGGTGGGACGGGACTCCCACGGACGCTCCATGTTTCTTAACGGTGGGGCAGATCAAGTTGTCGTGTTTTAGCGAGAAGCTGCTGAAATGCTTCGCCAGCCGTAGCTCCTCTTCCTAATCAGCTTTTAAAATAGTGAAAGAAGCTAGGGTGAAAATTTCTCTCTCTTATCTCTGTTATGAGATACATAAACCAGCTCCTCAAGGACAACAGTGCTATGAAATGTCAATTTTTCCTCACGTAAAGCCACACACACACTCATCTGGTGTCCTCAGACTGAGCCATTCTCCCTCAAAATCATAGGAGCTCCCTAACTCTGAGATGTATACTTATAACTGTTACGATTTTGTAACATATATTAATATTTCACCAGTAAAGAAATGGTCCTCAGGCATAAAGTTTGATCCCATTTCACGTATTCATGGCAGCTGTGGCTGGAAACTTGCATATATAAATGCTGCAGCATCAACTGCTTTCCCAGTTGCTATCCTTTTATTCCTTCTCAAAAAACCTCTTTCCCACATCCATTATAATCCAAGGCGGTGAGCAGAGACTCCGTATGCAACATCCTTGAGCATCATACCTTTATGATAACTGTTTTACCTTTTCTGTCTCTTCTCCACCTTCTTTCTTTGGTTTACTCCGCTTGGTTTCATTTTGCCTCCCATAGTCCCTTCCCTGACTGTAGCACAGGCCAAGTGCCAGAAGGGGAGGAATGATGGGATCAAAAGCTCAGTCTGGATTTCCGAGGCCACTCTTGCATCTACGGTATGTGTGAGCATCTGAATAATTCATTGCTTAGGATATTTTAACACAGTTTTTGTAGGTCACGGTTTTCAGCGACAGACGTTTAGCATAGACCAACTGTTTTAAATTGCTACATAGAGTGAAATTTAATCCAAATCTGTGAATTATTTGGAAAAGCTAAAAATAAACTTTAAAAAATCCCCAGTGGATGTTACGCATGCTCTAGGAAGCGCAGAGAACGATTTCACACACTACATAATAAAGAAATAGCGAATCATCTGCAAATGCTGAAGACATTTCATACACGTCCAGGGGGACGACGTTGCATGGAATGACTAGAGCTGAAAGATCACGTTTTGATCCACAAATGAGTAAAAAAGAAGCCAGAAGGGAGAACACCACCCGAGCACGACTGCATTACCTCTCTACACTCTTTCAGTGACACGGAGTTGGACTGTATTGACTTTCTTTGCCTCTAGAAAGCTGGGTGGCGAGAGAAATCTTAAAGCTACAGAGAAAATCTGACTCTGCTCAGAAAGACAGGTGCAAAGCTCCGCATCAGGGATGGGCTGTCTCTGTCAAACGCAGCCACAGACCACACAGCATCCTCCCAGTCGCACTGTAAAAGGGTCCAAGCACTCCACTTGTGTACTTCAGGAGAAGCAGATGGAAAAATACCGTGCAGAGTACTATCCCCTGCGAGCGGTAATTGACCTCGCATCACTTGCCGGCTAGCCTCACGCACACACGGAGGAGGTTTGCCTCCATCCCTCGTGGGAGCTGCGCTCCCCTCCTCCCCGCAGCAGCTCAGCTCTTCCCCGCTAACAGGGCAGGACTCTGCTCTAGCAACAGTCCTGCTAAGTTTCCACATGCATTTTATTTAATAGAAACATTTTCTGAAATAATTGAACCAGGCCCTGTAAAATCATATTGACTTTAAAATATATTTAGTTCTAATTCTTCAAATTAGCGATAGTTAGGAGAGACTTGAAACTGGAGCAGCAGTTTGTTTTCCCACCCACAACATCGACAGCTGGAGGAGGAACAGGATAGACCTTGTTTGACTGCTTTGTATAACAAGTATAAAAACTTGGCATAAGATTTCACAGACATTGCGTGTATTAATAAAAATGTATTTTTATACATTTTTAATTTGAGCTGCCAGTCATAAAATACCTGCTGCGACTATGGCTGCTTGTCATTCACATCTTTGAAGAAACCTTCTTTGACGGACACATTTTCACGGTTACCCTGTAAATCACAATGTGTAACTCGGATGACAAGCTGAACACCAAAGCCTGCAGGCAGGCGGGCAGGCAGGCAGGGGCTGTGGGTTAGGCAGGCAGGATAAATGATTGCACCACCTTTCTCAGTGGGATCTGGTGCAAGGGAAGGGTACCACTACCGGACCACCAGCCTAATTCAAAGAAAGCTCAACTCTTCAGTGAGCTTGCACTCGATACAACCGTGATCCATGCCCAGGCACTTTATTAAGACCCTTAATAAGAGCAAAAAATCCAGCATACTCTTTTGATAGCATGGCAATTTAGCCTCCCATGCGGCTGCGTTTTAAATAAAGCTCCTTTTCCAGATGAACCACCTCATTACACAGTGATACTAACCAAGTCCACTTCATCTGCGTACTTTTTATTTTTCTTTCCTGAACTGTAAGAACGTAGCATGTCATGAAGGGCAAACACGTAAGGGATTGGTCTATGAGAGAATCGGGTACTTCTGCCTAAAGCTGCCTCTGCCGACCAAAACTTTGCAACTACTTGTCCTTTGAAGGAACCACGCTTCACTGGACGGTGACAACAGGAGGCCAAAAGAGAACTGAAAGGCACAAAGGGAAGGATCGCACCTATTTCATGCAACACTTGGAGGATGTGGGTGGTACAAGAGGGAAGTATAAACATTTAGAGATCTCACTTCCTTCTGAGCTTTTCACAAGACAAGGAAAAAGTCTGACTCTCAAAGAGTGCACGTCCACGCCTATTCTGTGTGAAATACTTTGGAGAACAGGACCTGGAGAGGTGCCTGGGCTCTGAACATCGGCAGGACCCCGAACAGAGCTGCCTGCACCATGTCCAGCCAGCCAGTTGTGGGCAAAAGCCTCCTCTGCCCTCAGATCAGCACTTCAGGCAAACACCACACTCGCTGCATGGTCTGGGGCCTCAAATACAGGTTCTGAGAGTTACAGGCTTTACCTGAGCTCACGTTTAGTCTCTTGCTTACATGTGCAATAGGGCAAGACATACCAAAAGCAGCAGGTAAGGTGTTTGCATCGGTCATTGCAAATGTACAGTGCTTTGCAGGTCATGCCTCCCATGTCCAAGAGGGCTCAGAAGGGAACTTAACGATGTTTTCGCTAGAGTTTTAACACCAAATTGGGTGGACACCAGACGTTTTAGCTGCTGACAAGCAGCTCTGAGAAGTAACAATGAGCTGCCTTTACTCCCAGTTGCGGGCAGGTTAAGGAGTACGTTGTAACTCCAGCCTACCTGGATTTTAGCTGCTACACTCAGCTGTAAGGTCACTCCTGGCAATCACCCATGTCAGTTAGTCCATCAGTAGCTGCATCAGACACAGCACACAGGAGAAAACATTAAAACAAGCACAAAGTCTTCCAAATCCACCCACCTACCATACATACTGTATCACAGACATTGATTGTATTTTATAGAGCCTTTTTAATTAAGAAATTTAATTTCCAACATAACACAATTTAAGGAGACCACTTTACGGGCACCAGCTGAAGAGAATTACATTAGACTTTCTATAACCAAGAACAACCACTACCTTGATTAGACTAGTGCTGTGTACGTAGACCCCAATTCTGCCCTAAGCAGAGAACATAAGAATTATGGGCTTGAATAATTTGAGACAAAATGGTTTTGAACCGAGGAAAGGTTCACGTGGTTAAGGAACGCAGGGTGGAAATGCTGAGCTGTTCCACCTGCCAACAGTGTTTGAAAAAGTATTTACAAACAGACCAACAATATTCTGCAACAATACAGGTCAGAAAATACAGGTTATTAACAAAGTATTTAGATCTATAGTATATTCTGTGCAGTGCAGAATGAAAAAAAGGAAAACTCTGCATTTGACGACAGCTATATGTATAGGGTTACATAATGAAAATTCAATTCCATATACATGTGCTTTCATACAGAAACAGGCTTCAGAGTACAGTCACCTATTGAGGCATTTGTCAAATTAAATATCAAGACTGTAAATTCTTAAGAATATTGACTTTGAAATCAGATAAACTGACTTAGAAATTAATGTTTCTTTACAATTATAGTGAAGTTATTACATACAACCAATATACATTTATCTAAAATAGAATTTTTTTTCTGATAGATTATATTAAGCAGGTTAAGTGAGATAAACCAAATTCCATCATCTATCACTGCACCATACATAACTGACAGACTTGATCTTCTTAAAAGCATGGGAAAAGTACTGCAGAAAAGGTAAGCAGTTTTATATACTTTCTAAAGACAAAAATCCTGTAATAGTTACTTCTGCAGCTCTTCAGTGTGTATGTCTGCCAACAAATTCTAAAGCACATGAATATATATGACTTAAGTGTATAAGAACAGAGCAGCGTTATTAGCCTTTGTTTCCTGTCAAAATCTTCCTATATTCTCACGACAAATATTTTTGTATATTCAACAACGGCTGCACATAGCTGCGCTCCTTGCAGGTAAATACAACATCAAGTAGTTTACGCACAAGATTGCGATTGCTTATAAAAACATAGGAAAGAGTAACTTGTAAAAGCAGATATAAAAGAAATTATATTTTCTCTGAATCCAATAAAAATGCTTAAATAACTTCTTCCCTGCAGTGTTAGGAAAAAAAAAAAACACCCCACAGTGCTGTACAAATATCAGAGAGCCCAAGTACTTGACTATATGGACTAAAAATTGCTGATTTTTATCAGGTATAATTGAAACAGCAAGAGCAGTGGGGAAAAAAAGTTACTGGACTTCATTAACATCTTTAATGGCAAATTAGTTTTGTCTCCTTTTACCTGCACGCCATTAGCACAGCTACAAGCATGGACAAAAATACCACCAAGAAAAATCAGAAAATATCTTACGGGTTTGAAACATTGTCTGTTTTTCCGGAAGATAAATAGTCATAATTTGTACATAAGCATACGTCCCCTTTCCTCTTTTCTTACACATAACACCCACTAAGTCTAAGTCTTCTTCTATAGATCTGAAACAGAGAGAACAGCAAACTAGTCTATTTTAAGACGCGAACTGTCATTTTCTGCAGTGTTATTGAAGACATCAAACTCCATCAGTAGGCTTGAGATGCACCTTCAAGGAAGCATTAGCAAACATCATTGAGCCACCACACCAGCCCCATTGGCTACCATCAAAACACAAGAGCAGCCACCACACCATTCGGGGTTGCCACAGTGTAGATAATCCAGAAAGAATATCCTGTTGGTCCCTGCAGAAGGAAATCAGAATGCTAATTAATACAACAAAATTCATTAAAATAAATTCACTCCAAGGCTTTACCCGTGGCAGAATCCTTCCTTTAGTCTCTAGAAGCAGGACTATTTTAACAGGTAAAGCCATGAGTAAGCAAACTACTCTATAGTGTTGTAGCTTCCTATAAGCATACGTGATGGCGAGGTGCTCTTCTGATATATGTATATACGCACAACAGAGGGCAAACTCAGATGCTTTCTGATGGCTGGGCATTCATAACGTTTCCCATGTGAATTTTTTGTTCTGCGATAAGAGCTGAGTTCAAGCAAGAGCTTTCCCTTCGAGCTGGGGAAAAATACTGCCTTTTCTGCCAACCACCTCTCTTTGCAAGCTCTACCCTCCCAGTTTCACCGAAGCTGCCCAGCAGGCTCCAAAGGTCTTTTCTGGGGTGGTGATGGGGAACAGAAGAGAGGAGAAGAAATAGACAGCACATGCCCTTGTCTCACAAGCCCCATTTTATCAGAAATGAAGCTAAAGCAACCATCATTGGAAGGCTTTGCAGGATTAAGAGTTCAGAAATCAGTTCGGTTGCTCCAGCTGACAGGGAATTGCTGGCTGCAGCCACCAAAGTGTGATCGCAGCCCACGGCGCAGCCGAGCAGAAGAGTACAAACAAAGGACCGAACGGGCACGGAGACACTTTGGAAAGCAGACATTTTGGATTATTGTTTTAAAGCACCCCATAGCAGCAGTGGAAGAGGAACTTTTTATCCAAACAGAGAAACATTCTCAGATTTCTACACCGTGCCCTAAATTTCAGCTCCTGATTGGCAGAGGCTTATGTTTCCACTGGAGCTACTATGTGGCATAGCAAACAAATTTAAAATCAAATTTGACCAAAAAAGCACAAAAGAATAGAATCTTGCATGAAAACCTGATCAGTACATTGACAAGAACAAACATTAATTAAACTCTCCTTCCACCATCTTCCAGGCAGCTGTAGGACCCCTATTGAAACAGACAATTTGCAATCATTTCAGCTTTCCAATTTAGAGACTACATCGCCAAAAGCCGTTAGCGGCAATCTTTATATAAGATGGTCAGGATCTAATCTTCCATGCGATCGTATGCCGTGACTTCAGATGAATTTTAGATATTTATTTATAATATATTATCTCTGTGGTCCTGCAGCGTACTTGCACTCTCCGCTCCCTCCCAGTCTGCAGCAGAAACAATAGCTCTGATACGCAATCAGCGCTGCTCGCGCCCATCAGGGCCCCGACGGTGCTGTACAAAGATGACAATAATTCAGAAGTAATCTTCACATAAGACACATTGAAGCCACAAACTCTTCACTGTGGGATTCAGGGAGAAGTTCTGGTCGGGAAAACTTTTTGCATTTAAAGAAAGTGTACCAGTGCAAAAGTAGGAGTCCTAAAACCAGAACACAATTAAGAACAACAACAACGAAAAGCCTGTCTCTGACTCTGCAAGCGCCTGAGCCCACGCATCACTATCAGATCACTGCTACGGCTGCTGGCAGCTTCGCTCTGGTCAAAAGCAGCTATTTTAATGCTCTGAAGTACAAGGGAAAAAAAAAAAAAAACAAACACCATTGCTGGCCCAGACCGGGCGGCCCCCGGAGACACCCTCCTTGCTCAAAAACAGGTTCAAGGGCATTCAGGAACACAACTGATGGTATGATTGCTTTCTGAAAATTTGTATGAACTCTCTGAAATTGAGATTGCTTAAGAAGCGAGAGGGAAACAATGAAAATGGACAGCATCGCTGCAGAGCTTAGGCCCAGCTCAATAGAGTAGACACCGCCAGAATCATAATACAACATATTTAATTTACATTTTGCACAAAATCCTATTTTTTTATTTGTACTCAACACCTTTAAATATACTTACAAATACTGAAAAATTCTCTAAGAACTCTTCCATCATCATGGTTAACTCCATAAGAAAATGCTTAATTACGTTTCTTACTGATGACAACGGTATTTGATTTCTCAGGTTTGCCCCTTGCAGAGTCAGCCGGTCTTCAGGAAATCCCTCCCCGCAAGTCACCCTCAAACACTTCTCCAACCCCAGATTTTGGACGGGGTGACAGCCCCGTGGGTTTGTGCTCCCCATCAAAACGCACAGCCGGTAGAAAGTGCTGGTTGTGGGACGGGCTGTTCTGCTCTCCATGCTGCCTGGGCTGTGGGCCAACCCAGCGGGAAGCGGTGTACCAGCAGGAAAATGTGAAAATGTGACTAAAATTTTTAATTTTTAATTGTTGACATCATTGAAAAAGTTGCCTCCAACAGACCTTTCCATCGTTCATTAGGAAGAACGGTAAAGCTGCTGAATGGTGCCAAAAGCAAGCAGGTGTACAGATAACATTTGGTACTGTCAAACTGATTCCATTTTCCATTACACACCACGCAGAATGCAAGAACACTTCAACACGATGGAAAAATAAGCAAAACCACTTTACAAAAATGCAGGCTGAAATTTTCTCTTTATGGAAAGGCCTCCATAGCAAGGGGCAGGGGTAGCAAACATTTAAGTCAAAGTCAAATGTAACACTGAAAAAAGTTAGTAATTTTAAAAGCCATTTTAAGCTGAATAAAAACATGGCAGAATGATGAACTGGGAGGTGCTGGTTTGTTTCAAATGGATTACTGAAAAAGACATTTGCAATTTCCCCATTATTTCATTCTGCAGGCATATGTTAGCGTAATTAAAAAGCTTTTTTGAGGGACTATGGAGAACATCACTGTGGAGACGGCGTTCCTAACACCTCAGGGACAGGGCTCTTCCTGATGTCCTTCCCAGGCATGGGACATGGTCAGAGAAGGAATCTGCTTTCCCCGTGCCTATACCTCTGCCCATGTTCAGCTTATTTCTCATGTTCAACACCAGATTAACATATTTATTTTGATGACTTTGTTCCTCCCATACTATTGTTTGCAGGATTAAAGAGCAGATTAGAAAACGCCCACCATTAAATAGGATGGCTTCTTTTAAACATTTAATCATCTGTAGTCTCGGTGACTTTTTTTCCCCAAAGGCAAGCCTGGACCTTTCCTCACGATGGACTCAGAACAGGACTCACTGCAAAGTAACACCAGAAGATTCAGCTAAAGCAATCCAAGCAGACCCTCCTGCCAGGTGATATTCCATTTTTGAAACACCGATGGTCCGACTTTACATCTTCAATGGATTCACTGAACTTCTGTAAAAGTCTCTGCAACCACCAATGACGTTCGCATTGACTGTCACGGTAAAACCCCATTCTAGGAAGTGAATAAAACTAACAATAAGATTAAGCTCATTTTTATGCAACAGTATTATGGACGGTAAAGCCTACTTTCCATCACCCATTAGACCAAAATTTAACTATTCGTAATACCTTTGATTCTCTTATACCGATAATACTCTTTCCGTGCTTAGCCATGGAAGTTCAAATCGGGACCATCAAAAACAAGGAAGTATATTTTCACCAGAAGCCTGGTGAACAACACTCTTTGGTGTGGCGAAGCTCCACTTACCCTGATTTTCAATCTTAAATTCACAGAAAACCATTACCTGCAGAGACAACTTCCTGGATCACAACAGACTGATTCCTTTCTCGATGCATTAAGAAGTTTCCCTGAGAAATGAACTCCAGAGGTGAAATACGGTACATAAGGCTCAGTACATTTGAAAAAAAAAACAACACCTGCATTCAGGAAGATTATCAAAGAATTAATTTGCCTTCTTGAAGGACAGGCCGCACTCCGGTACAGAGCGAGCTGCATTTCCACAACTATTTCCAGATATACCCTTTTAGGGTTTTTTTCTGACTTTTCCATCACACTTGACATTAACTTGAAAGGTTGTCATTGTTTTTCTCTCAACTAAGAAACCCCTCCTGCTGATAGGTGCCCTGAAGTGAAAGAAACCACCTTCAGAAACGGGGAGAATGTCCAGGCATTATAAGATTTCTCTTCCTCCTGCTAACGTTGTTTGTGAATTAAATGTAGCTCTATTGCCCTTTAAGCTTTATCCCCATGCTTTTATCTTTAGCTTCATTAGTCTCTTTAGAACGCATTCCAGACAGGCTTCAAAGCTTTCCCATGTAGAAAATAAAATTTGCAGATAACCTAGACTGCTATTTTATTCTGATTTTTTCTTACACATTGCTCCCCCCCCCGCTTTTATTTCCTATATCTAAAGACTTCAAAGCTTCATAACTGTTTGTTACGAGGGCTGGATGCTATTAAGCAGATGTCATTACTCCCTCTGTTTTTTAACATTTCTCTTGAGAGATTTTTTTTTTCCAACTTTAATCCTCTCTTACGACTTCAGGATTTGTTTTTCAACCAATAGTCCAGAGTACATTTTTATTTCTAGCACTTGCTAGTAATGAAATACGGATTATTTGTCTTAAATCCATGAATTCATCAGCTATACAGCAGTAGGATCAAGCAACAAGCATTACTGATCTATGTTTCCTTGCATGATTTTTATGAAACAAACAAGCATATGAACACAATAAAGTGGGATACGCAATTATTTAGCATAAAATCCCTTATTAGCTTTATCAAAATCAGTAACAAGTCACTTGCATCAAATTTTAACAAGGATTCCACTAAAAAGCAAATCAGGTGGAAAAAGTCCAACATTTAGCACAGAAGACCTGCAGACACCCAAATTATCCATCTCGGAGTGAGAATTCCCCTGGGCATAACACACACTCACAGAGTTGCAGGCTGCCCAAGGTGCATATCAATTTTTTTTTTGATCGTCACGTACTTTTGCTTTGCATTTTGCCTTACCTTTGCTACAACTGCCTCGCATCCGTCATTCAGCACTGGGTTTGGATGCGTTGCTTCTCATGGCGCCTGACACCTAAACTCTTACCTTCCTGAGCTGACAGAGGAGTAGGGATTCAACTGGTTTCCCCAGAACCCAAGTTTTCCAGGCTCCTAAATTCCCCAAAAGGATCTCAGGAAATGGACACCTCCAGGACCAAGATGCTCAAAGGGCGTTTCAGACCCCCCAAAGACAACACCTCATTTCCAGAGGCATTCCCGTTCTGTTTCTTCTGACAACAGCCGCACAAAGCGCTCCCTAGAAGTAACACTCTATTCATTGTCAGCTTCAGACTTTTTTGGGAAAAAAAGTTAAGCCATACTCATTACTTTTCCCTACACTGGACTGATGTGAATTCAGCCTGCTCTTGGGCTGATGTTTTCCATGATGGCAGTACAAGTGGAAGCAGAACACAATCATGATAACACGCCATGATAATGTAGCACCCAGCATATAATACAATCCCACAGTTCATAAAGCAAAATACACTACTGGAAAATTTCCGTACATTTTTCACAGACTAAAGAGTGAAAATTAAGGAACATTATTCAAAGGAGGAAATAAGCTGCAAAGAATATGTATGGAACAGGGGAAAAGCTCCCTACAGCTCTTGACAAAAGAGACTAAGGTTATGTGCTGAATATATCTAACCAGAATGTGTCTGATATCCCTGGGACTCCTTGCAAGGAAAAAAACCCACCAAAACCACCCTTACCACAACATCAAAACATAATTTTTAAAAAACAAAATCAATTTAATTCTTGAATAACTTATGAAGCTCTAATGGAAAAAAAAATCCTTCTGCAGAACTTAAAGCACATCTGTTGTGAAATAATCAGACACTCCAGCAAACCAAAAACATAACTCGCTTCACGGAGAATATGATTTCACCCTTTTTTTTTTTAATGTCCAGCGAGATTTCTTTAACTCAACGTGTTAGAAGGCAATAGCTCTAATCTATCCAGAAACTAAGACCGTAGTTGCTAAGGCAACACTACCTTTTAGACCCGCTTGCTCTTTCCTTCATATGCCCGCATTTGAAAATATTTTACCCATGCATATGAAGCAGGACAGAATTCTAAAGGGCACTCCAAAATTAAAAAAGTCTTACAAATGTTTCCTTAACAAGCTGCTCCTGTTGTATTAATTGAATCCTAAGACAGACAAGCTGGAAGCTTCACTAATAGTTCCTTTTAGATTCACAGTCTTAAAGCGTATTCTGCGTACAAGCCCTCACCCTGCTGGCCAGACCACAGACTGTCTTGGAAACCCCTGTGCTTCCAAAACATAACCCTCTCTACATGAAGTGACAGGTGTCTAGGAAACATTTGAGAGTAATTCTGTATTTAGTTTATACATAGAAAGTCTAAGTACATTTCTAAGAACAAAAATAGAAGACCGCTCTGTATTTAAATGTACTCTAACTAGCAGGGCTATCATTCCATTGTAAAAGAAAGTTAAGCACTGCTTTTCCTTCCAGCTTCCCACAAATTCTGTATTTCAAAATACAGATGTACTGGCAGGGGACTTTCCTACGGGACCAGAAAGGAAGGAAGAGTGAAAAATATGTGCTCTATCGAAACATACAAAAAAACAATGCAAAAAGTTAAAAACTTCAGGAGGGGAAAAAAAAAAAAACCAATTACTTGATTTAGACTTATTTTAGGCAGCAATATTTAACAAGAAAAAGAGACCAAACTGCAAACTTGGACCTCGGGATAGCAAAAGCAGCTTTAACCACCTGTTGAAGCTACGCTCACTGTATGAAGTCAAAAGCAGCCAGATCCAAACCTCCTGAGCACAAATGCAAAATCAATCACATGGCTCCTCCGTACAGCTGGGGTTTTGAAATCGTTCCAGGCTGGGGGTTCCTGGGGCAAATCGGGGTTCTCGCACCACGCAAGTTCAAGCCCGCACCTGCCAGGCAGGGAAGGGAAAGTGCCAGAGGAAGCAAAACCACGCAAAATGAGGGCAAAGCGCTCACACAAGAGGGCAAGGACGCTTTCGGGTGCCCTTGTTTGGAAAGATGTGCCCAAGAAATGAGGAACTGTACCTACAGCTGGTTATAAATCCATCATAAATCATAAGGCTAAAGAGAGTCACCCAGGGAAGGCTGGGAAGAGCCAGGAAAAGACGAGGCATCTGCTTTCAGATTTTGACGAGACCCCTTATTTTTTTGTACGAGGTGAGCAGATCTTGTCTGGATAGGAAGAAGTTTCAGATTAAACGGGGTGCTTCAGCAGCACCATGAATTCCAGACAGCAAATATGAAATTTAAAAATTTAATCTGATGAAGTAAAAGCCTCTTAATGTTTATGTATTTAGAGACTGTTAATTTGGACTCTGCCAGGGGTGCAAGGACTATGGTTTATAGTTTTAACTCTAATTTCAAGATATGTTTGAATTTTGTAAAATAGTGATTGAGGAGCTATTTCACACAGATCAGTATCTCCATCCTGAGGTGGCAGAACTGGTGCAGTGTGGGACTGGAAACAGTAAAAGCACCGCCCGTGCAATTTTAGTGCTGTTACAACTTTCAGCTAAATTCTACCCTGTTCGTAACCAACTTTCAACACTTTAGAAGCAACGTCTACAAACAGGGTAAAACTGGCTTTCTTTGCCAGCACTGAGGAGTAATACCTGATTCAAGAGAAAACATTAACACACACGCATCAGAGACACCAAACAAATTCTCATCAGAATACCTTTATTTCATACACTGAACAATGTAAAATCACAACATATAACGCATTCCTTCAACACATGTACACATGCACAAACACACACAGAGCTGAATTAAAATTATACAAGCTGATTGCATTTTTAATCTCTTATCCGCAACCTAAGAACTGCAGTGGATATTCACAAAGGAATTTTTCCTTGATCCCACAATCTAAGTAAGATTAGACGTAAAAGGCAAAGGGTACTCAGTTGCTTCCATCATCAGCGCACCATAAGACACCTAAAATACATCCACGTAGCTGCTCACCCTGCCCTCACTCTCAGCAACCTGGACTTTTGCTGTCCCCGAACCGGGAACTGGCCACAGGAGGCTGGCTCCAGCTGGGTGCTGCTGCACCCTGCCTCTGATTAGCTTTGGAGTGGTGCTAAGGAGCCAGCACAGCTCCCCACCTGGGGCGGGTCAAAGCTCGCTGGCTCAGCACCTCAGCTCAACAAGCTGACATCTGACCGCAGAAAAGCAGTGCAAATGTCCGTACCCTCAAAGTGCAATATTAATGGTGTCTGATAATAATGGAGGTGGGTGGATATCAGGTAATACTATACAGGCGCAAAAATAAAATCCGCATCCCTGAGTATCTAGTATCTTCAAACAGGAAGACAATGCAACATAAGATATGAAGTGCAATGCTAGTAAAAGAAAAACACGTTACAAGTTTTGCAGCTATAGGAAGTACACCCCAGTTACAACAGTAGCGACAGAAAGGTAAACGCGACATCACTCCGACAAATAAACTAATGCTAAGGGAGCAGGTCTGTGTGCTTTTTTCTTTAGTTCCTACAGAAGCTATTTCCAGAAGTTTTTTTTTTACTGCAGTTGTTAAATTTTAAACCCTCGTTTTAGCAGTACATTATATCAGTGAAAATTGTTTAAGTAAGCAAACAAGTCTTTGTGCACGACAGTGTCAAGAAAATAGCATCAGTTTTTCAATTCTAAACAAATCCTTACTCCCCGAGTTTATCACAATTTTTAAAATTAATTTGTAATCTGCATGTGTCACATTACAAGTCAACCTGAGAAGCTGCTCTCTTTGCAGAAGGAACGCACGCACTAGCCACTTCTTCAGTGCCGCACCTCACCTCTGTACAAGTTCTGTACCGGCTTTTCATTCATTCAGATCGTTTAAGATCACAAGCAGATCAACCAAAGCCATGCCAACACTGAGCACAGCAGAGATTACTCCCTGGATCTCTTAAGCCGTGCTCCTCTGAATTTTAAGCCAGCATTTGCCTGTTCTGCAGCACCATGACGCTGTTAACTCAAGCTCAGCTTACACTGCACTCAGAGTCCTTCCTATGCTACTGCTGCACCAGCTGTTCCACAGCTGGACCTCGGCAAACAACCTACAACACAGCTAAATTTGGTGTTGCAATTAAACAGCCCAAAACAAAATCATCAATTATTTAGAATTTTTCCTCCTCTACCACTCCTCCAGCCATCCTCCCACTTTATTGAAGTATCTGTCCCACTGAGTGAATTCACAGGCAGTAATTTTGGTATTAATGTCATATGAAATCATTTATTACATATGCACTTTCACCTGTACATTCATATTAGAGTCCTTTGTTTCCTCTAAAAACAGAGGATTTTTTCTAAGTGTAATGAGCGCACATTTTAAATAACACACATTCCAGCAATAATCACAGCACCTAAATCCATGATACCATAATTATAATTAATGGCCATATGTATTAACTGCTGAGCTCTAACAATTATTTAGTGACTCCCTAGCTTACACACACGCACATGCTGCAGTTACTTACTGCCGCCATAACACAGATCATCGCTACTTCCTGCACGCCTCTGCAAAAAGAAGGAAAAATAACAACTCTAAAAACCATTCTAAAGGCTTCCAGCTATCCTGGCAGCCCATGTGAACAACTCTACACCGTGCCTGATCAACACGGCTGATTTCTTTTGAGATCCCTTCTCAGTGGTTTGCTCATGAAGACGTCTGGTGAATATATCGGATTGGTGTAATCGGCAAAAGAAGGAATGTGCCCCTGCGGTGACTAGCAATGAGAACACAGAACAGCTGTAACACAGCTGGGTCTGTCCAAACAAACTGCTCAGCTTTGCTAAATGTTTTTAAACAAGAGATTAGGTAAATTCCCCACGTTTTAAAATAACCTGTGTGTTTCACACAAAATACATTTAAGTTTTGATATATAGGCATTTCTCCTTATTAAGGGATAACGAATTGACTTGACAGGTACATTTGGTAAGGAGAAAAACCAGCGGCAGAACTAGAAATGGCTCCTATCAACCAATTCCAAGTTCCACCACAAGCACATCGCTACAGCAGGGTGATCCTGTTGTAGGGTCACAGAGAACGTCACTCTGCATCTTTGTAGGATCACATCTTACACAAACCCTATCAACCACCACATGGAACTTAAGACTACGATTAAACAGACCTGTTAGGTGACAGGAGTAGGACACCTGCACAAAGTGCTTCCCCATTTAGAAGCTAGCGCGCTTATTTGGAGTACCAAAACAACCCCAGCCCAGAACAACCTCAACACACTACTACATCTAAAGGGCTGCATTCGCAACTGATGTTAAAAACCTACAAAAATGTGTATTGTGCTCACCTCTACTTGCAAGTTAGATACTGAGACATAAAACATTGAGTTGACACTACGTGTGTGTATATATAAAAATAAATAAAAAGACAGGGTTTACACATATCTTACCATTTTTATCCTGATATAATAAATTAACTCCTTCCTCCACACCAAACCCTTTTCAGTAGGTGTATATGTGCTTATAAAAAGCTAGCTACACACCGTATGCAAAAAAACCCCACAGTTTGACATGGTTTTTTACCATTTTATTAAAACCCAAGTGTTACACGTTACACTTAATTTCAGTCAAAGTTACACTGAGCTTTAACAGAGTCCATTTTCTGGTCTCCATTTCCAGCTTCCCCCCACACCTCTTCTCTCACCGTTTCCAGCCCTGAGTCTGTGACTCAGACTCAACTTGACCGCAAACTGTGAAGGGGGCAGAGGGACCAGGGCTGAAGTAGTAAAGCACGTTCTGATCTGAGGTAGGGCACAGGGTAGGAGACACAAAGAAACAGAAGGAAATTGATGTTTCAGACAGTCTGGTGGTTCAAGTCAAGCTCCACCAAACCCAGTTTATGTTATCTAAATAAAAGGCAAGCGGTATAGGGTTTTTAATTAAGATTACTTTGAATCCCTATCAATGTCCGTCATGTTAACGCTCTTTTCAAAACTCTCACATTCATAAAACATAGATTTAATAAAAACGCTGCACAGAACCCAGGAAAACATCAACACATTCGCAATGTCACACCTCGCCCAGGTGAGCCTCTCCAATTCTCATTTGAGGCGGCAGCACGGGGTTCCTAAAAAGGATAAAACCTCTCAGGTTTTTCCCCACAAGTCTCCTTGGAAAAGGTCAAAGGCTTCAGCGCTTGGAGAAGCCCGAACTTAAAGATTTCCAGTGACTATCCTCCTCAGCATCAGTGCCTGGGGGGGGCCACCACCTCCTCCCGCCCTGAGGGGACCACCGTCTCCTCCCGCCCTGCAGCAGAGCCTCGTCCCGCCCTGGGGAAGCTCCTCCCGCCCCGGGGAGCCTCATCCCGCCCTGAGGAAGCTCGTCCCGCCATGGCGGCCGCCGAGCGCATCCCGCTTCCCTCAGCCGGCACCTACCACCGCGCGCCCAGGGCGGGGGGCCGCCTCCAGCGGCACGTACCAACCCGCACGGAGGGGGAGGGCGGACGCTGAGGCCGAGCCTCCAGGCCGGCGCGTGCCACCTGCCGCCCGGCGGAGGGGAGCGCGGCTCCACCTCCCCGTCCGCTTGAATGGGCGCCGAAGGACGCGCTGGGCGCTTCCCCCCCGCCCCTTCCTTCCTGCAGGCGCTGTCGGCGCCGCCCGGCCCCCGTCGCCCCGCCCCCGCCCCACGTGACCCCTTCCCAGCGTCCCCTTCGCGCGCCCCCGCCGCAGCCGCTTCCCTCCGCGCCCGTCCCCGCCGCAGCGGCCCGCTCCCGCCGGGAAGCGCCTCCGCCCGCCGCGACCCCGCTCCGGCCCGACGAGCCGCGCCCTTCCTCCGCGGCTCCCCCGCCTTCCTCGGCGCGGGGCCTCGCTCCGCCCGCCCGCTCCGCGCCGCGCCGCGCCGCCGCTGCCGGGAGAGGCGGAGAAGAGCCCCCGGCGGCCGGGCCGGCGGCCGGGATGTCGGGTGGGGACTCGGCGGCGGCGGCCGCCACCGCCTCCCCGCAGCCGCTCCCCTTCTCCCTGCCGAAGCCCCCTCCCCTCATGCAGCTGACGCCGGGGGACGCCGTCCGCCCCGTCGCCTCCGCCGCGGACCAATCGCCGAAGAGCACCCGGTTGGCGGGCCGTCCGGATTGGCCGGCCGGCAAGCCAGTAAGCCTGCTGGCCCCGTTGCTCCCGCCCCGCGGGGAGCCCGAGCCTCTCATGCCCTTTGGCCCCTCGTCGCGGCAGCCACTCAGAGGGCGGCTTCTTGGCAGGTGCAGCGGGGGCAGCCTGCTGAGCCCCTCGATGCGGCCCGGCGGCGTCGACCGCGGGTCCCTCATGGTGAGTGATGGGGGCGGACGGGCGGCGGGCGGGCCTCCCGGGCCGCGGCCCCGCTGCGGTGAGGGCGGGGAAGGGCCGGGAGGGCGCCGGGTCCGGGCGCGCTTCCGCCTCCGGGGGCGGCGCGTCCCGCCCAGCCCGGCGGGGGGAGCGGGGCTTCGGCCGTTCCCGCCGTGAGAGCCCCCCGCCACGGCGGCCGGCGGGGAGCCTGTCGTGGTTTGGCCCCAGTCAGCGACTCGGCCCCGCACAGCGCTCGCTCATTCCGCACCCCGGTGGGACGGGGGAGAGAATCGGAAGGGTAAAAGTGAGAAAACTCGTGAGTTGCGATAAAAACACTTTAACAGGTAAAGCAAAAGGTGCACGCAAACAAAGCAAACCAAGGAATTCATTCAGCCCTTCCCACGGGCAGGCAGGTGCTCAGCCATCCCCAGGAAAGCAGGGCTCCATCACGCCTAACGGTGACTGGGGAAGGCAAACGCCATCGCTCTGAACGCGTCCCCCCCCTTCCTCTTTCTTTCCCCAGTTCACGTACTGAGCACGATGCCATATGGTGTGGGACATCTCTTGGGTCAGCTGTCCCAGCTGTGCCCCCTCCCAGCTCCTTGTGCACCCGGCAGAGCATGGGAAACTGAAAAGTCCTTGACTAGTGTAAGCACTGCTTAGCAACAACTAAAACATCTCTGCATTATCAACACTGTTTTCAGCACAAATCCAAAACATAGCCCCGTATCAGCTACTACAAAGAACGTTATCCCAGCTGAAACCAGGACAGAGGGGCTGGTAGGTGACAACCGGTGGCTGGTTGTCAGGTCCCTCCAAAAGTAAAAGGAAATGCGGTGATACTCAGAGGGGCGTCGGAGGAGGTTTTGGGGAAACTGTCCTTCTGCCTTGAGTTATTTGGACAGTGTCTGAGACTCTGCAAACAGGCAAGCTGTTGCTGCCTGTCTTGTGGGGCTCAAGGATGTGGCGGGGGGTCAGGTGTTGTATTTGGACGTTTCAGACCTTTCTAGTTGCTTGTGATTTCTTGGTCTCTTCTCCCAAGTCACTAGTGATAGGATGATAGGAAATGGCCTCAAGCTGTGCCAGAGGAGGTTTAGATTCGATATTAGGAATAATTTCTTTACTGGAAGAGTGGTCAGGCACTGGAAGAGGCTGCCCAGGGAAGTGGTGGAGTCACCATCCCTGGAGGTGTTCACACAACGTGTAGCCGTGGCACTTGGGGACATGGTTTAGGAGGCCTGGGGGTGTTGGGTTGGCGGTTGGACTTGATGATTTTAGAGGTCTTTTCCAACCGTAATGATTCCATGATTTCTTGGTATGAACTGCCCACTCCCAGCTTCAGAGAGTGTTAGTATTTCTGTCTTCTGGTACCGAAAAATCATAGAAAAATTGGTTTTGAAAACATCAAAAAGAAGCGTTACTTACTTTCTGCTAAGGACCTTTCTAAAATAATGTTTTGCTTGAGAATAGTTTTCATATTTATAAACTAGAGCACTTATACACGCAGAGGAATATGTTACACATGTAAGTTATATGTTCTTCAAAGAAAAATGCTTTCCAGTGTTTATTGTAATGTACTCTTAGAGCTGTTGCTTCTGACTAGAGTAGAAAACTCTTAATATGTTTCGATAATTAAAAAAAAAATAAGAAAAAATGTTGGTATCCATTTTTTGCACTAGCAGTGTGACTGTACCAAGTATTAGAACAGCAAGAGGATTCAGGTTTTTAGGAAAATACGGAGACAGGGATGGTAGTCAGTGTAGAAGCTATTTCAGACTTGGACATCAGGAGCAGATGATATTTTGTTTCTCTGGCTTTCATGCCACAGGGTTACTTGTGTTAATCGTAATTGTATGGAAGAGCATGCAGAAATAGTTGCATCTCTAAATTTAGTAGGTTTTTCGGTGACAAACCATAAGATGAACAATTATGAAGGGTTTTTTTCCATTTGGATGTTGGTTTTGAAATTTTAAATGATTTGTTAATTCTGATTAACTCTGGCTCGAGAGGACCTGGAAGAGTGAGTGGTCTTACTTGCTGTTTTGCAGTATCAATCTAAAATTGCCCAAATCATTTTCCGTTCAGTGTTGAGCACCATCTCTTTCTTATTAATGCTTCTGTGGATTTTTGGGTTGCTGGCTTCATGCTGATTTTTCTCATTGGTTGCTGTCTTTCAGATGGGCCATCCAGGCATGCCACATTACCCTCCCATGGGCATGCACCCTATGGGTCAGAGACCACCAAATATGCCGCCAGTTCCACATGGTATGATGCCTCAGATGATGCCCCCCATGGGAGGACCGCCAATGGGGCAGGTAAGGCAGTTTTACAAGATTTTTTTTTTTTTTTAATTTCTTCCTTCCCATAATGATGTCAGGTAATCCCTGAGGTAGGTAAGTCTCACGCAGTAGCTTGTACATGGTAAGGTTAATAATTCGGGGTATTTTATGCCACAGTTCTTACCCATGCAGAAACTCTTCTCATTTGTAACAGGTAATTGATGCACCTCATGTGTAACTTTAATTGTAAATAGGCGTAGGTGTGAATCCATAATTTGTTTTTATTAACGCTTTTTGGTAGTTTTCTTTAGCTTTTGAAGAAGTAAGGTTGTCTTACTAATACATACTAGGAACATGAAGTAGTGGCTCTTTTCAGAGGTAGTAATGGTAAGAGGACTTCATTGTCTTTAGTTCTTGGCTAACTCTTACATTTATACAGATGAAAATTATAGAGGGATGCAAGGGAAGAAATAATTATGTTTGGAATTTTTGCAGAATTCCATCTTGAATCCTAGGGACCAGTTTATGATTCTGTGTATATACAGTCGTTGCTAGTGTCGTGTGATTGAAAAATAAACTTGGCCATTCAGGTTGACAGGTGTGAGCCTGGGTTGACAGGTAGAGTAGCCAGAATCATATCCATGCTTTTTGCAGATATAAAGCTTTTACTTTCAGTAATCAGAGATCCTTTCCTGTGTGGTTTCTGATTAAATTCTGAACTTCTACAAGAAGAAATTCTCTTCTGGATGTAATAAATGTTCTAGTGATACTGCTTGTGATGATGGTTTGCACAAGGGGAAACTGTCATCAACTAGACCAGAGGGGTAGAGCAGACAGAGGATGGCACAAAAGATTATTAACCCTTTGAGAAGAGCCCGCCAGGCCATGCTGGCAGCTCAGTGTCTTCCTTTGCAGTACCTTAGATAGGGTGTGTGTCTTTTTTTTGTTAGTTGGTGTATAAAGGCTTGGTAGGAATCTCTTCAGCATGGTTTTGCAGCCTAGTAGAGCTTCTGGTGTAAAAATACTGCAGTTCTAAAAGATGAGAGGGATTTGAGCATTAGCATGATAGCTAATAGTGTGAGCTTTCGTGTGTGTTCATTAGAAACTTAAATAGCAATTATGTTTTATTCCTCTACTTGAGAGTTTTTTGTAGCTTCTGTTCCACTATTCTCACTCTCATATATTGAATATTTCAGTCTTTAATATTTTAGTGAGCAATATGGAGAACTCGGGACTTTTTGGTAGATGTAGAGCAAAAAGCTAAGTATAAATGGCCTGGCAGAGAGGAGGTGAGAGGCTCAGTTACCCTACAGTCTTAATGCTGGGACAGGATGGTGATACTCTCACCAGAACTATTGTGCTGGAAGTATCAGCTCATGTTGGCTCGTCTCCTTGGATGATAAGCTCTTTCTTCCAGCAGATATCAGAGGTTTGTTTGTGAGGCTTTGCAGGGTGGGATGTTCTGTAGCCTGTTTTCACCTTTCTGAGGTGAACCCCTTAGGACAGATACTTTGCATAAGGAATAGCAACAGCCTCCTGTCAGCATCATTCAGAGGAGGGTCTGTTGGAAAAGAATTCTCTCGCCTTCCCAATTTTTTTTCCTTTGCTGACTTTGGGTTAGAGTTACGCAGAAACCGAGCAGTGCGCGGGGTTTCTTCAGGACCTGAGTTAGGGCTTTTAAGAAGTTTCACACACTCAGAGCCCCCTTAGTTGCAAAGTAGCAGTGGGGCAAGAGTGCTTTCTTCTCCTGCTTCTACAGGATGGCGAGGAATAGGAGGGGCCGCCTTCCAGTATGTCCTTCCTCCCTCACCCTCCCAAGAAAACCTTGTGGATTGAGGGTGGAGCAGTAGCCCTACCACATATCCCTCTCTCCGCACAAGATGCAAGATGAGGAGAGTGGTAACGTGATGCTCCCTGAAGATACAGGGGGATGGGGTCACTTGGCCAGCCTGCCAAGGACACTAAAGGTAAAGGGGCAAAACTGAAAGGTTGAAGGGGGTTGACTTCTCGAAACCTGTTTGGGATGAGTGGCCAAAAGTTCATGTTCATAATGACCTAAATTATATATTTTGTTCATTTTGCCACTTTTTTATGGCTTGTTAGTTCTTAAAAGCCAGGATCAGCAAAAATAGTGGGAAACGTGCAAGGTATTAAACACTTTTTTTGGACATCTTTTCAGTGCATCACTTCAGCGATGCATGACTTCTGCGTAACTATCCCTTTGAGAGTATAAGCATAAATATTTGAGCAAAAACTAGCTTATCTGAGTAGCAATTCTGTCGGTTTTTTGGTCTCATGGGACCACCCAACAAACTCAGATGCAAGTCTAGACTCAAAACTTTTCATTTCTGTGGTGTGGTATATTCCCATTACCAAGTTCACACTGTTACATGGTTTAATATTGTATGTCTATATTTAGTTGGTTTTTTTTTTTTTCCCCAGACTTTTAAAAAAGAGTTCAGAATTGGTTTAGAGCTTTGATGTTTAAATTTAATAGCTCTCTCCTTCTTGAAGTTGTTTGCAGAAATTCCTTCTAGTGTCCCTGTAAAGTGTTTCTCCCTATTTGTGAGGTAAGAGGAAAGGGAGATAGGTTGAAAGTTGTCAAAAAATGTGAGCAGAACTAATCTTAGACTCTGAGTGTACCTTTCCTTTCTTTAGTTTGTTCCGCGTGGCCTTGGAATTTTGCAGAAATCTTTCCCAACCTTTCTTTGTCCTGCTTTAACTTAGGATTTCAGTAATAGCTTATTAACGGTCACACATCTTACCATTTGCTGTTGTTCTTTCATAGTTTAAATGGTCCTCTTTATTAATATTTCCTGTCAGACTTTGTAATACTGTAGACATGTTATTCCTAATGTCGATTTTGCAGGAGTGTAATGAAGGGAATCAGAATTCTACAAACTTACCTTACTTTTTTTTGTTGCCAGGTGCTTAAAAGGGGTTTTTTGGATTAAAAATGAATACCAGATAATTGTTTTTAAAATAAAAGTAAAAGAATCCTCATATTTTATGTTTAAAATATCATAAAATATATCTGAAATACTCTTTAATTATAGATGCCTGGAATGATGCAGTCAGTAATGCCTGGAATGATGATGTCTCACATGTCTCAAGCTGCTATGCAGCCTACAGTTCCGGTGAGTTTAACTTAACTTTCCTGGTTTTTAAAAGGTCTTTGTGTCAGCTGCGGTTGTTACTTCAGTACGGGTGTGCCTCTGTTTTCTTGAGTAGGATTATGGAAAAGGCATTGCTAATTGCAATGAAGGTTTATCTAGCTCTTGAATTATTGTAAAAAATAAGATGTCTGCGCGAGGTAGAGCTGATGATACTTGGTGTCTTGTGGATTTTCATCAGTCTTTAAGCTCTTCTCTGGATCTGCGTCTGCTTTTCCCTTCTCTTTTCTGTCTGGCTTCTGCTTCCCATAATGCTTCCCGCATCCCTGGCCTCCTCTCTTGTCCCTCGTCTGCTTGTAGCTTGGCAGGAACCAGTGTGAACTCTGGCTCCGTGGAGGGACGGCTAATTGTCCGACTAGTGTATTTCTGATTGTTGTTAAAGTTTCTGAAATTCAGCGCATTTGAGATCTTGAGTAAAGTTTGCTGAAATCGGTAAAGGTATGAAGAAGTTATTTGGGAGAGGGAAGAGTTAACAGACATTACAGATGAAGTCTCTGAGTGGAAAAGGCTAGATTTCTTTCCTGTTAACATAATCTTTTCAGAGATTTAAAGTAACTGTAGGAGATCCACTTAAAAACAGTTCTTTCCACTAAAATTTAGAAATAAATTACTTTTTATTTTCTTACCATGCAGATATTACATCCCCAAGTCAGATTTCATCCTTGCAGAATTCTGTTTTTTTTCTATAGTGCTAAGCATAAAGCTTTTGCTACTGCTTTTGTTGATTATTTTAAAACATAAGTTGGTTAATACTCCACTTGTTGTTCTCATAAGGGTTTGCTGAAAGAGTCTGATTTGTCTACTAAATATGCTATGTGTAACCAGCTGTATTGTGTTAAGCAGTCCATCTGCGCTCTGGAGTAGTGAGAGAAAGACCACAAAGATACTAAGTTTCTGCAAAACCAGTAGAGAAGGAACTGTTAGGAAAAGGATGTAACGTCACGTTGACATGTGCTCGACGACTGAGAATTCATACCAGAGAAAGCATGTGAATTACCTTAACACTGGAGAAAAACTTAGGTTTAGTGCTCGGGCTTTATCAGACACTTAGATAATCTGCCTGTTAGTTATGAGTGTGTTTCCCACTGCTGGTCTCTGTTCAATGAGATGTATGTCACGGCCTTAGTGTAATTTAAGTAAAAGTAACTCCTGAGGCAAATTCTTGGGAACTGTGCTTCATTAGTTCTTGTGCTGATGTAGCTACTTCCTAATGCACTAAGTATTCCAGAAGCTACCCAATAGGAAGGATGTTAGTGACTTTCCTGCATTTCCCATACAGAAGTTGTTATGAATTTCTGACAAGTGATGCTCATGGAAAATTTTGAAAGAATTTTAGACTTTCAGAAAAAAAAAAAAAAATCTTAAAAATGCTATGACCAAAAGAGACTTAAAAGGGGAGGGAGGGATCAGTGCTAGAATCAGTCTAATTTTGAATTTTACTGTATATTTTTACATATTCTGGCAAGAAGGCAGATCACTTAGTTTCTAATACTGGATTAGGAATGAATTTTGATTGAATTAAGTCTGTGGATATATGGTATTTAGGGGGCAAAGTAGCATGGCAGAGGGCTCCAGCTTTTAATTTTGCTCTTAACCCTCTTGACAGTGATAGCAGGAGCTCATGCCTTTGTGCACGTGTATGAGAAGGCATTTGTCTGTCATGGTAGCATTCTTGTACCTCTCTGCTATCGCCTGTGTACCACAGCCTGGAAAGTGTTTCAGGAATAAAAGAATGATTTTACCACTTCCTACTTTAAAAGAATTTGTCTGTGAGTAAAAAATCGTGACCTTCTTTGCAGCCCTGATGATTTGCTTGGTAAACTTCATAAAATTATTGACTTGTTATAATTTTGGCTGTCTGATGGAAAATACCTTCTCCAAGTGTAAAACGTAATCTCAAGCTCATTGAGGCCAACGGAATGACTTATACTGATGTCAGGGCTCTTTGGTCTTGGCCGTTTCATCCAAGCGTGGTGGCCTGTCAAACCACTCGTATGCCAGTTCACTGTCTGTTCTGTGACCTACAGAAGTGTTTGCTTCCAGGAAGCTGATCAGAACCAGTGTAATCCCAAAAAATGATTATTCAGTCGGGTTAGTGCTCTTACAATACACAGCAAATTAGAATGGAATTTGGAAAAGTAAACGTAGGCACAAGAAAAGAAACATGTTGGAAAGGTTATTTACCAGAGACACAAATTTAACTACGGCCTTGCTTAACTGACAGTACTTACGCTCGTAGACACACGCACGCACACAGAGTAGCTGAGGTTATTTAGTTTACAGAATGCACTTTAAAGCCCTGCATTTTGTTGATGATTCACCTGGTTTAGTCCTATCAGATAATGTCAAACATGATAGATCAAATATGATTTCTTTTCTCTCTTTAACAAATTTTACTTTTTTACTTGAGGAGTTTTTTTGTTAATAAAGTTTGTAGAAGAGAGCTGAAAGATAAACCCTAGCAAAAGATAAACCTGCAAGCTATATTTTTGCCTACAGAAAAAGAAAGAAATTGGGAAAACTGTTTGAATTCTGTTAATCTTTTTCCTTAGTTTGAAAGAATTTCAAAAAGGGTATCTGTAAGAGCTGTGGTTATTTGCAAGCAGTTCTATGAATACAACAAATTCAACATTAATATGTTCAAAGGCTTATGCCACGTAAGTATAACAGAAGCCTACTAAGCTACTCTAGCAGAAATTCAGAATCTATCTTCTTTTTCCTTCCAGCCTGCTCATCCAGGAGATAAAGATGTGTATTGGAAAGATGGCAAGGGACCCCCTGGTGTAGTTTATTGTTTATATTGCCTTTCTGAAAAGTAGCTTGATGTTCCTAATCGCTTATTTAAGGAGCAGTAATAATTAAGTGGACGGTGGGAAGCTGGGAGTCCATATTTAAGGCAGCAGAGCACTTTGTTGCTGAAAGCACTTGTTTGGATATGTACTGTATTTATTGATGATTTAATTACAATTACACTCAGTACTTAAATGTCTGTTGATTGTTTCTACAGCCAGGGGTGAACAGTATGGATGCACAAGTAGGTAAGTATAAACAATGTGTTACCATTTTAAAATCCTTCACCAAAATTAGGTGAAGGATTCTTTTAAAAAAACATACTTTTCTGTAAAAAGTGATTTAGCATTTCATTAACTGACATCTTCATTAATTCCCAGAAAAACTAGTTTTCTTTCAAACACTGATTAATTAGAGTCTTTATAGAAAAAATAAAGCAACCAAACCCTTTTTTAAACTGATTTTTTTAAATTTTATTTCTTAGGTGTAACACCTCCTGGAACTCAAGTAAGTGAAAACGAAAATTCTAGAAGATTGTAAGAGCAGTGTGGTGTTGCGCATACGTGGCTTTACAGGTTTAAAAGAAAACCTAGTATCTTATTTTTCTTGTCGTATGGAGCTTTTTTGCTTATTTGACTGTCAGTCTGTAGTTAGTGTTAAAATTAATAGCTCCAAGTGTGTTTTTTTATTTGTCAGGTACAGACGGCTTTCATGATCTTTTTGTGTGAATGTAGTATTTTGTTATTTAAAGAAGTTTAAGCTTGGACTAAAGTAGGTATGCATTTCTCCTGTATTTCTAGTTCTTCTAGTATGCAGGACAGCAGTATGAGGTGTTCTTTGTGGTGTCTTTAGGTCTTTTTGCCCTACCTGAGCAGCAAGGGAATTGTAGCCTAGATACCTATGTTACCTGAAAGCTGACTGTTTTCAGATTTACATTGCTGCAAGTGTTGGGCTAGATAGTTACTCAGGGCAGAGTTGGGGTTGTTGGGCTGAAGAAGACTGAAGGTTGTTCTTTTTTCTGTATTTTTCCTCCTTTTTTTTTTCTTTTTTCCTTCCGTATCAGTGACCAGTGTTTATAAGCAGACTTTTATTTTATTTAAGTTTGGGTAACTTTTTGCCTGTTACATATTAAAGAATATTTTGCTTGGGCAGTTCTAATATATATAGCAGAATTCGGTAGGCAGTGATTAAGTCTTCCTTGCTGTTCCTTAATGCAGCTGTGCCTAGCAGGAGAAGCCAGGTCAAGGTTCTGATATTGTTCAGTCCCGTGTGATTTATTGGAACCCTTATTAGCATTGTCAGCTTACTGAGAGTTTTGTTACCAAACACTTTAACAGTAAAAAGAGAATAGCCATAATACTTTTGAAAACATCACTGTGTTTTTTGAAGAATATAAAGTATCAACCTCAAAAGAATGGTTATCGCTACTTCATCAGTTTTGCTGCTAGTTGGTAATTTAGCTTAACTTCTCCCCCCGCAAAGTCTTGACATTATTTGAAATTTGGTTTTGTTAGTGTCGTCTTCCATGTTTGTGGGAGCATAGCGTAACTCTGTAGCGTAAGTAGGAATAAATATTGGGTAGGTTGCATGGAAGGTGATTTAACATAGGTTGAACTTGTAAAAAGGAAGGTGGCTCGCAGGCCAAATTTACTTCATTAGGTGATTTTCAGTACTCTTCCACCTTTCCATCGGATGGGAAGTCGCTGATGGAACAGAACTGGTGCTGTATATCTCAATATTGAAACTTTTGAATCGTGAATTAATGTAACTTTGTATTGAGGTAGGCAGGTCATCTGGAAATAATCTCAGGTTTTAAATTTGTCTTTCATGGCACCTTGAATGACCATGAATAACTTTGAGTGACTATCAGATTTCTGTTTAAGATTTTGTAAATATTCAATTACTTCTCTAGAAGGTATCCCAGACATTTACCTTTAGTTTTTAAGATGATGAAGAAAATAGTTTGGCTAGATAACTGAGAGGGGGAAACTGTAAGAATAGTCATCTGGCCTCAAAGATACCCCATTGTAAGTTTTTGGTTGTTGCTTCAAAATTTGGGGACCTTGTACCTAGCTTAATAATTAAGTGTCGGTGAATATCATTTGGCTTTTTATTTCTGAGATTGACATTCTGTGTAATTGAACAAGGCGATTAGACCTGTAAGGAAGTTGTTTCCCCTCAGCCGTAACCAGTAACTGAAACAGAGTAGATGGCTAAAGCTGTAATCCGCCAGTCCTGACTTCAGGGAGTTGACGTAAACCGTCGTTGACAAGCAATAGAAGAGTACTGCTGAGTTCACACTAAACTCTCAAAGTCAGAATCTTCTTGAAGCAAATTTTTCTTAGTTTTGACAACATGGTGTCCTTCTGGGACTTCCACTTGAAGGTGTTAGGGACTGATCACATTCAGTTTTGCTTCCTTTTCTGATGGTAATTGGCTGTCTTGGATTGCTCAGGGGTGGGGGGGTGAGAGACTCTTAATATCTCTTGTCACAAAGAAGTAGTTTCTTGAAAACAATACCGACTTAAATGTGTTTAGATTTTTGGCTTGCTGTCTTTCGTTTGTTGCTGAATTACTTAGTATGTTTAATATACACATTCAAATTAAAAACAAATATTAACCAGAATGTCTTTTCAGAGCTCTGTTTTGTTTCGCCCTCAGACAACGCATCCTGTAGTTTGTGCAGCCCAGCAAACTGCCACAACCAACAGTTCTGTTAATGAAGAGCACTCTAAACAGGTTTATCTGCTTTCCACTTGTATTTAACTTTTGACTGGCTTTTGATAGCATCTCGGTCAGCAATTGTTGTTCATCATTAATGGCATCTTTTATTTTTCCTAGAAATCTACATGGACAGAACACAAATCACCTGATGGAAGAACATATTACTATAACACTGAAACAAAGCAGTCTACGTGGGAGAAGCCAGATGATCTCAAAACACCTGCTGAGGTAAATTAAATTCAGATTAAGTTTACCTTACTGTGTGAGTTTGTGTGAACGCAGGAATTTACTAGCGTAAGTATTGTGCAGGAGGGTAGCTGTGCCAATAGATTTTTTTTTTTTCCAATGGGAGCAAACTCTTCAAATAAGAAATGTTGCTAAAATGTTTATATCGTGCTCCTTACGTTGGTAGAACTTGAAGCTGCAAAACGGACAAAACTCTCTACAGTTTTTCCTCAGTTTTTAGATAAATTTTCCTTATTAAGAAGATGTCAGTCTTTAATATTTAGGTGAATGTTTATCACTAGGGAGGATTTTCCTTGGAAAGTATATGCCCTGTATTCATTGATCCTTAAGTTATTTCTTGCCGTAGTGTTCGTGGCTCACTTCTAGCTATCCTTTTAATTTTAAAACACCATTGTAAGTTTGATGTTATGTTTTTGTTTTCTGTCCATTAGCAATTGTTGTCTAAGTGTCCCTGGAAAGAGTATAAATCTGATTCTGGAAAGCCCTACTATTATAATTCACAAACAAAGGAATCGCGCTGGGCAAAACCCAAAGAGCTTGAGGACCTTGAAGGTAATGTTAACAAAAATGAGTAGGGAGGGTGGCAGTGAGTTGCAAGCTGAGCATATGCATGACTTTTGGCAAAAATTTGGTACCAAAGCATAGCAGTCAAACTTCTGTTAGAAATGAGATCTTCTGAACTAAGCTGTCTGTAGTAGAGTTAATGCAGTCTGAGCTTTCTCTGGAGCAGTCTTGTCTCCCGTGTCCTCATCACCATCCCTTTTCTCCATTATACCCTTAGTTCTTCCCTGTTTATGTGGTGGCAGCATCAGCTCCCCCTCGTGTCCCTGAACGGGAACTGGATTAGGGTGTGAGGTGCCGTGGCTTGTCCAGGGCTGTGTGCATGCTGTCTGTGTTAGCATTAGGTAATGCTTCAAGTCTTTCCTCACTTGAGGGCTGTTGTAGGATTTGACGCTTAGCCACCAGTCCTTTGGAAACTTGCAGGAACTCAGTAGGATTTGTGAAGGGGTTTAGGTTGATGGGGAAAGATGAGAGGCAGAGGGGTGACTGTGCTAATCCTCATTCACTTGGGAGACCAGGGTAAAAGGGTGCTGGACTTCTGTAATACAGTATAGCTTATAATTGAGCAAGAATTACGTTTTGTTTCGGTGTCTTGGAAGAATTTTGAAAACAGTAATGTATTTAATACTCGGAGCAGTAGTACTGGCTCTCTGCTGAAAGCCAAAATTGTGTGTAAGGATTTGCTTAGGTATCCGTTTGCTTTTAATTTTTGACAAAAATGATTTTGATAAACTATCACGTGGCAAAAATATTAGTAGTTTTTTTAATGCCTTTCTGTATTATAAAGGCAGTGTCCTCTTTTGTACAAACATCATATGATGCTGTGCTCCTGTTTTTCACTTTTAGTGTGGTTTTGTTTGGTATTGTAAGGGAAGTAAGATCTTGATGAAAAGTCTACAAAATCAGCTGGGGTAAGAAATTAGTATTTTAAAAAAGTACTATGAAGAGTAAGCATCAGTGGCTGTTAGAATAAAAAAGCAGGAAAGATCTGTTTCAGTAAACCTGACTTTATCTGTTCTTTAAACAAGTCTATTAAAGCTGAAATAATTATTTTAAACCAAGAAGTCATTTTTTATATACCCTAATCTTTATTTAATGGGATTTCTAAATTTTGTTTTAGTCTGAATTGATGTCAGTCTTTAAAGGGCACAAATATTAAAATTACTGATAGTAACAACAATACTTAAAGCTATGCTTTCATTAAATCATGTTAACAGTAACTTTTTACTAAGCATATACGAACTGTTTTTGAAGCTATATTTTGATGGTTTTTTTTCCCCTTTCTCCTCTAGCAATGATTAAAGCTGAAGAAAACAGGTATGTTTTTAATGGTATGCTAATGTTTTTTACATTAGGCTGCCTATTATTTCTTAAAAATGGAATCTAGTCCTTGAATCTCGAAACATTCTCCTTGCAGCTTTTCGTTCCAAATAGTGGCTTAACATATAAAACTCAAATAATATATTCTAGATTTCTTTTTAACTGGATTGATCTACATAGATGTAGTTTCAGTAAAGCATTTCCTTTCTCTGAGCTAAGATTGTTCTGTGTTCTTCGGAGATACAGTCTTCGTAACTAGACCTAAAGCTCTCATTTCGTACCTTATTAACTTACTTAAACTACAGGTTTCCCTAAACTGTTAAGTTGTCCCATGCTTGTATGTGACTGCCTCTGTTTGTTGATACCTACAGCACAAAGCCTGAAGAATCAACTCCGACAGCATCTGCTCCAGCTGCTGCAGCAGAAGCAACAAATGCAACCACCGCTGCCACAACTGCTGCTGAAACTGCCGCAGCTGCTACTACCACCACTGCTGCTTCTGCAGCAACAGCAGCCCCCGAAGCAGAATCTGCTGCAGCTTCTTCTGTGGTAGAAAATGAGAGTACTGGCACAGCTGCAGCTGAGGAACAGGGACAGGCAACTTCTGCACCTGCTGCGCAGGAGCAGAGCGGAGAAGCTGCAGCTAACACAGCAGACGACTCTTCCAAGCAGGAGGCTTCAGCAGAGTAAGTGAAATTACAAAGCATGTGGCTTTGCTGCAGTTTTGTATTTCTTCTAGGATCTGGTTTGTCTTCAATTGTAGGTGGCCAGGCTTCTTTGACAGTTAGCCGTTTCTTCAGTGAAATGTGAGCATGAATCAATGGCAGCAGAGAAGAATAATGAGTAAGAAAGAGAGGAAGAAGTATTAAATCTATTTTTAGAAAAATTAACGCCCTCCCCTTGCCAACCCTCTCCCAAAGCTCTTAAACCCCACCAAGAACACCAGTGGCTTGAACATTTTGTGAATTTTTTTGATAGCTGTAAGAATTTCCCTCCCAGGGTAAGATTATGTGCTTACCCTGTATGTTTCGTCTTCCATAGATCTGTGCAATTGGCTATCGTTAGAAGAAAATGCAATACTAAATAGATCTGTATCTGTTCCACCAGAAATGAGATCCTTTGTTTTTTGATAATGGAGAATTGGTTATGTGGAGAGTTACAGCTTATGATTTTTATCATTCAAGCAAAAAAAAAAACACGCTGTGGGGGATTATAGCCATCAGGAAATAATTAAGGGCAAGAGACATGTTTTTAGGCACTCCCTCTTATATTTTTTCTATATATAAAAAAATTCCTGCTAAATTTTAGCATCATATTTTTATGAATCACTTCTAGATGACTTGAGCAGGTAGCCAATTGCATAAGTGATAATACTTTTCTGAAATAGTTCGCTTTTTTGATCAGTTGTGTATAGTGTCTGTAAGGAAAAGTCTTGTACAAATTGTGGTGTTTTTCATGGATAGCGTTACTATTTTTCTTTGAGTTGCTATTTGAAGAACTCATTCTATCTGATTATGATGGGTTATGACTCTTCAGTGGCTCTAACTTAGAAAAAAAATGCTTAAATAATAAAATTATTGATTTTTGCATATAGTGCTGCCTCAAAGAAAGAGGACGACGATGCCCAACCAGTTAAAAAAACCTATACATGGAATACAAAGGAGGAAGCAAAGCAAGCATTTAAAGAACTGTTAAAAGAAAAGGTATTTGAGTCAACTATTCTTCATGCTTTATTGAACTACAAAAACTGCATTCACCAGAAATCGCTAGACTCTTTTTTTTTTTTTGGTGAAGAATTTCTCACTGTCATGGAAGAGGACTTTTGTACTAGACAAGAAACGAGGGAAAAGAACGCTACAGTGAAAACAATCCACAGTTTCAACTTTTTTTTTCAGCTCTTTGGGTGAATGGGGAGGTGCTGAGTTTTCATCAGAGCTCTCAGTTCAGTTTTTTTTCTTATTTTCTTCCTTTTACGTGATCCCCACAGTGTAATGCAAACCTGTAGTCTGGTCTTTGTCCAGAATTCAGACTGGAACAGTGAGTGATTTGACGGACAGCTTCACTAGATGCTTCAGAGACAGACAGCGTAGAGGTCCATATGGAAAAAGGACAGACTGTTAGATCTAGTATGCAGTGTTTCCATAAGCTAGTAGGGTTTATAGGCACATTTTTTTTTTCCCCTGTGAGGTAGTAATTCTAAAACTAAGCGTTGTGGAAATTATGGTTGCCAATATTTTTGTCTGACAGTGAGGTACATTTCTAATAAGAGTGTTGCCTGATGGTCTGCGCCCTCAATCTTTTATCTTTGTTTTAAAGATGGAGATGAAGGTAAAATGAGACTGGCTTTGGCCTTCCCTCAGAGTATATGGGATCTCTTTGTTCTGTCTAGTGAGTCAACATAGTTGTAGAGGAGACAAACTTCCAGAAGAATTTACTGTAGAAATACCAATAATCCCAAAAGCACCTTGTTTCATTTTCCATGTTGACTGTTAATAATTTTTTTTTTAAAAAAATGTGACAAAGAATGGCGTCTTAACCTCGGAAGTGTAGTGCTTTTTTTTTTTTTTTTTTTTTTGGTAAGGGCTGTTTTTTTAAGGAATCTGTCATTGTTGGATGTTGGTTCCATATCTAATTAGTTAATGATTTAATGTCTTCACAGCGAGTCCCATCCAATGCTTCTTGGGAGCAAGCTATGAAAATGATCATTAATGATCCTAGATACAGGTACTGCTTGATTCTTTCCTCATTACCTTTCTACATAAATACTGTTTTAGGTAGTTTGCCCTTACTGATGTAACTTTTGATTGTTTTAATAGATATTTGTGCATTTGAATGTGTACCATTGTCAGGGAACTTTGTTCCTTTACTACAGAAAGAAATGCAAGCCCTAGGCTTAATTTTCCATTTGGAAAAGATGTTGCAGTTGTTGTATTTTACACTATTTATTTTCTTGTGAATAAAAACACGCATTTACAATGATGGAGCTAAAGACTTTCTAGGTTACTTTTTTAAACGGGTGGCTGCTATAAACGTTGGCAGAAAAGTGGTTGATATCCACGATAAAAATAGTATTGTAATGTGAAATGGGTAAATGCAACTTGAAAGCATGACAGTAGCTTGTGCTTTATTATTAACTGCTTTTATTAGTAAGTGCTTGTTCTTATTCCTTTTTTGAAATGATCTTCCATAATCCTGAGGGAGAGACAGTGTGATGACTGGCCATTTAGGTTATGTTTCTTTTTGTCCCAAAAAATCCGGATTATTCAAATCTCTTATCTTTTGGTTCTCTGGTTTTGTTTTTCTAATTTAATTCCCTTTTGTATAATTGATGTTGTTTTCTTTTTCTTTGATATGAAGTGCTTTGGCAAAATTAAGTGAAAAAAAGCAAGCCTTTAATGCTTACAAAGTTCAAACAGAAAAAGAAGAGAAAGAAGAAGCAAGATCAAAATACAAAGAAGCTAAAGAATCCTTCCAGCGTTTTCTTGAAAACCATGAAAAGATGACGTCCACAACAAGATACAAGTAAGGCTGATCTTCAGTGAAGTTCAGAGCCTTCACTAGCTTGCCAAGTTAATAATAAAATCTTGTAGGAACACAAATATTCTCATTTTCATAGACCCAGGCAAAAAACCAACTCAAATTGAATGGTGTGCTGATGATAGTGGTTTGAGCTTCTCATAAGTAGAAATGCAAGATATTACGTCTGCCATTAAGAACAAAGTAGATCCAATAGCTTGTTTGTGGAAGTTCATGCCCAAAGGGAAGTGTATCTAATAAGCCTGTCACTGAAAATTTCACATATCTGATTTCATACAATGTTTGCTAGAACAGTGGCCTGAACATGTGCTAGCCCTCAGATAAAAATACTGGTGTAATACACTGCAGGTGAACTTGGCACTTCTATGGAGAGGAGTGCATAGTGGCATCTGCTTTAGTTTTTAACTGTTTCCTTTGTTCATAAGAGACAGAAAGCTGCCACAGAAGAAGTTGCCCAAGACAGAAAATTAGGGAGACGTCATACAAAAGCATTACTACTTATAATAGAGTTCATTTAATGTTATTGTAAGCCAGTGGTTCAATTTAAGTCAGTGTTCACCAATAAATGTTGTATGTTTTTCTTCATTTTGTACAGAAAAGCTGAACAAATGTTTGGGGAGATGGAAGTCTGGAATGCAATATCTGAGCGTGATCGTCTTGAAATTTATGAAGATGTCTTGTTTTTTCTGTCTAAGAAAGAGAAGGTAACTCTATTTCAAACCTCTTTTTTCACTTGTTATCTGTAAATCACAGACAGTCAAAATGCAAACAGGAGGGGAGAAATCTGCGGGAGAGGTATGGAGAACCGAATGAGAATGTTGCTGCGTTACTGTGAACCATATATTGCTTACAGGGTACGGGTCAGGTTACACCCTCTCCCAAAGGAGAGAGGGAGGAGAAGAGAAGGGAGACATGGTTTATCGACTAGGAGACGCTGTAGAGAGGGGCTCGTCAGTTTAGAAAGATGTGATGGGGGAAGGGGACAAAGAAAAAAGCATTGGTGGGAACCCTTCAAAACCACAACTGGGTTTGTAGAGGTGAGTTTGGAGGCAGTTGTTCCTTATTTCTCATTACACAGCACATAAGGGATACTCAGTAGAGTTAGCAGGCAGCAGGTGACGAATCTTTTATCTAAACAAACCATTGGAAGTTCTGTTCCCGCACAGTACACAGCTGAAGTTGTGGAACTACCTGCTGCAGGGTAACATTTCGGAGATCAAAATAGCTACCTGTCTGAAACTGGGCAAGCATGCTAGGAGTAGATCACTCTTGTTATCTTTCCCTAGTTCATTGCAGTCTGCTGGTGGGCAAGATCAACCCCTGATTTGACTCTGTATGGCAGGTGAAATGGCACTTTATTTGAAAGGTCTTTGTTTTTATTGAGAAACGTTGCTGCTAGTTTTGTGATGTGTTTAATTTTTAGTATGATTTTAATAAATTATATGATGGCTTTTATTTTGGACTGCTCTGAATCAGACTGTGAAACTCCTAGGGCTTGTTAGAGAAAGGTGTGTTTCCTTTAACCTCAGTGGTACTGTACCAACTGTGAGGATCTGGCCCTAACTGTAGGTGGTCAGTTCATCTTCACTGCAGTTTGGTGGTGATGCTAGCACTCACTGACATCCTTGGGTAGACAGAAAACAGGCAATTAGAAAGAAATTGTGTAGCCAGACTGTTTCTCAATTTGATTTAAGCGAGAGTGGCGTTAAGGTCCACACTTGTTCAAAAAGTGAAGCAGCCAGAAGGAGGCCAGCCATCCCAGCAGCATTGCCTAAGGGGTTGCCTATGGTTAGCACGCCTGGTTTAGGTCTGCTCTTCAGCAGCACAGCGGGCTGTAGTACCTTGTTGCAGCACTGACTGTTTACTGAATGGAGTGGCAGTTTCCTAGCGGTATTTCTGAAAGATGAGCACCCTTTCATGAGCTTTTCCTGTCTGTCGGGAACAGTTGGAGATAATAGGACTGAATCGGTTTACCCGTGGATGCAAGCAATAATAGTATGTCAAAACTGTATGTAGGTCCAAATTGCATCGCATTGCTTTATATGTAAATGAAAGGTTAATGGTGTGTTTTCTTGGAGAACAAACTTGAGGGGTCATGTATTTTTGTCTGTACAACCTCAAATTCAACAAAAAAACAAACAAACAAAAAAATTGCATTTTCTCCTCAGGAACAAGCCAAACAGTTACGAAAGAGGAATTGGGAAGCTTTGAAGAACATACTAGATAACATGGCTAACGTCACTTACTGTACTACTTGGTCAGAGGCCCAGCAGTATCTGATGGACAATCCTACATTTGCAGAAGATGAGGAACTTCAGAGTATGTAAAAAGTGTTTCTTTTGGAAGAGGGAACGGATTTGTCTTTAGCAGTGAGGACTCCTGACTGGGTATGGCTTGCTCTTGCGCAGTCCAGAGCTGCTATGACAGCTGCTGAGCAGCCTGGATAAAGGACCCTGTCATGTTTGGTTTCTAGGGAACAGATGTCAGCTTCAGAAATCATTACTGATTAATCTTCATGATAAAACAAAGGATACTTTTTTCATGGGGATTGAATTGCCTTAGTAGTTATCAGCCTTTGAAATGTGAAGTATTATTTGACACATAATCTGTGTTGCAAACACTTATGCTACCTTTGCTAGGCTGACTGAGGTCCTGCGATGTTTGCTTTCCTAGAAAAGTAATTGGTTTTACTCTTCTAGTATGCATTTACACAGCTGCTAAAGCATTTGGCAAAGATGCTCTGTGTTCTTACCTCTGTCCTGTGTCCTTAAGATACCTGTGGTAATGCGGGGAGATGCACAAGTGCTCATCCGCAGTACTTTTCTCATAAAGGCTTCTGTGCTCTGTATTGGCAGTGATGATTTATCCAGATTGGGGGAAGTCTTCATGTATTTCAGTGCTCAATGAAGCTTCTGCTCAGAGTAACCGTTATCTCAGAGTAAGAAACTTTCTACAGCTAGTAAGAAGAAATTATGTAATTTTTACTCTTTCCGCTCCTTTGTTATCTGTTGCTAGACATGGATAAGGAGGATGCACTGATCTGTTTTGAGGAACATATCAGGGCATTGGAAAAAGAGGAGGAAGAAGAAAAACAGAAAAGTTTGCTTAGAGAAAGAAGGCGGCAGCGTAAAAATAGAGAATCTTTTCAGGTTGGTGGACTTTCTTTTTCCTTCCGAGATGTGTCATGTGGTTAGATATTCTATGCGGGTTTTTTTATTTCTTAGGGTAGGCTCGCGGGTGCATATAATGCATCAGTTATCAGCGTTGGAGCATTTTGTCTGCTCTGTACTATGTTTGTTTGCCAGAAAGCTGCGAGAGTAGGGGAAGGTAAGAGGAAACAGATTTGAATGGAAGGGAAATGCAATTGGAACATTGTAAACGGTGAAGGAAGGCAGGAAGAAATGATGATGTAAAAAAATGATTTTTTTTTTAATCGCATTTTAACAAAAATGGACTTCCAGTTATCGAGAGTATCCATTCCAGCTGTTAGCCAAGTAATAGTATGAGGAGTGACTACTAATTTCCGTTTCACTTGTATTTTGTAGCTATTTTTAGATGAACTGCACGAACATGGACAATTACATTCAATGTCCTCTTGGATGGAGTTGTACCCAACCATAAGCTCTGACATCAGATTCACTAATATGCTCGGTCAACCTGGTAAGAATACCATCTCTTCCAGCCCTGTAGACAGTGAGGTAAAGGTCTTGGATGTGGGGCAGAATAGAGCAGGGTTGTCTGTATATTTTCTAAATGTTTAAAAAAATGCAGCTCTTTTATTAGAGCTAGCTTTTGACTTATCTAGTTTTTTCGTCAGGATCAACAGCACTTGATCTTTTCAAGTTCTATGTTGAAGACTTGAAAGCGCGTTACCATGATGAAAAGAAGATAATAAAAGATATCTTAAAGGTGAGAGGGGAAAATGCTCCATTGCGTGGTTTCTTCTTTTAATACCAAATATATCATTCAAGTGAACTCTTTGCTTCTGGGAGGTGGGATTTTACATTGCGTTAACGTCACGTGCATTAGCACTGAAGTGAGAGTTCCTGACTTACCTGATGCCAAAGAAGCAATTTTCTTACAGGATAAAGGATTTGTGGTTGAAGTGAATACTTCTTTTGAAGATTTTGTTACGGTCATCAGTTCAACTAAAAGAGCTACTACTTTAGATGCAGGAAATATCAAGCTGGCTTTCAACAGTGTAAGTATTAATATATAGGAATGTTCAAAAAAATTATATGGAATGTCTTGTAAAAAGAAGAATTGGCACTTGTTTTCACTGTATTGCTATAACTACTTTCGTAATATTTGAGAGAGATGCTGTGCTTTAGAGTTGCTTATCCTGATACAGGTTCCCAAAATAAAGATTGCAGAGGTATATCTTTATTCAAAACATAAACATTCCAACTTGAGAAATTCTGTGGTAGGAATTAAGCAATGTTCTCTCATTCATACGTAACTTTTCCCACGAGGGATTTGTGCGTGTGTCTGTAGTTCTGGCTTGCGTTACGTATTAACTCTACTTTAGATTCTGCCTGTTTGAGAAACGGCAGTTGGGTGCTTTAAGAATAAGTAATGGGTTAATTTTCCTGTACGCCCAGGTGACTGGTAGAAAACTCTAACGGTGGACTGTTGTCGGGCTTTCCAAAAATTGCATTAAACTGAATTATTAGCCTTCCATTTTGGTATCTTTCAAATGATCTTACAACTTTTGTTTGATATAGCTGCTAGAAAAGGCAGAAGCCCGTGAAAGAGAGAGGGAAAAAGAAGAAGCTCGCAAAATGAAGCGGAAAGAGTCTGCCTTCAAGAGTATGTTGAAGCAAGCTACTCCTCCAATTGAATTGGACGCTGTCTGGGAAGATGTATGTATCATCACTTAATTGTGAAAGTCTTTCCAAATATATTTAACGGGCTGCTGCATGCTAATGCTTTTATACGTAAACCTAGAGTTGCTAAGCTCTTAGCGTTCCTGTTTATATAACTTAGACCCATAAAAATTGTCCTGTCGTTTCTTCAGTAAAATTTGAAATTTGATGTGAATAACTTCATTCAATTGATACTTTCATTTTGAATACAATTTAAAAAAAAAAAACCAACCCTAACCACAAACAAAGAAACAGTTAAACCCCTGCCACCACCCCCAAAAAAACTAATCACACAAAGCCCCCAAACTTGATTTAAATGCAGATAGAGCATTCTGCTTAGTTAACGGTCTGTAACTTTGTTCTGGTAAGATAACCTTTAAAAACCTTTCCTCTCAAAGTATACGTTGTATAGAAATGCATGCTTTAACAAGCTTGCCTGGCTTAAATGGCATATGCAGGAAAAACCGAAAAACCAGCCTGATTCTGCACGCCTCCATCTGTTACTGAAGACCATTTTGGTTGTGAAGCTGGCATAAGAAAAGGTTTAGCCTTGTTGACAGTACAATGGCTTTTTCAACTGCTGAAATCATGTCCTTTTTTCTTTTACCAGTATCGCTTTTATTTCTGAATGGCTGTATTTCACGTTAGTATTTCATTGCTGGTTTTCTTACAGATCAGAGATAGATTTGTGAAGGAACCAGCATTTGAGGACATCACTCTGGAGTCTGAAAGAAAAAGAATATTTAAAGATTTCATGCATGTACTAGAGGTAACTACTACTTCGGTTTTTTCTAATTGGAGACTATACAAAAAATTCATAGCTGATAGGCTCTTAAATTATGTGGGGAGGGAGAGGGGTTTAACAGAACTCTACTGATTTCTGTTACAGTGGACATTGTGCATTATGTAAAAGTAACGGATATTAAAACCTCATCTTGAAAGTAAGGAGGTGAAGAATGTGTAACAGTTATTTGATATTATTTGATAGATAGTTGTTCTTTTAATCTGCTTCCCTACAAGAATTTTCAGAAGTTAATTTAGCATCAAAATTTCCTGTTATATTTTAGAAAAATTGTTTCTTGCTGTGCTTTCATACAAAGCGTGATGAAACTTCTGCAGTATTTTGTTCACTACAAGTCTTCAAGAGCATGCCAAGCTCCGCAAATGTACTATTTTTTCCCCACTGTAGCCAATTTTTTGCTTATGTGCAAAAGGGATGTTGTAGTTCAGTTTCGTTCCTACCTTCTGGGTGGGCCACAGTAAGAGTTAAGCTGCAGAAGTTTTGAGAAGTCATTCTTGTTGAATAAGGTGCTGGTTTTTCCTAGATAATGTGAGGTTTGATTTTGCAGCACGTGCTCTTTGGGGTTTTTGTTTCGTTTTCTGGAGTTTGTAAGAGATTTTAAATGGCTTAATTTCGGAATTTGAAATGTGGCAAAAGCAAGGTAGGCAGTCTAGTCTAGGCCATCTTGAGCAGGGGCTTTAATTGGAAGCATTGAAAGAGGGGTCCAGGTAGTAGAGGCTGTGTGCATCCATGCCTAAAGTTGTATGCTTCCTTGCTTCTAAATGCTTCTTATTACAACTTTAACATGGCAGTCCTGGGAGCTGTTTATGGGTTTTGACACTTGATTTTATTTTTTTTAACCACTGCTAGCTGTAGATGCCTTGTGGGTGATAAGAAACATCATTACGTTGCCTTGCTGTGTCCTATAGACCGATTATAACACTTGCCTTCTCTTGTACTCCAGCATGAGTGTCAGCATCATCATTCGAAGAACAAGAAGCATTCTAAAAAGTCTAAAAAACACCACAGGAAGCGATCACGGTCTCGTTCGGTAAGGAGTTCCATGATGTCTTCAGACCTACTTCTGTAACTATTTGTAATGCTGTCGTCTTGCTAAGCACGTGTTTTGTATCTCAAGGGCTCAGAGTCTGAGGATGATGATAGCCATTCCAAGAAGAAGAGGCAGCGCTCAGAATCTAGATCGGTTTCTGAGCGTTCTTCCAGTGCAGAATCTGGTATGAGACTGTTTGCTTTGTTTTTAAAATCAATGTTACCGTTTTATTGCTGGGTCTTCATAATTTTATTGATGCATTTTTGTTTCTCCATATGTTTGCAGAGAGAAGTTACAAGAAGTCAAAAAAACACAAGAAAAAGAGCAAGAAGAGGAGACATAAGTCTGTAAGTGCAGTTAACTTTTGAGTTGGCTAATGGGCAACTTGACACGGTTTCAGTAATCCTTGTTAGGTATCTGTAATCATCCTTTGTGACAGGGACTGTGTGAGATCAGACCGGAGGAGGGGATTGGCACCGTAATAACTTTCTGTTACATATACCGTAACATCCAACCGTTTAAGACTGCTAAATTTGGGGGTTTAACTGCAACCACGCAAGCAGATGAAGGACTGTACTAGTAGCCTGGCATTTGCTGTTTGTCATGGCAAATCTTGGAGTTCGCTTACTGTGGGATGCTGGGAAGAATCCCAGCCGTCTTTTCCTTTTGCCTTACGCTGAGCATCGTTCCGTTTGTCTGCTTCAGTGTCAGCGTTGCATGAGAAGCTCTGGTATCGAATGTGTACTGGAGCATCAAAAGGACCTAAAGAGCAGAAAGAGGGTTTTCACTCTGTGTATGGGTTGAGGCCAAAGAATGTTTTGGTGGTGGTTTTGTTGGTTTTTTTTTTCTCTGGGTAAAAAAAGTTTGAGTTTTGGCACTCATCGTGGCAAAACTCTTCAAAACTGATATATTCTTCTGGTTTTGTAATTTTTTTAGCAGTTAGCTGTGCCCTTCTGTGGACAGTGTTCACAAGGAGGGGGGATATTAATTGTTACCCATTGAGTAAGGTACTGGTGCTAAAGGGTTGCAGCACAGGCAGGGTCACATAAGCTTCGCAACACTGGGATGAAACGTGGAATAAAACCACAGGGGTGACACCGGATCCCTCACGGTACGGTTAATAGTCCGGTGAAAGCCCAGCAGCAGTACAGCCATCGAGTATGGCCAAGCAGCAGAAAAACGTTTCCCAGATTTCACCCTTTCCAGAGACCTTATTGAACGAATGACATTTGTGTACAGAGGAGGTTCATTGTACGGCATGCAGCGCGCCCTGTCTTCGCGTGCGCTGAGCGGTGAAAGTTCTTCTGTATTGAACAAACCTCTCTCCTTTTCTTTTCAAATCGCTTTAGTGTAATGTTGTTGCATTACTTACTTCTGCCATGGTTAATAGGATGTGCTTAATTAGTAACCACTTCAAGCAGTTGGTTAATATTGTCTATACTGAAATGAAGTCAGTCACCTTTTCTGAGGTGCGGTTGTTCTATAAATTAATATTTAATATACTTAATATTATCTCCTTTGTTTCACAGGATTCACCAGAATCGGATATTGAACGAGAAAAAGACAAAAAAGAAAGAGAGAGAGAGAGTGAAAAGGACAGAGCTCGACAAAGATCTGAATCAAAACATAAATCTCCTACTAAAAAACGACCTGGAAAAGATTCTGTAAGCTTTCTTGTTTCCTTTTTATCTGATGCTTTGGGCTTTGTGCATCAGCAGGGTGCTGTAGTACAGCACGCAAGCTTTATAGGTTTACTTTAAGTAAGGTGCTAAAGCTTTATTTATGTTCCATTTATAGATAAAAAGGACCAAATGTTCAAGCAGAGCCTAATCATACAAATCCCGTTCCCTCACTTAGTGGGTTTTTTGTTGATGGGTGAAATTACTATTGGATTAAGTGCTATTTGTTGTTGCTCGTTGGCATGGAGTGTGAACGAGGCACGTTATTTTATAGACAGTACTGAAGTTTGGTCCATCCTGTGACAAAGTAGTATTTATGACTAAACTACCATTCTTTTTTCCATCCAATTGGCCAGACTGATCTCAAAAGAGACGAGCAGCACAGCTGGTTAAACATCTGAGTGACTGTGTCGCACCTGCATTCAAAAATTTTGGTAGTGGCAGCACTGGGCTGGTGCGAGGCTGGCACTGGAAGAAAACCTTAGTGGAACAAAGTTCCACAACTCCTGCACTTTTCAAGTGGGCGCATGCTTGTGGCTGTGGTCCTGCCCTTTGCTGCCGTCCTTCTGTGCGTAACTTGTTTTGGAAGGGGCGTAGAACGGTATTTTCAAAGACGCATCAAGTGTTTGAATGAAAAGTAGAAACTTCTTTTGGTTCGGCGTCTTTTGGGGTCTCTTCGAGGGGGAATTATAACCGGAGCGAGGCATATTTAGACTGTGGTGGTGGTGTCCTTCCGGATAATGCCCCCTACGTTCCACCTTCTCAGAGGAGATGGGAGGGCAGATGTCTGCTTTTTATATTATCTTCTTAAAATAAGCTGCGTTGGCCTCCAGATGCCTTTGAAAAACCCAATTACGTGGCCTAAGGCAACTTCTTCTATTGAGAACGCGAACTCAGAACTGCAGGAGGAGCTCAGCTTAGCTTGCACCTTCCCCCTTGCCCTCCCCACTTGTTCTGGCTGCTGCCGCTGCCCTCGGGGTTCGGGAGCGTGGCGCTGAGCAGCCGTCCGTGCCGGGTGCTCCCCAACTTCGTCTGTATCCCTGCGGAGGGCCGTACCGCCAGTGAGCCAGTACGGCAGGGAACGTAAATCCTCCTTACCCCTAACCGTGCTTCTCTCTGCAGGGGAACTGGGATACTTCTGGCAGCGAACTGAGCGAAGGGGAGCTGGAAAAACAGAGGAGGACTCTTTTGGAACAACTGGATGAAGATCAATGAGAACATTATTTATACCGAATATGTTTACATTGTGGCATAATAAAAGAAACCAATGTCTAATTCAGGACGTGGGTTCTGATATCCTGAGTTCCATTGCTGAGATAACAGTGGGTTTTAATTTTACCACATAAATACATTCAAGTACTATTATTACGGGCCCGGCATCAAATCTAGAAAAGCGAATGAAATTCTGAGTGCGAAGTTGGGTGTCTGTCCTGACCTGCTAGGCAGGACTGGTGCTCCGCTCACCGTGGAGGGAGCCCTCTGAGGGGAACACCGCGGCGGAGGGCGTTCCGGTGCTCGCTGGATCTTGTCCGCGGGCCCGGGCAGGCGTTGGCACCTTTCTAGCAAAGCATCTCTCAACTACGGTCCTTCCTAGAAAGGTAGTAACGCGGGTTTTCCTGGCCGGTGTAGGCAGGTGAAATGTCATTTTTAGAAAGAGATTCCTAATATAGTTTCTTGTGGTTTAATTTGTTTTATGGATTTGTTTTTATTTTGGAAGGGGGAAGGCAATGGAAGGGGAGTAATGCATCCATTTCTTGGTCTGTACTGCAAAAAAAAAAAATCAGATATTGGAATTGCTCTTTTGTGAACCGTGTCACTGGCCAAACCAGTGTTGAGCTTTTGTACGAAACGGAAGGCTTTGACCTCCCGGCTGAGACTCGAGTCTAAGTACCGTCTCAGAGTGCATTTTTACGGTGAATTTTCAAAGCCCTGGAGCTGCGGTTGATGGGAAGGCAAGGGGCTGCGTGTTGCGGTGCCAGCAGAGGGTGCTGCCTGTCGCAGCCGCCTCTCGTGTTCCCCTAAAACCTCATCCGGAACGGCTACGGGTGTCGTTTCATCGCTTATCTTCCCATTAAGAAAATCCAAGAATAGAAATCAAATTGTAAATCAATTTCAATGTGTTGCCTTAAGAACCTGCTGAAGAATGTACCACCCCTTTCAACAGCAGCTGCGCAGCCGCGTCTAGAACACCCCTTAAAAAGAGAGAAGGAAGAAGCTTAAGCCCGGTCTCCTTTCCCATTGCCTCTGCCCAGTTTGCTTTAGGAAGGCTTTGCCAGCCCTGCTCGGTGACAAGCGGCGGCTGCCGTGGTACACGTTCGGAAACCTCTGATTGGAATATTTTTGTACATTTTTATCAATTATTAAACCTTGTCTTCTAGTGCGTGCTAGTATTTATTTCTAGTTTTAAATGCTCTGTACAGCTCTGGTAAGTTATTTCTGTCTTGTTGGATTAATCTTCTGATTGTTGGATTTAAGCAACGTGTGCGCTCACAAAGACTTTGAGGACTGTATTTAGAGTTCAGCTTCCTTTTCAGTGCGGTTCTTCCCAATACACGACAGCTGTTACTAGCGCAGAAATCCCCAAAAGGCCCGATTCGTACACCATATTTTCTTGCTAGGGGGGGTTACGTGATTCAGACCCAAGAATCCTACTTGAGATTGAAATCAGTCCTTTGGAATACAAACCGCCGGCGACAGCTGAGCCGTGGTGCGCGGCGGGGCCCCGTGCCCTTTGTATCGAGGTGGTGCGGTACGCGCGGGCTGTTCAGCACAGAGCGAGGAGTTGTTGCTCGGCACCCACTCGTTTCCCATCATTTAGGGAAAAAATACCCGAGTTTGGTCAAACAGGACTTGCGTTAATTCTCTGTAGCCAGTGGTGTTTAATATCAGAATTTGGGAAGTTTGACGTCTAGCCGTGGCACGTGGGGACATGGTTTAGGAGGCTGGGGGTGTTGGGTTGGCGGTTGGAGCTGATGGGCCGAGAGGTCTTTTCCAACCTGAGTGATCCTAAGTTGCGGCAGGGTCAGCAGCGCCTTTGTTCCCGGTTGCTCCCCTGTAGCAAGTGCCTCTCCCAAGCAGGGCAGGATGGGCAGGAGTTGGTGCTCCGGTGACTATTTACAGCCGAGTCTGTACGTATTTTGCTAACCGTGTAAATTCACTTCCCTAGAGTTATATATTACCTTGGAAATGCCTAGATAGCGTAGCGGGTGACAGGCTGAGCAGGGGGTTAGAGAACGCGAGGGTAACCCCTAATCATGTCGCGTGGGGTTTTACACCGACGCAGAGCCGCGCCAGGGGACGGTGGCGCTCACTGAGCTAATGCAGGCTTTGACAGGTCGTAGCGGTTTGCAAACGTGTTAGAACTTATGTACAATACTTTGTTATTGCCTTGCATTTCCATAAGGAAAAAGTGTTTCTAAGTAAATATTACTTCTAGAAGGTTTGCCTTTATTTTTCCATTAAAAATAAAAATTGTAAATTATGCTAAAGGATTTTTTTTTTTTAATGTCTTAGATCTTGCAAAAGAAATGCACCTTAAAAGGAGCCTGCTTTCAAAACAATGCTGGCAAGGCATGATTTAGTTTTTAGGGAAATTCAGGTGCTTTTTTGCAGGGTGGGGTTGGTTTTTTTTTTTGGGGGGGGTGTCTGGTTTGGGGTTTTGTTTTGTGGGGTTTTTTTTTTTTGTTTAGGGGTTCCCCCCCCTTTCCTGTGCCTGGCCTCACCTTGCCATGGTACCGGTCGCTGGTGCGGCAGAGCCGCGGTGCCTGCGGAGCCCAGCCCTGCTCTTGCAGAGCAACTCTGCCTCTCCTGCCTGGCCTCACCATGAAGCTGAGCCCAAACTCTGTATTTCTGTCTTGAAACCAAGAGGGGTTTCAGCAAGATTGGTTATTTTAAAAGTGTTAATGGTATCTGTCGCTGTTGAAGGCTGATGGATGTGCTCGTGGTTTCGCACAGCCCTTGTGCAGCTCAGTCCCACTCACTGCTGCCCCGCAGTTCCTGGGTGCCAGCTCACGTTATGCTCCGCTAGTTATTTTTGTTTAAACCCGTCTCAAAAATTAAATCTGAATTTTGGCTGAAGTATCAAATTCCCTAAGTTTAGGCCTTAAATAGCCATACTGGTGGGGTTTTTGTGCATTTATGGCAAACTACACGTGGTCTGCTGCAGCCGCGCTGCTCCCAGGCCAGGTATCGCAGCACGTGCCGCAGGGACAGCGAGCCGGGGTTTGTCCCCGTGGCCTCCTGCTAGCCTGGCGATGCCGTAGCGAGGAGTCAACTGACGCCGCGGATTACCTGGAGACTTACTTCGGCATCGATACCGCGCGTTAATCGCTGGTAGCGGAGGACGGATATTGACCAGCGGGAACCCACTGCAAAGGCGGCCTCGGGCCAGGGGGTGAGCGCTGCAGGGGTGTGGAGGGATGTTCCCGTCCCAGTGGCCCCAAAGAACTGCACTGGGGGGGAATAAAGAAAAAAGCACCAGGGTGCATTTCCAGTCACTGAGTGATTGGATGCACAAAACCAAAGGGTGAGTGGGTTTAAAAAAAAAAAAAAATATATATGTATTTCACAAAAAAACCCCACCAAACCCCCACCCCAAACCAACCCAGCACGCAGGCTTTCTCACTGCTGCTGCTGCAAGCTCCAGGTGTTCACCTGCACAATAACCACCACTTGTTGGGGTGGGGGGAACCAAAACATAAAAGCAACAAAAAAAAAAAAAAAAAAAAAAAAAAACACCAAAAAAAAAAACCACCCAAAAAACCCCCACCATATGGATTACTGTCTAGTAGTGTAAATAGTTTATTTGATCTTATGCCAGGAACAGACCAGGAAAGTAACATGAACTGCTTTTATAAAACACTTCTAATATTGCTAAGAAGCAGGTCTATTACTAGAAAAATATTAAAGAGAACATGCCAGCGTTATATTCTAGTTGTATGATAATTTGTCCCTTCAATTAAAAAAATACCTTTGAGCTTAAGAATGTGCGAGCTAACGCTTTTAACCGTTTGCCTAACAATTTATTAAATTAATTGTCAAATTTTCTTACGCAGATTAAAAAAAAAAACCACCAACCTCTTCTGTCTCCATCAGTGAAGAAAGAGGCGATTTGGCATGTTCTCTTTAGCATGTCAAGTACACGTTGCTGTAAATGCAAGAAGGTGGCAGTTTTTAAAGTAAACTTCCTGTAAATAGGTAAGCAGAGGTCAACGTGGTAACTTTGAGCCCCCAACTGTCCATTTAGTTAAATATAAAAACAAAAACTATAAGTTAAAATAACATTCAGATTGTATAGCACAGGCTGATGCATTTTTTTTTAAACAATATTTACAATATTACCCAGAGGCTAAAGTGGGAATAAAAGAGAAGTGTAAAAACCATAAAAAAACTGCACCAATTTTGTAGCAAAATATCTGTACATTTAAAAACAGATTATCATATAACTACACATGATCCAAGAAAAACAAACAAAAAAAAAAAAAAAGGGACCTTCACCAGTGGTTCACATAAGCACAATATAAAAGAGAAAAGAAATTCAGTGGTTAAATACTATACAATAAATTTTACAATTAACATATTGATGCAATGAGACCAGGAAAGGTAAGCTGTAAGCAAAATGGAGCTTGGAAAGTACAAATTTCTCTTCGGTCCAGTTCTTCGTGTCTGAGAAGATCGCGTACCCTGCCGGCACGAACCCGGCTTCGCCTTGCTGCGCCGGGGTACTGGTGCGAGCCAGCAGCGGGGCGGGGGGCGCGTAATGCCGCTAAAGTAAGCCTCATCTCCCTTTTTGAGCTTTAGAAAAATGCAACGTACAACCTATGACCTATCGGGATTTTTTTTTTTTTAGGCTGGGCTTCCCTTCGCTGATCAAATGATCCTCAGCAGGGAATTTGAACCGGATTGTTGGAGCAGGGTATGAATCGTACGGAGCAGGGCACGGGATGATTCTCTGCGCGAGTAACTGAACTGCAACAGCCCTCGGAATCCTAATACTGATTACTGAGATGTTAATACCTTAGTGCTAATTAATAAATACACTGTTACTCAAAAGCTGCCTCTAGCTGAAGGACACAGCCATGCCTTAGCCACCCTTCTCGGTCCGTGCATTTGCAATACATTTGTCCCCCAGCGCCTCAGCCCTGCGTCGCGCGCCGCGACCGTCACAACCTCAAGGTGAAGACTCGCGTTCCTTTGCTACACGCCGTGTAAGCGCCGAGGCACGTGGTACCGCAGCCTGGCTACGGTGGTGGGGAGCGTGTGTGTGTGTGTAGGGGGGAATGGGGGTGGGAAAAAAGTACGGGTCTCGTCTTGGAATTATTTCCATGTTACAGATAGAAAGCCCTTAAATGTCTTCCTTTTTAAAAAAAAAACAAAAAAAAACAAAAACAAACCCAAAAGCCAGTAAGTGCAGCTGAAGCCAAGGTTAATCCCTCGGCGGACAGCACAGGAATGCATTTAAAAGCAGAGCATGTCCAAGTATTACCTGTTTACAACCAGTCGGGATGCAGGTCAGGTCCACAGGAGACCAGTCACTAAATTTTTATATAATCAAACCAAACTAAACACCCAAAAAACAAGACGTATTTTTTTTACATTTTGGTTAAAAACACTGAATAATGTATTGGTGTAAAAATATACCCAATCAAATCAAGTCCTATTGCTTTGATTAATTTGAGCAGGTACTTCAATTTTAGGCACTTGTTAGCTACGGTTGAGTGGAGAGCTCATCGCGGACGTTCCTATGCATTTTCTAGGTCTTTGAGCCCTTCAGAAGGTAAATTTTACTGTTCCCAAGGCTGTAAATGAGTGGCAGAACATAGAGATCACACGGACAAGGTATCACTCAAGCACCCCCTTTCCTTGACACCTGCAGGTCTCCAGCTCACATGGTTATTTCAGCACCGTTCGCAGAGCGCAAGTTCTGATCATCAAAGCGCCGCCGGACGCTTCTCCTCACCGCGTCGGCCCGTCGGTACGGCTGGTTTCTAAGATCTGCGGAGAGGAAAGGCGGCGTTCGTAAACACGCACGGCTCACCCACGTGCACACACGCGCACACACGCACACGCGCGCACACGCACACGCACACGCAGTCTAGACAAGGAAAAGTCCTGCTGGAAGCCAATCAAAGCAGCTTGTGTAGGAACAGAAGGGACTTCAACCCAACCAGAGCAGAAGTGAGCAAATACTGACGTGCCCTTTTACTACGCACCCAAGCAGCAGGTAATACTGGTGAAATGCGCTGAAATGCTGGTGACGCTAAATGGAGCTACGCCGCCAGGTTACTGTGAACGTCTCCCCACCCACGGGCCGCTCGCGTTCATCATTAACGGCGGTGAGGAAGGCAACGTCAACTGAAATCAGTCTGCTTAACGTATGCCTTGGTCCTTCACGCAGCCTCTCAAACACTAGCGTGAGCTGAAGGGCTGTTCTAAAGCGGGATGAAGCTCACTGGAGACATGCGACCCGGGGTACAATGGTGCCAGTGTTTAGCAACACAAGGGTGGGTCTATGCTCCCTATTTACCCATTTATTTAAAAGAGGGTGCCCTGAGAGGAAGCAGCTGGTACGCTGCAACCGGCTTGCAAAGCTCCAGCTGCCGTCCTGCCCCCGCTGCCGCCATCGCGCCCGGCTGCAGAGATGCTTCGGTAGGCGAAGGCAGCGGAGCGGCCAACCCCCCTCCCTCCTCCTCCTCGCCGGCAGCAAAGCCCGGCCTGCCCTGCTGCTGCTGGGGAGGTGAGAGCTGGGGGGGGAAGAGGAGGGAATACCGAGCATGCAATGGATCAAACAGTGGAGAAAGCTGGAGATGGACATGTTGATGAAAGCCCATGTTACGTGTGCTGTTACATGTGTTACATGTGCTGTTACATGCGTTACATGTGCGGCTACGATACAACGAGCACACTTGGTACACCTGAAGACTAAGTCAAGTTAAAATATTTCTCTCCTGGAAAACAAATTTGCAAACCCTCCCCCGAATTTCCTGGCTGACTGACGTCTTGGTTTAAATACAACTCCCCACCTCGTCGCTGTTTGCCCCAAACCCCAGCAGAAGGTGCCTGTCCTCGAGGCTGCCCTCTCCCACCTCCATGCTTTGAGCCGCTGGTTGTCCATCTCTCATGTCCCCTTCGGTGGCCGGAGCAGGACCGAGACGGGGGGCAGCAGAATATCCAGGGAACTACAGGGTTGAAACCACCCGGGGACAAGACTGCCTATCTCGGGCTAAACTTGGAAGAGAAAGGGCCAAAACGGAGAGAGTATGAAGACGGTCACCAGCCCATGGCCTGTGGGTCCCCTACACCACGGAGGGTGAAAATAAACAGTCTCAGTCTCCACTGGCCTTTAGGCTCTCACCAGTATTACTCTTAGCCACATCTACCAAGAGGCTGCCTGGCATACAGAGAGAGGAGGAAGCTAAGTAAAAAGTGATGCTTGCCAGCTCTGTGTATCCTCCACCACCGGTGTGCTAGAAGAAATCCTTACCCTCGAGTGAACATTTGGAAATTTAGTGATATTATTCTTCTTTAGGGCTAAACAGAAAAAAAAAAAAAAGAACAAAACAAAACAAAACACAAAATGATGGTTAAGTTAAAAAATGGGATGGAAAATGAAGAGCAAGTCAACTCAGCGTTCAAAAGTCCCAGGCACGTTAGCCAACAGAGCAAGAGGGGGTAAGGCCGAGGCTAGGAGAGGAGGTTAGACACGGAGAGGAAAGGACAGGAGGGCCACCCTCGCCTCTCGCTAACCAAATTCCAAGCTGCTTTGAAGATTGGCTCCAGGAAGATAATACAGCAATTAACTCGAAAGAGCAAATAACCGTTGAGCTGATTACAGTTTGCAATTTTATTAGAAGCATTCATAAAAATACATAGCGCAAAGGTGAAACACTGTTGTCTTCTTAAGCCGCTGAGTCCTTAATTCAAGACAACAGTGTTAACAGACATGCTGGGTTAAACACACCCTTCGTACACTTTACACCACACGATGTAAATTGCTCAGTTCCATGTCAAGCTTTTCATCGTCGCAATTTCTGCGGTTCTGGCAAATAACTGAGTGTTTCCCCAGCTCCGCTCCTCCCCTCTCCCCCCGGGTCACGCGCCGCTGCCGAGCCCAGCCCCAGCACTGCACAAAGTCCAAGCGAATTGGAAATTGGTTGGTGCTCAGGAAACATCTCCGCTTTCATTTAGATAAAGTTGGCATGGAACTGAAAAAAGTTAAACATGGATGTGACCGAATGAGAAAAGGTTTTACGCTGTTCGTTTCATCCCGTATCTCGCATGCAGACAAACATGCAGGTGCTGGTTAAAAAGTCTAAAACAAAACACTCCTCGCAGAGGACGTACGGTATCACAGACAACCCCTCCAAGCCAGAAAGCGAACCCCAAGAAAGTCCCGCTTAGTTCATGCAGCCCGTAATTTTGCTTTGGCATACAGCTGGCATATCACATGCATTTTACGTAGGTGGACTGGCATACGGAGAAAGGTCTGTAGGCCAGAGGAGGTGACATAGAAAAGCCAAGTGAACTGTCACTTTTTGACTGCATTTGATCTCCTCAGTCTTGTGGACTGTAGGAAACCCGCACCAAATCTACCGTGACTTCCAGCACTTGCTGTTCTATGGCATTTGTCATGAGGGCGAGAGATGCCTTTGAAACGCAAGGATGGCCCAAAAGCATCAAGCGCAAAGTCGATGGGATGGAAGAAAAAGTTACTGGAACACAAGAACATGCAACAGAGGTGACATAAATACAACTTCAGGTGGACGCTGGACATTACTGCACACTCAACATTCCTGGCTGAGATCCGTACAAATGGAGAAGTGTCAAAAATCTACAGCAACCTTTCTTTTTTCTAAGAGCATCAGATGTGAAAGAGGAATAGTTTAGTAATGGAATTCCTCAGTGAGAACAGGTTCGCAGAAGAACCGAGAGCCCCGCTTGGCGGTTCGAGCGGTAAAGGGCACAGTCTTCAGCACTGCATGGGAATAACAGCCAAACAGACAAACAGAGCCGTGAGAAGCGGATCTATCGCATTAGTACAGTGTTAGTGCTCAGTTACGGACACCCAGGGACGGTTTTAACGTGTTCCAACCAGGTAAGTTCTAACCGCCCTGCACTTCAGTAGGCTTTGGCAACAAGGCAGTTGTAAGGCTTTGCAAAAGTATTTCTTATATTTTACATGGTTTGCAATGGTTTTGAGAGACTATTGCTAAACGTGCTCCCGAAAAGGGTGGGGTGTTAGACAGTGCTCTGCCCCGGCTCAGCAGAGCTTTTCTGTGCATCTGATGAGGCACTATCCAATTTAAAATGACACTTTCGATCACTTCCCTACCATTGACAGAGATCTCACGGGCCGTATTCAAGCGACCTCGGTCGTACCTGGCTTTCTGTGCCTAACCTCTATTATTATATGGCTTGAGGCCCTCAGAGACACCCCCAGAATGGGAAATACTAGGCACAAGACCGTAGGAAATGTTTAATTTGAGGCTGGCACTCCCTCCGCTGGGCTGCCTTTTGCATGTGGATGGTCTTCTGCCACACAATCTGTTTCTCCCACAGAGCAGGAGAACCACTTTACCAATTAAACAAGCTTCCAGGAGCCTGAAGGAGTTGTAGAAGCAGTAACAGATTAGATATTATAGCAACTCTGCCCTTTAAATAAAGAGTATTATCTTAGGAAGCTATTAATCAAGGTTAAAAAGAGCTGTGAAAGCTTCAAGCTTTTCAGCCCTGTCATCTAGTTGGGCAAAAATTCCCTGGCTTTCCTTAGTGAGTGGTAAAACAGCTCTCCTCCCCTCCTGCAGGAAAAACTCATGTGAAAAACATTCAGGAGCGGTAGCCAAGGAAATCCTGCCCAAAGACCTTTTTCTGAGCTTCTGTGCAATGAAAACAAACCACTGTAAAGCTATCGAAGCGTTAAAATCGTGTTCCTTTCACACCACGGGTTAAGAAGGTGCAATAAAATCAAAGTACTGCAATCGGAGCAGCTGTATAGATTAAAAATGCTTTGACTCCTGAGCAAAATGCCATTTAGAAGGCAGCTCTTTTTATCAGCAAATATTTGCACCAAAGTCCTGACTGTCTCTGGCTACGACAGCGGGTTCTGCCCCTCTCCCTCCAGCCCTAGGCTGGGATCAGTGCAGACTTTGCCTACCAAACGGAGAAGCAGTAAAACCAGAAGCAGTTTAGGGTCATAAATCATTCAGGTTTGCCCAAATGATTTGCTGTAACTGTGCGATAATGTGGTGCAATTACTGTTAGTACATTTTAATGAAAATATAGGCTCTTAATAATATTAAACATCCGTCATTCATTCCATTTACAGGGGAAAAGGGTTTCTGGAAAAGATCTGCACGGCATGCATATCCCCACCGGAGCATCTGCTGAGATGAGGCACTGAACTGGCTACTCTAAAGATCAGACACCGAGCACGTCCCCACATGCTGAAAGAGAAGAACTAAGAAACAGAGTCTGTGTCCGAGGCCTGCGCACGCAGCACTGGCGGCGGACACGTAAAGGCAGGTTACCGGGCTTTGTTACGTACCATTAGCAAAGGTTTCTATACTTGATTCACATCATAAAAACAACGTCCTACGCTGTGCTCGAGTAACGCTTTTTTAAGAAGTACACAAAGCACTTACAATAGCTACTAGGCAGATACACATTTTTATCCTTTGTGAAAGGGCCTCTGAGATTACGGAACCAGAGGTGCTTACCTGTTATAATATCTTCAATAGCACCATCCTTCCCTTCGTACACATGCCTGTTATCCTTGACTTGCCGCCGTCTGAGCTCTGCAATCAGCTCTTGCTGCTGTCTCTTTGTTTTATGTGAAGGAGACTGAAAGCAAAGAAGAGAGGACTTGTAAGGACTGCCCTCCAGCTCCCCTGCTTCTCTCTTCCCGACCGTGAAACACCGGGTGATCGCACTGGTAGCAATCAGCAAACAGTAACTGCCAGTTCTCTGCCCAGTTCTGCAAGACCGGGAAAACACACGTGTGCGGTTAGCTCACGTCCCATGGAGAGGACGGGCAGAGTCACAAGTTAACCTGGCTGCCAAGCTGCTTTTCTTCCTTACATTTGTAAGCTACTTCCCAGCCTTCTCCTCACTTGGAACTGGAGCTCCAAGCTCTAACCTCTGAAAAGCATTAGGGGAACAAGGGAAACAGGCTTTCCTTCCGAGGGAAAAAGCTTGGCTGCCATTAAAGATCCCAACACCAGCTGTGGGAAGAAGCACCAGCCGACAAAGTGGCTGTTTTAGAGCCATGGGAAACTTCCTCTAGCAAATCTAAAGCGTTACCCCAGAACAAAAACCACATCAGGAAAATTCCTATGAAAAGGTAACGTGGGGCTTGGTCCTGCTGCCGTACTCTGACAGGGCAGGATCTGGGGGCGATCGTTCCATGTCCCTGGAAGCGACGGGAGGCTCGGCTCACTGAACACCACTGAGGTTTTAACAGATGCAAGGCCAGAGCAGAACAAAGTTTAGCTAATGACAACGTGGACGAGATGCCTTTCTATCTCTCCAGTTTTTCTTAATTTTGTAGACTTCAAGGTAGCAGAACCATGCGCTTGTATTCTTTTAGCTTATTTTGGTTCTCTCCCCGTAAGGAGAAAACTTCCAGCGACTCTATTTAGAGGCAACTCTAAGCTGGACAACGGAAGTTCTCACACAGAGCTGAGGTTTCTGAACTACCAGGGAAAAACACATGAACATGATGGCTCCTGCCTGCGAGACGTATCCGTTTCATACCTTTTGGTCCTGTTGCTCCATCAATGCTTCTTGCTCCATAAGTTTTTCCATTAAGGCCTGTTCCTGCTTTTTTCTCAACTCATTCTCTTCTTCTGCTTGCTATTTATCACAAAAAAAAGCACAGGTTATAGCTTCCAATTGCATACGGGAACCTAAATATTACAAATGAGTAACACTATCACTTGCTACCACGGGGCTTTCCAAGGAATCAAGCTTCCATGTAGCAATTTAGCTGCCTCTGAACACAGCCTGAAAAATCTGGGCTGGGAGAGACCTTCCTAGGTTGCACAAACCATCCTCTCCCAGTCCCAAAAGACGTGTATTCAGGGTGTAAGCTGCAGCTGCCCAGACATTCATTTTCTGAGGGTTCCTCCAGCGTCTCGGAGAGCCGTATAGTCTTTAAGCCCTGAAAATGATCCCAAAACAACTATTTGTGCTGCCCCGGGCTGGTGTTGCCGTGCTGTCGGGGATGGCTCACATTGCGTCAAAGCTAGAAGGAGCCACAAGCTGTTTTGCTGGGCGCCCCGAGCCAGGCAGGAACCAAACTGGGTTCAGAAGGACAGAAGAGAAGAGGAGGATGCTCCTTGTTTACCTTGTAGGCCTTCACAAACCGGACGAACACTGGGAAAAAGACCGAGGGGGGTGTCGTCTTGGGATTCTCCCCAAAGTACTTCACAGCATCATCAAAGGCATCCTACAAAAAGCACAGATTCACTGCAGTGCACGTATCTCAAGATAAACTCACCATCCATTACTGCAGTATTCAGTGCAAAGGGTCTAGATTTCCTCTGCATGTGAAACCCTTGGCTCAGCCGAGCACTTCTACATCTAGCACTTGAACTCAGGAAGAAATCCACAACATTGCTGTACCTTCTCCTCCCTGCTGCGTATATAAAAGCACATCCTTTGCAGTGACATGCTGCTATTCACTGTGTCACTCACCCCCCACCCCAAACGCCGAGAATAAATACCTGGGCTATTTTGGCGTCATCCTGCAGTTTCTTTAGCTTCCCTTCGTTGTTCTGAATGAACTCCTTCAGCATCGTGTTGTGGTCATGCATGGTGTACTCGCGCTTCGTCAGATCCAGGCCCCTCTGCAGCTCCTTCACGTCCAAGAGGACGTTTTCAAGAGACACTAGGAAATAAAACAAAAACGCTGCATCGCTCCTGCTCCACAAGCACACGAACCCACGGCCTGAACAACTCCCCTCCGAGAAGTGCCCCCGCAGCCCATGTATGGTGTGCCGTGAAGTCCCTCGGACGGCAAGCGTGCCACCGCCGCTGGCCAGGCGCGGGAGGGTGACAGTACCTGCAGCAGCTTTCTCCACGTAATGAAGTTCATTGTAAAAGAGGGATACGTGCTGGTACTTCTCCTTGACCACATTAGAAATATAGTGCAGCAGGGTCTGCTTTCGGTCTGTTGACTTTGTTTCTAGGAGCTGGGGAGAGAAGGCAAAGAGATTAGAGGTTACTGGGTGGAGGTGCAGCAGGATCCAAGCAAAGTGACACAACCGGTGCTCGCCTTTCCCCGGTGTTTCTCCATCTGATAGGGAGGGCTGTAAAAGCTCACTTAAGCATTTAGCAGGTGGTTTTCAAGCTGTGGTCTGCAGAGCCTCTGAAGACACGTGCCTTCTCCTACGCGGCCCCCCAAAACAACGATAAGCGAAGCAAACGCACACCGCCTGGCAGGGAGCGCCTTCCCCGCTGCCGCTCCCTGCCCTCCCCGGCCGGAAAGCACCGACCGAGTCCCGCAGCAGCCACTCGCCGTGTACATGAAATGCATGCCCACCTGGTCCCCACAAGGCACTTCTGCTTTACTTACCAGGTCTAAACTCTGTAGCTTAAATCCGTACACAGCTCCTCGTTTACTGCTGTTCATGTAGTTTCCAAGAGCCAAGATTATCTGTCAGGGTGAAACAGAGCAGAGCATGAATCTTCAGGACAAACACACGGCGCTTTAGAAACCTCTGGGAGGAGAGTTGGTGTGTCAGCACCCAGGTACAGTTTCAGTATATGTAAGGGGATGCACTGGTGAGTGATGGAGCTATAGAACGTATTTAAAATCAGACCTACCTCCAGTATTTTCTTAAGCTTTTGGGACGACTTTATTGAGACAGATGCAGCTATTATTGCGTGAAGTTGCTGCAGGTAAACACAGGAAAAGCTTTGGTTAATGCATGTCCAACCCAAGAGTAAAATTAAAATCTAAACACTCACATTCTGTAAGAACCCTCTTGTTTTTCATCCATACTGTGGGCCCTAGCATGACTGTTATCCTGCCCTGACACATCAGGATTTCAAACAATTTGTTTGCACCGCGGACCTACCACGCTCAGATGTGGTTGGGTAAAAGCGTATTTACATTTCAATCCTCACCACTGTGAAAGATGCATCAGGCTGAGTGGGACACGCTTCAAAGAGCCCACGGACCAGCACTGATAATAACTTTCCCTGATGATACAAACAACTAGATTTTAATTTAAACCGGTTTTAAACTTCTACAGGGTGAAGAAATAGGACAGTATGGAGCAGTCCAGGGTACAAACAGCACCTGGGATCTCAGCGTCGTTGACTTATGAAAATATAGCTTGAAAACCACATTTTTACTTGTGTAATTGTTTCTTGCTCTGTCTCCGTGAGAACTGATAATCACTCCACAACACTCAAACCAACCCTCTGTCTTAGAAAAATTAAAATCTCTGTAACCTTCACCGACTGGCCCGCACCTTCGCATGACTGCAGAGCTCCCGCAAGCTGCCCTGCGCCGCAGAGCGCAGCTCCCAAGGGGAGCCTGGAGCCCTGGGAAGCCCTGATCCCCCGACGCATCCCCCAGGTCTCCCTGGGGGTTGTCCCTCACTCACCGGGGTCAGCATCTGGATGCTTTCTGCAAAGTTGCCTATAAACGCCATGATGGTCATCTTCTGCATCAGCCTTTCAATCTTGCTGAACTGCATCATGAACCGGTCTTCATCGGACAGGTTCTCGATGGGTTTCCTCTCCCGCTCATAGAGCCGCAGCACTTTCACTTCGTTCTCGGTGGGCAGGAACCGCATGAGGCATTCAACAAAATCCACCGGCAACGTTTTCAGGTCAAACCTGCGTGATAACAAACCAGAAGAAGCGGTGTTACGACAAGGCTCTACGCAAAATGATGGAATAGCAAAAGCAGCGAGAAAGCTGCCAAAGGCAGCTCTGCCTCCTCCACTGCTCAGCTACACCTGAGCCCGAGTCAGAAAAGCACTGAGAAGCTATAAAGAAGCTGTGAAGTTACTCCTGCTCGCGTTGCCCTGGCTGGAGCGGGGGGCACGGTCCTGCAGGTGAAGCTCTCTGCACCTCCGAACAAGGTTACTGTGCTGATGTGAATGGTGCTGCTGGGTGCCTTGTCTCTATTTTCAAGGACGTGGTCATTCCCCCCACCTCTCCACGGCCACACCTCATTTTTTATCAGAGAAGATAGGCGGGGAGGAGCAAATAGCAGTTTTATTCAATTGGGCCAGAGCCCTGCAAACCCCAACTGCTGAACCTGCCTCAATCTGCAGCAGGTTTGGGTCACCTTCCTCACCAGCCCAAAGGTAATGCCTGTGCATCCAAACTTTGAAGATATTCCTTAACGGAGAAATGGCAGATGATTGTCACGGCCACGAGTACAAAGTGCTTCTGGATGGATTCAGGCTCAGCCCCAAGGAGCAGGTACACCTGCGCTCCGTCCCCGGGAGCTGCTGGAGCCGGCAGGCGAGGGTCCGCCTCGGCGCGGGATGGGGCACAACTGAGCCCCTCGCTGCACTCCGGCGGCGGGGGCCTGCCCCGTACCTCGGGCACACCTGCATCACATTGGGGTTTGGCACTGCCTGGGGCCATTACGTAAACCTAATTCTATGCAAAACCCTTCCAGTGCACTTGGACTAATCTCATGCTTTGTGCAGCGAACTGAAGTAGTTGCCTCTTCCTGATACTCTGGCTTTTGAGTGTTCGTTGTAACAGAAAGTACGGTGCAAACAGAATGAGAGATGCAGTATGCAATGGCACGCTGTGGATATACATGAATTAGCTTCTTTAATAAAAGAAGTGTTAATTGGTTAAGCCTAAATAGTGATACGGCGACATACAACTGCAAGCTTTTTATTTTACTTCAAGGGAATGTGATTTCTGGGAATGCAGAATGGTTCCATCCTTACTCCTGGATTTTTTCCAGATGCGAAAACATTTACATCAACTGCCAATTCAAAACCATTGCACTTACCAAAAATCACAGTAAATCTTAAACACGATTTCTTTGCTGACAAGTGTTTTACTTACACGTGAATAGCTTTGCATATTTCATCTGCTGTCTTTCCAGCTTTTCTTAAAGTAATGGCAAGATTTTTGGCCCTGTTGGCATCCAGTAACGTGACTTTGTTTGACCCTTTCTGAGTTATTTTTTGCTTGCTTGAAGTAAGATCAATGGCTGGACCTTGGGCTTTTGTTTTGAATATTTCTTCAAATTCATCCACATTTAAATCCTAAAAAGGAAAGAAAATGATTTATCCCTCGCGCAGCAAACACTAAAAGCCACGCTGCCTAATACTGTGTCAGAACTGCAGTACAAACCCTGCGGCGCCGTGACTGCAGCAGCGTCCTTCGATCAGGGGCTGCAGGACGTAACGAACACGCGCCCCTGAGTTAGCGATCAGGAAATCTGGCCTCCACCCCCAACAGCCCCATACACATTCAAAAGTTCAGGAAAACGTTCGTGTTAGCACTCAGGCTTTATCCAGCCACGTGCCTCTTCAGGGCACGGGGAGCATGCAAGACCTGTGTACTCAGCTCTGCTCTGGGCTGCTTTAGGCTTCATTCCCTGGCACGCAGCCACCCACCCAAGCCTAACTCCTACAGACCGGACCAGCAATTTTAGGCTGGGAAAAATGCATACTCCTCGTCTTAGTTGATTTGTTTTAAACAAATGCACGCAACAGGTATGCACCCTTTACAATTGATACTACCAACTACCATCCCTAATTCTCAACCAAGGCACTTGTGCTGACCTACTGGGTACCAGGGGCCACCGGATGAGCTGTTTGCCAAAATAACTGCTGCAGTCTGTCCCTGCGAAGACCGATATTCACTTGTGCTATGGACAGAAGGGGGAGGCAGAAGGCAGCAAGCAGCACTCATACCTCCAGGATCCTTTCATCATCTATTTCATTGAAGACCGTCCCATTGATCTGGTTGGGTTTGAGGGCGACCCAGTTGAACACCGGCATGCGGAACTTGGTCTTGATCGGCTTCTTGATTTTCACAGCTAAGGACAGGAGAGGAGAAGAAATGATGAATTCCCGAACGCTGAAAAACACCCCGCGTGCCCAGACTGCAGCTCTTGAGCCGGCATTTCAGCACTGGAGGAAGAACTGGCCAGAGCTAAATTATCACACTGGAAAGCCTGGAAAGATCTTGCTGCCCTGGCAGGCAAACAGAGCCGAGAGGCTTTCATCCAGCCCCTCAGCCTCTGCAGAACCAGACTGAACGCCAGAGGCTGTGAAAACTTCACTAAAGGAAATGTGTTATTACTTTATTACCGCATGTTGTCTGGATTGATTTAAAAACCCAGGCTATTTTTAAATGCTACAGAAAATGGAGAGAGTGGACAAATTTAACCCTGTCCTGCTGGTTGCAGAGCCCACCCTGGTGTGAGCTGTGTCACGGAACTCAACACAGAAAAGGTGACAAGAAGAAAAAAAGTCCCTTTCCCAAGGTTTTGGTACAGGGAGCGGCCCCTCCCATTGCCTGCTGCAATGGAGTAATGCTGCTTCTCACCAGGTTTGTCTTTTAAAGCAAGACAGAGTGGGCTGCAGCACACGTGAGCTTTAACGTGGTTGGAACAACAGGTTTAACCTTCTTGAGCTGTGCAGAACCAGTAAATGATTTAGAAACTTACACAGAGAAGCTATGAAAATGAAGACTGACTACTCCCATTACTCTGTGCAGAGAGTATAAAAAAGCAATGCTGGAGCAAGGAAAACAACACTTTTCTATTCCTATTCCTAACAGGCCTGGAAGGTACATGAATAATTTCTGTAATTCAGTTCTCATTTCTTTGTATCTTGATGTAAACACGAAGTTGTTAGTTGCTACAAAATCAGGATGTTCATTAGAGCCATCCATCAACGTTTTGCTCACGAATTACTTAGAAAATAAGCTGTTTCTTTCCAAGCTGCAAACATGAAACAGAAACCCTGGTCCTTCCTCTCCAGTGCTGGAAAGAAGAGCCACCCAGCGCGCAGCGGCGGTCAGTGGTGCAGAGGCATGCAGGGGACAGCCCCGCTCCCCGCGCCGGGGACGCTCAGCTCCGCAGCGCACCCAGGCGCGTTCGCCGCTCCCCCCAGCCAAGGACGGATCACGCTTGGTTCAGATCAGTCCAGGGTTTGCTCCCGACTCCTGCCTACCCTGCATTCGTAGCAGGAGCAATCTTGCTAAATATTTGACGCTCTGTAGAGATGCTAGATTTTTTCCCTTCCGTTTCAGAAGATGGCCGGGTTCCCAGGTTGCAAAGCACTTGAGCAAATAATTATTTTACTTTCCCCTAACAATTCTGTACGTATGTTTTTGCCAGGATAGAGATGACCTACTTCAAGGGACAGCCCTGTTATGCACTGGAGCTGGGCGAATGCTGAAAACATTCCCCTTGCTTTGTCATTCCACTTTTAAAACGAGAGTCGAATTGTGTGTCCAGGTCCCTTTCAAGCTCGTGCTCATTTCGCAGGGACATCACAAAGAACAAATTACTGGCAAGAGTAGGTGCTTGAAACAAAGAACCGTAAGTAGGTAGCAGGAAACATATACAATATTCAGCTTGAAAGTCTGTGTATTTTGAGAAGTGTATTCATCCAACTGGAAGACAGGAACACACGTGATCAACTTCTGCTCATCTAAACTAAACAGAGTTTTTCTCTCTGCTTAATTAATGTGGTTACTTCGGAATAATTCCTAAAATAAAAAAAAACAAAATAGCTTTTTCCATCTGAAACGCCCATGAAAAAACCATTTTCCACTTGCACATACATCAGAATAGATTATTAACTGCTCCTGGGTTCTTTTGGGACAGGAATGGAAGCTAACTGCCTTGTGGGCCAGTTCCTGATGTAGCTAATAAAAATGTCTTAAAATTTCCCTTCCTCCTCTGTTAGAGAGCCCTGGCAAGGTGACATCCCCGGGAGTCGTGCCGCTGCCGGCACCACAGTGGGGATGCGCTCACGGCTGGGGACCAGACCCCTCAGAGGGTACTCGCAGCCGGTGAAAGCTGCTGCATCTCAGCACGTGGCCTCCTTGGGAAAAGCCTATCCTCGGCGTGACCGGTGCTGAGAGCGTGGCTCGAGGATGGCTCAAAAGAAACCGCACGTCTTAATTACTTGCTGAAGTGCTTTGCTGAATCAGGGCCTCCTGGGTGCCAAATCCTGATGGTTGGCAGCACCCCCAAAGCTACTGCGTGCTCCAGCTCCGGCTCTGTCCAGCAAGTCCCTGCACCAGCCTCCCCCTTCCCCACTGCCTCCCCGTCGCCCACACGAGTCCACGGGCACACACACGGGCACAGCACAGAGGGAAACGCGGGGAGGTGGGTAAATACTTAGCAGAAAGCAACCTACAGAAGAGCTTGATTGGCCCGTCTTACCAGGAAGCAGAAAGAACAGAGAAAAAAATGTTAGTAACGGTCAGAAAAGCAAGATTTGTTATTTCACTGACTCCCCTCAGACCCAGAAGGTTCCTGCCCTGAGAAACGCTCCTTTCTGCGCAGCCGACGTATCAAGAAAAGGTGCTTTCACTCTCCTAACCCACTGAAGAACAAAATATCTATCCCACCTGGCTTTGGGCATCTCACCCGAGCACCTAAGCAAGGAGCTCGGCCGTGGGGGCTTGTCCTGCCGTTGGTGCAGCTCAGAGGAGCCACACACGCAGAAGCAGGGCTTGCTCCACTGCTCCCATCCCCAGATCATACTGCAAGGATGTCGGGCTAAGGCTTCTCAGAGCCACGGCCACATCCAGTACTCCCTGCCACTCGGCACCGCGCGCCGTGGGACCACCGCCTGCTCTGCCAAACCCGTCGGGGAGGGACCGGCCCGTAACCTCAGCTGTGTCGTGCCTTTTATGCCTTTTTTTTTTTTTAATACGCCCTGGGACCCCCTAGTTCCACGATGTTTTTTGCTTTCAGAAGAAACTTTAAAGGCTGGAATACTTCATCAGTTTTTTTTTTTTTAAAAAAAAAGCTATTAATGAGGGCTCCTCGGTTTCTCATTCTGGACTTATATCATGCTCTTCAGATTTCCCAGCGGGGGGAGCAGTGTGATACCAATTAGCATTTACTTGCTTGGCATACATCACAGAACGCAAAAAACCATGATTAAAGATGGTCAGTAAATTTTTCTCCCTTCCAAAAAATTACAAAAAGCTTGCCATTTTTTTGCACAGATATTTCTTCATCAAGTTCTCAGAAGAAAGCAAAACCATGAAGCTTTGTGTTTCTTTCAAAACCGTATTTTGTTTGCTTAAAGCCAAAAATGATCATGTTTGAAAAATATTTTTGGTAATAGCTTTAGTTTCACTGAAGAAGCCATCTCTTCCAGAACAAACCAAAACCGTTCGGTTGATAAATGCTCTTTCCTTTTATAAACCCCTCTAAGTGTAATACCAGTAAGAGATAATGGCTATTATTTAGGTGATTAAGAGTAACAAAGTCCCACCTCGGTACCCTGCCCGCTCTAGCCGACGCGCCCTGACCTTGCCCTTGCTTGCTTTGCCAGCAATCCGCAGCATGCTGGGGAGACACGCGGGCATTTTACCTGCAAGCCCTGAGTTGAAGACCACGGTGGGAGAGGCTGTCCCGGGCAGGGGGGGTGCCGACGGCGGGGGCGGTGGGGGCAGCGGAGCCGCCGGAGCCGTCTCCAAAGCTGGACCTGGGAGAGGAGGCGGTGGTGGTGGCGGTGGAGGTGGCGGTGGAGGCGGCGGCGGAGGCGGCATCGGTACTGACACAGGACCGTTTTGCACTACGAAATGAAGGAAAACAAGGTATTACCATGAACGCTGATCAAAATATCACAAGCATGCGCAGAAAAAGTCACAACGTCCACCTTGTCCCCCACTGTACATCTCCTATCCACCGCTATACTCGCCCTAGCATTGGTTGGACCCTTCACCAAAGTACGTCGGCGCATTAACACAGGAGGGAACTACCCTAATGAAAGAAGCTAGTATTTTTTTCTATCAGCTGAAGGGCTCAGAAATGGATCAGACAAACATGGGAGCCACCCAGAGAGTGAGAATTCAAACACAGCTGGGGGACCTCGGCACCCTCGGCTGCCGCATGGTGCCACGACCTGCAGGCTCATTACAACTCAAGGTGGTTTTGTCAGCGTAAGGCTGCTGTGACTGTCCCTGGCACAACGAACTGCACCTCCAGCTCCCGGCCAGCCCACCTCTTCGGGACAAAATGCTTCTTACCTGCCTCAGATGCTGCTGCTAAGGCGGGTAATGGTGGTGGAGGTGGTGGCAATGGTACTGCAGGCGCAGCTCCAGCGACCGGGGCAACACATGTGCCAGCCACAGCCTCCGACCCTGCCGGCACCATCCCAGAGGCCAGAGCAACAGGAAGGATAGAGATGTCACCATCACCTTTCTTCTGGATCTTAATGGTTCCCTGCTTCTCCAGTTCATGGATCTTTTTCTCCAGCGTTGACTGCCGCTGGATGGCTTCTTCTTTTTCCTTCACCATTTTTCTCAAAGTGTGAACCTGGGTATTTGCGTCTTTGTAGATTTCCTGAGAATGCCGCAGAAACAAGGAATTTGCACTTGTACTCACAGAACAGAATACCAATACCAGGAACAGAACAGCCTGACACGGGACCATCACTGCACCAGGCACTATCTTACAGCGAGCTTTGATGCAAACCATACGTCTTCGCTGGTGAGGAAGAATCCATTTTGTGTTTTTCCCAAGCTAGCAGCAAGGCTGTGCACAGTACCGAGTCCTTGGAGAAATCTCACCTGTGGGCACCCACACCTGGGGGCGCAGAATTTCTCATCATGACTTTTTCATGGTGTCTCCCACTTTTTATGCTAGTCTTAAACACATAGTCTAGGTATGCTACCTCGATTTTGACTTTAACAGAGAGTATCTGATGCCTTGCTGGTTGCTCTACCTATGAGCAGATGTTGGCCTGTAAATGGAAGCACGAACAGAGCTCCTGATCTGGAGGGGAGACTGTACCTGCAAGCGCCCAGGGCAGACCCTCCGAAGGAATCCTAGAAGCACCACACTTTGGGACGACATTTAGGCTGAAACTAGTTAACACTATGCTAAGAATTTTTGTTACTAAGTTTGTACACCAAGAAGTAACGAGTCTGGACTGTGCACAGAAAGCTGGCTGCACTTGACAGCACAGACACAGGGCACTCGCTCGCTCCCGACCTGCTGCTGTGCAGCCCAAGTCTGAAAGACTCCAGGCTCACCTCCACCACCCCTCCGCAGCCAACCGTACGTGCAAAACTCCAAACACAGATGCTACAGACCTGAATGATAAGATGTACCTGTCTCATTCACTAATTCCCTGGCACGTTCAAAGAGTTGTCTTGATGTCCATCTTTGAGTGCACACACTAGTAATTCTACTTGAAACCTGCCCTAGGTTCAAAACTAGGAAGCTAACAGAAGTCCCTTGGCCCACTAAAAGAGTCCTTACCTCCCGAACACAAAGCACACATGGGATCGCTACCCTGCAGCATGGCACCCAGCCAGAGCCTTCCCATCGCACTTACCCGAATCACATCCAGCTCTTTGTTTCTTTGCATAAGTTGTTTTTCCAGTTCCACAATCTTTGCCATGGCTTCGTTCTCTGTATCTTGGAGTTTTTCCGATAACTATCATTCGAAAGAGAAATAGATTATGTAAGTGAATAACAGTAGCTCTCAACCAAAACGTCAGGAACGCTTGTTGGAGCAGTGTTACATAGTGAATTATTGATATTCCACCAAACCCTGAAGTCTTTCTTTGGAAAGAGGGAGGGTTCCAGCAGGCGACTGGGGGCACTAAGTGCCCTGGTGAAGGTTCCTCTGATGATGAATGCTATCCTTCAGCTAGGACCAGCAGGTAACCTGGCTGGTCTGTAGCTATGAGCCTGTCCAGGTAAGAAAGCCTACTCTACAATAAAGCATTTAAAATGCAATTATTTTCATACACACTCAGTCTGATCTGAAACCCCGAAACCCCACAGAATACCACAGTGGCACTGTTGCAAAACCGATAGATGCTGAAATGGTGGAACCTATAAATATCACCTCTCACAATGAGGCTAATTTGATGAGTAATGAAAGAAACGGTTTATCTTTTTTTCCCCATGGTCTTTTGATTTATTTTTTGCCAGCCCCACAAACCTGGGATCTGAAAGCCCTGCTGCTCTTGCTGGCTTTTTCCATCACCACCAATCACGCCGACTCAGGCGAGGCTGCAGAGGTGGTGAGGTGGCACCAGCTGCTGTGATTTTGAGATAAAACTCCTGCCATTCTATCAACATTTGACAGAAAATTACGTCCATACTCCTGGGATGAGCCTAGTTTATGTAATGAGATCAGAAGCAAGCCCTTAAAAATTTGCCACCAGAGTAAACCGTTAACTTTCTAAACAGCTAAAAGGAGTAGATCTATGAAGCAAATGGTGCCATTTCTACTGAATCACTTCCCTCTAGCAGAAGAGCACCTGAGAGGGGCAAATACTGCACAGCACGTTGTTCTAAGAATGCATTTATTCTAAGTGGTGGCCATAAAGGAATGGTAACAGAATGACTTCTGTTTCAATGTTTTCATGACTTTCATGACTTTTATGAAGTATGGAAAACATTTTAAATTTAAAACAGCCCTTACCTCTTGAGCCCAGTAATGTGTTTTAAGACACAGACAGGACGGATATCTGCTCTATTTACCAGGACTGCATTGCTGAGGAATTTGCAATTTCTATATAAATTCGCTTTCCCAGCTCATGAGATAACTCTTTGCAGAGGCTCCATGCACCACGTGATTCCACCTGGACGCGAAGCTGAAGCCTGCAAAGCTGCAAACCGGCCATGCCAGGGCCTCGGGGGTGCGACCCGCTGCTCAGCTGGGCCGCTGGCACGGGGGGTCGTCCCCTCCCAGCTCACCGTGGCTTTCGGGGGATGAACGGGCTGATGCTATCAAGGTGTGCGAGCGCTGCAGCCGTGGCCATGGAAGCGCTTAGACGGGCAGGCACGGTGCAGCACAGGCCAAACTGTCCCTTGATGTACACAGAAACGGCGGGTCAAGCCCCGCAGTAACAAAGCAATGCTACCCCTTTATATGGAGCTGGGGATTGTGTCAGACAGAAGAGTAAAGAAAATGACAGAATAAGACATTTTCTCATCAGGTCAATAAACAGCTTATGAACAAACCTTTGTAGCAAGCAGGGCACCTGTTAACTAAAACACGCAGAATATGAGGTTCATAATATAGCATGAAAGCACCCAGGAGGTTTACCCGCCTGAGATCTCTTGAATGCCTTCATTTGCCAAATATCTGATTATTCCCCCAATACAGCAGTACTAAGGCTTTTTCTAAGTGAACCTCGGCCCAAAGGTTGTAGCCCCGCTACGCCTGTGCTTCCACCTCCCGAAATGGGCAGGAGCAAAGCCCATGCACAGAGCAGGCTCTGAACGACCTCAGAGACAAAGGTGACAAAGTTTGGTACTAACATGGGAAATGTTTTCTTCCAGTTCTTCAACTCTTTCCAAGGCTGCATTCTTGGTTTCAGCGTCCTCCAGTAAAGCTCCCACATCAAAAACGTTATCCAGGTAAGCTTGAATTTGCACCTGCAGTTTGTCACTCTCTGTGTGCTTCAGTTTCTGTAAATCCAAGAAGACAAGGGTGTCACTCACCACTGGCAGCCCTTCGCAGCAAGCGGGCCACAGACAGCAAACGGGCTGGGAGAGCGGTGGGAGCTCAGGCCACTTCCATCGCCCAGGAAAACACTTTGCATTTTAACATTAGCTGGGGTCATAAGCGATAAATGGTCATTTTTGAAGACCAACCATCCAGAGCTTTCAAATAAAGCTAAGCAGCATCTTATCTTCTGTTATTACGGAGGATACTACTGCTTTCCTCCGTGCTTGCTGCTTGGTTGTGGCAAGCTCTGAATGCACCACCCGGGACGGTGCGAGGCCAGCGAGGCGGGCGGCTGGCGGGGCCGACCCTGCTGCCATCCGCGGTGGCCACCAGCTCAGTGGCCTGTAGGCAAAGGTGAGGCCATCGCTTGTGTTTGGGTTCGAAGCAGCCGCGTGGCCCGGAGCAAATCCTCCGATTGCTCTCGCTGACCTCATGCTGGGTGTGCTGTGTTCAAAATGAGCATGCTTTATCTCCAACGATAACGTCACAGCACGCTTTGAACTGCTCTGCCAGCTCCCAATGGACTGCAGGGTTTGTGCCACCCTGGGACCCCAAACAGACCCATGCTCGGTATCGCCATGTACAAATACTTCTTGCAGACAGCAAAAATCCTCTCCCCTGGTTACTGCTGAGCAGATGTCAGCAGGGAGAAATCAATCCCTCGTCAACACGAGCACTGTTTTCATTTGTGTGCTCCCAAGGGCTGGGACAAGGAGAGAGAGAAAAATACAAAAGGGGAAACATAAAAGCAGCTTTCTTCTGAAAGAGAGCATTTCCCACAGGACGCCAGAAAACGCCTGGCTGTCAGGAGAAAACTCAAAGGAGCATTTTTTTCACACGGAGACGGAGGGAGCCCTGGCAGCACCTGAGCCGGGGCCGATACGAGGCCTGCAGCCCGCGGCTGGACATCAGGGACGTGGCGTGGGCGAGGACGGCTGCGGTTCATCCTCCCTTTGTTATAAGGCAAAACTACAAATTTAGCTCCCAGTCTGTAATTGCAGTTAGTTGCAGTTGACTTTTCTTCGGCAGGGGTGGCTCCAGGCCACAGCCCCCAGTCAGCAGCCAAGGCACTGCATTTTTAGCAGAGACTATGGGACAGCCCTGCAACGCCCTCCCGTTGAGGGGGTTTAAGGAGGTTTAAGTCTAGGCTGGGCAGCGGCGGCGCTGGGGGACGTGGCGTGGACCCTCCGCAGCCCCACGCAGAGGTCAGCCCCGGAGAGCAGACCCACGCTGCGAGGCGGTGGAGACCCGGGTCATACTCACATCCAAATACTCATCCAGGCCGAGCTTGGTAAATTCATACTGCAGGTGGACTCTGAAGTTCATGTCCTCCACCGAGTGGACAACGATGTTGATGAACTGCATGCAAGCCACCTGCAAGGAGAACCACTGCACGTGAGAGCCCTGGCTGCCCCCCGAAAGCCCCGGGCGCAGGGTCAGACACAGATGAACGACCACATTTTCTTGAGGTTACTACAAGGGGAAACTGTGATCCGCTCTTCTGCAGCTTTTTTCCAAGCCAGTGCTGGATCTGGGCTTATGGGGTGTTTGTCTGCTGTGATAAAGGCAAACACAGGTTCCAGAAATTAAGTCATGTCTGCAGAGTCTACCTTTACTGCGTGCCGGTGAAGAGAAATGCTTTCCATGCCAGCTCACACAGCCAGACATCATACAAGCACACAAGCTCTTAAGAAAACAATGCTGTTTCTGCAACGGTCTGTAAAAGTGAGATTAATTTTGCAACTGAAACCCCTAGCTTAGGAAACGGGACTTTCACAAAAGGCGCTTTGTTGTTTGCAGAAAGCGTATTTCCAAAGCTGTGGTTTTGGTAACTGAACAAGGGACCAGATCATAGGAGTTGGCATCCAAACACGTCCCAGCACAGCAAAGGAAAAGAAAAAGCTCTCAAGCGAAGCGGGTCGCGAGCTGTATGAGCGGTGGGGGAAACCTCCTGCAGAGCAGCAGGAATCGGGCTACAAACCCCAAAAGGTTTGCCCTTTCCTTGAATGTAAGGCATGGCCAAATCCTGCTCTGCACAAGTATCCCCAGCCCTCTTTCAGCTCACAGATGATCATGTCTGTCGCCCTCTGAGCTGCCTTAAGAGAGGGTTTGCCTAGACCTTGCTGGGCTTCTCAAGGGCATAACCCTATCCTGCTAGCAGCACCGCAGCAGAGGTAATACCAAGCTTCTCAACATGTCTGGGAGCTACCTTAGTAGTTCTAGAACAAATCTGAGAGAGTATAAAATCAAAGCAGCCTCATTTTACCTGCAGGATAAGCCTCCAGGACCCACATCTCTGGGTCATTTTGTGAGCAGAAAGAACTGAAGGCCACTCGCTGGATCACCGGTTTAATACAGAAAATTGGCCAATTCCCTGTGATCTGCTGTAGGGCCCAGAGAATAAACTCATGAGCGGGCATCTGCTGCATGGTGGCCTTTGACTACAGGTCTGGCCGGGATGCCTCAGGCTGCTCCTTCCAGCCAGAGCTCCCAGAAGCCACCGTAAAAACTTTCCTGGCTGAACTGCCCTTACTGCCCGGCTTTGGAGGAACTGGGACTACAGGGACACAACAAGGGTCAGTCAAAACCTTTCAGCGACATCTTCCCATGTAGACCCTGACCAGCTTTAACCACTCTGCTTCCAAACTTTAAGCCTAGATAGGGACTTTAACCCTAGATAATGCAAAGCTGTGTGACTGGTAACAGGGATAACCCCAAGGAAGAGAGGAAGGAAGATAGTCTAAAGACTCATCCAGGAGCTCCCGTGATGCCTCATCCCCGCCTCTTGGTGTGTACCCATCTCCTACACAAACAACCTGATCCAGGCTGTTGGAAACCTGACTTCAGGTTTCGAGCCTTTGCAGGACCCTTTCCAGTTCCTGTGGTGAACCCTGGTTCCTCCTAGTGCTGGCACTGGCCTTCGCCAGCTGAACCCTGCTGTCCTCTCGAATCACCCAGAGCCAAATACCTTTATTTCAAAAGCGCTTTTGTTATACTTGCTTTGGCTCTCACAACGTTAGGGCCAAATTCTCATTTCCTTTCTCAGATCCTTACATACACATCTAAGGAATTTATCAAGTCAAAGAAAACTAATCTAAGAAAGTTGATTTTAAAATGAAGTAAGTCAATGTCAACAACAGGAACCTTCTCTACCATACTTTTGCCTTTTTGTTGCTCTTTCCTCCCTGATGATCCATGCAATTAACTATGGCCCCTTCCAGCTACAGCTTCCCAGACAGCTCTCCATTTAGGGCAACGTGAAAGCCAGGTCCTGCAGGAATAGCTCTTTGTTTATGTTCAGTCGTTGCAACTCCTTGAAGTACCCAAGCTTTAACGCTACGTCCTGGAGCCTCGGCTCCGGCACCCGTTTTATCCCATCCTGCGGAAAGGAGCGATGCCTGCCCTGGGCACGCACGCCCCGGTGCGACCCGCGGGCTCCCGCAGCACCAGTACCGCAGCGAGCCGGCGGGCAGGGGCCCGCGGTGCTCCCCGCTCGCCCCCCGACGCGCGCTCGTCGGCCAGCGCTCGCAGCAGCATGCGGAGCTCGTTAGGGCCAGACGGTGACAAGAACGAGCGGATCTGCCAAATCGTTTGTCATGAGCTCTCTCTTCTAGCTCTAGGCTTGTCATACAGTCAAGCCCATAGTTGGTGGAAGCAGCCCAAAGATGCAGATTTTATTAGTATTTGGGCAAGTCCTGAAAAAAAAAATGTATGTATCTTTTTTCAAGCAAATTTCACCACTACCTTCAACCTATGGCCTGAGAGGAGAAGGGAATTTTCTTACAGGCCGTCCAGATGGACGCTGAATATTCACAGCTCACCAGGCTTGTATGGACACACGCTCACATACATATTCCCTATTATATCCTTACAATACACCATTTAATATCTTAAATAAAGACGAGGGATGATTTTTTTTTTAAAAACAGTGGACAAATCCCATAGCTTACAGCAAGGTGGCTGGCTACAGGCTGCTGCCACCGTCTGGCTTCCAAGCTGCACTAAGCTGTGCCACTCTCCCGCTCCCCAAATACGATTACCCCTCCCTGTGAGCACGGGAAAAATGACTAAGAGTCGGGTGTTGAAGACTGACAAATCTTTCTGTTAAATTACAGACTAAACTGTATGTACATCTGAGAATACTTAATGTATACGGTGATACCAACATGTCCTTACTGGGACTGCAGTAATAAGGAACAAAACCGACTGTAACATGTCAGAGAGTTGCCGAGAGCAGCTTGCTAACTTGAGTAAAATTGCAGGGATCAGTGTAACTTTTTTTTTCTTTTTAAATACAAGAAAGAGGCCATCCTATCTTGCTCACACCTCCTTCTCTTTGTTCTGCTGTCCCCTCAAGGGTGCAAGCCTGGCCTGGCCATTGGGTCTGCAAGCCACTGACACCAGTGTTCAAAGCCTGCAGGAAACATCACACTGGGTGATTTAACACCTAATACCTGGCAGAAAGAGGTCTTTAACGCGAAGCTCAGCACTAAAACGGGATAAAGTGTCACAGATGCTTAACAGAGGCCTCAGCAGACCAGCCAGCGTGACCAGGTGGGAAGCCCTCCTGCTCTGCTCTCAACGCAAAACAGGATCGCGCCAGATCCGAGGCACCGAGCACAAGCAGTGCAAGGGAGACTGCACTGACCATGCCAGCATTTGTTTCCTAATCAAAAACAGGACTTCAATTTCTCACACTTCTGACACGAGCACTCAGTTGCCACAGACTTTACAAAAATGGATATGGAATTATTTTTTATATTGGACATGTAACCAGCCAGCTCATCCTTACTGTCACGACCTCTGCCTTTCACGTGATGCCAACGTGCAAGCTGGCGCTGGTGTTTGTGGGTGCCAGCCAGAGCTTCCTCTCTCACCGTTCCCTCCTGTGCTCCAGGGGAAGTGGATGTGGTGAATGACCATGCATATGCACACTGAGGAACCAAAAGTGCTGCAAACTACTGCTATATTTATCAGCAGATAAGGACAGACAGCAGCTGCAGCGAGTCTCTCCCATACTTCCCTGTCTGTGACTCTGAGGATGTTGGCACACGGACAGAATACGCATCTTGATACTGCAGAAGCCGCTGCTTTGCCACAGTGAAATAGCGCACGCAACCAAAAGACAACCTTCCTCTTACCTTCACTATGGTACAAGGCATTTCTTGAAGGTAACTGAATTGAACTGAAGCTAAAAATGAAACGCACGTTATGTAGTTTAGAATATAAAAAAAAATGGTATTGTGGTAATTTTAGGCCAAGGACCAGAAGGCAGATACATCGCTGCCTACGACGGCAGGTCCAGACACAGTGAACACTGAAACCCAAAGTTTGCCGATGATAAATAGCGCTCACCATGAAGTCTATATTGTTGTCTTCATTTCGGAAGTGCTCCATCAGCTTCTCAAAGCGCTGTTTCTCTCCACACACCTACAAAAGAATCACCATGCGTTTGTTAAAACTACAGCTTGCAAGAGAGAGTATGAAAACCATTTAAAAGGCAGCTCATCTGCTTGCTCAAAACCTCTCCATCCAGGTTTCCTCTCCTGTTAAAAATATTCTTCTTCATGAGAAATCCAGCGAAGGAATCACAGGTGAACACCTGTGCTGCAAGTCTAAGGGGTCAGGTACAATTATAACATAACTCTTTCTATCTCTTTTCCCCCAAAAAATTCAATCATCCCCACTGATGGTATGAAGTAAGCAACAGAGTTGTAGCAGGCTATGCCACAGGAAGACCCGGCCTCTTTCGCAGTGCAGAACTGGCTTTCCACTGTAATACAATGTAATTAGGAAGAAGAACAAATTACAGGGAGGAAAAAAAGAAAATTATCACCGGCTAAATGAGGAGTGAAATACATCAGCGTAACTATCAGCTGGTCAGAATTACAGAGCCGTAATACAGGGGTGTTGGCAGGAAACACAAGCAACTTGAGGGAGAAATAAGATCTAAGATAATGCAGGTCTCAGGATACTGTTTAAATCTTATTATTTCCCAGTAGCTTCTCTGGCTCAGTCCTACCTCTCTCAGCACACAAACCACCTACAGTAATCCACACCAAAATCACAAAATATTAAATAAGTTGGAAAGCGAAAGGGAGCAGAGGTGAGCACCAGGAGGTGCACCCATTTCCCCGTCCTCCCCACTTAGCAACTGCAACTCCTCCCTCAAGTGGTGCATCGCTCGGGGTATTTTTTCTATCCCCACGTGAAGGGACTACACCGAACACGCGAGCTGTAGGGGTAGGAGCCGGTGCACGGCAGCTGCCCCGCACACAGCCGTGCCAGCGAGCCCTACTGCCCCAGCACGGTCAGATGGGAGGTGATGGGGGCAACGCCAAGGGTCCCACATGTTCCCAAATCCGCTGGGAGCTTCCTCATACCCTGCACCATGAGCCGACATCTCCCTTGCCGGATTTTGGCATCAAACTGAGCAGTGAATGCAGGAAGAGCCCAGGCATGCCCTTCCGAACAAGGCCGTAAGTGCCTGGGTAGGCACATCCATCCACAAACAGTGTTAAATCCAGCTTCACCCTCCTCAGATGCTGCTTGCAGAGGCACAGGAAAAACTCTAGAGGAAGCTGTTTTGCTCTTAAAGGCCCTGAAAAGCAGAGCCTGGTCATCTGGAGGACTGAAACTTCCCTTCTGCTGAGGAACAAAACCCCTGGGGAGCCCAAGAGGCTCCTTCCTTAACCAGATTTTACCCAAATGTCCCGGGAGCGCTGGGTGCTACTGATCAGGAGCAGGGGGGACAGCAGTAGGACCTCCAACCCGGGCTGTCCCGTTAGGGTCTGCCAGCTTCCAAGCAGCACGCCCCTCTGAGACATCAGCTGCTGTTTCCCTTAAGAGCCAGCTCATGGCACAGTAGTCGTGTGAAATTAGCCATCGAACGGTAATTAAGGATTGGCGGGAGCACTTGCTACTTCTTCTTTAGAAACGAACCTCCCTGGGGCGGGGGCTGGCTCTTTGTACGTATTTGTGTCTCCCACAAGGAGACCAAATCCCCAGTTGGGGCTTCTATATACTCCCAAAAAGCAAGTTCTTTACAAAGTATGCATTATTATTACTATTCCCATATCAGTTTCCTCTTTCTAACCGTGTCTATCTTACAGCATGTACCTACACAAAGATTACGGCACCGAGCAGACCTCACTGAAGTCACGCAGAGTTTAGCGGGACCTAAACGGAGCTGATCACGAGATCTGCAAAGCACTGCGAGTAGTTGCCTGCTGGGTGACCTCTCGCCACGCTTTCTGCTGTCTGTTATGACTGAATAAAACATATTTGTGGTGTATGTGATACATCTCCTGTCATTGCTAAGCAAAATTGCCACAACTGGGTTATTATTCAGATATTTGTGGTCAGTACCTGACGTCAACGGGAATTCTGCCACTGGATCTCTGTGAGAGGACAGGGACACTGGTTACGATGAACCACTTGACAACATTACCATCAATATTCATGGCCACAATCCCACAAGGTGCAACTAATGGGCTCCGTGCAGGCTCGGCAACCCCCACTCACACAGCCTCCGGTAGGCAGGCACAAACACTTGCTAAGGTTGTATTTAAATGCTTCCAGCTGAACCTTAAACACTCACAAGGTAGAATAAACACAAACAACAAAGCGTGCAGCCTCGTGAAAAACAGATTATGCTTGTTGGTGAAGCAAATTATGAAGATATTAAACCCAAAGGACTCGGCTCTCTCTACAGCCTATGCCATGAAAGTGGTTTTGAAGCATTAAACGTCTTTACAGGGGCTGCTCCACTAGGCCCATAGAACACATGTTAAGGTCTAAGAGAGAGTAAAACAAAGCCAAGGCGGACCCACTCCTGGATGGAGCAAGTCTCCTTGGTATTGCCTGCCCTGCAGGTGTGCAAGGGGCATGACCTGTCTCACTGGTTAGCAGAGATGGGGTCCCTGGGACACGGTAAGGACGGGTGAGTATGGAGAGCCACTGCCATTCAGCTTCAGGCTGTAAATCTTCAGTCTAATCTCAGGCTTTTCTTCAGGAGTAATCCTCATAAAGCCTCCCTACAGCATCAGGAATCGCCTTGCTGGGAGATCAAAGCCCAAACACCGCACACACATTGCTGATGGTTAGAGCAGCTCCAACAAAAACTGAGGGCAAGCGAGCGAGCCCCTGCCCCAGCCTCCCAGCGCGCTGGCTTTGCGCGGGGTGGCTCGAGAGCTGGCGTCACTGGTGAAGAGCCTTAGGCCCTGCAAAGCCAGCAAACGGTCAAACTCAAATCCAAAACGGCCAGGAGCATCCTTGGGAAAACAGGGAGATCATCGTGAGCATTCTGGCATGGCTATCCTGGTTTCACAAGCATGCATTTCAAAGCGAGAGGTGGGATGAGCGCACTCCGGCGGGCACCAGAGCATCTCTGCACCAGACGCCAGCACCAGCGCCTGCCAGCATCCCGTCCGGCTCCCCGCCTCTCCGCATGCAGGACCAGGAGTCGTTTTGTCGTGAAGAAGCTCAAGTTCATCGAACATGCTGCAGCAACGTGACCTACGGCAGGCACTCGCCACGAATGCCCTACAGGGCACCTTCGTATCGAGGGCGCACCAAAAGCGCTCCTGGCAGGGTGCAGCCTGCAGGCACGCAGCTCTGCTGCGGCGTACGTCCCTGCCGGGATGCACAGGCTTCCGTGCGGGAGCAACACGCCCTTCAGGAGGAAAAGAAAGGACAAGCTCCATCAGGAAGAGCAAAAGAGAAAACCAGAATCTGGCCGAGTTTCAGGAACCTACTGGCACTGTGAGGATCAAAGGCAGCAGCTGCCCGCCGATATAATTTGATTTTGGAGGTGTACGTTGGGTCTGATCCAACTCCCGCTCAAAGCAAACCCGAGGAACCCTCCCCTTCACCTGCACCACAGGCTTCTTAGATGCGCTTATCCCTACGTTATTATCCCAAGCCATTTTTTTCCTACTAGAGTAAATGGGATGGTATTTCAGTTCAACCAACCGCATATTCTTCCAGCACTCTCCGTACTCTCCGCTCCCCACAAAACAGTTAAGAGTCAACATAACAAAAGAAAAAAAGTTGGTTCATCTCAACTTTGAGCTCTAAACAATCGCATCTCTCTCGTACCCACTTCAGAAAAAATTAAGCCGATTTAAACAAAATCATGTATTGTGGAAACAAACGTAACAATGGTGCATACGATCACTCAACAATAAAAGCCAGAAGGACTGATTTCTGGGAAATCTAATGTAAACCGTTCCACATGGATGAGAAAAGCTGACACAAACAACTACAAGCCATTTATGGCTGACTAATTAAATTAAGGAACAACCCAAAGTGATACAGCCCCGGCAGAGACTTGCGGATCCTGGGACGCAAGCAGCCCCAGGGCTGCTGATAGCAAGAGGAAAAGCAACAACAACCTGCGGCTTTCAGTGGCTGCTCACAGATACTTCACACTATCATCAGATGAGTCAGTGCTGGGAACATGTGTGTTTCAAGAGACAGCAAGCTGACTTTCATGAAATGATATAATTTATCCTGGAAGATTAAAGAGAGTGAAACTGTAGATGAAGCCTACAGCCTGAAGATTGGCCAAAATCCAAGACGAATGCTGAAATCAAATCCCACCACATAAAACCATATGTTGCCATTTATATTTGAATAAATTTCCAAGGTCTGTCATTTGAAAGTATGGCTGGGACTAAGAAAGGCTGATCTTTCTTTTATTAGCATTATTCCGTGTAAGAAGCAAGATTAAACGGGTTACCACAGCTATAAAAAAACCTCTGTCTGTACTTAGGCTGTGAAAAAAAAACTTTTTAGGTTGCATTAAGCCCACGTCATTCTAGAAGAACAATGTGGCTTTATGGAAAACCACCCACGAAAGGCCCTTTCTCTGGAAAGGCTTTGGGTGCTAACAAAGTAAACCCATCACAGATCTGTTACAAAGGTACAATATAATCCTATAAGGAAGCAAAAGGATCCGTTATGAAAACTTCAGTGACAATTATATCCATATCCACCTGGCAATGCTCTCAGGTCATACAGTTTACATCTAGACCACCCAAGAGCAAAGTTCAACTGTGACGACAACCCTTGTGTTGCTCCTGCTCACGTGGCCGGATTACTGTAAGAAGCTCCCAAAAGGCACCCTGGGCAGACAGCAAAAGACACCAAGGGTATTTTGGAAAAACTGAAGATGTTTTCATGTGCGGTGTCAGGCAGAAAGTGAAAATCTAAGCTCACTGAGGCACATCCATCGTCCTCCTACCTCAGACAGTTATCTAACGATGCAAAGCACCACCTCATTTTGTTGGAGAATGGAGCTCGTAACTAACCCTCACCACAAGCCAACACAGCGTGCCCCATACGGACATGGCAGCGAACACAGGCAGTATCTCAGGCATTGGAGCTGCAGCTTGTTGGCGGTACAGAACGCTCATTACAAGACACAGCTGCCAGACCGCCATCTCCTCCACATCTGGAGGACTGATGCTCCCAAGCCTGAGATGCAGCGCCCCATCCAGACACAGAAACTGCCTACTGCAACCGCCTCGATGCGAGCGTCGCTCTGTCAGCAAAGCGGGGAAGAGAGAATGGCAGCTCTGAGCTAGCAACATATGTTCGTAGAAAAGACATTAGTAAGCTCAACAGCTCACAAAATGCCCCTGTGCCAGGAAGCAGGTAACGCCTGGGGGTCCCAGACCCCATAGAGAAAATGAAATCATTCTGGCTGCATTTACACTCGAGGTGAATACGGTCTGGCACGGCAAAGGCAGCTAACAGTGACCTCAAGGCAGGGAAGACAATTCTCTGAAGGATCACATTTAAAATACCCAGATTTTAGCAAACGCTTTGCAATACAGGACATATTCTGTCAGTGCAAATGGTAAAATGACCGTCTACCATGTGTTGCCCAAAGGCTGTTTTAAGCTGCTCCCTCCTCCTTCAATAACTTTTCAAAGTCTCTAAGAGCGAGAAGCGGTAGCACAATTTCACAGCAAATATGCACTGTGTACATGAACGCAGCCCATACTGGATATGGTGTTATAAATAGCCTGATGTATATGCAACCCAAAAATTCATGGGACCCTTTGTGAACCTTCTCTCCTGTCTGTGCTCCTTTATGCGGTGGCACAATGCTGGCTTTCTCTCCCCCACAACAGCCCACTGTGATCAGCAGATCCCACCACCGGCAAGCAGCACTCCACAGAAACACTTTGTTTGGACTGATCATGCTGACATTTTTGCAGTTTGCTGAAGAACAAAAAATCAGTTTTCCCGTAAGTTACTGGTTAAGTAAACAGTTATTTAATACTTACTAGGTTAAAATACCTTTTACTTCTCTACCAGCAGGGTTAAGGCACTCTCCAAATCCTGCTGCAGTGCAAAAGACAACAAATGTGTTTACATTTTTCAGCACTTGCGAACATTTTCTTCTAGTACTGAGTTATTATAATGGCCCCTAAGAATAATTCAGAACTGCTGTTTTCAGTGCCGCCATTCATTATTCAAACAGAGAAATCTGAGTCTGAATTAAGCATTGTGACAACTGAGGGCTGAACAATATTGTCTCACTTTGCCGGAGTGCAAACCGATGGAGGTAAACAATGAGGTTCATTTGCCATGCCCCCGCCTTTCAGACGAACCCGGCCTCCGTGAGCTCGGCATTAATAGTCATAACCAGGCGATGCATGAGGGGATTGCAATTCTTCTCACCTGTCAGATATTTCAGAGCAGCAAACGTGTAAGTCAATTAAATTGATGTGAAAACAAGAGGGAGCGCCAGCGTGCCGGACCCTGCTCCTCTCTCATCCCCTGGTCTCCAACAAGTTAGGCCAGCTCTTCTCTCCCCAGCACGTGGGGAAGCTCAGATGATGGAATAACCACCAGCATCTGGATTATCTGAACTCCCATTTATTTTTTGGCATTTCTTGGAGCAAACCAAGGTGGTTTCTTGAAAGGTATGGTTCATCTTAGGAAAAGCACCTCAATTCTGGGTTTGTTTTTTTTTAAATACTAGAATTGTTTCCCATACGGAGAAGCACACAAGCATACGCTCACCAAACCAAATTCGGTTATTCTGGTATATGCTTGTATAATAATCAATTTAACTGCTTTGCTGGATTAGAGCCAAAGTCAGGAAGTGTTCCCTGCAGAGAGCCAGGATTATTTCTGGCTGGCTTTCTGTCTCACTACAGATCCCAGTCAATTCTTTTGCCTCCTCAGTTTGGATCCGTTTTAAAACTACTATTGTGCTTATTAAAAAAAATTAAAAAAGAGTGGTAGAGTCCTCTGTTTTTTTCCCAGAAATATTTAGTTGCTATTAAAGTAAATTCTCCTATGTTTAAAATGGAGATTAATGAAAAGCTGCAAAAGGATTTAGGACTGTGCTCCCTAAAGGGTTAGTTCAGAGTGCTGTGAAGTATATTCAAAAACTGCCATTTTCAGATCTTCACTAAAGCTGAGGAAATCAGTATTTGCAAAAAACCCCACATTTTCTTTGTAACTGTTTTCATTATGCAATCACACTCGCGCTGCTGGGTTGTGACTTTTTTTCAACGTATCTGTGAACTTGCTGAAGCTATTTGTTTATTGGCTACTACGATTTCAGTAAATGAAAAACATGTAAACCATGTAAATAAAAGAGCTAACTAGAAATGCCGCAAAGTAAATTAATTCTGAAGCAAGGCCATAAGTGAGTTGGAAAACAGCTTCCTGCACTCATAGCCTCAACAAGCTTTAATTCTGCTGAACTATAACTTTTCTGGTAATTCTACTTCTGGGTGTTCTCACCAGATTTCATAACCTTGCTCACAATTCGCCTGTCCACGCTATTGCTGCGCCGTAGCTCTGAGGAATCCTCATGTAGGTTTGGTAATGCTGCGATAGCCTGCGACCAAATGTGCAGTCTTTGAGCTAGGGGAGGAGTTTATTTCGGGTGCTGGTACCAGGGGAGGTCTCTCTGCCTGCTTCCCGGGGACACCCTGCGATGCTGCCCGAGCCCCGTCGGCAATTAGGCTAATTCAGGTATTTCTGGAGATATATGGTGCACTAAAAGCTCTGCCTCCAGGCTCTGTCAGTGATGTTTTCTACAGCTAAAGAGAAACGGGCTGAGAGACCCTGGCTCTGACTGTAAACAAAAGTTCCTTAAAACTAACCCGAGAGTCAAAAGTGTGTGTGTATATACATATACACATATATGTATGTACATAAATACATAATGGGCAAAGCATTAGGTAATTTTCACAAGGAACACACACCCATAAGAAGCTTTACCATGAAGCAGACCTAACCCACAGCACCGCTCGGAGCTGGCCCCTCAGGAGTCCGAGCCACGGTCTCCGTCAGGACAGCACCCGGTAACATCGTTATCGGTTCCCATCCACGCTCACTTCAGGCTCCCTGGGGAGGGGCTCCAAGAAAGAGCTGGCCCCAGTTAAATGGTACACTGGTCTTCAGTACGCCACAACACAGGTCAGCCAGGAGAGCTGAAACTCCTTTACGAGCTGCGCTTCCAAGAGGAAAGCAAAGCAACGCAGGGTTTCGGCACTTGGATCAGAAAAGAGAGAGAAAAACGCACCCTGAGTTAAAAACTGCTCCTGTACCCGCAGGATGGCTTTGCCAAGGTGCGAGCCAGAGCCCGACACGTGCGATCGCACGGGCAGGCACCACGCCGCCGCGGTCCAGCCTACGGGGGATTCCTCCCCTGCCCTGCAGACAGAGACAGCTGACGATCAGCCCTTCGTTATCCCACTGATGAACGGAAGGCAGGTCACACAGAGTTCAGTGCACTGAAATTCCCCCCTTCAATATTTTGCTACATTTCAAATGTATTTTCCCCCAATTCAAAATGCCAGCCACGTGGAAAGCCGAATTTTCCCATGTGCTGTTTCACGCCTCCTGGACAAAGACTTGGCAGGGTTCAGTTGACTCAAATTACAGCTGCCCTCTTGGACGAAAAGTGCTTGGGTTTTCTACCTGCTGAAGACACCTTCATCTCACCACAGAAATCCTGACACGAGAAGAGCAGGTTTGGTTGTCCTCATATTCTTTTTCTCAACTCTGTAAAACCATCTTCCAACCAGTAACAACTGCAGCAAAACAATTCCCATGCTATTCACTCTCGGCGTACAAGTGTATATATTAGAAGTATCCAGTCAATGGCAGTGATGATTAAAAGATCTTCTCAATCCGTAGAATCTCATCAACACAAAAACATCCTTCCTTGACAAGGCAGCAATGAACAAAAGCATTTTGATTACAGCAAGGTGTCAGTAAGACAACAGAGAGCAAGGGCAGCTTTGGAACGATGCTCATTTCGGGGCGATGCTCGTTACCGCCGCGTGGCTATGCTGCAGTTAAGCAGCACCGTCTCCACGCCATGTCTATGTGAAGGGAGCAGAAGCGTGTGAGAAGCCACACACTTGCACCGTGCCGGCTCTCACCATTTCTGATGGCCGCGGGCAGATTCGCCAGGACACTGATGCACCTAAGCTCCAGCACAACGCGCCTTTGCGAATTCAAAACGGCATTTCCAGGAAACAGTAAGGGGAGTAAGCAATGTAATAATAGTAAAATAAAGTTTTATTGTTGGCAGTAAAAGACAGCAGCTTAATTCTCTGTATACCCACACAGGCAATCACAGTATTAAAATTAATTAACTACTCTGAGCAAGCATTAGGAAAATATATCTTGTTTTCCAACAGTGCACTCAGCCTGCTTTAATTTAAATGGGGCACAAGCTCTCAGCGTCTGGTCTGTGAACCTCGGAGCTCCCCCAGAGCTGTCCTGCGGCTAACTCCGCTCTCATTTTCTTCCCCCAGCATTCTGCTGAAGTGCATTTGCTTGTCCTGCAACACAAATCCCAGGCAACTCGGATAAAACCGCGTAGCCAGTTCTCACAAATCCATGGAAGCAAGCACAAAGGGCTGGGAACGCTGCTAAGGAAGCCCACTGGCAAGCAGGTAAAGGCAGGGGTCACGGCCGTGCCGAAGAGCTCACCCAGCCAAGGCTGCGATATCCCATTCGAGCAGCGTTTGCCTTCGGTGCGAGGTGCTGGGAATAAGGGGCGGCTGCAAACAGAACCGGCACCAGGCCAGAAAGTATCAAAAAGATAAGGGAATAGCCAAACGCCCCAGCTATTCTGGTGGGTTACCTGTGGCACAGTAACTCCAAGCTATTTCCCATCAATACAGCAGAATTCAGTCAAGCATTGCTCAGAAAAAGGAAGTTTTCCAGCTGCGGAGTGCAGGTGGCTGGAGCACACCCGGAGCCGGTTGCTGGGCGGCAGCCTCCAGCACCACCACCACCTCCTCGCACTTCTTCTGCTCCGGGACCTTTCAGAAGCTGTTTGAGGGGCTGCAGGAAAACCACAACATCTGCTGGTCTTCCCAGCTAGTGGAGCTCCTCGTAACTGGGATCCGACCGTCCTGCAAGTACGAACTTAGCCGGCCTGCTGAGGCTTTTCTTGACGTAGAGGCTAAGCAGCACCTGGGCTTCAAAAGCGATGAGAGTTACGAAACTAACATCTTCAAAAAGAGAAACACGGCATGGTGTAAAAATCCACCTTGCCCAGGAGAAGCAGGGACAGGGTCTTTGCAGTTTAATGTGAACTTTCTTTCCCGTTTGGCCCAGAGTGAGACCTCCTGAAAACGGATGAGCTCAATTTAGGCTGGAAACCGGGGACAAGTCACCCGACGTCTGCACTGGTCTGGAAGGAACGACCAAACCGAGAAGGCATGTGAATATTTGGGGCATTTCTCTCTTGGAGAGATGGAAGTTGCTGTTCTGTCAATGCCGAATAGTTCCCAAACGGTAGAGCAGGCCGCAGAAAGCAGACACATGCACCTTGAGAGACTGACCTAACCACCCCCTGCTTGTACTCAACACGCAAACTCCTTCAACATTGCAGGGTACGCAAAGGAGAAATACAAAGATGGATGAGAAACTAATACTGATCTCTCCCTTAAAGTCAATGATTCATCCCGTACAACATGGACGAGGATTTCATTGCAATTACTTCCTGCCTTTTGGCAAAATTTAAAAAAAAAATGTATTCAACAGCTCTGCTACTCACTGGACTGAAACAGGGGGCTCGTGCTTCCCACCACCAGCGCGACTGCGTGAAGCCTGGTTTCCTCAACTCTAATGAACTTTGCACGGAACACGTGCCTTTCCCTCCATCCATCCCAAACTACTCCTTCCCCTCCTGGGCTCCAGTCCCCGTGAGTAACAACGGTGCTGGGTTCTCTTTTCCCATTGAGTTCTGCTTTATTCAATTCCATCTCAAGCTCCTGGTTTGTTGTAAACTTCTTGGTGGCTTTGAAATATCCACGTGTTTCTGTGTTCAGAAGTGACCTGTTCAACTTGATCTTAGCCCTGTACTGAAAAGCGAGCACTTGGCTGTGTCTGTAACGCACAGAGCTGAGTCCCCTGCAAAGAGAAACGACCCGCGCACAAGAATCGATGATTTCAGGCAAAGTAACTGGACAAGAATAATTTTCAAGAGACAGCTTAACAAAACAAACCATGCTCCATTTGAATATCCTGACTGCAGCCAGAAAAAAGACTGGCCTGTAAAATCATTTTCAAATTAAAAGTCATTTTCAAAAAGAATTCTTGACAAGATTCAGATCAACCGCCGTCTTCCAGCTCAGTCAGACCCTGAGAACCAAATTCTGTTCTCATTTACATCAGAGCAAAGCTCAAAGCCTAATGAAATATTTGATGTAAATGAGAGCAGAATTTGGTCCAAAATATCCTGTTTTCCCTACTGACTTTATTACAGGGTGAGTGTTAGGCAGGAGTTTGGGTTTCTTTTGAAGTTATTTTATGGCAAGGAGATGGAGTGGCAGAGATCTAGTCTGACGAGTCTAATCTGTCCTAAATATGCACACAGTGTCTGATGAAAGAACCACAGAGAAGCTGTGGCAGCCCTGCAATGCATAGTTACAGAAGCCACACAAATATTATTGACCTTACAGTAATTTAATTGGAAGTACACTGCTAGAAATCTAACCCTGGGTACTTTACATGTCAGCAACTCAGAGATTTTTAATATACCAGTTGAATGAGTTATAAACATGAAAACTTGAAACCATTACTGAAAACTTGCCCAGGAGGAAACTGGAAAACAACAGCACGGAGCAAGAAATAACTGGATGAAGAAAAGAACAGCGAAACACAGGACTGAGAAGGGTAGAATCCCCTCCTTGCACACCCACTTCATCTGCAACACCCAGCAGTTCCACTACAGCAAACAACTTGAGCAAACACAAACAGGAATGGAATAATTAAATAATGGCATCTTCAGGAATTTTTGAACGTCAGCAGGAGAAGAGCGATGATAGAGCACCTGGATGAAAATGAAGAGGCAAAAGCTCGACTTAAGATGTCAGGAAGGTAAGACAGCAAATGGGACTTTACACTCCCATCCCTGTGACATGCAAAGGGCCTACTTAATGAGCCTTACAGACCGTCCCGACCCGTGGTATCTCGGCTGTAGTCATTTGCCCAACGTATCTGTAATCCCTCACACTGCCCTCCCTAATGAGTCATATTTCTTCTATAATGGAGTAGTAGTAAGCCAGAAGAACTTAACCCTGAATAACAACATTGTACTTTGCATGTTTACAGTGCTTTTCCTACTTAAAGCACTTCTCTCCTATTACCCAATTGTTCTTCACAACAATCTCATCTGCATTTGCTTCCGCAATTCCTTCATTTCACAAAGGTGCAAATAAAGACAAAGATACCGGCAGCTTGCCCAAGGCTACCGATGAATAAATGAAACAACCAAACCACAGTTTCCAGTTCCAGTTCTGTGCCTGCATTGAAGGTCTGCAGACCTTTCCCTAGCTGGAAGCAGAATGTCTTATTTCCATATTCGGACCATCCCTTTCGCTGGTGTAACCCAGAAGCAAGGCTTTCTCCATGCTCACCCAATACCGCCAACTCGACTTCCACTTCACAGCCGGGGAAGCCTCGCCAGCAGCCGTGCCATTCCCACTGCCTCTGTCCTCAGGTAGCTCTACACACACAACACAGCTCACGTTTAGGACGGGTCTAGTCTTGCAAAGCTGAGGTTTCTACAACAGGCCCACACTGGAGACTACTTCAAACCTTTTGCTCTGGCTCTGTATAATGATGACCTCCTCAGAAATACAGTTATGGTGCAGCTCTACGACATGCAAATATTTACAGTGGATGTAAATCAGAGATTGGTATCTCCCCGCCAGAAATAACTCCCCAAACACAAAAAGTAAAAAAATTAACAACTTGGCTTGTTGGTCATCTACATTAACCCACTTACAGCAACAGCAGCATTAAGGAAAAAGATGCTACGTGTTTATACACAGTCCAACTGGGACTCATCAAGTCTAAATTTTTGAGCTGGTAAGTGTAGATTCATTTTTTCTTTGATAATAAATCCACACACATAACCAATATTCAAAATAAACTAGAACAGCAGCTTTCTAGGACTAAATCATCATACTAGTGCTTCTGAACCTTCATACAATGTTCTCAAATCCCATTAACCACTGTATGCAAACACGTGATACGCTTGAACATATACACCTATGAATGACACTGTGTCGCTCCACTTGGGCCTACTGGCGTACCTGGATTAATTTCAGCAGTCAGTGTTCCATCACAGACATTTGATTTTGTAATTTCTTCACAAATAAAATTCCTACCGATAGTAAAACCAGGAGCTTTGCATTGCAAGGACTTGTGTAAACGGCTCTGAAAATGGGAGATCTAATACACCCTTCCTGGTTGTTTCATCTAAGAACATACCAAAGTGTTTAGAGACAGAAGAAGTGGAGTAAAGCTCTCAAGATCTCCGTTAGTTTTCCACTTCAGGGACACAGCTTGACTGACCGAAAAGTAAAGGGAGCAATTCACAATCCGGATTCATCTTGTTGGGATTATGGGTCTTACAGAAAGTGCACAAAATGATGGCATCAACACCACTGTCTGATTCTTTGCAGCTCAAAGTGACTTATGGAATACCTGCAGTTTATGGAAATCTAGGAAATTTAGCTTAACGAGAAAGCTCTAGCCAACACCATGTAAGAGAACCATTGACACACACATCAAATTCTAATAAAGCAGAGTAACGTACCTCCTTAAAGTTATCGAATGCAGACAAAATGATTTCATGCCCTCCTCTGACGAGGCAAACAGCCGCTAGAAGTTCCAAGACAAGGGCCTTTGTCCTGCAAAGAAAAGAAACCGCAACAGTCAGTGACTGCCATGTGATGAACCCCATTCTTTCTACGTTTGCAAAAGGGATGTGGAGACGCTGGGAGATGCAGTTTGCAATCCGTGTATTTTTAATCTCTTGAAACCAGTAAACCTGCAAGACGCATGGTGCTCAGCATCATCTGATCCAGGGCATTTCGACTCTCCCAGGATCATGCAGTTTTCCCCCATTTTAATGCTTCTCAAAACATGCAAAAATTGAAATCACAAATTATACTTGTGGAAATTCAAGCAAACCAAAGGCACTTGCATAACTCTGGTAAAGGCAGACCACGTCAGCCTTCGACAGCTTGTACTCCCGGAGAGTTCACCTGCACGAACCCGGAGAGGAGGCAGTTTTACACAAGCCAGGATCACCACACATCAGCCATTAGTCAGCTGCTTCACCACAACGCAGCCCATTTCCTCCGAGCCCAGTTTTTAATGAATGTGCTTGTAATTCAAATCTGTATTTTTCCTGATACAAATCTGAATTATTTTCTATTATAATGTGTATTATTCATAGCCACAAAAAAAAAAAAAAAGGACGTGGTTCGCTGAAGTAAATATAGGATGCCTTAGCACATCTTTCCCCTCTTGAATCAGAAATCTGGGCAACTGATTGACAGCAGTGCTAACACAGGCATATTAATGAGAGAAGACAACAGATAACTGAAAGAAAAGCATGCCATAGACTCAGTGTAACTCCCGTATAAATAATCCCCAGTATTTTCTTATAGGGTTCACATAAGGCAAAAGCACCCACCAGACTTTATGGTCAGATAAGCTCTGAGCAGATATTAAAATCATGCAGACACATATGAAATTAGTCTCATGCTAAAGCCATGACTCAAACCAGATGTTACAGAAAAAGAAATACCTTTTGGCTTTCAAAGTGGCAAGGTTATCTTTGGAAACCAGAAAAAATGTTCACTTTCCTAGGAAATTTTAAATGTATCATTTTCAATTCTTACTCATCAATTTTTTTTCCCGCCACAAGAACAAAATCCAAGCTCTTTCAGACAGGATCAAGGGCTTCTTACTACAGATCTTCAGCAGTATCCCCTCCAAGGGCGAGCTATGACCCGTGTGTGCGGGGAGAGGGGAGGGCCATGGCTGTGAGCGCAGAGCCCAGGGGGATGCCCAGGTCTCCGATGCTGCCCGGAGCGCTCACCCGCCGGCTGCCCACGCAGCCAGGGTGGGGACGGGGAGAGGACGGTTACGGCCGTGCCTGTGGCATCCGTTTGGGCACAGCCAGAGGAGACGGAGTCCCTACACCCATCCTCCAGCCAGCCTGCCCGCTCCCGCGGCACTTAGCTCCGCAGTGTGCACGGTCTGGGGATGGGATCAGCTCTGCAGCATCTCTCAGAGCTGCTGCTTCCCTTTTCGCACATCTCAGGCAACCCTAAGCACTCAAACCTCCGGCTTCTTCAAAAATCATGACGGGGCTAACAGAAGAAAATTACATTTTGAACAGCACTAATGTTAAGTTTGTCTTCAGATTATCTGAGCCACATTTGAAAGCTTTTTTTTTAATAAACAGAAATCTAAATAAGCCACTTCTTTCAAAAGTGAAAACTCAGGCTTTTTTGATCACCTGATTTCCAGGCACAGGCCACCAAAAATGATAACAACAATAAACTTCCCATATCCTTCCCATGTATGCTGTGCCCAGGCTTGCTGACTAAAGGCTAAATAAAAGAAAGGAAGGAAGTACCTACTTCCATCAGGAGGAGAATTCAAGCAGTGCACTGTAAGGCAAGTGGACGGCCTAAGCAAAGACTATATATATACACGTATATAGTGCTGTTTAGTTTTGTCTCATCCCCTAGTTTTACCGTTCCTTGCAAACATCAGTATGTCAGATTTGGTTTCGTTTGACATGCAAGAGGTTCGCAGCTCCAGGTTTTGCTGGAAGCGGCTGCCAGGGTCACAAGTGTGTGCGGGGAGAGGAGGGGACACAGCCTCGCAGCCATCAGTTCCACTGCGCAACTACAACATCGCTGCTGTGGCCGAACAGCAACCCGATACAGAACAAGAATGAAACCTTCTCTTAAAGAAATTCAAGCCTAAGGACCCCTCACACAAAATCTAGTTAAGAAGATTTTCTTATTGTTCAGGAAAACCCCATGCTAAGCTGCTCATTATCAGCAAGGTCTTCTTTGCACTGCAGTAGAGCTGGAGTGCTTAAGCAGCAATTTTTCACCTGAAGAGTCAGTAGCTCCTGAAACCAAGGGAACTAGATGGCAATTGCTCATCTGTTTGCACCGTAATACAGAATTAATCCGATTCAGAATGAAGTACGATTTTTGCTACAGGTTTGTGCATAAACGTACCCCTGAAAATCCCTTTCCATGTACTCTTTACTTACCTACTTCTTAAACTCTCTAAAAGCAAGTGCAGCCTACCTGGGATTCTTGTTGTTCAAACTTAGTGCAATTTCATTAACAGCATGTGGATGCGACATGACCATATTGAATCCATACTGAAAAGAGAAGGGGAAAAAATCGTTTCAGTTTTGAGACTAAAATTATTATTTTTAAAATCCAACAGATTACATATCTCTGACCAGATCTGGCAGAAGTCTCTCACAATGCTGTAAGCCAAACAAAACGTTGGTCGAGTTTACCAAGTCAGCCAGCCCATTTCCATCTACCACCGTGCCTAACAACTTCTCTGCCACTAACAGTGTCCAAAGTACTCGGTTTGGCCACGTCAGCCAACAAAAAGGGGTCCAAGAGCTGCTCCTACACCGCTGCCAACCCCTCTGCTCATCCTTTCCCCTCCCTCCTCTTTGTATTTCTGACTATCAAGTGCATCATTTACTCTCTGAAGAGGAATTTGCAATTCAGCTGCCAAAATCACTTCTTTTCCAGCGTGCATGCTGCCATAGAGCGACTGCATCATGCAGTTATTGCACGAGCACTGCTGGCTTTGCTCTAAAAAATGAAAAAAGAACTGCTTTGGAAAATACTGTATTGGTTATTAGTACAAGATCGTTGTTTGCACCCTTCCCATCAGAGGTAAGAAACCCTGTAAATCCCAGGGAGCCGGTACCCCCAGGGGCAGAGTGCACATACGCAGCTGTGTTGGAAATACCTTGTACGACCATACAACTCGTAATAAAGGTGTTTACCCCAACCTTTCTTTGAAGCACGTAACTTTTAGCTGTTACTGTTTTAGCACAAAATCCCAAGTCTCCGAATCTACCTGGGCATGCCATATGATCACAGCAACCCACTGAAAAGAAACTCATGAAGATAAGATTAGCTTTGGTCTAGTTTATTCTTTGACTTGCAGTTTTTGCAATTGCCTTGCGACAAAACACGTAACAAGTGAAAGCTTGGATTTTCCATCGGTGTATAGCTCTTCTGAAAAATTCATGTATTTGCTAAGTGTTAGTACTAAATTCTGAGATGATTTATAACTTCAGTTGTGTAGCTGCATGTCTGATCAGTCAATGCAAACCGAGCCCATCGCTGCGAACAGGAACTGGCCCAATATGCACATGCTCTTATCTACGTGTGTCTTCACATCTGTACGAAATCATCCGCATGGGTACACAAGGACTGTGTTACATTGCTTCCCAGCTACACTGCCTAAGAATGAGTAAGAATTTCAACCTTTGCATCAGTTTTCCCTTAACAATTCACCAGTGACCTCTTCCTCCCCCCTTCCAACAATAAAACAGTTATGTGGTCCAAAAGAACAAAAAGGGGAATACCTGGTAATTCATTATGGCCCGTAAACACATGATGCAGACATGAACATCGTCTTTTTTACTCACTAATCTGGAATTTTTTAGCGTTCTTCGGCTTGGCAATGTGTTATACCTGCAAACAAAAACAGCTCTCATCAATCACAAGGCTATTTTTAGGCGGTAAGAATAAAGGAATGGAAATACTCCTCCACCGGGTGAAAATGCAGACATCTTTCAGTTCTGCAGAGCAGACGACCAGCGGACAACGCACATACAAATAAAGCAGAAAAAAGGTCACAGGATGTTTACACTGGCAGCGTCCGAAGCTCCAGATGCACGGCTCCACCACTGCCTGCTGGCCACCGCTGCCCAGCCCCGGGCCAGCACAGAGCACGAGCTGCCAGCCTCAGCTCTTCCACCTGGCGCAGCCGATGCCGCCAGCTCAACTCATCCAAAGCCAGGTACCTCCACCTCTCGTGGCAGGCAATGGGGGATGAATGATCCTCCCACAACCAGAGCTACGCCGGATTTTTTTCCATGCGCTTTACTCTGCACAAGCAACGGCACAGACTTTTAATGGAACTGAACGTCCGTAGGCATCAGCAAATGTATTAATTCCTGCTGCATTTCATTCAAGAATGGTGCCTCTCTTCTATTCTGCAGCTGAGCTTTCTGAAAGCCCTCCAAATTATCTGAGGAAAATGCAGCCCTTAGGAACTCTCCTCAGAACAGAGGCATTAATTATTTTAATTGTAACCCCTAACTGGTAAATCAACCTTGAATTCAATTAAATAAGTACATGGAATAAACACAAAGGGAAATCTTTAAATCTGTCATTTCTACGGCACAGTAAATGAAAACCACATTTCGGCTCTTCCTGAGATACTGCTTATTTTCTTTAAGGAAAAACATGCTTCACGAGCTGAGCACAGGAAATTGGAGACAAGGAGACGGGCTGCCATATGAAACACATATATGTTCTTACATATGTGAAATCGAATAAGCAATGAGAGGATTATGATTATGGTCAAGGAACTCTTTTGACAGCAACGCACTAACTGCTGCAATCGGCCGATGGTGTCCGTGGTGCTGCCCCGGTGAGCCCCGGGACCAGCACACCACACAGGACGAGCCCCATCCAGACTGGGGGGTTCTGCGGGGCCCCCGAGGCTGTGCCCGGAACACGGGGCTTCTCTGCAAAGCTGTGCGGGCTGTCCCGAGCAGCCCCAGCCAGCGGCACCGCGGGTGATGCCGACAGCGAAGGTGAAGGGTGGCGTTTGGGGTTGGAAAAACACATTCTTTGCCCTGCTCCCCCAAGTTACAGTGTAAAAACAGCCCAGAGAGAAGGTCCAAGCAGGTTCTCAATTAGTCACAGGGCTGCAGCATCCAGAGATTTACTCCTGATTTACGCCTTTGCAGGTGAGAGCAGAGACCTGAGGGGAACTGGCTCACAGGCTCGGAGGCTGACGAAACCTCTAGGCAGGCAGAGTAATCCTTTTGCATTTCCAAGTATCACTCTCAGGCCTGAAAATGGAGGAAGAAAGTATAAAAGTCTGCTGATAGGAAGACAGAAAGAAAGATAATGTGATGCACGTGCAATGATGTGCAAATTCTGATATCTGTTATGCAAAAGAGCAACTCCACTGGGGGAAGGAAGAGAAATTCATAGATGAAGCTTGACTGTTGGGAGTAAATACAACCTCCAGTAAAAACAAGGCTTCTTCAGACAACTGCAGCTGGCCTCACACTTGCCAATGCCACCTTTGCAGCCTGGAGAACATACACGGGAAGGCTTTTCTTCAATTTGATTCAGGAAAACAACTGCAGTGGGGAAAGTTTCTGGATTACAGCATCCTTGGCTCTCACTCCAGTCCCTAACCAGGAGTTAAACGAATCAGCGCTGGCACCCAAAGCACAACTGCAAACGCATGCCAGGGCAGGGTGTGAGAAGGTGAGCTGGAGAACACGAGAGCTTCCAGGGGACACGCAGACCCAGGCTCTTCCATCTGAGAACTATCCCAACGCTCCGAGAAAGCATGAGAGTCATGGAGGGAGTCAATGGGGAACGAGCTGTCATTATTTCTCGTAACATGGGAACTATGTGGCATCACATATAATTATCAGGTTGACAGGATCAAAGCAAACCTGGTAATTTCCAAGGCACTCCTCCACACAGTGCTCCGGAGAGCGAGAGCTCTTCAGCGTGACTACCGCGGAGCCCAGAGCCTGGCGCAGGCTCCAAAAGCACTTACACCAATTCACAGAGCAAAAAATTCCATCAAGAACTATTAAACACGAGATGCGATCCTCAGATCAGGATGCTTAAATCTACAGACTGCTGGAAGCAGGAACACGTACCAGGAGAAACATCACCACGTATCTGCCTTGCTTGGACTAAGCAAGCGCTCTAAGCATCTGCTGCATGAAGCATCTGCTCCTGGGCAATGTCAGAGAGGGTATTAGATACGGCTTTGGTGTTATCACACTTCACTGTTTCTTCTGTTTCCTCCGTTTCCTCTGTTTCCACTGTTTCCTCTGACTTCCTCTGCATATTTTGAGTGCATTTGGGGGGTTGCCCTGTTTATTGCTAATGCTACTGTGCGAGTTACTTGCCTAATCATTTTGTTTAAAATGTCATTACTCGTTTTGTTTAAAAAAAGAGACGTAGCTTTTAAAATCAGCGAATAACATTATTAATGATGATAACCACAGTAATAATAAAGACTAATAATAAACACATGAACAAATAATAACAGGCTTGTTTTATTCTGACTCACTAGCTCACTCTCCAACACAAAGAACGTGTTTCCAAATTTTCTCACTTTAAATGTACAAAACAAAACGAATGAGCTAGCTGGTAGGAGGGTCTGGGCGTACCGTGTGCCCGGCAGCCGCCCCAGCTCAGCAGCACCCTCGCCATCTCTGCCCGTGCGGCTGCAGGAGCCTTCCTCGCTCCACAGCTCCAGCGCGGGACCAGAGGAAAACACGCAGCGAGCTCCGGAGCACGGTGCAACACCACCCTCCCCATGGAGAGCGAGCGACTCTCGGGCTTCAGCAATTACTCCCCTTTGCTTTCATTTTCCAGAAGTGCTGAGATGAAAGAAACCCCAAAATTCAAAGCAGAATTCCGTCAAACTGCTTTTTTTTCCCCATATATAGGAATGCATAAATCGGCTCAGGGCACTGCAGACGGATTTCAGGTTTGCAGGAAACATGACCTAGTTTTGCCTGAGCCAGAGGGAGCGGTTAAAGCACGGGAGCTGGGTTTCGGGGAGCAGACCTCGAGGAAGGGCGCAAGCTGTGCCTCGGAGGACCAGGAGAGGATTAGGCTGCTCCCCACGCTGCGGGGCTGTCCCGGCTGCCCCCAAGCCACCGCGAGCACTTTGGATGGGGTGCTGCACTGCACCGCGCACCTGCGCTGCGGGACACTTTGTCCGGCTGCTCCTGGTGGGAATGGGGCCAGCCAGGGAGCTCCAGCCAGGGCTGTCCTGCCGTCCTGCCTGCATCCCTGCGGACGGGCTGACCGCCCACACACAGACCCTGCGCTCAGGGACTCATTCGTTTTCCAAACCTCCCTTCCTGAGACAAAAGAAGAGCAGTGCAACCTTTACCTGGGAGCCCTACGCTGAGTCTGAACTGGGAACTACGGAAGCGCTGCCAGTGTTGGCTGGAGAAGGTGTAACCACACCGCACTAGCGTATTTCCATACATCCATTCCACTAAATATGAAAAACACTGCAACGAAAGGATTTAATAGTAATTTCTAGTCATGCAGAGATCATTCCTACAATGACTTATCTCAGTTTTAAACTACTAAGGGCTGCATACATTATTTTCCTTTACATTTTAAATAAGCAGAGCGATTAAATCTTTATCCGATAGATAGAAATCTGACAGAAGAAATCTTCCTCAGTGCCTGGTGTATCAACTTAAATTTCAGAATGCCTTTAAACACCTCACGGAGTTTAGCCGGCTGTAACAAATGGGAGCCAAGTCTCCTTAAACTAATAAAAGATGACCATAAAGCCAGAATTTGGCATTTCCAGCCGCCTGAGAAGCGTGGAGAAACTGAATCAGGGAGCAAAGATACTCTGCAATGCAGCAGGACCCTGGAGCACGCTGGGTCCGATCTCCCTAGGAACTCATCCCGGGATCCAGCCACCTGGACGGAGCCTTCCCGGGCTGCGAGGTGCTCTCCTCTACACCTCTCACTACCCACACGGCTCTCCAGGCACCTAAGCAAACCCCCTCTCTGCAGAGCAATGCAGGCACCAGAAGGAAGGTTTGAGGTGAAGCCAATATTCGCCTCTTCTGAAGAGGTGGGAAAGACCCACAGAAACCCAACGAGGGCTGCAGACGCCCCGGAGGGCACTACCTGCCCACAGCCAGGAGAACCGCTGTTTTGAAGCCTAGAGATGTTCACTTGGAGGAGCCTCATGACCAGACAAACAGGCCAAGTCAGAGGTAGCTGTTGTGTTCTCTTCTCAAAACCCAGGACGACCCTCGCCTCTGGGGACTCTGCCCCAGGGCAGGTACACAGCTCCAGCCCCAGGCTGCACCCCTCGCTCCGCGCTCTCTCCGCAGGACTCCTCCTGCCTCCCCCACCACCCCGCACATCCCCAGTCGGTGGTGTGGTATTCAGTGATATCATCAGTGATATTCAGAGCCCACACCCTCCGGCTCGCCGAGCTTCCACCTGTTTTAGTTTACGATTAGGCTGAGAAACGGGTACAGAATATGCAATTGAGAGCTGCAGTGCAGAGAAAATATCTCCAGCACAGATGGGATTCTGCCCTAGATTTAGATCGCTTCCCTTCAACAGATGCAAATTTCTTCACACAGACACGAATGCCAAGAATTAATGAGGATTTTTGGTACAGAAACTCTTTTACGACGACCCTGCACACTGGAACTAAGGCTCAGGATGCTTCCTCTGTATTAGTGGCAATTACAACGACCCCTACTTGTTCCCTTCCTAAAGGCAGGGCAGACTGGCAGTAGCTCTAACACCTCCCTTTACGCAACACGAGCCAAGCCAGGGTGGATGATCTTCTTTTGCTTTTATTTCATTTCTTGTTACTAAACATTAGGCTGATCCGAGCATCTGGATGAATCGTTGGTTTTGATTTCCTGTCTGCTGCAGGTCAAAGATTATGTCACCAAGAGTATATTTATCCTGGTAATTAAATTCAGATGGTTCCTCTTTTATTTCCTCTGCCCCTCCTTTAAAGAAGAACTATAAAACCTTACTTCTGAAAAAAAGCAGAAACAGAAAACCTGACCATGTGCAAGCTCCTGCAGCGTGTAATGCTTTCCTCCTGCCAGCCATCGGCGGTGGGTACGGGACGTCACACGTGGGGAGGAAGCTACCCCACAGCTTCATGCCTTTGCTGCTGGAGGCTACGGGGAGGTAGGCAGGATCTGGCATTTCCACAGCCAGGACAGTGCACCCGCGTGGGAAAACCAACAACCATTAAAACCGAGGCTAAACCTGTGCTGAAATACACAGTACAGTTTAAGGTTCCTTTTCTCGCCCAGATCTAACAGAATTACGTTTCTATTCAAGAATAACTTATTCATAATTTTTTATTCCATTATTTAACAACTGAAAAACCACTCCTGCCTCCAAATCCGCATTACTTTGCTAACGTGATCAGCCAGAACCGCTAAAAATGTCCAGGGCGTCCTGGACTCATCCAGCACTTCGTACAACCGAGACGTAGAAAACACAACACGCAAGGGCATCTTCTGGTGCAAAACAGCTCGCGCTGACACTGAAGACCCACAGATGGATAATTAAAACACCTACGCAACAAATTTGGATACTCAAAGTAAATAACAGCCTTTTCCACCACGGTAAGTGAGCACAAATCTCAGGACAAACTCCAGCCTTCTCCACCAACTGCAGTGGGAGGACTTTCCTGCTTAAAACGAGGACGTGTGCCCAGTCCAATGGTGTAGACTTCTAATGCACCGCGTTAACAACAAATCCAAGTTACAGCTGGTTTCTCCTATCATTTTTATCTTCTTATCTGCTAAAGAATATCATGCCCTCATTTGTCGACACTGGCTCCCTCAGAGTAGCAGCAAGGAGAGCAGAGGACAGCCCAGGGTGGACCTCACCGCCCCCGTGGCAGCTCGCCCACCTCTGTGTGGGCTGCGACTCCTGGTTTTCATTGGGGTTTGGATTGCATTTCTGCAGTTTTGGTGGTGGTGGTTTGGAGGTGGTGGTGTTTGTATTGTGAACGTCCTTCTGACAGCAGAAAGGGACTTTGGAAGACAAAGGTCTTGGGGCTTCCTACTAACTTGGGATTTCTCTGATCTGCTCTTAGAGCAAGTTACAAGCTGGGTCTGCTGGACGTGGAAACCCCGAACTTGCACCCTTCTGCAGGGGTTGAGGCCTTGGAGGGGGAAAGACCACGAGCTGGCGCTCAGTGGTGGCCCCCACGAGCACTAAAACCAGTGAGGAGCAATCAGCACCTCCGCTCACGCAAGGGCATAAATATCTGCCCTGGGTGAGCCAGAGCAGGCAGCTGTGCTGCCCAAAAACGTCTCCCTTCTGCCGCTTCAGACAAGGGCAACAAAGCTGGCTTGTGCTACAAATGTAAAGAAAATAAATGACTTTGAGCCTGCTGGTTTTGTCTTCATCTAAAAGAATCTGGGAAAATTATTAATCCATAAAGCGGAGGAGGTATTTGCTGCTTAAAAAGGCAAGAAAAGAAATCTAAACGGCCGGCTTTGGTCTCCCTCCCTCCGCCCAGGGTACGCAGCCAGTCCGTGACTACAGGTGTAAATGCACACACAGGTGGTGCTCAGCTCCAAAAATCGTGGTCTTCAGGTAGAGGAAGCAGAAGAATCACAAGACCGACAACTGACTGTTCAAAAATACGCTCAGTTAAATTAGCAAGTATCTGACGAAAATTATGACGACGAAGTCAGCTGGTTCCCGAGCAGTGAAAGCGTTAACGGCAAAGTCCGATTCATTGCGGCCTGGGAAGCAGTGCCAAATTTGAGTCCGATTACTGAATGCATTCAGAACCCATTTATGGATTAAGATGTGTTTGCCTGGATCACTCTCTCATTATGGACTCCACAGATTTGAAGAAAGAAATGAAGTTTCTCAGTTCAATCCACAGGACAATTGAAGTATTTGACTCAGAAGAAAGGGAATTTCTAATGGGCTGGGACATTAAAAAGTCCACATTAATATTTATCTAACAGGAGAGTATGACTCTCATGTGAAAGTAATGCTCTTTCCCCCCAAAAAAGGAGCAATAAAATCCCCAAAGGTTCATCCCCATTTTTATCCTTCTGCCCTCATTTTGGTGTTTGCTTCCCAAATCCCTGTGCCGCCTCTTAATAAAAAAAAAAAAAACCAAAAAAACCCTCAGTTGCCAAGGAAACCCAGTGAGCAGGGAATTGGCAGGGTTTAGCACGACTAAAAAGAGCTACGGGAAGCCAGTTAAAGTCACAATTAGAAATGGACAGCCTCAGCCACGCAGACGAACAGACAGAAAGCCTCCGTGCCCACGTCACCGCCGGGTGAGTTCCCGCCGCAGCAAGCCTGCCCGGGCTGCTTGCAAGGGAACTGCTCACTACGGTGGAGCCGCATCGTTTGCAAGCGTGCAAGGGGTATTATCCTGCCAGTAATTCCTAGCGTTGCTTTGTGCTTATCTCCTATTCCTTTTGCTATAATTAAATGGGTACAGCACAGATCAGCTGGGATGGTGCAGGGTCTTGAGGGCTACAGCAGGTTTATTGCTGTTGAACCCTGAGGACAGGTAGAAAAGCCGGTGCCGTGACACCGCCACACAAGCAGCAAAAATGAGAAAAACGGTGTTAAAGGAGGCACAAAACACTGTCTCCCCAAATCTTCTTGCTCTTTTAATAAAAAGGAATCCAGGCCAAATCTGTTTTCATTTTTCATACTGCTGTGGCATAGCAGGGATGAGTCCAGCTCTTGAATTTCAGATTACCCTGGTAAGATTGTCAGACTTCTCCTTTTTCATCCAAGAGGGAGGGCCGCTTCTTCCTTTCTCTCCATTTTAATGGTTTTTATAACAAAGACAGAAGAAGAGCTTCCACACAGAAGCACCTATGGCCTGGGTCTCCACATGTCCCAGACACGTCGTCTACCCAGCGACAGGGCAGGAACCTCCTGGTTTTGACCAGAAATGCCGTCCTGCACACCCTCCTCCTTTGATCAGCACTTAGCTCGTTCTCAGGAAAAGATTTTCAGTTAACCAACATCTACTAATTATACAAAAAAGGCCTTCTTAAGAACTTCCCACCTACTTCTACCTTTACTTTTTTAAATACACACAGTCCCCAGTTAGTGAAAAAGTACACATTTTAAAACACAGGGTTTTTTTTTTTTTTCATGAAACACAAAGCAAAGATGCTAATTCCACATAAATGTTGGACGGTTTCTGCCCAAGCTGCCCCGGTACAAAGATGGCTCTGCAGGCAGGAGGGGGCACTTGGCGGAAAACCACTGTACTAGGTTACATTTCTGTGCCAGTGATGGATATGAGTGAAGTCTCTATTTGTAATAAAAAGATGAAATAACATGGAAAATGACTAAGGGGTCTATGTCTCAGGTATGAAACTAATAATACCATTTGCAATGTGATAAAGAAAGCTAGTATCTTGTTTCAAAGTAAAACACATTTTATTTTCTTTTAGAAAACCCCATTCTACGGAAGCAAACTATACTCTGAAGTTATAATGTGATAACCACCCGTTTTGGAGGCTGAAAACTCCCCCTGATGCTCAGGCGGTCGCTTTACGAAGTCGTATGATTACGAGATTATAAGGCACGGGGAGCAGCGCCAGCCACGCGGCTCCCATGCCCTGCACAGCCCGTCCTGCGTCTAACCTTGCACCTGGGACTTAGGAGATTTTCCGGCTCGAAGCCTCATCAGCAGAGCGCAAAGTGAAGCCGCTCCAGAGACAGTTGGCTGAAAAGCAGCTCTGGAGGCGTTTGAACCGAAGTTGCTCAGGCAGAGAAACCAATCTGATGGTATGTGAAAGGTGGATGTGAGCAGAGGAGGGAAGGATGAGAGAGAGAGAACCGGAGAAGAGCATTTGAAAGAGGGAGGGGGATGAAGGAAGCAAGGAAGGAGATATTGAAGTGGAAAATAAAAAAAGGTAAGGAATAAAGGGGGATGTGAAAAAGGACAAAGGATGGAAGGAAATGAAGAGAAAAAAATGTAAGAGGCATGTAATGTATACCTGATTTAGGCATTTCTAGTGTAACTAATCACAAGCACGCCTCCCAGAGACAGAGAGCAGAATCAGACATCCCCCTGCAAGCACAAAACTTTACCATTTCTCTGTCATAGCAATTAAAAGATCAAAGAAAACAAAAACCACTAAGAACACCTTTGCAACATTTAAAGAAAAAAACCAACTGGTCAAGTGATTTTGCTGCACTCCACAGCCTGTATCCCTTTACCAGAGCTGTGGGTCTGTCTCCTCTCCACTGCCTGAGGGCTGTGGACTACGTCTTCCCGGTACCACAGCCGCTGCCGCGCAGGCTGCAGGTGGAAGGCACTCGCCGAACATCAGCTAAAGAGCCAACGTTACCATTGACTGACAAACCAAAACTGAACCTCAGCTGGAAGATGTAGGAAAAAGCTGCAAGTCCTCCCCGCCTCCATCTGTTTTGGACTCCTTTATGCTCCCAGTACTATGTAACAAAACTCCACACAAGCCAAAAAAAGCTAAAAAGCATATGAGTAAATGCAATTCAGCACTCGGAGCTGCGCCCCTAGGTAACAGTACTGCTAGTCTAAAGGTGATGTTTAGTATGTTTTATAATAGCGAAGCATCGAAGGAATGTAACAGAGTTGACTGCCATTCAGTCCTAGGAAGTGATCCTGCCTCTTCCACGAACTAAAAATTCCCCAGTATTCAGAAAGAGAGACTTCAGAGTAAAGGCTGGGGTGGTGCTAGTATTTATAGCAGGTTTGAAGGATGGAAGTGGCCTTTAAAAAAAAAAAAAAAAAAAACACCCAACTCTTGTTCATAGCAGCATGGAAGGAATGCACTGCTAGGAGAGACCTGTTTGGACGAGACACCAGATCGGAGCCCCAGACTGGCTGGGTCCATGGAAATCTTGAGGTACTCTTTGGAGAAGAGGAATTGCTTCCTCTGTGCAAGCCACATTGTACCTGATGGAAACGTATCGTGCATCCTTAGATCATTCTGCCACTGGAAAGGGAGGCAGAGCTATTCTTGTCTCTTCCTCAATCGCTGTGTAATGCTGCCCCGTGTTACTAGCTTAGCACTTCTTTCCACCTCAAAACCATCAGTACGATGACACATTTCCTATATATATGTCAAGCCTAGACTGCGAAAAGAGGGAAGATGAAAAATATTCTAATCGGAAAACCATACTGACTCTTCTCACTTGGGCACTCACAGTTTGCAGGTCACCCATTGCCTGATTTAACTCCTTACCGTAAAGTTGAGTGTCTGCCAGAGCGGGAAATGCTGTTGCCAACTGGTGAGGGTAAATTACTGCCTCTGTGCAGGTCCTCAATTGATCGGCTCCAAGGTTTGGACTTGTCCATCGAGTTTTCCACATTGTTCTCCAAACTTTCAAAGTCAAACCTGGAAGGAAACAGAAATTCCAGCGCCGGGTTAGGCAGAAAAGATGCACATAGCATTTTCCTTCCTGTTCAACATCTGCAGATTTTAGTAGGTCCCAAAAGATTACAAAAAGAAAGGAAGAAAGCAATGCAGGCTAACTTCCCTTCGGCGGCTATTCAGTGCGAGCTTCAAATGCGTAGTGCAGCAAACGTGGGCCTTGACGAAGGGAGCAGCTAACCACACGAGCGTACAATTTCAGAAGGATCAAACAGCTATGTGTTATTCTACTTCAACGTAAAATAAATACGTTGGCTGCTTTCCTGATGATTAGCCCTGCCTTGAAGGAAAGAGGGAGAATGCTTAAAGCTGTCTCCATTTTATTGCAATAAATCAATACGCTGTGCAAGTACTAATTCAGTTTCCTCCACCAATATGTGACCAAGCATTTACACTGGCTTGCTGGCCCTCATGAATCTCTCAGCATACGTACTACATTACCATAACCATTACGGATTTTTGATTTCTGACTCGTTGCCCATTGTACTGCTATTTCAAGCAAAAATTTCTTGTTCCCCTTGCAGCTTTTGAGGTTATTACTCATGTTTACCACGTTAGAGAGGGGAAAAACCCAGCAAGCTAACTTGCATACATTTGTATAATTTTAGGAAGAAGCCTTTACACAAACACTTCTTTTTGCTGTGCACAGTTTTTTCCAGTGTTAGTAACATTTTAAAACATGTAATTTTCCTTCATTAATTTTATTGCAACCCCACCAAAAATCTCTTTTCTGCGTGATGGTATATATACATCTGATGGCGTCTTTTCTAGAAACATCAACTCTACTCAGCTCGAGTCCCTAACTACAACCGTATCTTTAACCTACCGCTTCTTTTCATACAATTTTATACAAAAAACTATTGCTACAATATCGTGAAGTGAAAGCCTGTGGATATACAAAACAAGATCCTCAGCTGAACATCTATTTCAAATTGTGTGATATAACAAGTAATGAAAGCCGATTTTTCCAATTGTTTTAATAGAGTACATTCAATGATTTATTACCTGAGTGACTAAACCTGACTCCCAGCTAACCAGATGTCAGAACTGCAAAAGCTTGTTCCATAGTCTTCCTGACTTGCAAAATCACCTTGAAATTCCTACTCTTGTCTTGCAGCACAGCTACCGCACACAATGCCGACAACTTTGCTTGCCATGAGCCTTGTGAGAAGTGGTTCGTGTGTGGATGTTGCTCTGAACACAGTAGGCAGTATTATAATTCCTTGGGGTCGGGCACTAATTGCAAACCTACTTCTAAGGAAGCCTGCATGCTTCCACACATTTGTTGAATGTTTTTGCTCTGTATCCTGAAGACAGTCAGAGGCCAAAGCTAAAAAATATGTCAGTACACTCTTAGAGATAAATAATCTCAAGGCTTAAACTTAGAGGTTTTTTTTTTCTCTGCAACATGTTACGATCCAATGGTTTTGGATTAATGTTACCATTTTCTCTGCTTTAAAGTACACACAGAGTATTATACCAAGCTGCTGGCAGGAAAGCTCTGCTGGAAAAGCTGAGCATCTGCCCCAGCACTTCCCCCTCTTGCTCTGTAGAGTGGGCAGGAGTCTTGCTCTCCCTTGCAAGCCCAGAGAGTACCAGGCATGTCTTACTTACGTGACTGCATACTGTGCAAACGACAAGTACTCCACCAGAACATCCAGGCCTTTGTTTTCTTCATTCAGGAACTCCCTGACCCATCTGTGGGAAAAATCATTAGACATCAGAGCATTTCACAGGCTTTGTGCAGTTACTGGAATTCTTGTCAGATAAACTAGAGGCAGATCCCTTGCAGGAAAGGCAGCGCTGCTGAGCAAAACTTTGCTTTCTCAGTCAGGAAAAGAGGGTTTTTTAAAAATGCCCTTTATTATTTATAAGACTTTAAAACAGTCCTTCAGAGGACTTTACGAATGTACTGAAACAAGCTTTTTTGCAGCACTGTGAGAGGAAAAACATTCCACCACTAAAAGCATAAAAACCCCTATGTGCACTGCTCAGAAACTAGATGTTTGCTCTTCCAAGTACCGAGCTCCGGAGCAGGTAAGTGCCTTTCCCACCACAGCAGTGTTGCTGCAAGAGGGCCGTGGGTGCACTGGGGAGCTCGGCTGCTGCCCGGCTTCGCTCCAAACCCAGGATCATCTCCTCCCTGGCACACACCTCTGCACAAACCACCCAGCAGTGGTTACAGCGCCTTCTAATGCATGCGTCGCAGGGACCTGGTTTGTTTTTTTCTACACCTTGATCTCTAGCAGCATTTCAAAAACATACAGACAGCGCACAGGCAAAAGAGTAATAGCACCAAGGGTGAGATCTGACATCCTGGATGTACATTTAAGTAATACTGCCTTCTCATTTGAAAAGATGTTTATCTATTACAGTGAATTTTGGTCCCTGCGAATTACGCAAAATAATCTTCCATTCAGAAAAGCCTGTTATCTTCCAAAGCTTTCAAAAACTCAAAAATGCCAAATAAAGTTTGAAAATCCATACATCTGGGGGCAAACCCAGGCGAGCAAGGAGCCTCAGCACAGCCCCAGCCCAGCTCTCCTCCGAACCCAACCGGGGCAGCCGAAACTCCATCACGAGTGGGTTAGGTGCCACTGGAACGAGTGGGGAGCCAGGGAAGGAACTGGGGCTTCCGGCTCGCTCTGCCTCCACGGCCTCGCAGCTATGGATCCCCTGCTCTCAGCAGAGTGGGAATTCATTGCCTCTGAGTTATTCCAGTCTTCAGGCTTTAAATCTTTCGCTGTCTACCTACTAAAATAAACAACCTGGCATATTTATAAAATGTATTTTGAAACACATCTTTCAGCCAACTGAACCAAATAAATAAACATCGGTCTCGTCAGCCTCCTTTATTTATCTGGAGCACCATCACGGTTCCTTCTGCAGGCCCATGAGCCATCGTAAATCTGCAGAGCGTCATGCTTCCGATGCCCTAAGTCTTTGGTGGGGAATCTTTTGTGTTGGAAAACGAGGGAAAACATAGCAGGAGCCAGAGCAGGGGTGGGGGAGAAGTTTGCTGGAAATATTTGTGAGGGCACATCTTGCGGGAGGTTCCCCCGCTGCCGTGCACGCCATCCGTGCGCGCCACGCTGGGGAGCCAGCTCCCACAGAGAGAGAACGGCTATTCCTCCCACAGTTCAAAATGCCCTTGTTTCCACGAAATAAGAGGAGCATCCTGTAAAATCGATGTAATTGAGCTGGACACAGCATGTGATCACGAAACAAAACACTGAAGAAACCCTACTGGATGATGTACCAGTGCTGAACCGGCTTCTGGTCCCACGACCCAGAGCAGAGAGGTGTGACCAGTGGAAAGGCAGGTGGGAATGGCGTGTTCGATAAAAACTGAAGTCTCTCCGATTCTTTTACTTTTGCTATTTGAGAGGAATTTTGTGCTTTGCAGAAGTAAAATACCAGGAATATTACGCACAGCCAGGTTTCATGAACTGCATCATGTTCAAGCTATAGAACAGCATGGAGGTTTTTTTTTTATATATATATATTTATAGCTGCAGTACAATTACTATTCTAGACACAACCATGCTCACTGCTGCTGTGACTAACTGCGGGTGAGCAGCAGTTGACTGCAATCTTTTCGCAGCCTTCCCAGAGATGTGGATGAACCCTATCATGAAAGGACTGAAGCTGAATTATTCTCCGGAGATGCCCAGCTATCCCTTAACTGAGCCCCTCAGGCTTCAATGATCAATCAAGTGGTATCACTGCTTGGCATGCAAAGAGAAATTTTGTCAAAGGCCTCCATCAGTAGATGTAAAAAAAAATCTTAGACCAGAGGTCATCAAAAATTCTTACCCGATGTGATTCGTTCTTAAAGAAATTTCCAGTTCTCGGAGTACCTGAGTAGACTCTTGGACTCGTCTTCTGAATTTCTGTAATTGAGCGAGCAGGCAAAAATAACAATTAGACTCATGTAATGCTATTAAAAATATCAACATCTCATGCAGCGCAGATTGAATAAATAAAACATTAAGGTAAACTGAGAACCCCTCTAAATCCTGAGGAATGCAACAACAGTCTGGCAGTCAACAAAAACACACGCACAAAAAGAACTTCTGTTCCCGTGCACATTTTTGAGTTTCCAGGATTAAGAAAATTAAAAACCTGTAGATAAATAAACATTTCTTTACAATACAAGCTTTGTTTTAGTATCAAGCTCTCCATCTGAGAACTACAGTGTTTGGGCTTCATTCTCAGCCTGGTGCTTTAATCTGGCTTTCGCGACTTTACACCCACACCAAAAAACCTCCACGATTTCTGTATAATTACTAAATTTGTGGGTGCGAGCCAATAATGAAATACACGTGCTGCCATCTGCATGCTTTAATAATTTGTGCACGCTAAATTGTATCTGCGAAATTAGATGCTGGGAAAAGGCCATAAAACATCAGAAGTAAAACACTGGGCAGCAACGCAGCAGAAAGGAGATGAGGTTTCATGTCATCTCCATATGGGAGCAGAAAGGGCGACCAGGGGAAACCTCATTGGGACGCAGTGAGAGCCCCACTTCGCGCCATGGCTCAGAGCAGGCACTGGTCATGGCAGAAGACCTCTAAACGCACACCGACTCATCTCAAGTCGAGTCAAGCAGCTCCTCTCCATCCTCTGCAAAACCAACTTGCAGCAGGGCTACCTTCGGTGTGCAGACACAGCGAGCCAGCGATGCCGCCTCCTCTCCCAGCTGGAGAAAGACTGTCGTCTTCTCTCCTGCCTGGGGCTCCTTGCCCATGGAAATCTACTAAAACAGCTGGATAAATTATTTTGGAGCAATTGTTTTGGTAAATTCTCATTCATGAGCAAGCTAAATGAGAGCAAAAGTGGATGGACAATGATAATCATCTTGGAATTGCAGTACTTAACAACCAACTTGGTCATCAATTATCTCAAGCACAGGCTTGATGTGTTTGGAAAGGGCTTAAAAATGCTTAGAATGCAAGCGATGCTGCTGCAAGTAGGACTGTGCTTCAGATACCAGGGAAAAATGGGTTTGTTCTCAGTGCACCACAACAAACCCACACTAAAATCAAGGGAACTACTTGGCAGTTAATAATTCTCATGAGTTCATTTATTGAGGTGAAGATGATGAAAGGATAGGATTTACCTTGCCTTGCTGACCTACGTGAAAATTATCAGCTGCCTTTTTCACCAGGCTTTTATCATGTGCTAGTTAGCACCACTGGCTTACCCTAGGTAAGACTAAATCCCAGCTCAGAAAGCCACTGGAGGACTGAAATAGATGTCTCACTGTAAAGTCCTAGCAGACAGAAGGTGCTATTAATTTTTACTTTGAAATAGCTAGTTGAGATCAGACATACAGTTTCTCTGGACCTCAGTTAATTAGCTCCGAGAACAAAAACACGGTGCCTTCTCTCCCGAGAGAGTTTACACAATATAACTGCAAGCAATATAAAACCTTTCCTCTCTAGAAGTAAAGGTAAAATATTGATGTAGCAAGAGGCAGACAGGAGGCAGGGGTGGGAGGGCATGGCAGAAAAAGGCACCACATTCTCACGCACCCCACGGGTGACCGTCATCCCCCAGCAAGGCCAGGCTGCTCTTTGCAACCACGGCAGAGAGCAGTGAACCGGCTCTGTGCTTTACTGGGCTCTAGGAGCCACCAAACTGCTATTTCTTGAAAAAAGTGTAATTTCAACACTTTCATTTTCCTGTTTCTAATTCAGCTCAGATGAAAAGCAATTGTATTCCCGGGAAGAGCCATTAAGACCCCAATTACAAGCCAAAACGCACATTTTGCAGCAGCGTTTGGAGCCACCTTCTCTTGGCCACGCTGGGGATCATCAGCAAAAACGCTGACACCACCTCAATTACAGCAATAATCCTGGTAATACGAGCTCTCCCCACAATATCGCGCCTCTGTCCAGAAGCCCGTTTGTAAATCTTTCCGCCTTGCAGCCCAGGCTGAGGAAAGGCTGCTGGTGATGGAGAATAACGCAACAAAAGAGAGGAACTCAATGGAGTTATTTTTAGGCTCCTTCAGTTTTGTCATTTGTCATGGGACTCTTATAGTGGTATTAGGATAAGAAAGGCTTCAATGTGTGCCCACGGAGTAACCACAGAGCAAAGCCAAACACTAAACGAATTTCAAAAACCCTTCAGGAGAAAAACACAAAGACCTCTGTTCACCATTTTTTTTAAAAAAAAAAAAAAAACCTATAATCAGCTCCAGGCAAATTTAAAGGTTTCCTACTAAATGGTTTCCTACTCCTTGTTAGAGCCTCCAACAAGAGAAGCACTGTCAGAAGACATTACTGCAGCCTTGAAGACACGAGCTAGCAACGGCACGCTGGAAGCACAGGGCACCCAGTGTTTGCCTCTCGCCTTTCGCAGGGACGGAGGTGCACCTCCGCCGCGGCTGGAGCCGGCCCTGGCCTGGAAGCCCTGTGTCAGGATACGTATTTTACCGCAGGGCACCAACCTCAGCTCATTGTACGGCAACACAAAGCAGCAATTGTTGAGGACAAGGCAGAGGCAGTCAATGGCAGGATCTGCTATGCTCTCGCTGCCTTTTTTTGGTTGGTTTTCTTTAATGGCTATTATAACTATCAACACAGAACATGAGCTGATATCCAAAGTGGTTAAATACCAAAGGTTCAGCAAAAGTCCTCAAAATGGGATGCAGGTTTACTGTTATTCTAAAATCCTGGAGGCTATTACTAAGCCCATCAGAGTGGTACAGAAATATCAGAACCAGCCACAAATACACCCCGGTACAGGGGGTGTACCGGGATGTACGACGGTACATTCAGGGATGCACGATGTTCACGTGAGAGGCCAAGTGAAGTCTTTCATGAGTGATTATCAAACTATTTTGGACAAAAGAATATGCAGAAGGATGGATGAGGCTCTGCCATGTAAATACACCCCAGGCGACGTCTTCACTTCACAACCCTGAAACCTCAGAGGAGCTGCAAGCGAGAGGTGAACTGTGCCAGCTGTACTGAACTTCTGTCACGCAAATGGCCAGAGAAAAGGACTTAAAACTTCAACATCCCCTTCAGCCAGGCGAGAAATGCACCATCCGACAGAGGTTTTTATTCACCACCAGCAGTGCCCACATGAAAAGTCAGACCTAGAGTACAGCTCAGTGATAATTTGTCAGACTATTTACTGAAGCTGAAGTTATCAAACCAAGTTGTTTCATGTGTCAGGTGGTCCTTTCCTACGCAATATCTGTTGTCTTTTCTGAGCTGCAAAAACTGCAGTGTCTTTCCAATATCTCTTTGCTTCTCTCTGCAGTTTGTTCCGCCTCCAAGACTCTTCTCAGAAACTTTTACGGGGCCTTTTACACAAAGGCAGGAAGGAACCCGGACCCCGGGACCATTCTTGCCAAGGAACAAGGGACAGGCGAGAGGAAACAGGACGCTCCTCACCTTCCTGGTTACAGCCGGGTCCAGATAGCCCTTCAACTTCTGGATGTATGTATGTGGAGGATTCTTCACTTGAAATCTTTCCTGTGAAGGATACAAGAACAAACATCAGCCATTTTATAACACCTTCTATGTTTACTTACCATATATAAAATGCATGCACACAGATATATATTTAGACAGTATGTATTTATAATACAGTTTCATATGTACATATTTTACATTCATAAGTATATAATCTATGCATATTCAATATGGATGCAAATAAAATATATTTACCTGTATCTTGATATTCCAAAATTTGATATTTATATAGGATACATAAAAATATACCTTACACATTCAATGACAATTTTGAATTTTAGTTACACATACACACGTCTGAAGTAATGGGGTTTCTGCTAGCCAGGAGTACTGAGAGAAAAGAGAAGCATTAGAAGAGCAAATGCCTGTCCGTGTTTGACTGAAAGCCATCACCACAAAAACAGAGACACCTTTTTTATCATTTGGAACAAGCCTAAAAACGTGCTGCACGGTCTGTTCATGGGAGGAGTCACATCATTTCGTTGTTCAGACTCCAGAAAAACAAATGCAAGAGTTGTATGTCAGGAAGAAACGAGTCATATTTTAACCCCATGATAATAAATAGGACTGTCTTTGGAAGTGGCCCGCCAGGTCCCAGCCCAAGCCCTACTGGAGGTTCCTGTTACAGGAAGGGGCACCGGACTGGCGAGGGCCGAGCGCCACGCGGCACGGCCAAAGCCTCCCCAGCCACAGGCACAAAGCGGTCACACAGTATTTGGGCCACGGTGAGTTCAGCTCATCCTGGTGGGCTCAGCCTTTATTTCCATCACAAAGCACGCACGAGCCTGGCCAGCTCCCCTGGCAATAACGACGCAGGCTTCGTTACCCACCCTGCCCAGCCACCACACAGGAGGGCTTGTTTATTCTACGTAAATACACCCGCTTGCAGCAGCATCCTGCTGCCTCTATATCAACGCAACGCTTGAGCTCCAACGCGTTCATCGTGCCTCGGGGTCACAGCTCCCCACGCTATTTCCACCAGCACCGCTTGCACGGGGAGCACGCCGGTGGTTGAGCTCATCCCAGCCACCCACGGCTCCCAACGACTCCGTCAGCGCCTGCGTCACACGAGGGCAGAGCCGAGGGATCTCCAGCATGGTGGGAAGCAAGGCAGCAAATGCTACCGAGACCACTGTTACACCACCACAGGCAAACTATGGACCAGATGCCCATCCTTACCCCACTGGGAAAGCCTGGGAACCACCACGTGCCTCTCCTCCCCACTAAGGCTGGAGTCTTACCAACCTCAGGACACAGAGAAAGGCAGGATGTCCACAATCGTGGGCTTCACCCCTATAAAACATTGCATTATCTGTGCCTGCTTTCCTGTTTTCTGTCGCACACCAGCAGCGCATCTGATTTCCCTTCCCCATCTCACCTGCTGCTAGTCCAGTGCCAAGAGATTCCCACCTGCTTTGAGACTCACTTCTCACCGAAGGTTTCCCAACACCTCACCTTACAGGGAGACACTTGATCTGCAATCCAGAATCAACCACACCCAGAATCAAACTAAAGATTTTAATGACAAATATAAGGTCTGTAAGGTTTGTATTCTGAGAGCTGCTTGATTTTTGCTTGCTTTTTTACCAGTTGCACGGCCAGCTTGAAATTTATCCTACAAAGGCTGCTGTGAAACACGAGTTGTTCTGCGAGGAGTATGCTGTGTCCAAACCTGTTAAGAGCATTACCAAAAGTTCTGATACTATTTGTATCTTGGAAGAATTTTAAACTATTCTGCCCTTTCCCTTGAGGAAAGATCTCATAACAATTTCCTCCTGAAATTTCGCATTTTATAACTGATACTTGAAACCTCCCTTTATTAGGTCACGATGCAATTTTGACTACATTATCTGAAAGCTATTTCATAATGAATAGTACACTGCTGCCCAGTTACCAGAATGTACTGTCTGAACACCAAAAGTTGTTCCTGTTATTATCGTGCTGCTTGCTGTAAAAAAAGTAATTCATCATGGTCAGAAGGAAAAAATGAACCAAAAAGTCTGCCCTGTGGTCCATCAGCCCCGGGCGAGAGCTCTGTAAGACAGAGAGCAGACATTTCTTTCCTCTTTTACAACTGGATTTTTTTTCCATGCACCTTCACATGTACGGGCCAACCACAGTCCTGGACTTGGCATTTCCTTTTTATCTAAAAAACAGTTCAGAAAACGCAAAGTTCTTTGTTGCCGGCTCCTCCCTGGCCAAAGTGACGCCAAGGGTGTCTGTCCTACCCCATCCTCCCCCAGCACCGTGCCCACCGCCATGGCTTCCTCTCGGCTCTGTGGGCACGGATGCTTCGAGCCAGTCTCATCTCAGCTGGCCCCCACAGGTCAGACAGTCCCTTTCACACCCTGGTAGTTAAATCTGCGGCTAATTGGAACCGCTACCGGTGTGTGGGGAAAGACAGACTCACGAGACGGACGTGTGGAGTTACAGACAGGCTTGGGAACGGTGTGCCAAGGCTCCGTCACACAGCTCCACCAGCACAAGCAGAAATTGTCTGCCGCATCCCAAGAGGTGTGCTATGGTCAGCCCTAGCATCCAACTCTCCGGAAAAGGGGAGCAGGAACGCCCATGGGTGTTGACAGGGACTTTAAAGGAAATAAAAAAATAAATTTAAACAAAGCACATAAAATAAATCAGTTAAAAGAAAAAGATGTCAGTATCCAAAGTGCTTTAATTGCTAGCTTAATTTATGCACTTTTTAGAGGACACTGTTAGGCCAGTTTCTCAGTCAGGCTTACAGCCCTCTCAGGATGCTGTGGACTGTGACTGTACGGTGGGTGTAAATATACGTTATTTAGAAGCAATTTCCATCCATTAACCCATTTTAAAATTTCTTCACACCGGCAGACAGACAAAAAAACCACTTTGCTATAAATGAGATTTTGGCCTGCTGTAGACTAGTAAAGAGTTACAGAGGTATCTGGACTGCGGAGACCACCACCGTTTCTCATTTTTCCCCTCAACAGTTTTATATTAGCTCCAGAGACATTACAGCATTTGAATAACCATGGCCTCCTCTACAAAAAAACACGAAGGCAGAAGTGTTTTCACTGTGCCACTTAATAACCATGTCCAAATATTATTCTTTGCATCTGCAAGGGATGGAGCGAAGTGGTGGAGCACCAAGCCGAAGGGCCGCTCTTGAAAAGCGGTAGGCGACATGAGAGCACCCGCAGGCAGGGCAAAGTCCCAGACTAACAAGGCCCCACAGTAGCTCTTGTATTTATTCCTCCCTTTTTGGGGGGTTCCCTCACGCCGACGTAGCTCTGCTGCGTTTAGTCTAATCCTCCAGAGAAGCTATTTTACTCTTACGGATTTATTTCTCTTACTAACCAGCCATCATCTGCTGAAGTGACAGGAGCTTTTCCTAACTGCCAGTTTTAATATCTGGAGTCTTCAAAATTAAATGCTTAAAGAGACTCAACGAGAACATTTAGTAGTCTGTGATGCAGACACTGTATGTTTTTGTTTGTTTTCTTAAAACCTAGCTGTAATTATGTATTTATGTAATAATCTCTACAGCGACTTCATTAAAAAAATGCTGCTCGTTACTATATCGTGGAATTATTTGGGTTGAAGGATTTTTAAAGACCTTATCCATGAACAGCAGATACCAGCAACGCTCTTCACTAACTAGTGACCAAGAACCACTTGTGGTAAACATCTAGTCCTGGAAACATTTTTATAGCCCCTTAAAGTGTTTTTTCTGCTTTGGAAAGCCATGAGGGATTAGCCTTTAAAATTGCCCTTTCCTGGCTATGAGTACTGTCTCGGTTTATCCAGCTTTGACTGCTTTATATTAGAGGCTGATACATGGCAAGCTGTAAGAACCAGGGCTCGGTGCTGTGCAGCGAGGGCAGCCCGAGGCTCCCCGACGCCTGCGGGACACGCTGAACGTCTGCTTGCAGCCATCACCCTCCCAAAAAACTGATGCTCTGCCAGAGCTTGCACGGGCTGGGAAAGGCACGGTGCTCGTCGGATCAGCGTGACTGCAGTCTGGCATTTCGCGTGCCATGAATGCCATAAGTGACTGTGCCGGCTGGCCAGCCCAGGGCCCTCTCAAGGTCCTCTGGTCCTTCCTGAGAGCATTTACTTCCCTGCAGAGACATACACGCTTCCCAGCTAAGACTGATGCACTGCTGTTCACACGTAATCCACTTGCCTTAGATACCGTAAATAATGAGTTAAAAATCGTTGCTTTTTCCTGTCTGCTCCTCCTCTCCACTTCTGGCAATCCGCAATCGCTCCCTGGCCAAATCTGCTTTCAAAATAAGAATTTATACGGCAAGGGGTTTAACGCTATTTGAACGAGGAAGTCGGGGATTTTTACCACACACATATAAAGTTTAAAATCCCTATTTGAGTCTCCAGACTTCGCCGAGCAAAAAGCGTAAGCCAGTGGGTGACATCACGACTGGGACATGGTGGCTTCCCCTCCCGGTTGCCCCAGGACCGGGCCATTCAGACACAACAAAGTTAATAAATCCCGATGAAACCTATTTTATCTCCACTACGTGACTCATACAAGCACCAACACTATCTACAGCCCTGAAAGGAGAAAGGTGCAGACCAGCAATAACTCAACCCTGCCTTTGTCAGCCACCTAGAAAGCAAACTAACTTAATTTCCCAAGGATAAAAGGCCCTTTGTTACTTGAAAAATTGCTGAGGAGTGGTGCTATAAGCCAGAGCAACAGAGAAGCACAGAGAAGGGCATGCAAGGAGCCAGCGGCAGCGGCACTGGACTGGAGAGCAGTGAGATGACCCCGTCCCCAGCACCGCCCTTTAGGGTAATAAATGGTGAGAATCCAGGGAAAAAGCTTGGACGGGGGAGCACAACACCGCTCCTGTGCTTCTTTTACCACCAATCGCCAGAATTAGCACTTTCTTTTCTGATGGATACCAAAAAAATGGGGCGGCGGGGGGGGCTTTACTTCAGCAGCAAAGAGAAACTGCTGGCTTTCTGCATTTCCTCTTCCATGTGATCCTACAAAGAACTCGACATATCTCTTGTTCACCCAAATCTGGAAAACGTATTAATTCCGTAACCAGGAAACTGTGGCTTTTCCAGAGATCTTTTGCTTCCAAAAACATTCAGGACATTTTCTGCATTAGCAACATATGTTATTATTATTATGATTACCTTCGGTAACTTGTTTCATTCTTAGGATTCATATACATTAGGCAAACACACAGCGCATCCGGCTCGGTATCGAGGCTTGTCAGAAACCCCAGCGGGCGGGCAGGAACTGCTGGGAGTGCATAAAGCACATGGACGGTGAACGCTGGTGAAAGGAGGAGGACGAGAAGGGCTGTAGACCCGTGTCTTCTCACTCCCGAGGCACAAACACATCGTAAACGTGGTGCACATTTCCACCACCCGTCGCCCATCCCACACAGAGCTGGACGGCAGCTCAGTCCTGGCCCCAGCAATCCAGCCAGCCCACCAGCAGGACAGTATGTCACTTTATATGTCTTCTTATGGAATGAAACTACAGCAGCCATTCATCTCTGTGTTATTTAGGGGGCAGAGGGATCCGTTTCCACCGCTACTAATCTTCTGCAAAACCAGGGCACAAGCGCTTTCTGCAAGGGACCCGGCGAAGAGGCGCGAGAGCCGCAGAAGCTCCCTCGGCAGCCGGGGATGCCGACCCCTGCCCGGCCCCACGCCGCTGAGCCTTGGACCCCTCGTGCCCCGTGCAGGTACCTCCGACCGCTTCATCACTCGCTGTCTTGATTTTCAGTGAGCCACCTCCCACAGGGCCAGCCAGACGGATAAAGGAAGCCATGAGCATCTCTACCGACCAACTGCTCGCGAGTTCAATAAAACACTGGATTTTCTAGCCCACAACAGGGGAGATTCAATATATACACAAAACATACAAATAGGTATACAAAACATCTTTTTAATGCAAAGCCTCTCAAAACAGAGTCGTAAATGGCTACTGCAGCATGCGCAAAGATACGGAAAATGCTTGGTTGAATGTTGCCAAAAAAAATGCAGAGCTCTGCTGCAAAAGGGTTAGTGGCACCGTATGGTAACACACAGCGCGAGGTGCCGCTTTTCAATCCCTGTCTCTTCATTGCATTTCTGAGGAGAGGTTTGGGGCTCACCCGAGGTATTTGTGTCGAGCAACAAACAGCACGGCATCCCCACGAAACCCTGATCCTCGCTCAGTCCCGTCCAGCAGCCGCCGCCTGTCCCCTTCTTCATCAGCCATCCACCGGAGACCCACGGGCAGCGCGCGGGAGGGCTGCCTGCACCGCTCCCCTGCCTGCAGCCTGGACGTGGCCCAGCCTGCCTTCAGAGTAACTCCCATCCCGAATCCAAAGGACACCCAGATATTTGTCGGCACTCCCCAGTGCCCTGGACTTTAAAATGGCAGGCATGAATCACCGCAGCTCTGTGTGGTTACGCTCACAATCAGTCCATAGTGCACAATCTCACAAAAAACCCCAAAACTAAAAATAATATTGAGAACCTGCCTCTCCCCAGACCTTGTTTATGGAGGGGAAGGCTGGGAAGGCTGGGAAGGCTGCATTTTCGCTTTTCAGATGCCATTTTCCCTTTGCGGAGCTCAATGAACAGTGGCAGAGGAGGAAGGGGCGCCGAAGCAAGCCTGGCTTAAAGGGCGTGCGGGTGTGTAGCGTGATGTAAGAGAGAGCTTAGTCATTAACATTTTTGCCTCATTTAGAGAAGGATCTAACCACTACAGCCAACGCTTGTTGAGCCTAAGTGTAAATGAACACAAGTCCAACGGTCCCTCTGTGGTTTCAGATGTTATCCCTTCTCCAGGCTATCTTGCACGCTGTCTATTTTTGATAGCCTAATCTCACACCAGCACATTTCTGTGCTCGGGCTCCCCCTCCACCACGATGCTCAGCCAGGCAGCGAGACCTTAGGTCTCTTAATTTGTTATTCCCCACACACACCTCCAGTGTCTCCAAAGGTGAGGACATGGCGATGCCCCTGCCACAATTTGCCATTAGAGGGCAACGAAGAACTTTGTAAGATGTCCCCAACCTCTTCCCTCAACATCCGTGCCCCCTCTGTAACACCTCATGGCACGCAGCTGGATAAAGAGGCCCAGAGTACCGCCAAACGTGGCTCTCCGGGAAGCCAGCAAGCCAGAAGGGTGGCTCGCCATGCCAGGAAACGGCGTCCTCTTCCCTACCTGGATCCTTCCCAATGCTCACCCCCCAGATGACCACCGCTTGTTTGGCCCTCTCCAGGATGGGCAACAGGTTTATTGGCTTTGCTCTTCTCCTCCTTCTTTGCAAGCCAGAGAGGTAGGGAGCAAGGTTTCAGGACACCAGCAGCAATGCTTCGATGACTTCCAAGGTTTATAGACAAAGGAACAGAAAATACCACACAGGACGAGTCCCCCACAGCCAGCCCGGCAACCCTTACAACCATTCACTACAACATGCTCAATCCTACTCATGGCTGATTTTATTATTACTATCATTATCATTATTATTATTAGTTATTGTTGTTACTACTATGAGACTGGCAGCTCCTCTCTTTCATGAATCTCACTTCTGCAAAAGGGAGAGTTCCTTTTGGGGGGCCAAACTCTCTCCCCTAATATTCTCAACATATTTCATAGACAAATGGCCAGAGTCTGCTTTACAGACTATTTAGAAAATATAATTTAAGAGCAACCTCTGGACCCTTTTTCCTTTCAGACATAAGTTGAAAACCAGCACAGGAGGGTAAGAGTTAATTTCCTTAAGCTGTTTACGTTACTTTATATCCTCAGTCCTTCACTAAGCAAAAATGGGTGAAAATGGTGTAATGGGGGCTATCAATAGAAAATAGCTGTCAAATTTGCATCCACACTAAAACTATACATGCTGTACAAAATCTGTTCCTGGAAGTACTTTCAGCCACGCACCGTAATTATGTGGACATATACAAATATTTCACACCCCATGTGCGGTATTAGTGCTTCTACAGGCACCTGCTTCACGCTGCTCTAATTTACAGCAGCTGGCAAGTGCCCCCCAGGGATGCCAGGGCAGCCGGGGAGCTGCGGCAGATCGCAGACACGCAGCCCCTTATTGCCCAAGCATCTCCCCTCGGATGGCCGGGCCCTGGAAGGGCGGCACACCGTCACCTCCCGATCCTCGCAGCGTCGGGCTCCGCAGTGCGGGTTACAACAGTCCTGCGCTGCTTCTCTGCCTACCCTCTCCGAGCGACGGGAAGCAGACTCATCCCAACCCAGGGGTGGACTCAGTGTTGTGCAAGCAGCTATTAAGATACACGATTACTCCAGACTGCAAATTTCCTTCACTGCGTTTCCATCCGCTCATCCCTCCTATCTTGCTGTGGAGTTCAGGAGTGAATCAGCAGCAGCTGCACGTTGCAAAGGGTGGATCCGCTCTGAGGTGGGAGTTTGCACACTGAGGCCGTGATCTAACTGCTTCTGCCTGCCCTGCTGCCAACTCAGTGCAAAGACAGCACGCAGGCTCCAGCACAAAGCTCACGCTTACATGTGCACGCTCCGAGTGTGCATGCTCTAAGCAAACATCCATGAAACAAATCACTTACAGTAGATTAAGCCATTTGTTCAGTGTCTCACTACACTGAAACTTTAAATAGCTCAGTGCTTTATGTTCACTGCACAGAAAACTCTTGGAAAAAAGCAAGTAATTCTTTATTCAGCTTTATTTTAAGGTAGCTGGATTTTATCAGCAGCTCCACCACTGTAATAGCTAAATAGGAAATGTCCCACAAATCTATTTATTAAAATGTTCCTGACCTCACAGCATGACTGTACCTTCTGCCAAACTCTCACCCTGGTACCGCTGTGTTTACACTTCAAGGAAACATCCTACTTTCTCAGTCCTGGATCAATTATTTTCATTAGCGATTACTTTTGAAGTTTATGGCAGAACCTGAATTTGCTGTTGGCTCACAAATGCACATCCTACCTTTTGCATGCTTCACTTTCTCTAAATAATGCAGTTTCTGTTCATTTGTCACGGCAGGGCCAACCTGTTAATTGTTCTCTATTGCTGCCAAGTCCACACGCCACAACAGAGCTCATGCACAAAAGATGCCTCAGCATATGGTGCTGCTTAATCCGAGGTTGTTGTTCAGCCTCTGGAGGCAAAGGGGAGTTCAGGCTGCATCACCGTCGCACCTCCCTGAAGGCGACAGCTACCGCCAACGGCTCGTGATGCGGAAAGCCAAATCCTCACCGGATCGAGACCATTCGTTCATGTCACACAGGCTGAGACAGACCAAACTCAAAGCACGCGCCGAGAGGAGACTGAAGGTCAGTCTCTTCAGGTCTGTGCCGGGCAAAATAAGCAGCATTCGTCGCCCAGAGGAAACAGGCACAGGGGCGATGGTAACATCAGAGGGGAAAGAAATATTGCTCTGTGGCAAAAAAGGGAATTATTGTTACAAGGCTTCTATGAGTTGCACCAATAAGTGAGACTTAGGTACCAATAAAGGTGCATAAGGCCAAAAAAATGACTGTTTGAATCCATTCAAACACGTGTCCTCTGCAAGGTCCCCTTCCAAGCCCGGGGACACTGCTGACGAAGCCCAGTTTGTGCCCTCACCAGGACGCCTGCCAAAAGCCCTCCCGGCCACCCTTACCTGGTCGCAGATGAGCTCCCACTTCTTCTCGTTGTCATACTGCCGCAGCAGCCGGGCTTTGTCAGGCGGCAAATTCATCGCGTTCTGCGGAGAAAGAGAAAGCAAACGTGAGGGACCACAGAGGGCTCGGGCTCAGACGGAGTCAGACGTGAGCAAACCAAGGCAACGTGGCTGCGGTTGCTTTAATTGTTTTATGTGAATTCCTGATGACAGGGTTATTCAGAAACATTCCCTCTAAATGTCATCTTTGGCCCCAAAAGCGCCAGTGAATCACAAGGCACCGAAGGGCAGGGCTCGGTGCTGGGCCACACTGGGACGCAGGAGGAGGTGAGCGACTGGAGCTCAGGACCAGCCACCTCCGTCCGGAGGAGAGGACAGGGCTTCCCCGTGCTGCCACGGCACAGCAGCCGCCTTCCACCCCAGACAGGTTCCTGTGGCGCACCACATCCCCTCTTCCCTCCGCCTGCCCCCGCCTGAGCACACTCCTACGGGAAACCCACGCTCCGGCTGCGGGCTGGGGACTGCAGACGGCCGGTTCTCTCCAAACAAGATCTTGAAATGCCGTTGCATTTTATTTCAACAGCAAGACGCTATTCAGGTTTTTAAATGTCACCCGCGTGCAACCTTATCTGGATAATACAGATCCCACAGGTAGGGTTGCTGCTGCCCAGTGACTGTCGCGCTACTCGCACCGGCAAAGATAACGATCCCGAGATTGTGAATGACAACCTGCAGTACTGAGTCAGAAGGCAGGGAGAGGCAGCAATTAGAAGACGCCTATCATCTGCTGGCTCCTTTGATGTCAGCCGAGATATCTTTCCATGGGCAGTTGCCTGGGGCAGGCACAGACCGGCTACTCGCTCCCAAGGCAGTTTTCTTAAGAGATGTGTCTCTAAACGCGCGGCATAACTGTCGTGCTTATGCTCCCGGAGGAACACTTCGAGAGCTTCGCAAACACCAAGGCTGGACAGCCTCTCTATCAGCCCTGAGGACCCAGGAACCCTTCGAGAACTTGGCAAACACCAAGTCTGGAGAGCCTCTCTATCAGCCCTGAGGACCCAGGAACCCTTCGAGAACTTGGCAAACACCAAGTCTGGAGAGCCTCTCTATCAGCCCGGCGGCCCGCAGCAAGGTGAAGTGGCTGAATGAAAAACCCACTAAGCACCTCTTGGTCTCCAGCACCTCTCTCGCATTCCCGGGCCGGTTATCCCTGATTAACCCTTCCGGACCACCAGCCTCTGGCGGTCCCTCCCGCACTGCTGCTGGGATGGGAGCGAAGCGCCGGCCGGGCCCTGCGGCACTGCGCACCGCAGGCGGGTCAGGGCAGTGGCATGCACGTCTCCAGCGCCGGCACCCTTCCACGTTTAGTTCTAAAAAGGCTACAGGAGGCACAAAAAGAGGCCAGAACCAAAGGCTGTTAAATACGCCTGCAGTGAAGCAGTAATCAATAAATCAGCGTTTAGGTACCGAAACACTCTCGTCTAGAAGCACACATCTTCACAACCCGTGCAACAGGCAGTTTTACAGATTTATCAAAAGCAGGCTGTCCTGGGGATCCTCAGAAACGCTCCCAGACCCATACCCTGCTACAGCTGGACTCTACAGCCTGAGGCCCAGAACTCCTCCATTTCCTCGCACAAACCCTCTCCCAGGTAACAGAAGAGGAGGGACACGGACAGCCCAAGCTGCTGCAAACACCGCCAAGAGCCTCTGTTACAATCAGCCCAGCCTGCTGGCTCCCAGTCTGCTTACCCTGAATGGCACACTATAAAACCAAAATTTGAGTCCTGGAAAGGGCCGACTGAGACCCAGCGTGATAATGCAGCCGCACCTGAATGCAAGCAGACACACAGGACATACTGTGTACGAGATGGAGTGATAAATAAAGAATTTCAATGCATACGTTGAGTTGTCGTGCATCAGGAATTGGTATTTTTGGAGTACATCATCAGAAACGTACTCAGCTCCAGGTACGGAAGAGAGCCACAGGCAGCGGCACAGGGACACTGCACCAATGACACCAGGTCCCAGCCCCGGACGGGGACCGCAGGTGACAAGGGCAGTCCCCGTGCCACGGTGCGTACAGCGCTGATCGCGCCGACGGGCACCGCGGCACCCGGGCGAGCTCTGGGGGATGAGGGGCTTTGAAGGAGAGCCGAGAGGTTAACTGGCAGCGGCGGGCCATCAACAGCAAAGCTTTCCCGGCACTGTTTCTGGCTGGCTGAGCGCTACATCCCCATCGCAAAGACAAGGCTTTCCCTGCTTGTATTCCAGTGCTTGGGTGTGACACAGGACTACCTTCCCCTACACCTCCCCAGGGCTTTCATGCCTTGGTTGCCTTGCTAACTCACAGGCCAGGCTGAGTGTCAGCCTGCTCCCAGCTCAGCCCAGCTCAGCCCAGCTCAGCCCAGCTCAGCCCAGCCCTGGGGGGAGGCAGGCGCAGGGCCAGGGCTGCTCCTGGCCCAGCTCCCTCATGGCCACGGTTTCAGATTTCTTCCGTCTCCCCGGGTTTACTCGTGCAGCCTGGGCTGGAAACCGGGAGGGCTCGGGCGTGATGCAGGAGCAGATGTGGCATTCCTGCCCGCGGGCAGCGATAGCTGCGAGGAGGCAGGGCGGAGGAGCGGAGGCTGCCGCAGCCATCTGCCTTCCCTGCGCCCGGAGGGAGCAGCCCCGCATGAGGCTCAGCGCAGGGGTCCCCCTCGCCCGAGGGCATCCCTGGCACGCTGGCGATGCAGCCACCACCTCCCCTGCCAGCACCCTCCCTGAAAGCACGGGTGCACAGGCCGGAACAGCGATGCATGCCCCAAGCACCGTTCTTCCACATCTTCGGTGTGACAGCAAATGCCTCTCCTTACCGGGAATACCGCAGTTTGCTATCGTCCCACAAGACCTCATCTCCCTCTATCCTGGCTGATGAGTGTCACCCGCTCCTGGGGATCCCTTCCACCGCCCTGCTGCTGTGATGACTGCTCTTCCTAAAGCTTGTTTTCCATCAGATAACAAATACTCTTCCTTTTGCTCATCTGTGCTGTCATGTTGACGGTACTTATAGACTGTGATCATATCTGTGCTTGCTTCTCCTCTCAGCCTCTCATCACGTACCTTATCAGTTCTACTTATCATTTTAATGCACTTCTTGGTATTTTTCCTGGGGCTTCTTCAAGCGCCATTCCTTTCCTCTGAGGATGCAAACGTATTTCATAGCTACGCTAAACCTCAGCTGTAGGAAAACCTTCACTGTTTACCTGCAATACACCTCTTGTCAAACTCTGATCTTATAGCTAATCAGCTTACCCAACCAGGCTGGCGCTCAGACAAGAAACCTGCCTGGAAACCTTTGCAGAATTCAGTCATGGCAAGAGTTCAGCACGGATGAAAGCCTGAAACAGGGAAAACAAGACCCAGGCAGCAGGTTCCAGTGATCTCATTTCGAAATGAATTAAATCTGATCTCATTCTGAAATGCGAACTCCTCGGCTCCACGTCGTTCTGCTGCACACAACCATTTCATGTATCTCAACAATTACTGCAATTCGCTTCAGATACCCCCTGCCCTGGTCCGACAGGTAAAATTGTTTAGGAATACATTGTGTGCAACCAGGCTCAAACCCCTGCGTGCAAGCAGTGGATGATTTGCTCCTACTCACTTCTCAATAAGAGATTTAAAGCAGTTTTGAAACCTGCTTGCGTGCAAGTCCATTACCATGCTCTGGGCAGGACCCTCCGCTGAGGCAAACCACGGCGGGTCACCCCAGCAACCCCTCCAGCCCCTTCCTTCATCTCTTCCGGAGGGAACCGGGAAGGAAACTGCTACTTCTGCTGTCTGCTGCCCCTCCGGCCTCATCGCTCACGCAGTAAGGAGGGAATGCACTGCGGCCAGGAGGGAATGCACTTGGGCCAGGGCTTTTCACGCTGGCAGAGTCAGTTTGACATTAACTTTTATGTTTTATACATGAATCAGTTTGAATGGCTTTCTTAGTAACTGGATCAAATTGCACTCATTTACTGGAAACTATCGCAAGACGTTCTCACTCACAGCCTGAGGCCCTCCGCTTGTCGTGCAGGTTTATTTCTGCACCACGCACGCCCTTCTCCCCATCTATGAGACGTCTGCGGAATCGGATCTCCTGATCCCCAGGAGCTGCCTGTCCTTTGGCTCGGCTCTCCTGCAGCCGCCAGGCCGGTGCCTCAACACACCTGACCCCACTCAACGTACGCCTTCACCAAGGCTGTCGGTGGCTGTACCAAATAACCCTTGTTTCTTTGTACAAAATAACGCAGGTGTAGATTGTACCTTCTCTAAAACCTGGACTAATGCTGGTCTTCAGTTGCTCTTACTGTTAACAACCATGCCCTGATGGAAAACTAGTTTCTAAACCGTGATATTTTTACTTAAATGGGAAGCAATATATTTTCTTTATGTTTACGCATGGCACTATACCAATTGGCTTTCTGAAATCCAAGCGTACTATATCTAATTGCATAACCTAGAGCTGTTGCATCAGTAACTACGGCAAAGAAGGCTACTGAATTGGCCGGCTTGACCTTACCAGTTGCAACAGTTTTGACTTGTCATAACTAACCAGATGCACCAGTAGTCTGGATTTCTAGTTCTCTGGGGATCAGTGAAATGACTCACAAATGTCTCCTGGCCACTTCCAGCTCACACGACTATGGGCTTTGCACATACCCGCATATTTTAGTGAACTACAGGTCTATGACCTGTGATTTCTCTTTCCATCTTTACCCAAATTAGAGTTCATGCTTTGAAGGCTTTTCATAGCGTAACTATTCCACTCCTGATACAAACTAAATCCCTGCTGTTGCCAGAAGGGATGGCCCCACTCTGCTCCTGCCTGTGTCCCCAGCCAGGTTGTCCCTTACCATCCCCCGTGTCACCACCAGCACTGATGCAGGTGGAGGCCCTTTGCCAGCAGAGCAGACTTCGATCAGCTCAGGAAGAAGAACTGGATACCCATCTTCCATTAGGATCCCATCTTGGGCCATAAAAGACCATTTCTTTTAGTGGCAACAGCAGTTGAAGCAGCCCCTTGTATCCCGCTGCTCTGTATCTCCATCCCTGGCCGGCCCCGTGCACACACCTGCATGGCTCGTACTGAACGTGATCTAGATTAAAAATTTTCTGGTCAAGCTATTTTTAATTCAAGTCAGTGCTACGAGTCGGACAAGCTTCACGGTGGCACGAACTGAGAGGCTGCCGGGGCCATGCCACAGCTCCCATGCTGGACCACATAGTAGCCATGGTACAACCTCCCTGTGTTTGGGCTTTAGCCTCTTGCACCCTGTCATTACCCCGAATCACACAGCCCTGAGTAAAATGCTGATGGCCACGAGTCCAGGCCAAGCATCTGCACCAGGTGAGCTCTGCAGCTTTGTTCCACTCCCTCCTCCCACAGATTTGCAGCCTTAGGAAATTAGTCCCTCCTCACCGTACTGCAAATTTCCACTACGTCACACCGCTTCTAGGACTGAAGAGAGAAAAAAAAGCAAACCTGTGGCACATCATCCTGCCTCGGTGCCTGCGGGGCAGTAGGAAATCGGGGCGCACCGCCACTTTACAGCCTCCGAGTGAGGTTTCCGACTCCTCAGAAACACCTACAAACACAAATCTGGAGCACTGCACTCAAAAGTAACTGCAGCTAGATCCTACACAGGATCGTGCTGTCTGCGAGGGCTGGTTTCCAACCATTTTTTGGCTCCAAAAACACATAACTTCTCTTTTTCCCCACAAATTCCAAAGTTATTCATGTCTAACGCTGCGTGCCAAATAATATAGGTAAGGTTTCCATTCTGTTTGCTCCGGGTTGGCATTATAAAGCTAGAACTTAAATTAATCACAGTAGCAGATGGAAAACTGGGGGAAATACTAGCAGACCTACAAAATATTAAATTGCTTAAGAGTTAAAAATAAAACCAACAGCACATCAAGGAAATATATATATTTTTAACCTATGAAACAAAGCCCAGCTCCGTCCAAACTGGCAGCCCCGACAGCGTCTCCGAAGCACGGGGCCAGATGACTCGGTAACGGCGCTGCGTACCAGGACGTGTGGAGATTTAGCCTCATCCCGAGGAGATGATTTCACCCGTCTCAGTGTGACAGCAAGAACAGTGGTCCAGCACAGGGCAGGAAAATGCTGCTTCCCACGCAGCACCGTTATCTTCTGGCCGCGAGCAGCCGGAGGAAAGCAGGACGCTGCTGCAGGCATCTCAGCTTTGCACTTCACGTGCCACCCCCCAAAAAAGAGAGCGACTGTAAATACAGCTTCGTCGCTGAGAGCCAAACTCCTCCGCAACTCAAGGTAAAAGCTGCGGGTTGCACTTCGCTGCCCTGTTCAAAATTGAATAGATTTTGTGCCGTTTGCTATGACCGGCTGGCTTGCCAGTCCCCCAGAAGTCTCCACAGAAAAGCAGTTTCAAATCAGGGTTGGGGTCGGCAGAGCACCTGAATTTACTATGGAAACTGCGTAGCCTCCGTTTCCATTTTTTGGCACTGATGTCTCTTTTTGGAGACTGATTTGCAAGAGTTAGGCACCATCGCCACGGCGCTTGGCTTCACCCTTGGACTCGAACCTGGCCCTTGGGGATCTGCATGCCGTCCCCTTCCACGGAAAAGGGGGGCACCAGCTCGGCCCACGGATAAAGCACCCAACTGGCCGAGTTTATTCACATAACGGAACTATCAAAACGTTCAGCAGCATTCGTGGTTTGGCTAAGGAAAGGACCAGCATGTAACTACAGGTTTGAACTGCACATCAGGTCACACCGGCATCAGCACCACACGCTGGACGCTGGTGGTGGGATGACTGAGATGCACTTTTTCTATCTTATTCCTTGTTTTAATATGAATTAAAAGACTCAGTGTTTTGGAAAACAAGCGTAGCAGCAACTTGACTGACTCAAAAGCATAAGCATTGCTAATTAATAGCATTAGGCTGTTGCTCTTTCTTATTAATCTTATCATCTTTAGGTCTAAATCCCTTTTATTTATGAATCATGACATTAATGTGCTAGCAACAAACACAAGAGTCCTCCTGATCCATTTGTTCCCATGAACAGCGCTGCATGCGTTAGTAAGACAACTGGAGCACGTGAACCCCTAAAATAGGAGTTGTTTCCACCAGCCTACTCCTATCTGCTGGATGGTGATGGAAAAAGCCAGCCCTGCGTCACTGGTACGCCAATAAAGCTCAGCCTGGCAAGGCAAGGCGAGTCAACCAATGCTGCGAACTTCAGAGCTGGAGGAAGGCAAAATTTACAAGCCGTTTCAACAGAGAGTTAAACTTCCCACTTCCATAATGGCACTGTTAACTTTAAATAAAATAAAGGTATCCCAAAATATCCTCACGTGCAACTACAGCATCTCCAGCGTGGCAGGGAAGGGTGCGGGTTAATACCCACTCCTCCATGAGACATGGCAGAGTAACTTATATTCCTGAGACCTAACTCCCAGCTCGCTTTCTCCTCCCACCCTTCCTCTGACTGGGATTATTCCCGACTTGCACTACTACCAGAGAGATCGAAAAACAAACCTGGGTAGTTTTTAGCTTCACAACAGCATCATTTAAAAAGATCAGGGCTTTAGTACATTTAAAACAATATTCTTGGCCCTTGTAAGTTAGATTCAGATTTACATACCGACATCAAAGCTCTGCTCGTTACTCCAGCAACTGCAGACTTCAAGGACCCCCTATCCTCACCTGGAATTTCCTAATCTGAGCTTATTCTCCAGCTCATCAGTTAAACTTCCCAATTTCTCACAGAGTTTCGTAACAGCCGTGTCTATTGCGTTTTGCCTCCAGCTCTCCTGGTTTATCTCCACTGTCTCCACCATGATGAGCTGCAATCTTAATTTTTTATGCATTACAGTCAGGGCTGTTTTAAGGCAAAGCCTGAACTATTTTAAACTTTTATTAATATCTAGTGAGTTCTTACAAAGGAGATCCAAAAGTGGTTCATAAGTCAAATCCATACCTCCCACCTTTGTAAAACTGAGACAGAGCAGCCCCCTCCCCTGGCTAGAGCAAGCCTGAGAACGGAACACCGGCTCCTGAGTGGATCCAGGTTTTCTTCTTGGCACTGTGAGGTGCCTACATCTTCCCAGAAACCAGGATCCAAAAGTCACCAAATTCCAAAAATAATAAAAAGAGAACATAACATGCAGTTCAGATCTGTTCATGTATATTCATAAAGCCACTGACACTGTCACCCTTCGCTGTCAAACAGGTACGATTTTGGAGTTTGTAAATGTTCCTCCACGTTTTCTAAATTTACTCAGTGTAAAAAGAAACCAGTTTATAATGTTACAAAGAGACATCTTCTCTGCTGAGCAGAGGATGCACAGGCAGCAGCGGCAAGCCAGGGTTTTGTGCTCATCCTTTAAGGCTTGAGCGATGAAGGATGACTTGCACCTACTCGGCTCTTGCCTTCCACTGGGATAACCAACTCCAGAGGAGACAGTGCCTGTCTGATGTTGACTCGGGGCCATAAAGCCGTCACAAGTGAGCCGTCCTTACTCATCCCACTCACTTAAGTTACTCCTCACCTGAGGTCTACTAAAGGTCTACAACATCTAAAGCCTCAGCCCAGCATTCTTCATCTCACAACAGTCCCCAGGTGAAACACACACCGACCAGATCACCCAGTGCCGCAGTGCAGGTGCCTGGTGGCAATCGGGTCTGTTTAGCCCCAGGTAAAACTCCCTAAGAACTAGACCCCGGCCCCAAACTTGCCTCACTTGCCGTCGCTGGAGAAGGTCAGATCGTAGGAGTGCCGCACCGCGCTGCCCAGGAGGAAACCCCCTCGTCCCATCCCTCATGCTGCCCCTAACTCTGACCCCTTCTGCGAGGGAAAGAAAGAAAGAAAGAAGTCTATTGCTAACTTCAGTAGCTGCCTACTAAAAAAACCCTTGATATTTTTGTACAGTTTTCAAATTTAATTCCAGGACCTAGCCCGTAAAACAGCCCTTAATATTCTTCTACAATATAAAAATTTAACTTTTTGCAATTTTCTGTGCTGCTTAACTTCTTGGTCCTGCTACGGTGTGTTTATTTAGGAAAGCTAGAGGCAAGTGAAGCAATCTCAAAGTTCGTTGACTTTATGAGGAATCCAAGCTAGGCTAAAATTAAATGTACTTATTGTTCTAATCCTCCTTCTTTTTTGGTTTTTTTTTTTTGGGTTTGGGTTATTTTTTTTTATTAAACTGGTCTTTGGTCTAAAAATACCAACGTTCTCACTGCATGAGTCCTCCCTCCTCCTAAACACACCCTGGCTCTGCAGGGAGAGCACTGCAAAGAGCAGGATCAGACTCGCCAGCACGGGGTGACTTGCTGAGGGCTGCAGCGTCCCCGCTCAGAGGAAAATTTCATTGGAAAAAACCAAGACAAACGATCTCTGGATCCATGGCTCTCCCCACGTACATCTCGGTGGGCCTGACGAGGTCATCCAGCAACATCTACTTCACACATTGAAGGGGAAAGCTGGGATCCAGAAAACTGCTGTGAGTACCTGCAGTTCCCCAGCAGACAAGGAAGGACGAAACCATCCAGAAATCCAGCGCCAGGGAAGGGTAAATACTTCTTGGGAGGTCAGTCACCTCCTGGGTGTTTACAGGCAAACGGCCCCGCTAGCAGCAGTTCTGCTGGCAGCACATCAGCCCTCAATCCTGACGGAGCACGGCCCGGAGACGTTCCCATCGAGAGAGGCGAGGGGTCCCTGCCCCACGGGGCGGCGGTGGACGACGTCCACGTGCGAAGCTGATGCTCAGATGCCAAGAGGCTTGTTTCGATGCCTGTGTTTTACCATCACAGCGGTTCTCCATGACTTCCCCGAGCCCCTCCGCGTCTGGCCGCACTCATCACCCCTCCTCTGAGCTTCCACGTGCTGCTTTTCACTTTGCTCCTCTGCTTTGTTTTACCAGCATTGATGTTTGCATATTTATAATAAATTAGCATTTAACTTCAAAGCTCTTCACAGAGGTTAATCCCCACAGTATAAATACTAGCACGGGCGTTGCAGAGATGAAAGCATCAACACGGAGACTTTAATGCTGCTGCGCACGAAGCTGCAGGTGCGAGTGGGAATCCCGGCATTTCCCCCCTGCAGCTGCGGGCTCGTCCCTGCGCAGACACAGCCACGGCTCGTGCCCTGGGTCAAAACCCCTTCGCCTCCGCGTGGGAGCATGCGGCAAGCGGGGTCTCACTGGGCTGTCACGACGCCCCTGACGCCGCTGCTGAAATTTCATCTGGGAAATCTCTCAAGCTTTTGGTGGCCAAGGACGACTGCTGCTACCACAGAGCTCTTTGTTCCTTTCAAAAATTCAGACTCGGCCTAATGCATTTCACATTTTGGAAAAACTGAAACCTCATTAATTCACCACTGAAAAACAGTTTCACGGTACAAAAGCTTCAAAGCCCAACTCGCCGCTGACTCACCCGGCCCGGAAGATTGCTCCAAGCAAGCCCTGCGGCTTTATTAAATCATTCAAAGGCACTCGCTGCTGATAAGGCAAACCACAAAATCAAAAATTAAAGCCGTTTTAGGGAAACGTCTGAGAAAGTGTCTTGCAAAGAACCAAAATACATACGCTAAAGGCTGTGCTCAGACTTCCAGAGCTGGGGTCAGTCCGCGTGATCCCAACCGCTCGGGGCGAGAGGTGTCCTCGCCGCGGGGCAGCCGGCCACAGCACCAGGCACTCAGCCCGGCTGCTGGACGCTGCAGGACAGGGAAATGGTGGAAGACATACAGACGAGGGTTTCCAGCGATTTATACATCTTTTCCAATCCTGCGCTGGCACACAGCAGTACGGACAGAGGGGCGAAGTCTAAGCATCCCGACAATTATCCCAAATATGCCCATGGGTTTCGGTTGTTCTCTTAAACTTTTAACCAGATGTCATTGAAAAAAAAAAAAAGCTTTACTGTAAATCAGAGGATCCCACCCCCTTGTGACGTTGTTCACTACAAACCCTATGGAAATAAGAGCACACGTTGCAGAGCTGCCTGTGTAACCAAACTGCTGTTCATCAATCACTGTTGAAAAGAAAAATTAAAATTAAGGGCAGCAGCACTTATCAGCGGCTGCCAAAAACCATCTGCCATCTGTGCACGCAAGACAACTGCAGAATCTCAGCAGCTGCAAAGAACAGTCGGTTCAAAGGCCACGTTCCTTCCGAAGGTGTAAATCTCATCTGTGAAACAGAGCGGTGCTGCATAACAGCCCCTTGATTTCGAGAGGAGGAGAGTCAGCCCCACACACCCTGCAGGAAAAGCTGAGGTGGTGAGGGGATGCCTTGGGCAGGAGTCAACCGCGACGAGCCAGGCAGCAGGGAAACGAGGTGAGGAGGATGCTACCCGAACACATGCTGAACATTTTGGAGCACCGTTTAATATTACATCCCTGAGGACGAGAGAAGTGATTTGCAGAGGGCGGGTGGAATGCAATACCTCCGACCTCCCCTCCCGCACGGAGGACTCTTCACTTCTCCGCCACCTAAAGCGATGACCTGTTCACAGTCTGCAAAGTCAATCTCGTTGGGTGAAAGCTGCAACCTCTCGATGAAATAATAAAAAAGCAGTTAAATTTCCTCTAACTGCAATTTTGAAAGCCGCTGACGATCACAAATTATCCTACACGTGCTTCTTCAATAGGAAGAAAAAGTCTCTCCCCACCACAAACGCGGAGGTGATGCAGGGGAAGCCCACAGGGTTCAAAGAGCAGCAATACGCCGCTTGAACGGCGACAGGGGGACAATTCCCTTACCCAGAAACAACAGGAAACAAGGGACGGAGCAAGTGTGCCCGCACTCAGAGCTGATCACTTTTCACCCTTTTCACTAAGCACTTTTTTAAAAATTGCCAATTATTTGCGTTCCTCTTTTCTGCGCTCAAGTACCTGGTGAACAGTGAACACAATTTATCTGAAAGTTTGTTACCTGTAAAAATGTAAACACAAGAAAAGGCTCTCATACGCCAAGCTTCAATCCCAAGTGAATTTTTAAAGGCAAGCTATAAACTTTGGTTTACACTGGAAATATTTACAGGTCTAACTACTGCAGGCACCACTGCAACCCAACAGAAGAGGCGCACAGGAAGCCAAAGCAAACCACAAACGTGTGACTTTCTAGCCATAGGAAGAAATACTTCATACAGCAAGGCTGCTTTGTCTCTTACTCCATTATAACTGACCCCCAAGGCTCCCCTACATTATGTCTGCCTGGGTCGACAATAAAAGAGTCAGTGAAAACGCATGACACACAAGCGCGCACATATACGCACACACATCACATGAATAATTTTAAGTGCCTAAAAATTATGCATCTTCAAACTACCAGCCCTGATAAATGCTGTTTCACCAGTCACATTTTCACGTATCCTTCCTGAAGTATTTTTTTTTTTTCATTGCCTTTCAGTGTTCAAGTGTTAGGCTCCAAGTATTTGCCAAGTATGAGGCACCAGGATTTGACTCAACAGTCACACGTGGCTGCTGAGCAAACACCTCTCTTTGCTCCCTTTGTTCCCTTCCTAGAAAACCCGTCCTTGACGGGCACCGGCTGCCCTTGCCGTGTCCTGATCCTGAACGCGTCTACGTGTCTCGCCTGGGTAGCCCTCACCGGCAAGCTCCCGCTCCCTCCTCCTCATCCTCCCTGCTTGAGACGGACATTTTACAGCACTACAGATGTCAAACCGAACAACACATTAGCGTTTATGTAGTGCACGCACCCTGCCAGACAACTTGGCATGAAATATAAATGAAGAGCTGCTGCAAGCGGGGAAATGGCCTCAAGCGCTGCGCACAGGTTTGCTGAAACGCCGGCTTGCCGTGCGCAGCTCCTCGCACGAGAGCGCACACAATGCTGTCCCAAACGCAACCACAACAGCACACGTGTGCTGCAGAAAAATATTCCCCTCCCTCTCGCAGAAGCAGAATTCACTATTGCGACCCAGTCACAGTACATGTTATTTTGTACTGAACCAACCGAAGGTGCACTGGGAATTCAGACACGTGCGTTACATCAGTCTCCATCATTTTTTTCTACAGGTACTTCTTGCCACACTAAAAGGTCCCGTAGCAGGCAAGCAGAGTTCACATAGTGACCCAAGATGCTGCAAAGCCACAGCTCTTTGGTTAAGTAAATGAATTTTTACAAGCGGAAACATTCCTCGCGAAGCCTCAGGATGCTCTTCTCAATATAAGCAGCATTAAGGACCAACGTGGACACAGCCGACCCCCCTCAACCCAGCAGTGCTTCATTTGTTCTCTTCCCCGAAACCTGGGATCAAAGACCCACAGCTTGGCATGCTGAGCTGGCCAAGCAGTACCGAAAGGGTTGCAGCCTTACGGAAACCCTGCTGAGCTCCCGGGCGTGGGACAAAACCCTCCTCGGCAAAGCTCCACCTGGGAAACACGCTTTGGTTATTCTTTAAGCGCTTTTACTGCAGCCATCCCAAAACCGGTCCTAAAGGTAGATGCTAGACCAATAAATGTTTGAACTTTCCCATAAAAGCTTCTACTAGGTTACTTTTTCCAAATAAAGCCCTAACCGCATTTTCTGGGCTCCTGCTTATGATCAGCATGCTGAAGTTTCCAGCACGCACCAGAGTCGCTGACACTTCATAGACCTCAGCTTTGTTTGCACGGTTTCTAATTCACTTCTAATAAACTCCCACAGTAAGTCAGCGAGTCATCTACAACACGCGTCACCTAACGCCACGCTCAGACGTGAACCAAAGAAAACGTCGTTAATGCAGAGACTTGCACATTAAAGTTACTTGCTCAAAATGCGTATGTTGGAAAACGATGAGGCAGTTCTGCTATTTTTAATCTCTGTGAGAAAATGAACACCAAGTTTCTGGAAACTTCCCATGTGTACCGCACATACACGGATACCTACACGCAGAAATACAGGCTCAATTCTTTATACAGGCTATGTACAAATAGCTGAACCCGCTCCGTGTATTCAATCAGGGCTTAACTCTGTGCAGGTGCTGTACGCAAATCCACAGCACACCCACTGCAACGGCTGTATTTGTTTGGGGTTTTTTCCGTTCTTAGCTTCATTCTTTCCTGCAGGATGAAAGTTATCATCTGATTCCTCAGCAATAGGATGTGCCAGGACACAAGGAGAAAAGTCATTGCCCAAAGGGCTTACTCCAGCGTGCCAGCTGGTGGATTTCTCTCTAGCTCCAGTCATGCTCCCAGGGTCGTCTTTATTACTGGTTCCCACAGGATTTCTCACCTGATGATAACACATCTACTACAATGGCCTTTGTTTATCCACAAATATGTTTCTAATTTAATCTTTTCATCTTAAGAGATATTTCACCTGCTCACCCCCCGAGATATCCACCTCGTGATTTTCTGGGTGCGTGAAGACTGTAAACAGAGGAAACTTGTATTTCATCAAAAATCCCTTTGATGAGTGTTTATAAACTACAGAGCAACCGGAAACGTGACAGAGCATTACACTGCAACGCCGCACACTTACATCTCCTGCCTGGAGCACACCAAGGATGCTAGCTGTCCTGGGCAGGATTCAATTGCCTAAATATCAGTGTCTCTTTGACCACGTCTGTTGGGGACATCCTGGAGTTCCCAGGGCACCGGCATGGGGTGGGCAGGTGAGAAACAGGACTCACCACCGTGCACTTGTGGAACAGGAGCTGGAGGCCGAGCAGGTTACCCACAGTGCTTAAAAAGATGCTACGTTTAGGCGACCAAACCTTTGAATCCTCTTAAAATCTCTCCCTCGCTGCCAAAGAGATGGAGCAAATCCACAGGTGTTCACAAAACTCGGGTCGTACTGGTATTAGAAGAATATCTACACATTTTATCACTGTCCAGCTTACGCTTTGGAAGCTGCCTGCTACTTGACCATAAACCTCGCTCCCTGAGTTAATCAGAATATTTTCCATTTACCAGGGAAGACACTGTAAAGCCTAGGCTCTGCTCAGAGGCACACGGATTCCGTGGTCCGTCTCCCTGCTCCAGCGCAGGGGGCACAGGGGGGCAGCCTGGCTGCTTCAGACCCTCAGCACAGAGGCTCAGTGCTCAGCAAACGCCAGCACCTTCCACCCCAGCCATGGTACAAACCAACCGCCTTCCCCTCGTGAGGATGGAGCCATAGGTGAGCTCTGTCTGGGCTGCCTACAGCACACGGCGATGTTACCAGCTCCCAACGCCACCTGGAAAAGCTCTTTCCCTGCAAGTTCCCAGCAAGCACTACAGCTCGGCTCCTCCAGGCTCGCTGCTCCGGCAAGGGGACAGCATCAGTTCATACGGGCTGAAAATCCGCCCCACTGCATTAGAAGCCCTTCATGCTTTGTCACTGCAGCGAAAAACTGAGTTAGGTAACGGCGAGCGGGAGGCTGTTGCACAACCGTCCAGACAAGATGTCCTGGGAGAACGAGACTGGGCTTCCTGGGAAAACTCTCAGGGAAATGGCAAATACCTCACCCCTATGAAAAAAAGCTCAGAGCACACAGCCCTCCCATGCCCCTCCTGTAATTCTCTTTTAATGACCTTGACACTGTAAATACCAGCAAAAGAAGAGGAAGACAAAAAAAGGAGGTTAAACTACCTAATGTCTTTCCAGAAGGCTCTGCTGCTCTCTATGAGCCCCAAATTAAGCAGTAATGCTCTTTTGATTAACCCCCATTAACAGAAGGCCATTTGCAGAGGTTTCTAAGTGTCTCTAACCATGAGGATAGCACAGCAAGGAGGAGGGCGAGGGGCTGACCCACGCCTGCCCGTCCTCGCTGCGCCCCAGGGAGAGGGCAGCCGCCCCCTGACCGCCTGCTCTCTCATTGAAGTCCCTCCCTGCTAGGCTGGCTCAGGAAATTGCTGGAAAACCAAAAGCGCTGCCCGCTTCTTTTGCACACGGGTTTGGATTTATTGAAGCAGTGACCCCACCAATATGTGAACCCTCGCAACTCCAACGGCGCCCAGAAGGGGCTGCCAGGGCAGCGAAGCAGAATGCCTGCGGGGTTTTACGGATGCACGGGGGCACAGCTAGCATCTTCAGATGCTGCTTGACAGCAAGTAACATCCAGGTATCGCTCGCCTGAATCTGACCTTCCCTTTAGGACTGAGCCTTAGTTCAGCAGCGACCCTAATCAGAGAGGGGTCACAGACCTGCACACTGTGCAAACGGGCTTTGGTCTTGCTGCCGAGATATCTGCATTATCGCTTTTTGCAAAAGGGGCTTGGGGGGTCGGCGAGTTCTCCCTGGTCCATAGAGAGGTGCTGCCCATGCAATACGCACCTAAGCACATGCACTCAGCAAAATCATTACTCGTAGAAAAACGTCTTCCCATCTTCTTAGCATATCTACTCGCCTGCTTCTTCCATGCAGCAGTCACACAGCTGCGATCGTTACGCAGCACTAGCACACTTCAAACAAGTCAGGCAAACCCAGCGCAATGCCTCGCCTGTCTTTACTTCCAACGCGTAACCGGCATTTCCTCCCTAGATCATCCCTGAAATCAGTTATCCAGTACAGCTCCGCCAGGATGAGGTCTACCAGCAGAGACCTCAAGCCAACCTAGCTGTCACCATTTAACAGCCCAGTTCTTACAGAGCAGCAAACAAGCCTCCAGGCACTCGACAAGCGATTAAAAAGCTGCGCTCCGCACGAGGAGGTTGCATGGGTTTGCGACTATCGGCCCGTGAATCTGGCTGCTGAATGGAGAAACACCAGTTTTTAAAATAGCTCGAGCACATTTCCTAACTTTCACTGAAATACCGGCAGGGAGCAGGGACGGTGGTGTCCCGTGGAAGACCTGAGCAGGAAGGCTCGGCAGCACCCCGTGCTTCACTGCAACCCCAACCCACAGCGTAGAAACGGGAAACCCATGTACCGGCTCTTCCTCGGCTTCTTTAAGCCAGAGCTGCTGTCCGTAACTGCTGACTATAAACTGCCTCTTAATTACTTAGAGAGTCAGGATGGTGACGGAGGAGGAAGCTGGATTCAATTATGCTTCACAGTCTTTGACTGAATAACCAAGGACCTTGACTTGCAGATCCCAGGCAGAAGGAGCTGAGCTGGCTGTCAGCAAAATCAGTAAACTGAATAGATTTCAGCTTAAAAACGCCGAAAGAGAGAAACAGCTGAAAACAGCTATTCATAAGGAGACTTTTCTGGTAACATTTTAGCCCCTGCTGCACACTGCGTAATTCCTTCACCCGGAGGCACATTTATTTATTACCCGTACAGCCTGCTACACACCCCAAGTGGCACCTACATGCAAGGGCATCATCACCCATGAGTCAAAGTCTGTTTTTTTAATGTCTAAGTCACTTGTGCATGCACCGGAACCAGAGCTCTTCAGAAGTGCTGAAATGAAGACATCTTTGTTAAATCGAGCTCCGGCTTTCCTCGGCTTCCCACGCTGGGAGCTCAGGCCATCCCTGGGATGGTAATTAGGTTAAACAGCTCATGGGCTCACGCCGAAGCAGAGCATGGCACTGAATGAAAACGAGCCCGTGCGCGAGCAACAGCTCTCGGTTGACATATGACCAAGATGACCCAGCAGAATTAATCCCACACCAGCACCGCCACTACCAGCAACCTGCTCCCAGTCTGGCATCGGGACAAGAAGCAATTGGCACAGGCTGAAACACCTCAAATTCCACTTGAACATTTAAAAAAAAAAAAAAAAGAAAAAAACAACAACAACAAAAAAAACCTTTTATACTCTAAGGACGATCCAACACTGGCACAGTCTGCCCAGAGAGGTTGTGCAGCCTCCATCCTCGGTGGCCAAACTGGACCCAGCCGTGAGCAACTTTCCTCGTGCCGGGGCTGGGACCACCGCAGCCCATCATCGACTCCAATGAACCGCCACAGGAAAGCTCGCAGGATCTGCCGGCGATGGGAGAAGCTGCACCGACCCCACAACAAAGCATGTTTTCTCTGACAGACAGACCCAGAGGAAGTTTTGTGCTCCAGATCACAAACAGCTTTTACCCTTAGTTGGAGTTGGCAAGGAAAAACATATTCTTCCCAGCAATCATACATCCTTATCACACTCACGCTTCATTATCCTTATCTGCAAAAACTTGAAGATGCTGTCGGCCAGGTCCCTACTACGCACTTCCACGGCTGACGATGCCTCAGGGAAGAAATGTCCAAAAAAAAGTCAAATCCACATGTACGAGTTCAGACATACTCGCTTTATACAGCGTATCTGAAAGCAGCCGGGTCAGCTCTCTTTCCAAGCCTTGGCACATGTCCCACTGCCAACAAAAGCTCCCAGCCCATGACGGAGACGGTTCCTGCCTGGGAGCCGTGTGCTCCCTGCAGCCGCTGTGCTTCCATCGGGCTGGTGTGTCAGCTCTGGTGCTCGAACACAAGACCAGCCCGTGACTTCTGCATCTCTTAAAACCAAGTGACGGTGTCTGGAAGCCTTGTTTGAAGTATTCCCATGGGACCTGAATTTTGGGCCCCATGCTACGACGCATAGCATTGGGAAATCTCGCCCCGGTGCTTCCTTCCTCCCCAGCCTCCCCCACAGCCCTCATCTGCCCCTCCAGCTCTTTGGGAACCTCTAAGGGATGCCCAGCATGACTTGAGGGTTAATTTCTGCAGCACAAAGCCACAGGAAAGAAAAGAGCACCAGAAAGAAACATGGAGCCGTGGGTCTGGCCGGCAACCACCAGCCCACCCAGCCAACACTTTGGGGCAGCGACAGTGACAACCCGCAGGGCCGGGGGAGCGATGGCACAGCCGGCATAGCGACAGCCTTCGTAACGAACGCAGATGCAATCACGGACGGCGACGGCTCTCTTGGATGGCGTTTCAGCAGGGTGGCAGGACACGGAGCCCACGGCGGGGTGGCACCAGCAGCTCCATCCCTGATCAGAGACGGCCGGGCATCGGCCAGACGCAACCTTTCAGAAGGCTTCAACTCCTCAGCCACCTTTGGGAGCATCTTCTCAACCCTGATGGGCACCAGAGATTACCGGAAGACTGTAAATCCCAGTATTACCAAGGTTGCACCCAATTGCTCCTAATAATGCCCGTTCTGAACATATGCTCAGCCTTCTGTCGCTGAACACAAAGTAGGCTTTGAAAGCAGACGAAGGAGAACAGGACCAGCAGCAGTCCCGCAAACAGGATTTCACACTCCCAACGTGCAACGCTGCATTGGATCAGAGGTGCTGGGGGTGCCGCACAGCAGCACGCCACGGCATCCTCGGGACACCCGCATCCTCACACCTCTGCCACAGAAAGTACAAAATAGGCACAGAAAGACTGGGGTGAGAGTTTTCAAAAACTTACCTACTTAAAATTAAGTACCTAAATTCAGGTTTTAGAGGCCTAAACTCTCAGAGGCACGTCAGGATTCATGACTGTCCTGCTGACAGACCACAGACAGAGGTATGGAGAGCTGGGACCAAATGCCTGACTTTAAAACTAAAGAGAGGTGAGACAAATCCCATCCTAATGTTTAATCGACCAAGTATTCAAAAATAACATCAGCGGAGAATGACGCTGAGGCCGACATGTTGAGGGAAACGACTACGAAAGGAACCTCAGCTTTTCTGCTCGTGCGGTCTCCTGCCTATCCACTGCGTATGTTTATTTATGCATCAGCTGAAATTCGTACGTTGCAGGAATGAGTTTGGGCTGTATGCTGCTAACGTGAATTGCAGTCTTCCTGTGGTCAAGTTACTTTCCACATTACACATGGCACTGGAAACTCAAGCAAGCATCGTGAAGTATGCTTCAAATAACAACTGTGTATTTTTATAAAAGATCACAACTTGTGGTCCTCATGAGGAGCAGCAGGACCTACCAGATCACTCAGTATTTTGACTATTTTCATTAACATTGCACGGAGGATATGGAGGCACGTCATATAGGCAAGTGCAAAGGAAACCCTTTCTTAACCCCCAGCGCAGCCCTTCCCACGTGCTCAACAGACATTGCTTGAAATTCAGGAGTGCAGAGAGAGCCTTCGAGCGCCTGCAGCCCCGCGACTGCTGCGCTGCGCTGCGCTGGGCTGCTGAACCCCTGCTCAGGAAAGCACCTACGCCAGCCAGCCTCCGCAAACGCACTGGGGGACTACCCGCAGGGTGAAACTGGGAGGGGGGGAACATCTGGGACCCCCACAAACCGGAGGGAGCCCACTCGATGGGAGCTGCAGCACGGCACCCGCGCGTGATGGGAGTGCAGGCAGCTCAGGGCAGCCTGCCTGAACATCCCCAGGCAGCCACGGCACGGAGGGCAACGCCGACGAGGGAGGCTGGCTCCGCTCCTAGGAACAGCACGCAGCATACCCGCGCTGAGAACAGCACAGGCTAATTAGTCTTCCTTTTCTGCTAAGCTAATGAGGGTGGGAAAGGAGCACTGCACTGTCACCGTGATGTCTGTATTTCAGGACAGCTGATGTGAAAGTCTTCCCGGCTTGAGCTGCTCGGCTGAGTAAAGGACTGGGATAAGTTTCTTCCGCATGGCAAGAGGGAAAGGTCCTCACACCTCCATGGTCAGGCATGGAAGAGAAGCAAACCTCTCTCTCCCTGTTTCAAAGGATGACAGCAGTGAAGAGCAATTATATGTGCCGCCCTTACACACAGAGAGGATCGCTTAACCCCAACGGGGATGAAAAGCCCTGAATGAGAGACATCATTTCTTCTTTACCATGTACAGACGGATGCCAACTGAGACGATTTTCCCACAGACAAAGGTGTCCCAGCTGAGCTGGCGCACAGTGAGAGCATTTGGGACTATCAGTAAGGAAATCTATTAAACACAGCCGAACCAAACTGCACGTAAAAGCAGCAGTCAATTTTATAACACGCATCTTCATATTTCCATCAGCCAGTGAAGCCTCTGCTGGCTTTAAAAGGCCAGTGGCTTAATCTTAATATGCTTTTGCATAATCCATTTTATTTCCATGTTCCTCTGATTGTCTTTTAGCTTTCCAAATAATGTAAGATAAAGCCACACCTTTAATCCCTCTTAAATGTCTGCATTTCAAGGGAGCTCATGCTGGTGTGTATGATACGAGCACACAGCCGCTTCGTCGACAGACACTCTCAACCAGAACGACCAGGAGAGCGCAGGGCAACCCCAGGACACCTTTATTTCAAATGTCACCCATAAGAGACACTAGAGAAGTAGGAACCCAGAACGGACAGATGAAAGGAAAGGCAGCAAGCAGAAAGCCTGGTTTCCACAGGCTTTCATTGAACTTCCTTTGAAAATTACATGGCATCAACACTGACTTTGCATGAATAATGATCGCTGAATTAGGCCAGGACCAGGACACGGCCTTCTCCTGTACTTTCAGCAATTATTTGGAGGATCTGAGCTGATACACAGGACTCAAACAGCAGTTTATTTCATACTGCTAGAGGTACAAGGTTGATTTGATGGACAAGGATTTATGACATTAACTCCCCACAGTTCAAAGCGAGAACAAATCCTTCAATTTCAGCAAAACAGTGGAAACTGATTAGCACAACAGACTCCAGTAAAAATAGGCATTGAGAGTGAAGTTTGGTGGGATGGATGGATGTTGCTGCTGAGGATGTGGGTGTACCAAGGAAGTGGGGGGGGCCACTGGGCAGCAGCTCTAACCACCGGCATGGCACCTTCTGACAAGGGATGGTCAGAACTCTCTGCCTTTAAAATCTACGCAGAATTCAAGGAATTCAGCCCCAAACCTCAGACCCAAAGTCTCCTGAACGCTGGGGAAGTTCGGCTGCATCTCCAAATACAGAGGTCATCTTCTGTTTCTCTAATGAACTGAAGTGATTTAAACATAATCAACTAAGGAAACGGTTGAGTTGGGGTCTTAAAATTTACACCACAGGCCCATCTTCCCGATGTCACACACACCAGAATACACAATTTTCTGTACTGTCGACTGACACCAGCTCTGCTTAGGCTCCCAGGCTGGGCCCAGGGAAAGCCAGTGCACCAGCGGTACAAAGGACTCTGCCACAACTACTGCAAATCCTTAAAAAGCAGGCTATTATCCAGCGCCAGAAGTAAACTGGTGATGTATACAAATCCGTGCTCGCTTGACACAAGAGCTGTCAGTCTACAAAGGATCCAGAGAGGAACAAGGAGAGTGGCTGGGACTGCTCCAGCAGGGTAACGGGTCACCGAAGCAGGACTTAGTTCACAATTAAAACCCCTGCATTAATGAGTCTCCTCAGAAGGGTAGAAACCGCCAGCAGTAGCTGCCAAGCTGCGCAGCAGCCACCTTTCCTGCCAGCAAGGCAAAAGACGAGCAGAACTTGTGTCTGCAATCAGAAAATAATTTGGCGTGAGTGTTGCTGATGGGACCCAGGCACCTCGAAGACCAGGAAACACCTTCACGGCCCCGCGAGCTCCGGCTGCTGGAGGTCCTGCCTCCGACACCCACCAGCACCAGGGGCGGCACAAGGGGATGTGCGGCTCTTTGCAGAAGGCAGGCAGGAGCTCTGGCCCACAGGCAATGTTTACGCCTCACAGTCATTAGGCAGGAGTTTGGCTCATGCCGTGAAACAAGATTTACATCCCCTGAAAGAAAGAAATACCAGCTCGCAGGAGCAGCAGGAGTCTGAGCGCTGACCCCAGCATTCCCCAGCAGAGGAATTTCTCCCCGCAGCTGGCACCCATTTTATTGCCATGCCATGCCAGCTTAGGGACAAGGCTGTTTTTAATGGGAAGTCAGAAAATTTTGCATGGATGAAAGATAAAATATTGCATGTGCTAGGGGCTTAGCACGCGTCCAGGCTGATCTGTGCTGCAGCACCCATAAGGGAGTGCATTCAGCATACTGTAGCTGTGCTCCCGTCAGTTCACGCAGCCCTCATTTTGCAGATCTCTCTAATATTTTGGTTTTGCCTATCAGATTATAAAATAATCAAGACAGAGTCTCTGGGGCCTAAATACCTGGCCACTTTTTTCTTTAAGGCAGCAAAATAACTAAAACAAATCTGGTATTTAGAGAAAAATGTTTCTTTTTTGCTCCTAGGTGCCCACCCTTCGCTGCCCTAGCCCACCAGGCATGCCGAGGCTCTGCTCTGCCTCCCCACCTGCCTCTCGGCTTCCCCGTCCTCTTCCCCAGCTTGCGCGTTGGGAATGAAAACAAGCATCCCTCCTGGGACAGGGCCAGGGGAATGCTCCCTGCTTTTGGGCTAACAGACCAGGAGGTTTCACTTCAGGGAAGGCTGAGGCCAAAATGTTATTTTTATAAATATTTGCGAAGCCTAATAACAACGGAAATATTCAAAACATTTTTTTCCTCCTAGAAAGCGGTCATCGAAACCTGTTGCTAAAGATTCCCTTGTAGCGCTTGAAACCCAAACAACTGGAGTGCCGCACACACCGTACGCTGAAAGGCAAAACCTCCGTAAACAAGTTAAAAGGGAAAAAGCGGACGCTGAAACAGCTTCTCCGTCCAAACACAGGTGGGAAAAGAAGCACAGATAAAAGAATAAATTAGGACAGAGAAAAAGGAGTGGCGAAACCGCTCTGTGTCGGCTCAGAGGCGGGTGGGTGGCTGGAGCGCTGCTGGCCGTGGCCAGCACCCTTTGCGAGGCAGATGGGAACACCCTCACCCAGATGGACACACGGCTCCGACGGACCATCACGGAGCAGGAGGCCGTGTCGATGTGACAGCAGCGCTCGGGCACCGCATCCAGGGCAGTTGGAGGATGCCAGCAAACCACTGGCCCCCATGCCGTCCGCTCGCCCACGCAGGCAGGACCTTGACCGTCTCCAAAACACCACCATTCTCCTCACCCGGGTACGCTTTATCTGGGAGCAGTCTCCAACACCACCCCCATTCCCAAAACAAGCCTGAGCCAGGCCCTGGATGATGCTGTGGGGTGGCACCGGCCAGGACCGTCCCCAGTGCCCCGGGATGCCGGGTGGCCTCGGCTCACCCCACGGACGATGCTGTGCATGGGGCTGCCACGGGCTCAGAGCCGCCGGGGCGCACCCAGGCTGCAGGTTACCTTCTTTCATCCCACAAACACTGAACACAGAATTTCTGTGATTTGCAGGAATACAAAAATGTGCTGGATGCTCATAAGGCTTTATTTCTTTTTGCATGACAAAAATCCCCTCGCAGGATCACACCTTGCCCGTCAGCTTTCAGCCAGGAGCAAGCCGACAGGGCCGAGCTTCAAAACCTCAAAGATCCAGGGTTCCCACACCATCACCAGGGTCATCCACAAGTGCAGAAGCATGGCCAGCACCATAAGGGCCAGGAGAGGCGAGACTGTCCCGGGAAAAATGGTAATAGAAAAGAACAACATGCAATCCTGCTTTCTTAATGCTTGTTAGAGAACATTAAAAAAAATCGACTTCTAAAATAGGCACATGAGTCAGGTCCTCCTTCAAGTCATGCTGCAGGAAAAGAGGACGGGAAGAGCGAGACACCAGCACCGATCAGGTTTATCCCACTTTCAGGCCAGTTCATGCACTGTATTAAATACCCAACACCCGTCAAACACCCACCACTACTGGCCACAGACCAACGTACGCTTCTTCACAGGCACCAGGGTCAGCTTCTCCCAGTTCACGATTTCTTAAATGAACTGATATTATCGGCAAAGGTACAGCCAGGGGCAAAGCTCAGATCCCTGAGATGAAGTGGCAGTTCTCCAGCACAGACCTCTACCAGTCCTTAAAAACATCAACAGGGCAGGGAGCCCCTCCTGCCTCAGTAGTTCTTCCAGAACGACAAACACTGTCGCTGCTTCAGTGCCCTCCTGGCATCAAAACTGGCAGAAATTGAGAAAAGTAACGCTTTTCTCAATTTCTTGCCTTGGCATTATTTCCCGGTGGAGCTGGAGCTGCAGGGCACGCTCACCTCTGCGCAGGCTGCAGCGGTTCCCTTGCAAAACTGGGTCCATGCTACCAGGCTGTGTAGACACCGAGTACCAGGCAGCTAAACAAGAATACCACCCGTCCTCTGCAAACAAATGGTACCTCTTTGCCTGAAGGAGCACTGATTTCAAGCCCTTCACTCATTCCATCTAACCCTGAATGCCCTTGGGCAGGCAAGAAGGAATTCCTGACTGTGGCTTTGCCCAAAATGCCCGCTAGCCAGCTCGTTAGGAAAAGGGAATGTAAACCTTTGGAGGTAAACACTGTCATTTCACAGCCAGTATTTCCCATTAACTGCAGTTCATACCATTAAAATGGGTAGTTTTATTGCTGTTACACAATTAATACGAGCTAAAATTATGGGCTGTTGGTTTAAAATGAGACAGAAAGAGAGTATTATAAAGCCGGTGTGAAACCCTCCCAATACCACAGCCATTTTAATTCCTCCCTGCAGGAGCAAACGCAGGATCTGGCTGGGTAATGCCCATCCTAACACTTTGCCAAGAAAAACACAAAGCAACCAGATATGTTACAGCACTACAGGATTAGAAAAGATGATCAATTCCCAAAACACATTAACGCAAAACATCATAATTAATGTTTCTTCCAAGCAGATACATTCAATCCCAAGACATCAGGGAGCTAACAGTCAACAGTCTGCAGCAAATGACTTTCAGAGCAGTAGCAGGGACCCCCTAGCAGGGCTCTGCCGAGCGGGGGAACCCCCAGTTCTCCGATGGCATTCTTCATATTATCACAGATGTGGGCTACACTCATTTGCACTCGCAAATTCCTTCTGCTAGAGCAGTAGCATAGCAAACCAGAGAAGGTACGCTGAGAAAGAACGGCTTCCAGTCTTTCACCCCGCAGCCTGAAAGCTGTGCTTGCAGCTGAAGAAGGATATCTGCATGCAAAAGAAGAGCCTGTATTCCCTGAAATGACAAAGAAATATCAGAAGACACACAGGATCAGACACAAAAGGTCACGCCGGACAAAAAAATAACCACCTGTGAAAGAGGAGAACAATACAATACTGTTCTTTAATGTATTTCTCGCATCTCCCTTTGTGCGTCTGTCGGTAACAGGGCTGTGAAAACACCTCTCTCATAGTGCTTCATTAATACAGTTTTAGCAAGTGCTCTGAGCTTCCAGGTTAAAGGTAATCCTTATTATTGATACCAGAAAAGAAGCGATCAGATCACTTCTGGAGACACCTCGCAAGGGACACTGCTTCAGGTCATTACTCAGTTTAACTGGAAAGCGAGAACTGGGTCCTGCCCGACCCAGCAGACATCAGCCCCGAGAAACCACAGCCCCGCACCCTGATCTGGCTCTTCGGGCCCCTGCTGCCGGTGGTGATTAATCGGCTTGTGCAATCGAGTTCTCCACCACCCTGAGAAACACACGCCTTTGTCCAAAAGCATTCGTCAGAAGCAAAACAGAACCACCCAAAACTGAACATCACTTTACTTAAAAAAGAGAAAGGTTAAGCAGGCAGCAGAAAACAGGGATGGACGTCTTCATCAACAGGAGTCTGAGATGCCCACAAACTCGTAAATGAAAAAGCCAGGAGAGGGATTTATGCAGTGTTTTCTGCAGCTTGACAATATTTATACCAGCGGGACTTAGTTTCCCATCAAGCAGGGGCTGAGCTGACAGTGGGAGTTGTGCTACCCCTGCTACCTTCCACGGAAAGAAAAAAGAGAGGAAACACCTTTACGCTCAAAAGCACCCAATACAAACCGACTGTGACACTTACTGCTACGAACCACTCCAAAAGTGGGATCTTGAGTACTTACGTCGATGAGAATAAAGACAACTGCTGCGCCAGAAAAAACACTTTTATGAGAAATAACATAAGCAATGGAATTGCATTTGAATCGCTAAACCTGACATTGTTTTCCCTTCCCCACCACAGACCACCAGCAGCCAGCGCGACTGCTGGCATGCTTAAACCGTGATTACGCGATCCCTAAAGGGCAAGAGGCTGAGGACCTCCAGAACATGCTGGAAAAACATGAAGAGCAAAGAAAGCCCTGGCCTGCGCTGTTACACCAGGTACCCGGGAAGATGCTTATTGCGCCAGTCAAGCAGGACCAGGCAGAGACGAGGTCGTTAGCGTGTCTGAGGGATACGGGAGCTCCCCGGCAGCTCCCAGCAGAGCCGAACGCCACAGCTCCGGCCTCTGCCTCGGTACCTGCTGCACCTCCCGGCGCTGCCAGCCCTGCCGCGAAGGACGTGACTTTGCAAGTGTGAGAAAAACCCAGTGGAGCTTTCACAGCCTAATAGCTAAGACAGCTTGTGGCTTGCAAACAAAGCGGGGCGAGCTGCGCGGCGGCCGGCTGGGACTGCAGCCTGGAGTCCAGCTGGACCTGAGCTCCTCGCAGATACACCCATGCAAACCTCACGCCAGTGAAATCCGGGCGTAGTCCTGCGGGGATTTCAGTGTTCTTGCGCTTCCCATCTTCCCTGACAAACACTGTCTCTGCAGAAAGCCAAGCATGAGGGCAGAGGGCTATTTTAATGAAACATGTTTTACCAATTAGGACCTCGTGATATCCATCAAAACATCCAACACAACACAGCAAAGCCATTAATAAAGCTCGACACACGTATCGGGGTTTTACAGATACCATCTCAAGCCACGGGCCCTTTCTTCTCCTGGCTGCAACACCATCATCAGAACCCCTTGAAGTCTGCCTACGTGGGTTTAATTAATTATAGTCCCTTGTTATCGAAGTCATGCCGTTTCCCCATTTAGGTATGTTTAAAACTTCATTACTCTATTTCATCCCAAGATTTCCTTCCGTTGCAGCTTTCCATACACAAGCTCTGCCATGGCCATTTTCTGCTCCGAGAGGGATAAAAACCTCCGACTACTCAGAGCTGCCCAGAGAGGTGGCTTGGCTTCTGCACCAAACACCTATGCGGGCGCTTGGCAAAGGCTGTTAAAGGAAGAATATTAGGGAATTATGAATAATGCAGAGATATTAGCATCGATCGAGGCCTGTTATGATTCCATTTAGCAGAAAATGGGAACCATTCTGCCCATTATTAAAACAAAAATTTCTTCCCACCCAGTGCTATTCAATCAAGCGTAACAAGCTCACGGAGTTTGACTCCACGCTGGCAGCCACGGCTGTTTCTGCCCCGTACAAGGAACGACTGCAGTTATTCTGCACGTACACGTGCCAGAGCACAGGACGCTCCTTGCTTCCACATCTGAGGTATGTTAGGGACCGTTTCTGATGGCACCTCAGCAAAAATTACTAAAATGGCAAATGTCCTTAGGGATGCAGCATATAAATGAGGTCAGGACACGACAGGACTCTGATTTCTTCCAAAGTCAGAAGACACTCTTAATAGCATTACCAAGCAGATTTTAAAACTAATTTATGTTGCCTTTACTGTCACCTGATTTCAACACAGTCTTAAGGGAGCTAAATTTATCAGTATTTAGCTTACTTTTGTTCTTACTGAAGTCTGACAGTCTTACTGAACTTTCAGCCCCATTATCGGTACATACAGATGGGACAGCCACCCATCCCACCTCAAATCCAGGGTATTTTGAAGACGGGAATCCATTTCAGCATGTTCCTCTTCCGATTTCTCATCTGAGCTACACCAGCCAAGCTCTTACAGCTCCTACTTATCAGGTAAATCTCTGCCCAAAAATCATGCTAGATACTGGTCACGCAGGTTGTGAAAAAACGCCAAGCGGTGTGACGGCAACGCAGACACCGTGCCTGTGGCGGTGAACGGCACAACCGGTGACTGGGGTGCAAGCAGCACAGGCGTTCAGGCGGTTGCACGGGCAGACGCCAGCACAACTCCCGACACAGAGGCGCAGCAGCAGCGACAGGGTGCAAAGGCACCCTCAAAACGCAGCAGTAAAACAAGCTCCGTAATCCTCATCTATGGCATTTTAACCTGCATGCAGCCACTCTTTGCATTTTTTAGGGTTCTCTGATGCCCCCAGTTTTGCAGCTAGGCTCAGTGATCCTCGGCCTCTGGAAGAAGGGCGACACGAGGAGGATGCCCAGAGAGGTCCTGAGGCGGAACTCGGTGCAGGGAGAGACTGCATCCCAGGGACCCGTCCCGTACACCAAAACTAACCTGCAGGGAGCTCGGGCTCTGCGTTCAGTTATTTTAATGCATTACTGATAAAAAGACGGGCAATTTTCTCAGGATTCAGTAAACAGTCTTCTTCTGCCAGTTATGCAAATTTCATGTATAATTTATCTTAATAAACTTGGCCAGCCTTTCCAACTAAAAAAAAGCGCAGCATCTCGATCGTATCTCCTCCGTCTCGGCCGCTCCGTAAGAGGGGATCCGGAGCCAAAACCATGCAGATGCCTCAATGTGCCCGGGAGGCGCTCCCCTTATTGCCCCTCGCCCCTGAAAAGCAGCCCGCAGAAACGAGGCACCTACTGCACCCCGACATCTTTATATCACCTTCAGTTTGCATTCCAAAGCTTTCGCTTGCTTTTCCCCAAAGTCCTCTAGTGCAGCTCCTCTTTCCCAGAAGCCATTACTACATTGCTCAATGAACTCCTGCTTTCCAGAGCCACCGCCAAGCTCGCCCAGGAGAAGGGATGTGCAAAGCACCCGTGTGCCTACAGACCCTTCCTTCTCGGTCCCATACCTATGGAGTTAAGAGCATCTACAAACACAGAGGGGGAACGCACATTCCTCACACCAAAAACCCCACTTCAGCCCCAAAAATCCAGTGGGACCATTTTTGTTCTTGGGGGTTAAGCACAGGACTGCACAGCTTCTTTAATGGGAGCCCAAAGCAGGAGTTCACACCCCTGAAAATGTGTTACTGCAGCGGCAGAGCCCAGGGGCTCCGGGCAGCTGGCAAAAATCCGGCATTACATAGTGCTGAGGCAAAGGTAATCATAGAGGGCATTTGTAACAATCCTGGGTCAAGAAGAAGGACTGCCACCCAACACCCTGGGGACATTTAAGCGTGATTTCTCTGATCAACAGCAAGACTGTTCTCCACCCCGGATGATCCACACGTCCAACCCTCCCCTGGGAACAGCTCCCAGGAGACTCTTCTTCCCCCGGACGGGGAATTGCACGTTCAGGTAAGATGTCGGTTGTGGGAGCAATGTGACACAGCGTTTAGGGGAGGTGGGGACCAAACATGGAGCCCGTGGTCTTCAACACTCCTTCACCACCTTCAGCACACGTACCTGCATGCGCTGCTCTTCCCCGTGGCAAATAATTCATGCTTTTGAAGGGCTCTGACACTATCTGTGTGCTAAGTCATGACTTCATTACTCAATTCTCATGCAGAACGCGGCTTTCATTTGGAAACGTATTATATTGATTTCCTGGCACACGACATCTGTTGAAATGGGTGTTGGTATTAGTTTCCTGTCTGAGTTGTTTTAAGCCAAAGTGCAAACTCTCATAGTTACGCTGAGGTTCATGTTGCTAATGTGTACGTGCCACGATTTTAAAACAGTGGTTTTATTTTTATTTTTTAAAAATACCAATAGAATAATTTGATTACATTTCTCGGGGTCAAGAGCTATCTGCAAACACTATGTGCCAAAAACTCCCATGAAAGTCAGCAGGAAGCCTTCGCTGTCCTGGTCATTTTCCCAAGCAGCACTTCAGATGAACACCATTCCCCGTCCTTACGTATAACTACTCAGTCCCCTGTAGCTCACTTTATAAACCTGCATTCACACATATGGTGGAAAATTTGACTTGTAAGATATTCCAGATGAACCCCTTTTGGAGACCCACACGGCCACTCCCAGGGTCACACCTGCAGAAGACGGGACCTGGGGACTCTCTTCCTGCTCAGGGGAACTCTGCAAAACTCACTTGAACTTGTCCCAGGGACAGGACCAGGACGTCCTCAAAGGAGGGCTGAGCCCAGCTTTCAAACTTGGTTGCTGACCAGGTCTGTACTTAAGAAGCTAAAGACACGCCCATGGGAAAGGAATATGCTTATTTAGGTGATCACATATAGATTTAGGAGCCTATCTTTAGATCCCAGAAAGTTTTCTTAACTGCTGATGAAGTAGCAGCCAAATTGTTAATAAGAGCGGCAGGACTGATGCAAGAATGACCCACGGACATACAGCAACAGCAGAAAATGCATCTGATGAGATGCATCCAGAGACTCAACACCCACTACTTTGAGGCTGGTTACTGGGATCACTGCTCGACCTCTGCTCCTTCCAGCTGAAGTTCCTCCTAGCCCCGAAGTGCCGTGGACCAGGCTAGGGGAGCCCGGAGTCATCCACCACTGCCACACGTGCCAAATGCAGGCTTAAAGTATCTTGCTCCAAGTCATATTTCTAGCACTATTTCTCATTTTGGTGGCCTAACCTCCAAGTTATTCTCTACCCCCAAAAAATGTCTTTAAAAGAAACAACAGCCACAAACCCTAAAATACAAATCGTTAGCACATATTTCGCCTCTTGAGAAAGCACCAAAGTGCAAAACTCCAAGCAGGCACTGCGATGATGTAGGTTACTAATTAAAACATTAGGAGAAAAAAAAAAAAAAGATTAAACAAAAAAACCCCAAACCTTCTTAAGATCCCTCTTTAATTAGATTTGTTTACAAGAGCAAGAGTATCGTTCTGGAGATATTCTGGGAAGCCTCCTGCCAGACGTGATTTACCTTCCTCAGTGGTAAAGGTCAGGCAGGGTGCAGATTTAGCACTTTCATGGACATCTGCTGATGCATCCGGAAAACAAAGGAGGAGGCAGGAAAGGCTGGAGTCAGCCAAACCCTCCAAAATATGTTATTGTACAAACAATTTTTTTTTTTTTTGGTATCCCAAGAACAATAAAGTAAACTTGGCTGGGTGTGTTTCAGTGCTTATTAAAACTGGCAGCTCGCGCTCCAAATTCTGCTTTTTATTATTGCGAAATCAGGATGGGACTGAACGGTGATGTCAAGCTTTAACATGCTCGGTGAGCCCAGGCGAGCAGACAGTGTGGGTGTAGGGGAGAGGTGCAGCAAGGGCAGACGCTCGTTCCAGGCTCACCCCGAGAGCCTGAACTCGACAGAAGTCATTTGCGAACTAGGAAAACTCATCCCCATCACCACTTGTGTATGAAGAATACAAATTAATTACAGCCAAACAAGGAAGTACCTCCAAAGAAAGGATAATTGTCACTTGAAATTGTTCACCTCTGTTGAATGCCTTTCATTCTTGGATCAAAGTTCTTTATAAACCTGAATCAATTAAGGCTGACAAAGCCTATGTGAATCACGCACCATTTTATTAATATTTCTTCAAGCAGCGCTTTCTGCCAAACTAGGTTTGAGAGGAGACACACTAATATTCCTTTGAAGATTATTTAGTTATTCAGGATCACTGAAAGTTCTATAGGATGTTTCAAAAAGTCATAAGTTTATGTTGAAAACTATGAAAGCACAGGATATACTCGCAATACAGCCTCCTGCCCTGACACCATCCAAGGAAGGTGCATTTCTCTCAATTTCTTTCCCATAGTTAGACCCTGTCCTTAACTCTATTTGCATAACGAATTACCACACTAGTTTTGTTGCCTTCAGAGTTTAACCATCCTTAAGGCTCTGAAAAGAGCTTTAAAAGCTAAAGCGTGGGGATGGCTCCGCTGTAAAGCGGCGCTGAGTCACTTCTGGGCGCTATGAGCTGCCAGTCGGGCGTCCCAGCACGCCGGCTCCAACGTGCAGCCCAGGTGACGATTGCCGGCTGCCTCTGCTCGGCCGCCGCTGGCAGTGGAAGTTTCCACACCTGAAGTCCCAACTGCAAGAACGAGCGCTGGAAAACCTGACCCCAGCATCCCGCACCTCCACCAATGCATAAATAAACGAAAACTGTAGGGCCCTTGGGGAAAAAGAAAAAACCGAGCACTGTAAATATACACTCACTGTATTCTTGTGTGGTCTTCTGAGAAATATGGTCTCCTTTGAAGGCGATGGGACTAGCACTTGTTGGCTGGCTGTGGCGCGCACACAGTTGACTTCGGATACCAACTACTACACCACCATTTATCCAAGCAACTCCGGAATATACCTGGGTTCTAAGAGCCTGGCATGCGTGTGGATGTGCTCAGGAGAAAAGCATTCCCAATATGCCAGAAAAAAGCAAAACTGCTATTCTGGAGCACTCCAGATCCAACACTAGCATTCACTCACAGAACGCATTTCCTCACTCCCATCACAACTGACCCCCATCATTTTGCTTCTACCTTGTCAAAGAGAGATGCAAGAAAAGTATTTCAATTTTCATACAGTTTCCTCCCATACGCCGTGTGTGCGGATCACCGTATGCGTGCTGGGTCCCGGTTGCTCCATTAGACAAATCCTGTAAACTTTCTGACCTCCTTGGCAGCCTAAAAAACAAACTGCTTGATCCAGGCATTTAGGTCAAGGAGAAGACGGGGAGGGGGGGGCTGACTACAGGGCTTTTATTTTGTTCTAGTTTTCAATAAAATATCGGAAAAATGCTGACAAACCCATTCTGAAGCGTGAACAAAATATTTTGCTGGTTTACCATATACTCATGCAAAAATTTTGTACATACATACATACCCACGCCCCTCCTGGGTTCAGAGCCTTTGCCCAGTGAGAATCCAGACGAAGGGACTATTTTGAAATTACACCACTTTCAATGAAAGCAGAATCTGGCCCAAAATAATTTCAGCCAGCTGCTGGTGCCCTGTGTACATATTTGCGATGGTGAAGTAAACAATTACTTTTTGGACAGAAATCAGAATAACTCTAAGTCAGGCTTTTGGCATCCTTTTATTTAGCTATTCGTGCATCAAAAATACAAATCTGTGGTTAAAAGTAACTGTGGAAATGAAAATGGAGTGCAACTAGGAAAAGGTAATAAAAGCTTTTTTAAGTAAGCCTGTTCTTGCAATATTAAGTATATTGGTACAATTAAGAACATTGCACAAGAATACGAGCCCTGCCCACCACACGCGTGTGCCCACGAACTCTCCTCGGTGGCAAGGTACTGTGTTTTTCTAGTAGCACCTGCAGACGACCAGCTAGGCTGCGGTGGTTATACCCTTTATAAACGTAACCCTAAAATCCTACTGCCCTGCTACTGCTATTGAAAGAAAGCCAGCAGCCTGCGGTGGTCACCCTGCCATTGCTTTTGCCCGCTGAAGCAGAGAACAGGCCTGATGCCAAGCCGTTCGCGCACGCCTCTCCCAGCACAGAGCACTGCAAAACTTCCCAACTCACGACACAAGACCGAGCTCTCAGCCAGATACTATTTATTTTTCCACGCTACCTTGGCTCCACCGAATGTCGCTCCAGGTGCTGCGCTGCCCTGCCAGTGGCCATCACAACACCTGGCACTCACAGGAGCATTTTTCATCTAGGGAGCTCAAAACCCTCTGTGTGCGCTCGCTGAAGAAGGGCCACAACCCCGCGAGCCGGGCAGGTGATGCTCGTGCTCCCAGGAGCTCAAGGCTGAAAAACCTCCAAAGCAACTTGCAGCTGAGCGGCTTAACTCATCCATACGTGTCATTTGTGCTCTGCAAGAACCAAACTGCCAGAACCACAACTGATGCAAAGTGATGCAAATTCATCAGGAATTAATTTGGCTTTTTATTATGGCTGCTGTTGCTGCTTGAGCTCATTGTTTCCCCAGCTAAGACAAAAATATTGTTCCTGACCCAATTAAACTGCCATTTAAGATGACAAAAGGTGAGGAGAGGGTAGGGAGCAACTGGAGCAACCTTAGGCTCTTACACAAATTAATTTGAAACACGGCCCTCATTCCAAACCGGTGAGCCGCTTACAAGATAAATAAACGCAATATGCAAAAAGACTCTTTAGCCAGCTTATTGCTTTTAGGTGTTTCAGTGGCTCATCAGAAGAGATTTACATAAAAAATTATAATCTCTCGGGTTTGATGCTGTGTTCCCTGCTCTCCATACGCTTCCTTTTGATGTCACTGGGAATTTTCCCTGCGTGGGATTGCAAGTCAGGCTCATCGCCAAACGGGACCTCCTCCTGCAAGACGCCGTCCAGCTCACACAGACGCAGGAACTGCTCCGTGAAGTTTTAACTGGTCTTATGCAAGGTGGGAAGTGGTCCTTAAATTATAACCAAGCCTGGAAATTTGTAAAAAGTCTGAGTAAGGAACTGAAATCCTGGCCACTGAGAAGAAAACAGCAAAAATCCCTCTTAGCTTAAATTAAGCTAAGATTTCACTGCCTGGACCTAACGTTTTATTGTCTTACTTTCCTTATCAGCTACAAAAACATCTCCTAACAGTTTGTTTTGTGACTGTTTTTAATAACGGCTATTCTTGCGATAAATTCTCCTTTATTATCTATGGAAAATTCTCAGTACTTCAATACTCCAGGCATCATTTAACTCTTGGACATGTCAGCTCTGCCTTCAAAACACACATTACCTTCAGAAATCCTCCTCCAATTTAAAACCTGACAAAGAGCGTTCAGCCAGCGATTGTATATAAAGCAAAGACAAATAACTGCTGGAGAGCAGGAAGCTGGCCACTGCTGCACGCTCCAATTCACACAAGCCCGTCCTACACCCACTAGAGCTTTGGGTCATGAGTTCAGCCCGAGAACCCTCTCTGTAACCGCAGCGATCACGCAGGCGAGGGCTGTGTGCCGTATCTAGGCCAGGAGAACAAGAAAGCGGTAAATGTTTCATGCTAAAAAGCACTTTTAAAAAAGCGCAGAGCTGTACGCGGCTCCCCTTCGGGTCACGGCGCAATGGGGGAAGGCAAGATCAGGCACGCAGAAGCTGGTGCACCGCTGGAGACCTGGGGATGCTGCAGAGACAGCGCAAGCTGCGGCGGCCAGAGCGGAGGGTAACAAGGCTGCGGTGGCCACGGGCTTCGTTTAGAGGGTGCCTGGAAAGGTGGTGGCTACCAGTCCTGCACCGTGGACCGGAGGGACTAGTCTAAATCAGAGCAAAGGGGACAGAGCAAGAGCCGGATCTGCCTTTACGCACCGCAGCCAGTCAGACTGGTTTGGGCCCACGCGAACGCGTCTGGCGTGGAACCATCCCAGAGCGGCTCTCCTCCAGCAGCAGCACCCACGGCCGCAGCCCTGCGCAGAGGGGTAAGCTGGCGGGAGAAGTGCTGTCACCAGCGACGCTGAATCTGACACTCCCGACGAGCAGTTTTCTATGCAAAAGAGTGAGCGCATCCTTAATACGTGACACCAGCAAGTCACCCTCTCCCTCCTCACAAAGGCAAGAGCAGGCAGTAGTGAAGGGATTTTCAGCCTTTCCCACTGATATCCCAAGTGTTTTCCAGGCGCACCACTCTGGCTGCAAGTACTTCTAAGCAGAAATTAATTAGTTAACGTTTTACAGCACGCCTGGGGTGGCACGAGCCCTGGCTGCGTGCTGCGGGCACGGCCGTGGTGCTGGGCAGCTGCTGGCTGCAGCGGGGCTTCCACCCACCTTCAGAAAGGCCAAATCCCGCGTGCTGGATCTACTCCTAAAGCACACAGCAGCTCCGCATCTAGCCACCCTTCCAACGGCACCGCTGTGCGTAACCCGACGGCATCTGTCCCGCTCTCCCTCAGGTCCCCCTCTTCCCTCATCTCCTAATCCAGGCTAATGAAAACAGTTCCTATTGATTTGTTTTACATATTAATTGTTTAAAATCATAGAATCATAGAATAGAACCACAGAATCACTCAGGTTGGAAAAGACCTCTAGGACCATCAAGTCCAACCACCAACCCAACACCCCCAGGCCTCCTAAACCATGTCCCCAAGTGCCACAGCTACACATTGTGTGAACACCCCCAGGGATGGTGACTCCACCACCTCTCTGGGCAGCCTGTCCCAGTGCCTGACCACTCTGTCAGTAAAGAGTTCTTATTGCTGTGACATTTAAAAGCTATAACAAATTCAAAAAAAAAATATATATATGTGCAATGCCCTCCTCAGCGGGAAGCATGATTATTGTCTGCACCTGTAAACCCAACATATCTAACAACAAGCCTATCCAGGATGACGTACAAGGGAAAGGAGTCCAAAATTTCATGACTGGACCATTGCTTTCACTTCCGTCTTTTAAGAGTCCCTACATCCACGTTCAAATATTCTTCCAGCTAAAAACCTGCCCAGAATGGATCTGGGGGTGATTTTGCACAAGCCCATCACAAGTTTGACCAGGTTTCTTTCCCCGAAGGAGGCAAACTCCCTGTGGTCTCCTGCTCCTGCCGCTCCAGCTTCCCACACGCGCATCCTCCGCTCTCCCACGGCAAGCCTCATCCCGCTGGCCGTCCACCGGCACGCACCACGCTGCGCCGGCTGCTCGGCCACAGCGGTTCACGTAGGTGAGCTCCCGGGTGGGCTGGCGTCTCTCACCCCGCACGGGCTAACGCAGGTCCTCTGCTTCCCCCAGCTCCGAATCCAGACTGGTGAAAACAGTATTGCACTGCTGAACATGCTCAACTGACTGCGTGAGTCAGCTTAAGATCTGCCCTGCAGAAAAAGCTGGTCTCTAACTATGAAGGGAAATATTGTCACATTGGTGTGTTCTTTAAACCAGCTCTGTTTTGGGGGTTCAGATCCCTTCCATCCCTTTGTGCTGGGCTCCTGCTGGTTGTGCACCTGCATAAAATAAAAGGTTGCCGTCTATGAGTTTAAGAGAGAAAAAAAAAATGCATGAAAAAGGCTTTCCTTCTTGATCTTGCTTCTGACAAATCTGCAATAACTTGCTATTAACTTCTAATTTGTTGGAGAATTTCCCCTTTTCTTTGCCCCCCTCCACTCTTTGGAGGATTTGCCGAGATCACCATCTAGCTTGTTCTGTCACCTACCCCGAGAAGTGGGTTAGGGCTGTTTGGGAGCAAACCAGCCCGTCCACTGGGAGCTCCAGCAGCAGTGATCTGCGGTACCGTGCCCCTCAAAACAGCAATGCTCTCTGCTGTAACATACTGCCTTGGGGAGATCCATCTCCTCCAGGTGGTAAAATGCAAATTACAAAAAAATAATGATTTCTTCAGTGAGGTTTTTTGTGCGTCATGCAACACAGGGAACAGGTCCCCCCTCTCCAGGGGAGGGCACCGCAAGGCGCTGGCACACCGCGCTCGCCCCCGGCCCCGGCCCCCCGGCTGGACGCCGCTGCGGGGTGAAGGCGGCGTTGTTCCTCGCGGCCCTCGCGCCGCAGTGAGGTCAGACCAGCTAGCGCTCGGAGGCGGCCAAAAAAACATTGATTGGAAACATATGGCAAACCATGCGGCGGGTTACCTCGGCTGGCCGCCGGCGGCCGAACACGGGAGCTCTCCTTCAGCAGCACACGACGGATGTGCTTTCCACCGGAGGAGCTCGGCTCGTCCGGACACCGCTTCACCCAGACCCTCTCTGCTGCGGTCCTGCCAAACCCCAAAAACTGTCATTCCACTAGTACCACGTACTCGTCCTCCTCGGCTGAAAACTGAGGGGCAGCGATGCAGTTTTTCACAGCCACAACATGCCACTGCACAAAGTGGCGGCAAGAGTTACCTGCGTGAAACGAGGCAGCTCCGTTTTTCCGTTCGCCTTGTTAATTATGTGAGCACAGAGCGCTGCACCACATCCCTGTCAAAGGATGAGCTGCAAGTGGAGACAGTCCCGCCCGCTTCCACTCGGGAGAACCAATTTTTGGAGCAGGAGAAGCTTTGCTGCACTCGGGCTGGTGACGACTTGCATGCTGCAGAGCTACGGGCCGTGGACTCTGCTCCACCGACGTACAATGCAGCGCAAGATGTCCCTCGGGATGAAAACCAGGAGAATAATGCAGGCTTCCTCTACGCTTTCCTCAATTTCTTATTATATAGGATGTATGCACAGGAGAAAAAAAAAAAAAAAACAAAAAACAAAAAACAGGAAAAACAGGAAAAAAAGGGGGGGAGAAAAAAGGGGAGGGGAAAGGAAAAAGGGGGGGAAAGGAAAAAGGGGGGAAAAGGAAAAAGGGGGGGAAGGAAAAAGGGGGGGAAGGAAAAAGGGGGGGAAAGGAAAAAGGGGGGGAAAGGAAAAAGGGGGGGAAAGGAAAAAGGGGGGGAAAGGAAAAAGGGGGGGATGGGGAAATAAAAAAATAAAAAGAGAAAAAATTAAAAAATCGAAAAATAAAAAAGAGAAAAATGAAAAAAAGATAAAAAATGGGAAGAAAAAGGGGAAAGAAAATGCACTCTTTCAGAGGCGCTGGGTGTGTGCCTGCACTGGAGCTGCGGAGCAGAACTACTGCTGACATCTGTGCCGCGAGAGACAACCCAAGATTTCATTTTATGATTTTAGAAAAGGCCAGGGAGGGAAATCAGTGACTTCCGCGGGCATCTTTCATGTGCTTTTTAATAAAGAAGCCACACTGCTCGCTCGTGGAGCTGATGGAAGCCATCTGAAGGCAGCCACATCAAGCGAGGACGGCTGCAGCTGGCGGAGTCCACAGCAGAGCCACGGAAAAGGGCCAGAAAAATTAAGACGGGGGAACTTTGCTTCCCGCTGCTGGGGCAGCACACTCGGGCACGACGGCGCTACCTGAGCTGCACCGCGACCAGCAGCCCAGCCTCACGCCGAGCGGCCGCGTGCCACACGGCTGCTCTGAACGACGGATGCGAGGGAGAGGCAGGGATGAAGGCGTCCCCCTACCACCCTGCGATAAATGCAGGATACGGATGCAAGTTCTGAGCATAATGGCAAAATTTTCCTTATTTGTCATTCCCCTTTGACACAGAGCTTCCTGCAGCAGCCTTTCATGCATACACAGCATGTGTTTAAGCATCTCCGCAGGAAAATACATTTTCTTTAATTTCCTACACATTTTTTTTGTAGAATATAAAGGGACAATACACACCACATTCCTCCTTCCTTCCTTGGGCAGTTCTGCCGCACTGGGGTCTCCACTCAAAACTAGGTAATTGCTGGAGAAGAAAAGCTTTCATGATGTCTCAGTCACTTTTTTGTTCTTCAGCTTCAGTATTTTTAACAGCAATAATCCAGCATTCCGCTTACAGACTATTTCATGTCCTTTTATTTTTCATAGAATTCAATGGCTTTCAGGGAAAACAGAAAACATTTCCAGTACTAATTCAATAAAGGCACCAAACTAGATTACAGCATCTTCAATAATTTTAATGTCTTCTTTCGTAGATTCCTGGTTTAAGCATCTGGTGACGACTACCCGTGCAGCCCCCTTGCTCACGAAGCACTCCGAAGCTTCAACATAGATGATGTTGAAGCTGACAGAGCGCAACAGAGAGGATGGGGGTTTGCTTCCCCTATGGACTTGCCTTCTCCATATAGACAGATACCTCTGAGGACACGGTCCTTTGCGGCCAACGCAGAGGAACGAGCACGTCCAGCATCCACCTCCCCCAGGCAAAACTAATACAGTCAAACCTCTCACAGCCCCGAGCGCCTGTTTCTCCCCATGCTACAAGGGGCTAGTTCACATATAAACAACTCCATTACTGACTACAGCGGGAGAGGAACACCCTCCCTTCAACCGGGGTGGGCAGTTCCCACCGGCAATTACAGCCCAGCTGGAAGGGCTCAGCATCTAACATGATCGGATGCTTTGAAAATCTGGTTGTTCATTTACTACTTCAATAGGAGCTGAGCTCTTTTGAAAATCTAGACCTGACTAGCCACTGAGCTTCATTAGAAAACTGGTCCTTAATCTCTCTACATCTTGGTTTCCTCACCTTTAATTAAAAGGTATTTAATATATAAAACTCCTCCACCGGGGCTCCGTCGCGCAAACTGCACTCAGTTTCCCTTCCCGGGAAGGATTGTGCAAGTATTTCCTTCAGGGATACACACAATGGCATTGCTCAAAAACTGTACGCTCCCCAAGAAGAAAGCCAAGGGGTATACCCTGCAACGGAAAGCTGATCCTTGTACCTACAGGACTCTTGTTACTTCATGGCCATTGCACGGCAAGACCACAGGCAGTGGGGTAAGAGGCTTCTCCTCCCTGTCCCCACAGTGTTCCCTCAACTCCTCGTCGTGTTCAACAGACAGGGAGCAGGAGAAGGTCTATAGGTACCCGCCGCTGGTGGTCACAGACGGCTGCACCAGCTGCCCAGCAGTCTCCAACAGCTCAGCTGCAGCAAGAACAAACCACGGTTGAGTTAGGAGGCCTGGCTAGTGCATCCACCGGCCAGGGAAATGGATGCAGATATGGATTAGGTCACTAATAAAACAAGCCTTAAATTAATCCCAGGGGGGATATGCATCCCAGGCACAAAACCCCTGCACGTTCTGGCACGGATGAAAATTTCTTCACAAGAGCAGCCGCGCAGGAAAAAGCAGGGATGGCGGAGGGAGGAGGGACTGGGGAGACTGGTTAGCCCTGGATCCCGCAGCACAGTCGTGCAAGGCCGCCTGCACCAGCGCTCGCACCCTTTCACTTTCCGAGGCGTAAAAATCGCTACATATTTTAACTGGAAAAAGAAGAAACGATAAACACAGACCCACATACGCAACTAGCCTACCAGCATATGAAAATGCGCCTCTGACTGAAGGTTGTGCACTTGTCTGGGGGAAGACTGCCGCCGTTGCTGTCGGCAGTGACCACATCCACTTGGCAGCAGCCCCAGCACTGAAATCACTTTCCCCCGAGATGGGCTCCGCCGCCAGCCCTCAGCGGAGGTTGCTGTTGCAAGACTCCCACAGCTGGGTGTTCTCGTAAAGCGTACGTATTTCACGTCATCCTTTTCGTACCTGAAGTACTGTACCCTCCTCTGGGCACCGAGCAGCTACTCGGGCATGGGAGCTTCTCCTGCTGCAGAAGTCGGCCTCGATCACACGTCCCCGGTGCTGCCCCAGCAGGTCCCCAACACCAGGAAAAGCCCACATCAGGAGCAGTAACATGATGGGGCAATGCCAGGAGCAGGGGCAACTCAAGGGGGTCATAAGCTAGTAACTAATTAACTGTTACGGTGCTACAGTTACACCAATTAAATACGTGGTGTGTGACCAGAACCCCATCTGGTGTGAAGAGGTAATGATGCACTGGAATGAATGCAGCCACATCGATTCCCACCAAATAACAATCCGTCCCAGAAAGGTAACCCATATTTTGCCTTAGCAAATACACCGGAGGCTCTGCTTTGCACCTTTGCAGCCCACTCTTGTCTTCAAACACCCCCCTGGATGGTGCCCAAGCCCCAGCTCTACAGAGCAGCGACTCCAGAAAATAACAAAGTTGAGCGGCAAGCGGGCACGGAGAAGATTGCAGTGATTAAGATTGCAAGATTGCCTTCATGTGAAGCCCACTAAAGCTATTTATATAAAAACACAACTTTAAGCCAAACATTGAATTGCATTACAAACATAAATAAATAGATAGAAGATATCCTCGGCTCATCCTCTGCCTCGTGGCTGGCAGCCACCAGCCTGCCAAGGCTGTCCCATCCCTCAGCCAGCGTGCGTCCCCATCTTTCACAACTTTTGTTCCCTCTCCTGTGAGCCAGGAAAACAAATAACTTCCTTTGAGTTTTCCATAGAAAATGCTACACGCTTGATGATCCCTCCCCGAGATACCGCTTGGTCCTGCCATGACTAAGTACTTAGTGCATCCTCGCAGGTCCACATTAACCCATATTCGTCTGCTTAATCACGTATTTTTTTCTGACCCACAGCAAGGCAGGTCTCTCCGGGGATGGCGCACACCTCCAGGACCGACCCCGGTCTGCTCCACCTGCCCCTGCCGCAGGCTCCCCACACGGAGGACAAACACGCATTCTGTTCAGCCAGCCGCAGCAGGCTCGGAAAAGCATCAGTGGAGCATTTCACGGGGAATAGCTACTGTTGGCACAAGTGCATCCACGCCAGGGCCAGGGCAGCCGCTCTCCGCAGGAACGCCAGGAATGCACGGCACTGCCCCGTCAGAGCCCCGCAAAGCCGCCCCCGCCAAGTGCAACGCAAGGCAACAGCCCTCTTCTGCTGCCTCCGCATCTGCTTGGGATTAGCCCCACGCAATCTGGAAGGCTGCAGTGCCCGCTGAGCTCTGGTTTGAAACCCCGAGCTCAGGGCCAGCCCAGCAACCACGGCAGATACTTGCACCCACAGCGGTGGTGCGGGACGGGGCTCCCCGCAAGCCTTACGCCCAAATCACGGCTTTGTGTTCTGCTTTGCTCTTCTGTACCTTCCTCCTCAGGGTGCTTATGCCTCAGATCTCATTCTCCGAGGCACCACCTCCTCCTCAAGGGCTCGCACCAGGTACATTTCGGCCAGGCGGCTCAGAAACCTTACTGCTCTCCTGGGAAGCAGAGCTGGTACTCCACACACTCACTGAGGCCGAGACAAGCCGGAGGAGTGGGGATTAAGCCTCCTTCCCAGTCCTAGCAGCCAAAAGATAAAACCACCTCTGGCGCTATACAGATCTCAGCTGATGGAAGGCACCGCACCCAGCTCCCCGCAGGCTTGATGGCACCACAGATCTGGCCAAGAATTTCTATGCATGAAGGCAACAGCATCCCCCTTTGCAAACCAGATCCTTGTTACGTATAAAACAGTATTTTCACTGCTCTAATTCTTCCTGTAAAGCCACTTCAGTTCTCGTCTATTTCGAAAGGCGTGATTACTGCCATTGCTCCAAGGTGAATAATATTCCTGTTAAAGGCGAAGCAACAACGCAAGGTTTTTCCTCAAGTGTTACAAGTGGTGACAGAACCACCATCAAGTCGCAGCCTGTCTTAAATACAAAGGCAGAATAAAACATGAACCCACGGCTACGGTTCATAGGAGGAGCACAATTTCCATGCTACCCAATAAACCCGGAAAGTGCTTTTATTGATTCTTTCAAACATTTTTTTAAACCAGCGTTCGCAGGCTACAAGTAAGGATGCTTGCTTGGGACGGCGATGCGCCTCCACGCAGCTCTCCCAGCTCGATAAACACCCGCACCTCCCGATTTCTTGGGGCGTCCGCATCGCACCTCTCGGTCCATCTGGCTAGTCGCAGGCGTTGGGGACGGGCAGGCGCTCCCCGGGCCGCGGCGCAGCGTGCACTGCCAGCTGACTGGCATTTCATTCCTCCCGTCGAAATATGTGCGGGGACCACAGCATCAATACTCCTTTTGTAATCTCCTCAGCTGACTTCATTCCTAACATATATCCGAATGGAAGAAATTAAATTACACGACAAATCCATGACATTTTACAGCTGATGAATGCTGAGGAGAAGTATACTCACTGGGATGAATTACATTTCACTGCTGCCAAGCATGTATCTTAAGGAAACTGATAGTTATTCTGCCAAAGGGTGGGGGGAGACCAGATTCCCTTCCTGTCTAGAAATATTTTTCTGCTGCTCTGCTGCCTTAAACAGAGCTCTTCCAGATTTCTGTCAGAGGAAAGGAGAGCTGGGGCTGACTCTGACGCAAGCTTGGAGCAACTCCAGCGAGATCAAACACGAGAGCAACACCGGAGCAAGGGAAGAATCGGGCATCACCCACGCATATGATCTTCTACCGCTCCTCCCAAAGACCTCCCCCAAATCCCTTTGCCCGTCTCACCAGCCTGCCAGCGGGCAGCCCCACAGACCTCCCAGGTGGCCGGGTCATGGGGAGATACGGCTGCACCACACGACATGCCGAAGGTCTCTGAGGATGCTCCCGGAGGCTCTCTGGTCCCTTGTCCAGGCCCGGACTTGCAAAATCTGAGCGGCAGGTGGTTGGTAATCTGAAAACAGGAAGCCTTAATCTGCCTGCTGCGTTTCTGAGGCCTCCACAGCCACTTATGCACTGTGCAGGGGAGAAAAGCCCAGCAAGATTCTCAACATTTTCACCAAAAGGGAGGTCTACAGGTCATATTTTTAGAAAGCAAGCAAAGAAACTACTACACAAACACTGGAGGCTTGTACCTTAAATCTGTTCACCAGATGTGAACTTCAAAAAGCCTCCACGTACAATTTAGCTGTAGAAAATAGCTCTTAAAAGTCCTGTGGCCGCGTGCATCTGACCTACATCCCAGCCTCATTCTTTACTTCTTCAGCAAAACTATTTCTTTTTTCACTTGACCCCTGATTGTTTCCCGTTTTATCCCAAAGGCTTAAAAGCCGTAAGAAAGTGCATCGCCAGCAATTTACAAGCAAGGAAGAGGGGCGTACAGCTCAAATGAAAACCCTTAATTTTTCTGTTATACCCTCAAGGGCCGAGCATTTCCCAGGCAGACATCTAGAAACCCTCTACAAACTAACCCAAGAAGGCTGTTTGGGCACAGAGGGAGCCGAACAAAGGCGTCGCTCACTTTGTGGAAGTGCTAGGCTGAAATTTCCTCCCCAGGTACTCTGAGCAACACCTAATGGCAGGAGCATTAACGTCCGGTCCATTCTTCCAGCTTTCTGCCAGACGGCCGACAGCTTGCCCTCTTTGGATGTTTACAGTCACGCAGCCTTTTGCTCTGCCCTCCCGGCCACCTCCAGCACCCTCGCCTGCCGCGGGACTCCTTCATGCCCACGTGCCGCATTTGCAGCTGCGATGCCCACAGGCACACGAGGGATGAGCACAGGTGAACCCGGGGAAGCGTCCCAGTCCCACCCACGCCACCAACGCCTCCCCGGTCCTTCTGCACGTACTGCAGGAAGTCGTTAGTGCCCAGAAAGGGCGTCCCGACGCTAAGCGACGGCAAGCCTGGAAAAAACGTGGCACGATGCCACACAGCTCGTCCAAAACAATCTTAAAACTCTGCAACGCAGCGCTCGGTGCCAGCCGAGGATGTAGATGTGCCACTAACCCAGAAACACACTACCTGCGGGCAGCCGCACGTGCAGCCCCAGTGCTGACATGAGACAAGCACCTCCAGCGACACCAGACCTTTTAAAGGAACATGTAAGGTGCTCCTGCAGGTAACCCTGAAAGATGAATCAAGAGAGGCCGCGTCGGCTAATGCTCTGCTCTGGCAAAGGGACTCCTCCACGTAACCAGAAGATAGGGAAAGAAACATTTCTGTCCACCGGAGCCGTATTCCAAAGTTGCCTTACCCCCACGTATTTTTAATGCTTAAAAGGAAATGTGTTTGCTGGCTCATTTGCAGTAAAGGTTTTCAAACAAGCAATTCTCTGCAGCAGTGCAAACCACCCAGTCACAACTCCAGGAGAACAAGCACTGCCAAGCCCCAAGAGCTGTATGTGCAGCTGGGCCAAAGGGGAAAAAAAAATAACAATAATGTTTTAGAAAAGCCCTCCCTGTTTGCATTCTTTCCTCAATATCATCAAATACAGCAGCAGCAGAAAGACAATGTTCTTCTCATGCCCCATAATATCTCATGGTCCGATTTTAGTCTTGACCCCCCTTTGAGCAGGACCACCAGAGACATCCTCAGGTCCCTTCCAGCCCCAGTGCCACTGCGAGTCCCTGAGCCTCTGCGAGTCCCTGAGCCTCTGCAGCCTTGTAACACTCGGTGAATGGCACGGGCCGAGATTTGCATCCTTCCACACACCACCAGCATCGGCAGCACAAGGACGCAGGGGGGTCACTGGAGCCTGGATTACCTATCTGGTTGGAGAGAGCTGTCGGGCAGGGTCCTAACTGTGCACGTCCCATCCTAAATTTGATTATTGTGTTGCAATCCTCAGTGAACACCACTGAATATCGGCCTGTGCAGGATGTTAGCAAGGTTCAGCTACTTGGTCTTTATCAGAGACAATGACATTTCCCTTTATTTGCTGACATAATCTTTAAAATAGGAGACTTGTTCATAATAAAAACAGACGTACCCACGTATACAATGACAAAGCTGCCTCCAGAATAGTATCAACACTAACCTGCTTTCTCTCTTATTTTCTTACAGTAATTTATTTGCATCAAAAGCACAGATGCATGCTTTATGCCTTTGATTTTTTTCTTGCATTTTATGATGACAAATTCCAGGTGCAAATCTTATAGACAAAGGCCTTTCACTGCAAACCCTCCAAACTGACTGGAGTTTATTTTCTCTAAAACAATATAGAAGCAAACATTTAGGTACTACCAGGAAGGGTCTTGTATTTCTGAAGGGTTACATCTTTAATAATAAAGTCACAATTTTCTCATTTGCCAGAATTCGACGGCATGTGTTTCCTGAGGCACTTAGGAAGGAAGGAAGGGATAAAGATTTAATCAACACACCTTGACAGGAGCAGCCCGAGAGGTGCAGTGCCCGACTGCAGAGTCCCCTGCGGGTGACAGCAGCACTTTTTGTTAGGTTGTAACGAGGCATTTTTACACAGCCTGAACCCGGCACAGGTTCCCAGGAGGACAGGTTTGACAGACAATGCAAAACGCTCTTCCCACATGACGCGCTGCTTCTGGAAACCAAACTGTAAGGTGAGTTTGACCTCATTTTATAGCCTGCACCAGACCCAGCAAGGAGCTGGCATCACTACCCCGCCTGCCTGTCCCTCCTCTCATCTCACCTAAAACCAGAAATATTCGTGATAACCCATACAAAACCAGGAGCAGCGATGCTTACCAGAGCGCAAACATGCTCAAGTACTTGTGCCACCACGTTTTCCTTGGAATCCTGGCCACGTTTCAGCAGAAGCCCTCATCCCTCTGCCCACTCCTCCTCCCCTCCTTAGGAGGATCCATAACCCATTCCCATAGGAACTGTCATCAAGTCACCGGCACATGTTGACTCAATGGCACAAGGACAGAAAGGAGCCCGTGGACCCCGGGACCTGCCGAGCTCTTACTGGAAAAGCAGACACACACACTCACTGGTCCATCATCATACAAAACCACAACATAAGTGCTGGTTTGCAGGGGAATTTTTTTTAATGAAAGAGCCCTTTCAACTCCAGAAGGTATGACAAGGAAGTAAACACGCACGTGGGTGTAAGAAAATAAAGCCTTTTCATTTAAGCAACACTTAACATAATCTCTAAAACAACAAGAAAATCCAGGCATGCTTCTGCCATTTCATACTTGGCCGGTCCAGCGTTTGCAGCACAAGTAGGTAGGGGTGTCTCTGAAACGTGCACAGAGCCTGCACACCTCGGTTACCTCCTTAAAAACTCCTTTCTGCTATCCCTGGGAAGCTCACCTGAAGCCACTGGAGTTACACCTACTGACCGCAGCTCTGGGTTGACTCTAAAGCATTACTGAAGCCTTATGGAAAATTTGGGGAAGAAAGCTCATGTTGTGTCTCCTCCTCCCTTGCCTCCATCTTATTCAGAGATGCGGGAAAAACAGTCTCAGCAGCTCCAAAGCCGAGTGCTCACTGCAAACCTGCAGCACTTCTGCAACTCAGGATGCCAGTTCTGTGTCTATCGATACTCCAACAGCCCCAACCTCTCCTGCTGGCTCTAGAGAGGGTGCAGGATCACAGCTGAACCCAGGGTTTGGCCCATCATGTTGTCTGAAACGTGCAGGAATACACAGCTGCTTGGCACGTGCCGTGAGAAGACGTTCCCCTTTGAATCATAGAATAGAACCGTAGAATCACTCAGGTTGGAAAAGACGTCTAAGATCAAGTCCAACCGCCAACCCAACACCCCCAGGCCTCCTAAACCATGTCCCCAAGTGCCACGTCTACACGTTTTTTGAACACCTCCAGGGAGGGTGAACACCTCCAAGGATGCCAAATGGCAGGGATTTGCTGTCTCTCTGCGCTGCCTTCAGACAAGGGGAAGTCAAAACCCAGAGCCACATCACCCAGGGACTGGAAGGTACAAAAGGAAACAACTGGGAGGGCACCATGACACTGCCGTCGACGGTAATGAAGGTTCCCCGGCCATAGGGCTAATTAAGGAATAATTACCAATTTTGACCCACAGTTATTGTATGATGTGGCAAACCCACTCCACATTCACTGGAGCACCCACCCTCCCCTGGGAAACCAGTTTACCGGGAGCTCCAAAGACACAGATAATGTCTGCACTGAAGAGATTAATGAAACCGACAAGCAAGGTAATTCAGTCACTCGCTAATTGTCATTCCAGGCAGCAAGGGGGACTTTTTCACTGCAGCAACCTCTAAACACCAACAGATTTCCACCAAAAAAGTAACTTTCTTGACCAGCTGAAATCCTTCCCCTATGGTGCAGCACATCTTCCCACCTAGGGACTCTGGTCTCATGCCTCATCCGACAGTGGGCTCCTGACATTACATGGTGCTGGTGTGAAAAATATTCCTGTCTGGAGATAACTGGAAGAAAAAGATCTCAGAAGTGTAGGGGGGGAAACGGTGATGCTGAAGATCCATGAGTTTTGCCCTTCTTCCTTATGCTCTTTTGGCCACTCTGCATCCGTCGCCCATCGAGCCCCGGGAGGGGACCGTGGGGTGTGCTGGTGGGAGGGCGGCACGGGTGGCAGCCCCCGGCGCTCCCCGGCACGCAGAGCCTGCTCCCACCCGATCTCACAGGGGACAGAGGCTGAGCAAAGGGGATAAAAAAAAAAATCCTTCCTCAAACTCCAACTCCCTCAGATAATCAAGCAAAGAAAAGGAGGGAAAACGTGCAGCTGGCATATACCTTTTTTGTGAGGCGAGGATCCAGCAACATGCTGCCCTGTGACCAAGGTCTTTCAAAGGGCTCTCAAGGATCACAAAGCCCCGGAGATCCTCCTTGGCTGTGCTCCCCGCAGCTCCCTCAGCCCCCAACTCCTCCCCGCCCCGATCCCCGCAGAGCGGAGTTTTGTCTTTAGACCACAAGGGCTTGTGGGTTTCTTTCACTTTTCGTTTCCCAGCCTACCGCTGCAAATCTCCCCACTGGTTTTGGATCAAGAGCTTATGCATCAACTGCCTTGGGCCAGGAGCCAAAGCAACATCTCCTGGAGTCTCCGCCGCCGGGCCAGCCCCACGCCAGGTAACCGACAGGCTCCCCTCCACAAAGGGGACATGTAGTGACAAATCAGAAATGCATTTAAAAGGGTTTTTCCAGATGTCCGGTAGGAAATACAACCGAACTGACTACACGTCTCCTCTAAACGTAAGGTGCTGAAGAAATCCTGGCTCACTTTCCTTCTTTCACTTCATCTGCTAGAAAAGCAAACACCTATGCAACCGAACACGAGAGTGCGTGTTCGTGCAACCACATCAAAGCCCATCAGAGCCTCATCCCCTCAGCGTTGGAGCAGAGCAGTTCACATCTAAAAACACCCAAAAAATCCAGTGACGCAAAATCCTTTGGAGAAACAGAAGAATTCACAAAACTCTTTTCAAGTCACTCAAATTCGAAGTGGTTTAAATTTCTTCAAGTCACCTAGAGGTCCTGCATTCTCTTACGACACATCTTTAAAAGCAGCTCATGCTTCAGCCAAACACCCGGGTCAGAATTCATTGCCTCTTTTCAAAAACACCCCCAGCTTTGACGCATTTTTACGCTGCTTAAATAAAACCCGAATCAGCGATCTCGACGGAAGCTCTGATGCAGACAGAGAGTTGAACATGAGCCCAGCTGCCCATTTCGCAAAGGCCCGATTTCAGACTTTAAATCTGACTATGTCATTCTCATCAAGTTAAATCAGAGCGTGCTTGGCTGAATTTGGGCTAATATTATGTCAGCTCTTTGCTAGCATGTTTGGATGTGCAATCCACGTAATTATTACAGATAATACCTCGCCTATGACAATCATACAGAAATTAACATTCCTGAGTTCACTGTTAATAGCTCCATAAAACACATTCTTTTTTGAAAGGACTACACCTACCTTACAATTGTAGGGTTTTGCGCTCACATTTTACTTTACAGTAATGATTTTGCACTCGCATGTTACTTTTCATCCTCGGACCTCTCAATGTTTTCTTAAGATGGATACCTGCATTACAGTATTTCCTGAATTTGAGGGGAACCAGGGAAGGTTAAGCTTGCTTTATCTCTACAGCTTAGATTTATTCGTACGTTAATGCTCCAGACTTTTTAAAGGTCCTTCGCCGTAATGGAGGCCGGGGTATTACAGCATTCACCTCCCAGAGCAGATGCCCCAATACAGAGCCCAGATTTCCAACCTACCCCTTCGGTTTTGGCCGAGCCGTGCCGCCGCGGCACCCCAGCCACGCGGCATCCCCCTTCCCAGGGCTCGGCACCGGGGCTCCCCTGCCAGCAGCACAGCAGGCGTGAGCCGCTCTGGGGACAAGAATATGTTCAGGCAAGTCCGGCGCTGAAGCTATAATTTTGCAGAAAGAAGCAGCTCCTGTGAAACGCCTTTCTGTGAATGCAGGCAGGTATTTACAGTTATCCCAGCGCAAAAAATGCAAAAAGTATATGTTCAGACATGTGGTCTGGCTTGGAAGCTCCAAGGGGTCTACGGTGTGATTCTGGAAAAGCGGCTCAGGAAAGATGTTACTCCCCTGGTATCAGTATCCTCCTTTAGTATTTTTTTTAATACAGTCTTCTTCTGCCGATTCTTAATTTTTAGTTAGGACTCTATTTAATCAGTAAGTATATCTGGTAAATGGCTCAGAATCCCAAGCAGTTCAGAATAAAGCATTTTAATCACCCTCTTGTTCATTTGAAGGTTACTGACTTGTTAGGGGTTTTATTTCATTCCCAAGCACGGCAAACTCACTTCATTAAACTCAATGAGGCTTCAACAGGGAGCTTTTGTATCAGCATCTATAAATTACCCCTAGTAACAAAGAGAAGAAGGGACAGAGACAGCCAATTTCGGCGTTTCTCCCTCCGTCCCATTCCCGGGATCCCTCTGCAAGCACGCATGTCCGGAGCGGAGCAGGCGCAGGCAGCCCGGGCTGTCCTGCAGCCACCCCACCTCCACCGCAGCCCTGCGGCTCTGATGCTTTCCCCAGACCCCAGCCCATCCCTTGCAGAAGCCTTGCCAAATCTTCACGTTCACTGCGTTAAACAGACGCAAGACTGTCTGAAGTGGCTACACCCATCTTAACGTCTAATTTTATCTCCCAGCTCTCAAAACAAGATTTCTGCTGCTTTCTTCAAGCCCCCCATTTTACCCGTCTAAAGGCAAAAGCCAAGAGGTGCTTCAAGGGCACGAAGCAGCGAGACCGGTGCTGAGCCCCGTGCCAGCAGCACGCTGCCACGAGGAACGCGGCACCGATGACGCTGCGAGGGCGCACGCAGCGTGCTCCAGTACCGCAGCCTGCGAGCATTTGTGTAGAAATCAGCACGACAGACGGCACTAATGCCACCTTTGCCAGCAGCCTCTGCAGGTGCCAAGAATCAAAAGGCCCACCGCATCCATCAGGCATGGCCCACGCTGGCGAGGGTCGAGTCAGGACAGAGCCCAGTAGCTTGGACAGCTTTCTGGTGATCAAACAAGGTCACAACTGCTGCAAATCCCCTCCTGCTCTGCTCCAGGAATTCAGATGCAAAGCATTTTTTTTTTTTTTAAAGCATTAAAAAGGTCATTTTCTTTGGAGGGCTGATGCTTAGTCCAGCCATACTTGATTCGGAAGGCGTTACCCTCATGCCAACAAAAGAGCTACACGTTTTGGGCTTCCCTTTCACGGTTCGGAGCATCCCACCAGGAGAACCAACAGCCCGTTTTCAGCTTGCACCTGCAGCAGGTGCCAGCAGGTTCAGAGACAGCGCATCTGCAAGAGCAACTCGAGCACAAAGAGAATGAACAGCATCAAAGCTGCAAGGTGTAATTCCCAATTCATTTACACTATGCAAGTCTACAAATCTGTACCTAGCCAGTTTTTAAAGCCACTTCGTTTGAAAGTGACAAATGCGTATCCCAGCACCCAAAAACAGGCCACGAAATACAGAACAAAAAACATAAAAACACAAATACACAAATGTGAACCAACTCTCCAGCTTTCTCCCAGGTGTAAGAACCCCAAATGAAGAATGCGGAGAGAGCGAAGTGAGAAACTGTTAATACTGTGAGACTGCAAAACTTAAACATACAGCACTGTTTGCACTCTTGGTTCCTTGACCTCCCACTTCAAATGCATTTGCACGGCGTGCAACAATAACAGGGCAAGAACACTAACCAGATCTGTGTGGGATAGGAATAAATTTGGGTCTGAAATGAGGGGCATCTGTTCTTTGTAATGGCAGACACCAAAGATCTGTATCTGTGAGCCAAAATGAAAGCAATAAATGCATAAAATCATGGAGAGCCATACTGCTACATGCATCCAGCTTCTCTTGACGTCAATGAAGTTGTCTATAAGTTAACTAAAACCAGAATTTGACCATGAATATATACAGAACTGAACACAAATTAAATGTAAATTGAACTCTTCTAAAGAGACTGTATTCTGCTAAAAAAGAAAAACACAGGAAATATGAAGGATGAAACTGATTACTCAAGAGGAGCTACCACAGGGACAAAATTTCCGTCCTTCCTGAAAATAAATCATAAATTGCATATACACAAATCTAACTCTCATGCAATGGCTGGAAAAGAGAAACCTTTCATATGCGTCCCTAAACTTATTATATAGTTCTATAGTTATAAGACACACAACAATATTATGAAAAAAGTCTTATGCTATGCCATCACCCATCATGTCCTAAGGAATGGGATAGCATGTTGCAACAGCCTGGGAAAAGAGAGAGGCTAACCTCAAACCATTGCTGAGGGAGACAAAACTAAAAAAAAACAAAATTTAAAAAAGCGTGCCTGGATCCCCTGGGCAGTGTTAGCTTACGCCTTGACGGTCACAGACAAAAGGTGGCAAAACTGACCAAAGCTCAGCTCAGTCCATTGTGGAACTATTCCCAGATCCAGGATCGCCCAGGCTCACATTTACTTAGCAGAAATGGCAAATGCCTTTCACTCTCTCTTGTTGAGTGTTAGCAAGAAGAAAAACCCCCAATAGTCTAAACTGATATTACTAACATGTTTTCAGAGATAACTCATTTCGGGTAAGTGCTTTTATTACCTGCTGACCTCACACCCCACTACTGCTCCTGAAAATCAGAAATAACTCACTCTTTCACAGCTTGCTTATGCTCTGGGATTGCACCGCCACCTTTGCTTCCGAGCCTCTCTCCTTCGCAGCGCTGACGGGACCCCAGGGCACTGAATGAAGACCCCCAGGAATGTGTCTGTAGAGATGGCTGATAATTACGAAACTGGCTGCAAGGTAAGAGCAGGTGGCTGCTCCAGCTGGCGCCCACTACCAGCTCAGCAGGAAGACAGCTCAACCACTGACCCTGAGAGTCTTTCCACATGATGGGAATTTTGAAAGTCACAGGGCTGGCACAGCGACTCGTCCGAGCCCTTCCCAAAGCAGGGTCGCACAGCCTGGAAGGGTCGTTTGGGTCATGATCCACAAGTCTCACCCAAGGATGCCACGAAAAGAAAAGACGTGCCGCACTGGTGCGCGGAGGCGGACACGCAGGAGCGGCGCGGACCCCCTGAAATGTTACGGCGTCCACTTCCATGAAAGAGAGAGGAGCCGCCGAGCTCCGCGTGGAAAGCCGCGCAGCAGGATCGCACAGGGCACGGTGTGAGCGTGAGGAGAGGGGAAGGTGCTCTGTTCTGGGCACAGGAATGTTGCTTCTCACCGTGCACCTACAGCTGTCTCAACTGGACAAGTATTACGTAAAACAAACATCACTAGATAGAAATGTGTCTTCTGATCCAATGTCAAAAAAGCTTTATTTGGGGTTTGGTTTCTTTGTCAGATCCACGTTTCCTCCCTCTGCTCTATTTTATGAGAGAAGGTAACACCAGCTGTTACTATGTCCAATGACCTGCAAACCTTTTGGTACTTGACTAATTTTTTTGTTCTTTCCTTTCCTTTTGTATCTGCAGTGATTATGAAAGAAACTGAAAAGTTGCTAGGGGGAAAAAAAAAAAAATCACTGCACATTTGGTATGAGCCTTCAAGTTGTGAGAACTCCGTTAAAGACAGGGGGAGCGCTCCTAGCAAAAGTCACCCCCAAAGCAGCAGAGCTGGACTCGGCTCCATACACAACTGCCTGGGCTGCCTTTGCAGGGAGGATTCACTCCTTAAGATGTACTAATGCTAGCATTTTAAAACATTCAATAGCAAAGGGAACTATAGAGATTAAAAAAAAAATTATTATGAAATAAATCGCGAGCCCCCTGAGGACAGAAGATTGCAGGCGTATTCAGACCTAATATGCTAGCTAGACAAGAAGGTTTCTGCGACCTGGTCAGGCATACCTGTACCTCGATATATAACCTCAGGCTACTCACCCAAACAGAGCACAGCTTAGGGGGGCTGTCACATAAAAACACAGATTAGGAAGGTGAAACCTTCCCTGATTTCTTGTTTCTCTTTGTTAAGCAATAACAGCAAAGGGATTTCCCACCGCGCTTAGGGAAAGCTGATCAGCTGGACTAATCTCTCTAGGGCACGCACGGCCTGCGAAAAATATTGCAGTAGGCATCCTAAAAGCACCAGTCTTATGAGAGTTAAATGAAGGTTTTGGAGAGAAAACCAGAGTTTAAAAGGAGGGCAGGGGGAGAGAAAAGAACTCTGGCATTTCACAAAAAGAAAAGGGAGCCAGAGAGACACACAGTCTGAGGCTGGGAAAAAGGCCATTGTCTTCAATAGCTGTTTGTTAACTTGCTGTCATGTGTCTTTTGGGCCCTTTCTTGTCCAGATAGACTCATTTATTAAGTTCATCCAAAAACACTTCTGCGATGCAAGCTACTCACAGGTTTGGGGTACGAAGACTCAACATCAACTTGTTTCAGCTCAGTCTGTTTCGCTGTACAAAAGCGGCTGAGAGACAGCCAGGATCTCAAGGCAGCCAGAGGAGGGTTTGCAGCAGAGGAAGATTTAGAGAGGGTTCAATGAACAGATGGCCAGTTGAGAAATAAGGCCTAATTCGGGTGACATTTTTGCCCCAAAGTGCTAATGGCTGAAGCACAGCAAAACACGCACCAGACTACAGAAACTCTTTCAACTCGGGTGCTGTCACGGTAACTATCACTAATACACTGCCTACCAAAAAGAGAGGTCTTTCCACGTCGTACTCCAGTTGGGTGAAATTACTTTGATTATTCCCCCTTTGCGCAGAAAAATCTGAACTGCAATTAAATTAATTCGCTTTACGAGAATGTCCCATTTTCCTGATTAACACCTTCCATGTTCAACAATAAGCGTCTTTCAGTAAAATCTCTCTCGCAGTGCTCCACTCCATCAGCTCCACCGGGCCATTTCTACAAACAGGCCAAACCAGGTAAAGATTTATATTGGTGAAAGTGTGGGTAGTATTTAAAATAATGTCTTCTCTTTTCGCTGTATCTTCTCCATCTTCGATCCTTCATTTTCTTAAGTTGCCCTTAACCACTTGTGTCCCATCTTCTTCCCTAACAACTGCTTTCAGAAACAAGACTGTGGTGCTCCTCCCTAGTGTACAGCTGAGCCTAGACAGCAATTGCCAAAAACTACAAAGAAAGATTTATTACAGCGCAGAGTCGATAAACAGCTCTCGGTAAGGATCATTTTGCACCGATAAGCCTAGATTTGGGTTTGCTGTCGAGAAAGTTTAAGAAATTGAAAAGTTAAAATGAATTTAATGTATTTTAGTATGTTTCAGCCTACATTAAAAACATTTGCTAAAATGGTTTTCATAAGAACATCCATTCAATTGTATTAACTCTCCGCCTCTACTAGTATTCTCAGCTAACGCCAGAATAAAAGCATTAGTCAATCAACTCTAAATTATGTAGGCTTACATTTACGCATATATTCCTACATCAGTCAAGGTCTGTCAAAACACACTACCTTAAAGGCCAGGTGTTGTTAGATGCCTGGGTGAGAGCCAAGAGCATCAGGCAAACGGGAGGGCTGACAGAGCCTTGAAACATCCTAGCTTTTAGGACTCCCAAGCTTTTCCAATCCATGCCCTAAATTAATGACCAGAAAGATTATTATTGCTGCGCTGCTTTTGATTTGTCATATCATATCATTAAGGCTACTGCCTTCAGAGAAATTTATGGCGATTTATCATTAGAAATCTAGAAGGGGAGAGTATTGCTGGGAGTGTTGTGCTGCTTAGCTAAAATATTACTTATTTCTGTAAGTTTTAACCTTCTGGAAATCATGGGGAAGAGAAGCCCCTGTTCAGATAATACACAGAGAAAACAAAGCTCTGTTTATCTATTTGTGATTCAACCACATCATCTCGCCGGACGGGTAAACTGCATATTGCCTCACAATTGTACTGCGCTCTCAGACAGCTGTTTGGTGCTACAGTATTCATCACCAAGCATCCGTGGCATTAGCTCAACAATGCAGCCTCCAAAGCAATAAAAAGACCATTTTTATTTTCCATAGTCCAGGAGTTAACCCCAGCTGAGAAATAAAGACAAGCAGCGTGATTCATTCTAAACATCTGTGGGCCAGAGCCATGCTTCTTTACATTAGGCTGTGTTTAAGTTGGTTTCCAACCAGGTTTCTTGGCAAAAGGGGAACGACAGCCAGCCCCAGCGCTTCATCCAGCGGGAACGGCGCAGCTGAGAACAGTTTGTAGCTGCATTGTTCCCTGCTAACTCCCAACACATTGCCAGCCGCGCTGCAGCCCGCTAACACCCCTCTGCAGCGCGCTCCACTGTGAAAATACAGGTTAAGGCGTTTCTATAAATGGGAGGAAACACATTGCATTCTCTGCCCATTCGCCCAGACGCAGCCGCGAGAAGCCGAGCGAGTCACGACTGTCCCCTCGCAGGCAGCACACTGATGCCGGGTGCGTGCGGCCGGTCCTTCCCCGGCCAGGGTGTCGTGGAGCTAAGCGAGTTTGAGCGCTCCAGGCTACTCCAAGTCTCCAGGATTGACTGTGCTATAAATAACCCTCACACCGAATTACTGGAACAACTAAATTTTAATTGGGTAACCCAGGAAATTACGAGAAAATTATCCTCATTTTTATACGTAAGCTGCTTAAGGGACATGCAAGTAAACCTGCGGAGTATTCAACAGGGACAACCAGGGGGTAATGCTGTCTCCGAGCAAGAAACATGGTTTGATTTAGACAGATGAGGATTAAGATATGGAAAAGTAGCTCTTGTAGCACAGCACAGACAAAAGGGGTCAGATGCAATATAAAAACCTGCAGAAGGAATAACAAGCTGTGAGCCTCACTGCTGGGCACGAGCACGCGGCCAGTGCCGGAGAGGGGAGAGGACCACGGGGAGGGAGGTGGCCGGTCGGTAATGGGAAGGGAATATACACAGTAAAGGAGCATTTTCAGAAACCACGCTGGGCTCACCAACCACCTTAGTTCAAATGAGTCTGAGATTTGATAAGTTAAACATCCCCATCTTCAGATTACAAGTCTGAGCAAAGCGTAAAGGAATAACAAAAGTCTGTCAACTGTTGGGATGTAGAATATGAAGAGACAGGAGATGCTGCACACAATAGTAAACCCAAGTTATTTCATCACCAGTACGGATTTTACAAAGCTAGAGACGGCAGATGGCATCAAAATATTCAGTTCAGGAGTCCTAGTCATTTTAAAAGGTTAAGAAAAACTGCATTCTCCCAGCAGAGGAGAAGCAAGGCAGGGATGGACTGCGACACACCAGGCTCCAAAAGGAAAAAGGAAGAGGGAGATACCCTTTTTTCACAGTCACCAAAGAACCGGAAAAAAAAAAGGGGGACACCTAAGACAAATACACCTGAGAAATTAAACAAAAGGAGCAGACAACAGCAAGTCTTTTCCTAGACTTCTCAAACATTAAAATAAACTGCTAAAGTTGTTGTTGCAGGCGATGAACATGAGTATATAACAGGTCCACTTACACATTATTTACTGTTTGGAAAAAACTGGATACCCTTTTTTATTTCTTCTTGTTTTTAAGAGCTTTAGAATGTCCTGAGAAGCCGTTAAGGAGGAAAAAAATATCCCACTGATGCACATCCATACTGGTAATGATAATCACTACTGGATAATTTACGGAGAAATGTGCTATGCAATTAAACAGCTTCTCCCTCATACACACAACTGTGCTCCCCAACGCTCCCTTGCCCCCAGGCTGGGGAACAGATTCATTTCTCCAGTGCAAGAGCTGGGGATAAGCCCACAGCTGGGGACGGGCGCGAGGCTCCTCTGCGGAGGTCGTACCGGGAAAGGGCCACCGCAGAGCTGTCCCTCAGCCCGCCGGCCACCAGCTCAGGTAGCAAAGGACAAACGTTGCCCCGTGCTTGCTCCTGTTCTCTCTGCCTTTGCGTTGACGCTTACCAGGAGAGTCAGTGCCTCAGGTCAGAGCCCAGAACCGGGCTGGGATCTACCCAGCAGTGTCTTGAAATTTTCAGCATCCTGCTTTCGTGGGGCAGGCTGCTGGCGGCTCCTCTCCTTGCATCCACTGAACACGGCGCAATCCTGCTCCAGAAGCACGCTGGTGAGTTCTTGCACAGCGGCAAGTTCTTGCACACCAGCAGGGTTAGCGTGCTGTGCCCGTGGTTCAGCTGGTGGCACGCTTGCTCTCCATCTGCAAAGCCCCGGATCAAACGCCACATGTCGGTTTTGGCCTGCCAAGGTGGGGTTAGCCTACGCTCCGTGCAGGAGCTGCGCTGCAGGTAAGACAGCTAATTTGTTCTCTGGGATAAATGTTAAAACGCCAGTGAAAATTAACAACCTCATTAAATTAAAAAAAGCACATGAAAAATGCAGACCTATCTAGCTCTATCTGTATTTAGCAGCAACATTTCAGTCCTTCCTAGAGCAAGAGGTAACACTTACACCCAGTCTGCAGTTACTCTCACCCGCGTTTTGCGGGCCTCCAGTGCACAAAACCTGGCAAAGAGCATCCGATGAAGAGACTTGCTCTATCCTAGCTCCCGTTACCTCCCCATAACCAGACAGCCTGGTTTCACTCCCAGCTCCTTCCCCAGGACCAGATCTCTTTTCCTGGATTACCTCCTAGAAAACAGACTGCAGAACTCTCCCCTAAATACCGGCAGTTAATACAAAGCCTTTTCATTTAACACCCAGCATTTTTTCCAGGCATCTGTCCCTCATGAATCTAAACAATTGGCTGCACCTTTGGTGGACTTCCAGCTCTAATATTCATATGTTGAGATGAAAATAACACTCTACTTGGAGAGCTGGAAGCCACTCTTTAAATTATACATTTTCAGAGACAAAATCTCAGTTGGTCTGGTGAGAAATATGACCGACTTGGGGCAGTACCATTTTCTGACCATCCCAAATGGCTTGCACGTTACTGTTAAATTACCAAAACCTACAAACCTCTTGTATTTTTTAGCACGCTAGTGCTATATTTGAATGGGACAGTGCTTTGTTTCCCCCTGGATTTCTACTCCAAATGATTATTAACATTGACCTAGCAGAATGTAAGGCTGCCTACTCTCAGTCTTTATTTGGAAAGTAGCTGATCCATTAGCTGTCAATTAGCATAAATTCTTCTATTTGAAGCACTGTCTCCATTGCACACGACCATCCTAACTCATTTTCAGGGCACTAAGAAGAAAGAGAATACATGAACAAAGCTCTGCATTTTTTCCTAGTATTCAATTCATCTTATGCCTAAATACGGGTAATAGAGTTTATTAAATCTCATTTGAGGTTTTCCTTGCCCTCCTGATTCATAAATTAACAGAATTATTTGATGTTTAAAAGAACAGCTTTTGAGGATTCAGTGTATGAAATTTGATACAACATATCTTTGGCTGTAATGCATTTTCTAAGGAAAGGTGAAGTTCACACACAAAGTGATAAAGCACCTATCTGCAACATGTGGCATCAACCCATTGACAACCAAAACCAGGTTACTGCCCCCATTGCACTGAACTCAGGTGTGATGTATATGCCGGTAATTGAACTTTTCTAACAAGACGGCCAGAATCTCTGATTCTAAGTAATTTAAACTAAAATTCCTATGTAAGTCAATAGTTTCACCATTATTTAGAAATCTCTTCTACTGGTAACTGCTTCTGAGTGTTAAATGCCCTTGGACCGTGCATCCAGACTGCTCTCCTGCAGAAGCCTCTCTTGCATTTTTTCACCTATAAAATTCTATCCGGAGTGTGACCACCATACACAATATTTCAATAATGCCCATTACGGAGTAGCAATGGACTTGCTACAGTACCTGTCAATTTGCTTCTGAAGTAAAAACCCTTGTATCAAAGACCTTAGGTTTTGCCTTCACTTTAAGAATTACAGCAGTGTATTTTAAGGAGAAGATAAACTTCCATCCCAAGTCACTGCTGGCCCCCGCTTACAGAACGCAAGCAACGACATTTGTACCGTATGTCGTCAGAATGGAAGCAGGAGCGGGGAGGAGGCCGTTAGGGATGCACAGGGAGTACGGGCACTTCAACTCCTTTTTTCTAACAGAAGCTCCTTTAGCAGCAGAGGTCAGGTCAGCCATTCCCAGGCCCATCAGTGCCTCTCCTATGCATTAGCCTGCCCAGTCTCACAACCCAGTTGGCAATACAATACCGAGTTCACTAATGATATGAACTAACAGAAAAAAAAGCCCCGCACAGCAACTCATCAAAACCACAAGCCCTATGTGAATGCACGCAAGTTCTTGACATAAGCATCACAGGTACCAAGTCACGGTGAAGCCTCGATGGCTCGAGATGCAGCACGGACTACGGCATGCAGATGGGCAACAGCTCAGGCGGGCAGCAGTAAGAGCATTTGAATGACCCCAGCACACAGTTTCTGCTTTCTCACTGCTTCAACGGGCAGGACACCCCACCTGAAAAACTGAATTCACAGTTGCCAGACTGTTTTGGTACCAGGCTGGTACCGAAACGGACCCTGAACGCCCTCTGATACAAAGGTCACTGCATCCCGGCAGCCTCTTAGCATCTTCTGTTCACACCATCCAGCTAACTCCCCACCTGTCTTCCAGGGCGGCAAAGGAAAGGCAGGGGCGAAGCTCCGCATGCCATTTATCCGTGAGCAGGGCAAGTCAGCTGCGGAGGCAGAGCCGAGCGCTGGGGGACGTGTCAGACTGAAACAGCACTTCTGTATCCTCATGAAAAATTACTATTCCCTGGCATGTGAGCTTTAAAATAAACGGCTGGGATTTTTTTATTTCTGTGCCCCTGAAATAACACCTGCTTCTATCTGGTTCTCAGTTACAATATCTATTTAGAAAGAAAGGGGAAAAACCTGTGCTGTGGGCTTATTGTCTGGATTATTATAATATTACAGTCTTTAGAAAGGAAGCTTAAAGCAACTACACTCAGGCATGGCAGTCAGAGCTTACTGGGTAAAGAGAATTTTTCATCATCTGGAACCTGTGCAACAGATTTTAAGAGTATCCCGTGCTGACCGCAGGGGCTCTGCTGAGGTGGGACATCATTCCCGAGTGCTCAGGGCTGCATCCTGATGAAAACTTATACCAACTTTTAGACTGGTTTAACATCAGAAAGAATACACGACGTAAAAACTTAAATGTGTTTTGCGGATGATTTAACTATTAAGTAAAAGAGCAGTAAAAACCTCTATAGATCCTAAATGGTGTATAACTAAGACTACAAGTGAAATGGTTGTTCACGTAACATAACCTCCACACAATATGGTGCTGCCAGAAGCCAGGGACTCTGGGAAGTCTTCGGAAAAGTTGTTGCATATTAAAATGCAAGTTTTATATTGTCATGTAATCTGCGGGTTTGAGCACTTAACAGAAAGAAGGAAGCAAAGAATCCTATTGTAAAACACTATCCAAAGAAGTCTACTCCTACAGGTTTGTAAGTACGATTATTGTTTTACCTAAAGTAAAATAAATCACCTTTTCATTTCACAGGGGCTCATCTATAACATACTGTATTCAGAAATAAATAAATACTATTCCTTTTATGTAGGGAGATAATATTGTAAACAGCAAGGAGGCGGTCTTGCTCCCAAATTTCCAATTAAATTTGTATTTACAAATGCTCACAGCGTACAGTTCCAGTGTGAATCCTCTCTAATTTTAGAATGCAGACTGTTGTGGATTAAAACTAAGAAAACACAGGCCAAATTCAGCCCTCCGCTCCATCAGTAAAGCGCTCAGAGAACTGTGAGCATTAATTTCATCTTACGCATCCAGACAAGAGAACAAAACCATTTGTCCCATCTTGTAATGCAGAGAATTACCACACTTACAAGGAAGACTGTATTTCTGACCGAGAAGGAGGAGCAGAGACCACCTCTGGAGTCCATCAACTCCTCATAAATTTGTCAGATTAGGAAGAGTAGATTTGCACCTACGGACACACAACCACCAACAGTCCTTGCCAACCTAGATACAATGATTTCTTGCAAGTTAGCGCCTTTTGCTGCTGATGCTCCTCGCCCCAGCACAACCAGATGGCGTAATTTTAAATAAACGAAGAGCCCAATTCTCATTCCCCCCAACACGCCTATGTATCCCTCTAGAAGTGGAAGAGCCTTTAACGCTAGTGAAATCAGGCCCCATGAATGTAATGAAAAGCATCTTTCAGAAACATCAGTGGCATTCAAAATAAAAGCGGTATCCACCAGATGTTACAAACAAGCCATAGATTTCAGATGGCAAATACCATCAGATCAGAGGAATATTTGCTTCGGCTGACCTTACTCACACGTGGAATGCTCAGATACATACAGTCTCCCAGCAATTCAAAAAAAAACAACTCATTAGTGCACCCAGACACCTGTGCAACACTGATTTTTTTGATGAACATCATCTTTGATTAAGTTGACCCCATCCGTGGCCATGCCAGCCCAGGAAGGCAAGGGTGTCCTCGCCGCCGGGGGCCAAGGCTGTCCCCTCTCCCTGCCACTATCTCCTGTGCTCGGGGCCGGGTCTGCTCGCCAGTCCGATGGGGCACAGCCCAATAACCAGCCACCCAGACTGCCTGACCTCCGCTCAGACCCACGCCCCGCGGGGTTGGATGAACCGTTCCGGAGACAAAAATCCTGCTTTTAAGACAAATACACTTCAGCGTTAGCCCGTAGCCACGTGTCTCATCATTTGCAGGGGACCTGAGGGACTGTTTTAACACCTGGATAAGCCTGCGGGATGCAGACCCGCGCTGGGCAGAGCCCACAGCATACAAATGCTTCTGCTCCCTGGGGAGGGAGCAGCAAGGGCAGGCAATTATCCTAAAAAGAAAGGGCTTGTCTTTTGATTTCTTATTCAGCTGCAAGACTTGGTGACATCTTCCAGAGATCATAATGTGATATAAAAGTAGAAAAAAAATGGCATCACAGTTACAGGAGATTTGCAAAAACATATGCTGCACTGACGCATGCTACGAAGACGATGTGCAAACGCCGCCGGGTTCTCATGACAAAAACCACAGGGACAGCGCTCAAAAAGCCTAGCTGTTTTGTAAGCTGCAGGCTGCTCTGACCGAAAATAATGAGAATGAAGAGCGTAAAGGTAATCCTAACGTGATAAAAATGTGGCATCATAGATTGCGCTGCTTATCACAGGAGAGACGTCCTCAGCTGACAGACAAGATAACTGCATCGGCGAAGATGCGGTTAAATGCCTCTTCGTTAGATCACAGCACGCCCTGAAGAGGACCATTGCTTCCCGCAGCTGTGTCAGCCTCCTGTGCGACTCTCAGTGCCCAGCAAGGGAGAGCTGCTCCAGCAAGTCAGGGCCTGGCGTGGCTGTGGGACGCTTTATCATTATGATGAATTATTATACATTGTCAAATTGCTCCCTGCTGCTCAAACGCACAGTACGCAAGATCCCTCCCTCCATCCACCACCAAGCACACAAACAAGAGAGAAACAACAGAGTTCAGCCTCCTACTAACACAAAAAAATTTTAAACTGTGCTCTCTAGTGAACTGTACTTGCTCATGGCATGTTGATATTTCTTCAGCCACATTCCCTCCCACAAAGTTAGAAATGCCTTCAAGATAACTGGGGGGGAGATGGAGCAGGCTGCTCTCTAAGTTAGTTCCTCAGCCATGTTCGGAGTGTCCTGTTAATGTAAAATCTATGCCTGCAATGCAGCTAGGGTGCCCTTCGCTTTTCTAATAAACACACTGAACGTGCCAACTCGCCGCCCAGCTCCTCCTAATTTTTCCATGCAAGACCACAACACCTCCCACATCACTGCATGGATCCACAAACAAAGCACAGCAACTCAAAGTCAAGTCTGTATTTAGGCCAGCACTCATGAAAGTACTAAAACGCCTTTAAGGTTCCCACACGGGTAATAAATAACACTTGCAACCCCTCGGAGAGCCCTGCTGGGTCTCCCCTGCTCCGCAAGCCTGGCAGTTCAACAGGAGCGAAGGCCACCCCACCAGAAATCACTGCTTGGCAGCTGTAAGACGCCACCCAGTAAAACTCCTGGAGTGCCAGATGCAAACGCAAAGACTTTAAGTTCTCCGTCATTTTAAAAAGTCTCTGTCCTGTGCTGGCAGTTAACGTGGCAGTAACAGAGATGCAAACACCACCTTTGCGGAGGACCAAGCTCCACTCTCAGCTGTGTACACCTTCTGAGAAATCCCTGCGAGAGGGACCTGCACAGACATCTCCAAGGACGGAGTTTGGCCAGAAAAATCCATAAAACTACTGATCTGCTCTCTTTTGACCACTGTCTAAAGCCTTTATTATTATTACAGTGCACTGAGATGCTGCAAGAGCTGCTGATTCCGGCTCCTGTGAGGAAAGGGAGAGTTTCACCCCAAAAATTGCTAATCAAGGGAATAAGCAGAAAACTAAAAATCTCTACTAATTGAAAGAGGAGGAAGCAGCCCACAGCCAGGCCCCCCGGCACCTTGAGTAAGTAGCAGCAACTTGGAAACCAAAATTATGTCATTACTGAGCACTGGAGAGTCAGTGTGTACCGCTTCCACAGAGGAACGGCAGATGTGTCCATGGACACACGCAGCACAAGGTCAGCCACGCTAAAAGCTCCGCAGGATAAGAGCAGCCACATTCAAGGCCTTAATCAGTGTTTTGGCTACACTGCTTTACAGTTCAGCGAAAGACTCCCTGTTTTTCACTAGTACCCTTGTGAGAAAAGCTCTCGCTGCAGTGAACCGCGGTGCTCACGGCTCACCACAGCGTTAGAACACGGCTCTCCCACGAGCCACCGGCCCTGCCGGGAAGGGCGGCACTTGGACAGATGCAACGCGTGCGCCACCAATGCAGAGCTGTCACACAAGGGATATCTTCTTAACAAGTAATTCCCAAACCCACCGTTTCTGAAGATGGAACAAATCCAAATAGGAATTTTTTTTGGTGTTAAGAGGAGGTGCGTTTCTCCTTACACATCTTTTTTGTGGAATACATTTTGGCACAGCAGTAGCAATTGGGAGAATGTACCCAAATAAGCTTGTAGATTAACCTTAAAAAGATTACAACAGGTATGCTTTTTTTCTGTTTCAATGCCTCTACATGCTTATTTATGCGTACCGCCTGGGTTGTTTCAATACAAGAACTGTGCTTTGTACTAGAAACGCAAGTAATATTCTGGTCTACACGGGCTGTCGCACCTCAAGGATCACCACTCCCTCAGAGCACCTAAAACAATTTTAACAATTTACTGAATGCCTTACAAGTGCGTCTGGGTAGTTTTCACTCCACTTGCTAAACAGAAGCGATAATTCACCTTTAACAAAGATTTGCCATCAGACATAAAATAAACATTAGCAAAACCAAACAAACAATAGCTTCGAGCTTTCCAAGTAAAAGCACTTTTCCCTGTCAGTTGTGCAACCTTTCGTCTCCGAGCCAACCAAGAATTCACCACCAGAGAAGAATTTCATACTTAATCAATTTTTGCCTCGCTCACGTTTGTAGGTATCCGAGTTCCCCATCTTAACTGAAAATCCCGCGTGCTCGCGATGCACTGAGTGCCCTCTGTAATTACTGCAGTATCTGAGGATGCAGGAGCAGTATCAGCATGTGAAAACTGCGAGCTGGTTTTCCTGCCCTGCTCTGTGAAACGATGAATTCATTTGCATCACACTTGCTGATGAAGGATCCCGCTGCTGCTGAACACGGAAGGACTCAGCTCATGTAAACTCTTGCACAATGTCTTTTATATTCTCATTGAAGCACTTAATCTTCTGCCAAAATCCTTCCCCACTACAGAGAAAGCCCACCTGCCTTCTGGTCCGAACAGCAGTCTGGATTTACAGGCGTGTGCACAGCTTTATTTCTGCGAAAACATCCTGGTTGTTCACATACCGAGTGATGGCCGACCAACACTGAGAGCTGGACGACGGCGGTAACAGTACAGTACGGTGCCAACGATTTGCTGTACAAAGCTTTTGCAGACTCACTGTGTGCGAGAGAGATGCCTCACTTCGGAGGAACGTCCATCAGTCACACGCCTGGTCATGTAAACCTTCACGTGTGCTGTGCTGAAAGGTCATTTTCATTTTAATCCGTACAAAGTCTGAGACTTAGCTTCTTAAGTTTCTCTTCTACTCTTTTGCCATTCGACCCAAGTCGGCTGAATCTCTTTTCATGAACGCATTCAGCATGGTAAACATGCATAAGGAAAACACTGTTGAGTGTCTATCCCAGGTATTGCAGGATCTCACGTAAAAGGATTTTAAAAAAAAAAATTTCAAAATATTTCCCCCCCAGTGTTTTGTGTACATCGTTCATCTGCTCACACATCTCTGCATTAAAGAAGAGATTTGTCTTTCTTCTACTGATAGAAAACACAGAATTAATTTCCAAGTCAAGATGATTCTTCGGACCCTCACGACCCCCTTCCATCATCGTTTTCTCTCCTGAAACGAGCTCCACCGCAGCTCTGATACCACCCCCACTTCTCCAAAAGGGAGGTCTTCTGCGTGGCACTGGTGCCGCAGCACTTCGCAGGGTGTGCTGGGCAGCCTGCAGCGCCCACCAGCTTTTTCAGACTGCAGCATCTGTGGATGAATATAATCTCTCCCACCTTCATCGGGACTCACAGGCCAATTATCTTTGAAATAGGCCTTGCGGTCAGCAAAAAGAGATGTTTCAATTCATACGCGTGTGCATACACAAAGAGGGACAAAAACCTCATCTCACCTCCAGAATACAACAGAAAATTAAAAACTGGAAGAGGTGAGAAGCAAACAAAACCATTAACTCTGTCCCAGCCAAAACCAGTACAAAATGAGATTTTTTAAATACATCAAAGAGAAACGATGCCCTGAAACACCAGAAAATAAACGGACTGAAATGCTGCTCTTCAGCTTCTGTGTAACTGAGCTAGACAAATGAAAGTCTTTAAAGGAAAGCTGACACGGATCTGCAAAGGTGACTTCAAAGAGCCAAATGCCAGCTGCCAGGTCCCAGATCCCCCCGCTAGCTGGAGAGAGGCACAGCAGGCTTCCCAATGTGTCAAACACATGTTCACAGGGGGAGGCAGCCAACATTCCCATTTTCTTTTCCCAGGGGTTACGGCAAGCTCTGGGAAGTTGGGGGACATTATTCCTAACCTCTGTCCTGTTGCTCAGTTTTGGGGGGCTCCCAGCAATTCAGGGTTCCTTTTTCCAGAAGGTAATGAGCGTAACTCTCACACCTCGTCTTCCTCTGCAGCACCACGAGGCTTGTGAAAAATTCATGGATAAGAAGATGCCGTAAAGTACAAAAGTTGTACAGTATTCTTTTTGGTAAATAAAGCAACATTTGCCACACTTAGATATTCATTTACATGATCAAGAGAACAGCGTTTGTACTTGAAGCTCTGACACGGAGCAGAACTGCCTTTTCGCAGACACACTGCTGCTTCCCCGTGCGCTGGGAGAGGATCGCTGAGAAGACGTGACAACTCCGAGACTATTTTAAGAAGCTGCAATTTTTAGAGAACAAGATTCACAACAATTCAGAGTTACCTGTAAGCTAGATGCTATCACAAAAAGATTTAAATTATTACCAAACGCTTCCTGGCTCAATGCACAGGGCACCTTAATAATTATCATTACGTCAAATTGACTTATTCAGTTTACTTCAAGAGTGTTGTTGGCCATCAAGCAACACCTTACGCAAACGCAACGAAAGATAACCTACGAGCCAATGCTTTTTGTAGAGGTGGCATGCCAACCAACCCCACGATCCCCAGAAGTATGACTATACCGCGTAACGATTTGTTGAGGGCCAACCTCCCTCAGGAAGGCTCACCCTGTTTCAGACAGCATCCTTACCGTCAGCTCCCCAGTAAAACTCTGTACGCCGTATTTCATTTTGACACCGGGTAACATGCCTGCCTATGAAGGCGGAACACAATTATTTAGATTTGCAGTATTAGGCTTATTATGTCTGAGAGAAGAGACAAACACAACGTTGACCTAACATATCTGTGAGAGCGTACATATACACGGAGGCTCTCATATACACATGCAACATCAAAGCTCCTATTTGACCACGCTTTAAGTTAAATATTTGTGAAAGTTAATTTATTTGATCGTCTGTATTTGCAAGGCTCAGAGCTGGGCAGAAAGCCCTTTGAAGCACTCCCAAACACAGTAAATTATTGGAAACGTTTGTCAGAAAACTGCTGCATAAACTCCAGCAAGCTACCACCATCGCCTCACACACCCCCTCGATAACGGTGCCACCTACCTCTGCCGAACCGCTGGCGTCAGAACTGCCGGAGGTGGACGTGTGTTATTCGTTTGCCTTTCTTACGAGATGGAAGGCAGAATGAAAGGAGTCAGTAGAGGGACATGCCAGAGCATTAGATGGATGAACAACCCGAATTTCTGGATTGAACAATTTGCTGCTTCATTTTAATTACTGGCTTCTGAAAGACTTCAGAAACTTTGCCAATTTGTGCAACCCTCTATTCTTCGCTTTTGGCCTCAACTGCAGAGTCATTTTGCAGACAAACAAGTAACAGATGTACCATCTATATTCACCCAAGTCCATTTATAGTAAAACGACTTCTGGCCAAATAATGTATATTTTTAAAAAAATAATTAAAAAAAAAAACAACAAAACAAACACACACAAAAACCACCCCAGTAATTCTTGTATTTTAAGCTATCTCCCACAACACCCAAACACGCACTAAAAAAACCTAAGACTTCTTTATATGCTCCTGGAGGCCTCAAGGACCTTCTGTCCAGGAGCAACTTCTGCCCTCAGCCAACATTCGCATGGAGGAGAGCGGCCAGAACAGGCCAGGAACATCGGAGAAGGCGAGGGCGGCTCCGTGGGCTCCTGCTGCCATCGTCAAGCACTTCTGCCTGCTGGACCGGGGTACGACTTCCGAAAGGGCAGGAGGCCGTGGTTATACTGCTCTCTCTGCCCTGTCCAGGCAACGTGACAAGAGAAGACCCATCTGCTAGGGGTTTTCCTGAGGGTTTTTTCCCTTCTGACATGGGAGCTTTCTCCAGGGCACAGTCCAGGCTGCGCCGACTGCCACCACCCGAGCAGCCCCAGCACATCGCAGGACAGTTCTCAGGGCAAACGGCCGCAGGGTGCCCGTGCGGAGGTGTCCCCGCTTGCCTCTCCAACGCTTCAGCCGGGAAGCGGTCGGGCACGGTTCCAGCTCATGATCAAGTACACACAGTTGCTCTCAAGAGCTGCAATGCAGAGTTCTGGAGGTCCACGCATCGCACAGCGCTCATCTGAAGACCATTCATTTCCAGTACAAGACGACTATTATGTTGCTTTATGAATATCCTCCCCAAATATATGTTTAACGATGCACAGTTACAGAAGACAAACACTTGTTCTGTTAGAGATCCCATGGTAAATTGAAAACGAACACACATCGAACTTCTACAGCATGTTAGTTATAACAGAGTATGGGCAAGTTATACATTATCCAAGTCTTTATGCAATGAAAACACTTGTGAAAGGCAGTAAGGCGCTATTGTGGAAAGAGACAAAGCCTGGGTCAAATTAACGCTTATGTTTTCCAATATATCCATATATGATGTTGTGCATCTTGAGTTATTGAAACTACAAAGCAGTTGATCGAGGTCAAAATAATCAGCGCAAGTGAAACAATATTCATTTAAAACAGGGGTGTGCATCCCGTACCTTCTGCCACCTACAGATCCGGGAGCCCTTTGCAAAAGTAATTGGGAACAGGGCATTTCTCAGCGACGACGCTACGTGGGTAAGAGCACAGCCCTTCAGGGTCATCTGGTACGATCATATGACATCCAAGCGCTAAAAAACTGCTCGTTTTACTACACTGAGCCTTCAGAATTGAAATTGGCAGGATGTTATAAATGGGAAATTACTGCTTTTTAAGCAACAGCAGCTGAAAGTGCTTTTACCTGACTAGCAGGCTGAGGCCTTTGGCTCCAGTGATGCTGCAGCTCCTAAACACTGGAGGCTTAGGCTAGATATATTTTTTTTTAAACACAATTATAAATCAAATTGAATGAGTTGGTGTCACTTATTTCCCATACCAAATTCCCAAACACACTCTTCCAAACAAAGAAGAAAACAAACAATAATTCAGCTCAGCTTGTCTAAAATGCGGCGGCACGCTGCTCGCTGCGGAAGTCTTCCAGCAGCTGGAACGGCTGCTCCAGTGCCGCTGCCTGGGAGCACATTTCAAACTGCTCCTCTCAGAACAGGCAATGTACGGTTTTGACCCTCAGCTAGTTTTAAGGTCTAACCTTCTGGTTACCAAAGAAAATCACGTTTACCTCTATTACTGTATTTTTCTCAGCAGTGAGACAACCCTCCGGAGCGGGGCACGCTCCATCAGCAAGCGCTCCCGGGGGACCAACCGCAAAGCCGGTCTGAAACAGCCGTGCCTTCTGCTGTCACGCACGCCTCCCGAGGACACAGCACCCAGAAGGGACTGGGAAAAACAACCGCTTCTTTCGTGGTTTTCTTTATGGCTTCCTGCGTTGGAAAGTATTTTGATCTTGATCATAATGGGCTCAATTCAAACTCAAGAGGCTGCCCAGATGCTTAAAAATAAACTGGAGCCGAAGAGCGTTGCTGCATTAGCATGTTTTGCATAATTCATTTCATCGTGCTGTGGAGAGCTCTTCAGTTCCCGCTCCGTGCAAGGTCACGATGGCAGAGCAGGCACGTGCTCCTCCATGGCTTCCTCCGGGCAGAGCCGGGCGTCAGCCTTCCCTGCCCGACCGGATCGAGGCGAGGAGCAGGTCTGCAAGTCAGGCACGGGGCGGCTGCGGGGGTGCTGGGGTGACCTCCAGGCCTGCTTCACCATCTCTCCTGGAAGACCACCCTTGAGAACTCTAAGCAGGACAAAGACCTTATCATTTTTTAAACCATTTTAAATTTGCAGTTTCTATTATCAAAGAACACTCTGTTTAGGAATACCCTGTTAGCACCTTGATTTAAAAGGAGCTCAAAAGGAGTCAAGTTGACGAGGCCCTTTCTCACGAAGCTTCACATGTGGTTAGGCACAGGTCAGCTCACCGACATCTGCCAGACACGTCCCCTCGCACGCCGAAGCACATCAGCAAGCCGTGGTGTAAACGGCACGGAACTCTGCCGAGGGACACCGCTGACTCCTGACAACAACTTGTGCAGCGGAATCCACAGCAAAACCGAAGAGGTCGATTTACCTTCCTTACTCATGCTACAAGTCAGCGTTGGGCATCAGCGTTGACGTGGGACCAGTTCACCCGCAGTTAAGTAGCGGTGGTGCCACTGGAGCACAAACCTGCCCCATGAGCCCCCTCCCCGGCCACCTCCCGCTCGTACCCGCTCAAGAAGCTGCTGCTCAAAAGCAAGCGTCACAGGCTGCAGAAAGACTGGTAGTCGGGTCAGCAAAAAAGGCAAAAGCAAAACTGAAATCAATCACGGGGATTTTCCTCTTCTAAAGATGGACGGTAGGCTGTATTCATTCTCACTTCTCTGTTACCGAGTTGGAAGACCAGCAACCAGACTGAAAAACAAGCAGAAATGCTGAAACCTCAGGACTAAAAATGTATTTGGGAGGGGGGGGAAAGGCAGGAACTGGCACTAGGTTTGCCTTTTATTAACAACCCAACGACCAAACAAAAGATCAGAAAGTGACTGTCAAACTTGGTTTCACTTTAGGAGGCATTCCAAGCTACAGATAATGAGGAGAAAACCCAGCTACTCCTGTAGGGTCTTTCACTCCCTTAGTCAGAAGCTGACAGACCAAGATGACAGATTTAAACCACCTTTTCTAACAGACTGGGGGTGAAAAAAATTCTTTCACTCAGCAGGTGGAGGCCTCAAAATGAGAGCAAAAGACTGCCCGAACACCGTTAAAAAGAGAGGCGGTGTTGATCCGAGACAAAGCATACCAGGCCGGTCCCTTTTGCAACTGTAAGGAGCATCCAAAGTCCAGCAGGGAAAAATACTCCCCTTCTCTTAAATAGCCATACAAGCAAAAGGCGCAGGTTGATAACTTGCATGCATACCTTCAGACGGCTGGTTTATTTTAAAATAAGGATTTGGACTCTTTAAAAAGTTGCCTGAATAATTTACAATCATCGCCAAATGATTCAAAAATATAATAAAAAATAACAAGTACCACCATGTACTTTTGAACAAACACATGGGGGAAATGAAACATTTTGTGTTTCTGCTGGGTTTTGCTATTCAGGGAGGGGGGAAAAAAGGTTTCTGTAGACTTTAATACCTTTTCACGGAGCATGAAAAGCTAAAGTGATTTTTATTTTCACTAAATGAAAGACTAAAGGCAGACTCCAGTGGCTCTAAGTCGTTCAATCATCAATCAAAAACAATTCAACAGCTACTGCTTTATTTAAGAACACCTTGTAAACTCTGAATTTCATTTTGCACCTCTCTCAAATTCTTTCCCTAGCATCACCCACTACATACAATACCGCAGAAGAGAGCATTTAACACCTCGGGGCCAAGTTTCACATGACCTTGCTTTGGAAGACAAAATAAAAAAATATTTAAAAAAAACCCAAAAAACCCAAAAAAGAAAACTTTACATCTTGCACACAAGGTTAAGGAAGTTGACAGAGATGCTTGATAAAGCTTCAGTGCACCGGAGGAAAGATGAGGGTGCAGGTTAAGGGTAAAGGCAGGGAGCCTGCTGGCGCTCGGCGGGAGGAATTCGGCGCCCGCAGGAGCAATCACCCTGCGAGTCCAAGGGTCACTGCACAGAAGCCATCCCGGACGCGGGCACAGCCGGGCTAACGAGCCAACCCCACCAGCGCCGTGCAGAGGCCTGTCCCCATCCCAGAAGAAAGTCGGGACTTCAGCCACCGCGCGCAGCGGCCGCGGGGTCCTCCCCAGAGCCCTGCGCAGCACGGGGGGCTGCAGGTGGAAAGCGGGGTCTGTACTGAAAAGAAACCCTATGCACACCTAAAGGAAAAAAGGTAACAATCCTGCCACCTTCGTAGGTGCGGAGGTTTCTCACCCCATTTTGCTTTCCGCCTTAAGAAGTTGATTGACCTGTTGCTATTCGCCTTAGACAAAAGCGCAGAGCAATTTGCAAGGAGATATGGCGTGATGAGGGGTTTATACAGCACACAGCACAAAAAGGATTAGAAAACCTCTTTGCCATCATTACCACAACCGGGTTTGCGGATTCAGGCTTTCATGCCCACCGGAGACGCCCCTGCCCAGCACCGCCAGCAGCAGCCCCCTCTCCTTTGGGGAGAGGGAGAGGCCAGGCGCGGGTTCAGCCCCGCTGCGTGGGCTTCAAACGGCGGTCCCTTCCACCTGGGGGTTTTGACAAAAAGCCTACTACTTTCTCTCAGGCTATTCAGAGCTTACGAGCAAGTGACACACGCAGTTTGACAGAATGGGTTCATACCTCCATCACTATAGCCCAATAAATTAAGGCGATTATTTTGTACGGAAAAATGGAACACGGAAAAAATATATGCATCTACATCAGCTCAGCCATTTTTTAAGTCTCCGAGGTTTTCAGGATCTGAAATTAATTTTAGGAATGTGACTAACTTGCTAGTAGCTAAATACGCACCACGGTATCCTTGTATTCCAGACACTCAAAAAAAAAAAAAGAAAAAAAAAAAGTTTTACAAAAATATTCTCCTGTGATGCCTAGGTGGCAAAGCTTACAAATGCCATCTACTGATTTACAAGGCAGTGCGACAGATGCGTCACCACCGAGCACTACTTCACTCTGTGAATTCAACCCTTCAGAAATACGTATCTTTAACAACATGATTTACTAGACTGTTTCTTCAAGCAAAAGGTGTTATTGCTCGAATCATTTAAACGAGGCCCTGAGGAGAGGGCCCAGCGGCAGGAGCCTGTCAGAGATGAGGCCTGAACAAGAAAACACAGCAGGTCTTTTCAGTATCTGAATTTTAGAAATCTCCTTTTCCTGAAGGTGGTTCCTAAATCTAATTTAGTGTCTCCCAACTTCCACAGTATTGCTTTCAAGTTCCACAAAAACAACACAAATTATGCCCGATATGAGAGCACAGGATCTCAATCGAAATTCGTGCCATGACAGTTCTGTTAAATTTAGGAATTACGACAAGGAATCCAGTGCCCCGCCAACCCCGCCGAAGCGAGGGAACTCATACTACCTCGCAGATATCTCCTGCAACCATGTCACGCTCTTTAATGATTTGCAGACTCTAAACCGTATATATTATAAAACAATGCATAATATATTTTATAGAGGATTAGGAAGAGGAATGGAAAACAGCTGGGAAACGTTAGAGAGTTTTCACACTGAGCTTTCAAATTCTTTAGCAATAGACATTAGAACTCCCTTGACTGGTATGGAAAACGATGCTCGGACAAAATCCAGTGTGAAGAAGCAAACCCTAGGGGAACGAAGATGTTCCTATCGGCAAAGCCTCGCGTGCATTCAAGAGAAGCAGAGCTGATGCCCTGCCTCCAGGTACGTACCATCACGTTAAACGGAGCACAGCAGGGCCAGGAGCAGGACGGCAGAAACACCTCCTCCCTCCACACTCCCCTCACCCTTCAGACGCTTCCCTCCATCCTACAGGACCGGGCACAGAAGACTCCTTTGTAAAATGAAACACCACTTGGTGGGGGTAAGAGGATATTTCCTGTTAACCTCACCGCAGATTTGTAATCCAGCAGTCAAATTATGTCAATCACAGCTCATTAAGCAACAATTTACCCTGCCAACTCTGTCCTGGCCGCTTCCTCCAAACCATGTGTCATTTGCAAACGTGCAACCCCGTTACCGGTTCAGAGAAAGACCACCCTGCTGCAGGAGCTGGAAGCCTGGCTTTTACTCCTGCACCTCCAAGCTCACGACTCGCTGCATCGGATGGCGGTGCCATGATGTCTAGGGACGCGTTCGGCGCACTTGGTTTGCAACGGCGCTCGCACACGCTGAACAATGGCCTCCTATGCAATAAACTAGGGTTGGTTACCAGAATTCATGATTTATGCACGCTTGCCCGATGTGTCCGTAGGAGAAAGCCAGGAAAGAAATCCAACACAGCTGAGGAGGAAAAGCGAGCGTGTTGGGGAAGGGACGACGGCGGGAGGTTCCTGCAGACGTGCGCCCGAGGGGCTGTGCCAGTGCTGGCAAGCTCAAAGTCAGCGCCAGAGCTGGGATCCGGCTCTCTGTTTATCCAGCACCGCTCACGGGCAAATCGGAAACTTGGTGGGCCATAACACGCCACCACTTCCCTGGACTTTACACTCTTGCGTAAACTTGGAACTACGGGAATTATTTCCCACGTTCTACCAAAAGGGGAGAACTCACATCAGGTTGAGAGGATGGGAGAAACAACACCTAGCTTACAGACGGAAACCTGGATCTCTCTTGCGTTACCCTCCGCATTTTTCTCTTCGAAGAACATCCCATTGAACGCGACGTCTTCCCGAAACACACAGACAGAGCCTGGTCCTCACTAGCATAGATGAGTACAAATCTCAATGCAACAAACAAGCCAGGGAAGCGCATTTACCACACCGGTGCCAAAAACGGTACCAGGAGACACAGACCCACAGGGAAAAATCCTCTCGTGTTATTTGCCCAACGGACCAAGAGGTGCGATGCAGCCAGAGCCAGCCTCGCTGGCCTTCACCTCGGTCGGGCGCTGCCGCACGCGTGCTCAGCACGTCCTCGGTAACGCCGATGGCACCGTTACAGACTGGAAGAGCGTAAGAGCACAGTTAGATTTGAGAGCTTCACCAAAAAAGCGTGACCTGGAGCACTTCCCATCGTCTCCTGCAATTTATGCACCTCAAACCTCAAAGAGCGAGGCTAACCAAGGAGGCAGTAAGGTGACTATGTATGTTTGAAGTGGACAAACTGCTTCACCAGAGACCTTCGTCGAGACTAAGGCTGCCAACAACCCGGCAAACCCAAGCTACCGCACGCGTGCGTCCCCTCCAGGTGCGCTGCTGCTCATCCATCCCCCGGCTGAAGGGACCGCAGCGCTCCTGGAGAAGATCAGGAGGGTATGTTCAAAGCGGAAAAAAACTAAAGAACCGTCAATGTCACGGCACTTGCGGTAAAAAATGTGACAACCTGTGCTCTCCTCATGGACACGCACGTGTTTCAGAGGGCTGTGGTTCACTGTGCTGGCTTCGCACGAGGAGCGACGAACAAAACCTCAGAATATTTTTGTGAGGCTGCACGGGAGGAACCTTTCCCGCACGGCCCCACTCCTTACATACAGAAACAGAGATGAACCGCTCAGCGCGATGACCGTGTACCTGCGTGCGGCTGCAACTCAGCTGAGCTGCATGTTCATCAACGTCAAAGAGAGTCCTGGAAATTTCATTAGCGGTACGAAAATTGCTATTGTCAGGAAAGCCCTTCGGGACCTCACCAGGGCTCTCCGAGTGCACAAGCAACGCTTGTGCCAGGCTAATTTCTTAAGACGGCATGTAACGAAGGCGAGATTTAGTCCTATAACCTTCAGCATCTCCTTCTTCGTACTCTCATCTCCTGACTAATCCTCTCTCTCCCTACAGAAAATATTCCTCATCTTTTTCCCCCCTGACCGCCATTCCTTTCTCATTAATCCCTGCTGTGCTACTGCCTACCCTCCTCTGGGGTTTGACCAGTGGCACAGTCATCTTCCCCTCAGAGCCACAGAGAAAACAGAATAATAACAGCCTAGGAGTTTATTCTTTCATAAAACGGTCAGATATTTCCTGGAAGCTGCTACAAACACCAGCCATCTCCGGCTGGCTTCAAGAACAGGCTGAAGGCGATTTTTGGCTGTTCCAGCAGCAGTGTTTGGGCCCCATCTTGCAGCTCCTCCCGACGGGAGCAGACCATCCAGCACCCTGTTTCCACAGACACGCGTCTGCACGGCTGCCGCTCCCTCCAGCAAAGCTACAGCGCTCGTCCCCTGACCCTTAATTTAAGTGCACCTTCTAAAAACAGATGCCATCTACTCCTTTCAAGTATCTCAAGAAATTACAAGCACGGTTCCTGTTATCTCCCATATTTACGTAATACGTATATAGCACGCGCCGCTTTCCCAAACGATGCCTCCTTCTTTTACTGATCTAGTCAGTCGGTCCTAACTCAAACCCACTAATTTTCTCCCACAGACCACGCACACAAATTAAGCCGGGCGCCCTTTTGGCAGGTTAAGATGACTCAAGACTTGATTCTGAGCAACGCGCTGCTGGCGGGGGCATCTCCCATCTGCAAAACGACCACGGGTTTCCCCGACAAGAGCAATGCGAGATCAGGCTTTTTTCCACTGTGCCTAATAATCGTAACGTCTCACTTGCCATTTGGCTCGTCAGTGGGGGTTCCTGACTGAATAGGCTTATTCTTTTCTTAGACATGATAATCTAATTGGGTCTAACCAGAAATAATCCCCAACACACACCAGTTTGTGAATCCTCGCCCAGCACCGGGAGCGTTTCAAATACCGGGGGGGTTGCTCTAATATCTGATATGGGAATTACTCTCGCAACAGCTCGCCCGGCCGGGTTTCACGCGGCGTTACGGGGAGCGCCGGGCACGGCACGCACATGGGTTTTCTTCGTTCTCCTCCCCAGCTTTTCGCGGACACGTTGCTCAGAAGTAAGAAGGGCAGGGAGGAACGGGTGGGTCGTTATGATCTGCGTGCACGCTTGGATACCTGAAGGAAGACAGGACGTCTGCCCGAGGCGCTGCCCTCGCTCGGGAGCGCTCCTGGGCCGGCGCTCTCACGCACCGAGCCCGTCGGGCTGCGCGGGGGAGGGGAAAAGAGCGAAATAAATCCCGCAGCGCCCGGCAGAAACGCCAGCGGTGCGGAACCGGCCCCCGGCGAGCCCCGCGGACCCCGGCGTGTGCCGGGGAGGGGGGGGGGGGGTCCCCACGGCCGGGCGCCGGCCCCCTCCCGGCCGGGCTCCTGGATGCCGCCAGGCCGAGGCGAGGCCGCAGCCCGGCTCCCCGCCGTGCCCCCGCACCGGCCCGCCCGCTCCTCCCGGCCGTGCCCCGAGCGGAGGGGGGCAGAGCCCGGCCTGAGGGAACCGCCGCGCCCGGGGCCGGGGCCGGGGCGGCTCTTCGGGGGCTCCGGAGACAAAGAGCCGCGGCCGGCGCGCAAGCCGAGCCCCCCGCCCCGCTCCGCTCCGCTCCGCCGCGGCCCCGTCCCGCCGCCTCCGGCCGGGCCGGGAGGTGCGGGCGGCACCGCCCCGCCGAGCCCACCTGTGCCGCCGGGGGCCGCCGAGGGGCGAGCGCGGCGGGGCAGCTCCCGCCTTCCGTCCCCCCAACTTTTCCCCCCGGTTGCCGCCCCGCCGCCCCCCCCCGGGCCCCCCCCGCCGCCGCGGCGGCGCCCGCTCCGACCCCGCTCCCCACAGACAATGGGGCCGGCGCTCACCAGGACGACGGCGAAGCGCTCCTCCAGCTCGCCGGGCTCGGGCATGGGCAGCTTGAGGGGGACGCTGTGCGCCCTGAACTCCGTCTGCTGCGAGTCCACGCTCCCCGCGTTGCCCATGGCGGCGGCGGCGGCGGCGGCGGCCCCTCCGCGCTGCCTCCGCGCTCCGCGCCGCCGAGCCAGGCGGGCTCCGCGCCCCGCGGTCGCCCTCTAGCACCGACGGCGGAACGCCGCGCCGCCGCCCGTCATGGCTGGCCGCCCTCGCCCTCCCCCCGGGGCGGGCTCCTCACGGCTCCGGCTCCGGCTCCGGCGGCGGCTCCCCCGCATGCCGCCCCGCACAAAGCCCCGCTCCGCCCCCGGCCCGGGGCGCGCCGGGACTCGTAGTCCCGCCGCCCCGCGGGGGAGGGGAGGGAAGGGGCCCGCCGGGGGTTCGGGCGCCCCCTCGGCCTCCATTTTACCTCAGCCGGCGCGGCCTTCCCCAGCCCGGCGGCGCCGCGGGCCCGCGTCGCCCCGCCGCCGGAGCGGTGCCGGCAGCGGGGCTGACAGGCGCCCCCTGAGCGGCTCGGGGGGCGCCGCTCGGCTTCGGACGGCGGGGAAGGCTCGAGCCGCGCTGCGGGGCGTCGGGGGAGCCGCGGCCCGCGTCTCCGTTCCCCGAAACGGGGGCGACGGGGCGGTAAACCCCCGCAAGTTCAGGGCGACGCCACCCAAACCGATCCGTAATCGAGACAACGCCGCCTCGGCGTGACCGCGAGGATCGTCCTCCTCCCAAGCGTACCGCAGCCGCCGGCTCTCCAGGTGTTATTTTCCACTTAGAGTTGCCCGCGGGTTCTTTCCGACACGGCCTTCAAGCCTTGGGGTGGTCAAACCCAGAGCCCGCCGACGCTTTAGCCTGGGCCGCCGTGCAGGGGCTGCGTTGGAAGCACCAGCCCCAGCGGTGCGGGACGTCAGTGTTCGAAGAAAATTCTGCCGCTGGGCTCGAGCCGGTACGGACCCGTTTGGTGACTGCGCTATATTGCACTTACATCTCTTTTATTCGCCAGTCCAAGACCTAATTCCCTTCCTGTCACCCCCCGCCTATCCGTATCCCTCTGTCTTACATTGACATTCAATCATCCTTCCAGAGAAGAACGATTTTCACTCGGCTTCCACCTCCACGACGACACGCCTACTGCTGCTTCTCCTCCTGGTCATCGCTGCCTTCAGTCCGTCCTTGCTTTGACGTCCCAGCGCAGGGGTGTGCGCGTGCACCGCTTTGGTGCTCAGCATTGTGCCGGCCTCGCAGTCGTGGATAAAATTACAAACGTCATTAAAGGCTTTCAGTGGTTATCTGTGAAGTTCTGCCTTTTGCTGCCAGCTAGTTCAGGAAATTCGGTAAATCTCATGAATCAAGCTACACGACAATTTGGTAACCCTCTTACCTGGCGGCTGGCAGTAAGCGTACCAGCGCGCTGTGCAATGGGATTTGGCCGGATCTGTAAATTTCTACTGGGATATGGGAGCTTGTCTGGCTTTGCCTGGTAGGAGACGGTAACTATCCACATGGAGATTAACGTGGGAGAAAAAAAGCAAGAAGACAAGCATTACTGTTTAGAAAATGACCGTTTCTTAATTTACGTTATCTAGGATGACAATCGCGCTAAAGGCGCAGCTTACGAAGCTGCCACAAAAGCAATGGGCTTGGGAGCCGCGTGCTGCAACACAGGCGATCCTGCAGCCGAAACCCAAGGAAGCGACAGTAAGCTTTTCCCTGTGTGTGCTCTAAACTCACTGCTAATTAGATGTGCTCATTCTAATTAAAAAAAAAAGACGTAACACGTTCACGACTGGGACAGTGAGCGATACACCCTGTCCTGGCTTACACCCCACCGGGACACCTTGCCCACGGAGCGTCAGCCAGTGCAGGACTTGGCCCGCGCCCCCGAGTGATGACGAAGGTGTGGAGTGCTGCGTCCAGTTCTGGGCTCCCCAGTTCAAGAAGGACGGGGAACTGCTGGAGAGAGTCCAGCGGAGAGCTACGGAGATGGTCAGGGGACTGGAGCATCTCTCTTGTGAGGAAAGGCTGAGAGACCTGGGCTTGTTCAGCCTGGAGAAGAGAAGACTGAGGGGGATCTTGTCAATGCTTATAAATATCTGAAGGGTGGGTGTCAAGAGGATGGGGCCGGACTCTTTCCAGTGGTGCCCAACGACAGGACAAGGGGCAACAGGCACGAGTTGGAACACAGGAAGTTCCAGTTAAACATGAGGAAAAACTCCTTTCCTGTGAGGGTGCCAGAGCAGTGGGACAGGCTGCCCAGAGAGGCTGTGGAGTCTCCTTCCCTGGAGACATTCAAACCCCGCCTGGACGCGGTGCTGTGCCCCTGCTCTGGGTGTGCCTGCTCAAGGATGGGGGTTGGACGGGATGGTCTCCAGAGGTCCCTTCCAACCCCTGCCATTCTGTGAGTCTGTGAATCCTGCTCTGCAGGCGCTGGGGAGGGTATTCCCCGAGGAACGGGTCAGAATTTTGTAAAGCTGCTCTGTTAAAAGCCTAAAATTCTTGCAATATTGTTAATATTAAGTTTTAAAACCCTAGGCAGTTCTTGGGAGTTAATAACAATGTTATTGTCAATAGTGAAGGAAATAGTAATAGATACTTTGCCTGATGTCTTTTATCTAAGACTATCACAATTCTTTGAAAGATTAATTAGTTAATTAAGCTTCACAAGACTGCTGTGAGATAAGGGAGCATTAGACTATCACAATAACAGGTGAGGGTCAGGATACAAGGCGCTGAAGACAGTCTCTAGCCAAGGATCCTTCACTCTCCCAGCAGTGGATTGCCCGCTGCGCCGGGCGCCCGCCGCTCCCCGGGCTCGCGTTGCGGAGCAGGACCTCAGCGACACCCCAGAGGGGTCCCCGGTGCCCAAAGCTGAGCGCTGCAAATCAGAAATCACCCACCATTAACCCTCAGCTCCCTTTCAAACCCTGCAGAAAACATGGTGCTTAAGTATCCCAGACACAGCAGTTGAGTGGTGTAGGGAAGTGGTACTTGCCTTATATTGCATATGGGAAAGTGAAAGGCATGACACAGCTTTACAAATAAACCCGAGGGTCGCTGTTAATTACCTACGACGACAAACTTACTCCAACGTGAGGAGTCCCAGCATTTTCCCAGTCAATAATTCCCACCGTGGAATTATTGAGGAGCCTGAGTTTTCTGAATCACGGGGAAATCATCTCAGCATTTTGAAGTCCCCCTGGATGAAGGGATGAGACATTTGGGGACCGGGAGCCGCTGCTCGGCACGCATACCTGCGAAAGGTTTGGGTGATTGCAGGGCAAACTGGATTCTTTGGCTTACATTTAGGCAAGAAGCCAAAGGCAGCTCTAAATCACGCTATAAGGCATATTCAGTTGAAAACCAGACTTGTAAAATTTTTAATGAAACTAACCATCCGTACATACGGCAACCGCTTAACATCAGTGCTGTAGTGCAAAGGGAAGGAATTCTTTTAAAAGAACAAGATGATTTTTGAACAATTTGTTGCAGTCTGTAACTGGGAAGTCGACATTTGCAAATGTCAAAATCAGCGTGGCAGCATTGCTAAATAAAAAAAGCTAATTAGCTGGCTCACACTTAAGCTAAAGAAATTATTCTGGAATAAAAATTAATAAACAAGACATTCGCTTTTACATTTATTTATTTAAAATAAATAACCAGCTACACAATGCGTAATTTACAGAGCTCATCCCAGGCAGCCGGGCGATTCACACTGGGTGATGCCACCAGGGAAGTCATTGTCTGCACCGGGGTTAATGGCCGTACCAGCTCCGCAAGGGCTCCATGCCACGAGCGCGTGTGGAATTTCACTGGAGAATGAGACAAAATACTTCTCAGCCTTTACTGAAGCTGACTGGTACCTCTGTCACCAAAATCTCCACATTAAACAAAGCTGGAAGTTTGGGGCCAAGCCTTTCTTCTATCTACTTCTCTGTCTACGGAAGAAACTCTAAAGGGGAAAAAGATCTTTTTATGAACCCTCATTTTTCCCAGTGCTCAGCATTTCCAGACAGATCCTGAGCTGAGATTTCAGTGAAGGTCCAGGTGACCTGATTTAATGGTCTTGAAGCTGGAGGGTCCGTGTCCGGCTTTAATAAAAAGCTAGATCCTAGCTCAGCAGTGGCAAAGGTAGTATTCATTCATAATAAAGACGTAGTGCTACCGTAAACTCCGTTGCGAGAGCTGAGCGGTGTACACTTAAGAAGAGATTATTGATTGCAGCACATGAACAGCTGACCTTGCCTAGAAGACTACAGAGGACTTTTTCCTGTAATAAATGCAAAAAAAAAAAAAAAAAAAAAAAAAAAAGCTGCTTTCTGAGAACAGTCTTCTCAAGGAAAATCAGCTTCTGCAGGGATTTCCTGATGATGAGAAAGAAATATTTGATTGGCTTTACCCTCATGCACATCCACTATTGAAGAAGAGGCGGTTTCACTGTGGTTCGTCATGTTTTACCTAGTACAACATATCTGCTATCTACTTCACTGCCTGTTAGTCTTTAATTTATAGCGATTTCCTACAAGTACCACAAACCTGCCTTATCTAGCCTCAACAGATTGTAGAAATAAGTTGCAAAGTAACGGTCAGGCCTGTTAGCCTTAGCGTTATTGCAGATTATCTGAGAACAGCACGCATTCTGTGTGAGAATTAATTAAATACAAATCTAAAACCCACCTGGAACCAGAAGAGTTTGCAGTCACTCTGAAGGACCTTACCGATTGCCGTATCGACATCTCTTCTACATCCACCCATCCATCAGCACAAAAAGCCTCGTCGGCTTTGATCCTACCTTCTGCCACGTAGGTGGGCACGTCTGCCTGACTTCTACTCTCGCTTTTCATGCCCGCGTCCACATCCTCGTTGCGCAATTGCTGCTTCTGCATCTTGTGCTGAGATCTGAGCTTGTGATAACAGATGGAAATGCTCAGTCCCAGTACACCAAGTTATTAGGTTCATATCTTATTAGCCCTCTGATTTTTCTCTGTCTGCTAGAAATTAAATTATTAACATTGAATCTGATTTACTTGCAGTAGCTATGCTCTGGTTTAACTGTGCTGACGTCCTTGGCCTTACTTCGAACACTTGTTTGTGCAGATCAGATGCAGCTTCATCGAAGCAAACTGTGATGTCAATAGTGATGAGATCAGCCTCCAGTTTCTGCCCAGGACCTCTCCTCTACCAGCAGCAAGCGCTAAATATCACACCCAGATCTCCTACAGGAGGGTGCACGGAGATACACCCACTTAATCCAAGACCAATCGATCCTTTCAGTCTCGCTGCTTCCTTCCGACGTGCGGGGACACCTCCCAGGCCGTGGTACTGGACTGACGAGCCTGAAGCCGGGCCGTGTGCGAGCCCAGCACCGAGCGTGTGAGACACACAGCAACACGCAAGAGGGTTAAGTGCAAGCCTGACGGTACCTACGTGATTTGTTCCTTAAAAATACATAAGCTTAATCGGTAAGCGAGGGCCGTGTGTGTGAGGGCAGCGTGGCACCGGGAGAGCGGGTCGGGGCTCAGCAGTAAGAGCTCTCGCTAGACCAGGCAGTGTGATTTTCAGAGGAAGCCTGAGCAGATGTGTTTAGCAGAAAAGCTGCAGTAATGGCAAACAGCCCTGTTCCTGCCACTGCCGGTTTGCTGACCTGGATTTCTGAGATGTGAAGTAAGGCCCCCAAACTCATTTGCCATTTCTCGGCGGGGCCCGCGCCTGGTTTTCTGCCCGCTAACTGGGCTGAAGGCAGGGATGCGGCGTCAGCCCGTCCCACCTGGCTGACTCAAGGGCAGGGCTGGGACCACAGGCGTTAGCTGATGGTTTCAGGCAGGGACCCAGAGCTCCGCTGAAACACTCGTGCCCGGTGCTGCTCCGTGCTGCTGCCATCTATTAAAGCCAGCAGGGAGGCTGCGGGGCAGCCCATGGCAGAGTGGTCTTTTTTTTTTTTTTTTTCTCCTCCTTTTTCCTTCTTTTTCCGCTACGCAAGGGAAGGGGCGAGCGGTCTGTGGCACAGCCTCCCCCCTTTCCCTCTCCTGCAAAGGGAAGCCTGGTAGGAAGAGCGGGTGCAGGATCACAAGACCACGATGGAGGTCTTCTGATCTTTGCAGCAGCTTTTTCATCAGTCCTGCCTGGCCCCTCTGTCTCACAGCACCTTCCACCTTTGCAAACACCCTGTAGCTGCAGAGGCTGAGAGCTGCATTTGAGGGAACAAGCCTCCTGCCTGCGGACCCGGGTGGCCCTCGGTGGCACTGTGTGTTTGGGGTGGGCCTTGGGGAAGGATGCGCACGGGACCCCACCTTCCCCCGCCTATAGTCTGGCACAGACCAGCAGCACTCCAGCCCCACATCCGTGCTGGAATGGCTCCCGGGCCTCCACTCCCATCGGCACAACGGCCCACGGAAAACACCTCCGGCAAGCCCGGCTCCCTCTGCCTGCGAGCCATCGGCAGAGGGGTGCTGCAGGCCACCCCGCTGCGGGCCACCCCGCTCCTCCCTGCCGGGTCACTGCCCCGGGGACTTGCAGGCAGCGGCGGCGTGGGGTCTGTTCATTTTTAAAGGTGAGTCCGCGCTGTTTCAGCAAAACTAGGATCGTTCTCCTCGGTCGAGTGCAAACCTGCCTGGCACCACGGGCTGCTGAGGGCCCAGTCCAATTTATTTTTAGCAAAGCTCAGATTATTCTTCTTCTCAGGACAGCTAGCCTGAATGGTTTGCTACAGTTTGGTGAAAAAAATCCGTTACAGAAAACAGCACGAGCATTTGTTCTGTGGGATGGAGTACAGAGAGTGTCTGCTTTTAAAGCATGTTCTCAAGAGAGGTACTTACAACAGAGGGTGCTCGCTCATCTGTTACACTTCTTCAAGAAAGTATTGCAATTTAAGGCTAAAATTTTCCATGCACTGAAAACAAGAGTATGCAGATTTGTGATCCTCACTCACTTGCCAGCGTCGGGAGCCTCCAGCCTGGAGGCAGCGCTCACCAGAGGAGCCCCAGCACGTGCCCTTCCAGACCAGGGCGGTGAGAGGAGCCCGCGACGGTGATGCTCCCGAGCGAGACGTGGGATCTCTGTGTTCAGCCTCAGGCCATCTCGTTCACGAGCAAATGTAACACGAGTGTTATTTTCTGGTATGATGCACCCTGGCCGGGAGCTCGTTCATGATTTATTGGCAGGAAGGCAAGCAGACAAAACACAACTTCTGAATTCCCAGAAAGGCAAAGAATTGTAAATGCTAATGAAACTGAGATAATGGAGCAGAAAATAATGGTGGGGAAGGAATGAGTCAATATTTAATAAACCTTGTATCTGAGTGTAAAGCAGCACTTTCCAGCTTTAAACCATATGTAGCTTTAAACTGGCTGTAAAAACCCTAGCTAGGACAGAAGCATCCGAATAATTTTTTAAGATGGGGACATTTTCTAACCTTTGCGGACTGTTGTTATTAATTGCAAAAAGATTTTTCTCTCTCTCTTTTTTTTTTTTTTCTCCCCGGAAGAGTTATCGGTGTGTGGAATGGAGGGGCTGTAGTTCAGTCGGCTCCTCAGCCCTCAGCTGGCTCGTCGCTCCAAACGACAGCCGTGGGACAATGCCGGCCATTGTACCCGCGGCAGGAGAAAAGCTTGGTGTGCTTCCACGCAGGCTTCGGACAGAAATTCGCACAAGTTTCCATTGTTTTTCCACCAAAGGCTCTTGACAAAGAACTCCCGAGGATGGTTAGGCAAGAGGAATAAAATTAATTTAATTTTTTCAGCTGATAGAAGCTATTTAGAGGCCTTAAATGGGTTTCAGAACTCATGAGAAAAATATGGATTTCAATTTACAGGACTGATTAGTAACATTTGTCTCCCAGCAAAGCAGGGGAAGAGGGAGGATTTGCAAGAGTGGGAGTCGTACGGTCACTGGAAACACCTTTTCCAGACCTTGTCTTTTAAAGGACGTTTTCTAATCTCACCAGCTCTCTCTTTATCGACGTACCACTGCGGTCGAAGCTCCCAGCAGCGCTGGGCTCCCCTTGCCGGGGCTGTGCCGGGCATGGCCCCTGCCTCAGCCCCCTCCTCCCCACGGAGCCGGTGCCCCGGAGCGCTCCGCAGGCGCAAGGGCAAGGCAGGCCCTCTTTTTGCTTTTGTTTGAAATTTAGGGCCTCTTCTGCATTTCCCAAGTGAAAGATTTGTCTGCATCCATGTCCGCATCCCTGACAGCTGGAGAGGCGTGGGGTGTGAGCTCTGCCCGTCATGCTTTCCATTGCTCACTAAACAGATGGTCATGTAAAGACAGGGTATGGGGTCTCTGCGTGTAACCTGCGAGGTCCCACCTGGTCCCATGGTGTGTGTAGGGTCATTACAGAATCACAGACTCACAGAATGGCAGGGGTTGGAAGGGACCCCTGGAGACCATCCCATCCAACCCCCGTCCTTGAGCAGGCACACCCAGAGCAGGGGCACAGCACCGCGTCCAGGCGGGGTTTGAATGTCTCCAGGGAAGGAGACTCCACAGCCTCTCTGGGCAGCCTGTCCCACTGCTCTGGCACCTCACAGGAAAGGAGTTTTTCCTCATGTTTAGGTGGAACTTCCTGTGTTCCAACTCGTGCCTGTTGCCCCTTGTCCTGTCGTTGGGCACCACTGGAAAGAGTCCGGCCCCGTCCTCTTGACACCCACCCTTCAGATATTTATAAGCATTGACAAGATCCCCCTCACTCTTCTCTTCTCCAGGCTGAACAAGCCCAGGTCTCTCAGCCTTTCCTCACAAGAGAGATGCTCCAGTCCCCTGACCATCTCCGTAGCTCTCCGCTGGACTCTCTCCAGCAGTTCCCCGTCCTTCTTGAACCGGGGAGCCCAGAACTGGACGCAGCACTCCCGATGTGGCCTCACTGGGGCAGAGCAGAGGGGGAGGATAACCTCCCTCGACCTGCTGGCCACACTCCTTTTCATGCACCCCAGGACACCGCTGGCCTTGCCCATGAGGGCACGTTGCTGGCTCACGGTCACCTTGTTGTCCACCGGCACTGCCAGGGCCTTCTCAGCAGAGCTGCTTTCCAGCAGGTCAGCCCCCAGCCTGTGCTGGTGCGTGGGGTTGTTCCTCCCCAGGGGCAGGACCTTACACTTGCTCCTGTTGAATTCCATGAGGTTCCCCTGGGCCCAGCTCTCCAGCCTGTCCAGGTCTCGCTGAATGGCAGCACAGCCTTCTGGCGTATCAGCCACTCCTACTTATTAGGAGGATCAGTGATCACAGGCTTCACAGGTCTGATTTTCACCAAACTGGTGTGCCTGTCTTCACCTCTAAGGGCCTGTTTGTAGTGGCTACTGGTCTGAGATTAACTAGCCTCAGCTCATAGCTTTTCAGTGGAGCAAAAAGCACTGCCGTGCAAGCTCAGGTACATGAATCCAGAGTTCCTTAGCCGCCCAGTGAGCTTGCTGGGAGCTGGGCACTTGGCCAAGTCGTTGCTTTGCTCCTGACCCATGGCCGGCAGGCAGGCAGGGGCACGGCGGACCAGGATGTGGTCAGGTCCGTTTCCCTCCAGGGCATGGAGTGGGTGCAATGTTTTGTTCCAATGCTAAGTTAAATGAAAAGTCAACAATGCGGATTTTCCCATAAAACAAAAATTTCCCCTTTCCGACCAACTCTAAACATCTCCGCTTCTGTTACAAGACAAGGATAACAGAAGTTCATGCTGAATTATTTACTGCCTCAGTGGAACAGGGGACTGAAGGCAGACTGGCTCGCTTTGGCTGAACCCAGGCAAGAGTGAAATGATGTTAGATGCAGGGAGCATGAAGAAGAGTTGCTGCATCTTTAATAGCTTTTTTAAGAAGCCAGCTGTGAGGGTTTGGCGATACGAGCTGATATGGCTTCCAAAGTCCCCATCACTTTCTGGCCCACTGTACAGCTACGTCTGATGGTTACGGTTGTGCGTGTGGCAACACCGCCGTGGGTACCAGCATAGCCTTGGAAAGGCGCATCCCAAACCCTCCTGCATCCAGGGAGATGCCTGTGATGGTGGTTGGCCAGGGATCGCGGGCGGCCTCGAGGCATCCCCTACCTTGGGGCACTTCCCTGTGCGTGCAGCTGCACCCAGCCAGCACCAAACACCTGCTTAGGTGAGCTTCAAAAAAGCGTGGTGAGGGAGTAGTGCCGTACCGGCTTGCACCTGATTTGTTTCTGACTAAAGCAAGGAACAAATGCTGAAGCGCTGCCTTGGAGCCCGTTGCATGCTCTGCTCTGCTTGCCAGCAGCAGTTGCACAGCCAGAAGGATTGCACCTTGTCCTTGACCGTCTGCGCTTTCGGCTGAGAAGGCGGGGGAGCTCGCAGCGCCGCCTCCCTGGGGATAAAGCCATAGGACACAGAACGCAGGTTTCGGGGTTGTTAGTAACATAATTAAAGCACGTTTCCCAGAAAACAGGACGGGGTGACAAATTGAGCCTCTTCTTTGCACGGCACAAAACTCGGGCTAAACCGAGACGTGTGCATGTGCGTGCCTGCTGTATATTTTTTAAGACACGTGCCTGCATATGCATGAACGTTAGAACTACAACCTTTTTAATGTTTCAAAGGAAATGAAGCTGTTGCTAGAGAAAGTATTTACAGATGGGTAGCAGTCGCTACGTCCTTTTGGTTGGTGTTGGAATGCTTGCATTGCAAATCATATCATTCAGCCACGCAAAACCAGGCCAAGCTGGTAATTATTGTTGGGGATGCGGAACAGGAATTGAGTGTGACCAGTGGCCATGCAAAGTGCTAAGATGTGTGTAAGAGAAAATGCTTATTCAGAAGGATTTTAAACAGTGTCCTGAAATGGACTGCAACAACGTTATCTAAAAGCCATTTAACGGAGCACTTTTCCATACATGATTGCTATCCCATTCCTGCCAACTCAGCTCCTCTTTGTTTTGCTTCTCCTTGCTAGCTAGAACAGAGATGCTGCAGTGCACGACTGGGTGGGTGACCTCAGCCTCAATGCCAAATGGATGACTAAAACGAACACAGAAAATACAATCCATTGTCTTCTCCCTGAAATGCCAGCTTTGTTCCACGTGGAGCTGCTGGCTTATCGGTATAACCCCTTCGATGCTGCACCGAGATTTAAACTCTGCAGCCCCTGCCCTGTCATTAATTTAGATTTAAAAAAAATAGGGGTGTCTTATAAGGGCTTATTTTGCACCTGGCAAATGGCAGATCAAGCGGGATGACAGGCTGGTGCAATGCCGCTCACCGAAAGCAACTCATCCTCCGTCTACAGAGTATTCACAGTTTGGCACAAATCCACTCAGAATCGGGTGTTTTCATCTCTCGCTGCAGCTTAATACATGGCGGTGGGCTAAAGACTTTTTTTTAACGTGTACAGAATTACAGTCTTCACAACCATGGCAATCACTGGGCCTGGTCCCCTCCAGAAAGCAGCCAGAGGAGAAGCGTATTGGGTTTTTGATCCAGCGTCTCGGCAGCAGATCACTTACTGCAGCGCACGAGACGCTCTCAGCTCTCTCCTTGGTGAGCTCAATTCCAGCAAAACATTGAGGCCCGTGAATCCCACACAGTGCTCAGTGCTCTGGATTTAGGCGCTTAAACCCTGGAGAAGGGTTAAAGTCAAACCTTGCCTTCCTTGTTTACTCTTGCCCAACCTGGGCTGCTCTTTGCTGGGCAAGCAGCTTTCCTGGATCCGTACTGGACACCTCCGTCTCTCCAGGGGCTGCAGGGGACCCCGGCTTGGCCCCATGTCGGGGAGGCCAGCACGTGAGAGATGGAGGCAGAGGGACGGGAGGGATGGTGAAAGGCTCAGGGCAGGGAGACAGAAAAGATGGGACAGCACCTGGGGGCACGACGAAGAGGGCGTGTGATAGAAGTCTGTGCAATCGTGCGAGGTTGCTCACCGATTCTCAAAAATTATTAGATTGTGGGATTTAAAACTGACTTAATTCATGGAAGAGAAGGGTTATTCAATGGAGCAGTGCAGGTGCAACCTCAGAGCGAGAAGGTCCTGTCCCTGCACTGCAGGATGCTCGAGGTGGCAAATCACCAGGGGAAGAATCTCTCTCTCTTTTGTACGTTTCCCAATATATCATCTACTGGCCATTGCCAGAGGCAGAAAGCTAGCTGGGCCTTTGGTTCTCCCATCTCTTAAATCTTAATCTCTTTTCCAGCTGAAATCCCCAGGTCGTAAGTGTGGACAGAGAACGCGGCCCACGCTGCGAGGTCAGAGAGCGCCGAGCTCTGTCACCGCGAGTGCCGTGGCTGCCGGGTGGGACCCTGCCGGTCCTTTCGGAGGGGCTGGGCCCAAAAGTGGCCACGCTAGGGAAAGACCTCAAATCACCACTGACCAGCAAACAAGCTCTGTTACGATTATTTGTAATTCAGTGAAGCACAAAATTAGAAAGAGTGTGTCTGTATCAGCCTGCTGCAGAACTGGTAATGCACTTTAAAGCTTTTTTGGAGGGTGGGGGAGTAAACACGCCCTTCCTCCCCCAGCCAGCCCCCGTCATATCACTCTCGCAGGTCTCTGGGCCCGATGTAAGCGGCGGACCTGGACCCCGGCCCCACCGAAGCCGATGCAGGTTTGCTCTTGAGGGCGGAAAGGTAGGATTTGATCAAAAAGCGCATCCGTGGGCTAGTTTTAGAAGGTGCAGGATGTAGCAGAGGTCACTGGTCTGTGCTGGGATGGGCAGTTCATACAGGAGCGCCTTTGGCCAGAACCCAGTGCCAGCCGCTCTGTGTCTGCACGACAGGGAGGACCCTCAGAGGTACAAGTCCCTCTCAGTGGCCAGTTAATTGTCAGGCATCACAAAAAGCTCTGATTTTTGCTAAACGTTTGGCGCTAAACGGTGACATTTACGTCCTACGTGGGTTGCTGCGATTTCCTGGCCGGTTGGAAGCTCCTCCAGCTCCATCACTCGGAGAAGCACCAGGGTACCTCCTGCAGTCAGGTGACGCTTGTAGGACCGGAGCTGTGGTCCTCACTTGAACCACGTGAAATCCCTTTCCTGCTCACCTGCGAGCTTGGGAACGTTATTGTCAGTTTGCTGTTGAATTTTCCAAGTGCTTTAACACGCGTCTAGCAAGATTGCTGTGGGGTCCCGGAGAGAGCACATGTACAGCAGCCTTTTAAGTGAGCATGATGTGGGGGGCGTGAGGGGGGGACTGAGCCCGTGGGTGACGATCTGCGGGTCCCTCTCACGAAGGCTGGTGCAGCACTCAGTTACCAGATACACCAGATAAAAACTCTTTATGTTAGATAAGCCGTCGCTGTGCTGACACGGACAAGCGCTGGGTTAAAAGCAAGGAAGATACAAGCCTTACGGGAGCAGCACAACAGGGCAGGGGAATCCTGCTCCCGGGGTGGGTTTGGCATGCGTCGCTGTCCGTCAGTCCGCTCCCGCCTCGCTCAGGACGGACGTCCCTGCCCCCATCCTGCCCACCGACCCCTTGTCCCTGCAGCTCAATCCCTCGCTTCGAGGGATCACCCACAAACAGGCTAAAAGCAGCAAAGGTTTTTGTGCGCCCCGATCCCCGAGGGTCGGGCAGGGAGTTTGCCGCTGCTCGCCCACCCGGCCGCTCCCGGCCGGAGACGTCCCTGCCCCCTGGGCGCGCCAACCCATTCGGGCCCTCGTTTGGGAAAAATGAGTAAATAAACAACCAACCCACGCCAGAATCCACCCTGGCCAACTCCTCACGTCTTCCCTCTGTGAAAAGTGGGTTCAGAAGAGTCAATGGTTTTTCATGATGTGGGTGTGATTAATGAACTTAATCACAGGATACTTTGATCCATCTCTTGTTTTTAAAGGATAGTCAAAAACAAGAAGAACTGCTACCCTTTGTGCTTTTGTAATTTTGTTAACCGTGGAAACCAGCGAGGCTTTTGCATAGTCAGCACTTGCATGCATTAGAAAATGTATTTGCAAAACACAACAACACTTGCTTTTATATTCTGAAGCCAGCGAGCATATCCTAGTTGGCAGAAAGCTCAAAGGAAATTTATGAAGACCCAAAAATCTTGCAGGAATTTAATTAAACTTTAATCTTGGTAACACTCATACTTATCTGCTTATACAGTGTCGTCTGCAAGCAAAGCTGCTTCGGTATTTATGTCTCTGGGTCTCGATTCAGTTTGCTGGCCACTGGTCACCACGCCTGCTCACATCCCCTCACGCAGCTCAGCCGGAGATGAGCCTGCTCGGGCAAGTCCCTCTGTCCCCGGGGCCTGGACGCCTTTCTCACGTGCAAACAGAGCGGGGAGAAGCCGCCTTTTTGTGCAGAGGGGCTCACAGGGCCGCGCTCGCGGTCCTGCGCAAGGCGCTACCCAACAAGCCAAGTCTGCGGATGGTCGCCGGGCCATCGCTTGTCCTCGGCCTCACCTCTGCCTCCCGACTGCAACGTTTAGAGAGCGTTAGCGTCTTTCCAGACAATTACAATTCCAGCTGCCGCTGCCCCGCGTCCCGCAGCCCGCCGGCTCCGCGCGCTCCCGAGCCCAGAGGTTTGCTCCGGGCGGGGAGCCGGCCCCGCCGCGCGAGCCAAGAACAGGCGAGACATCTGGGTGAACCGAGCTGAGGTTAGCAGGGACCCAGCGATGCCCGCAGAAAGCAGACAGAACGTTTATATAAAGGGAGGAGATTTAGACTGAATTTAAAAATTAAACTTTTTTAATTAGCAAATGCTTTACTGAAGAACAATTTCCATTGGCGAATACATGATTCCTCATTGCTTGAGGGATTTAAAACCAGACTACTCTCCGCTCCAAAAAAGTGCTATAAGCAACAGTTCTTTGCTTATAATGAACTGGAAATACTGGCAAGTCTCCATCTCCTTCAAATATTTTCCCTTGTATCTTCAGAGGTTAAAATAAATTCTTCTGAGACCTAACAGATGTAGAACGCAGTCAGTGACATTTCTCCAGCCTTTTTAACTGAGTTTTCTTTCCTCTACAATACGCAAGAAGCGGCAGCGGTCGACGCCCGTTCCCCCGATCGAGGTCACCTGCAGAGCGGGCGTCCCCGTGACGGAGCAGCTCCTTCCGAGGCACGGCGCCGCCGTCCTCGTGGGCTTTGGGGGGCGGCACCGGCGCGACCCACCTGGTCGCCAGAGCCCCGTCCCGCCGTGCACCCATCAAGTCCCACCCTGAAACAAGGTAAACTTTATTGCCTGAACTGTCAATCGCGCAAATGGCTCCTGCGCATTAGCACTAGGAGTAACGAAGCTACTAGAAAACGCCGCTGACATAGCAGAGTCCTTCCAGCAACCTTCTGTGATACATTAACATCAATAATTGCAATAATAAGGATAAAAGTGACAATACAACCCCGAGAAGCCGCGGTTGTTCACGCTCCCGTGCCAAGGCGTTGCAGCAAGCTTTGCTGAGCCCTCGCTCTGGAGCTCGAAGCAGGAGTGACGGAGCAGTTCAAGCCGTTACGGTGTTTCCTCACGAGCCCAGCTGCCGCGCACCGATGCGACCCACCGACGCTGTCCGGTGAGCGGCCGGGGCCAGATCCCGCCCAGGGTAAGCCTGGAGCAGCTCAGCTGAAGCCCACAGCAGGACTTCAAAGCAGTGGGGGTGCAACCGAAAGAGGACCTGCAGCACCTTAACCACAGAGCTATTTTACACCTTTACAACCTTTCGGACAAGACGATGTTCATTTCTGGGTAGTTACTAAACGCACACCAGGTCCCGCACAGCCCGGCAGGCACCACCAGCGCCAGCTCTCCTCCTCAGCCAAGCCGGCCAAACCCACTCTGTGTCCCACAGAAAACATTGTGCAAGCCTAGTTCTGGAGCAGCAATGAAAGAACAGCTTTTTAAACACTACGAAAACTCGTGTGACACAGTATTTCAACCATTCACTCACTTACTCACCATTCGCATTTTTCAGGATTCTGGCAAGGGAGAATAGTTTGGGTTTCCACACAAATAAGACACAGGGAGATGTGAGGAAAGGTATTCAAATGACCCATCACCCATCCAGTATTTGAGGGGGAACTGCAGCGAGTTAGAAGTGGTTAAACAGGAATTATTCAACAATACCAACATGCCTAGATCAGGCATTTACATGTCCACATGCTTCTCCTGTAACGAGAGTATGGGGAAACCTTCTTCCCCTCTCCCCGGCCTGGCTTCATCGCAGTTGCAGGACTGCAGCAGGCAAAACCCTCACCTGGCCGGGCCTGGCAAAGCGGGGCTTATGCTGGCAGAAACAGGAAATTAAGTCTATCCTAAGAAAAGATTTGTGATTTACAGAATTATAACAGAATCACCTTAGGGTCTAATGTTACAAAACACAGTAAAATGTTCTTCAAAATCAATTAATTGGTCCCGGTATCCGGAGGAGGTCTCAGACCTGGAGGATGCGCTTCGGTTACAGCCAGACCGGGTGGCACTCACCCCTTTACTGAATTTCCAGTGACGCTTCGCAGACACAGGAGTAGCACATCAAGTGTTTTGAGGAAGGGAAATGCCATGATTCTCACCCCCTCCTTTTTCTATATTAAAAAAAAACCCCAACCAGCTAGCTCTGAGTTCAGCAGACCCGGATCAGAAAGAGGGGCGTGAGCACCCAGCCTGCTCGGCTGCAGTCACCCCGGGAGGGAGAGCCTCCGCTCCGGAAAGGTGAGCAAACCAGCAACATCGCAGCTCTGCTGCATTGTTAAGTCAGCGCTGTGGTTGCTCATGAGCAAGTTCAAAGCTATAACCTTTTTTGATGACATAAACAAAACAGGCAGCAGCAGCCTTTTTATTATTTAAACAAGTCCTCAAATCTCTTGGCCCTCCTCCTTCTTCTTTTTCTCTTTTTTAACAAATGCCAGAAGCCTTTTCTGTAGAAAAATGAAAATCACCGGTGGCCAAACCACCAGATTTGTGCTTTTGGTCCATGTCCTAATGGGGTGTTAGCGCTGGCGGCTGCTTCGGAAGTGGCAGATGGCCGTCCATGCTGTTTATTTTGCATTTTCCCCCGTTCAGCTGCCGCATCCGCGTGTGCGCAGCGTCCCTTGCCATGGGTGGCCAGTTGGGGCTTGCCAACTCATTGCTCCATACCGAGCGCCCGACACCAACTGCAGCGCAACTATTGAACGGGAAATGTTACAATGGCTCTTATCAGGATTCGTTAATTAGATTAAGCTGCAATTATGTTGACTTTGGTTAAAATAGTAAACAGCGCAACCTCCGTCGCACAGAGAACAGCCTGGTTCAGCAGAGGGGAGCTCTGCTGCTGGTCGCCCACCCGAGCGCCCGAGGAGCACCGTGGCTCGTGCGGGGGCTCCCCACCCTCTGCCTTTGGCCCCGGCGAGGAGCGCCCGCGGGCGGTTGCCTCCCCGTGGGCACGCTGGACTCCTGCGGATCACAGAAGGTTTGCTGTACGCGCTGGAAGGAACCTCCGAAACTGCCCTGCGGGGAAATGCTCTGCTCGGAGCTGTGGGAGCTTCTGCCTTTGCAGGGAGAAAAACTTGGAAAGCACCGGCCCAGGGAGGGGACACGCATTCTGCAAGGAATCGGGGGGCTGAGGCCGAGCGCTCCCCAGGACAGGGAAGCCCGGGGTGGCCGGGCAAGTGGCTTGTGGCCACCGAGTCACGTACGGGTCCAGCCCATTCACCCACCGCTGCCTCCAGTTAATTATTGATCATCCCGCTCCGTTTGCAAAATGGCCCATGAATAACTCATAAACTTCCCCAACACGCTCACCGTTTGCTCAGTGCGGTGCGTGGCTGGCGGGGGCTGGCTCTGCCCCAGGGGCTTGTGGGCTGCCTGCCCGCCGATTTCGGCTTTCCGACTGCAGGGCCGTGAGCGGGAGCAGGAGGGAAGACGCGCAGGCTCCCAGCTCGGCCTGCACAGGTGTTTTGGTGAACGGCCCCAAAACAAGCACATTTGCCACGGTTTCTGTGACAAAAAGGAACAAAGTCAAACTGAGCTGAATTGAGTCCCGTAATTCAGTTAATATTTAAAGGAAGCTTTGCTCTAACGCCGTGTGACTACAAATAGAGAAACGAAAGGAGGAGGCTAGCTAAAAACAAATGGGTTTTCCATTTTTAAAACTTAGAAAATAAATTTAGAAAGGCTTTTCTCAATTTATGACAAAATGTTAGCTGGGTTTACAGCAACAGAGGGAATTCTGCATGTTGAGCTCCCGGGACAGGTGATGGAAACACTCCTCCCAGGCCACTTATGTGATCATGCCCTCCTCGGTGTCTCCTTGAATTTAAAATTATCTGTTTATGAGGTTAGAAACAGTTTGGCAACTTATTATTTTGTGCTCATAAATCCTTTTTCATCTGAGGATCTCAGAGTAGTTTATAAACATGAATGAAGCCACAAAACACCCATGCAGGGCCTAGCCTATCATACTTGTCCAACAAGTGTGTAATCAGAAACAGAGCTTGCCCAGGTTTGCACGGGAGAGGACATTTCCTTGCAATTTGAAGAATTTCCTTTAAGTCATAGTGTGGTGGATTTGAAATACATACAAAAATAGCAAGACAGGAAAACCAAAGGTTAACATTTTCTGTTAAAACGGGAAATTCAAGCAATGTTCTCTGATGCAGTGTTAACTGCAAACCACACCAATACAGCATTACTGATCCCAAGGTAGGAGCATCCTGGCATCACCTTCGGGTCCCAGGGCAAACCTCTGCTCTTACATGGAGACGTACAACGGGATCCTGCTGTGAGTGGGACACACACCATGGAGCAAAGGACGGTTCTTCTCCCGATCGCTCCCACCGGCACCGCTAACCTCTTTGGAAGTTTACCCCGGAGGAAACATAGAATCATTAAGGTTGGAAAAGACCTCTAAGATTGTCAAGTCCAACCATCAACCCAACACCCCCAGGCCTCCTAAACCATGTCCCGAAGCCGAATTATCTAGAAAACACCCCAAAAGGCGAGCAGCTCGCAGCTGGAGGGGTCAGGGAGCAGGACCAGGGGCTCCTCTGGCGTCCCCCTGCCTGGTCCTAGCCAACACCCTGGGATGGGAAAAGGCAGGCACTTGCCTCTCCTCTGTCACGCTTTGGCTGTCGGTCCCAGGAGCGCCACTTGTCCTTGAGTCTCCCTCTCCAGACGTGCCTCTTGGTCCCTCCTCCAGCCCTGCACCCCAGCTGCAGATCTCCGGGTGCCTCTGCTTTTAACTATACCCTAGGTGCTGGGATTGGGGCGAGGGCGGTGCGATCCTTTGTTTAAGTATCTCCCACTTTAATCATCCTGTCATTGGAAAAAAAATGGTATTTGATACTGTTTAGGAGAGGAGAAGAGTTGATGGGGCAACACTTTACAAGAGCACAGAAGTCCCACGTTTCGGGTAAAACTCTGAATTGCCAACAATATCACACGGTGCTCTGCCAGGGAGAAGAGCCTGTACCAAACAAAAAAGCGCGGACTGTTGCTGATGGCGTTACTGCTGTCCTCACCCCGAGTCCCGGCTGCGTGGGCACAACTGTTTCGCCCTCCCCGCACAGCCCTGTTCTAGCAGATTGCGTCGGGGTCACGCTCAGGGTCCTGCTGATGAGAGTTAGTCTGGATTTGTAAATCCTATCTGAAGGGTGTAATCCAAGCCTTAATTTATTGATTTCTTTCACTTCCCACTCCATCCACTTTTTGGACACATTTAATTTTAACCTGCGTTGCTAGTCACCCGCAGGGGTTAATTTTGTCAAGCTTGCTGATGTGTCTCATGACCTCCCGAGTCTCTTTTTGACATGGTTCTGTTTTGATTTGTTCTGTTTTTCTGTTGCAGAGCTGGAACAAGCCTGGCAGCACAAACCGGACGTGTTTTGTAATTTGAAATCAGCTGATTGCTGAGCATACATTAAATGCACACGATAGCGTAGGTGTCTCTGACACAACGACCGACTGTCTGGGGCGTAGCTGTGGTGCTCTGTCCTCTCCCCTACATGATCTTCCATACAGGTGGTTGTGTGTGTTCAGAACTAATTAAAAATGTACATTTGCATATTCTAGACTGTCTTGTTAATTAGATACTTCAAGGCACAGTATGTCTGGATGCTCACTCTTGTGTCAGGACGAGTATCCCAAAATAACGTGCAGTCTCATTACCCAGCACCGAGTTCTGACTATTTGCAGCCACAGCTCTGAAAAGCACAAGCCGGACTCACAAGACATTCTTAAAAACTGTATCTTTTGGGATATGTCAATCGTAAAGGAGTATAAAGCTAGAGTTTTCCCAGTACAGTGAATGCAATCCGACTGACAGAGGCGCAGACAGATCCAAATCTGGTCCCCGGTCCCGCAGAAAGAATCGCTTACACGCTGTCTGGGCGCACGCTGTTACCCAACGAGATACAAAGCAGCGTACCGGCATTTTTCATTCAGAGCATAAATGCTCACAGTGAAAGGACACTGAACTTTGGAGCTCATGAGAGGAAGCATCTGATCCGAAATTTGGCTTGCACTGTGAAACAATCAGGATTGCCTGACAGCCACATTCCTGCCCGGTGGACTTCTATTCAGACAAGGGGACATGGCCAGGAGGCCGTACGGTACGGTGCCAAAGGGAGGCAAATTTGTTGACAAAACCTGGGACTCTGGTTTAGCATCTACTGCCATATGGGATGGGGACAGAAACTCCTCACATGACCCGCCACTGAGCAAAACCACTTCTCTGAGGCAAATTTACTGGGTTACTGGAGGACGCACTTATCCTACACACCAAAACACTCATTTCCTCTCAGCTGCCAGCTGGAGGGGACGGGTGGGTAGCAGAGATGGTCTCAGAATGAACCTAGCCCGCCTGCCTCTGACGTGCTGCCATGAAGGAACAACACAGGGGGCAGGAGCTGCTCCACCGCAGCAAGCCTCAGCACAGAGGAGGCGGCGATGCCCCAGCTCCGCATCTCCTTGCCTGAGCTCCCCCCTCTCACAGACACCACAGGCGCCGCGCATTCACGTACCACCGCAGAGTGCTGTAAGCATCCCCAGAAGCCGCTGGAAGAGCATCTCCCAAAGACTCGCGGACCAAGGCCTTAGCACTAGAGATGTCTTTGTCAAGTTCCCTACTGGAAATAGGGAGTCAGGGGCTGTGGCTCGAGGAGCCGCAGCACTCCCATATAAAAAGCTCTGCCGGGGCCAAGCAGCATATGGGGAAATGCCTAAGGGTCAGGTCTTCTGGCAGCTCCAGGAGCTACCCACCCTGCTGGCACAGCCTGGCCCTGGCTGAGGCTGTTTTTCGGAAGGAGATGCTAAGATCCCAGGGCAAGGTCCATTAACTGGGTCCTCAGCCACCGAAATTGTCTCTCTGCATCTGCGTGACTACTGGATTTAAACGCTGGGTGGGTGCTGTGCGTGAAAGAAGTAGGGAAAAGAGGGATGCCTCAGTTTTGGCCGCCTAATCTCTCTCCCTCTTTCTCCTCCGTGGCAGCTGAAGTAAGAAAGAGGAATCCTGCCGTGTAACAACAGGTACAAGAAAATAAAATCTACGATTAGAAAAATCAATGTATTCCAGTTAACATCAACTTGCTTCCAAGTGTGCTGCAATAGCCACGCATGAAAAAGCGTCTGAGATGCTTTTATGAGGAAACGTGAGTGCGTAGGCTGAATAACAAAAGCCAAAGAAAGCTTAACGATAATGAATCAAAGTCTTTAAACCACAAGGGTATGTTCCATTTAAGTGGCATCAGACTGTGTGTACATTAAAATTCGTTATTAAAAACGCTCAAGCTTTCCCATACTTGCTCAATGTAGCATCGTTTCTCATGGAAGGGCACGACGGATACAGAGTCTGTTCATCTGCTGAGCAGAGCGCCGTAAAAACGCAGGATATTAACACTCTAAAGAGCATGCTTCTCGCCGACTTCCTTCGTCACAACCATCACCTAACAGTAAAATCAGAAAAACTCAGGGTTCCTCGCGAGCATCTTGAAATGCTTTATGGAGAATTATTTTCAGCATTTCTCTGTTTAATCAGTTTCTCTGTCTGCACGACTCCCACACAGAGCACCAGAGGAGAGTCCACTACAAAAAGAGGAAAAAAAAAATTCCAGTAAACCACAAAGTAAACTAGAGGGCAGCTGGAGAAATACAGAGAATGCAGTCAGACAGAAAACAAAGCTACAAGCCTTAGCAAGCTGCTTCTGTGCGCTAGGAAAAGGCTTCCTGAGAGTTACCCCAGTTTTCTGAAAGCAAACACTTTGGACAATATAAATTGTCCTTTAAAACATCTGTTACAAAAGTTAAGGCTTGAAATTAAATATTATGACAACACAAAAGTAACAGGGAAAGCCCAGAGCTGGCCCCTCTGAAGTGCGACGGGGCAGCGAGGAGGGGGAAGCATCGACTGCCTACAAAGCCCAGCGGATCCACTGGTCTAGAAAAACAGATTTAGAAAGAACTTTTTTTTTTTCATAGCTGTTTTTCTGTCCTCCTCTGCAGTGCTTCCTAGGAGCACTCCTTAACGAGCCCTTTGTTCCTGCAGGACTCGGGAAAACTGGCAGTGCCCGAATATTTCCTTTTCACTTCCTGGGTCTTATTATTACTATGGATTTTACCATTTACTGTGGGATTTAGGTTTTTCCCCTCAGGAAACGTCCCGCGGCTTTGGTTGCGGTGTCACCTAGAGTAGAAGTTCTGTAGATGCTTCTGGACTCTGTGTTCCACACGACTGCTGGAACCTGGGAGGCTTGGACGCAGCACAAGCGGTCTGGACGCGGCACAAGCGGTCCTGTCCAGTCCTTCATCTCCACAAGGTACGGCAGATCTCAGATGCACTGTCCCACCACAACCAGATAAAAGCCGGAGCAAACACACGTGGAGATGTGTGACATCTGATTCAATTCACTGAGGTGACAAAAACTTTACAGGATTTGAAGATCTGGAGAAGTTCTCCGTTTACTTGTGCGTGCAGCTGCTTTGGTTATTGCACATGCGATACTGCGGAGGAAAAGGGAGCGGAAGTTAATAAAAGGGAAAACTCATTGTCTTGAATTATACAGAACTCATTACAATTTTCTGTTTCAGCCAGACAATGTGAGTGTTTATTGCATTTCTGTACAAATTGAGTCACCCTTCCTTTTTAAAGCAATTAAAACAAATTAGTGCCATTTTTATTTGGTCTGATTCATTAAGTGAAAATTATAATTTCCAATGTAATTAGTAAATTTAAGACTGAGGGAAAGGCACTCCATTTTGCCTTAAAAATCTGACAGCAAGGGTTTGTTTCCAGCAGTCAGTTCAGGATGGGCACCAATGGCCATGAACACGAGACAATGGTGCCACCTGCAGACTGCCTCAAACGCTGGAAAATGGGAACAACAGGGAAACTCCACCCGGGAGGCGAGACTGGCTGCGCAGCTGGGCAAGGGATCTGCCAGGGCAATTTCATAATCAAACAAAAACACGGTACGTTTGGTAATACTGTGACATTGTGGACCCTAGGTGATTTAAAATAAATGCTTCTGACGTGCAAAACGTTGAAGAAATATGACCTCTGCCACGATTATTGAAGAAACATCAGCACGCTCTTCAAATAAAATTTATTTTCTAATATATGATCTAAAATTCCTTACAAAAATATGCTAAAAATATTTTTCATGCGTGTAAGTGAAACTTTTATATCTTTTAAGTTTTACACTTGCATATCACAGCTGAGGAAAGAAACATGGCCCCATAAATTTGAGAGGAACGGGCAGGAAAATATCACTGAATCATACAGAAATCTTTCAGGAATCTTGTTCTCAGTACTTTCAAAGTCCTACCCTTCTAACAGAAATACAGCCCCTGTAACGCTGCTCTGTCTCACTTTTCCATGAGTTCTCTTGTCGAAGAGGTCAAAAATAGGCTCTGACTAATGCGCTGACACTACCACGATGATGACTAAGGCTCACGACTACTGTGAGGTGTGGCTTTAAAACGCATGACTATGCATATTCCAACAATCACATGGTGCTGGGTATGAAACTTCTGACTCACACCCCGACTGGCATGACCTCATCTAAAGCCGTAACTCCTCAGAGAAAGGAGGTACACCGGGCAGCGGCCTGTAGCTCCCAATGGCTGTGGATGGCTGCCCACAGCGGGTACAGGGCCAGGAGGCCCTCAGGTGTGCCCAGAGGCTTTTCAGGGACCTTCCCCTCCCGGTTGCACAGCCCTGTCCTGCCTTCCCCTCCCTCAAGATGGACAATACCACCTCAGCCATACATCCCCAAGCCATACTCCCCAGAAGCTGTACCCTCTCCAAGCCGTACCCCTCCCAGCTGTACCCCACCCAAACATAGCTGTCAGCCATCATAGAATCATTAAGGTTGGAAAAGACCTCCAGGATCGTCAAGTCCAACCGCCAACCCAACCCCCCCCAGCCTCCTAAACCATGTCCCCAGGTGCCACGGCTACACGGTTTTTGAACCCCTCCAGGGATGGTGACTCCACCGCCTCTCTGGGCAGCCTGTGCCACTGCCTGACCGCTCTTGCAGTGAAGAAATTGTTCCTAATCTCCAATCTAAACCTCCCCTGGCGCAGCTTGAGGCCGTTTCCTCTCCTCCTCTCACTCGTTACTTAGGAGAAGAGACCGACCCCCACCTCACCACAGCCTCCTTTCAGGCAGTTGCAGAGAGCGATAAGGTCTCCCCTCAGCCGCCTCTTCTCCAGACCAACGCCCCCAGCTCCCTCAGCCGCTCCCCATCAGACTCGCTCCCCAGACCCCCGCCAGTCTCGCTGCCCGTCTCCGCACGGCTCCAGAGAGGCGCAGAACCACCGCCTCAGCCTCTCCCCCTCACACAGCCGCCCTCCCACATCACCCGCCAGCGTTTTCCCCGACTTCCACCCCACCACACACACCCAACGAGGCGGCACAGCCCATGCCCTAAGGCAGGTTTTAAAACCGGGTTTTGACACCGGGAGGGGGAGAAAACACCGAGCGATGGCGGCCGCGGGCCGACACGGTGAGGAGGAGCAGGGGGAGCAGGAGGAGGACTCAAGATGGCGCCCCGTGACGCCACGAGCAGCCGGAGGGGCGGGGCCGGGGCGGGACCTCGGCGCACGGCCGCCCCCCCCCTCGAGGCCCCCTCCGCGTCCCGGCGGGGTGCCCCAGCGAACGCCTGACGCCGCCGCCCGCCCCGCCTCGCCCCGCCGCCCTCCCCGCCGCTCTGCCCCCGTGGATACCGGCGCCCTCCCGCACCCCTCCGCCCGACCGGCGCGTTGCCGCCGTGCTGTCGCGGCGTTTCCTCCGCTCCGCGTTCAGGCGCTGCGGGGCGGCCTCGGGCGGGGGGCCTGCCTGAGGCGACGGTGGGGCGGCGGCGGCGGCGGGTCGGGGAGCGGGTGGCGCGGCTGAGGGGCGGCCGGGGGCTGCCGAGATGCCGCTCTTCGCCTCCAACCCCTTCGAGCAGGACGTGGGTGAGCCGGTGGGGCGGCGGGGCGCGGGCAGGGAGGCCGGGCGGCGGCGGCTGGGCCCGGCTGGCCGGTGGGGCCGGTGCCTGCGGGGCGGCGGCCTCCTTCTCCCTCCTCTTCCTCCCCGCGGCGGGCCCCGGCTCCTGAGGGAGAGAAGAGGAGCGACGGAACGGGGCCGGCCGGCGCTCCGGCGCGGCAGGCCGGGGCTCGCCTGGCCCCCGCGGCCCTCCGCAGCTTAAGGAAGGGTTTTGCGGCCAGTCCTTGCTGCAGGTTCCGAAGTTGTACACCTGCGGCACGTCTGTGGGGTGTCCTGTCACCTCCTGCCCCCGCCTTGCGGGGCTCGGTTTGCGAGGCTTCGGTGCAGTTACGTGCAGTGTCAAGCTTGTCGCTTTGGCGTGGGACTCACGGGTGTAAACCAGCTCTTAATGTCAACAGGAACCCATTTTTATGGTTCTTTCGGTACCTGACACTAAGGCATCGTCTAGAGGCTGATCTGGGAGCGCTAAGCCCGAGCTGACGTTTCTTCCCATTACAAAACCATAAAGCAACTTTGGCTGGAGTTGGTGCCATCGGCAGGGCGAGGACTCAGTTGTCTTGTGCTTCTGCTCTGCCTTGTGCTTTCTTGAGCATCAAACTTGTTCTGTGTGTTGCTTTTTTTAGGGGTTTTTTTGGCTGCCTTTTTTTAACAGTGCCTATTCTGAATCGACCCCCTGGAAAAAGCAATTAAATCAAGCCTGATACCAGAGTCAGATTTACATTTCTCGTTATACTGGAATATTAGGTAAGAGAAAAATTCAAAGTTCTTGGGATTTTTGTCAAGGCTGGGGATGTATACAGATAGAAGAGGCAGGTGTGAGTGCTCGTGTTGCCGCACTATCTCTTTTTTTTTTTAAGTTGCACTGGTTTTTTAACGTGTCTGCAAAGTTTGTGTAATAAAATCATTCCCTTTATTTTCTCACAAACCATCGTGAGACTTTTTTAATGTTGACCCGTGACTGAAATGAAAGTAGAAACTTGCTAGACCAGCTATGCCTAGTCCAGTTATTTCAAATACCTTGTGAAGTTTTATGTGTGTTTTGCCAAGCATACCTTTCACATGGCCTTAACTACTGTGTTTGCACAAGTGAGGACTTTTTGAACTGGGGACACTCACAGCTGTGCAGAAGCCTTTGGCAAACCTAAATTCTTCAAGAAGTACTATAGTCCTGAAGTTCAAAAGTGGCAGCCTGTTGACTTGCATTTTCTTAAATTTTGCCTTATCGATGCTCAGTGTAACTGTCTGCACTTATTACAGTTAAACAAATGCAACAGAACAGGAACTTGGTAATTATTGAGGCTAAATCGTACAGTCCCTTGCCAGGAAAAATTTCTGTTTGCCATTAGGAGCTTTTTTAGAAGTTGTTATTCCGTTGCTAATTAGATCATCCAGAATTATCAAACGGGGATGGTCTGTACTTTAGCTCGAAGTGTTGATGGGAGTGGTTTTTCACGCTTTTAATATGCATCTGTCAGGATTTAACTTTTTTACATTTTGTTTTCTTTTTTCATTTAAAAAAGAAAAAAGGTACGTACCAAGAAAATAGTTGAGCCCAGCCAATGGACTGATGCTGCTGGAAAGGAGAGATCCTTTTCCATGGTCCCATCCACCCAGACTTTTTTTTTTTTTTGATTCACCATTGAGCCGATTCAATTCTTTTTGGCAGAAAACTAATTTTCCAGAAGGAAGTATTTGGCTTGTGAGTTGGATCATCTGCGAAGATGATGAGTTTGGAAGTTTGGTGACTTGAATCTGCTCCGCAAAGGTTGTCAAAAGGAGGAGCAGGACACCCTGCGAAGGTTACTGAGCAGAACAGGACCCCGCTTTTGTTAGCAGCAAGCAGCGAGGTTGATCCAGCTCTCTCTTCAGACCGTACATTTAGTACTGCTGTTTTCTTGGGGCACCTTTAGAAAATGTAGATATATACTCTTTTGCTTTGCCGCAGCTGTTTTTGCTTTCTTCGTTCTAAACCCCTATGTCTGCCTTTCAGCAGAGCCACGCAGAGTCCCTGGCACGTGCTTTGGTTGCTTTGTATATAGTTGCAGTGTTGCAAGATTAACCTATGGAGCAGTGTTTTAGAGGAGTGTGGTTTCTTTCATCTGTTTTTTCTTGTGGAGAGGATACCCCAAAACTTCTGTTCTTTAGAGTGTTAAAAGCTTTTTAATTTCCTGTCTAAATCTCTTCCTAGTTCGTTCATATGCACTTGCTGTTTTCCCAGCGTTGTCCTTCCTCTCAAATAACCTTCATCTCTTAAGTAGTTGCTCCTTCAGTAGAGAACAAGCCTACTCCCTTTCATCTTTTGTTTAGTTAGCCTTCTTGCATAAGATTGTTGACGTGACCAAGGGAGTAGGAAGTGTTTTTCTGTGTAGTTTGACTGGCATCCAGAATTGTACACCACATCGTGGATCGCTGATAACTTGTGTGATAGCATTTTGTGTTTCCTCCTGCTTTGCTGAAACATTTACCTGGCGGGTTTCCTTCTGGGATTGTATTGGCCATTTTGTGGCTGCCTTACCTTGGTGGCCTGGGTCCTCTTGTGCTAGAACTTAGCGTACTTGTCGTCATCCTCCTCTTGTTTCCAACCACCAAGCGCTTTGTTTCTGGGAGACTCTTTTATTGACTCTCCCTGTGTGAATTTGCATTTTGTCCTACTAACTGTTACCTTTTTTTGCCTCATCCAGTCCTCAAAGGTTTACATTTCCCTTTACATTATGTTTTAGCCTTTCCTTTTATTGATGATACCTTCCAGCTTACCGCCAGCTTCCCTATAAGACCCTTAGGCTTGCTGTCAGTGTCAGACAGGATAAATTAATACTGATTTCAAGACTGATTTTTGAGGCATTCGAGGAGTAAACTCTCCCCCCCCCTCATTTGTAGAGTGATCCAAGAACTGTAGATAATAACTGGCACATGGCATCCTATGGAATGTTTCTCTGCAATCTGAACAGACAGCTGATGTTAGATTAGCCTTTGATAAGATGTCCTTGCCTAGAAGAGTAGCTGCTTTCTGTTACAATTCACCACGTCTCCCCTTCATTTCTCAGTTTGTAATAATTTTTGTCTTCAACGTTTGGTGTAAAGTCTTGCAGATGTTTGAGGACAAGCTAATTGGGGCTTTTTTGGGGTGTTTCTTTTTTTCTTGAAACATAGGGACAATATTTTTCCAGTCTTCAGTCTGTGGCTTTACCTTGATTTGACTGATTAAAATTCCTAAATTCTGAGCCTGCAAGTTTATGGCATTGCTTTCTCATTTTTGAGATTATTACTGGTCTGTTCCCCCATCCCTGCCTCACTTCTTTTTGTTCTTAATTATATTAAGAGGGATGTTTTGTTATATAATACGTGACTGGTGGTAACTTTCATTTTGGTGCTTTCCAGGCTCTAGAGTACAAGTCTCTGTTCGTCTCTCCCTAGTCTTTTAAGTGTTTTTCTTGTAGTTTGCAGATTGTCTGACAAACGAAATTGTTTGCTCTTCAGGTTTTTGGCCAATTGACTCAATGAAACAAAATGTCAGACTCATTTTTTAAGCAAAAACTGTATCTCAAAAAGCCTTCTCAGTGAACTGAATTTACATTGCAAAAAGTTATTTTAATATTGCACTTTGATCCCATTTTTTTTATAATCTAATATTCAGTGACATGAGTAGGGCCCTGGGATCAGTGCAAGCAGTGTTGCCTTTTCAGCGAGGGCCAAGTGGACTATGCAGTGTTACAGGAAATGCAAGTCATATGATTATAGTGTCATCATGTCTGTAGTCACTAATTAAATCAAAGCTAGAAGTTTCTAATGTGGCTATACAAAGGCAAGGCAAACAAATGAAGGTGCGTGGGATTAAATTTCTGGTTTTCATCCACGTGGTTCAGCTTTATCTTCTGAAGAACAGCAGTCTAGGGTAGTCCTCAATTATTTTTCTCTTTCACTTTTCATATATGAACTCTGTTTTCACATACTTAGAATGGCTCTGTGTAAAAGTTAGAGTATTTATGTGCAGACAAGATTTTTATTTCACATAGCTTCAGGGGGCAAATCAGTCTCTAGAAGATGTTTATTTTGGCGATCACAGTCTTCAGCAAATGCCATATCAAATTGAAAAGTTCTTTGTGCTAAATGAGTGCTTGAGTGCTTGTTTTCTCTGTTTCTAGCACAAAAATTGACAAAGGTGGAAAAAAAAGTTATGTTCTAGTATTTTTTTTTTAACTGACATGTTACTTGGCATTGTTGGCAAGCTTGGCTCAAGGGAATTCAGGACTGAAATAGCTAAATATTTTGCGAGTTCAAAGGTCATGTGCTAGGCAGCAGGGAGGTAGAGCTGTCATCAGACCAGGATTGCCGATTTTGCCGTGTCAGTGTCAAATGCTGATGCTGTATGGTAAATGGGATATAGATTTCCAGCAGAAGCGGTCAGTGAGAGATCTGTGTTGTGTAACCGTGCGATATACTTTTGGTAGGAATCAAAGTGTCGTGTGGGTTACCTTGGCAGAGATTTCTGCAGAACTTTTGGGGTGCCCGTATCATGCTTGGGGAATTCTGGGGGCTGCGAGGTTCCTGCAGTTCTCTTTCTTTTCTTCCTTTCCCTGTTTATATAGGTATTTTAAGGTCCCCCCGGTTGCTTGTGCTGTTTTCCTTGCTTCTCGCCATTGTGAGTATAGATACACCCTAGACGTATCTGCAGAATTCTCAGTGTTGTATTAGAAGCGGGCTGTATTCCTTTCGTATTTGCAAACCCGAGGGGTCCCAGTGCTGGTTGTGCATTGCTGAAAAGGCAGCCGGCCTCGAGAGAGGTGCTGTGCGAAAGCTGCGGGATATGGAGGCTGCGAGCCCGGCGTGGTGTTTCCAGGCCCGTAAGAGTGAACGTGCAGTAGCACACTTAATTATGAATGCAGGTCTTTGACGTTATGCCAGGGTCTTTAGAGACCGAGGACTTGATGTTTGAAAAGATGTAAACAGGGATGCGTTTGAGGACTGCCACGTGTTGCCCAGTTGCAGTCCTCATAGTATTTTTTTTTTCCTGTCTTTTGGTGTTATTTCTGTGTGTTACCCATCCCTTTCTTGTGAAAGAGGGGGAAAAGAACTAGCACAGTCAGGCTGGAAAGGGGGACGTTCAGCTTTCCATTCAGATGCAGCAGTCCTTTTGGATGTTGTGTGGTAGAGGGAGGGTCCTGAAAAACTTGGTTTCGGCATGCCACGGTGAAGCATTACCTTCTTTTCTGGAAGAGCTGGTGACAGTGTTTGAAGGCAGTAGCTTGACGAGCATTTCTTCTTTTGGCAATAATATCAGTAAACAGTTCCCATCCCCTTCCCAGCTGCTCGTTTTAGTGGTATCTCCTCTCTTGTATTGGCATAGTTTTTCGTGCAGCTGCATGGCAAATCAGATCAGGGAACTGATCCAGTTAAAAGTGATTAATTGTGTTTTTTTAATTCTTTGTGGGTTTTTAAAAATATACCAAGCAGCAATAAAAAGAAGCATATTTTGCTTTTATCATTATTTCTATAAGAGTAAGCTCAAGTCTAGTGTTCCTTCATTAATTGGAGGGCTACAGAGTATAAGTCATAGCAATTTTTTTTAAGTTTATGTTCTCTTAGCACTGAAAAAATCTTGGAAAATGCATCCTCTCGCATCTGTTTCTTCTGATCAAAGTGCATGTCTCAGCATCTGTGAAGTAATTCTCCTTCAAGATTATTCTTCAGCTGGAGCTCATGTTAAGCAAAAAAACAGATGCTGTTAAATTTGTCACGCTGGCAGGGAGGGAAACCTCAGAAGTTGTAAGAGTTTGCCGTAGGGCAGCCTTCATGTTCTCACCGGGACCACGTCTGCTCCTGGAACAGGCTGCGTAGATACAAGAGGAGGGAGTTTGCATTTGATATGCCTCCGTGTACGAACATGCTGGCTGGGAGAGAGGAGGAAAAGCACGGGAGCTGTGAGTAAGTAGCACTAAGCATTATGGTAGCTATGCTGTTCTTCAAGGCGTAGAAGGTGTGGAGTTGAAAACTTCTCAGTGAAGCCTGGTAACCGTTAAGCCTTCCCGTTGACAGTGGAAGGGTTGATGAGGATAGCATGGGGCATCTGTCATGGCAGGCAAAGCTGATCGTGATTTCCTGTAAGTGTCTGGGAAAACTTCACTATGTCCTCTGGCAAGCACTTTTGAGTCTTTTGTAGAGGACAAAAGTGACACCTGCGTCTACATCTAGGTAAACAAACACCAGAAAGGGAGGAGAGCTGTTGATGCATCCCCGAAGGCAGGCTGGAGGAGCTGGAGCCCCGCAGAGCTGCACCGCTGCACTGGATTTACCCTGTTCCTTATCTGGCACTCTTTGTGGGGATCTTTTTACCTGGATCTGCATGACAGCAAGGACAAAGCCGGGTGCTTGGTTTTGCAGTGTTCACGCTGCAGGGTCAGTTTACAAGCTTGCACTTGGCTGGCTTGTAAACGATCAAAGTAATTTTAGATTTCCTATATATTTTTATCCGAGTAACTATTTCAGTTTGTTTCTTTGCTGTGATGTTTTAGAAGAGAGTGCCTTTTAATAGCGAATCAGATAGGTGTGTCCTCTCAAAGCATCTTATAATAAAGATAAAATATATAAAAAATACATCTATTTTGTGGATGCAATTCCTGGTTTTACGTAACTTCTCCAAAAGTAACTTGCCTGATTTGATTTGTTTCCTGTTTTAAAAGGAGAGTAGTGCAGGGAAAGAAAAGTGAGTGTAGGAAGAGGAAAGTTTGGAGGTCTGGGTTTGGGATTTTGGAGCGTATGAAACGATAAACGAAGCTGACATGTGTGACAATACCTGTCTTGAGGCTTGCTTCACCAGCTGCGCCCACCCATATCGAAGTACCCCAGTGTCTCAGCGGAGCTTGCATCCTCCTGAGTCAGTGGGCATTGCGGAGACCTGGAAGAGCACGAGCGCAGCGACGGTCACTGCTGTTTGTGGCAGTTCATGGTTCTGAAAACTCGGGTGTGAAACACAACCTCAGTTTTTTCTTTTCATGCGTTTTTGTTGACCTCCCGCTGTTTCTTAGTGTTTACTGTTAGCTGCTCCCTCTCTGCTGGTGGAAGAGGGGGACTTGCGCAAAGAGGCATTTCTAAAATGTTTTAGGAATTTCAGAGGGGAGACAGGTTTCAGATCAGGGTAATACCAGGCAGTGGGATTAAATAATGTGCCCAGTCTGTTTTATAGGCATTGGTGCTATTTGTCACTGGAGGGCTGGCTTTATATACACAACTGATGGCTGCTGTCATTTGATGAGATGGATTAATTTGACTGACAAGTTTTGATGGGAGGATTCACACCACTGGGGATGGAGACGTGCAAGGCGATGCTTTTAAAAAGCAGTTTTAGCTGGCAGAACTTCATAGGAAACACCAGGCTGAAGTTGTGTGCACCAAACATCGCATTATGCCGCTGATTTGTGATTGTTCAGTACTTAGGGTTCACATATCCAGGGAATGTGCATCTGGGGGTTGTTTTGGTTTGCCTTTTTTTTTTTTAAATTTAAATAAATTGAATGTTAACGTGTTTAAAATTGCAGGCGCTCGTTTATTTTCAAGAACAAGCCAAGAATTTTTAGTGTCCTAAAATATTGATGTACTTAAAATGTAACAATTATGTCCTTTCTGGGTAAGTTTTTAAGAAGGTTTGTGGTGTAGGAACATGCTTTCAACCCAAGCTTGTGAAAATAACCTATGGGCAGCATTGCAAATTTCCATTCCTCCTTCTTGGTCTGCTTTTATAGCTGTAACAAAAGGTTTTTTAGGGGCACTGTGGCTGCTATGGTTGCGTTTTCTGTGTGGAAGCCATTCTGCTGAGCTAGCCTGAGTATTGTTGCAACTTTTAACTGCAAAACTAAGTACTGAAGCTGATTATCAGAGAAGATGCTTAATTGTGCACCTGAAATTGGGTTTACCCTGCAGTAGTATTGCTGTCACCAAACCTTGTGTTTTGGAACAGCTGCTATCACAGAACATCATCACATTAACAGGGAGTGACCATTATGTTCTGCTTTAATCTACTAAATGGTCTTTAAAATACTCATTCTCAGGGGGATTTAGTGGCTTCTCTTACCAAAGTAAACTCTGTAAAAGTACTGATTATGGTATTACTGTGATTATGAAGTGCATTCTGATGGGATTAACATATAACATAAAAATCTAAAAGCGCTTATCTTTGAATTTAGTTAAAATATTAAATTGGCAGGCTAAAATTAAATCCTAAGGCAGCAAATGCAACATATGAAATACTTAATTCACTGTTTATAAGCTATTTTAATAGAATTGTCATACTTGCATGTGATTAAAATAACATGGCTCTAATAAAAACTTAAAAAGGAAAGCACAAATAAATAACATTAAGCCTTATCAGTTAATATGTAGAACAATATGCTGCAAATATTAATTAGGGTTATATTCTTTTGACAGAGCAGTCTGGTTTTTGTTGCCCTCCTCTGTGTTCTTTATTAATCCTTCCATGCCATTTATTTTTCTCAGCACTTGCTGTGGCGTTTAGATTTCCTAAAAAATCGAGTAAAAAAAGATATTTTAATAAGTGTGTTGAATGAGGAGATGGTTTCCTTTAGAGTCCTGAAGAGATTTTTTTTTTCTTTTTCCTCGGAACATCCATATGAAATATTTAATGGCATGCAAATGTTAGAAGACCTCGAGCAAACTCTAAACTAGGGCTATGACTTAAACCTGAAGTAACTAAACAAACTGTACAGAAGCAATTTCTTTTTCATCACTTACAACTTTACACTTCAAGAGTTGTTTCTGGTTTTGGATCTTGTAAATACTTATCATGATATCTGTTAGTCCAGTGCTGAAAACTGTACGTAACACTTTATAAGATAGCAAGAATTAGTGCTAATCTGCAGAAGACTCTGCCTCCCAGTATTTTGTATGTGGAGTCTTTTTTTCTGGTATGACCGAGGAGGCAGTGTTCGTTGACCAGAATCTGGACTTAATAGGGTATTACTCTTAATCAATCTTGTTTTTCTTTATAGAAAAGGCTACAAATGAATGTAATACCAGTGAGGACTGGGGTCTTATTATGGATATATGCGACAAAGTTGGAAGTACTCCTAATGGGTAAGCTGTATCTCAGCGTTACTACATGTGTTTTCATGTTCATGTGAAGAAGAATACTGTTTCAGAGAGAAGGCGTCTCAAAATGCTCAGCGTAGTCAGCTATGCAAAAAGTGCTACCAATCTGACACTTCTGCAAGCTCTACAAATATATGTATTTGGCTTTAAAATTCTTTGTAAGAAATGTTCTGACAGGATTTCTAGTAGAGCAGTGTGTATATGCCGAGTGAATTCCAATTTTATGGAGTTTAGCACAGTAGACCAAGTTATTAATATTTAATGATCTTGCATAAATTTTGAGAAGCAACGGTGCCAGTAGGAAAAAGTGAACTAGTTTCTTTGCAGAAAACTATCCAGCTAGGTCAGTTAGCTATTTATGATGAGAAATTTGTCTGTGTTTATTCATTAGGAAGAATGGGACTGATGGAGGAGAAAAGGGGACAAAAATGGGGATGAAAACACAGAACAATTTGAATCAGTTTAGCCTGAGTGGTAATACTGAAACATAAGTGGTAGTTCAGTGATCCTGTAACGGCCAAAGGTATTTGCTGAATTTTAAGGTAATCTTTTTTGAGTGATATGATGTTTTAAATTTTGAAGTAAACCTGGATTAGTGTATAGGCTGAATTGTTACATGATCTTAGAGTTTTTATCAGTTACATGTAATGTTTAAGATTACTACACCGAGAAAGTTCTTTTTGTATTAATTACCTCCCACAGGGAATAATAGCAAATCTGTTCAATCTGGGAATCTTTAGTCCTTAAGAAAAGAAGTGTGGAACGTCCTTTGAATCCCTTCTTAAAAATCTACTTTTTCTTTTTAGTGCCAAAATAGGTTTGTAGAGGGGGTTGTTTTAAATCTACTTGTTTTGGGGGAGATTGTAAAAAATTTAAAGGGTTTTTTCTAATTACACATGCAAGATATATAACTATAAAATATGTAATTAAAGCTGAATATATCTTTTTTTATATGCAATGAAATCCTAAAATCTGAATTTTAAATGCCGATACTGCTAGCATATTTTACTTCAGTTTTGTGTAGTTTTTTTCCCTCCTGCCCATCACTAAGAGCCATCTTCTGAAAATAATAAATATTGTTGCCTACCCTTAAATAAATACATAGCTTAACAGCAACTATGTTGACTTTGTTGGATTGTTTCTATATTAACTATGACCAAATGTACTCAATATTAGGACTAAAACCATACTTTTCTGGCTATGTGTGCATCAGCAAGGAACTCGGCATGATAGGGCTGGAGTGGTAAACCAGAGCGATTGGTGCTGAAGCCACTGCATCCATCCAATTTACAGCTCAGGGTGTTTGGGGTTCCCTCCCCCCCCCTTCAGAATAGGTTTAATCTTTTCTTCTAAACATCATATCCACAGCAGCGTTGGTGCAAGTTTGTCTGCACATCCTGGCACTGGCTCTGACATGGCTCCTTGAGAGGTTGGAACACATTTGGTGTGCAGAGAGGAGCTCTTGGCTTGGTTTCTTTCAAAAGGAAATTAATTTGCGTGCACAAAACTCCGCTGTGAACTAAATGTGCAACACGTGCGAATGATCAGAAAATTTGTTTCAAAACCAGACTACTGCTCTAAACCAAAATTTGAATATAGATGCAGTTTATTATCTTGAGTGGCATAAAATCTTTCTTACTGCTGTACACACAATACATTGAAACAGACATCTTTTGAAACAAAACAAAACCTTGAAACAATTTTTTTTTTAATGTTAATGGTGAAAGAGTTTTGATTTCATTTCTGCACAGGCTTTTTTTTTAAGCTTTACTCAAGGTTGCAATTCCATGACAACTTTAAATTGACAGGAGAGAGAATTTGCGTTGAAGAGGGTTGTCAGGTATTTATTTCCTCTAGCGCCTTGTGCGATGGATTCCTGGTGAATCTGATCTTGGCAGTGATCTCGCTGAAAACTAACGTGCTCGGCCAGATCAGTTCTTTAATCCAGGCACTTTATGACTGCTAAAGCCTCAGTCAGGAAGGGCAGGAGACTGCATGCTGTGGGAAGGGACGGTAGGTGTTTGGTCCGCCACTTTTATTGGTGGCTTTCACCTGTGCCTGTGTAAAGAGGCCAGGGAACCAGAGCCTTAGTGGGGCAGAGCGTGGGTTGTTTGAGCTGAGATTGCTAGGCGACATGGAGAAACGCAGCCCTGCGGAGACATTTCTGTGCTTTGATAATATAGCAGCACAAGTACCCTGCAGGTGATCTTAGTTGTAAAGATACTGCATCAGCTCTTTACGTAGAGATTGCACATTTTTAGGTACTTCAGAATAATGGAGTTAATGAAGCCTTACGTATGCCTCAGCCCATGTAGCCACTGTGTGTCTTTAATGCTCATTTTAAGTATGAAACTCCTTAGCAGAGTAACATTTAGAGTGCTAGTCTTTATACTTATCACAGATTTTGCTGAAACAAATTATAAAATCTTTATGTATCCTTGGTGTCTTGAAAATGGGATCCAAGAGCTGACAATCTGTGAGCACAGTTTTTAAATTATATCCATAGAGACCCTTTACAGTAGCCAGTAAAATAACCGTGTATTTAATCATCACTGTTTCTCATTCTTTTTTAGGTGTAGACATTTCTTTCATTGCCTATTTCAAATCCATTTCGTCGGCTTAATGGCAATTGCTCCCTTTATGGCCTGTCAGCAATTCTATGGAAAATAATACAAAATGCCAGTGTAAAAATAGTCTGTTCCAATCCAATCACATATAAGAACAAACAAGTTGTTAAATATTTTTTCCAGACTAGCTCTGGGAAAAGTTTAGGTTAGGTTACATTTTTTTCAATAGACCCAATTTTGTTTGCTTACCCAACTCGAGTGTCTGGGATCATTCATGCCGCAGATCATGTCAGTCACATTTATCGCTAATAGTTTCTTTGTTCCTTTTTCAGAGCAAAGGATTGCCTTAAAGCCATCATGAAGAGAGTAAATCATAAAGTTCCCCATGTGGCTTTGCAAGCACTTACAGTGAGTAGACTATCACTATGTTCAAAACCCTTCGTATTCTTTTAGGTAATGCAGCTATTAAATGTGTACTGCTCATTTAATACCTTTATATATTTTCAGTAGAAGTTGGTCAGAGTGTGCATGCTGACCAGAGGATTAAATTTAACTCTTTTTATGTATGCTTTTATTTTGGATTATTTTCATCGTTGTCATACCCTTTTCACAATTGTATTTCTGTTGTCAGCTTTTAGGAGCCTGTGTATCAAACTGTGGAAAAATATTTCACTTAGAAGTATGTTCTCGTGATTTTGCTAGTGAAGCTCGAGGTATAATAAATAAGGTAATTTTTTATAACCTTAAGTACTGGGGGAGAATTATTTTGGTAACTTCTTTGCTTTTTCTCAGCGTAGCAAAAAATTGGCAAAACTAATGTTGTAGTTAATATGCGTTTTCTAGTTTTGGTGCAATTGCAGATACTGCTGGCTGTCTTATCACTGGAATTCATGTGCTTTAATTTTTACTATGAAAATATAATGTATTAAAGAAGTGACAGGCTGATAATACCTACTCCAAATTTTTACAAAATTACGTAAGCAATTTTAATTAAAATCTGTGACTCTTCCTAAGCTCAATTAATATGATAATGGTGGAGGCAGCTTTTCTTGAAGAGAGTTTTTATTTGGCTTGAATGAAATTCATGGGCTGAAACTCAAAAGGAAAACTGTGAGAAAGTTTAAACTACATTTTTACAAGGAAAAGGGTAAAGTCTTCAGACAACTTAGTTTCCAGAGCTTCTCAGAATGCTGAATGAGGAGGTAACCAAGAAAGGAACACTTAAATGGTTAGGATCAAGCAGCTGATGGGATCTAAATCTGGATGTAATGAATTGACTAAGCAAAAACAGCTTTCCCCTAATTACTGCTTTCCCCTAATTACTGCTTAGACAAAAAGGCTAATGGATTAAAAACAAGTTAGTCTTCAAATATATGGGAGGCCTGGAATCATCAGAGGTGGAGCAAAGCAATTAAGGAAACTAATAAAATTTCTGGGAAGCAAAATGAGTTCACAGCTCTTCTGTTTCTCACTTTGTATGGAAAAATAGGTCTCAAAGTCCTCCCCTTTGTTCTCATTAGCCATGGTCCATTCTGAAATAGAACATTGACCTTCATGGTCTGACAGCACTTGTGGACGTAAAAACAAACCTTTAATCCCATTGAAGAATGGTCTACTGGAGTATAATTTACTTTGTTTTGGGAAATACTTAGGTTTTACCCACGTCCCTGGCCCACTTGGAGGAATAATCTTCAGAGGGCAGATAAAATTGTACTTTTTCCCTGTTCTCCAAAAGAAAATTAGTTCAAACAAGTGTAACAAATGTCTTTGTGCTGATACTGAGCCTACCAAGCTGCATCTCTTCTTTCGATTAAATGCGTGCTTGAGCCCAGACTTGTCAACATTCTTACTGTTCAGCATATGTTCACATGTGAGGCACAGGCTTACGATGTGATTTGAACTGCGCTCAAAGGAGGAATCTTGGCCACGCGCTGTATTTGTGCAGTCCCAGGCTCTTACCCAGACAAGCCAAGTGAAACAGATGTAGGTGAGCCCAGCAGGCCCCAGAACCCTTAAGCACCGGCAAGTATCCTGAGGTTAGTTTGGATGCTTTGGGTTCAAATGATAGTCTTTTCATCAACTGTCAACAAAACCAGAAAGCGTATGGAGTGTGAAGTGCTTTGGTCCGTGTTTTGCCCTCATGGTGTTGGCGTGACCTTCGCATACATTAGCTGCTCTATTGAAGAGTTGTTCTATTTGCTCTGATAAATTTTTCTAAGGCTACTACATGATTACAAGATCACCAGCAGCTGATGTGTAATGCGACTGAGGTATGCTCTGAAGGGTATTCTTTAGCCATGCAGTAGAGTACTACGTGACTGACCTGCTTTTCTGAAGGTGGATTATCGCTTTGGGTGAGGTTGTTAGTACATAAAATTTGCAGTTTCATTTGAATGAAAAATCAGTGGCCCTATGTGGATTTAGAGTAGCCGTAAATCCTGTGGATGAGGGTGGAGGAAGGGGAGCTGTAGAGGCTCTTTTGTGCGAGAGGCTTGTAGAGGAGAATATGGGAGCCAAAGGAATTGCAGGCAGAGCATAAACTTGATCTTGGTTTGTCCCCGCTGCAAGCAAATATATTCCTTTACCAGACTGTCCCCCTGCACCTCAGTTCCGAATTCGGGAGCTAATAGCAGAAACTGTCCCATGAGCTGAGTGGCACTGTACGTAATGCATAATGCATAATTCCTTTTTGTGAGAGAATCTGCATCAAGGACACGTACATACATATGTATATACAGAGATGGTACAAAGATCAGTTTTTGTGAGATTCTATCACCTGAGAAGTCAACAGGGAAAAATGTGTTCTGGCATCTGAGGTGAAGACAGCAGAGGTCATAAAAGGAAGGGAAGGGGTATTGTCTTGTAGGGAAAGACAGTATCTTACATTAGACCAACTTATGTGGTTGGGAGTGGAATAACAATGCAAATTGGAAGTAATGAAGAGAAACTTGAGGTAAAATTGGAGGGTAGCTAACACAGAGGTGCAGAAAAGTTGGGGTAAGTGTGTTACCTTGAATTTCTTCAAAACTATTGAGGTGGAAACATGGCTAACATTTGGAAAGTCAAAAAGTTTGTCTGTCTTTTTCCCTAACCATTCCTTAACCACCTAAAATTAACTCCACTAAAACAACAGCAGTATGGGTAGGTGAGCTGCCTGCAAGATCTAAGCTGTGGCTGTGCAAGAGAATTTGCCTCAGAGGATTGCTCTAAGGGTTGAAGGAGCCCTCATTTAAAATAACCAGTTGTTTGGTAGAAGGAGGGAAATCTGACCTACCTGCAGCCTGTTGCTGCGTTGCAGTAATGGTGTTGGAAACAGATATTTTGGCTTTCTCATGAAAGGATGATGCTCCAGAAGCTAAGCGTGCTATCCGTAATACCGGAATAGTATAAAAGACCATGTATTCTAGGCTCTCTTTCCCAAAGTTTCTTATTCAAGACAATTATTAATTATTAAGGATATTTATAGTAAAATGGTTTTGGGAACAAAGTTTTACCGAGAGGGAACAACTGCTTCTGTTCATTTTGAGGTACATGCAATTTTGTCTTCTAGGCTCATCCGAAAGTATGTGAAAAGCTAAAAACGCTAATGGTGGAGTGGTCGGAAGAATTTCAGAAAGACCCACAGTGTAGCTTGATATCTGCAACTATTAAATCTTTAAAAGAAGAAGGTGTGACTTTTCCTGCAGCTGGATCGCAGGTACCGTGAGGTTCGCTGTTCCTGGCGGCGAACAAAATGAAAAGCTGTCCAAATGAGATCTTCAGTGCTTTCCATCAGAGGAGAGTAGGATCCTTGTTTTAGTTTGGTTGCCTCCATGTGCTGAGGTTCACTTCTGTGCATTCTGCTTTTTTATGTCCTTGCCTTCCTAAGAAAAATAAGAACAGAGTGAAGGCTATTTCATGATGCCCTTTTGAGGCGTTTCATTTTAGACCCTTCTTTTCTTCCGATCGTTTTTAGAGCTTCATTGAGCTGTCACCACCTTAAATCGAAGCAATTCTACACCCACACTTTGTACTTGGTGTTTCATGGTTCTAATTGCTGACTCGGAGCACATACCTTCATTTGTCTTCAGAGTCTCACAAAACAAAGGGCGATATCTGAAATTGAGACATTTCTGAAGATGATGTGCTATGCTTTCCTCTTCTGAGTCACCGTTTCTTGTTCATGCAGTTACCTGTCCATGTCAGGAATTGTCCTAGCTCTGCAGTAGGTGGGGTGCTCTGATCCCTAACCTTACCCTTTGTATTTTACTGCTGCTGGTGTATTCTGCCTAATCTTCTAGCTGGCAGATAGGATGACAGGTGGTTTGGGGGGGGGGGGGGTTTCTACACTTTATTATTGATGATTCTAGGTATTTTCATGTTAATTACGAGTCAGGTGAAGATCAGTCCTGAAAATCAGAACAACAGCTTCTATTACATGTTCCTTACATTAAGTTTACTTTTCTCTGTATTAAACACAGAGGGTTTTTTTTTACTTTTACAATCTTTCCTTCCTCCACAAAGATGTTTTCACTTCTAAATGTAGGATATGTGTTAAAACATATGGCAGAAACATGGAAGATCTAGAGTACTGGCAACCAATTATGCTTCCTTTCCTACGAATACATATAAAATGACATCTTGATGTTTCTACCTCATACACTTCACTTTAAACCTCAGCTTTGCTTGTTTGTTAGTATTTGGTACGCTCGTCTAGAATTGTTTTCTAGGACCATTGTTAAGTCCTAGTCAGGGCTAGTGTCTGAAACTAGGTTTGTGCAGGAAGACTTCCTTGTCGGAATGAAAACTCTAAGAATGATTTCAGTGTGCTGTTGTGGAGACTCGTATTATTTAAGTCAGCAGCGTCCAACTCGATGTACATTTGCTCTTCCCTCCCATTGTCCCACCAGCAGAGAGAGAGGGTGGCTTTTTGCTCTGATACGGAGAGAGATCTCCCTTTTCAGCAAGTCCAGCTGCTGCTTGATAACTTGGGTCTTTGCAGATGTAGGACTCCAAAGAGCTTTTCTTCTTGTTTGAAGGGAAGGATGGAAGATGAAGGTGGAAAGGGCAGTCATTTAAATGAGTAGTCTCACTTTAGTAAATGAGACTAAGAGAATTATTTAAACGAGATCAGTTATTTAAATTAGATCTGTTTATTTTACTTTGTTCCTTGCCGAAAACAAAATAAAACCTGGCTGACATTCTGAAGAGTAATGTTTTTTTCTTCTAGAAGGTCATTTTGATTCACTGATGAAAGGCTACAGTAAGGCAGCTAACCAGGAACAACATCTTACTAATTTTTTTAAGTATATAATTATAGAGCTTTCTTTTTCCTTTGTAACCTGAACTTATTCTGTTGTTAATGCATTTGCAGGCTACCACAAATGCTGCTAAGAATGGTTCATCAAGTAAAAACAAAGAAGATGAAGATATAGCTAAAGGTAAATTGCTAGTCACAGTCTTGGGTTAGGCTTGTGCTCTAGAAGTTTTGTTAAAATGCATGGAAATCGGAAGCTGTATTCTCTTCTGCTGCATAGAATTCAAAGCAAGGGCACAGCAGGTTGGGAATTAATATACTGGGTCATTCAAGGTGTTTTCCTCATGGATGAGGATTTGGGGTAAGATACTGACCGTGTTCATCATATAACAATAAATATTTTTATTAGGAAAGCAAACTGCCTTTGTATAGAGGGGTAAAATATACAAACTTTTTTTTCCCTCTCCTAATTGTAGCTATCGAATTGTCTTTGCAAGAGCAGAAACAGCAACAAATGGAAACTAAATCCTTGTACCCATCTGCAGAAATTCAGCAAAACAATCAGAACTCGAGGAAGGTGCGAGCTCTGTATGACTTTGAAGCCGTCGAGGACAATGAGCTCACCTTTAAAAGTGGAGAAATTATTTTTGTTTTGGATGACAGGTATCATATATACTTGTATGAAGGTGCCTTTGTTCCAGAACTGTTGTTTTCTTAGGATAGCAGTTTTTTCTTCTGGCGCTTTTTTCCCCACAGAAATGTACACTGTCACTCTGGCCTCCCTCAAATCCTTTTATCTTCCACTGTTCTTTCCATACCCCATGTTTTTGACCTTAAGTGGCTTTTGGTGCAGGGAGAACCTCACTGTATTACGTTGGGTATTTCATGTCGTGGTGTAGGTCCAATTTGTTTGTAGTTTTTAAGATAAATGTTGGTTGGCTATAACAAATGTCATAAGAATATACATATGCATCACAGTGCTAAATTCCAGCTACTTCCCAGAAATTGTTACATCTCTGGCTATCGAGCATCACATTTGCTAAGAATAAAACTGAAGAAAAAATACTTCAGATAATTATTGTTGTTATCACCATTGCCCCAGTGGTAGCTAAGAAGCAGAACTTCTTCCCTGCTAATGCTATTCTAATTTAATAGACTGTGACAGATCAATTAGTTAGTCCTCACTTGTGTACTTCTTGTAAACTTTTAGATGAAGCTATAATGGGCTATCATCTAATCAATCTAAAGAACTGAAGAGTTGTGTTAAATTTTGAGTGATTGCTGCTGAATGATTTTACTTCCCCCAGTCCCTCCTCTTCTCGTCCCCACCCGTCTGCCCCAGCTCCTGTCCTTGGCTTTGCTGCTAATCTCTACAAATGTTCTCCTTTGCCTTTGTTATCGGATACACTGGGTAACGGTGTATTGGATATCACAGGTTTTCTGTCAAAAGCCCAAAACATGTTGCTGACGCTAGCGTTAATGTTCAGGGTTTTGTAATACATCTGTATTTCCCCAGTGACACCAATTGGTGGAAAGGTGAAAATCATAGAGGAGTAGGACTGTTTCCATCTAATTTTGTGACTTCTGACTTAAGTGTGGAACCTGAGGCAGGTAAGTTTAGCTACAAAAAGCTGTCAGATTATTTTAAAAAGGGGAGCTTATGGTGGAACTACTAATTAGCCCATCAGCAAAATAATTTCCTGAAATCAGCCCAAGGGAAGAATTCAGGGAGAAATCCTGCCCTTGTTTCAAACAAGCAAGCAAGCATACGCCACTGCTGTAACTCACTTCAACGATTTCTGTCTTCTCATTCTCTTCTAAGTTGTTACCTTTTTCCTATTACAGAAATTGGGTTCAATTTACCATAATTCTTTGTCAGTAACATATTACTTATGAATCCAGTAACTTGCCATTTAAAATGTCAAAGTCTCTTTTGAGGCACCAGACCTATTATAGAATAACATTCATACCCATGTCAGTGGTTTGTAAGAATCACATTGTTAGCTTTATTCATGCTCATGATACCAAAATAAATCTTAACACTTACAACTTGGCTGAAAGTAACTGTACGTGTGTTGGAGGTGTTTTTAGATGCTAATATGACTCAAGAGTCTTTCCCTTGCTGGGCCTGGGTTCATAATCAGGCTAACAGCCCAAAGGAAGCAGCTTGTCAGAACGTTTTCTAGGCAAACCCATTTTCCCTTCTCCAGCAGCTAGGTGCATCACTGCTTAAAGTAGTTATTCAGATTTCTCTCTCATATAAAGATGTGATGGCAAGCAAGGAGAAAATGTGTATTTTAAGTTAGCGTAATAACACAGCTGCAGAAAAGAAACTAATGTTTGTTCTTCCAGCAACTGTGGATAAAAATTCTGTTCCTGAGGATACTACAGAAGAAATTAAGAAAGCAGAACCTGAGCCAGTTTATATAGACGAGGTATGCAGTCACTTGCAATATAAAAAATTGCTGAGATTATTTTAACATTGGTTGAAACACTCTTTTATTGCTGAATGTTAGCAGATAATTCTTTTTATATTAAGAGCTTTTTTTAATCTGAAAATTAAAACATTCTGTGTCGTGCTTCAGCCATAACTTCTTAATCTTCTCCTCGCCTTTCAGGATAAGATGGATAAAACACTGCAGGTACTTCAGAGTATAGATCCTACAGATTTAAAGCTTGATTCTCCAGATCTTCTAGACTCAGAAGGTACTTTCAACACTGTTAGCTAGCTTTTGTATTTCTTCTCACAATTACCTTTTGTGGATTGTGCTGGTAATTCTTTTGCATTTATTTTAAGCTTGGAGAAACCATGGTCTGTACTAATGGTGTGCTGTAGAATAGCTTGTTTCACAGTGGGAGCATGCAGCTCTATGTATAACTCTAAATTTTCTAATAGTTGCCAAGCCAACTCCATGTTTAGCAGAGTAATTTGCATAGCTTCCAGCTAGTGTACAACGCCTGATGTTTGCAAGATCCATCCGCCTATCAAAACTCTGCTTGGAATAAGTAATTAATTTTGTGTCAAAATTTCTCCAAAATACTGCTGACTGGGAGGGGAGAGGAGGTTCAGTTCACTTAAGAGCCAGTTAGTTGAAGGTGTGTGATAACAATTGAGCATACATCAAAAAAGGAGTGTTCCTAGAATGGAAAAAGTGAAGGTAAAGGAAGCTCTGCAGTACAACAGATGTAGGTAGATTCGTAGGCAGTCCGGGTTTGACACTGCAGCAGGAGATGAAAGTCATAGGTCTTGTGCAGTGCGAGCAGAAATGCAACATCTCCCATGTTTTTCATCAGTAGCCTTTTGTTTGAGAGGGTCGAGGGAAAGAGGAGAGAGGATGACGAAGCAGAATAACCAAAGTATTTTTCCTGTCTGTTTGGGCTGGAAGAATGGGACCCACGTGATAACTAGTTGCACTCTCCAATTTCGTACGTTATTTTAGCGTACTTGGCTAGAGTCGGTTTTGGCTGCATTTAAACTTCTAATTGTGCCAGATACTAACTACCTTGATACTTTTGTCTTCACAGATATTTGTCAACAGATGGGTCCAATGATAGATGAAAAACTGGAAGAGATAGATAGGTGAGCCACAATGTCGCTTCTGCATTATTTACTGCGATTCACTTCAAGTTGTGCAGTTGTTTGGGGTTTTTTTTTTGATATTTTCTCTTTCATCTCCCAAGTAGAAAATCTTAACAAAAAAGAAATTTTGACAATTCTACCTTTATTTTTTAACACTTAGGTACTGAAGTCCCAGTGTGTGTACTAAGACCTGATTGCTGCTCTCCAAAACTTATTGCATACGTTACTGGGCGCATTTTACAGTAGTGCTTTTTGACTGTAGCCTTTTGCAATCTGTCTAGAGCTTGGTATTTTCCATCTGCTGCTGACTGTCCTCCATGACAGGAAAATCTATTCAATGATATCTTCACCTCTTCCCCTCAGACTCCTAGGGATATTTGAGGGTGAAAAGAAAAGCTAACTAATATCTGTGGAGTTGCTTGCCTTATTGCAGCTAGGGAAGAATAGCTGTTCACCGCTTGGACTCTCCTCCCAGTCCCGTTGGTATAAGAAATAGAATGGCAACGTTACAATATAGATGTGTAAGAAATTGGCCATCGACCTTTTAAGGTTTTTTTTTCTTGCATATGCAAAACTGTTTCACGAACCACTCTTCATACTATGTAAGATTAGGTGTTTGAGAAACTTAGTGTTTGCATGTATTTGTTTTGAAATAGAAAACATTCGGAATTATCTGAATTGAATGTGAAAGTTCTAGAAGCTCTGGAGCTCTATAACAAACTGATGAATGAAACACCGATGTATTCAGCCTACTCAAAACTCCACCATCCTGCACAATACCCACCTACATCTTCTGGTGTTTCAGTGCAGGTCAGTACTCCTTTCTGGAAATAGAGACTTTCCTAATATAGATTTCTATTTAAAGAGATGACAGCAAAAATGAAATATACGCTTTCTTGCTAGCCTACGAACAATCTGACACAGTCTGGTGACTTTTTAGAGCCTTTTGAATAAAATACCACTTACGCAGTAGAACAGGGTGCTTCAGTTTGCAGTTACCTGCTTGTACAACAAGGTGTAGCTGTTAATTTTGCTCTGCTTAACAGAAGGATACCATATTGAAAATACTAAAAGATTCCTTCCGCGATTAATTTTTTTACAGTTGAAATAGTGTGTTTCAGCAGCTTGGTGGATGTTCTTGCTGTGAGTCATGTCCTCAGTCTTAAAGTAAAATGTTACCTTCTTGTCTAATAGCGGGGCTGGGAGTGACCTTTAATATTAGTGCATTTAGCATGAGTGCAGTGTACTTTTTCTAACTATAGAAACACTACTCTGGTTTTAGCTCTCTTTTCTTTGCCTTAAGAAATGAACATGTTGTATTAGGGGGTGTGGCCGTTCAAAACTGTTTTACGGTATCTCTAATGTGCCATATTGGTGTGTTAAGAAAAATGGAGGAGAAGGAGAGATTTTCTTAAAGATCCTTTTTGGAGAAAGCGTAGAATGCGTGTTTTTACTTCAAGTGAATTTTACTTTAATGTTAATTGTTCAGTGGGAAAAGAATAGTTGCCATAGCAACTGCTAGATCTGAAAATATGTCAGTTAAAAGTAATTCCACGTCCTTAACTTCTGGTAGCGATGGAAAATTCATTATATTTGGAGGTTAAAAAGTAATTTGAGCCAAAAGGCAACTGGAGTTTACTGTTTCTTCCAAGATGCATGCTTCTTCCAGCGGTGAAAAATACAGGATAATGCTAACCATGCTGAGCTTAGCGCAAAACCCATGAGCAGCGGAGACTTCTGTAGACTAAGCATGTCGTACCACCTGTTCTATCTGAATTTTGAGTAAAGACGTGCATTATCTTAAACCAGAAATACAAGAAACTGAAGTTTTTGCTTTCCTTTTGTGTTATAGTCTTAAAATATTCTTATGGTTTAATTTCCAAGATGTGTTAAATAACAAATCTCATATGGTGCCCACCTTCCTACTCAACTCTGCATCAAAATATGTAAGGATCGAACATTTTAAAGACAAGGCAAATTAGAGAGAAAGAAATAGGGTTTCTGGGAGGGGCAGAGGTCTTGTACGCGATACAAGAGGTTCTTTCAGGTATTAAGCACCGACCTTGTTAGCAGTGCATTTCTGAAAGAAGTACCTGCTGATGAAATAAAGGATGCCTGTTTAAAACGTGTGAGAAGTTACATGTTTTGGTTTTAGAACCTTGTTGGAAACATTAATTGATGTTCATTCAGCCTTTGAGCCCTAATGTATTTGTTCATCGTAGTGGTATTCGGTGCCACGTTTGCTGCAGCTTAATTGAAAATAAAAGGTATGCAATGGTTTTGTTGGGTTTTTTGTTTGTTTTTTTTTTTTTTCATTTACAGTCATATCCCGTACAGCCACCTAGTGGAAACTACATGATCCAGGGTGTTCACCAAGTCACCATTTCCCCAGGTTATAGCCTAGGACCGGATCAGATGGGGCAGCTGAGGTCTCTGCCTCAGAGTATAAATTCTTCTGGAGCAACCCAGCCAGTTCAAGCTGCGTATTTAAGGTACTGCTTCAGCACACTGTTAAATCGCCTTCTTCCTGATGGTAATTTTACTACTTTGTCTAGAGGTTGTGTGTTCCTGGGATATTTACGATGACACTTAATATTGGTTTTGATCATTTTGAAAATATACAGATCGCTTTTGGATTAAGCCGTTTGCAAATCTGCTTGTCAGACGAATGGAAGTGAACTTGTCAGAATTAGATTTGGTTTGGTTTGTTACAGCCCAGGACCGGATTCTGTGTTAAACCAGACGTACGTGAACCAGAACCCTGGCCTTCCGTCAGCTGCCAGCACAGCCGCTTACACCCAGCAGCAGATGGGAATGTCAGTGGATATGTCGGCTTACCAGAACAGCACATCGAGTTTGCCTCAAGGACCAGGTTATCCCGTGGCAGTTCCCACTCATTCCGTTTTACAGCAACAAACAAATTACCATCAACAGCCTCTCCTTTAAAAACAAACCGGCTCATGTTTCTGAATTAATGAATAAAGGTTGCCTGACCTAGTTGATTTTTATGAATACCTGTCACAGATATCAAAATACATTTTCCTTTTTAAATAACCCGACTTGCGGCATTAGGGTGATGCAAACTAAAAATATGCATCGGATCTTATTGTTAAGCATTTGCATAAAGATAGCTGGAACTAGATTAGCTGATGGTTTAAAATAATTTCAGATTACTTTGAGCCCTTATTTCAGTGGTTGCAAGAAAAGCCACTTGTCAATCTTAAGTTAAAAGACTGTCCAGAAATAATTTTAAACGTGTTTATGAAAACTTGAGGATGCTTAATCATTGTTACGCGTTGCTCTCGTTATGCGTTGCCGCCTCTGGTTTCTTACTGTGATCTTTCTATCCAAGTGGCTTTAGAGAATCTCTGCAGATTTAGAGACCACTTCTCTCTGCGCTGCTGTAGCGAGCTTTACAATACGATGCGTGCTGCGTAATTGGAACAACTGCACGAGTTCAGCAGATGAGGGCTGGAAGAGAAAATGATTTGATATTGTGACAGTGAGGACCACGTACCTACAGAAATAGGAGAAACGAGATTTTTACAGTGCTGCCCATTAGATTTTGGGAAGCCACAGAGAACTTCTGATCTGTTTCGCTTGAAGAAAACGGGTGGGATTTTGCTAGAAGTCGCTGGTGTCTTTTGGCAGAGGCGGTGCTGCGAGCACAAGTCTCCTTTGCAAGAGCAGGCAAGGGATGCTCCCAGCTGACGGTGTGGGCACTCTGCGGATACAAGGTGCTGAGCCAGAAACGTGTACAAAATCTCTTTTCTTTTCCTTTTTGGATGTATTTAGAAGTGAAGGAGTGTTGTAGTTCCTTGTAGTAAAGGAGGGGCTTGAGAATGTTTGAAGCTTAAGACTGTGAGAATCCGCCTTGTTCCCTTTCCAGTGGGGAGTCGAGTGGAACAGGAATCGTCTTTACGGGACCAGGGGGTTCTTGCCTCTCTTGGATTTCCTTTCTCTGCCGCCATTTCCATGCCTCGGTAAACGCCGATTACAGTCGGAGAAACTCTTGAACCATTTGAAAAAGGTGTATTTAACACATGGTCTGTACAGGCAGAATACGCGTGCTTTGTGAGTGGGATTGCACTCATTTAATACAAGGAGTGGTTGCATATTGAAAATGACAGGCGTGCCTTGAGAAAAGGAATTGCCTTGGAACCGTGGCAGTGTAGCATTTGGTGGCTAAGAAAAGAAATCTAAGAATTTTTTCCCTGATGCACTTTTTTAATGGGTGGGGTTTGTACAAGAGGAGCAGATGAGCTGAATTATCTTTCAGGAATGTGGGATTCTATGATTTCTTTCTTCTATTGTTTCGACCTCGGGGGAAAAAAAAATCACTTTCTCCTATTTACCTACTCACTTTAGCATAGTCATATTTATACCTATTTTAACAATTTGATGGTGAGTAATAACCTTTAGATCGGGAAAATAATGGAAGCAGATCACTGATAAAATCATCTTGATTAAATGCATGAAACTCCCAAATGTCTAAATAAGTCCGTTTGGTGTATAAATTTTCTACCAAATGAGAACTATCGGACTCTTGTTGAGTAATAAAAACCACCCTTTGCTCAGCGCCACCTCCATTTCTTTTGCATTTTATTTAATTATTTAGTATCATGACCTCATGCATTTGCAGCCTCATGCTTATGCAATAAGGTATTCGCTACCCGCTCTCGAAATCATTTTTTCATTTAAATTTGTGCAGTCGGAAGGAAGCTTTTGTCTTTCCTTTTGATGTGACTTTACTTTGTCTTTATCCCCTTGAGGTAGTTCAGTATGAATAACACACGTGGCAATACTGAAGTATTTTGATAACTCGTTCCTTGCGTTCTTTAAGGAGAATAATTAATTTCAATGCTGCTGTTCAAAATTCTCATTGTTTGGAGATTTTTTTTTTTGGGTAAGAGTTTACTTTGTTCCAAGTCAGTGTGTAGTCAAACTAAACCTTGCTATCATTTATATAGATTCTCCATGTTTGTTAGCAAATTGAGATTAAGGTAGTTATTTTTATTGGATTCAAAATTTTGGCCCAGCAGAAATATTGAGTATCTTAAATTGAGACGGCTAGGCAGATGTGATTTGATTGTGTTCAGTTAATTATGAAATATAAATAATGTGTATATACTCATTTGTCTGAGATTTTCTACACAGCCACATATATGCATACTGTTAAAGCCTGAAATTTTATAAAAGCAGGATTTGTCATTCTGTCATCTCTTATATTCCTAATTCTGTGATATGCAATTTGTAGATAGTGTAAAATAATTTAATTATTATTAAAACAGTGTATTTAGAGGGTTATGGTGTTAATAGGATCTGTTTTTCCTCTTCATACTTCTATACATTATCATATTTATTTTTAAGGCCTGATTGTAACTGAACATGCTGCCAAAGGATTTCTCTAACTTCAGATTTCTACATTAGGTTTCTACCTGCTGTTTTGTATCAGGAATCAACGGTAGATAACTTCTGCTTTTTCATATAAACTCTTACTGGTTAACATAGAAATTTGTGCAACTTTATAATGAGAATTTTATCATAATATATTTGTTTCATGGGTGTTGAAAATCTCAATGCTAGATAAATTTTCTTCTAGCATGAGCTGGCAACCTATTATGTCTAAGTTATAGTCAGCTGAAAGCAACAATTGAATTTGTCTGCAACATCACTGTGCAGAGACGTGTTTTGGGACACTGCGGTCTTTCATCCTGCCTCGATGTGAGAAATGCATTGTCTGTGATTTAATTTGGTACAGAAATGACAATGTTAAAAAATCAGATTGTTTCCGTAACAAGTAAACCTTAAAAATAGTGTTCCGTGTTTGTTTTACTTCAGGTTTTGTTCATGGACTTGTGGAACAGTGTAAGTCTTCTGCAGGCTGTCCCTCAGAGAGGAAAGCTGAGTGGGACATGGCTGCGGCTGCAACCTCTTACAGGAATTATTTTCTGATAGGAAGACTTTTTTTTCCCCTCATTTTTATCTATGCATCTTTTCTAAGAAATAATAGGCACTACTCTTGCTTACATTGAACACTGTGATGGATCTGTTGAATGAACGAATAACGTTCTAGAATTCGTGGCTCTCCCCAGTTAAATTTTACACGAAGCTGACTCAAACTGTTTTGAATTGGTGAAAATGAAAAATGAAGGAAAGGAACTAGAGCTGGGGCAGGTTCTGAGCACGCCCGAGGTTTGGCAGCTCCCTTCGCCAGCGCTGTAACGCCTTCGTCCGGCTGCCAACGGAGGGCATGCCTGAATTTGGGATTCAGACCAAGGTTCTGCTTCTGTTTTGGCTGGGGTTTGAGGTGAATGTGTACTCGTTAATATCGCAGTTCTTACAGAAAATCATCTTAAAAGGGTTTGCAGTATTAAGAAGAGGGGATCTGTTTTATTGGAATACCCGTTTGGCCTCCTGTCTGCAATATGTGTACGTTGCCTTGTGTGAATAAAACAAAGTTTGTTTAACACACGTGGGTGAAGAGTCTTGTGTTTACAACGTAGTTCAGTCCCTGCCGGAAAGACGAGGCAAAAGCTGCACGAGCGGTGTGAATGTCAGCGCCGCGGCCCTCCCCGGTCCCCTTCCCGGCTACCCCAGCTCATCCTGCTCCCACGCACCGTCAGCAAAGCCAGCGCTCTGGAAGAGGCGGTGACTTCCTAGCTGTGCTGCGCTTCTCCTGTGGTGAGCTCTTCTGCCTGGGAACCGGCACTCTGTTGCCCAAAGGATCCGTAGATTGGCGAGAGAATACTGCTACGTATCGGGCGTTAACTGATGGGGAATTGCAGAGAACAATCTCGCATAAAACAGTAGTATGCTTTGCCACAAATGGTAAGGTATTTATACAGAAAGCAAATATACTGCTCTTTAAATTTGATTGTATCGCACATCGTAAGTAAGAGCCGTGAGTGCTTATGGCTCGTTACAGGTTTTCATGGAGACTCTAAACAAACTATCCAGAGATTTCTAGCTCATCCAAAAAAAAGAATAAATCCTCGTGCTTTAAAGGTAACCTTCTGCTAATGCTGTGAATGGACACCAAAACAACGCGTGCAAGCAGCCTCACGTACATGAGAACGACTCCTTTAATGGTTATTTTGACATAAATCACTGCATTTCATTTCTTTACATCCCTTCCCAAGCCCAGGGGGTTGATTTCAGGTCACTTCGGGCTGCAAATCGAAATCTTACAATGCCCTTGTAAAGCCAAAACATTTACTGAACTACTGGCAAATGCTTGTTTTTCATTTCCAATCTCAGCCTAAACATTGCTGTGTGTTTCTGAAGCGAGACAATGACGGGTTACTTTTCTGGACAGTATCTTAGCTTGGGAAATTAGCCATGTACGTGGTCACACTAAGATTAATGTTTAAAGAAAGGTATCCTTCCTAGTACCAACTTAATGATTAAACTGAATTTAAATATAAATTTAGACTACACCATCCGTGACCCACATTCATCTTTGACAAAGAAACCAGGCTGCCTAATTTCATCCAAGGAATTAAAAAAAATAAACCTGCAGTTCGTGTCTGTAGCGAAAGAAACGTTTGCTCTGTTGTGCTGTGGCCCTTCACCAGAGGGGCACGTGTGCGTGTTCAGAGCTTCCTGGTGTAAAAGTGAGATCAGTTCAACGATGCACGCGTTTCTGCTCTTACTCACTTCAGTAGGAGGTGCGATGTGCTTGTAGTTAAAGCACAGGAGTGGGAAGCAGGAAATCCAGGTCCTGCTTCCAATTCTTCCCCAGGTTTCCTCTTTAACTTCAAATGAATCGCTTAATTTCCCGATTGATCCTCTTTTCCTCCATACCCTGGAATTTGTGGCTGGTAGTTGGTGCGAATTAACGCTGGCCCATACTCGGAGGCGCCGGGTGGCACTGCGGTTGACGTGGTCGCAAGAGTTGGGGCTTGGTTTCACTTTGAGGAGGTTAAGCCAGGCTCAGAGGCCGGTACTTGCCCGTAGCATCCGTGTCGCAGCTCCAGCCTGCCGGGATCCCGCGTGGGATGCAGAGAGCCGGGACGGGGGCCAAGGGACGCCGGTGCAGAAAACCCACGGCCGTGGTGATGGCCGGTAGGCCGGGGGTTGTTTCCACTCACCTTAAAACCCGTTTGACAGCTCCTGAAGACCAGCCCCCCGGTGCGTCCCTCACGGAGCTTCCCCCACGGGAGCGGGGTCCGGGTGTCACGCCTGGTGTATTTGCGCACTGGATTAAATCGGATGGTTTCGCTGAAATTCCCCTCCCGCCCTGGGGCCGCGGGGGTTTCCCCCGTGGGCGGGTTTCCCGCCCTCGCCCGGGGAGGGCGGCCGCCCTCAGGGCGCTTCCCGCCATGGCCGCCTCTGCCCCGGGGCCGCCCGCGGGGAGGGAGGGAAGGGGACACGCGTGCCCGGGGCCGCCCGCGGGGAAGGAGGGAGGGAGGGAAGGGGACACGCGTGTCCCAGCCCCGCCCCGGGGCCGCCCGGCGCCTCCCCGTCCCCGCCCGCCCTCGCCCTTCCTCGCAGCCCGGCGGCGCCGGGGCCGGGGCTGAGGCTGAGGGAGCGGCCGCTCCTGGGCGCCATGGCCGCGGTGAGGCGCCGCCCGGGGGGCCGCGGGGAGGGCGGCCGGGCGGGACGGGGCGCGGGGCGGCCGGGCGGGTGGGCGGCGGCGGCGACCCGACCTTGACGTCTCGGCCTCCCCCGGGGCAGGTGGCGAGGGGCACGGCGACCCGCCGCAGCCGGCTGAAGCGCTCCGACGGCAGCACCACCTCCACCAGCTTCATCCTGCGGCAGGTGAGGGGCGGCGGGGCCGGGGGCGGCGGCGGCGGCGGGGGCCGGCCCCTCTCCCCTCGGCCGAGAGCGATTCGGCGGCGGCTTTCCTTTCGTTTTTATGAAATGGCCCGCCGGGTTCCGTGGGGTTTGGCACCGGTGCCGGGCGATGCGCTGGCTCCCGCTCCGGGCAGCGCGGGAGTTGTGGGCGCTGCCCGCCCGGCCCCGCTGCTCCCAAAGCCGGGGGAGTTTGGGCGCGGGTCAGAGCCGGGCTTAAAACTGTAAACCCAAGATTGCTCGAGGATTAGGAGAGGGGCCTAACCAACCCGACTGAAGTCATAATTTATTCCGACAAACGCACATACCGTGTTTGCCTCCGGTTCCCGAGCTGCGATTTGTACCTAGGGCTGATTTTCTAGTTATTCCCGGTAACAGCGCGGGGGAGAAACACACTTTTCTTAAAGAACAGAAGCTGAGACTTTAGCCATCTTCTGACTTGGGGATTTCTGGAAAAAAAATGGTTCTAAAGGTGTCAAGAGCATCGGCATCTCAGTTTGGGGCTTCGGGCTCATCGGTGCTAATTATACAGCAGCCCTGCATCCCCTGGCGCCGCGGGAGTCGCGTCAGCGATCTAGGTGAAACCTCCTGCTCATCGCTACCCTTCCCTTTGCTATTCCCAGTCTTACACTCCTGCCTGCCAGCTGTCCCTTGGCAAAATACAGACTGTTAGTTATCCCGAGTTTCTCTCCTTTCTCTCCTCAAAGGTGCTTCTTAGCATAAATATCATTAATTTGCTTTAAAAGTAAAGGAGGTAGAACCTTTCTCGGAGCACAAACCTGTATCCCACACACCCCCAGCGCCCGCAGCGACTTCAGCAGAAATTTAAGGAAGCGCAAGGAAAGCAGAACTGGGCCCTTGACAAATGCGGGGACGCTTGTCATGCGTGGAAATGGATTTTGCTCAGGATGTGGAAGTTGTGAGGTCGAGAAATCTTGTCAGAGAAAGAGATTTAAATAACCCAGGGAAGTTTTATTTTGCTTTGCGGTGTCTCCTCGCCACCGCTCCAGCCCAGAGCAGAACCGCAGCAGCGTCGGGCTGGCAGTCCCTGTTGCCAGCAGCGGCAGAACGAGATGCGAGAGTGGCAGTAAGAATGTGACGTTTGCTGCGATATCAGCCATGTAAATGAGAGTTGAAACAAGGATAAATAAATATAAAGGTAGTTTTAGCCTGTGTCACTCTGTCGTGGCAGTTGAGGAGGTGTTGCAGGTGGCTGTGGGCTTTTCTTGGAGGTGTCCTGGGGAATCTTTCAGCTTGTCAGAAGTGTCGTTTCAAGGGGTGGATTTCGTGCCGTGCTCACATGGAAACTGAGGGCTTGTGATTTAGGCAGACGGAGGGTAATCGGCGTCACCCAGAGCACTCGGCGTCTGAGGGAGCGAGGATGCGATGTGGGATTTTGAAAACCTTGCACGTGGAAGCGCTCGCGCTAGCAGGCGGGGAACGCCGCTGCTCGTGCGGAAGAGCTTGGCTCCTCAAACAGACGTGCCGGGCGTCACGCCTGAATTACACAGACGGCATCACACACCTCGTTCGTGTGCAAGCGTGCGGACACGTGTCCTTTGCACTTTTTTCTGTTTCGCGTCTCGGGACGCGGTGTGCTCTGCGAGCGCTGCGTGCTTCAACGTGTCTGTTGTCTTTTTTGGGGGGAAGATGGGGAGGCTCGCTTTTACTTCTGACTCCTTCTGACGTTCAGTGACACGTTTGAGGGGCGCTGCCAAATAATAATAGGGAAATCTGGTGGTGGGATGTTGTTCCTTCCGTCACAGTTGCAGACCCATGAGTCCCACCGCGTGGTGGCCGAGGGGGCCCGGCAGCGTATCCACGCCAGCGCCGGCACTGGGGCTCTTTGTGCACCGGCGTCCGTCTGCGCTGCCCTGGCAGAGGACGATGCTGCGTCGGCTGAACCTACCACGCCAATATAATTTCAGCTCTGTGCAGTATATAGTAAAATGAATTGATTCGTACTGGAACCCGCTTATCCCAAACGAGAAGGGAGCAGACAAATTGCTGTCACTTTCTACGGTGACATTTCAGACTGAGATTTAAAACAGCAAAAGGTCCTCAGCAATTTACTACCTTGATACCTTTTAAACAGGCAAGCGCGGTAGCTCTCTTCGTGATACCAGTGGGAAGATTTAATCTGAATTGTGTGAGCTGAGCAACAGACCCTGGGGTTGCCTCTGGGGTGAGGGTCTCGCCGCTCCTTCCCGTGGACTTCACGTGATGTTCCTCGCCCTGGGGTGATTCAGCTCCTCAGGACAGTGTTTCCCTTGCACAAGGGTGTTTCTGCCGCTCCTTTGGTGCGAGGATGAGACCGTTTTCTCCACCTTTGCGGTTAATGGTTTTTCTTTGAGAAACCGAGGATTTTGGCTCTGCAGATGTAGAGCAGTTGCTGTCCTCTCCTCCCACTGTGAGGTTTTCCCTAAGAACAGTCAGGCTTTTGAGGCACAAGTGGAAAAAAACCCCTCCTAATAGCAGGGATTAACTTCAAGTAATACTGTGGTGGCTGTAGGTATCGTTTTTAAAAAACCGAAATTCTGTCAGTAACATTTGCGATAAACGTCCCAAAAGAGTTTAAATCTTCCGTAGATCTTGTATGCATTAAGAATTGTGCAGCAGCTTCTTGCCCAAGTCCAAAATACCGACGGAAATTCTATCATTGGTTTCCTTTTGTGTCAGGAGAGGCGCAGGTCTCCCAGATTTGAAGTCTTTACTTGACTTTTCATTATGTTGCATTTAATTTTTGGTTTCAATCCACTGGTCAATCCAATTTAGTAAGGGAGTACTGTTCGGACGAGGTTTTATATCTGCGTTTTTGTCAGCACTGCATGGTGACAAGCAAGGGCGGTCCTTCGCGCTGAGTCCCATGCCTGCGTCGGCAAGGGCAGAGCTACCAATGCCCCAGCATCACCAGCGTGGGAAGCTGGCAGTGCCCCTAATTGCCTCTTGCTGTGGGACATGCTGCACTGGAAGACACGGATAGAGTGATGTACAAGCGGGAACAGGTAGGTATGTGCTGAAAATCATTGGGCTGGTATAAAAAATAAGACCTGCTCCAGTGACTAAGACCACTTGCGTCCTGGAGTGACCCGGGGTGCAGGGGGTTCCCGAGGTTGCTGGATGGGCACCTCTGTCTCCAGTGGCACGGCCAAGGCTGCAAGTAAACCCGGCGCTGAAGCTGTTAAGTGTGGTATTTGAGCAAGGAACGGGTGTACAAAATTGTTCCTCTTACATGGCAGGTGCCGCTCAATTATATTTAAGAACCCCCTTAAGGGACAGAAGTCAATTATAAGACAATAAGTAGGTCAGCTGAAAACATATGCTTATAATTTTGCAAAATGCTGTAATAATAATTCGTTGTTGGTTTTTTTTCTGGAAGATTTTACATTTCCACCGCTTATTTTGACAGGGTGTGACTTGTGAGTATATGCAATTTTTTTTTTTCTGTGACTTCTGGTAGCATCAGTTTTATTGCTTGTGATTTTTAATAGAATCTATTTCACTGAGAAAAGTTAAGTGACCTGTGAAGAACAGCAGCAGTCACCCAAAGGTCATGTTAGAGCATCACTTCTTGTCGAAAGCAAGTGCCACAGCGGCCGCTTTTTACTGCGGGTGGTCCCAGGCGAGGTAGCGGGGCCGGGGCTGAAGCTGTAGGTGTACGTGTGCCAGAAGACATTAAAACCTTTTATGCAGGTGATAATACAGTTTTGGGAGGGAAAAGCCGCACAGTAACTGGCTCCATCTGCATGACAGGACTGGGGATCCCCGGGTGAGGGTCAGCATCTGAGGGAGGGACCCTTACACTTGGAGGTGGGCTGACGGAGGCCCGAGCAGGGGTCCTGTGGCGCTGGAGGTGGAAGGTCAGCCTCCCTTCCTCCTCCACCTCGCTCCTCAGCTCGGCCGAGCGTCTCCCCGCGGCAGTGCCCCACTGCCTCCTCTGATTGGGGGTGCGTGAAATGTTTATACCTTTTGCTTTTTGTTAACCAGACTACAGCCCGTAGTGCAGGTGCGATTGAACACCTCCTTATTCTAGGTCTCCCTTCGGCGTGCCCTTCCTCATTTAGAGAAGACTTTGTGCAATTAACTTTCACGAGGTGGCCTGTGTTGAAGAGGTGTCAGGTGGCTCTGCTTCGGAAGATGTAACCAGAATTGCAGTCGGGTAGCGGACTGGTCCCTAACGGGCCTGTTACTTACCTGCTCGCATACCGGATTGCCTTGCTCTGTAATAATACCGTGACTTACACGCTTGAAGTGAAATACAGAGTTATCTGCTCTTCGATAGCAGCAGGGCCTTGTAATAAAATCTTCTTGAAACATTCACAGAGTCACAGAATGGTTTGGGTCGGAAGGGACCTTCAGATGTCATCTAGTGCAACCCCCCTGCCATGAGCAGGGACATCCCCAGCTCGATCAGGTCGCTCAGAGCCCCGTCCAGCCTGACCTGGGATGTCTCTAGGGATGGGCCTAGTGCTTGGTGGAAATCCTTTCCAGCTCATGGCAGAGACTTCAAGTAAAGCCACTGAGTGTACCTGTTCAGTCCAAGCACGTTTAGCTTTACATAAAATTAGATTTAGTCATGCAGTTTATTTCTGGGAGTTTTTTGCAGCTTATATTTAGAGATAGTTGAAGTTAAAGTCCATTTCCTTTTTAGACAGAGTTACACCTAGTGTCGCACCTCTGGCAATGCTGGTGCTTCCCCCTTTTAAATATCATTTTTCCTATGTAATATTGAGAGGAAAATAAAACCAGCATTGTCTGTTATTAGAGCAGCTCTCAAGCTATAACATCTTTTAAAAAAGTTAATGACATTCTGACCAGAAAAAAGTAAAAATCTTTCTAGAGTTTTGTTGCTTTGTTTTCAGATGAGGTTTTTTGCGTGCGTGGCGATGGGATTGTGCTGTCTCTCCTGCAGGACCAAGCGGTGGACTCTGGCTGGACGTTGGCATCTACATTCAGATATCTTCTTGTTTACTCAAGCAAAAAGAGTTGTAGATCAGATCTGGGAAGCTTTAAGGGTGTCTGAATTTTGTTTGTCATTTATAAAGCCCGAAAACCTTCCCCTGGGCACGCAGGACAGACGGCTGCCCAGTTCCCTCCTCAGGTGTGCCCTCGCAGATGCAAAGCAGACAGGGTCGCTCATCGGCTCTGGCAGATGTTAGCTTAATGACATACACCGACGTTTTCAAGAGCAATGCGTGGCCTGAAGTACAGGATTGAGTTTTGGAGTTGATGGTTTTTGCTGACTGTCCTGTAAAGTAACGATCTGATTGAGGGGGGATCAACTCTTGGTCTTTGCTCGTCAGCGATGTACGCAGGCAGCTTCAGTGACCGCTTCTTAACAAACTTTTTTAATGTGCGTTTGACTTCTTCCTTCAATTCTGCTTTTTTTTTTTTTTTTTTTTTTTTTTTTGGGTCTTAAAATCATTTTCCTCTGAATGAAACGAGACCTCAGTTGACGCTCTTGAGATTTTGGTCTTCTGTGATACAGGTTTTCTGGTACGCAGGAGGTGGGTGATCCTGAGTCGCGTTGTCCATTCCAACCTGGGTAGGCAACGAACCAGGCATTTCTTAAAATCGAATGCTGATTAGATTGATTAAAATATATATCTGCAAAGGAGCAGATTAGAATTTCAGTAATTTACCAGGATGAGCTCAATTCTACGATGAGTCATTAATTTCTAAAATATAACTTACTGTCATAGAATGTGATTATTCCTTAGACACAGGGCTGGATCGTTATTTTTCTCCATACAGCGTTTAGAAACTGTTAAAGCATTTGACAGGTGAATAATAGATTCAGCCCTTTCTCCAAAGAGCATAAGCCTTGTCTGCATGGCAGAGTGACATTGTTTTAACTCGCCTCTCTTCTTAAATTGATGTCGTTAACTAATAAAACAGTTGCATCTTTCAAGTTAAACTGTGCTTAAGACCAGTTTACTTTGGAAATCTAGACATTTAGGTTAAACCAATAAGGCAAAGTAAGGCATGCCTGAACTGAAATAAATGTCTGCAGAGCATCTTGCTCTAGTACCCCAACAGCCGTTTCACTTTGAGGCTGGTTTGCAGTTCTCTCTTGTGTACACCACTGTGGAGTAAGTTTACAAAAGGTCCTGAGAGCTTTGGGAGAAATCGGTGTTTTGCACCGATGTCATTGTGGCCTGAATTTCATTTCCAAATCACAGAGGTGACTTCTGAAGAGAGCCTGCTTCTGGAGGACAGAGGTGAGGCCATCTCTTGTGTCCGCGTAGGCTGTGTGCTGCACAGGGGCTGTACCCGGGTCCCTGCAGGAGATATCCCTGGGGATAGAACCGAGTGGTACAGTCTGAGCCACCGTGGCTGGATTTGCCTGTGATGGGTTGGAGAGCTTGCATGGAGTTGTCTCCTGCCAGCTGGAGAGAGACCATCGGACCGATGGGCACAGCTGGGTTTGGAAGACGTGGTCTGTTGTGACCCTTGGTGAGGTCGGTAATGACAACTGCGGTTAGGAGAAATACTGAAACAATGAAGGCTGTCAAACAGAACCGCGCTTTGCTGCTGCTGCGCGTGTTTCAGTGATGGAGGGTCCTATATCTGAGCAGCTTCCAACCATCGGGTGCTTTTAGATGAGATCTCTCCCCTCCATACCCTCCTGTGGGATGCTGCCTGTGCGGATTAAGTCAGAGTCATGGGATACGCAGCTTTTCCAGAGTTATCTTCTGGTACGGCTTGAGAGGCTGATGGACTTGGAGTGTGTCCCCTGTTCTTGGCTTCTCTGTTGGTAACAGCTGGTGGCACGTGGCTGTCGCGCGTACGTGTGCACATCTGCCTTCCTGAAAGCTGCCTTACCTATCTAATGGTGTTGCTTTGATCCCAAATGCCCCAAAATCCTGCCTTGGTTGGGTTTCTCCTTGCAGGGTTGGGAGGAGGTGTGTGGAGGGGTGACAACAAGCTTCACAAGTTTGAAATAACAGCAGAAGGAAACTTAAATGGATTTTTTTATTATAAAACAAAGAGTAGGACAGTTGGTGTCTCTCCTTAATTTTGGCATCACTTCATCTGACCGTGAAGAAGTCACAGACTTCTGCGAGTCTTGTTTCTTCATCTGGAAAGCGAGAGTAGCTGTGTATTGCTGTGTCACCGGGAAGCTTAATTGAATGTTTCTTAATGTGCTAATTGAATCTCAAATTCTGTTCCCACTTAGTGTGCTACCAGAAAAGGAAAAAGCTTTTTTTTTTTTTTTTTTTTTTTTTTTGTGCCTGTTTGCAAGCAAATAATGACCATGATTGCGTTCTTTAAAAAAAAACCATCCCCCGGTTGTTCTTTTTGTTTTTGTTTGGAGCCACCGATCAACCCTCGAGGCAGGTTCACTGGATTATATTCACAATAAGCTGTTGTCCTCACCGCTCCGTGAGCGTGGCCAGTGCAGCACGTGGAAGTGGAACATGATTCACCTCCCCAGCGTGCCAGTGCTCGTAGTGCTGCAGTCTCTGCTAGTGGGTACTGGTGCACAATAGCAGCTAATAAGATCGTCAGAAATCTGGTAGGTGACAGCTAACTAAATTAACAGGAGCCCTTATGTGTATTTGATGGAGTCGTTGACGCGGATTCCTAAAAGTCTGAGCTTTTGAAATTCTCACTTTAAAAATTTTATGTCCTATTCTTCAGCAGATGTGCTGACCGGCTTATTGTCTCCATGGTAACAAGGTTTCGTTTTTAAAATAGTCTAAAGTCACAAAAGAGAAGTCAGATATTAATAGCATAAGCAGCGTAGGTACGAATAAAAAATAGGATTTGGCTATTCCTCATCCAAAATTTCTTGTATTTGGGAGTTGTCTGTCTCTTTGTACTTACTGTGGGTGTTTGTTTAAATGTATTTTTCTAGTGTGACCTATAAAAGTAATTCTCTTTATTCATGCAATGTTATTACAAGGAAATACTTACATGATTACAGTAACACTTAGAATACTAGCATAGGACCAAGTGCATAATATTTAATAGGTAACCATCAAAAAAAAAAGTCTTTACAAACATGCATGGCATACAACGGTATAAATGCAGGGTGCTCCTACTGTCCCCCTTTCTGTAATGGGGAGACTGGAGGCAGAAGTGCTGCGTGACTTGATAAACCCTGTGTTAAACCCGGGGCTCCAGCGCCCTGGGCAGCTCCATTCCCACCTCCATCATCCACCACCTTCTGACAGTCTCACCAATGGCTTTTATTTTATACCCCCAATATTTTTGCGGTACGGTAACAGAATGTGCAAAACTCCAGTTGTGTGATTATAGTGTAACGACGCACGCTAGAGCCATTTTAGCAAGGTTTCGGGAGCTTGAGGCTTGCACAGGCTCTGCCTGCGTTCGCTGTCATGCAGTTTCTATGGACACCAGTGGTTTGTGTCAAATGCAATCTCAATGTGATTGTCTATGCTGAATATAGAGGAAGTAGAGACGATTACATGGGACTCCAAACCTGTATTTGCTAAAATATGTTCTGTTGCTTTGAAAAGAATATGGTAGAGACAGAAATAGCTTTTTCCTAAAATCCTTATGTCTTGGGTGACCTGCAGAGTTGGAAAAATAGCTTCTTAACTCTTTTCCGTTGGTTTCAGGGTTATATGGGAAAGCCTGACGTGTACAATCTTCAAAATTCTGCTTTAAACAATAATAAAGCAGAGCTCTAGCAAAATGAAATTTAGATTGGAACTTCTTCAGCCACTTGTGATGTTAAAAAGATATCCCACTAAAGACAGTTTTTGGCCAACACTAAAAACAATCAGCAGGCGATGTTGATCATCGATGGCAGATAATTTGACAATTGAGAAAGGATGTCAAAAACGTGTTTAGAGAGTCTGTGTAACAACATGTCTCTCCTGTCTCTTGTATTAATTTTTGGCTGCTTGTAATGAGGTCTCCAGCTGTCCCTGGTGCTTTGGGGCAAAGTGGGATAGGTGATAGATAGGACTTGCGTGCCTTCCCCTATCCCTCTAATCAAAACTGGAAGCTTTCCTAAAACACGGGGAGGCAAGGAGGAGATCCCTTCCTGCCCCAGTTCTCTATCCCTGCAAGTTATCTGCGATGTGTACAAATAAAGTGTATTTTTGCCGCTAACCAGCTTTGTCACCTTTCACAAATCGCCTGGCTTGTAAAAGGGCGCCGTTCCTGTACGGCTGTCGGGAGTTCCGGTGTCGGCATTCCTGCGGGTAACTTCGTGCGTGTGAGTGGTCCCACACCAACCTCTGTGGCTTCTGCTTTTTGCGAAGCAACTTGCACGTGGTTTTGGTGAGATGTGAGCCGTAGCGTGTTAAATGCTTTAAGGTACTAGGGTAAAAATACATCTCAGTAGTTACACTCCAGTCACATTCCCTCTTCATAATAAACCTTCTTTACACTCTGTTTCCTTGACACTTTTTACGATGAGTATCAAGGGTTTTGGGAAAACCTTTTGGTTTTTGTTCTAAATAAGAGATTTAATGTCCTTAAGTAAGGGTCGCTTTTGAATACAGGATTCTGACGGCTTTGTGTTGCTCGGGTCTGGGTTATGACATCTTTTCTTGCACAGAATAAGCAATATTCTAGCTGTAAGCTTCATTTGGTTTTACTTGTATTCTGTTTCTGCTATCATTTGTACTTTTGTGATGGTCATTCTCCAGACTGATGGTTTCAGTGCTTAACTAGCAACTCTTTTTCCCAGCTTATACAATCTATCATTCTTCCATTTATAAGTACGGACAGCAGGATCTGTCCCTATGTCTCAATATTTCTTTAGGGTAATACACTTAATACATTTTGATATCCCTTGCAAAATTGGATAGCCTGATTCAGATAATGTAGTAAAGTATTACAGGTCAGAATTTTGAAATCACCTCTTGAAAATGCTTGTTTCTTTCAAAGTCAAGATAATTCTTTTATTGGGATAATCTGGTAGCTTCTACCCAGTGACATTCCATTAATTTTGCACGTTTCACCTGTAGAAAGATTTCCAGTGGTTCATTCTCTGGGAGGAAGAAGAGGCAGCATGGTGAGGCAGCGAGCTGCACGTGGGCAGCTCTGTGATCGGTTCCCGTCGGATCTGGAAGAAGTGTGTCCTGCTGCTGCGCTCCTCCTGCGGTGATTATTTGGTGGGGGGAATTGTCTTTCAGCTGAAGTTGTAGAGGTCTGCGTTTTCTGGCAACATAGTGGATTCTCTTTGTGTAATGCTTACAACAATTAGTTCTTCATTGTTATAAGCATTTCACGAGGAAAATGCATCTTTGGGGTTTTCTGTGTGGCCTTAAGTTTACATCCTAACAGGTGTTTTAGGGACATTCTCAGTATTGCTGACTGTGCTTCGTCTGGCCCTTTGGCTTTGTTTCTTGCGCTTTCCATGAAGAGCTGCTCTGATACCACTCGTTGGGTGGGAATCCATCGGGTCTTGTGAACTAAAACCAAGCTTACCCCTGAATTACCATTGGCAGGAGAGACTTGGTCAGGGCACTCGTCTGTATGCTGAAAGAGGAGGTGGCACTTCTGGCGTGGTTTTGGGAAGCCAAGCTGTTTCATGGCGTGCTCTGGGGTAGTGGGACGCAAGAGGCAGGAGCCATTTGCCTCAGCTCTGGTGCCTGGTCCCACGTTGGACATCCCAGGCTCTCCTGCCTGAGAGTGTCCAACAACAGCGTGCTGCGGTGGGTGGGAGGTAGGGTCTGGGCACCTGTGGAAGACCATCACCCTGCTGCAGCCCCATGGGATTTGCTGGGTGATGTGAAACAACCCTAGCCACCTGAGTTCAAGTGGGAGAATCCCATCCACCATGTTATGGAGGAAAACCTAAGTGAAGCTCCTTCACTTGTGACTTCAGTAAGCCTTGGTAACTACAGGGTTACGTGTCTCTTTCCAAAGAGAAAGGTAGATTATGATTTTCATCTTTCATTTGGATTTTGCTTGCCCAAATTCTTGTGGTGAAATATATTCTTCACTTCCAACCTTACGGGTTCAGTGGTACCTTTTCCTGTACAAGAACCTCTTGGTGACAAGCACGTCATACATAAATGTTCTACTCCGATTTTTCTGAAGTGTTTTTGGAGCCTTTTATGACAAAGGTACTGTGTACTTTGAAGTTCATGAGTGGAAGTTTTATATTAGGAATTAGTTAAAACTGCTGAAACTGGGCTGCGAATTCTGCTAAAGCATCTCTATGTGTTATGGCCATTTTTGTGATCATGCTTAGAAATGAAGGATGTATCTATAAATAATGCAGAAGTAAAGTGGCTATACTTGGAAATGGAGATCCCTTTCCCTGCCTCCCCCAGTTAATACGACAGGTCAGATACTCCTGAGCCCCTCCAGTGGCAGATTCTCCATGGCCAGCCAGCAGCACAGCACTGGTCATAGACACGGAGCCACAAAAGGGATGGTTTTTTCGTAAATACAAAGTATATGGAGGACTGAAAGGAAACCTAGTCCAAACTCAGTTCTTACTATAGGCTGGGTGGCCTGATCTGCTGTGCCTGGAGGGGCGTTCGTTCCTTGGGTGATCTCTCCTTAGCAAGTGAAACTGATTTACCCATTAGGAGACATTTCATAAGCTGGTGGGGTTTTTTTCCTCTCTTTTATTCATCTTTGAGTGATAAAAATTACCTCAGCACGAGGCATTTCTTAGGGCTTAATAACCAGTTGGGGTTAATGTCCCGAGATATATTAAACATCCAGCCAGTCATTAATCTTCTAAGCGCCTGGTAGCAATTATGGCTTAAATATTCTTCTCCTGTTTTGGCTTTGATCATCGTGGGCCATTAGGAGCATCTTTGCCTCCCTCTCCCCACCTTCCCCACATGTTGGGATCACGGGGAGAAAACACCCATCCCCTGGGGCGATAACGCGAGCTGCTCTGATGTGCTGGCTGCGGATATATATATACACATGAGATGTGTGACCTGGGGGTGTCAGACGGGAGAGCTGGTGGTGGTGGTGCTGGCTGGCAGCAGTAATGAAGCTTATCGTCACGTTTCTGTGGGCTGGGATCGGAGGAGAGGGAATCCAGGACTGCCGAATGTAACCTATTTCCTTAGAGAAAAAGGTCAGGTCGGAGACACAGAGAAATGAAGAATGAGATGGGGTTAAAAAGGCATCAGGAAGGTGAAAGAAGGTGAGATGGGAGATGGGAGAGCACGGGTTGAGTGGTGGGTAGGAAGGATATTTGTGAAATGGAGGATTGAGCAGGTTTGGAAGTGAGATTCTGGAGGTACAGGTAAAGGGGCATCGCCACGTGCCAGAACAGACCTTTGCACGATGCTTTCCTTCCTGCCACGTTCACCCTTTTTCAACTAATATCCCTCTTCTGGTGTTGTTTTGCCGCCCATTGCTGAGTTGCTGTCCTTCCATGGTTTTCACTCGCAGTGCTCCTGTGCTGCCTCCTGCAGCTCGTGGCCCTGTTTCTCCTCCCTATCCTCTTCCAGCTCCGCTGTTGGCATTCTTGTCCTCTTCCGAAAACTCCCTCTGGTCACTGGCCTTGGCTTGTCTGTCTCCCTTCTCACCCCATGTGCCCCCCATTCCTCTATGCTGAATTTCAGCAGCTGCCTTGTTACCCAGTTTTGTACAAGACAAAGAGTCAGAAGAGGGGAAATCACAAATTTTTACTGAAGTAACTATTTCAATTTTACTAAGGACAGTATGTGGGATTTTTTTGTTTGCTTTTTTCCTGGGAATGTTGTTATTCTCTTTATCTCCCGTTCTGTGTGTCACTTGTATTTCTCTCTTAAAACTGACGGTGGACTTGTCGTGTTGTGACATTTGCTCCCCGGCTAATGAGAGCTGCCCAGTATACAGGACGGCAGCCATCAAATTAGCCAAGTGACGTGAAGAGATAAAGAGGTAAAAAAAAAAGACCCACCCCCCCACCCCCCCACCCCAAAATGCCAACAAAAACCAGGGGCGGAGAAAAAGGTGAGAGGAGGTAGAAAAGGGGAGAAAAGGAGAGACTAAGACACAAGAGGCAGAATATGGCTCTAGCTGGTTTGCAGAATGAAGAGTAGATGAACTAAAAATGTTAGTAGTGGCTTGCCAGAATAGGTGGCTCTTGTATAACTGTCATCTTCTATGACTTTATTCGCCCTTGTTCACAGGCATTCTGGAAGAAAGAGTTTCCCGTTTCCTTTAGGGGGCATTTAGACGTGTCCTAGCCACACAGGCTGGTACTACAACAGGTTCCTCTGGTTTCATCCCTTTTTTTTCTTTCTTTTTTCATCCCTTTTCTTTTTCTTTCTCCCTGTACAGTTAGGAAGAGGGTTGGTAGAAATACTGGCAATGAGGAGAGCTGGAAGGCCCCTCTGCCACATGATGGCCTTCTTAAGGGCACCCTTGATGTCAAACCTCTGCCATTCTCTTTTTTCAGGGTATTTTTCCAGGCGTGAGATGTAGTTTGTGAGGCTTCTGCAAGGCACTGTGATTTTTCCCGGCGGTCTTGACGTCAGCACATGTGGTCCTGTTTTCTCAGTGGTAATGACAAGGTTACTCCGTGACCAAACGTTCAGGAAGCAAAGCCGAGTTTACTTGGCCCAAAAGCCTTACCAAAACTGACCCTCTCCAATCAATACGTGCCTTTATTGCATGCCTGCCTTCTCAGGCACTCATCCAGATTCCCCACGAGGTTCTCTCGGGACGACTCCAATGCCTCACACACTCCAGACAGGGGGTCTGTCCCTCTTGGCCATGGTTCCATGTTGGCTCACTGTGGCAGGTGTTGGTTTGAGCAGAAGTCTCCTTTTTTCTCAGATGAAGATGGTCATTCTGTTTTGCTTCAGGCTCTTTGCCTTGTCACGTGTCCCTTGTTCAAGGTAACATAAGTAATTTTCTCTGGGAGTGACACCCCAAAGGGTGAGGTGCTGCTGCTATTCCAGCATTGAGGATTTACATGAATTATTTCATAGGGGCTTCACCTCTTCAAGGGAGGTCACCTCTCAGCCAAGAATAAGATCCTTATTTACCACAGAAGGAGACGTTATGAAACAAAATGAAGATGGAAAAACTCTTACAAAGTTATTGCAATAATCCTAGAATCCTGGCCTGTTCCAGCCATATGCCGTCCTGGCGCAGTCCTGGCCTGGCGTGGAGGATCCAAGGGTGAGCTGCGTGGCTTGCAGTAGGCTGCATGGCAGAATGGTAAGATGCAGAAGGAGATGGAAGACAGAAGGACAACTGTTGCTTTTTGTATTACCCTTTTTGCAAATCTTTTTTTCTTTCTTTCATTTTTTTTTTAAGTGAAAGCACGAATGACCAATCTTAATGTTGAGCCCCCAGACACCAGCCTCAAAGAGAGGAGACTGATTAGAAAAGGGTGCTTTATTCTTAGCCATTTTCAGTAGTCAGGAGGTAGGCAGCAAATGCTATCAGACGATTTTCAGAGCCCAAAAAGTACATTAAAAAAATAAAAATAAAAAATGATGTAGGCATTGCCGAGTGGAGCACACCCATCTGTTTGACTGAATATCCAGGCCCTCCTTTGTATGATTTTTATAATGAACTTGCTTCTCATGGTGAATGCTGAAATAAGTATTACGCTGGCTGATTTTGTCTTCCGAAGAACGGTATGAAGAGGAGGGTGCATGCGGTGTGTCCCTGCTATGCAGTGTGCCTCCTCCTTCATCCTCGTCTGTTTCTCTTTCCCTTCATTTCTAATGCGCTGTCCTCGTGTCAGATGTGGTGGTAGGAATGTATTACTGATGTCCCCAGCACACGTCTTGGTGCAAGCTTCCTGTTTCTTATTAGTGCCCGTCTATTGCCCAGCTTCTTGTTGACCAGCTAGAACACAGTTAATTTTCTCTCCTCCCCATCTTTGCTTAGAGGAAAGACTGGTGGACTCAACAGGGGCTGTGCTGCTTGTATTGCAAGGCAACGGCTGTGCGTTTTGCATTCCGTTCAGTCAACTGGGTAATTGCTCATAACAGAGCTTTTATTCTGTGTGTCAGATTCATGTGGGTTTTATTCTTGTTCGAAGCAAAGGTGTTTTATTTATTCATTTAATGTACTTAAGGATTTTTCTGCTTTAGACCATTAAGAAGTAATTGAGCAGCTTACACCCCTCCATAACAAATCTCCTGATATTTTAAACTCCTGCATGATCTTGTGCTTTGGGTCTTCTCTGAGATTAGTGCTGGTGATTTAGAAAGACTTCTGTATTCTGTTGTTAAATGTGGTCATTGAAAATGAACTAACTGAGAAGTCATCGCACAGCCAACCTCTCACCAGAAAACAGTACCGCTTCCAGTTCTCCGGACGACATCCTTGTGTCAAACTTGCAATTCTTTCACCTGTAAATACTTCACCTTCCTTTTTGCAGATGACTCTTTCTGTGATAGTTAAATGAGAGGTTACCACTTACATGCAGGAAAAACAGAAGTGTGATGAATTACAAGCCGGTGTAATTTATGCAGAAGCAGTGTGGGGGAAATTGCAGCCCACTCTTGTTCCACATAAATTATGCATGTACCTCCTTGAAAATAGCTACAGAGGGTGTTCAGATTTTTTTGGCTAATGAATCATGCCCTAAATTTCTACAGTACATACATTGACTCAAATGTCTCCCTTTTGCCCCACCTTTATTTTTAGATCATCTGTAAACTTTTGCTGAACGTGCGGTTCCGGATGTTTCTTTATTTTCCTTACAACAGACCTGTTCTTTGAAGACCCTGTTTTGAAAAGGGGCTCCTAAATTTACTACTTCTCCCAGAGCCCTCCCACATGAGAGTTACATCTTATGCTTTGGAGATCTGTGAAGAGATCCCTTGGCTGTTGTAGTGAGGATATATGTGAATAAATGTGTGCTTATGAAGATGCAGCCGGCTCTTGTGTGCAATCCGCTCCATGCAAACCACAGCTCTACTTTGGAGCTGTAGCCGCCTTCTCTTGGGTCATGGGCAACACAAAACCTTTGAACCTGAGCGCAAAAATGAAGTTGCAAACAATTCATGAAGAAAGCAAAGTATGATGCTGTCCACCGTATAATATTTGCTTGGCGTAATATGTAAATATAATATTTATTTGGCCATAAGCTAGTGAAGCTTGGGGATGGCAAGAGGAACGCTGCATATAGGCCTCGCCACTTAGCCATGAGTAATAACTGGGGAGTAGCAGGGCAGTGGTCTGGTCTTCTCCTCCACCTTGGGAGCAGTTGCAAAGCTGGAGCTCCCCCTGCGAGACAGTGGCGATAAGAGCACCAACCAGCACGAAGCCATTTTGGAAGGGCTCAGAGAAGAAAAGTTCTTTGAGGAGGGTTTGGAAGGTGAAGAATGGTTGTTTGGAACATGAGAAGATGGAACAGCTTTGGACCTAAAATCAGCTTGCTACAAGGATACAGAATGTTATGGAAAGAACAAGTCAAAGAGAAGTGTGATTTTCAGTATAATAAAGGTGTGGGTGGAGCAGCGTAGGCAAGCCTGGGAGAGCAGGCGGCGTGAGGCTTCGGCTGGAGTGGAGGAGCAGCGGTGTAAGGGAGTGAAGGCTTTAGTGATGAGGAAGGTGGGGCGGTCATGGAAGACCATTCTGATTTTGTCGTGGATGCGGAAAAAGGAATTTCAAGATGCTAAAGAGAGATACTCGGTATATTTTATTGTCATATCTCAGGAGCCTGGCTAAGCTATATATAGTTGATCTCATGTGTGCTTTCTGGAGGATTTTTCTGTGTTTTTTCCCCTGTTTTATGTTATTTTATAAGCACAATTGTTTATCTTCCTTTGATGTGTCTAAGCAAACAGTGATTGCATATTTGGGGCCAAATCTCTCTTGCCTCTGTCCTGCTCCTGCTGAAATCAGTGAGGGTCTTCCATGTGCAAAGCGAGCAGGATTGCATGGGCTAATAACACAAGGAGATGAATTTTTTTTCCCCTCCTGTCTGCCATTGCCAGTAAAATTGAAGTTTGCTGCCCCTGCACATCTATGTTTTGATAAATGAATGTGGGAATGGCACCAAAACCAATTTGGTTCCCAACAGAAAAATGAAATATGATTGGCCTGGGGGAATGAGGTATGACATCAGTTGGCTGTTCATATTTCAAAAGTGATGTGGTTAGAAAAAGTAGTTTTCATATAGTCTGCTCTTCTAGGTAGCACTAGGCTGATGAACCCTTCCGTTGATGATCTCTGTGGTAAAAACAGTGCTGGGTCTTGCAACTTGACTTTTAAGGTCTCCATGTGGATGGGTAATATACCATTTTACTAGGTAGTGAGCATAATTATCTTCTGGAGTTCTTCAGCTCTGTCTCTTAGGTGGGGAGCTCCTTGCTACAGGGTGCTGCAGATGCAAAAAAAACCTCAAAATAGATCAAATCAAAAAAGGAGTGGACAAACCAGCAGGAGAGAAATCTTTTTACAGGTTGTCAGGTACTTGGTTATAATTCCTGGCTCTGGGATGGAGCCAAATGCTGGGCGCTCAGGGCACACAGCGGTGTGCTTGCCCTCTTCCTACGCTCTCCCTGGAAGGGGTCACCAGTATAGGCAGGGGACTGGGACAGGCAGCTTTGGTCTGGCCTAAAGGTGGCTTTTCTTCCATTTGTAAGAAATACATTTCTTGATAAACTAAGTAAGCTGTATTTTATACCTCTCTTCTCAGGGCACATATTCAGAGCTTTTATTATTTCTGTAGTTCATTTCTCGATTCCTTCTAATTTTTAACATCCTTCTCCCAATGTGGATAATAGAAGATGACATATCCAGGAATGACCTCAGCAGTGCCCTGAGTGAGTTCATGCCGTGTCTCCCCTGTGGCTGGTTAATGCTCTTTTTTTGTTTGGGTTTGTTGTTGTTGTTGTTGTTGTTGTTGTTGTTTTGGTTGTGTTCAGGCCCCCAAGGGCTGTGTTTCCGAGTGTTGTGGAGCTGCTCATTCAGCCTTTTACCCCCTCAGTGTCGCTTCAGAGTTTGTCTCCAGTCTCACATAGGCCAATACTGCTTCTCCAAGGCATATAGACCTTTCACGTCCCACACAAAAATGTATACTTGGAAACTGCGTTCCCCTGTCCTTGATGCTCACATTAAGCAATGCTATGGAAGTTTACATATAACGGAACATCATAATATTTTTGTCACAACCTGTGTTTAGTACAAAGAGAAGATGTATGGCCATCATTAATGAAGAGGGTGCTGAAGAAGTGAAGTTATGGGGAGGTTTGTTCTGACTTGAGGCGTGTGTGCTCGGTGAAGGACAAGGCAAGGGCTCGGAGCGTGAGGAGGAGAGAGCTCCGTGGCTCAGGAAGAAGTGGACGTGCTCTGGGCTTGCACCATCCCATGGCTGCAGCGTCTCTCCTTATAAGCGTTTCAGTAACTTTCAACAGCGACGTTACTGAGATCTATCGATTAACCATCTTCTAATCTCTTTAACATTAGACTCTGTTGATGTTTGGATAGAGCAGCCCTTTTACTAAAATGTCAGGCAGATCTCAGTCAAATATTAGGATGTGTGAAACAAAGTTTTATCAACCTGTTTTTACGTGTTGTCTGATGAAAACCATTCAAGGTCTGTTTTATTTCCAGTGAAATTATAGTTATTTCCATTATTTTGCTAATTCTCTTAAATTCTTCAGTGATAATGATCCACCTCAGGATTCCCTTAATATGTTTTGGAAATTATCCCTGTTTACATATTTACACAATGCTACCTTACTCCTAGTCCTTAGAAAGTTCCTAAAAGAAAAAAAACCCAGTCAACCTTTAACAATTCAGAGAGCTCTTTTGCCAATTTTATTATTATCTTTGGGTGAAATTTCCTTCCTGATTACCTAAAAAGTAATAGATGTTTCACTCCTTTCCTATTAGTCTTAAAGAAAAAAGAATTTACTACTGTGCAATGTGAAAACATCATATGGTTTATCTCTAAATACAAGACAGTAGTTTTAATTAAATAATTATTATTATTACTGTTATTAAAGTCTTTCCTGCCTTAGGGCTCCGTTGCACCACAACATCACCACTACCACTTTTACTGTTACTAAAGCTACACATTAGTTGTTTTTAGAATGTATTTTAAATTTCTGTTCTCAATATATGTTCAAATCGCTCTTAAACCTAAGTTGGCCAGTTCGTACCTTTGCCCCTCCTTACAGCCTGCAGTTCTGCATGGGTTCCTTCTGCTTCTGGCTGCTGATTTCATGATTTCTCATCTGCTTTGCTTCAAGCTGCTGCTTCCACTCCCTGTCCTCCCCAGGCTGGGCTGGGTCTCCAGCCTAAGATGCGGTTCGGGCAGTTTCAGGCTTGAGCGCTCCCCGCTCCTTGCTGTTCGCCTGTTTTTGTTTACGTCTTAGTCGCGCTTGGTCCCAGGTTTGGAAGGAAGCTGCTGCGGCACAGCAAAGGCAAGGAGAGCACGGCCATGCACGGGATGCCAGCCATCACTGTTTTGCGTCCATATCCGGTGTAGTGTTTGTCATTTACTTCAATACTGAAGTTCAGGCCCTGGAAGCACGCTAATCTAACTGCTAACAAGCATTTAGAACACTTTGTATTAACTCACAGCATTAATTCTGTGGTGTTTTTGGAGTTCGGCTAAATATGGCTTTTAGAGATGCATAAAATTACTGTATGCAGCAGTTTCAAGCCATATTTTTTTCTCTTTCAGTTCTATTATTAGAATACTTACTTGCTACACTATATTTTAATACAATTGCAAAACAAAATGCACTGTACAGATGGTTACTGACTCTGGTATCCATGTTTGGGACTATGCCTATTAATTAGTTCTGCTGGGTTCACCTACATGTTACTGTTTTGTAGGAGGAAAAATGTTATCTTTCGTACCTAAAAAGCAACTTCTTAGGGTTGAACAAACTTGCGTCATTCCTATGGAAACAAAACGCTGTGCAAAGAAAAAAAAAAAATTTTCAAAACATCCTCGGAAATTTGCGCCCGTCTCGAGGGCGAAGCTGCGCAGCGAGATGGCCGTGCATTCACACGACAGCGGGAGCAGGGCACAGACGCTGCCGCTCCTCGAGCAGCGGCTCCCAGGGGGTTTGGCTGCTCCCTCCAGGGTCTGCCTCCCTGACTTGCCACGGTGCTTCTACGCCGTGGGTAGCATCAGGGATCGCCGATGTCCCGGGCGCTGGCCCACCTCTGGAGTCAGGAGCGCAGCTGTGCACCCACTGACGGCGATGGCTGCTTCGTCTGGCTCTGATTCTGCATCTTCCTTGACCGAACGTCCCTGGCTTTGCCTTGGAGTGCTTGTCTCAGTGCTGGATTTGCCACTGGGGTTTCTTTATAGCTGCAGCATAATTTTTGTTATTTGACCCCAAATCCAGTGGCACCCAGCTGATCCAGCAGCTGGGCTTGGAAGATTGCAAGCCCAGCTTCCTTTTATGAGTCTTTCGCATTTCTAATAGATCATGCGACCCCTTATACTCTTGGTTATCATCTTCTGTAAGGTATCAGCTGTATAGTTCTTAGTCAACCAACTTACCCTCGCGGTGGGTACATGCTCAGGCTGCAGTGGCCAGTGCTGCGTGCTCCGTTACAAGGTGTGCAACTTACTGGATGTCCGCGCCGGAGCCCTTGGTGCTCTGCCCGTCCTCCTTACGCATTAGCCCTGCCGTGGCCGACGCAAGTCAAACCTGTACGTACCCCGCTGTGATTACAGGGGGGCAACCGCCTGCAGGAGTCACCTCCTGGGGCATAAGCAGATCATTAGGTCTTCTGTGCACGAAGGGGAGCAGACACAAATGACCTTGCTTTTCTGACAGATAGCCAGCAGTAATAATAATCTTCCAAAATGCAAGGTTTTGACAGAAATAAATCCTGTGTCTTCCCTGTAATGGGGGCTAGGACCGTCTGGGCTGTCGAGGCAGAATCGTAGGGTGAAGGCTGGGGGGATGCTGCTGGCTCGTAGGTCAGGCAGCCGGCTGTGCCGTGGCCGTGTTGTCATCCTCAGTCCCTTGTTACTCAGATCTAACGCAGGAGTTGAGCACAAACAGCCAGGCTGTTGTATAAACATCAAATTCTGATTCAGGCTTCAGAAGTGCTTTTTTTGGTTGTTGTGGTTGGTGGTGGTGATTTTTATCTTGTCGCGCCGGAGGTTGGAAGACTGGCTGAAGCTGGGTGCTGTCAACAGCACATCAAGTCAGGTCCCAGTGCTGCGGATGGGCTCAGCTGGCAGCTAGTTTGTACTGATGCTGTCTTGCATTTTTTGTAGTCCTTCCACCCTAATGCCGCCCTACAGGACGGGTGGCTGGGGTTTCCGCGCTCTTACATTCTTGTGGCAGTGTTAAGATGAAGATCCTCTTGATTTACTAAAAGGTGTTTCGGCACTTATCAAACACACAATTCCACAATTCCCATTTCTTTATAATCTCAGATAAAGTCATATAAAAATACTTTTCTAACAATTGCATGCAGGAAAACGTGGTATGTGTCTTCACACAGCTGTTTGACAGCATGAGCTGTGCTTCTAGGTGGGCTAAAAAATCTGCAGTTCTGGTAAAAGCCACAGGGTGGGGTTGTTACTTTAAGGCTTGCTGTAATGCTTTAATTGAGTGCCAAGTCTGGAGCCGTGAAGTCTTTATGTCCTTTTAGTAATTTAAAGGTGGTCTTTATACTTTTCAAGGTCTTCAGCAAAGAGCTTGGCTCAGGCACAAACTTCACAAGCCCAATAGAATTAATTTCCAAAGAGTTGCTCCTGCTGATTTTGGGGGAATAATTTGCAGTGCTGGATGCCCGGTAAGAAGCCTGGGTTACCTCAGGAGAGAGGAGTTAGTTGGAGCTACAAGGAGTGCTGCTTCCAGGAATTTCTGATTTTTGTAGCCCAGGTAAGAAAGATACAAGTTCTCACTCTTGCTTTGAATTTACATTTGCAGGTGTTGAGCTTGCAGGATGCACGAGACAATGCGAACATTCAACAATCACAGAGCATTTGTTAACTTCTTAAATGAAATATTTCCCGTACCATTAAGCCACAAAAGGGGGATGTCGATCATAATTTCTGGGCAGGATTCACAGCACTTTGTGGCTGCGTGAACTGAGCTGCAAAAAACCCCAAATAAATAACAAACTCCACCAGCCTCCAAAACTGCTCCTTTACAGCCATGTGCAGATTTCCGCGTGCGAAACGCTTTGGCCTTTGCCAAGCCCGGCTCTGGCTCTCACCACGTAGAGCTCTCCAGCTCTCATCACTTATGAGTACTGACACCACAGCCGCTGCCTTTCTCTTCTGACTCAGTTTCTACCCCTACAACTCTAATGAGGATGCTAATGACAAGGATTTTGCTTTTTTAGCACCTCTCAATAAACGCATGCAAATGACTAACATGTGCAGTTAACTGCATATGAGCAGGGTGGATTTTTTTACCTTCCATATGCAAAATGGTATGTAAGGGCTAGTCGTATGTGACAACTTCATATGCTAAGGATTAATGTTATATAAGGAGTAGTCAAGATATTTTTCATGAGACATCTTGGATTGGCGATGGGAACTGTAAGAGACGGTAACATTGTGCAACTGTTTGATGTTTGCCTAGGCTGGGCACTAGACCTCTTCCCCTTGCCTGCCTTCATCCCGAGCACGTTCCCTCCTGTCCACCCGTTAGGCTGTCGGATAGAAACCCTGTGTTGGTACGCAAATGGCGAAGTTTCTGTCCTCTTGAGCCGCTCGGGTGGACTCTTCTACTCTTCTTTATTTTCCACATTAAGTCTTTTTCCTGGAAAGAGCATTTTCTTCCTAGGTACTCACTGTTCACAACAGACCATGACATAAGCTGTGGTCTGTTTTCTGGGGGCCTGGGAAAGCTGATCCTAGTTAAACTCAAGCGGGTAAGGAGCCTGATTGTGACGACTGCTGTGTATCTCCCTAACAGAGACAGGTTTGATTTTTTTGTTGGGTTCCCCCCCCCCCCATCTGCACTCTCTGTTGTCTTCCCACAGTTACAGGGCAAACCCACAGATTAAAAACAAACAGACAAAAAACTCCTCTGGTTGGATAAAGACCCTTTAAAAGGTGCAAAACCAAATAAACATCGGTGCTGTGCTGCCGTTGGAATGTTTCCTTTGAAGGGGAGATGTGTTAAAAAACATTTTCTGTGATTAATTAGCATTGTTTGGGCATGCAATAAAAATTGCTTCTTCAATTCCCCATTCAGGACTGCGGTGACAGGCGTTCCTGTGTACATCTCTTTCTCAGTCCCAAGCAAATACAAGCCCCTTGTCTTCATGCTGAGGGCTCCTTGCAGTCTGTCCCCATGTTGTCTGTCGTCTGTCGTTCGTGGCTGAGAGCCCCACTGCTAATGAGACGTCCAGCACTCTGCCCGCTCGCCCAGCTAATGCTAGCACCGTACTTCAGACAGCTGACGTCTGTATTAGCAGCTGCCCGAAGCTCTCAACCTCCTAAAGCTTTACTTGCAAAAGTCTGCAGTGTTTAAGCCACTGATGAATGGGAAGTGAGGAATAATCTTTTGGTTTGTACTCCTCCCTGTGCATGTCCAAGCATTGGCTTTTGTTTTCCTATTTACACCACAAACAACCATTGTCTTCCTTTGATGGGTTTTACTCAAAAGTGCTTATTGATTTCTTTTCGCCGCCTTACAGTGTCTGCATCGAGGGCGTTGGTGCTGGGCTGACACAGTTTCATAACAATATTTGTCCTGAGAGTAAAGGATGGGAATTACAGCACACGCTTTTAGAAGAAGAAAATTACATGCTATCAGGCGACAAATATGCACCTAATTTACCGTTAAACCTCTGCGTTTGAAGCTTATAAAAGCAAGGGGCTGGAATGCAGCACTTGTTTTGCCTGGTTTGTTTAGCTCACGGCAACGTGATGTGCCGATGTGCTTAGATATATAAATACCCACCGGGCAATGTGGTAGGGGGCTGTAATGTATGGTGACGTCGCTGAGATTTGGACTTGTGGAAATTAAAACCAGATTATTATTTTTTTAACTGTAAGGTCTTGGTTTTTCTTTCAGATTAAATTGTAAAAAAGTCATTGGTAAAGGCAGCCAGATTTGCTACCCTGTTTCTGCAGTTTTAGCAAAACAAAATTAGGAGAAATCTGATAAAAGCAGTACTTGAGAGGCGTACTTTTCCCAGTAGACTGCAGGCCCATCCCTGGGTACTGAAAGCTCTTTAAATGGGAAAAGGAGGCTGTTCCCACCATGCTGTGCTTGGCATTTCTGCGGGGAGAGGTCGCTGCCATGTTTTCACCCTGGAAGCCGAGGTAAGAGCACATTGCTGTGTCTGAATCACAGTTCCCCCCCACCCCAAGAAATTTTCTATGTTTAGCTATCTACTCCTGATCAGGTGTTTTTGTTGTGGATTTTCTTGTGGTTTTTATTTTTGAAACCCAAGCTTGCTGGGCCATGGACGGTGCACATGGAAACTAGCAGAGGAAGAAGTCTCCTGAGGTCTTCTGCATGACGACTTTATAGTTTTATAATTAAATTAAAAAATCTCTGCCCTTACTGTCCTGGATTATATCATGGCCTTGAAGGCTCAGAGTAATGTGGTGGCTCAAATTCAGTAATTTATTGCTTTGGGCACCAACTAGTCCCTTCAATAAAAGGTTATTCGATTGGGAATTCATGAGCCCTCTTGATAAGTGCTTTCCAGCTGTGTGTGTTTGTACGTTTTTAGGGCAGCATTTCCAGCATCTCCTGGGAGCGTGGGGTAGGGCTATCTTCTCTCTTGTATCCTGGACTGGGAGAACTGGGCAGGCTGGGGAGACCTCGGAGCTGGCTCGTCCTTTGCTTTTGTCTTCTTGAAGCCCCAAACACAGTACGCTGATGTGCAAATCTCTCTGCTTGCTCCCCAGACATCGTAGAGCACAGAGAAAATCTTGAAGATGCTCTAAAGATGGAATTGTTTTGAGTCATGAAAACACTAATAAACACTCCTACATGCTTGCAGTATTCAGTATGGTGTTCTAAATAATTATAATTGCTTTAATTCGTCATTTTTTGTGATGGCTTGTTCATTAAATCATGAGCTTCATGAAAGCTCCAGCTACTGAGTCGATCTGGTAGAAATAGTAAGATAGTATTTAGCTGTTTGTACAAAATTATGCAGCAATTATGACGAAACAAATTCATTCCAGATTCTGCTGATTACCATGGTAACCCACATTCAAAATAGCAGTATAAGGCCACTTAGCATAAGAAGAACAGTGTTTTATCCCTTATTAACTGATGCGTACTATAGATTTTGATAAAGAAATCTTTAAAATGGAGGCTCTTCCCTTTTTAATTGCAGTCGTGTTGTAACACTGTGAATCCTCCCAGGAAAGGGCAAAGAGTGATCTTGCTCGGAGCAGCTCTCTCGCAGAATAGCTAACCTTTTGTTTTGCCGAACACCTGCTGTATATTTTTGACTTTTCTGACTAACGGCAGTTAGTACGGGAGGACAAGTGGCTGCTACAGGCAGAATTCCCAGGTTAGCAAGGCAGCCTATTTTTAGGTGCATCTTGAAGGCACAGCTATTAAGTTCTATGCAGTGCTTCCCGTAGCTCCAGTTCACAGCTCTGGACTCAGAGAAACTTGAGCTGGATGATCGATTGGGCTAAAAGGATCTCATGCAGATGTAATCTGTGAGGGTTTGACAGCTCCAAGAATTTAGGAGTCGAGTATTGACTCCCAAAAATAAAGCTGACTTCAGTTGTTATCAAGATAGCTGGTTTGGACTCACTTTATGCCTGTGCGTATGGTGTATATGTGTTTTAAAGTGGTTTGAAGCTGTGATTTTTTTTATTTTGAAGGCAGTTTTCCCCAACTGTGTTGGCCAGAAGCTTTTTAATTAAAGCTGAGTTTTGGTTTGGTTTGTTTTTTTTTTTTTTTTTGGTTTGTTTGCTTGTTTTGTTTTGTTTTGTTTTGTTTTTTTAATTCTTCCTCCAGAAATCGAAGTGTTAAGGGAAGCGTTTGATGTCGTAGCACTCACGGTAAAACCGAAAGACTTTCTCATCCTGTAAATATTTTATTCATCACTGGTGTAAAAATACAAGCTTTCTGCTATGAGTAACACCTCAGCGTAACTGCAGAGGAAGGTATCAGGGCGTCCTGATAATGCCTTGCTGGCTTTTGATTAAGAGCATGAGCGTAGCCTATACCGACCCACCAGAGAATGATGTTATCTGCAGGAGAGCTGGTGGTGGTGGGGGCAGCTCTGATGTGAAAGGCTGTGGTGGGAGCTTTGGGGATGCTGCCACAGAAGGTGATAGAGAAAACCGTCTCCTTGCCCCACAGTGGGTCCCCAGCTCCCGTGGTGGAGAGGTGGGCAGAAAATGGGGAGAGGCTGGTAGCACTGAACCCGTAAACAAACATGGTTTTCATGCTGCAAAGCAACTAGAGTCTCCCCTGGTGAGAAAACAGCTGTAACAGATGTGGCTCTTCGGAAGTGTGGAAGTGATAGAAGTGTTAGTGCTGGGAACGTCCCATGAGGTAGAGGAGGGGGCGTAGGGGAGGCCTGGGAGGCAGGCTGCAGGGAGCTGGGGTCAGTCGGGGTGGTAAACCTGAGCCCTGGGAGGAAGGGAGCCAGAATGCCGCAGAATTACCCAGTGCTTTAAAATAGATGGTGAAAAACTTAATTGTTCTGCAGGAGAAGAATAGGAAGGATATGATTTCACTGATGACTACAGAAGATTAATTTAGTGGGTGCTTACTTGCGTATTTTTATTTAGCTGCTTGTTTGCGATCAGTGAAGCGTAACAGGAATGCATTCTTTCTTTCATGGCCACCAATTATTTTACTTTCCAGTACATTCCCGAGCAGTACAGAGGGTGGGTTTATGCATGGCTCTGTCTGAGGCAGCTGATGGCCAGAAAATGCTCAGCAAGGCTGAGATGTAGCTGTAAGAACACAATCGATGAAGCCTTTGAAAATTCACTTTTGCATCACGTCTCTAAGACTTGATGCAGAATTGAAACTCAAGTTCAGGGTATGTTTTTTCACTCTGCCCAAAACACTGATGTGGAAGCTGGTTCATCTGTACTTCCTAACTTAACTGAAACCACACGGTGCTCTTCTTAGGAAGACATTCTTGTAATACATTCCTCCCTTGGATTTCTTGATACAGGGCAGGCATAAAGCTCTTTTTCCCACGATACGCTTAGTGTGGTGCCATTTCCTCATTCTATAAGGTTATTTTAAGTGATTCGTATGGCTTTGTAATAGCAGAAGCAAGTTAACAATTTAGTGTTCTTGCAAAGACTACAGCTTTTCATTTTTCGGGTTACTGGACCAAATCCAGCCTAGGCTGGTAAGCAAGTTTGTCTTGCCCATGCGTATATTCAGTGGCCTATCCGAAATGCTGCAGATAAGAGCCCAGGTCTCTAAAGTGGGTAATGCTGCACCTACCATTAACTGACACTTGTTTCAGGTGTCGGACTTCCAGTCTCAGTAGAGACCAGCGACAGCTCATTTGAAGACGGCACAGCATGAAGTATACCTGTGCCACAGATGGCCATAATGTGCTTATTCCATTCTTTAAATGTATTTAAGGGGCTGATGAATGGGTTGCCCATACTGTAAATTACCTGGGAAGATGATACTGGCATCTGACAATACTTCAGGGCTGTTTCTGTTTGTTTGTGGCTGGCAAACTATGCCTGGGAGTTTGCTATTTTTCTGAAAATAGCTTCTCAATTTCTCAAAATTGATGGTTTAGTCTGCATTATGGATATTAGGAAGAGGGAAAAAAATGTTGGGAGATAATGTCTGTTAATGCTCAGAGGGGAGAGGGAAAATTGTCTGCAGGTAGAAGGAATATTCTCATTACCCCTACATCACTGCTCATTTAAGATAAAGGCATTCAAACGTCTGTTTTACAATCCACATAGAATGAAAGACATTTGGTATTTTAAGAAAATGTTCTCATGAACGTATCAGACCCATCAAGCTTCACCTATTGAGCTAGATATTCACAGTTCAGAGCATAATTCACCTCGCTGCTATTCCTGTCACCTATGCCCTTACCACCTACTTTCCCACCCCCAAGTTTTAGGTGGGTTCTTCAAAAGATGAATAAAACTGAATTAGCTGCATGAAGAAGAATTCAGGGCTTTCAAATTCAGTGGGGAGAGCGGGCGCGCATGTGTGTGGGAAGGAATGAGTCCACTGACAAAAGAAGCTATTAAATCTTTAATGCTTGCTTCCTGCTACTATGAAAAGTATTGAAGACATTTAATAAAAAGTCTTTTATTTTTATTTTTTTTCCATGACTAAGTCTGTAAGGCTGCTGTACTGAACTTGGGTTAAATTCCTCAGCTATAAGATGCTGCGCATTAACACTTGCTTGAAGGACCGTTCCCTGTTCTGGAGTCAGTGGTGTTTGGCTATATCGCTGTTGCAATCTATGCCTGCACAGAAGTTTAGTTATAACATATTTTTAACTTTGCTGCTTCCTGTACATCTGCAAAGCAATTACATCTTATTACCTTCAACAAGTCATAGCAGTGCCTCCCCCATGAAGTGAGAAGATGCATAAATGATACACCCTCAAAGAGTGAAGCAAGACGAGCGTGCATCTTCCTGGGACAGGGATGTATCCACGCAGCTAGCAAAAGTGGAAGCAGTAGCAAGTTATTTTGAGGAGTAGCTGGGGGGGGATTTATGGAGATCCAACTGAGTTGGAATACCAATACAGAAATACAAGGAGCACAACATGCAAAGGCAGCTGAAGAAGCAGGAAGATGCTGATTCAACGTTTTCTCATTATATATTTGTTGCTTTTGTGCTCAAAGACATGCAGTGCTTCAGCCTTTGTTTCAATCGGTTCATCTCTCTGATTAATCACTGGAGTAAGCAGTGGGCCATTCTACATCTTTCCCGTTAGGCAGGATTATTGCTATGCATTTATTTTTCATGGTGGACCTTCCCTGCTTCATTTTTTTGTAACGCATACCGTGCCGTGTCTTTGAATTTCACTTACTCTGCAATTACTTAGTGATTTCTGCTTTGTGTTTGTTGATGGGGGACGATAGCTGCATCCTCCCCTATCCCTTCCCCCTGCCTCCGTTAATTCCGCAGTGCCCTACTTCCTTCCCACCCGGATCTAGGCTGGAACCCCTTGGCTGAGTTACGATCCAGGCTGAGTGGGAAGCAAAAGGAGTTCAGCTTGCGCTGGAGAGGGATGCTGTATCGTTGAGAGGAGGGTGAAGCAGTGCATCTCCCTCGGAGTGGTGTGGAACTGGGGTGAGCGTGGAAGTCCCTTCACCTGGACTGCCCACCTTCACATGTGACAGACAAGATCAAGTCAAGGGCTGGTAGGAGTAGATGGAGAGGAGCCATAACTAAGGACTCTGAATCTTCCAGTGGAACAGAGTTTTCTGAGAAATACAGTCAGTCTGAAATAGATGATCAGAAAGACCAGCAAGTTTTGCTGGATGCAAGACAGGGTACCTTTTGGGTGGGCTAGTCCTGAGACAGGTGTCTGATACTTTCAGGCCATGTGTAGACTTGAAATGATTGCTGTAGCCTGTATCGCATCATGGTCCAGATTTGGATGGCCATGTCCAGACTGAAAACGGACTGAGTGATGGCTGGTGTGCCCAGGAAGCGGTGCAGCTGGGGAGGAAGGGACAGGAAGACTGGTGATGTCCGGGTGGATTTCATTTTGACGTGAAGTTGACCTGAGGGAGGAAACACAGCTGGGACCAGGAACTGAGAGGCACTTTCCTGTCCTGTAGGATTGCCACAGTCCCAGAGCTTCCTCAGGAGGACTGCTCTGTGGCTTGGGCCTTGGTGCTGCCATGGTCCCTTGCTGGGGCTAGCTGTGCCCCTCCACCACGCTCCTGTTTTGCCCCACGCTCGGGGATGCTGGAGGCCCGGCAGGTTGGGCACCAGGCGTTGAACCACACCATGGCATGCCTGGGTGGACCTCAGGTCTGGGAGCACTGCCCTTGTGAGGCCAGAGACCTTGGGAGTCCAAACCTGCACCCAGTAAAACTGACAGGCTTTTCAGTTTCTTGGTAAAAATTCTTGCTATCATCTTGAAATCCCCCTGTTTGTTGGCCAGCTGCTGTCACCCTACCTGTTAGGACAGAGGACTAACTGAAAGGGATCTTGGCAGGTTATGAATGTGGGCAGAAAATAAAATGCTAATCAGCTGCAAAAATACAGTCTGAAGGAGAGTAATCTTAAGCATGCATTGAACAGATGGATGGTGAGAAAAACAAGGCCAGAAGTCATCTCACAAAGGTGAACATAAAACATGCATTATGTTTCTCAGAAACATGTCTTTTCTTAAAGCATGAAAGTGCCATTTGAATGCTCCAAATCCAATCTCTTTATTCAAACAATTCAATTAGAAAAACAGAGCAAGTTTCAGTGGCATTTTTACCAGTGAACTCCCAATGCTATACTAAGGGAATAACTATCTTCAGTAACCTTTGGTCAGGTACTTTAAAATGAATGAAGGCAACTGTTCCCAAAAATCAGAAGATAAAAGTCTCTGAACTGAGCTGCCTAACGGTAGCTGTCAGCGGCATTTTAATGGTGAGGGTGATTAACCTCTGGAGCAAAGGGAAGCTGTGGATTGTCCTGTCCTTGATGTCTTCAAATTGAGACCAAATGCCTTCCTGGGCACTTCTCTTCACCTACCATAAATTATTTTTCCTAACACAGATTTGCAGGTCTCAGTTAAGGGGTGTGGTGGATAGGTGAAATTCTTTGGTCTACCACTTGCAGAACATCAAACTTGATCACTGTCTACTCTGGACTTCTGACTGAGTCCTCTCTCGTTTCCTGTGTGGAGCAGCCAGTGGGTACGGCAGAGTACTGCTATGGCTTGTAACGTGCCCTTGTTTCCAGATTCATGCCCCAGATGTGAAGGAGCTGCATTCATTGATGCGGTTCCAAGGAGGATTTGAATGATAAAATAGTAAAACTGAACTGTGGCACTTTTCCCACCCAGATTTTCTCTATGTCCACCCAATTCTTCTTCAGTCAACATCAACAGAAGTGACTTCAGAGTAGCCTAGTACCAGCTAGGTTTGGAAAGCCGTCCTAAAACCCCAGGTTTCCAAGGGCCAAATTTCTGACTGTAGAAGTCATGTTGGAGATTAATGAAAGCTGCTCATACATACGCTCCATCTGCAGAATGCTACTCGGTAATCTTATTCTGCTATTTTTATTCTGCTGAACCAAGAGGTGGCAGCAATATTCACTACTAAGTCATTTGACATGTTTTACTGTAGTGTAATGTTTAATAGCAGTAATGAGGGTTCAAGTCATAATTTTATTTCTAGTCTGAACTGGAATAAAACCAATTTTTCATCATTGCACCAATGTGTCTGAAAATAATCCTTATAAGTTTCTGGTCTAGACCTAAAAGGTTGGGTTACCTTTGGCTGCACAGGGCTCAGCATTGTAGAAAGTAATAACTACCATATTTGAACAGAGTGAATATGAGTCTAATCTAGAATTCTGTCCATCACAGCAGCTAATGGCGGATATTTTTGGAGAAGAAAATGCAGTGGAAAACAGGTATAGAATAAGCTGTCAGCAATTAGGTCTCTTCCGAAGCCTGTCCCTGCCAAGGGATCAAGGCTGAAAGCACAGCTTGTCTATATCCCTTCAAATTTTGCTAAGCGGACTGTGTAGAGCTACAGCAGTTGTAGTATTCAAATAAATGTCCAATCCTTTTTCTTTTAAGGATAAGCTTGACAAGTTTTTGGTTCCATCATTTATTTTAATAGAGTCTGGAATTCTTCTACAGTTTGGATAAATAAGTCCTTTTATAAATTTTGATTTTTATGACCTTTTAATTCCATGCTCATCTGAATATTGAATTAAATTCTGAGAACATGGGGTTCTGATCTGCTTCTCTATTGCTCGTAATGATTATAGGCAGGGATGGCAGAGCTGCCATTATTTATTATTCTCAACACTTCCAATTATAATATTCTGTTTTCTGCTTGTAACTCTGTCAAGCTTAGCTGTTCAAGCTGATTTTTTCCATGCTTGCTCTCAAATGACTTCATTTCATGTGAGAATGTTGCTGTTGTAATGGAGGCTTTTTTTTTGGACCATAGCAAATATTAGACCCTAAATATTGATCCTTCTCCATTTATTCCTACTTTTTTGTTTCCTGTCTCATAGGCAGTTTTAGATCTAGGACACAACTTTCCTCTCAGCAGTCTATTTAGGGTTTGGGTTTTTTTTTTAGTCTCTGTAAGGATGTTGTCAAAGGCCGGAATAAACTAATCATTCTGTTCTTTTTTTATGCATGACTGTAGGGTTTGAGAGATTAGGGAAAATACACGTCTAACAACTGCAGAAAAGAGTCAGGGGAGAAAAACATTAGTATTTGTATAAGTGTTCAGAGCATCAGAAATTACCTGATCTGATCAAGCTTCTGAACTATACCTGAGCTTTCACAGACATACATCCTAACATCACGTGCATTGGTGCATCGTTTCAAACTGGGAATTTTGAAGGTTTACCGATAGGTTCAAACATCATTGCCTAAAAGCTGAGAAACAGATTCTATTCTGTCCTATTTTAGTAGCTCCTCATGCATCAAACCCCTTTTACACATAGGGCTTTTCATACCTCTAGCATGAAGATAGGCTCTGCTGCTGCAAGGATTTTTATAATTATGATTGTTCTCTTTTGTAAGGAAAAGGCAGAAGGTATTTTTAGTCGTTTCTAACTGCCTCAGGTTTGTAAAAGGACTCATACAGTGCTGCTGGCATGTGGAGTATTTTGAGATGCTGAATGAATTAAGTGGGAACTGCAGGTGTTTATCACCCTAAGCAGAGCACAGAAGCACAGATTCCCATCTGACTTTGCTGGAGGATGGCAGTGCCCAGGGACCCCTGAACTCTCGTCCTGTCCCAAGCCACTGCTGTACCTGGATCTGCTGGGGCAGACCCCACCTGGCGTGAGCTCTCCCTGCAGCCAGAGTAGACCGTGGAAGGAAGAGGGGTGACGTTTTGGCTGCTCGGTGTCTGTTTGGAGCCATCCTACCTAGCACAAAGTGGCTACTGGCAAGCTTGACTAAGGCTTAGTCCTCCTCCTAGAAATGGGGCCATTTGTTTCCTTCAAGAAGGAGACTCACAGTAAGAATTACCAATGCAAGGGCATGAACTGCTCAAGCAGAGACGCATTAAAAATATGTTTTAGGATAACGATGATAAGCAGTCATCATTTCCAGGATCTTTTACAGAGATTTTGTGTTCCGCTTCTGGATGGTGAGAATGTCACAAATGGACTGTTTCATCAGGTAGGGAAGAAAAGGTCTCCCAGAGACGTTACAGGCAAGAACTCGACTTACTTAAGTATACAGAGCCAAATCCTTGAATCTTCGTTTTTCTCAACTCGGTTCCCAACTCTCCTGACTAAATATTTAAAGAAATCAGGTTGGATAAGTGGTTCCTCCTTCATTGATCTGTTGTTTCTGGATCAGTTTCTCCACTTGGACGGGTGTCATGGAAATCTACTGAAATGAACTCAAGAGTTTCCTATCGTCCCTTGCCATGAAATTTGAAGTGCTGTGTTGCAGTGTATGGTAACTGGATTATAAAGCATAAGAAAATGCAGTAAAATCAACAGGCTAATCAAGCCATCCCTGTAAAATCCCAAGGAGAAGCAGCAAAGTATAGATAAGTTTGTGCCACGTTTGCCTAGTTTTATTTCTTTATTTTCCCCTTTAACCGCTTAACAAGAACAACAAATTCTCCTTGGCACTAGGACTTCAAAACTCTTTGTCTGACTCCTTTTAAGACACCCTTTGTCCTAGTCAAAGTTACCCTAAATACGAAATAGAAATTGTAGTTTTACTAGTTTATCTGAAGAAAAAAAAATTCCAGTGAGATCATGTTGTCACGGAAGCTGGCATTTCACTTTCGCTAGCAGGGTCGTTTGCCCTGCTCCAACTGCTCAGTCAAGGCTTTGTTTTCTTTAAAGAACCATTACTTGATTGTTGCAATTTATCAACAATGTATTTCAAGAAACCTTTTTGTGAACATTTACTGATAACGCTACAAATATTTGAGTGTATCTGGGAAATTAACACTGACCAGGAGCTTTCTGGGCTGTCTGTCTTTTATGAGATTGGAAGATCTTTCTGCTTATTGCTCTGTAGCCTCTGCGACATCCTCCATCTCACAGGTTTGGGATTTTGAGGAGCTCACTTAGGATAGCAGCGTATTGCTGCCACCAGCTAATATACTCGTTTGTTGTAACGGCTATCAGATGGTGCTGAAGACGTGGAGATGATCCACATGCAGAGTGCATAACGTCAAACAAAGAGCTGTGGTTGGGTGTGATGTACGTGGCACCCGTGCGCTTGCGGTGCTCCTTCCCCCGCTACAGGCTCCCTGCAGCTTTGCTTTCAGCAGCCCCAGGTGGATGATTGTTGCCCGTCTGTGTGCGTGTGTGTGTGTGTGTAGTGGTGACTCCCACTACTTGGGTAAAATAGCACCAGCTTCCCATAAACTTGGTAATCGGCTTTTTTTGATAGTCTCCCTTCATTTCATCAGTTGCAGTCTAAAGTGGTGTACAGCAACACTCAGCATCAGCACTTACGGCAGTTAAGGAGACGGATTAACATTCGTAAGGAAAGAAGAGGAGCTTAAAATAAGAAATAAAACAAATGCTTAATCCTTTGGCACGGATGGCTTCCGGCATGGAAGATAAAAATGTGTATCTTCTCTAAAAAACAGAACCCCCCACCTTCCTTCCAACAAAGAAATACGACACGGTTCCAGCCATAAAACCACTCTGTCTTTTCGGGCTGGTACCTGTAGTGTGACTCAGTATTTTGGACCTTCAGCCAGTAGCAGCCTGGTGGATGCTGAGAGCTGCTGATCAATGGGAGTTTTGCTGGAGGGAGATCTCTGTGTGTTCAGTGTCTGGGAGCATCACCACGACCACTCAGCTGCCCACGGATCAGTGTAGGTACTTCATTTCAAGTTCCAAGTCTTTAAAAGGGACACCCGTATTAATGCAGTGGTATGGCTATGGGCTATGTCTTGCAACATTTTGCAGGTAATTTCAGATATGCTTTGCTCAATACTGTGTACCAGTGGAAGCCACAATTAGAGTTGGCTTGAGTTATTAAAACCTCAGAGCCCATTCATGTCTGCCTCAGGAGGTGGAGATAATCTACTCTTCTTTATCAAAAACACTCTGGAAGGCCGTAGCTATGGTTCTGAGTTCGCCACTGCTCAGCTTCTTGCAAATCTCCATAGTGCCTGCAGGAAAGAGAATTTTCACAAGTAGTTAAATATAGAGGATACCTACAAATGTAGCCCAGTTACCTCTCTCATTGTAGGTGCTCTAAACCAAGAGAAAGTGACAATGAAGTCTTCACACTCTCTTTAATTATAGCAGCCTTTATATAACAGTGTCAGATAAATGTGTTTTAGAATAGGTGGCACCTCACTTCCTCCAGAGGAACTGTCAAATTAGACCCTACCAGACTAATTTATTACTTGAAACTGAAAGAATTAAAGCATGCCATCCAGTAGTCTCTTTGAATAAAACCTTTAAATCCACAGAATCCTCTGTGCCATGACATATCCCAAACAGCACAAAACTTCTTTCTTTTGAAATACAAATACATACTTATTCATCTGATAGCTTCGAGGACTGCCAAATACCACAAATATCATCCAGTTCTCATTGCTCATGAGTTGTTGGAAAACAGGGTTAGCGGGGATCTCAGGAGGTTATCTTATTTGTACCTCCACCCCAAGGCAGATGCTGTTGATACTAAACGAGGTGCTTATCTAATCCATATTACAAAACAGAGGAGGGGAGAGAAAGAAATTGCTTTAGAGGGGGAAGGGGTAAGCAATTGGGCTATGCCAGATAACTTAGAAGAGTGAGGAACTGGACTCCTTCCAACAGATGGAAGCAAGTTCTGTCTTAGGTGGATTGCTGGAGAATGCTGACGGTCCCTTTACTTTATATTAATGAAATATATACTTGGGCTGTTCTGCTGATTTCAACAAGAGGGGGAGAGCAATTTTCTTCAACAGGTCCCACAATTCAGGCAATGGAAGATCAAAACCAATGCTTATGTTTCGTATGAAGTATGCTGGTGAAGACTGCAGGTTTTGGAGTCCTCTGTGTGCTCAAATCCGCTAGAAGGAGCAGGTTCATATCCAAAAGTGCTATTAATGTAAGCACTAATGCTTTTTGTTAATATGCCCATACCTACTGCGGGGATGCTGTCTCATTACCCCTAAGTAATGCTGAGAATCCGGAATCATAACCTTACTGTCAGAGCAGGAAGAGGCCATGAAGAACTTCTCACCTTCTTCACTGAGTCAGTGTTTGGGTTTTGTTGCTTCAGGGTTAATATTATTCCTGTCGATCTTCTCCACAGTAGCAGGAAAAGAGGCATCGAGGCCTGCAGTCCCACTGCATGACTCGCAGTGAGTTGGTAACAGCGAAATCCCAGGTGAACGTGCAATTTGTTAAAGTATGAAAAAGAAAGAACTTGCTGACTTACATTCTGGCTTTGCGCACTGCAGTGCTGAGGCATTTACTTGACTTGGCAATCTAGTTACTGTGCATTTATTCAAATAGCACTTTAGTGTGTTTATGCAAATAGTTCATTGCTACATCTCCTAAAAGAACCATGCAAGTGCTGTCATTTGATTGTGTAATCATTAAATTGGGCTTTACATAAATTTTCCTATGGTTCTGTACAAAATTCATGCCCTGGGAAAGAACAGTATTCCCATGTTTGGATAGCTCAGAAATGGCTAAATAATTGATATTGAGGCATATATGGATGCATGTCTCAAAGAGACTTCCTTTGTACTTCAGAAAGGGTTGGCTTTAACAAAAAAGGTGAATATGAATAATCTCTACTGGGATCAGAGTATTTGGAGGAAGCCGAGTATTTCAGAGGTCTGTGGGATGCTCAAAATATTCCGCCTTCCAATCCCTTCTCTTACCCCACCCCCAATAGGATGCAATAAAGGCTTGGCTTTAATGTTAATGCTGGCTCAGAATGTGGGGAACAGCTTAATTATCATTGAGTCCAGTCTCTTATGTGGCCCTGAACTTCAGGAGGAATTCTTTCTTTGGAATAATTCCTGGGTTTCCTTGTGTGGTTCCCATTGCTACTCAAGAAGAGTTTTTGGTAGGTAGTATTCGAGGGCAGGTATAGTTAATTACTGTTATTTGCTCTCGTTTTATTCAGAACTTCTATATATTGCATTTATTTGAGGCCAGAAGAAAATGTGTTAGTCTGTGTTATATCCCCAGTGACTTATCAGTCATTGGAGGTCTTATAAAATTCTTTCCAAATGCTAATATTATCTTAGGTAGCCATGTGGAAACAGCAGCTCTAGGTAGTGCTGTCTTAAGGTACATGTTTGCAGGATCATTCTCCAACCCCAAGATTAAAAGGAAGCACAGAAAACCAGCTTCCTCCATGTACCAGGTCTGAGATGAAAGACTTTCAGCCAGTTGTGATTATGCTACCATGTATATTTGCCTGTGAGGGGATGCTCAGTGCACAGGTGATCCAAAGTCCTCCGGGTGCTTGCCTGGGTTCCCTGAACAGCCCTGCTTGCGAAGCAAGGGTTGCCGTTGTCAGGGAATGGAGTAATTGCATTTCTCTTCATGAGATCACTTGCACTTTGGCGGCCGCTGAGTGTGGGAAGGGAACAAGACTGACTGGACTTTATCTGCTAGCTGTTGTTTCCCATTCTGCTCCGAGTCCAGCACACTTTTCTGGCAAGCCTGTGCGTTTAAATTCAGACTTCTTATCAAGCCTGTAAAAAGTCCTGAGAAGGAGGAGACTTCTAATTGCCCAGCAATAACAATTCACGGCCCTTAAGGTGATTCCAAATGATACCTTCATTGTTAAGCCGTGTGAACTCATGTTAACGTGTCTTCAGCGATGGGACAGCCTGGTTTTTGACAGACGCGTTGGGTAGGTCCTATAGAAACTGGATTGTTTTGCGGTCTTTTGTTTAAATCTTCTTCAAAATCTCCTGTGCCCTTGGGAACGTGGAGTCGTGGGCTGAGATGAAAGGACAACGTACGCTCCCTGCATACAGTATTGCAGTAAATCCATGTGAGTCCTACTTCATAGTGCTCCTACCGACATCATCATAATATTCAAAAGGGTCTTTGATTTAGAGTTTCTCTATATTACAAGTATTCGTATTTTTGCATTTTCGGCACGTACCTGGGAAAAAACCCCTTATAAATACAGGGGGTTCCTGTGCTTTTTTGGATCTTCTAATAACTTTCTCCAACTTGGGCCATGAAAACGGGTGTTAGGTGTGTATGTTCGGGCTGACGGAGGTTTGCCCTCCCACGGCGGGGGCAGTTCAGGTCTCCCCCATGTCCCGGCCCTTGTGCTGGCAGCAGGGCGCTGTTCCTGGTGGGCAGGGAGGGCAGGACCCTGGGAAGGCGGCGGGGGGCAGGACTGCCAGACCTGCCTGCAGCCCTTCAAGCAAACTGGGACCAAGTAACTTGAGGCTCCTCGAGGGTGATTCAGAGCCCCTATGCTAACTAAGCGGCCTGAGCACTCTATTTTAGGCACCTAAGCTAAATGCTTGAAGTAGGTTGTGCGACTGACCCTTGTGTTTAGATCTTTTTCAAGTACAGTCCCTATTTAATGAGCTGTGTGTATTTTTATAGCATCTTTTAGGAGCCTTTCAAGTTGAGTCATTAAATATATATTTTTAATAACCTGTGCGTCTTTAAAGGACAGTGTGAAATGTAAGTACTGGAAATCAAATAGTGATTCCCCTGACATCTGAATTAAATTATTTCATTACAAATTAATGTGAAGTTCAGACACTTTTTTGTTCTTCTTGTTCATGGCCTTTTTTTATTTTGTGCTGACAAATGATTCTGATGTTGCACTTAGAAATTCCTTCTCGTTTTAAATTTTAATGGTCTCCTACCAACAATGTATTCATTATTTAAATTGGTAGCATCACAGATCTTCGAGGTGGGGGGAAAGGGACCTGCTCCATAGCACAGACCCTAAAAATTGATCCATTACTCCTGTATAAGGAGTTTAATGAGAATTTTAAAGACAATCTTAGAAGCTGAAATCCTCCTCCATCTGAACAGCCTCGCTCAAAACACCATGAAGTGCCCCAAAACATGCTGGCTGTGTTCTCCAGCCCCAAAGTAACTTGAAGGATAACCCCCAGGAGGAGGAGGAGGAGGAGGAGCCGCTGCTCGGTCTCTGGGGCTGTTCCACACTTTGCCGAGACGGCCAGGAAGGAGCCAGTTAGGTAGTTCCTGTCATCTGAACAACAGGGGCTGTTTGACAGAAGTGCTGCCTTGTTTGAAACAGGCCACTGAAAAGCCACCAGAGATTCATCATTAATGAACTACTCATGGTGTTTTGTTTGTTGGTTTAACATTGGCAATGAGCTCATTGCACGGGACTAGAGATGAAGTTGCTGTTCCTTGGAAGATCTCGTAGACTGAGGACTTGATCCTGAAAAACACTTCAAGAGACCTAAACTTTAACCATGAGATTCTCTTCCTGATCATCAGTGGGACTAGGCTTCCTCTATATGTAGGTACGTAAGCTCCTGCAAACCAGGAGGTTACACGGACAGAAGCAAAGAACGCATGGAGGGCATAGGAGAAGTAGTAAATTGGGAGTAAGGCTTACCATAATTTTGGGGAATCTTTGATGAAATTTTTAAGAAATTGTGAATATGGGGAGAATAACACCTTTGCCTTTGCTTCAGATGTCTGTTGGACACTTCCCAAGTGATTAGCGGTAACTTTGCAGAACTAAATTAAGCCTTTGGAAGGAACAGCAGACAAAGGAAATGGAAAACACAGCTAGGAAGTGTTTGTGAACACAGAGACGTTGGATCAGGTTGCACTGAAGGTGAGATTTAAAATAATTGTTTTAATAAGGAGAGTAAGTAAAGTGTAAATTATTTCCCTGTGATTCTTTTGTTATTATTTATTTACTTTTTTAACACGTAGGGCTATTCTCTAGCGTTACACTTGCCCGCTACAAGTTCTGCAGTCCTGGGAAGGGGAAACATTCAGTGCTTAAGCATGAGAGATGGGGAGTCAGGAGATGTACAAGCGGAAGGCTGGCTTTGCCGCTTACTCGCTGCGTGACCGACTCTGTCCGTGCATTAGCTTCTCTGGACGTGGTTTCTTCGCCTGTGGAACGAGGTCTGCCCGTCGTGTCGGCGTGCTGTGAGGTGCGGCGTGCGTGGCTAATATTCCACAGAAACAAGCAGTTATGGAACCAGGAACTTCAGTATTGGAGCTCCAGTAGGACCCGTTTTAGAAATTTGTTTCTTAATTTAGTTGTAAATAAGGCACATACTTATGTTCTTTTAATTCTTAGTGTTTAGGGACGGGTTTGTTTCTTTCCAGACCTCGTGGGGGGATGCGGGGGGGTGCGTTCCCCCTCAGAAATGGAGTGCTGCTCACTGGGATCTTGAAGAAGTGAGGCTGACGGGAAAGAAAGAAATGCCGCCGTTATTTGCCGCCCCTCGCCGCCGTTATTTGCCGCCCCTCGCCGCCGCCTCGGCGGCCCCGCTTGGTGGTTCGTCAGGGCCGGGCGCCGTGAGGCGCTTGCCGAGGCGGCGGCAGGGGGCAGCCGTGCTCGGCGGCGGCGCGGCGCGGCCAATGGCGGCGCGGCGGCGGCGCGGCGCGGCCAATGGCGGGGCGGCGGCGGCGCGGCGCGGCCAATGGGGCGCGGCGGCGCGGGGAGCGGGCCGCGGCGGGCGGGAAGGCAGGCGGGCGGCGGGGCTGCGGGGCGGCGGTGGGCGCGGGAGGCGGCGCCGCGCGGCTGGGGCGTCCGCAGCGCTGAGAGGGCAGGCTCGGCCCCGCCGCCGCCGCCGCCGCACAGGCCTCCGCCCGGACCCCCCCCTTCCCTTCCCTTCCCTTCCCTTCCCCCGCACCCAGAGAGGCGCCCGGCGTCAGCGGACCTCCATGTACGACAATTTGTACCTGCATGGATTTGAAGACTCGGAGGCGGTGAGTGCCGCCGCTGCCGGGGGGGGGGGGGGGGGGCTCAAACGCGCCGATCCCCCAGGCTTTGTTACGGGCGGTGGCGTGCGCCGGTCGGAGCCACCCGAAATGCTCCTCCGTTATGTAATTTATGGGGGGAGCGGCGGTATTTGGGGGTCCCGGCAGAGCTTGTGCCGGTCACCCGCCCTTACGCACCGGCAGCCGTGGGCAGGCGCCTCCCGGGCCGGCTCCTGCTCCCCTCGCCTTCCTCAGCGTAGCAGGGAAAGCTGCTAATTACACAATGCTCGGTGCCCGCCTGGCAAAACAGCGGCAGAAGTTGCTCGGCGGCTGCCATCTGTATGGCACGTACCCTGGCCAGCCGGTCAGCGTGGGCGCCTTTGGGACGGGGTAACGAAGCAGCAGTGCAGGTGCCGTGGTGGCCAAGGCATCGTCGGGGTGACAGCATCTGTATTGCCCAAAAGAAGTCGGGACGGGCTGGTGTGGTTCGTTGGGAAACGATTTCCCCACCGCCTCCCCCCAATCTGCAACAGCCTTGCTGGGAAACCGGTGACATCCCTCACAAAATGGTTCTCTTGCAGCGCGGAGGCCCCCCCGTTACCCTGGTCAGAGCTTTACGCCCAAAATAAGAAACATTAGTGCCGGTTGTCCAAGTGGCGTTTCTCTCCAGCCGTAGCTGCGCAGGAGCCCCGTGGGGCAGAATCACTCGGGGCAAGGGAAATTGCCGGGATTGCCGTGGCAATAAACACGCCGCTCCATATTAAACAAGGATCCGTTACATAAGGCATTGTGGCCAGCTCGTAAAATACACAGATATAACATAAAATAGAGCGTACGTCAATGCAGACGTATGTATCGTATGATCCGGTATCCCCAGGAGAATGGCCAAGATCCTGTATCGCTTCACATGAAGGCTGTTTTCCTTGCCTGACAATGAGGTCGCGTCGGTCTAGGACTGGGAAGTGTAATCCATCTACGTGTTGCCTCACGTACTGGCAACTTGTTTTAGCATCCGTTTATTTCAGAGGGAGAGGAGCCACAGCTGTGCAGAACTGAAATGAAATACTGCAATACACTGTGTTGAGAGGACCCCCGCACACACACCCCGTATTTGAATCCTTCAAAACTACGTATTTGAATCCTTCTTTGGGTCAATTTGGAAATTCCTGCCTTTCTAGTGTGCATGTGTTAATTTGTGTTTTGTGTTTTCTGTCGCTGCTGCTTACAAGCTGCCATGCCAAGTGCATATGGGTGTGTTGGTTCCTTTAGGGATGTGTTTTAGGATCCAACTGGATGTTTCTGCAAACCAGGCAAAGCGTGAATTCTTGGGAACTGTTCTCAACCCTGAATCTGTCTTGTGCTGGTGTAATGTCTTCCAGCAAAGTATAAATATGCTCTTAAGAAGGCAACTTTAAAGTATAATAGCATGGCTAAGAAGGCTAACTTGCTGGGTAGTGGTTGCTGTAGAAGTGTTTTATCTATAAAACCCAGACTTTAAGGGTCACTAGAGAACGCAGATAAATGTCTAGTGGGATTCAGGGGTGCTTCTGAGATGCTTAACTCCAGGCATTTCAGTAAAGCCCCACTGATTTCTTCCAAGAACATTATTTGGGAAGAGCAGTTTAAGCAGTTTTAGTGACAGCAGAAGACCAGAGACCTACCTGTTACACAAACATCTGTGTTAGGATCTGTACTGTAAGAATCACGGCAGTAACAGAAGAGAGGAGGAGCTAGGTCTTTAGCTGTCCACTTTGGAAGACTGAGATGATGAAGTTATTTCTAGGTTCCTTAATATTCTCTTAACTAGTTCGTGATAATGCTGTTTCCAGCTTTTGTAATTTTCCAGTCTCTCAGTACTTGAGAATGTTTTTGATAGACTTAACTTCTGGAATTGTGGGAATATGTGAGAATCTCAGCTTTCGTTAACAAACCCCTCTCCCCCCCCCCCCCCCAAACCAAACCACCAAACCCTAAAAGCAATCTACATCTCATAGTCATATGGAAAAGCTAGAGGCCGTAAACCCCAAAGGCTCAGCCACAAAGTAGATAAAATTCCCCAAGGGTTTGTTTGCTTTATGCTTCTGAACCACTTGCTTAAAACATTATACCTTATTATTATTTTGGATTCTGACTCATGAATTGAGAATGCCTGCTGAGACAATATTCTGGCAAACAGGTAGCATGATGGGTCATATGAGTATTAGTTTCAAGCCAAAGAGAGCCAACGTAATAGAATTAATACAGTGAAAAACAATTTGAGGGTAGACTACTGGTTCCCTGTGGTTAAGAGAAAATAACTGTGAGCATGCAAAGATTAAAGAAGAGGCCTCTCTATTGTTCTGTGTTTTAGGACCTGGAAGGCTTAGCCCAGATGTTGTGCAGCTAATGAACTGAAGGAACTATGAGCTTGTATACACTGTGTGCTCTTTCATTCCCTGAAACACAGGGAGATGTGATCGAGGACTGGTGCTACTTGCAATGCTTCTAGCATAAAATAAACCGTATCAAGATGAGTCATTCTAGTACAGGAACATCTTTCTAAAGTAGGCATTTGCCCTTATAAAACCCATACAGCAGTTTTCTGTAGTAATGGCCTGACATTCACGGCAAGAAACAAGAGCTAACAAATCACTGTATTTTTTACCCCAGTTTTCATTATTTTGCACATGGATCATGTTCACTCTGCATTTTCCCTGAAGGAAATCCTGGTGCGTGGCCGAAGTAGCAGAGAGCTGTTGCAAGCTGGTGGACTAGCAGTATTCACTCAGAAGGTCTGTCTCAACCTCCGGCTTGGAAGGCAGCCGCTCCGGGGTGAGCCTAACCGGTGCGGCTGCGGAGCGTGCTTTAGGCGCTCTCCCAGGCAGGACTTCTGCGGAGGTGCGGTAGGAGCTAAAGCTGTGCCTAGCTCTAATGGTAGGGCCAAAATGAAAATCTGCTTACCTTCCTTTCCTGGGGTTTGTCCCTGCAGTGTGAAGAGAGTAGCTAGCGGGCTGGGTTTATCATGGTGAATCCGTTCCGTATCGATGAAAGCAGAGGGAAGAGCAGCCATTGTGAGCAAAGGTTAACCTTTGTCAGTCTTCACTGGACTGAAATAGATGTGTATTGCTGAGTGCCTCTGAACTGCTTCGAGCTAACCTAGCGGTATTACAGCTAAAAATCAGCTGGATGGCACAGTGACTTCAGATATCCCTGATGAGTTTTTTTCAGTAATAAAACTGTACCCATTATAAGTCCTATGTGTACATACCAACTTTTAATTTGCGTTGGAGGAAAAGGTGAACAATCAGTGTATGGCACTTCACACAGAGTAAACATGCTCACTTTTGGAAAGGTACTGTAAAATCACGACATTTAAAGATAGGGACGCTGCGGTGTGTACTGAATTTATACCTAGTCTCTTCTGATAAATAATATACAGATGAACTGATCAGAGAATGCTCTACGAGAAGTGTGCAGGTGAAATTTTCCTGTTAAAACCAGGAACTAACATGATGTTTTTTAACAGTGAACAGATACACAGATGATTTTTGTAACTGAAGCTATTATTATAGTGTGTTTGCACAGGTACATATATAACATCTATGCAAAAATACTCATTTCTTTATATATACAGAAATAAAAATGAGTTGAATGTGTGCACGGGTATTACAGTCCATTACCAGCTGTGATGATTGATGTGAGGTAGATGATGCACTAGCTAGCGTGAGGCTTTTTGGAGGAGGGAAATTACCCTGTTGAAGCTGAAAGAAAACCTAACGGTGATTGTAGACAAAAGGTAGTTGCCACGTTGAGGAACAGAGGAGCAGAGATACGGAAGCAAACAACTTTTGCAGGTACAAGTGCCCTTGTAACGAACGCAGAAAGTGCAGGCTTTCAGGTGATGGAACGTGCATGACTAGAGAAATCTTCCTAATGAAGACTTTTGTCTTGTTTGTTGCCCTGCCCTGTGATTTTGAGATTTTGGGAGGCTTTTTTTAGTGCTTTGGGTAGTTCTAAAGAGGGTCACCCTTTTGGGAATGAAAGCTTGTTTGCGTTGCGGGGAAGTATGTCTTACATTCTCGATAACAAGAGAATAGGACGTGAAAACCCATTAGCACGGGGGGGGTTAAGACAGTGGGGTCCGTTGGGTAAGCCAATAACACTGTTTTACCTTCACACTTGTGAACTGATAGGTGTGTGTCTGTTTATGGCAGGGAAAGGTCTGAATGCTGCTTGATATGTCAGTCCAGAATTTCCCAATACTGTTTGGTTTCAGTGAAGACTCCATCTTTTTCAGAAACAGACTTCAGTGAAACCTTCTCATGAGAATTTCCATTTTCTCTAAAGTCACATTTTCCATTAAAACAGCATTTCATTGAAAAATTCTCTCCAGGAGTTAGCAACAAGGACTCCCTAATGCAGAGTCCTTCTCAGCCCCAGCAAGTCATCGGGAATGACTCCTGCTGCAAGTGTCACCCTTTTTGCACCTGTGGAAGTATCAGGTTGGTCCCTTTTCGATTGTTTGTTTATATTTATACCTCCAAAGCACTCATTTCAGAGCAACACCTCAGTGTGGGAAATGGCTTTCCACGCTTCTCACGAGGTGTAAGTTTAACGCTTGTCAACACGTGAGAGGCTTTGTCTTGGGTACTTGAATCAGTTATCAGGGCTGTGGGAAATAGCTGCCTTTGGGTAGGTGCTCCTAAGTTTGGCTTGCTTTTGCGTCAGGCGAAAGAGCAGAGAGCGAGCAAGGGGTGGCCTGGCGTGGGATTAGCGAGGGCCCGGTGTGGGCAAGGCTGGGCAAGGAGCCCTTGTTGCTCGGCCGTGCTGGTGCCCGCGTGGACGCGAGGGTGCTGTGCAGTGTCACCGCTCAGCGGGAGCTGGTGACAGCCTGCAGCGCTTGCTCCGCGTGCCTTTCTGCTTAATAATGCCCCCGTTTCCCATTCAGGTCATCTTCTTCCTCCTTGTGGTCAAGTCATTTAAGGTGGTGTTTAATTTATGCTTTCATCTTCTGCCTGTCTTTTTGGTAGGGAAGTTCATATTTAAATATTGATGGGATTTTTGTGTGGTACCTCTCTGGTCTCTAAAGGAGGAGGAAAGGTGGTCTTTTCTTGCCATATATGCGTCTGTTGTAGTAGGTCTTTTTTGTTAACTGCTTTTACCTGTTGGCTTTTTCTCCAGCATAGTCTCCCTCTCCAAAGCTGTATATGCACCTTCTTTTTTTGGCTTCTCTTAGCCATTTGGCCTGCATCCAACCCTGTTCTTGTTTCCCTCAGGGTCTCCTCATCCCCGCATCCACGGCCTGCCTCCTGCTGCCGGTGCTAGAGGGGGCTCTCACTACATCAGAGAAACAGGACTTTTCTTTACTGGTTTGTAAGGCAGGATGATGCACTTCAATTAAAGGTTCTATGCGAGTTCAAACTCTATCTCCAAGAATTAGATAAACGCTTTTGGTGGGATTAATGCCCAAATCCACAAAAGCATTTTAGATTCCAAAAGTCCTTTGAAGTTCACAGGAACTGAACACTGGTGAGACTGACCCTGGTACCTAATGTTCAGTTTGCCATAAAAAGGGCTGTGAGAAGGACTGTGTACGCAGAAGCCTGCCTAGATGCTGTAATAGTTCCTACAGCCCTGGCACATCGGGGCTGTGGCAGGGAGTTGGGAAATAGTGGCTGGCGGCACAATATATAGCGTATCACTACAGCATACAGCATTATCATACTGGCAATATATGTGGTGACAGGTATGAATTTCATCTGCGATGTTAATGGCTTTAGGTCATACATTAGGGTTGAAAGCTCTGCTTAGAGTCATGCCAGTGTCTTGTTAACCAGTGGCACAAATTGTGGTATTACCACAACTTGATGACATCACGTGTATGCTGCAGGAGCCGGAAAGGAGACTGCTGTGATGCAGCGCGATAGCACTGGGCATTACTGGCCACTGTGCAAAAGTTTGATGGGACATCTGCTTAAAAACCATGCTGATCTGTAGGTTTTGTCTCCAGTTACTGCATATAATTCTCGAGAGAGCGCTGCTGAGAGTTTTTTAGGAAAGAGGTGGCGGGAATAGTAGGAAAACACATTTTATTCACCATGCAAATGGTCAGTGTCAGTGTTTTGAGGACAGCGTGCTCCACTCCCTTTCTCCAGTTTGGTGACATTACTCCTCACGCCAGTCATCCCTTCTGTTGCTAGTGCACACTTATTCTCATGGCAGCTGAGACAAGATGATCTCTGGATGCTGCCCAAGTAGAAAAACATGATTACAGAAACACAAACCTTGGTAGGGAAGTTCATATTCAAATATTGGTTGGATTTCTGTATGGTACCTCTTTGATCTCTGAAGGAGAAGGAAAGGTGGTCTTTGCTTGCTCTATACATGTTCTCAGTTGTCATAGGTTGAGAATAAGAAATAAACAAAACATGTATTTAGAAGTGGTTTTTCTCCTGTCTCTTTGGTGATCATACTGCAAAACTCTTCTGGTTAGTGTAATTTTTAAGACTTGTCGCACACCATTTACTCGTAAACCATTCTGCAGTATTGCTTGCAGTAAGTGTAGATCCATGCAGAAGTTGCACCCCAGAACATTAGTCCACTGTTTGCACAGCAAATATATTTCCAGTGTCAGCTGGTGTATTCTGGCTTCTTACCCCTCTCAAAGGAGGGGTGCCGGACGGGCTGTCCTGGGAAGGGGTGCTGCCTGCAGAGCACGTACACCGGGGCGGCGGCGAGGGGCATTCACTTGCACTCTCTTCTGAAATCCATTCTCTGTGCCTGCAGAGTTTGCCATCTCTTTTCTGCTATCCCAGAGCCAGTTACCCTAGTGAGTTCTGTAATACTCAGTTCATCTTGTAGAACATCTTTGTGCAACAGGCAGCTGGGACCCAGCAGCAGGCTTCACACAGTTGTCAAATAAAACCTGGGACTTTCAATGGGGTTAGAAGGGTTTCAGTGGTTATTGGGTGCATCATTTCCACAGGTCCCTTCTGAAATTTTCAAGCTGAAGATTGAAAGTTGGTAGTCTAGATCTGATTGTCATTTTATATGGCTTGACGGATTTTGCAGGCAGGGATGGGGGCTGCTAGCGAGAGTCAACGCGTTTTTCTTTTTTCCAGCACGCTTGCCAGCAGGATTCTCTGGTGGTGGAAAGCCTGATCATACATACCCTCTTTACAGTGCACAGAGGAGCTTTCATACTTGCAAAATCTTTGCTTCATTTATAGGTAAAATTAATTATAGGGTAAGACTGCGCAAGGGGACATGCTGAGTACCCAGCCGTACAGACCATCTGTGAGATGTTGAGCTTTCCTCATGGTTGGTGACACGAGGGGAAGCGAGATGAAGACTGCTGAAGTTGTCCTTCTTTGGGACGTCTACTTTTATAAAACAGCAGGTGGGTGGTCTCGTAAGGCCCTCAGTTGTGGGGCTGGTCATCAGTAGGAGGCAACTGGATTCCTTTTCTGTTACTCCTCAGAGAGATCATGGATGCGTATGTGAACTGAGAACAGTGTTTGCAGTGCCATTCGTTTGTTGAGGACGCTCGGCTTCTCTTCAAGCATAGCTGTTCTTCGTTTCTCCCTTTGAATTAGTTAAGTTTTCTAATGTTTAATCCAAAAAGGATGAGTAATGTCAGGACCTAGTCCTTCCAGGATGGTTTGCCTAACTGCTACCAGTTATCTACTTGCTGTTTGTTTATGCAGGATTTTTAGTTTCAAGTGTGCACTAAAGTCTGTCTTGACTGGGAACATATCCGATAATTTCTGATGAAAAGAGATTATCCTCTGCCCATTAAGTCTTCTGAATTCTCATTGAGATTGGGCTTTTACACAGTCAAAGCGTTTGTGTGTTTTTGACAGTTCCAAATGTGTTTTCATTTCCATTAGTTCTTAATAGATTGCCTCGACTAATGAATCATCATCTGCCTAACATTTTTCTTTTGTATAAAGGGCTGTCTGACAGGGGTTGGAGAGTTAGCTTGTTTTCTGTTTTGGGGTTTGACTGGTGTTTTTGCTTAGGTTTTTTTCCACTGAAATTTCCAAAGTCCTAGTACTACTACAACGTCGGCTATTCTTAACACGTCTGCTGTTTTGTGCTCACATGAAAATGGGTTTCTATCTGACTCAGAACTTCTGTTTGTTAAATGTAATGTTGAGATATGATAGTATGGTAGTCAAACTTTCAGTAAGAATCATAAATAATTTTTATAAATTACTACCTGCTGTTTCCATAGAGGTACTTTTTTCTTCAGCAAAAATACATTAAAATGCAAGACAAAAAAAAAAGCTTTGAGTCATCTAAACAAAAGAAACATAATGAGGAATAGCTAGCAGTGTATGTTTTACAATTTCAACTGCAAGTAAGCGCTCACCCAGTTGGGATAGTGTGTGTTTAGTAATATTGTTTGTTCACGTGAAGGACTGAAGTGTGTAATTAACTATGGCTTTACTTCTCCTTTTGAATTCCTTCTGGTGACCTCTTGAATGACCGGGGAGTGCAGCCAGAATGACAAGGGCTTCTCACAAACGTGCTGATCCTGGATTGCAGATTGCTTTAAAAATTGCCCAGTGCTTAAGAAAATGCCGCTGCCAGGAAGCGTAAACAGCTCTCCCTGGACTCAAGGGCATCTGAGGGAGGAATGTGGCTCTTGGTGCTGAAGGAACACATCACAGGGATAATAAATAACAAGGGGAGAAGCTTAACCTAGGATTTGTTGATGTCATGGCTTGCTTCCCTATCTCCCTAAAACATGTTCTGCTTGTGAGATCCTGAGCTGTTAGATGTTTTTCCATTGACTATGCATTTACAGAGATAGTAGAGCCTGATTTTAAAAATCAGCAACTTAACACAAATGCAGCTTACTTTTACAAACAGGACGAGCCTGACAACTGTTCGTGGTCATTTGGAATCCAGTAATTAATTTCAAAATGTCATTTAGCTGGCTGAATGCTGAGTTCTGTAGGGAGCACAGGTGGTGTCAAGATTCGTTTGCAAACTTCCGTCAGACCCTGGTTTGTATTTTTCCACAGTGCTTCGTTGCTGATTTTCATGCCAACAGTGAACTGTTTTCAGTTCTTCAGTGTCTCATTTTGCCATGTCCCGTTCTTCTTTCCATGTCTTCAACACATACTTACATTCAGGTGCAATATGATTGTGGTTCTGCACGGAGCACAGTGAGGAGGTTAACAGCCTGTGAATAGACACGGCTTTTGTCTTTGTCCAGGTAGTTTCCCTGTCTCAGAAGGAGAGGCCCATCGCTAATGGGCATCTTGGTTCTCTTCACTCATGACATCTTTCAGGTCACGGACATGTGCATGCCAAATGAATTTAGCTGCCTGCCAGCCACTCCTGATGTAACATCATCTATGCATGAAACAGTTCGGGAGTGTGGCTTAGAGGGATCTTTGGCTTATGAAACAATGAAAAGAAAAGAAAGGTTGGACTGGAGCTCCCTTGCCCCATTAAAGCTTGCTGGCTCATGCTGGAGCGCTGGTTTGTGCCCATCTTTCTCTGTATTACTGGGCATCAGAAGGGATTTCTCCTCTGGAAAAAGACACGAGAGAGAAGTTCTTGAAAAATGAGAGGAGATGTGGCGGGCTGGGTGGGTTAGGGGAGAGCGCCTCCAGGCACAGGTGGGCAGTGTAGTTTCACATGCGCTTGATAACTTCAGGGCCTCCTCTTCCTCGCTCCTGCATCTTTCATTACCTTCCTTTCCTCTGAGGTTCTCTCTTTCCTTAGCTTGGCTCAGTTCCTAACCTACTCGCTTTGAACAGATGATGGGTTTGTGTCTATATATACACATACATATGTGTATATACATACATATGTATATATGGGGGGTTGGGCTCAGGAGGTCTCTCCCAACCTCAGCTATTCTCTTACTCTGTGAAAATTGCAGGAGGGCTTTCAGAGCCGAAAGGGAGGCAAGGAGGGGAGGGGTCTGTCCAGCTGCAAGTTCTGAGGACTCTGTCTTGTGCCCACCTAACTATCTTTGTCTACCCCACGGCCATGATTAGGAAAACTTGATTTTTGATTTGGAGGATTACCGGTATGGCCAGAGTCAGCCAAACTTTTTCACCCAGGACGGAGAGCTGGAGGAAGCCAGCGGTGCCTGATTTTGTGCGTGCACAGCGCAGGGCGTTAATCTGCATTTTCTGTTTCTCTCTGAAGCTGGCCTTGTCAGAAATGGGTTTAAGTGTTTTGAGGAAAGGGCTTAGAAGGAGCAGTGGTGGGCTTACAGGGTCTACTCTGCTCCTCAGGGCTGTGAGGATTTTAGCTTTCACAAGGGCATAGAAAAGCAAGAAAACCCTGGGGGAGGCGGACAAGGGGCTGCTCTTCCATTTTGTTTTGGTGGGTTTTTTTGGGGTTTTTTGGGTTGTTTTGGTTTTTTTCCTAAAAAGTCAGGCAGTACAAAGGCTATATAAGTTACAGAGATGGAGCTATTTGGCTGTGCTGTTTCACCAGCATGGGGAATGCAGCCTGGCAGTGATGTGATTTATTGCAGGGACGTGGAAGAAATCATGAGGAAAAAAACACTCCCTATCATCTTGCTGAGTACTGAAGTGGTGAAGTGCGTGTTTGAACAAGCTGCTAACACTTCATATAAAACTTCACAAGCCTTTCTATTTTGAGAGAATTCTGCTTATACCAAATACATTTTCACTGTGAGTCCTCGCTTGGTTTTTTTCCGTGCTGGGACATTTCCCCGCAAATTGACTCTCGCTGCTCAGCTCACTTGTGCTTTCTGCTTCCTCCTGTGGGTTGTTTGTCCTTGGTACAATGGCATCACAGTTAGTGATTACATTATCACAAGCATCAGGTTTTCTTTGAAAATGCATTGCTGTAGATGCTGTACTAGGTGCTCTTGGTGTGTATGAGGCTGGAGGATTTTTCTTTTTCTTAGCTGTGTCCATTATGGCCACAAATGACCCCTTTGCACCTCTCGTCCCCATGGGACGAGCTATAGGATGAGGTGGCCAAGGCATCCTCCCCGTTCCCCCTTCCTGCTCACGGAGCCAGGTACAACCTGAAAGTTTCTGGCCTATTACTTCAAACTAAACTTTTTCAGAACCTTCCATCCTTTAATCTCTTACTATAAGAACCTTGTGAATAAAATCATGTTTCTAATGATTACCCTCCTTTTCTGCTTCTTTACAAACCTCTCCTTTCCACGTGGGATTTCTTGACAATATCTTTAAGCCACATGCCTTATGTCATTGGTGTATCCCCTGAAGAATGTATCTCTCTATTGCCTGGGATAATGAGGTACTCTGACAAATCATCACTTAATCTCTGCTAAGATACTTAGATCATGAGATACCATGATAAAATTTTGTTTTCCAGAACAATCGGTGGTGATCTTACCAGGTTCTGACAAAACAAGCCCCAGCATCGTTCTTGGGCAGAGAAGTTTCAGTTATGACCAATGCAGAGAAAACCTCACCAAGGAAAAAAACATCCAGTTGCATCTAGCCCTGCCTTTGTCAGCAAAGGCTGCTTCTCTGTGAGACCTAGCAACAGCTCCTGGCACCAAGGGCTCTGTCCTGAACAGCATGATGAAAGCTCAAGAGTAAACCCGCCGCACTCCAGGAATGACAGATATCACAGAAATATGTCATCAAGTGATACCAAGCTAGGAAAAGAAGTACCCGTGATTCAGCAGGCTGTGGTGGTGCTCATCCTGCCCCCACCAAGGGAGGCCTTTCTGTTGACTCAAGCTAGATTCATGAAAGGTTTGTCCACCGCAACTAAGCTACCAGCATGAGCGTGATCGGCTGCATCAAGTGTGCCTTCAGCACTGGTGCTGCACCTAGAAGAAATTGTCCTGCTTCCAGCTACCTCCTGGTGTACGCTCTCCCTGCTCACAAGCAGAAAACCACGTCTCTGGCTGCTGCTGTGCATGGAGTCCCCTTACCTGGCCAAGGTGTCAGCTGCTCTGTTGAGTCTGGCGTTGGGACCGATGTAGGGAGGCTCAGACCCTCTCCTACGGTATTCCAGTTCAGCCTTTTAGAACTGGGACACTGGTCTTCACGTAGGCAGAAAAAAGTTTCAGCCCCTGGGAAAAAGGCGTCTCCATCACAGTTTTCATGTCCGAATGCCAGAATGAGCCAGATCTGGAGCACATGGGAGTTCCCTTATTAGTGAGGATCTCCTCTTTGAATGGCACCCGCACCATCGCTGTATGACTGAACAGTATTTCAGGATTTCTAGGCAAAGACTGCCAAGACCCGGAGGCGGGACATGACGTGTTCCTAACATGCCTCTCAGGTCTCCTGTAAGCCAGGACTGCCTTCTGGGCTAATGAAAGAGTGTTTGACCTGGCCAGAAGCAAGCAAATGGCAAGCGCTAGCTGCTCTAAGTCAGTGCCAAAAGGAGAGTAAATAAGCGGCAGCCCGGGGTGTGGTAGTCTCTTTCCCCTCCAGATGTCTTGACCAACTTTGTTCACCTTAGATTTTTTTTCTTCCAAAGTTCGTATCATCACTTTATTTCCTCATAGTGGAGCATGAGGAGACAAGGGAATTGATCTGGCCCTGCGAGAAAGCTGCCTAGCAGAGATACCTCATGTCATTTTACGTGTGTACCTACTGGTGGATCTGGGACGGCGGCAGTCTCTCACCCCACAGGAGCTTGTGTTCTTTAAGCAAAATTACCTTACTGCTATGCAGTTGTAATAAACTGCTGAAGTGTCTTTAGAAAAGAAAAGTGGGAAAAATTATTTCGAAGTAGATTTGTTTCCAAAGTTTCTGACAAGATACAGGAAGTAGCTATCCCCAGTGTAGTGCTTATTCTAGTTAAAATGTTCTCAAGATGTTTTTGCACACCATGAAACAGGAATATTAAAACTTTGCACTTTTAATTGATGTCATATTAGAAAATGAACAGAATATTGACAGATGGAGAAACAGATAAATGAATTACATTTTGCCTCCCTACATTTTTTCAGGCTAGTTCCAGTTGTCTGTTATTTTTTACTTACTGTCCTAAGGAGTAGAGTGGTAGGAGGTGTTTTAGTATGTTGTTGAGTAGCTATTGTGTTACACCCCAGAATGGATTAATTTCAGAAGTGCATTAAGTAATCTTTAATAGATTGGGTCTACTATATGTAAACATACAGTATGAGTGGGAGTGTAAGAGAGGAAAAGAGTCACAGACTGGAGTGTTTCCTGTTATACATTTAAAATTCATGGAGTGGTGGTGGATACATAGAAGTCGTTTTGCTGAATGGAATTAAGAAGTTGACTTAGGCTTTGAAATTTGCCGTGGAATGTCATTTCTAGTGCTGATGCTGCCACTAGTTATAACTACGCTGAAGATGTTTTATCTATTATAATATTTAAGAACCTTGTTATATTTTTCAGCTGCACTACTCTGTTCTGAATATATCACATAAAAATGCTTCCTTTTTGTTGGCTTAGGATCAGATTTGCACCTTTCCATTTACTGTAAAACCTTTACATCTTATTTTTAAACGAGGGGTGTCCCATGCTTCCCTCCTAGCTCATTCAGTTACTGCGTAGGCTTACGCTGTGCAGGAATTTGTACACAGGGGAATTTGTACAATGAGGTAGCCCCCCACCCCAGCCCTTGAAGAAAGCAATTTCCCTGTAACTTTGGTCTCTCTCTGTCCAAACACTTCCTTGATGTCTTTGGTTACTCTTGTTCTTCCTGAGCCTCTCATTTTCCAATGTTGTTTTTTGAGAAAGGGAAGTTGTGGCTGGTGCTATATGTACCCTGCAGACAAAACTGCACCAGCATGGGAGAAGTGTTCACTTGACAACGTCGAAGTTACGTGATTTCAGTGTATTTCATGTGTAAAGCACTGGAAGCTTCATGAAAGAGGCGTTATGGCTCCCAGTGACTGGACTGTAAACATTTGGAAGATAGGAAAAAAAAAAATGCATACTACTGAAAAAACACTTGCAGGATGAGGGCTTTGCCAACTATGTTGTTACTAGTTGAGAGTGGTCCAGAAGAAGATTACTACATCAAATATTTCCTTGTGTGTACAGCCCCAGGTTCAAAATACTCAGGTTGATCTTTAGCCATTGGTTTTATACTTTTTAAGACCATAACATCATGGGTCTTTGACTACATCAGGCCAAGTGTGTCCCCGGCGTTGACCAAGTTTAAAGTTATAGTCATGACATCTAAGGGATGATTGTGACAGTCGTTTTAATATGTAATATGCTCAGTACTAAAATCTCTTTCTAAGATGCCTGGGTATAACACACACAAACATCATACTTCCAAATACTTTTTGTTGTCTGTAGGAGGAAGCTTCTATTTGCAAGATCTGCTAGGTGGGAAAACAAAGGAATGTAACATAGCTCAGATATTTTGTGTTTTCCTTTATAAGCAAGAATTTAATTTATAAAAGATAGGTGAGATCTATTTGGCATGAGAACTGAGTATTTTACATTCCCCGACAAAAAAAAGATATTAATAAAGCTAGGCTACCTTTCTTCTAGATGGTCTGATCTCTTACAGATAAAGAAATCCCAGTCTGTAGCCTCAGAGTAACAATAACAACGATGTAAATAAATAAAAACACTGCAGTATTGTTTTGCTGAAAACTGATCTGTGGAGAGGTATGTCCGAAGTCATTACAGCCTGCTTTTCAGTCTGATTGTGCTGAATGTTTTCAAACCTATCTGGACTAAATAGAAATTACATATGCCCATTAACTCTGAAATTTAAGGCCCGAACTGAACTGAGGGATAAAACCAAAATGAAGAGCCTAGGTTTCAGTGGAGCTAGACGAATGTATTTGAGGAAAGTGCAGCCCCAAAGTCCCGATTCCTGCTCATTTCTTCCAGCCATTAAATAATTCCTCCCTTTGGTTGTATTGCCTCTGAACCCAACTGCAGTTGCTGCATTACTTACAAAAAAAAAAAAACCAAACCAAAACAAAACAAAAAAACCCTACTTCCCAGCAGCTGGAAGATTAACCAGTTTTCCCCCATCAAACTGTTTCAGCAAAGTGGTTTCCCAGGTGGCTGCCTGCCTGGCTGGATACATGCTGCGGTCTCTGGAGGTCCTAGAGGCGTTTGGGGTATTTTTTGCATTCTTTTTATTTTGCTCCTTTCTCCTAGAGCAAGTCCCTCTCTGCCTTTGCTTTGAATTGCAACGATGCTGCTGACACAGAGCCTGGCTGCGAGAGGTTCTGCTGGAGAGGAGCCACAGCTGCCGGGGGAACAAGCCAGATCAGGCTCTTCTCTGTTTTTCTCTCTTTCAGCAGCTGCTGTTACCATTCCTCTTGTCAGATCGGAGGGAGCTGGCCGAGCTGCACAAGCAGCACCCCGCTGCTCGCTGCTTCAGGGTGGTGGGGCGGGGGGAGGAAGAGGAGTCGCTCCTCCCTAAGGCTCAGCACCTTTTTTCCCCCCTCTCACTTACTTGGTACCTCTTACTAATTTGGTAGTTTATTTGTATTTCAGTAGTGTGGCTTGCACAGCTCTTTTCCAACTTTGAGACTGACGTAAGAGCTACAGTACAGGGAGATACAGAAGGGGCCGCGTTAGGGTGGCAGGACTGCAACTCAAGAGTGGCACAGATACAAATGTCAGCGAGAAACAGCCTGAAGCCTGGCTGTGCCTGTGATGACAGCGTGCTCGCTCTGCAGTTCCCTGCCCATAGTATGCCCTGAAAAGATGTACAGTGGAGTAGGAACTTAATAGGAGCCCAGGACTTCCAGGCCCTGTGTCTGGAGAAGAGGTACATGAAACAGCCTCCAAGTACGGGGCAGAGAGGGAAGGGTCCAGGATTTTGTACTTTTCAGGCTTCTGCGCATTGCTGGTAGAGCTGGGCAAAAATCCTCCTTTAGGAGATCACTCTGAGCAGAAGGGCCATGTAAATCCTTAATGGGATGGAAGGCGAGTGGGGGTGCCCCACATGGAGGTACCCCACGTGGAGGTGCTCGGCTCCTCCATGTGTACACGAAGGTACAGCCTGCGCCGGCTGGAGCTGGGGTGCCTGCGCTGGGGTCGGAGCAGGCGTACTGCCCCACCCCTGGCTGCATCTCAGAAAGGCTCAGCTGTGCTTTCTGCTCATGCTTCTGTAAGGCCGAGGGAGAACTGGGGCGTATGTGGCCTCTGCCAAGCCCAGCTGCCACCAGCAGCCTCTTCGAAGACGGTGCTGTGCTGGCTCGTCCCTTCGGCAGGGAGGACTGCCTGTGCTCCCTGGCGGGCTCATCAGTCCTGTGGCTGTGCAGGCTGGAAGAGGTTGCTGGAGCGCGGCGTGAGGCCTCCTCCTCCCCCTGCACTCCTCCTCCACACTCTTTGCTGTCTCCGCAGCCTTCCCACCTGCTGCCAAGCCGGGGAGAGAGATGCTGGGCGCAGGAGGAAGCGCGGGTTTAACCACAGAGTACAGCGACGCTGTGCCCTCTGCATGGAGCTAATGGCACACAAGAGGATCTACAAAATGGACTGGGGGAGAGAGAACTCTATAGTAATTGAATTGTCCTGCAGGTTTTGTGCTGCGGAAAGTAGGATATACACAGCAGCTGCTGCGGCTAAACACAGACCTGATCCCAGAGGAGCATTCAACCCCATAGCTTCCAGGGAGCGAGCTCCTGGCATGGAAAACTCTCTGCAAATACACGTAAAGAATGAAATACGAAACGTTTAGTTAATGTTAAAATGCGCTAAAGAAAATGTGAGTTTAATACAAACCTTTCCTTCCTGCCAGCAGCACAGGTCACTTGGACTTGCAGGGAATTGTTCTGGAGCATGGAGATCTCTTGGTGGTCTGTCTCCTGCAAGGGGTGCCCTGCATGCATTAATACTTACATAAGCTATGCCTGAGTGTATGTCCATCCCCAGATCGCTTCCGTTATAGAAGGTAAATATAGGTATTGTTTATGCATATGTTTAGATCAACATCATGTTATCGTGACATTAAAATATTATATTAAAACAGCTGCAGTGTAAGTTGAGGGCTTGTCTGTCCAGCATGAGCAGTTTGCCTAGCCAAGAATCGAGCCCTGGGGGTTTCATTTTGTTTAGCCCAGGGCAGAAAGGGAATGTGGGAAGTTCCTAAAGTTCAGCTGAGTGGCTTTTGGTTTACATCCTTCCCCTTGTCCTTCTCTTTCTTTGGAAGTGCAAGGAGTGGTTTTGCATCTGACTTCAGTGAGATGCGTACCTACCCAGTGGGAACTGACTCGGAGTAGCATCAGCGTAAGGGTGGTTGTGAGGAAGCAGCCATCTTCTGTCTTCTGGACTTTAGTTCCTTCCTCGTGATTTTCATATTCCGGCTGATGATCTTTGAACATTTTTCTTTTTTTTGCTGCATATTTTCTGTACCTTTGACCAGGCTTTGACTTCACTCTAGCATCATACCCATTCCCTGCCTTTTTGGTTACATTTCAGTGCAGATTTATAGGGCACTAGCAGAACCCTTGACAGCAGTGACATTTTTTCTGAGCAGATGTACCTCTTCTAGAATATCCCAAAATAATGGTAAAAGCTTTAGATCAAAATAAGGGTTTTAAATCTTGTCAAGCTTTTGACAGATTCCACTCTTGACAAGGCTTTTTTTTTTTTTTGTTGTTCAGCAAGGAACAATATCCAGGTGATTAAAGCTGTCCTGTTTGCTTCTCCTGTAGATTTGTGTTACTGATGCATGTGAGAATTTTGATAGAGAAGGAGCTTTTTGCACAGAATGAGATCTTCAGTGCCAAATCAAAGAGGCTGTGGGTATGACAGTGATTCCTAAAGGATTTTTGTTTTTTCTTGGTTGGAATGCTTACTGGATGCTAGTAAGAAGGAATATTGAACTATTGTTTCTCCTAGGCCATTTAAGTATGAATCCATTTTGAGATAATACTAGAGGCAGTTATTTAAAAAAAAAAGAAAAATAATTTTGTCTTTAAGTTTCTAATTTTTAACTCTCTTAAATAACTGTCAAATACCGTTGTACTACGTAAAAGTGAAATAATTTGTCACAAGCTCACGGTAGTCATAAGGATTTGAGAAAATATGTTTAGATCATGCTCTATACTGAAAAAAATATTTACGGTGACTGGACTTAGATGTAGACTAAGGTTTTGGCTGTTCCCGCTTCCTGGATTTGCATTTCTACCTAGCATCACTTAGTACCTTCCCATTTATCCCAGCAGTGAATATATGGAGAGACTGTTTAGCCAGTGGCATCCCAAGATTTTTTTAAAATCTTTAACATTTGTTTGTTCTTGTTTCTCATCTCCAAAAAATAAACTGTTGTTTGTTTGTTTGTCCTGTGTAATTGGGCTCACTGAATTTCCAGCCCTATCACTGTGAAGTCCCAGCCAGCCAGCGGGCAGCAAAGTACGGACTGTAACAACCCTGAGGTCCTAGAAAGTCCTTGCAGTCCTGGGTTGATTACAGCAATTAAGTTCCATAAAGTGTCGCTCAAGTATTACCTCAGTAGGTGATAGCAAGATGCACTTTCACTTGTATTTTGCTCTCAGCACGTACAGTTTTTAGATTGCAAGGTTTCAGGGAAAGGAATTGCTATTTACAGGGTGCATAGTACTTAGAAAATTAGGGCTTTTTCTTACTAAGATATTTCTAGCAGTATATGTAATAGCTTATTGTGAGTTCTGCGGTCATGTGATTTCAGAATTTGGTCCTTGCTGCAAGAAAAATAATAAGAGATCATGGCAACTGGAAGATGGTTCCCTAAAGAAAAAAAAAGAAAAAAAAGTGGAAAATGTAAATAGAAGAAAAAAGTGAAACGCTGTATTTGTAAGCCTCATTTATTAGTGTTTAAAGCTGCTTCTAAGCCTCTGAGTTTGGAAGCTTTTGGAAGGAAGGAGCTAATTAAACATACAGTACAACACAACATACTAAACCTTAGCCCAAACCCTATCAGTTGCTTGGCTTAAATTAAGCAGCATGAAATTCATTTCAACAACATCATAACAGCATGTCACAATTCTTTCCCATTCACTACACAGCGTGAATATTTTAAACAACGCAATTTTCCTATAATTACATTGAAGATGTAAGTCTGTTTTGGTTTTTTATGCCCTGGTGAGACCCTTAGCAAAACCTGTGAGAGGTGGGAAAAGCAAAGCGGATGGGATGACTTCAGAGGAAGTCATTGCCACCTAAATATAACTTGTCACAGCAGAGAGCTGCAGTCCTCTGTGTAATAAGTGGAGCTTGGCTGCCCACCAGCTTTCTTCAGTGAAGGATTACAAAGCATGTGCTATCTGGAATTTGACGTCTGTGAGATGGGGGCCCGGTACAGAGCTGGAATACCTGGTACCCTGCAGAGCTGCGGGGCTTGTTTGTGTCTTGTCTTACAAACGAGCAGGTAAATTGCAAAGCCCACCACTCGTCTGCTTGAGCGCCCTTGGTGAGTGTGTGGTTTTGCCAAATCAGCTTTGGGTCAAATTGTGAGACAGTTCAGTGTGTTCTAAACCACTTCTGTTTAAAAAATAAAAAGAAATATTCAGGGTTATTTTGGTTGTATAAAACCTGATGGTGTGGGAAGTGGTGACACCACGCTAGAAGAAAATTGGGACACTGTAATCATAAAAATCCTTAAAAAGATAAGGTATGTTATTTAATTTAACTGTTTGAATTAGGAAAAGCATGCAGTGAAAACAGACAGGTGGCTAGGATCTTCTCGACAATGAGGTCTCAAGGAAAATTCCACTTCTTTCCTCACATTTATGATACTTGGAAAACTATTGTATTGAACATTCTTGCTTTGGGGGCTGAGGTCTTCTGTGTGTGTTTGCAACCCGAGGAGAGATGTATTGGAAGGCTGGGAAAAATAATTTTAGCCAATGAATGGGAGAAAAGAACTACTGAGATCCTTCATTTGACACTTCTTACCCTTCCCAGTAATGCCAAGGCAGCACAAGCGTGTTGTGCAGAAGACATGCCGAGGAGGGAGGCTGATGGTGACGGTCCTCGCTCCGGCTGTTGCCTCTCAGCCAGTGGGCGGTGTAATTCTGTGAGTCTCCTCCGTGCAAACCATATTGCCAGGGCAGCAAGTTGCAACCAGCGGCAATCTGGCTCACCCTGCCTCCTTTGTGCCACCAACTTCTGCATTCGGGTCCCGTTTACTAAAACAAGGTCCCTTATGCACATAAACTGTGAAATAAAAACCAGAGGTCAGTGCACATACTGAGGAGAATGAGTGTCAGATGTCCACGTGCTGCTGAACAGGCCTCCAGGAAAATAAACTTACCTGTTGTATCTGACCTCTATAATTTTTTCCTTTCTCTAAAAGAATCAGCAGAAATACTAGCCATACTCAGGCACAGAAGAAAGCATAAGTGACAAACTTCTGCTTGGTCACTTCCAGCTCCCTCTGCGAATTAGCTTTTCGGAAACAGACTGCCGTCTGTTCACCAGAAGAAAAATAGAGGCAGAGGTAGAAAACAAATTTCAAATACTTTACACTTTCAGGGCTTTTTTTCTTCTAGGGAGCAGTTTGAAGAGTGTTGCATAGTTCTTGTTCACTTATTAAGTGATCAGAAACTTAAATTCTAATACATACTTCTTTTCTTGTCTGTAAAAACAAGGCTTCTAGGAAAAAATCTGCCGTGTCCAGAACTCCTGGCTTGATTTGTGCCACTAACTGAATGAAACTCATCCTTGGCAAAAGGCTGGCGAAGGTTTATCCACGTATAAACCTCAGACAGAGTAGGTTTTGAGGCTTGAGGTGTCATATGGGCTTATTCTGGTCTTGTGCACAGAATAAATTTAATCTAGTGGAAGGTACGTAGCGGAGGGGCGAAGAAGGGAAGAGATTCAAGGGTGGAAGGACAAAATTGCAACCGTGATATTAAATTGGTGAACTTTGGTGAACTGTAAAAGGTTGCTGAAGGCCAGTTAGGGAGGGAGAGGAGGTGGGTCTGCTTGGGAATCATCTGTGGGAGGTGAAAACCGGCTCATAAATGTAAGACGACATTTGTGACTTCTCTCAACTGTGCTTACGTTTGTGTATTGATGCTTTGGAAAGCTTCAAGCTGGATTAGTGGCCTAGTAGATCGATGGGAAATACTATGTTTAAATACCCCACATGCCTGTTACTGTATTTAGATTGTTTGGGTTTTTGGTTTTTCTTTTAAATCTATCTGCTTGGCAAATGTAAGCTAGGTAATAACTGTTACTCTAAAAACACTCGCTTGTTCTGGCACAAGCGGGAGTCTCTCGTCCCATTGCGTGTGGATGTCCTTCAGTCCTGTTAGTGGCTCCGGTTTCAGGTGCCTGGTGTTGCTCCCTTTGCGGCTGGATACAAGGTTCTTCAGCAAAATTATGTGCTACTTTACTCAGGCAAAATAGGCTAGGGTGGGGTATTTTTAAAGCAGTGACTAGTATGTTTTGCTGTTACTCTCCTGTGGGCTTTTTATAAAGATCTAAAGACTAAAACCTCACAGAAATCCCATAGAGGCAAATGAAACAGTAATAATGATCTCTAGAGTTCATCGCTACAGAAGCATTGTTCCTGGGTCTATCTGCAAACTTATGTTGTCACAAAATCCCCCCAAAAAACATTGGCCTTATTGCCAGGTGCTTCATTGCCCCTGTGAAGTCCCAAGGTGTGATTTTGGGGGTGATGCTGCCTGTGCGTGATATCAGAAACATGCCCTCAATGGTCCTAAATCTGCAAGGATGATAACATACTCATTATTAACCTCACGATAAAAGGATAAATGCTGGTTTATAGACATGCCAAAAACCCCATGATGGCCTCTATTAAAGGTAAATTAAGTGTACCTGAGAGCAGTCCCAGAAGGGGCGGGAGGAGGCACAGCTCGGCATGGGGCAGCCCGGTTTTCACAGGTGTGATGTGGTGATACCAGCGCACCAGGGAGAGAAAACAAAGCTAAGCTAGGTGAAGACAAAAGAGAAACGGGGATAAACTTGACCAGAGTGAAGTAAGAGGAGAAATGGGAGGTAATCCTCTTCCAGATTGCCAAGTTAAATGTCCGTGATGTTGTGAAAAGGAACTAGATGTAGGTGTGGTTTAAAAAAAAGGGGGTCCACCTATGTCGGCAAGAACGCTCCATCACAGCCAGCGTAGGAAAGCATCTGTAATATTCAGAGGCCTGCTTTGATTTGTCCTGTGTGTCTCTCCGCTCCAGCACACTGCACTTGGAGCAAAAGAGGTCTCTGAGAATAATGCAGAGGAGGCAGGGGGAGAGACTGGGGGCCTCGGGAGTGACTTAGAAATACACCACGTTATTTCAGGACTTGCTGGCTGAAGGCTTCATGCTGTATGTCTGAGGAAACGTTGTGGTAGACCACATATGGTAAACACAGATGCTTGTGTAGTTGGCAGCATGATTAAGTTGAGTTTGGGGGTAATATTTGTCTCTTAAAAAAAAAAAAAATTTTTTTGACTTCCTAATGTGTTACTGGGGACAGACGTAAAGCATCATCTTTCCAGAAGAGCTCATTTAGGATAACAGGTGCAATTTTATTAGCTGGTGTAGTATTATCAGGTGTCATAAAACCCAATAGTAGTAGCTTCCCCAGATCACTCGATGCTTTCAAGAGCCAGAGTAATTAGAAAAGATAAAGCAGTGTCTCTGTACTGTTGCAGCTTTAGTTTGGTGCCTTTTTTCACTGAAAAAACCACCTTTTTTCTCCCCTGGGTCTTCTGAATAGCTTTCATGAGAAAGAGGGACCAGCTGCAGATTGAAGCGAAATTCAGACTAGAGGTGTTCAGCTGTTGATTCAATCCTGTGTCTGACTACAAGCAAGTGGACTAAAACACAGAGCAGAGCGTTCCCAGACAGACCTTTGCTCTTTTATGGTTGAACAAAAAAAATGGAGTTTGAAAGGTTTGTGTATTTTTCAAATTTTGAGGTTCGGATGCATTTTAGGAGAAAAACAATCTGAGGCTGTAGCTACCTATCTGGCTCTGATCTTCCACCTTTTAGTTTGCTTAGAGACAGCAGAAAAAGGGTGTTACTTTGTGTGGGAAGATCTCAATTTAAACTCTTTTTTGGAGGGGGAGAAAAATCCTCACCCCCAAATAAAAATGATTAATTTGGAGGAAGGGGTAGAAAAAGGATAAGCAGATACTCATGCCTGTTGTTGTCCATTTCTACAGTGAATGCCATCGGCGGGCCCGTTGCAGATCCTGGCAGCCTTCCGTTGGGAATATTTCAGGTTAGAGATGCCCCAGAGACAATCTTTGTTTCTTTCCTGGGGACAGAGTGCCTCAAGGCTTAGTGCCAAGGGAGACCCAGCCAGGCCTCACCCTGGAGCCGAATGATTTAACCGCAGTTAACCAGCGGCTGTGGCAGGAGGGACTTGTACCAGGACTTACTGCTCTTCCCCCGATGTGTTGTAACTTCCAGCGAGGTCCTGCTGGGACACAACTCGGCCGAGTCCTCGCGCCGGTGCTTGCAGGGACTTAGGTTACATGGCAGCAGTTGGAGGAACCTGACGTGCTTTGCTGAGTAAGAGGATGGATGTAGGCGTGTGCTTAATTGCTTCCCTGAATAATAGGCCAAAATGATACAACAGCTAAGAGCTGTTCTTGTGAAGGGGACCGGGTAACTTTTGGTACCCTCGGCTGTTTATGTAGTTGTTGCTAGCAGAGGTGAGGTAGCTGGAGCAGTTTGACTAGTGCCACAATGCATTTCACGCTTACTTTTTACAAATACTAACATGTAAATGCATTTTTATGGTCAGGAGAATGGAAACGCTCATGGACAAACTAGTGAAACATTTTGTCCGTCTTTGTTCTTCACGTAGTTTATGTTGTCCTTTTTGCTGCTAAAACACCTAAACTTTGTCTTGACCAATTAGAATTTGAGGTTCTGGCAAAGGCAAACCAACATTAGGGTTTACAGTTATTGATAACATAAGAAATTACATCTGTCGAAATGTGAAAAGGAAAAGTTTAGAACAACTAATATTCAGTCACCACTATCTCGGGCTTCTTTTTTAGTCTACATAGATCTTCAAACTCTAGACCTGTTCCATGCGTAACACCTAGTGAATATATACCTGTAACACGTCAGGCAAAATCTTGTACGTCTTGCATGTTCATTTGAACATTACAGAAAAAGGTGTCGTATTTTGGCAGTAAATGTATATATTACTAGTACTTCTTTTTAAACCAAAGTTCTTAGATGTAAAAACACAATCTGTGCTGACCTGAAGGCAGCTTGAGAAAGGAGATGTGACTGCAAGATTTTAAATTTAGGGGAAAAAAAAAGCGATCATGAAAAGAAATGTTAGAACAATTGCCCTATTTTCTAATAATTAGTATTCACAAAGAAAAAACATGTTCTGACTACCTAGTAATTTCCGAATTGCTGAGACACCTAATGAGTTGTCTTAAATAAATTTACCAAACATATAGAAGGAAATAATTACTGAGCATTTAAGTCTGAAATCACAACTCAATGCAAAATGGTTATGCAGCTGGCTTGTGTGTTTGTCAGTTATTCACCAAGAAAATGGTTTGGTTGGGAACTGAACCTTGTCCCGTTTGGACTTTCAATGGCATATTCACATTGTCTCTTAGATGTGAATTTGTGAAAAAGCCCTACTAAAATGCTTTCCTACAGCTCTGCTGGACCTTGTTATTTAACACTACAACAGCTGTAACAGATTTCATAATTCTAGAGGGATATTAATAATTCTAGAAGGTACTAAAAGCAAAATAGGGGCAGTGCTTCCAGTGTAATGTCTGCACCTCATTCTGCAAAACCTTTACACGTGGGAGTAACCCCTTTGCTTTCATTAGTGCAAAGGGTTGCTCCTCCTGCCTTGAGCTCCCACAGAAGTCTCACTCCAGTGCTTAGGACAGGACCTCTCTGCAGTATTTTACTGGGGTGGTTGTTCTAGCACACACAGATTTTTCTGGCCCTGACTTTGATTGCAGCACAGTAATGTTTTGATGCCAAATGAATAGACACCCACTGGTTTGTATTTGCCTCTTAATTACATCACCTGCCCAGTAATTAAATTTAGCTGCCTGCCCTGAGTGCTGAGACCAGGTGAGCACCAACTATAGTCAACAGTAGTGGTCACTGTTACTTAAAATGTGGTTTTTTTTAAAGTCCACAAGTTTTCCTGTTTTCATGTAAAAATATGTTAGTACTTATCCTCTATAAGACCTGTCTTTATGGCATACTTACGGTAGTCACCTCTGTGAGTTAGACTTATGTTTTTAGGTGGTGGGAACAATACAGATACTATGACTAGCTTGTGTAGAGGCTAATTTTGTGCAGAGGGACTGCACGATGTGTGTGGACCAGTGAGATGGTTTATGTTGGGTCTTGGAGTGAACTGCATCTGCAAGGAATAGGTCTTCTGGTTGTTTCTGTTGCTTTTTCTTTTTAAAAAAAAGGATCATTCCTTGAATGCATGTGGCATATGGCAACATATGGCCCTGCAGCCATCGCTGTGCCTATTTGTTCTCCTTTTGCTTTGTCAAGAACTTTGTCAAGTTCCTGGGAACTCGCTGAGGAGGTACATAGCCTCACGAGCGGTGCACATTGACCTCCATTCTTGCTGAAAGTTGCAGAGGACTGAGAACGCTCAGTCTTTTTTTCAAGTTGAGGCTCTAGTTCTTGATGAATACGTCTTGTGCGAAAGGGAGGTAGAGGATGGGCTAATGCAACGTTCCTGCTAATGAAATCAGTCTTCCTTCTCCGGGTAGCTACTTAGGTTTTGGGCTGCTTCCACCATCAGAGTGTGAAGAGACCTCAGCCCCAACTAGGAACAGAGCTATGGTCTGGAGTTGAATAGGCTTTAGGATGTATCTTTTGTTTCTGGGCAGTGCCGATGTCCCGAATCACACTGAAGACTAAGCAGGCTGTTGTTGCTCATTATTGAAGACGGGAGCATAAATGACTACACGGGGTTTTATTCTTTTTAAAGTAAATGAATGAATAGGGCAATGACTGCAGTGGAAAAGAAGTGACAAAGCAGTGAAGAAAAACAATCTAATAATAGCAATAACAATAAACAAATCTTGAGTTGCTTAAACTTTGCAATATATGGCAAATAGAAAGAGCCACCTCTCTGACAGAGTTATATTGACCTCTCACCTGTGTATGCTGTTCTGGTAGTAAAAAAGTCTTCTCTCATTATTTCCATGCACATACCTGCCAAGTTCAGAAGTATTGTGTATAAGTAGTTTTAAGGACCTGTATCACAATGTAACTTGAATAAATAATTCTCTCTAAATAGATATCCTGAAAAACAGCCAGCACCTTTTGTCATACAGAAAACATTACTCTTGCAGACAAGACGTGGTTGCCAAAGACAGGCTCCTCCTGTGCCCTGCATAGTTTGGTGCTGTGGTTAACAGGGGACCGTGGGTGGGCAGGGACGGTCGCTCCTGGCTTGCACAGGGGGCACAAGGTGTTGCTCCAGGCTGAGCTTTGGCCTCCTCCTCTGGCCAGGGCTCAGCACAGAGTGGATTGCACCAGGGCTTTTGAGCTGTCTGTTTTGGTTTGGGAGGATGAAATCTTGGGACTTCATCTATGTGGCAGGAAGAATGCTTCCTGCCCGCTTTGGTGCAAAATGCTGTTGGTTGCAGTACTCACACAGATCACTTGTTATCACGAGACATGCTGAATGCAGCTAGAACAAAAATGGTACTGGTTTACAATGAACTCTTCCCTCTTTTGCTGCTCAGGTAAACTGAGTAATCGTGCCTGGTGTGGGTTGGAATATAGTTTGGTTTGAGAGCAAGGATTACTTTGCTGTTTTCTGTGTTTTGGCCCAAGATTGAATTTCTTGGGAAGTTAAAGTGTCTGGAAGCAGCCACTTTTGGTAGCTGCCTAGCCCTGAGTGATAACCATGTGGCATCCTAGCACCCCGCCAGCCCCTTCCCAGGAGCACCGTATTTCATGGCCAGGTCCCTGATCAGAGGTTTTGGCAGCTGGAGGAACTGCAAGCGCTGAAGTGCCCATTTAATCATGAATGGCTCTATTCAATGGGAAGAGATGCCTTCTGATTCTTGCAAAGCAAAGATCCGCAAAAATTCAAGCCCCATGATAGTATGTGTTTAATCCAGCCAAAGTGAGTAGTAGTAGCCAGCCTCTCCATGATTCCGTGTCTTAGCCGAGAAATGAAATTTCAGCTTCTCTGCATGCAAGTTTAGCGTTTCCTGGCAGTGCTGCAGCAACAGCTCCAGTCCTAAATGTGGTACTGCCCTGCTTTTGTGGGAATTGGAGGTAGTGGGGAGATCCATAAGTTACAGTGCCCGGTTTTATATAAGGACATTTGAACGAGCTGGGTGCTAAAGGACCCGTCAAGTCTGCACCCAGCAGTCTACTTCTGATGCTTTGATTCTTGGTAACATGGTTAGTTAAAAAAAAACACCAAACAGCAACCAAACCACTGCAGAAAGCCACATCCGCTGTATTGTCCCTCTCCTCCAGGGTACGTGGGAGTCTGCAGTTCCTCCCAACCCAGGCGGTTCTGATTCTGCCATGCAGCGGCAACAACATAATGCAGCAGAATAACGTGGAACAAATTGCAGCATAAGACTGTATATCCATCTGTAAATGTAAATTTTTCTTTTGCTATTTATTACATAAGTTGCAGGCCTCCTGTGCAGCAGGGTTTCTGTGCTCTAGCCCTCAGTGGGGGTTTTGCTGGCTGTCCCCAACCTTGCAGAGACAGGAATGTGACAACGCAGGTCGAGTGCAAAAAACAGCGTGTAGGAGAAAGTCGCTTTGTGCTTTACAAGGCCACATTTGTCTGTTTTCCAGGATAAAACAGCTAAACAATGATGAGCAACCTTGTTTTGTACAATATCATTCTCTTAAACCTCCACGTTGCTGTATGTGTGCTCACACACTTGGACGTCTGCTAGAAAACTTCTAGTTGAGGTCCTGACTGGTTTAAAAGCATTGGAGCGACCTCTGGTTCAGCTCTTTAGTCTGCAGTGTAACCTCAGGGCAGGATCTTTAGGATCTTTGGGGCCTTTGCATACTGTGTCTTGCAGGAGGTGAAACTGCCTTGAGCATCCGAAAATCTGTATGGAAGCTTGAAGGTGCCAAGTGGGATTCCTGTTGCGGGGAGGAACTAAGAGGAGGCAGAGGAGGAGAGACGGACAGGGGTGAGGACAGGATGGGACAGGAGTGATCTTTTTTCCTGTAAAGAATTTCATGCTGTCCCTAGCTCTGCTATTATTCAGTCTCCAGCAAGCCATTCAAAATAATTGGCTGCCTCGAGGTGTGCTGCTGCTCCTACTTTGTCATTTTAAAGTGCTATGGATTTTCAAAGTGAACTCTCTGTTATTGCAAAGACATTTTTCATGTTCTCAGCTGAAAACAACGTGTGCATATGAACACAGATACTAGGGCTTTCCTCTTCAGTGGCATGTATGCTTTATTAAGCATAGTGATTGCCATGTGTGCTCAATGTCCGCTTATTCCTGGAGAGAGGGATGCGCTCAAAATGCCCATAGCTAGTCCCGCTGTAGGAGAAGGATGCCTACAATTAGACAATGCTGCCCTGTTTGTCTTGCTTAATGGATAAGGCAGAAGCTTTTTCTCTGAGCAGGGTGTGTTTTCAGAAATGCTTTCTGGGTTGTGATAGACTCTGCAGCACCCTAAATCTTTTCAAAAGGGACTGCGTGTCATCTGGCTTGTTGGAGCTCCTAATGGATTGATGCTTTAATTGCATAGGCTCTATGAGAGGGCATTACAAGTTATGGCTGGATAGAGAGCAATTCAGATCTGAGTATTTATGGCAGTTGGAGAAAAAACTGTTTGCAGCCTCACTGAAGTCTCTATTTTTCCCCCCTTCTGAAACCATTACAGCTAAAGGCTGATACTTTCTTCTGCTCTTTTCTTCAGCAAGCAGGAAGGCTGGACCTGGCTGGCTGTTGTTTCTAGGGTCCAGGAGGAGGATGCATGTGAACTTTTCCTCCCTAAACAGGCTGGGGCATAGAAGCACCATGTTGACTAGGAATATTTTGTTACCCTTTCCAGACACGCGCCACCTCAGCACGTATCTTCCAGCAGTTCCAAGTGTCAGACCAGTCAGTGAGCAAGAGGGACCGGTGATTTGCCATTGTTTTGTAGTTGCTGAATAAACAGACCCACTGTTCTTTCTGCTCTACCCTTTTTCCCTAGCATTTTTGGGATTGCTTCAAACCTCAATGTTTTTATCAAGCCTGAATTAGACAAATTGATAGAGAGGAAAATGAATGAGGGAGAAAATAAATAGTAAATTGCAAGAAAAATTAATTCACAGAAGCCCAAAGTAAAAAGGCTGTGAAAGATGAAACGAGTCCTTCATTGCCTTGAATAATATAATTATCTAGCAAAGCCTGTTTCCTTCAAATTGTCAAATCTGGTGTGCACTCGAACTCGCTGCATATGTTCCCACTTCACAAAGTTCCTGTATCTCCCAGGGGGTCGTGAGATTGAGGTTGGGTAACAGCGTGATAGTTGGTCCTCGAGTATTATGTGCTAATGTGAAACTGTGGACATATGCGATATGCCCCAAATTATCAGCTTGCTGCTGTTAGCGATAGGAAAATAAAGAAATTAAAGAGTCTTTTTGGTGTACAGGGAAAGATGGGGAATGCCTTCTCTCCTCTTTCCTCTCCTCTCACTTCCCTAAGACTGCTAACATAATTCGGTTTTCAGTGAGTGGTCAGGCAGTCAGTTACGCTTTCCCAGCTGTGACACGAGCATGGATGCATCGTAGTATTTAGTATTATCACATCTATTCCAGTTTCAACAAATAGGAGCTATCACTCTAGAACTCCATTGCACCTGGTGCTCTACAGGCATGAATGTTCATGTTGGCTTGTTGCACGATATTCTGTCAATATTCTGATCTTCAGTCAAAAATTTTTAACAGACCAGAAATTAAATACAAGAGGTGATACTTTTGTCTGTGCACGGTTTTAAAAAGTAGTCAGAAGCCAGACTTCTGAGGATAACAAGGGTTATTTTTAATTTATGGACCGCTTGTGTTCCCAGAAGCCTTAATCAGATTCTGAGTCCCATTTTGTGAGTAGAAGTCGCTGCTGCCAAGCGTCCAGCGTAACAACAAATGTGTCTTGGCTGGTGAACATAGAGGCAAATCAAGGGTGGTGTTAACAGAAGCACGAGAGATGACCGGGAAGTCAGTGAGATGGCTTGCGAGGGGAAATGTGCACACCCGATAGGACTCTGTAGTCTTGCTCAGTGTGGGGCAGTGACCGAGCCGAGAAAAGTAAACCTTCATCCTGCTTGGTCTTCTGTTCTGACTGAACATGGACACTTGTATTCCCCGGCCCGTGCTTACGGTATGTTAAAGAATGCCAATTTTCATTACTTACCTTGGACTGCCTTTTCTGTCCTTCTTGCCGCTATTTGCAGAATCATGCCTTGTTTTCAGCGTGATGCTGCAGTTCGGCATCACATGAGTCACAGTCCTGGGGCTGCATCTTTCAGATAAGCCACTTGCTGTTTGGCATAACTTGCAAGAGAAGGGATCATGCGGATGTGATTGTACCAATCCATATCATTTGGCATACAGGCAGTGATTAGCATTGAAGAGCAGCCTGGGGTAGCCTTGCAGTATCAGCTACTTTGGTTAAGACTACTTTGTTCTGACAGCATTAAATAGGTCAGTGCTCAAACGTATACCACTAAAAGCCAGTATGGGAAACTGTGCATCCAACATAGGTATCTATTTCTATTAAATTCCCTACAGAGCTACACTGAATCATATCCAGAGGACTTGAATAAATATGTAGATAGTAGCCTGTGCACTTTTTGTTCACCGTTTCCCCATACGGATGATTTCTGCAGTCCACCTACGTGCATGATGCTGATATCTGTCCTGTCGGTGATGCGTTCTGTGCCTTGTTCTCGTACACCTTGCAGTACATAGAAAATTAAGGGGGAAATGACAGGGTCAGAGAGCACGTGGGTGAGGAACAGTGTCTGCTACTCTCGAGGACAGCAGTAGTGGCTTTGTCTCAGGCTTCAGGCGTGCCAGGATGTGGTGCGTTCCTGTTGCAGTGTATTATGCCAGGTAGGACTAAAATCTTAGAAAGAAGCCCGTTCCTAGTACAGTATATTATTTGTATTTATTATTATGCCTTTTGATTTGTTATTTGGAGAGTGTGATTACTTTTCCTTCTTCCTTTCTGCTGCTATTGAAGCTTTGTTGTCTCTAAGTTAAAAATGGGATGATCAGCAGCTATAAAGCATTTTGTATCTTCAGAGCATTTAGTGGACAATAAATGATAAGCTGTTCTTCTCTACCACAAAGTTGGTCTGTCTTTGCAACTCCTGGTCTGGGGTTTGGTTTGTTGGGGTTTTTTTTCCTTTCTTCTTCTTCTTCTTTTTTTTTTTTTTTTGTTTGTTTGTTTTCTTCTCTTTTTTCTTTCTTTCATTGCTTGGAACAGTGCAGGCTCTGGTATGGAGGTCAGGCTATAATTTTAGGACTAGAATATTTGACCATATAAATTCAGTCTCACACTGGTAGACGTCCCCTTCAGTTGCTGAACAGAGATGCAGGTTGGAACAGTATGCTAAGCAGGGGGTCTCCTGCTACCCATTTCACCTAGGTGTGATGAGTTGGCATGCTTTCGCTTCTGATCGGGGAAGAAATGTTCTTATGCCTCTGTTGGTGACGCATTTGGTAGCTGAACTTTTAATCTTGCCCCCAAGATGGGGAGAGAGGAATAACTGGCAGGCACTGAGCAGCCTGAGAGCTTTGGTGCACCCCTAGCCAAGTGCTGTGGCTGGTGAGTTCCCTGGTCTCTGCTACATCCCGAAGGAAGCAGAAGGAAGAGCAGCATGTCTAGCTTCCGAGCTAAGAAAAGCTTGCGCTGCTGCCAGCAGCTAATGCTAGTTTTCAGCCTGTTGATGTTAGACTTGTTCCAGCTCAGGACCCCAGACGCGTGTGTCTCTGCGGGCACTCTGCCCTTCCCAGCTCACCTCGGTGTGCGGGGTGCGGGGTGGCCACCTGTCCTGGGAAGGGATTTTTCTGGTCTGTTAACATCATAGCTGTGTGTTAGCTCGTGTTAGGCGAATCCCCTTCTTGACATAGAGGAAATCTGTCCTCCCTAGTGGCAGTGCCATGCTTATGGCCAAGTTATGAGTATGTAACAAGAAGAGAGCATATGCTCATCAGTGGTTCGTTGCCAAAAGTCTTCTAATGGATATGTATTCACGTCAATATTTAAGAATGTGTTAGCTTACATCGAGAGTAAGAATATTGACTTCTGTAGTAGATGACATAGAGTATGTGTCCCTGTGCTGCAGGATATAAATCAATTTAGGGAAAAAAATTTGAAAGAAATAATGCTGTAGAATGGCTCTTTTGGAGCACGTATAGAGTTACAGATTTTGGAGCTCTATAGACATATAAATATATAGAGACATATGTCTTCAATTTGTTGCTAGAAATGTGATGACTTAGAAATTATTTGTTACTCTGGTTATATAATACAATACAGTGTACCTAGTCCAGCACATTAGTCCTTTCCCTAATTTAAAAACAGAAATAGTGTCTCTTAGCAGTGGTCGGATGTTGCCATATATTCCTCCTACTGAGTACAGTGCAGGGCCAGATCCTTCTGCAGCTCTGCGTTAGCCTCATCCTTTTGAAGTTCTCCTGTTCTGGTTTTTTTATGATAGTGTTTTTGTGTAGTTATTTTTCCTAAGCCATGCAAAATATGGAGGTTAAAAAGTTAGACTACAATGCGAAGTATATGCAGCTCTTTACTCTAAACTTTATATACTGACTCTTGTAGCAGCCATTCCCAGCCCAGCTGCGCGCTGTGGTACGGAGCCTGGGGAGTGTGTGATTGCTGCATGTCACCTGCAGCCAGTGCAGAGCGTCGGGCTGGGGAGGGTGAAACGCAGGCCTCTCCTCTGCTGGGAGACGACTAACGACCCAAACGCAAATTAGTCAAATGCTCTATTGAACAGAACAGTATTCTGCAAGGCTGGAGTTTGGCTTAAGCAAAGGCCATCATTCACAAGACAGACCTATTAATTTATTAGTGAAAATTCCATTTGTTTGGCAAATGGCTCAATAAGGGACATGTATTTCCTGTTCAACATGCACCTTGAGTAGAAAGTTAGATGTAGACTTCAGGATATTGAGATCTTTGTAGGAGTTTCCTCCTACAGTGAAAATTTACTTCACCTTTTGTATGAATGCCCAGTGGTGCACACCTCCATCAGTGGTGCTCCTTGAAGTCTAGGTTCAAGTCCTAGCCTCGCTAGGCTTCTGGGTCGAGTGTGCGTTTGAGGTTTTAGAGAGGGGAGGGGGACTGGTATTTCAGATTCTCCATGAGTAAACATTCCCGTTCCCGTACCTTATCTGTTTTGCAAGGTTAAACCCCTGTCTTTCACCTGGCTCCATGCAAGCATAAAGACCAGCTGTGTAGGATGCTGGGGTCAGGTTGCTTTATAAAACAGAAGAGAGGAGCCACTTCATCATACTTCAGATGTTGCCAGGCATCCTGAGTAAAGTCCCAGACAAAAAAAAAAATCTAACTGTGGCAGTACCGTATTTCTTCCCTTACAGGCTGTTGCATTCTGCTGCTGCTTGTACGTGCTGTTTTCATTTCATATCATTGTGTAGCTTTCATGTTGCCCTGTTGAGTAGCTTTTAATAATGTGACTTTGCCACTTCTTTTTCCCTCTTGAAGCACAGAAAACAGCTTTACGTGAGTGGCACCCACGGCAGGGAGGGAAGTACTTACACAGTGGTACTGTATTTACAGGGAGGGGTGATTCTAACCAAGCTTTATAATACCTTAATTATATTTTGTGTGACCTAGCCCTGGACAATCTTGAATCTAAGGTTGTCGAACAGGATTTAAATATTATAAAGATTTCTGGACAGCACCCACAACTGAGCTTATTTCACCGTGTCAGTAAGAAAGTGAAGAGATTCTGTGAAAGTGGAGAGAGGTGTTTTTCTTGGGATTTTTGTCTTTGGCTAGGTGCACCTGACTGGTGAAGCCAGATTATTTCTCTGCTAAATTCTGCAGGTTTTTTGTGCTAGCGACAATGTGTAAAATCCACTCAAATTAAGAAACAAATATTTTAAAATTATTTTATGAATCTGACTGGGGAGGGGCTTTTCTATTTCTTACATATATTTTCTTAGTGACATGAATTTAATTTCAGGGCTCAGCAGATTCGTACACAAGCAGACCCTCAGACTCTGATGTCTCTTTGGAAGAAGACAGGGAAGCAATCCGCCAAGAAAGAGAACAACAAGCAGCTATACAACTTGAAAGGGCGAAGGTGTGTTCTTTTCAACTTTAATAATAACTAAGTTATGTGGCATTTATCTTTTTCCTAGTGTTAAAATTCACCCTGTTCGTTTATAAAGATGATGCTATCTTTTGAAATAGTTTGGCAATTGAATCAAGTTATCCGCAGACGAGATGTTTGGGGGAATAAAGTGTAAATATTCTCGTATAAATGGGGATCTTCTCTAACAAGCTGAACTCTGCTGGCTTGTGTGAAATTATTAAGTCTGAATTTTGATGTATTTGGCAAATGTCCTCTGCTAGGTTTTTGCTAATTTGATATAATTCTTGATTCAGAAAAGTTTCTGCTGTTTGTGATGTGTGTCTCTATTTGTAGTCCAAACCAGTAGCATTTGCTGTTAAGACTAATGTGAGTTACTGTGGAGCTCTGGATGAAGATGTTCCTGTCCCAAGCACTGCCATCTCTTTTGATGCCAAGGACTTCCTACACATTAAAGAGGTAAAACCAAGAAGTAGTAAAAGGGAATGTGAAAGGGAATCTTTTTACATGCCAAGGACTACGATTTGAGCAGTCGGGGCTGAGCCATACCAGATTAAAAAGGGAGCCAAGAGCCGAGTGGAGAGACACGTGTCTGATTAGTGAGGATGTGGTCGTACTTCAGCCTTTTTAGAGTCCCAGCACCCTGGGGTGGTTATCTGGCCCTTTTTTAACGCTTGATGTTACCGACTTGTTGTTGGATTTTCATGTCACAGAAAGGAAATAACATCTTGCTATATTTTAAATACCCTTCAACATGGTAGGTTCAGGTTCTTTTCATCAAATGAAGTTTGTGATGGATCAGAGATTAAGTAATAGAAAGGATTCTATTGATCAGAAAGTGGAGTAGCACTGGGTTACACCAGGTCTTCATAAAGCACCAGATAGGCTTGTAAGGGAGGAAATAAGACTTAGAATAATACAGTAAGAAAAGAAAATATTGAAGAGGAGAGCTATAAAAATAAGGAAAAAGGAATGGGAATAAACGCGCCCTGAACGTGGCTTTGGTAGAGAAAAATACATTTTATTGCATGTTGAGCCTATTTTCTGCAATTCTTTATCAGAACTGAGCCTTCCAAATTTGCATGAACCCCTGTTGTTTTGTAGATTTGTACATAGGCTTGCAGCTTGCAAAACCATTTTTTCATCTCTGCATTCTGGGTTTATTTTAGGGTGTTCAGTACTCATTTGTCTCTTTCTTTGAACATGTGCCCGTCATCGCTTCAGAGCGCTCATCTCCCTTAGACTGAGCACATTTAGGAGGAGGACACCTGCTTCTGCACCTCTAGAGGCAGAGATTGGTGATAGAACAGGGGTTTTTGCTTTAAATTCTTCCTCCCTGAGAAGGACACAGGAGAGTTGATTCCCTTGTTCCATTTTCTCAATTTGCTGCAAACAGATGGAAGTTTGATTTGGATTTTTTTTTTGTTTTTCTTTTGTGTGTTTCTTTTTTTTAATATTTGTGTGGAACAGTGCTTAAACCCCTGCTGAGGAAGTGGAGCACTGAAACTGAATCTGCCTGTCTCTGCATGCAGAACTGATTGCCCCTCCTTTTTGTTCCCCAAGAACGTGTTCTGTTCTGTCTAGCACCACACCTGAATTCCCTTGGTGTATACCACTTTCTCAACCTGCTTCCCATCAGGAAAAGGTCCTTTGCTAGCACTCAAAGTTGAATGCAGACAGCTGCATCCAATACAGCACTCAGCTCACTTTCTCAGCTACCTCCCCCAGTGTTTTCCCACCCACACCAGAAATGTACCCTACCTGACATACTGTCTTTCTAGGGTACATTGTCCTGTGTAACCGTTCAGGTAACTCTGTGCATCACCATTAAAACAAGTATTTGATCTTGGCTTTCCTAGGATGTGGCTACCCTTATTGTCAGCCAGTGACTGAATTTAATGTACTCAGCTCGTATCGTGCTACCCTGTACATCTTTCCTGAGAAGTGTCCCAAGCCCATGTCTTGGCATTCTGTGAGTTTTCTTCCAAGATCTAAATGGCCAGGATCGCTTTGCCACTAAACTGTAAGCCATCTGGCTCACTGGTATTTGTCAGCTCTGCTAAGGGTTTAGCATAGTTTCTTTGTTAATGCTGAAACCTTCAGCTTGCCTGAAGCTGTGGCTGTAACTCAGTCGGATTTCAGGAACGGTTCCCCATGCTGGAGTCTAGCTGTGTGGAAAAAGGCTTTGCAGAACTTGTTTTCCAATGATCTGGCAGGCTTGCATGGACTAGAACCAGCACGGTTCCAGATTTTAGAACAATGCTAAACTAGGTAAGAAGTAAGGTCACCCTGCTGACAGGATGAAACATCAGCAGTAACTGATGAGTTGCTATATTGAGAATGTGTCCTGTATGTCTCATCTGTCTCCTACAAGACTATACATTATGTGCTTACTTAAAAGATGAAGTGGCAACAATTACTGACAATGCAGAAGAAATTATGGGCATGGCAACCAATAGGAATGAACTGTAGTCCTCCCACATGCTGAATGCGAAGAATAACATATGGGAGGTAATGACCTAATGCAAATAGCCCTGCGTTCCTTGCTGCATCGTTATCGTTTGTATTGTTCAGATATTCTCAGCATAGCGCTGATTCTGATCTCATGTCTAGAGGCATCGCTCAGAGGTCCGTGACCTGCTAATGGAAGAAAGATTCCCGGGTTCGAGCCGTACATTTAGAACCAAAATAGAATGGGTAATGCCCATGGGACCCAGGTTTTACAGTGGTTTAAATCCATGGATTGATTTCACTGATTTACAACAGCAGAATGCTAGATCCTGAAGTATTTGTCTGTTTTAAAGCATGTAAATAGTTCTGTTGACTTAAGCAGAAGCAATGTATTTAAAATTAAGCTTTGCTTACTGACATTGTCTGAATTAGGGTCATAACAGCATGAAGAATAGATACTTAAAAAGTTCAAATGGTAAAATAATGGAACATCTTGCATAAATAACAGCTATATAAAGAGGACAGGTCTTCAAGATGAGGGTATACGGATTGCATTTCCCTTAGCTGTATGCATTAGTATTTCTGTGTATGTATGGGTTAGTAAAAAGGCTAATTTAGTTTTCAAAGACGTTGAGGCTCTGTATGTTTCAGAGGCTTCAGTTAGGCACTGTAGTACCTTTGACAACTAGGACATGGTATTCATGTGTTTCTGCAAGAACGTAAGTGCTTGAGAATACGGAGCCAAGAGAACGGATGGTTTTTAAGACGAGATTTCTGTGATAACTTTTTCCCCAAGGCGTGCAAACAAAATTGGTACACTCGTGCTGGTCTTAATGACTTGAAAGCCGGTTGTGAAAAGTAATGTTTCTTTTGAACACTGAGGTGTCTAATGAAGCATAGCAGAGTATAAGGTTTTCAGATATTTTTCTTCAAAAGCTCTGCTGGCAGCCAGCTAAAGCAAATCCTTTTCCACTATGATATCGCTTTTCATCTTTCCATCATTAAAGTTAGGCCAGACTTTCAATAATGCAGAAAACCGTATGTTACTAAAGGTTAATGAAAAAATGAAATTTTATACTTTAAGGTATATGTTAAAGTTTCTTCCTAAAGGTGATTTTTTCTTCAGCTGTCATGAATTTCAAAGTGTATGCCTCCAAAGAGTTTAGCTGCTTCTGGGCAGCAGCACTATAAAAGCCTCATTTGTAGAGGGGTGTCACAACTTTGGTTAGGGCTCTACCATAGCATTAACCAGATACGGGTTTGGTTCATTGGTGGAGCTGATATGTTTTCTATGTTGTCTTGGATAGGTTGGTCCGTCTTTATTTTGCTTTCCAGAAGGGTATTTGTAGAGCTTTTCTGCCACACAAGGTTTTTGCAAGGGGATAATAACATCCGGACAAGTACCTGGAAAGGAGGAAGGAAAAATGGCGGCAGCAGCGGTGGTGATCTTTGGTGTAGACCATTAAATTTTACAGGGGACCAATAACAATGGTTTTGATGGTGATCTGAAGGTGATATTTTTACATTTGACTGCTTTATATGACTGCTGTGAGGTAGTTTGCTGGCCTTGGTTCACCAGAAATTGGTTCATCTCGTTAAATCACCATCACACTCGGCACCTTAGTTGGTGACATCAGAGGAAAAGTCACAGCAAGATGTGTTGGGGCAGTTAAGAGAATAAGCCAGTACTGCCACAGGTAACGCTACTTTCCACTGTCCGGCTGCAAAGAAGACATCAACCTTCCGAATACTGCCTACCATCTTTTAACTGCGCTTAAATTCACATGGCTTGTCCAGCATTCAGGCGTCAGTGTGAGTCTGGTTTTGTTGACCAGTATGGAGTTAAGGATTGTGGATTGCAAAATAAAGGAGTTTTGGACATGGAGCATTTTGAACAGAAGCCAGTAACCTTTCTCTGTTCCAGAAATATAATAATGACTGGTGGATAGGAAGGCTGGTTAAGGAGGGCTGCGAGATTGGCTTTATTCCAAGCCCGCTTAGACTGGAGAATATCCGCATTCAACAGGAGCAGAAGAGAGGACGTTTCCATGGAGGGTAAGAATGCTGTAACCTTTTAAAATAATGTAGAATCATTTCTGACACGGGACAATATTTTCAAAGGTCACTTGATTCTTTTTTATTGCAGTGCATTTGGAGGAGTGTTTGATTTGGGATTCCAAATGAAAATACATATTTGCAGAGAACAGACGTGTTAGATATTGACGATGAGAAACAAGAAAAAATGTGTATTGACTTTAGGAAAGATCAGTAATACAGTATGAGTGGTAATGACAGAAATTTCTGAAGGGCTAGAGAGTTTTACATCCCCGTGGGTTTAAGTCAACTTGGTGCTCAAAAGCTGCCAGATTTTTTTTCCCAGCTATTACGTCCTTAAGGTTGTGGGGCTTTTCTTTTTTTTTTTTTTCTTTCTCTCCATTTTGGCCCAAACCAGACTTTTCAAACTTTATAAGATGAGCTTTATCATTCAACTTCCTTTATTCTCCATCTTCTAGCCTGACCATTCTGTGTCTCCATGCTGCTAGAGCTGGAGATCACAAATCCCTGGAAAAATACACATTTGGTCACAGGTCTAGGAAGTAAAACTGATTTCTCATAATCTCAGTTCAGACACTGAAGTCACTCTTCTATTGGCTGAATACACAAAATACTTCTTTTTAATTACTTTACTACACAGCATGTTAGTCCCGCTAGTGGAAAAAAAATTTAAATGTTCACACAGGTAACAAGGAGAGAACCTGTAGTACTGCAGAGTAGAGAGGCATCAGCCAATTGAATCTGGACCTAATAGAAAGCAGTAAGAGGAGCATAATTTAGTCTGTATAGTACTGTCAGGGAATTGGCATACTAATATACGTAATCAAGGTCAGGAATCATTTCAAGTACAAACCATCTGGGGAAGTGTTTTTAGAATGATTGAACAGCATTAACTCTGCTTTTTCCAAATTGCTTTTATAATTTTTGAAATAGCTTCAGAGGAAGCCAGTGTATCTCAATGTACAGAAAGAAGATTATCTAATTCAGAGAGAGGGACACTAACAGAGTATTTAGGATACTGTTTCAGATACAGCATATTAGAAAAATTCTCTGCTTGTGTGAATGGACACAACCCCACCAAATCACCAGTTCTTGCAAAGATTTTGTCTAATCTCACCTGTGGAGAATATTAGGAATAAAATGAAGTATGAAGGAGACAGGGGAAAAATTTTAAAGGATATGTATTAAGATTTTCAGTAGTCTGCACTAACATGCCTGGATTTGTATGGTAAAATTGAAAGTAATGCATAATGATAAAATAGTTAATTTTTGAGCACCTTTGTTAGATATAGTCATATAGTATCTGTACCTGGAGACTTCTTTAAAAGCTGTGACTAGCTGTGATTCTAAGGCTCTCTGTGATGAAAAAGAATTCTACTTTTGTCTGAGTAAGGCAGTGAAAAGTCATCTATTAAAGGGGGTTTCTGGAGTCTAGTATACGTTCTTCGCAAAGGATTTGCCAAGTCCAGGAGTAAACAGTCCCTGCTCTGGAGAGCACACGGCAAGAAAGCAAAGACAAAACACTGATTGGGACCAGTATCCTCTTGCTGGTCAGTCTGTATGTTATGAAAAATACTAAATACTGTGCTAAAGACGTGGATTGTACCGTGGGACTATGTCACCTGCAGCAATCAGGTTGCTTGAAGAGTCCTCTTTTTGCCCTGAGCTCTCCTCCCCTCCTCCCATCTCATCCTCAGCTGCTGGTGCAATGGCCTGAATTAGAGAGCTGATTCACCTGAACACCTTCCCCCTCCCCAAACGAGTTTTCTGTTCCAGTCTGCTGTGGGTTTGTGCTGGGTGCATCGCATGGGGAGAGGAGGGCAGGGCACAGGGGCAAAACTGCCTGGCTGGAAGCAGGGAGGTACAGCAAACGGAAAAAGGAGCTACTTAAACCACTGTTGCTACACAACAAAAGCTATTTAAACCACCAGTTAAGATCCCAGCCCTCGTGAGAGATGTGTCTGGCTAGTTATGTGTGCTGGTAGAAAGACCCAGCAAGACAGAGGAGTGCTGGGTGGGGGATCTCGTGCAGAGCTGGGCTATGCGCTGAGTTTAGCAGATGTCTATGATTAGAACTGCTGCGTTTCCCTGCCCATGGGCAGATCACGGAAAAGCTTTGCTGAGTCTGCAGTGGAACCTGCTTCTCCCCTTGTGGCCTGTGTGCAGCTCTTCCAGATGTGGAGGTCCACTTTTTACAGATACTTTGGTTTCCCCATGGCCCTGCCTGGTACCCTGCACCTCTCACTGCAGAGGAAGCTTTCTCACAGCATGAATGTGGGTGAAGACTCTCTCCTGTACCATGCAATTTCTCGTGGGGCAATTTCTCATAGCTGCTGCCTAAAGCCTGGCACATTTGCATCTCTGGGCACTTGGTGTTAATGGGGCTCTTTCTGATACCATAGGAAATCAAGTGGAAATTCTTCTTCAAGTCTCGGAGAAATGGTTTCTGGCACATTTCGAGCCACACCCACTTCCACGGGTAAGACAGAATTTTATTTAAGGAAACTCTTGCTATTTCTAATATTTCTATTTTAAAAACTGTATATGAAAAAGGCGGGTTTCCCCCCTTTCCTGACTTATTAAGAAGTTCTACAGAAAAGTGCTTGCGTGCGGAGGTGGAGAAAGACATCTGTTTCTAGATATGCAGTAGTTGCTAAGGGACTGGGAAGAATCTTGGGAAAAGTGGCAGCTGTCCCCAGAATAGAATGAATGACCAATTTAAAGAGGGCTGACTGAAAGGGAGGTGCACCGAGGGAAATCAAAAGTGTATTGACAAAGGGATTTTTGTTTGCAAGTGTTAGGGTTGTTACACACAGCGTGCATGTTTTAACTGAGTTCTCATTTGGTCTTTTAGCAAAACAGAAACAAAAAGTGGTAAGTAGTACTTTTTTCATTTTATTTTATTTTATTTTATTCTAATACATAATTCCCAGGATTTTCATATGGATCTTCTTTGGTTAATGATCTGAAGGGTTGTTTTCTTCTTCTAGACAGAGCATGTTCCCCCCTATGACGTAGTACCATCGATGAGACCTGTTGTCTTGGTGGGTCCATCACTGAAAGGCTATGAGGTATGTATTGCAGGTATTTGCAATTAGGTAGTATTTTCTTACCTATAAGCTTCCTTAGTACATTCAGTGCGTGTGGTCCAGTGCAGCTGTTTTAGATCACTTCAAGTGATCTTAGCTTAAATAATTGTCAGAAGTGTTACGTAAGAACTAAGAGCGTAGTTAGCACAACAGTGTCTGTTACTTGTGATGTCTCAGCTGAAGGGTAGGTAACATAAGTACACTGGTGCTCTTTGCATTTTATTGCTTTAAACACAGTGTACATCCATTATTTTCAGTACAGTTATTCTTGATTAAATCAAGTAAGAAAAAGAGAATTTGTGTCCGCTGTAAGAAGAAGTTGGAGCAGTCAAACTAACTACCTAGGCTTCTGTATGCATGTCAAATTTTAGTCAAACTAGCACATGCTTTGAACCTAATTAGCAAAAGTTTTGAAGAAGCTTTCCCGTTGTTCTCCTTTTTTCATTTGTAAAAACTTTACGTCTTCCCATGAAACTCAGTGTTGGCAAATGAAGTGGCTGGACTATTGCAGCGTATTCAGGTTTGTTCTCCGGCACCTGAAACTGAATATGGGAACTAATGGTTATTATTTCAGCATGGTTTCTTGATGCCTTTTTTTTTTTTTTAAGATTTTTAGTATATTGAAACATTATATAGAAAGAAACCTTTAACCTTTCTAAAATATTGGCCTCTGTTCAATGTGGAAGTAGGTATGATTACATGCACAGATAAACAGGACACCCATTTTTCGAGCCGCTACAGATTCAAATGAGCATTTAACACGTGCTAAACGAGCATAGGCTTTTAGCAGGGCGTTTGACTGAACTTAACCATCTGTTAAGTGTTTTGCTGAATTGGGAACTAACTGAACATGAACATAAAATCAAAGATACACTTCATTTAGCTTAATTAATGTTGTTAGTACTTTATAGGATATCATTAAACATTGGAGTGGTTCCTTTTGGAAGATTACAACATGGTACCATTATTAGCATAACACAGTGTCCTTGCATTGGGTTTTTTGTAAGAATGATTGAAAGTGTAGCTTAGCAAAGCAGGTACTTCGTGTTCTACTCTCTGCCTTTTGATTTTATGGTGATGTTTCTTGACAGGAGTAAATTTCATCCATTGACTTCCATGGTGCTGCCCCACAGATTAATTTGCCTAGGGACTCTCAAGTTTGGAGGGGAGAGAGACTGTTTGTTAATACATACCTCTACAAATATGCCGTCCCACCTTTAAGAAAATAGTACTAAACATGACATCTTGAACACATAAAGGTGTATAAATGGTAACACAGTTAGAACATTAATTTCCACAAATAGCGGTCTACGTAACACAAACTCATTGGTCTTACTTTGCAACCTACATGGGAAAATTCTTTTGACTGTTTTTTTTTCTGACTAAATTCTGAAGGAACTGTTTTGAAAGATAACCTGGGAGAAATAAACTGCCAGAGGCCTGGGGGCTTTGATTAAGTTCCTGTCTAGACTGGCAGATAATAGGTGTCAGCCTGTGTTGTCCTGAAAAGGACAAGGAGCTCATTCAATAAAGTAGGTGACAACTGTTGGGGCTGAGCATCTCTTAGATGCCTTACCAGGTACAGGAATGGAAGCACCCATTTTTTGTGCTTGTATGCCTCTCTGAGAATAGATTTTCTCTTCTTTTAGAACAGTCGTCCAACACGATAAATGTCATATCTGAAGTTTTAAGCCAGTTCTAATAATGTTACTGTAGGAAAAAAAACATGTCATCTATTCAACCCGAATAGTCCCAGATGGTTCTGACATGTTCTGAAGCCTGTTGGGAATGGTATTGCTATGGAAGGTGAGGGTGTGCTCTAATGCTGCAGTGCAAGTCAAGACAGAGCAGAAAGAGTGACAGCTCTCACATACTCCGTTCTGCATTTTGGAGAATGAGTCAGAAAACTTGCAAGTATTTATTACAAAGCGTGCTGCCAAGAGCATGAAAATTAAATGATTGCTACCTATTAAAAGGTATTGATTGTTGGCAGTATCCTTACCTTCTACTTACCTCTTTTCTTACTTTTGACTTCTTTTTTTCCCTGTCAATCCTCCCTGTTCAATCTTCCTCACCTCTGCAAAGGTGACAGACATGATGCAGAAAGCTCTCTTTGACTTCCTGAAGCACAGGTTTGATGGGAGGTGAGAAATACTGTCCTTTTCATGCTTTTTTTTCCCCCCATGTGTTACTAACATTTTAGTGATTTTTTTTTTTTTTTTTTTTTTTTTTTAATGCAAGAAGATTGATGCATGTTCAAGACTGATTTACTGGCTTTGTATCAACACTGAAATGCAGCCAGCTGTGGGGTGGGACACAGCTAATGTATTACTAGAAGTGCATGTACCTTCATATCTGCTATGTCTGTAGTAGGATTTCTTAGGTTTAACAGAATAATTCTGCCTCAGTATCTCACTAGCCTGAAGTTACAGGAGAAATCTAGACGAAAGGTGACCAGGGCACGTGGAAAGTGCCAAAACAGCCTTAAAGATGGCATTACCAGGCTCAGGTTTTTAATGTTGCCTTGGGAAGCAGGCTGTGCCCCTGGTTCAGCCGGGAGTTGGAGGGAACGGTGCCACCCAGTGAAGAGCCCCTTTGGCAGGGCCCGGCTCCTGGCTCGCTGCTGGCCCTTTTTCCACCGGAGCTCCCAAGCCACTGCTCTGCAGCCTGAGCTGTGACTGCATGTTGGGTAAACTGAACTGAGTGGATTGCCTTTTTTTTTTTTTTTTTTTTTTTCCAAAGAGCTGTCCAGTTCCTTTCATGTCATGGAACAGTTGAGGAAGCGTGACTGTACAGACTGTACAGAAAGTGTGAAAAGTACAGTTTTATTCACAATCCTTTGGGCATCTGCAAATTTCTTAACCATTGGATGCAACAAGCGTGTACTGCTGGATCAGCTCAGCCAGCCGCTGAAGTGTGCAGGCACCAAATACAAGTGCCTCTTGATTTTATTTTGAAGTTGCTCTGCTTGGGCTAGGTTCATTCCAGCGCCTTTTGTGAAGTTCCAGGCTCCTTTACAGCAGGATGTTCTCTAAATAAAACTGTTCACACCCTAGCCCTGAAATAAGTATCAGAAACAGCAGATTTCAACGGGGTACAGTAACGGTGCTTCAGACCAACACCTAAGAAAAATCAACTCTTAAATATCCTCAGTAGTCAAAAATACTTAAAAAGGCAGTTTGAAGAGGGAGATGCTGAGAATGAAAATATAGAAAAAAGTGTGTCAGAACTTCAGAAATGGTAAGGAGGGTTCATCTTGTTCAGCTGGAACACAGGCTATATTTCTTGATGAGCTGTGAGAAGGATAATTTGGATTTCTTTGCTGGGAACATAGGCTTGGTCCATGGCATCTCTTCCTTTCCGCTGGAGCTCGTCAGTAGTCGTAGGTGTCTGCTACATCTTTGGGCTGTTCTGCCCTTCCTTCATCCTAGTTTATTCAGTATATTCTAACTGTGAAAAGGAGTTTATACTCTGCTAGCTAGTATATAACAGGAAGTCAGGTTTGAAAATACCTAAACCATTGGCACTAGGGCAGTGAAAATAATAGTGGCTGTTGTTTACAAGATGTGGAGTAGGATTTATGGTCAAGGTGCCTTTTGGGGTGCAGTGAGGAGGTGGCAGTGCTGAACTAACCCGTAAACAGCTTAGATAAAACGTTTAATGATCAAGTTCTGTGCAAAATATCTCATCTCCTACCCTATTTTTAATTGCCCAGCTCAAGTGATTTTAGCAGATTCTACAAACGTAGTGATTGATTTAAAGCCTGACAGATGAAGCACCGTACGTGGCAGCCTGCAGTTAAATTTGTCATTCTTCTGAGCTGTTCATGCGTCCTGTCAGTGCCTCCTCTCCCCACTCCTGAGCGGTGTGACTGCTCTGGTTCCACTGCAGCTCGTTGCCTGAGCTCCGGTGCCCGTTTGTGTTAGGTGTAGGTACTGAACCGCAGCGTGTGTTCTCTTCCAGCTGTTGGCATATGTCTGCCAGCTTTGCATATGCCGCTGGTAACTGAGAGTCATTGTTTTCAGTAGGAAACCATGGCAACGGGAAGTGATAAGTCATCTCCAGTTGCCACGACATGATTGCTATGAATATATCTTTTATGAGGTACATTTTTATACCCTATATGAGAATTTACTCAGGAGAGGCCTGATCCACAAAGATCAGCAGTGCCTAAATACGGAGAAGAAAATGTAAAGCACACTTAGACGCACCCATTTAGGCTGCTTAATCTGATGGGAGGCAGGACTGCTCCTTGCCTCGCTCTTCTGTCTTTTCCCCCGCCGTGTCCTTGGCCTGCACAGAAGGGCAAAATGGAGATATTGTCCCTGGAGTGAGGTATTTTTGGAGAATCCTATTGCCATTAGCAATATTGGCATCTAGATCAGGTAGTTGTGTGAAATTTCAGCATTGAAAAAGTTAAGCGACACAAGCAAGTTGCTACAATTGCCTTTAGCTCTGAGTAACTTCAGAAAAATGAATTCAGTTCCTTTTCAGGCACCTCAGCTGCTTCTTGGTCCTCCTGCCAACTTTTATGCCTTTGCAGGCTTTTCTTTTTCTTTTTCTCCATCTCTTCTGCAGTTTTGTGGCAGGTCCGCATTACCAAGAAGGAAAATAACTATCCAAGGAGGCGCTTTTCAAAAGACTTCAGTGAGACTTGAACTAGCAGGAGTCCTTCCCTACCTTTTAATACATTTGGCTTCTGTCAGCTCCTTCTTTTGTAACTGCAACATCCTCTTCTGGCCAGTGAACTAAAGGAAAGGCCCGAGGGCTGTGTTGTGCAGGCCTGCTGAAAGGAGTCCGCTAAAGCTTGGCTGGCACAAGGCATTCAGGGAATGGCTGCTGCAGAGGGGTTTTCTAAAAGCATTGTGTTTAATCACTGTTGCATAGACCAAGCCTGACTCTATACTCCATGACAACAAAACATAGCAAAGGCACATTTTTTTTCTGAACGTCCTTCAGCAACAGTGATACTTAGGATTACTTCTTACTCAGGAAGAATGAAATGCTGCTTATATCTGGCGCAGTAGGAGGGCGTTTGTGGTCCTTCTCTGTTACGTGTCTCTGATTCCAGCAGTCGGAGGTCTAGGAGCTTCCTGAGCCAGAGGTGTGGTCTGGACCACCGTGTTTTATTGTCGCCTCTAGACCCCATGATCCATTAATTTCTCCCATTTCTTTTTTAAACTCATTTATACTTTTGGTCTCTACTGTATTTTCTGGCAATAAATTTATTTACGTATTATGTAGAAAAATACTTGCACCCTCCCTCTGATAACTTCACTTAGAGCTGCATAAATCTTAGGTGCTATGGAATAGCTGCTAGTCATTTCCAGCTTGCTTTCTTTTCATTATTCATGGCTCTTTGGCTCATCACAGTCCTCCTAAATGGATCTTACCTGAAGTGATTGTGTGTTCTTTGTTTTATAACCTTTTGTCTCTTGTCAGCTCGCTGACAGATCAAGTAAAAAAGTCACCTTCCTTAAGTTAAAGAGGAGGCTCCAGCGGTACAGAGAGCTGTGGCTCAACTTACTTTTCTCCTCTTCAACCATGAGCCAAGTCACTTAGCCCCAGGTCGGCCCAGCTCCCTGTCTGGAAAAGGAGAGTGCGTGTTGGAGGACCAATCTCCCAAAGCAAGCAGCTCTGTTCAGTGACTCACAGGCACTCAAATACGAGTGACACGGTCTGCTCAGATGCCCAAACATGGCCCTTCCTCACTTCTCAGCAGTGTCGGGTTTAATCAATGGTTTAACTGTCTGGGAAGAGAAGTGCTGTTACTGTTACGACTGTGTTGTTCTGTATGCCCTAAGACTCGCATAACTTGTAGTATTTATGGTACTGTGTAAATTCGTGTAGGAGACGAGTGAGTTGGGGAGGAGAGAAGTTAACTAAAGCGTTAAGTAGAATAGCAGAAACTATATGCCACAGTCTACAACAGTGTAGGGAATAGAAAATGCTTTACGGTTATGCAGCACTTCTCTTCAGTTGTTCTTTAATGATGACATAACTCGGCTATAAAACATGTCTGAGTGATATTTTATTGTATTTGCACTTTGGAACGGAATGTAGCTGTAAATCATGCACAGTGCACTGAAAATTTGACTACTGTGTTTTTGTTCTGTCCTGTGTTCTTACTCATAGGATATCAATAACTAGAGTGACAGCTGACATTTCTCTTGCTAAGAGGTCTGTTCTAAATAATCCAAGCAAGAGGGCAATAATTGAGCGGTCAAATACAAGATCCAGTTTAGGTAAGACATTGACACAGATGTAATTCTGAACATGGTTACTGGAGGGAAGTGACAGGATTTCAGCCTTCAAGATGTCATCAGTTCTGCAATTTGAAATGTGTCTACAGCATTTTAATGTATAATTCTAAGTTTCACATACTCTGATGGGAGACAAATTCCTCCTGACTGAGGAGGGGCAACAGAGCACAATGTCCTGCGTTAGCCTTGCGTTAAGCAATTACCTGGGCTACAGCAAGCAGTATTGTAGCTGCTATTTGCAAAAGATGAGTTAGGGGCCTGCAGGCAGAATATGGGTTCAGTGCTGTTTCTTCCCAGGGTGAGCTGGCCTCGCAGCTCCCTCTTTGCAGCCCTGTGCTTTTAATTCCACATCGCAAGGCGCCAGAGAGCTTTCACCTTGTCCAGCCAAGAAGGAAACATGTTGTTCCTGACCCTGGGACTGGTTTTGTATTTAATGTTGAACAGCTACAGCTTAATTCTGCTGTCTAGCCATGAGACCCTGGGTCTTCCCACCTTCTCCTCAGTGTCATGACTGCTGGGTTCCACTGGCCTGATGGATTTTTATTTCTTTCACAAGGGTGGAAATTTGTGTGTAGTATATGCATGCCAATAACCTGGTCTCTGGGACAGCCTCCTAGGAGGTAGGAGGAGTTGGTGTTCAGTCTTCTCAGGAAGAAAAGGCTCTTGAACCTAATTCTCTGACATCCTGAGTGACTGTTTGAACAAGAGGTATAGGTCGTAGGACGCTTCACTTCTAGTTGGCATTCTAGGACAGGAGTAGGCACCCCAAAATGAAGTGCTGCAAAGGTGAGTACTAAATCTTCTTGTGCCTGTGAACATGCGTTGCTCTGTGGAACAGCTCTTAGGTAAATTAAATGCATGTGAGTTGCTGCCATACAGCTCTTTTGTGCTTTGGTGGTATAACTTAGAGGCTTGAATTTGTGCTGAGTTTCTCTATTTAAAACTCGTCACATGCATGTGAATGATTAAGTAGGGACAGAACAATGAATATCGGTAATACAATTTACATGGAAATAAATCTCTCCTTTTTCTTCAGACAAAAGTGCTTTGGTGTGAACATCGCCATTAGTGTCTTTTTAAATAATGCCATGTCAATTATTTAAAATAAACAATTTTTTTGTGGTTATAGAATTAGGAGGTCACAGTTCTGCTTCTCATACAGATTCTTGTTTAAGTTAAATCAGAATTACAATCTGAGAACAAAAAAAGTTTTCAGAAATATCCATACATCACTTGTTATCGAAAATAAAAAATCTTATGACTCCTAAGCTATTTAGCAGATTTGGAAAATGTGCTTAAGTCTATTTTGTGTTAATAGAAACATACATTTAATTGTACTCAGTGTTTAAATACACTGATATTATAAAGGAGCATAGTACGTATGTATTTTCAAGCAACAGAATTGTCTCAAAGATAATATTTATTTTTAAAATTGCCTTGAGTAATAGGTTATTTTATGGAAATTACATGAATTCACATATGGAGTTCATATACTGAATGTACGCAGTCTATGAAAATAAATGGGTGGTGATATTTTTGTCTGAGTAATGCTGGGGTTGAATGGCTTTCACCTGTTTTGTTTTCCTTTACTAGCTGAAGTACAGAGTGAGATTGAAAGAATCTTTGAGCTGGCAAGGTCCTTACAACTGGTTGTCCTAGATGCAGACACTATCAATCACCCTGCACAACTTATCAAGACATCTTTAGCGCCAATTATTGTCCATGTTAAAGTGTCTTCTCCAAAGGTAGCGTATCTCACCTTTAAAATATGTGCATTTGAGAGGGACCTGGAGGGCAGTGTGGGGTTGAGCAGTGTGGTGTCTGCGTCTGAAGAAATTAAGAGATGAAGAGAAAAAAAGTGACATTTTTAGATCAAGGGCTTGACAAGGGAATGTCTGATACAATTTCTTTTTTCTGCCCTAAACCTTAACCTAGCCGTAGGCTGAGCCTTAGATGTCTGAGGCACCCACCAATTCAGTAGACAAAAAAATTCCTGAGGAGCAAATTCTTTCTGTAGCTCTCGGTTCCCCTTGGCAGTCCCTTTGCAGCCCCTTTACACCAACACAGCTGTAGTTCTGGGTTGTCTCTCTACAAGCTCTAACCTTAGGCTGAGCTTCAAAGAAGACACACAGCCCTTTGCCCGCTTCCCAGGCAGTTAACGATGGTTGTCTGTTGATCACAAAAAAAGCTGGTCTGTTTTTGTTTGTGGCTTCCCCCTGGGGCATGTTGATACACCATCCACAGCTGGGTCTGGACCACTGTGGCCAGGCTGTTGGCCAGCTCCTGCTGCAGAGCGTGAACGTGGCTGTTGCTCAGGACTGCAGCACGGACCCAACCGCGACCATGGCTGTTAGTGCAGAAGGGGGCCTGGAGTCAGGACAGAGACTCTGGGTCTCGTGGAATCAGCACAGCGATGGTGGGATGCTGCCCAACACCTGCTGGAGTGACCACCGTGGCACATCAGAGATGTCTGCAGAGAGCCGTGTGCCAATTCTTGGTGCAGGTGACCGGCAAGTGATGGGGGAGGTTCTGCTGGACCTGGTAATGGGGGGAAGAAGGAAGAACTGGACAGAGTTGTGAAGGTCTAGGACAGCCTTGGCTGCAGCAACCATGAGATGGTGGAATTTAAGATCCTGAGAGAAGTGAACAGTACAAATAACCTGAATTGCAGACCTGGACCCTAGAACTGGCTTGTTCAGGGACCGGTTCAGCAGGATCCCATAAAAGACTGTCTTGGATAACAAACTCAGGAGAAGAATGATCTGTTCCTACATGGAGCTGGGCAGGAGAGCAGTGTGGATGAACAGGGAACAGCCTGAGCTCAAACACAAAAAGGAGGCGCACAGAAGATGGATGCGGGGACAGGCATCCCAGGAGGATGGGGGGAAGTTAAGAAAGCCAGAGTTCAGCTGGAGCTAGAACTAGCAAGAGATCTTAAGGGTAACAAAAAGGGCTTCCATAAGAACTTGGGAAGCCGAAGGAAAGCTAAGAAAAGCGTGGGCCCACTGCAATGTGTGGCAGGGACCCACAGTAGTGGAAGGTTGATCTGGAGTCTGCCTAACTAACTGGACATATGCAAGACCAAGGGACCAGTTGGGATTCATGTGAAGGAGCAGTCTCATGCCATTGCAAAGCTGCTCTCTGTTACCTTTTAAAGCTCATAGTGATCTGGGAAGGTTCCTGATAACTGGGAAAAGGCAGATGTCACATCCATTCTCAAGAAGGCTAAGGAGGAGGATCTGGGGAACTACAGGCCAGACGTTCTCACCTCAGTCCCTGGGAAGGTTCTGGTGCAGATCCTCTGGGAAGCTGTTCCCCAGCCACATGCAGGACAAGAAGGGGATTGGGAGCAGCCAGCCGCGATTTACCAAGGGCAAATCATGCCTGACCAACCTGGCTGCCTTTTGTTAGGAGATTATGACCTCAGCGGACAAAGAAAGAGCAGTGGCTATTGTTAGCCTTTACTTCAGCAAGGCTTTGATCTGGTCCCCTTGTAGTATCCTGATGGGCAAATTGGTGAGATATGGTCTGGATAAGAGTGGACTATAAGAGAGGTGGAAGATTGGATGGACTGCCGGATTCAGGGTGCTGGTCAGAGGTACAAAGTGCAGCTGGCAGCTGGTTACCAGTGGTGTCACTCAAGGATCTGTAATGGGGCCAGTACAGTTCAACATTTTTGTTAATGACCTTTGTTAATGTACGAGGTTGTGGAAAATACTTAATTCTGGAGCAGGTTAATGTGCCAGAGGGCAGGGCTGTCATTTAGAGGGACCTTGGCAGGCTGGAGAAATGAGCTGTCAGGAACCTCTGGAAGTTCAGCAAAGGCAAATACCGAGTCCTGCCCCTGGGCTGGAGTCACCCCCTGCCTCAGGCCAGGCTGGGGAGCAACTCTGCAGCCAGGGACCCAGGGGTCTTGGTGGATAACAATTTAGACAGGAGTGAGCAGTGTGCACTTACGGCAGAGAATCAGGCGCATGTTGGGCTGTACGAGCAAAGATGGGTCAACCCTGGCTCCGAGAGGTGGTGGGATCTCCTTGGAAACGTTCAGAACTCATCCAGAGGAGGACCGGAGCAATCTGATCCAGCTGGCCTTACTTTGAGGGAGGGCTTGGCACAGAGACCTCTAGAGGTCCTTCCGACTTAAAAAATATTCTGTTGTTCTATGATCCTGTAATTTTCTTTGAAGCTGTACAGAGAAATAATTTAGGATTCCTAACTTTTCCACCCCTCAAATTCTAGTAATGAACACAGTGGAAGTTAAAAAAAAAAAAGTAATATGAACTGTGTATATAAAATACCTTCTGTACCCAAAAGGCACCTCAGAACAGATTAAGTTACAGCATTACTGCAACAAAACACAACATGCTGCTACTGTTGTGCCACAATCAATCCAGCAATCCAGTATAATTCTGTATATATATAATTTTTGTGGTCCTCTAGAAGATTACATTTGTCAAATATAACCTCTTACTTCAAGTAGAATAAAGCAAATTCACCATTCGCGCTGCATGTGAAATATTTGCAAGGGATCAGACGTGATGCAGAGGGAAATGCACACAGCTCTCAGGGAGGTTACCAGAAAGGTTTGTGCTTATATTCAAAGACAATATTTTTACCAATTTGTTCAATATAATGGAGAGCTTCTGAACTTGGTAATCCTCCAATGGGATGTCAGTCTGAGCTTTACGGAGATTCTTAAACTCACATTTTCCTCTTTTCCTCTGTCAGGTTTTGCAGCGACTGATTAAATCTAGAGGAAAGTCACAAAGTAAACACTTGAATGTTCAGTTGGTGGCAGCTGATAAACTTGCACAATGCCCACCAGTAAGTACAGAAAAAAGGCTGAAGAACTTGTGATACGTGGAGTTTTAAAGATTTCTGCTGTGTTGGTCCTTGATTATAGCTGGGTTCACACGTTATCGCTTCACTTTATGGTGATTCAGACAGCCCTGTGATTGCAACCCTTGATCAGCTTTTATTGCTAAGAAACAAGTTGTTTGATAATTTCATCCTGATTATGTCCTGTGCTGGGTTTATTACGAACTTTGGCAAGGTGACGGGTCAAAAACTACATGTATGGTAAAACTCATCTACTAGCGCATTAGCAAATTACATCATTTGTGGAGCAGTGCTTTCTTAAGGTCCCAAAGGGCCAAAGTCTCAGGCTCCTGGTTTGAGAGGAGGCTGCAGAGGCCTTTCCTTCAGCTGCATGGTGGGTCCAGACCCCAGCGTCTGTGCGATGTGAGTCCTGTGTCTGCATTCACGTGATCCCCGAGCCTCCTGACACAGCAGTGCCTGCAAGCCATTCCAGTTACCTCATCAGAGCACAGTCACTGCTCACCAACCGTTTTACCAAAGATACCGATTACTCACCTTGAATTACCTGCTGCTTAAGGAGCAGAGGTCCTGGAGAGCTGATCAGGCAGGCATGTGCTGTGCGGAAAAGCTGTACAGGTGCTTGGACAGGGCAGCTCAAACTTGCTTTTATTTTTGAAAACCACACCTGGTTTCTGTGACACAGAAAGCCACTCTGGAAACAAACTTGGATGTGGACTTGCTTTTACAGTGTAATAGCTGTGCGTGATATTGGCCTGGTAGTGCAGAGGCTGCTGTTTGTACCTGGGGAATGATCAGACAGTCCAGCCTATGGCTTGACAATTGCCCATCTTTATCACGAAATCAGATTAATTCAGAGAAATTCAGAATAGGCACTGGGAAGGTTTCCGTGATTGTACTCTCTGCCTTAAAATAGGCAAAGTGCTGACAAAAGAAATGTCTTGGCACAATCTAGGAACAAATCTGGGAGCTGAGATCAGCAGAAGGAATGCCCGCCCCTAATGGTCAGATAATGCTTTTAGAAGACTTTGCCTTGTGTTATGTAGTCTTAAAGGGATTGCCTGCATTTCAGATGGCTTTTAGTCTCAATTCAAATGAAAGTAACAAAGTTCAAGCAGCTTTTGTTCTGGAGTAATGATCCACAAGGATTTATTTCCATGAAACTTAACTTGGTTTTGTATGCTTCCTTAGATACCAAACTTCACAGCCTCCTTCACAGCCTCCTCCTCTCTTGTCCCCACTGGCCATAAAAAGATAATTCAGGTATTTCTGGGCACTCCTCCAGATGTTGCTTTCGAACTGTTCCCGTTGGTAGGAATTGAGGCTGAGCCATATCTCCTTTAGGCCAGTGCTCTCATGCCCCTCGGATGTCCCAGAGCTGCTGTCGGTGGGGATGGTAGCACTCCATCCAGCAGACAGGGAGACCTGGAGAGAGCTTTCTCTTTCTGTCTCCTCTTGCCCACTGGCTGACCTTTTAGGTTAGCCCTGCCATCAGGTAGACCTTGCCTAATTGCTAGCTAGTGTGTGGAGGCTGCCAGCCTCTGCTGCACCGGGGTGCCTGGCTTTGCCCGTCTGGAAGAGACCTCTGTGGCCTCAGGTCAGACCAGTAATTCTGCCTTGGCTTAGCAAGAGGGTGGGATAATTCCGTATGTACAGATCGGCTTTCTGAAAAATACTGTTTCAAGCTGACTGCTGCTGCTAATGAGTTCAGGTTATGTTTGCTCAGTAGTTTCAGCCAGATACAAAATAAAGAATAATTAATGTGGATCTGTGAAAACTTTGAATTTTGGCAGTTTTTGTAGCGTTTTGGTGTATGTTCAAGCTAGATTCACACTGAAATGTTAGAAAGCAGAGAAAAAAAGGTAATAGGCTTGACTAAAATTTCTGTCCTCCTTATCTAAAAGCGGAATGGCTTAAGAATGTGTCCAGAATGAGAGATCTGATTCAAATTCTTCCTATGCCAGATACAGAGCAAGAATTTAAATAATCCAGAAAAGTGCTGGTGGTGGTGTGTGTATGTGTGTGGGGGTGCATCTCGATCTCTCCAGTTAAATACACCTTTTGCAGTGCCCACTATGCCCCAGACAGCTCGCTGTTTCCCTGGTGGGTGTGGATTTTGCAGCCACCCTCCTGCTGTCCCTCTTGCCCCATCAGCACCGTTGCAGATGTCCTGCTGTCAAAAGTGGTAGATGGCAACTGCATATACATCCAGCTGGTTGTGTTACTGCCAAGACCTGCAAGCTTCTGGTTACAGTAACTGTAGATCGCTTTGCTCCCTGTCTGATCCTTGTTCTCAGCTTTGAGCAGCACTGAAAGATGTCCAAACCATCTCGAGTTCTTTGGGAGAGCTCAGCTATTTTACGTTTCTCACATGTAATTTTCTACTGAATTGTTATCTCTTAAAATGATGACGGAGAATTCCTGTGAGCCATTCAGGTCCCATTAACTAAAAGAAAATTGTACACTTTTCTGTAGTAAAAAATAATTTCTGTAAAAGCATATACCTTCCTAACTCTTAGTGGGTGTGAGCCAAGTTAAATGGAGTTGCACCTCAAATACAGCTTGTGGTGTTTACACCGAGCTTACACACAGTACAATCCGCTGCACATTTGAAAGCTGTATTTATTTTTCCACTCGCACAGAGAAGCCTGTGCATGTTTCACAGCCGTGTTTGGTCTTTATACAGTGATTTCCTCTTAATTCCACTTAGGTTTGCTCACATCAGTTGAAGTGAGGCAAGTAGCTGCACTGATTGAAATAAACAGCGTGCAGCAGCAGGATGCATGTTCTAGCTTGTTTGTTGCATCATGACGCTTAGATTGTCCATCCCCAGGATCTAGTAAACTCTGCCTTAACACCCAATCCTGTAGACATATTTTGTTGCCTAAGGCAACAAAATGAGACCCAACCTGGGTAAGAAAAATATTTCCAGATTTCAGACATGTAACCGTACTTGCTCAGAGGCTGCCTTCCACTCTGACTTCAAAAGAACCTCAACAACCTCGACCTTCACAACAGCCTTCTGCGGAAACCATCTGATCAGTTTTGCACTGTTTGATTTTGAGAAAGTTATTGCTGACTTTAGAGCACTCGAAGGGAGATGACAGCCTTGGTAAAGTTTAATTTAAAGGACCAAGTTGATCCATGATTTAATTAGGTAAAAGTATACTGCTAAGACCAAAAACACTGCTGTCTGTCTTCTGCACTGTGGCCTGCTTCATCTGTTCTGCAGCTCGAATTCCTGCAAGAGGAGTATTTGATTAAAGTGAAGATACTTGAAAACCATTAAAACCTCACTTTTTTTCATTTGCCAAGAGCCAGCCTTAAGTAATCAGATGGTGCTGTATGTCTAGACATTTTAAAAATAGCTGTCTTTTTTGGCATATTTAAGTTCGGGAACCGCTTTCATTATTAATTCCCTGCTAATCTTTCACTGATGCTGCTCAAGTCAGTGCTAAGCATCCCTATCACTGCATGACTCCGTTAAGCAAGAGTGGCTCAAAGAAACATGACCTGTATGGTACTAACCATACAGCTTTAAATACACTAGTCATATGCAGTTTATTATATTTTTTTTTTTAAAACTTGGATTCATGCTAATGCTAAGAGAGGGTACATGTCCCTCTGGTCTATTTGACATAACCTAAAAAATATCAGAAATTCTACTCTGGCAGAACTAAAATGCATTGGTATAATTAAAAATAGCCAGTACACCAGATATATCTACCAGTTCAAATTCCTCCTCCTGATCTCAGGTATGCTTCCATCCTTGCAGTTCTGTCTGGGGCATCTTTTCCCCCAGAGCCTGAGCTCAGAGAGTAAGATGCCATTTGTCGCAAATACAGATTTGTGGACACTGCCGACTACACCAATTTGTCAGGAATATGATTTGTTACATGGCTTTGGTTAGCAATTTAAGATTTATTAATATTTTTGAGCTAGATCGCAGTATTAGGTTGTATAATTCTGAACAGCACTTAAGCATCAGCCAATTCAAAACAGCAAGTTGATGGAATTTGTTACAATCAACATAGCGACTTAGTTAAAGATTCGAGAGCAGGAAGGTTCACTCTATTACTTACATGGAAGAAGTGCACAAAGGAAAGTTCAGTTATGCTCGAGTTAGAATGATTCACAGAGGGATCGTGGATGCAGGGGATAAGGATGACCCTCCTGTTGAGTCACGAGGTTCAGAATAGACCCCCTTGCTTTCTAAACTCCTTTCAGAGAGGAGTCTGGGTGTGGCTAGGTCCAATCTTAGTCTCAGACTTGGTCAATGGTTTACGTGAATAGGAATAATATATATGTATAGTATGTATATATGTATGTATAGTCAAATGGCACACACCCCACCCACCCACCCCCCGAGGTTAACCTGTGATTAAAATTTCCCTTTTCATGAGTTTCATGAATTACTCACTTTTATGTGCTGGCATTCATCAACGGATGGTTGGTGAACCTTGCGAAGTCAGGCCTTTGAGTCCTTGTGAAATCCTCAACAGAGGATCCTTCAAGCCTCGCAAGATCTCTCCTGAGAGGCGTCCCAGCCCAGCAGGAGATACTGGGTCACGCAGCCCGCTGTGGTCCCAGAGAGGTCAAAGGGTCTCCCTCTTGGATGGCTGATTATAGGATCTTGAGATGATTGGCTTTGGTCAGTATTTTACATCCTGGCCACAACTGGTGCTGAGTCATTCTGGTACACAATTCAGGCAGCAGATGGCCCAGGTGAGGACAGAGACTGCCTGACGCCCAAGTCCTTATGACCAAGATAACAGCACAATAGGGCTTATCCTGGGATCCCAGAGTCCAGGGCGGGCTGTACCACCACACGTTTGCCCTTAGCTGGACTAACTCTGGGCTGTGCCTGAGGCTCCGTCCCTCCTATGCTCCCTCTCCCCAGCATTCCTGTGGGTGAGGAGGATGCCTCTGTAGTCCTGACCATTTTATTTTGTGTTGCTAACATGGGGTAATGCACCTAGAATATTTCACGGTAGTTATACAGTAAACCAGAAGAAGTAGCAGAGGACAGTGGCAACTAATTTTATCTTCTCTTCAGGAAAGACCACTGCTTTAATGTATATCACTTAAGAAGTATTAGTATATGGGAATGCTCATATGATAACTATTTTACGCATGTTGTAGGAAAATATTGCGGTGAATAAAATGCATTGTAAGGACAACTGGGAATAAATTGCTTTACTCCGTGACCCTTACAAACAAGGATCTCCTTAAAACATTCTTTCCTCCCAAATATATAGAAATAGAACAAGCCCAGTTTAGCTATGAGCAGAACTGTTAAATGCAAGGGGAAAAAAAAAACAAGGCGCCCTTTCTCTGTAATTTATTTTCCCTGTAAAACACTGTAGAGTCCTGGAATCAGGATCCTGCCAGTTTTGCAGCTTTTCCAGGTGACCTTCACATGACAGCCTGAGAGGCTCACCGTTACCAATCCTAGTGTTATTTCACAGTTAATTGTTAAAAAGGTGACAGTTCTACTGCAACTGTTAAAAGTTCTTCTTCCCTAAATTCAATTTAATTGAGATCACTGTCAAAATAGCACATGAAGCTACGTACTGCCACAGAACTGGGTGGTTTGTGTGTGTTACCTAGAGTATTAGCTGTGCGTTTCTTAGAAGTGCATGAAGCTGTTACCCCGTTATCAAAGGAAGCCATAGGCAGCAGTGCTGGTGTTCCCATCTCTGATCTCTTTGTCTTACTTCCACCTTGCAGCACGTTTAGTTACGCCAATACGGTATTTTGTATCCAGGTTAAAAAGAGACTTGAGAAACAGTTCCCTAGTTTAGCAGGAGGAGTTTGGAGGGTGTTGGAAGAGTGTTCGTTGACCTGCTTGCTGCTAAAACCCCATACAGCTGACAATATGCCTTGAGACAGAATTACCTTGCAACCTGCAAAGCTGAGTTTTGTACAGACAGTCAGAGTTGCCCTCAGATCAGTGGCCAGCTGTGCAAAGAATGAGCCACGCAGGAAAACTGCTTACTAGTCTCAGATCAGAAAATGGCACTATTCTTTCTTTATTTAAGAAAACACATGTTATATTCTGACTGCAATAGTCTAATTTCAATATTTTCCAAAGCAAAGTATATAAGCAAACGACATCCTTTTATTTCCTGACTTAACTATGTTTGAATTACTAACACCTTCCACAAATGATGATGTGAGTGCTATAATGGAATATGTAGTGTATCAACATCTGTTTAAATAGGAAAGGAGGGTATAAAGGGTATAGATAAATGGAGGAGCAAAACAGGCAGCGATAAACAGATGTAGTGTTGGGAGTATTCTTATTAGAAGAAAACTCCATACTTGCTGGCAGAGGAGCAAACATTTCTCTACCATGCTGATAAGAGAGACTAAATTAAAAAATAAATAAAATGGCTTTAGTATTAAAGCAAGTTCTGTACTGGACTTTTGGGCAGAAGGTAGATGCCTGATCAGGATTTATGACAAATTCATCGTGCAGTTTTATATCTTATTCTAGAGACGTCAGCTCTGTGTGTAATGGATAGATCTGTAAATACGCATGGAGGAAAAGCAGCCTGTGGTTTGTATCGGTTACTCTTAACACCTGCAACACCTGCACTTATTTGTCACTTCCTGTGCTATTCTCACAGTATTTTTTTTCCACTAAGGTGTGAGTTAAGATTACAGATGAGGTACAAAATCTCACTGCTGAAAATATGTTTATATTTCTCTCGAGGGATGCAGTTTATGATGGTTTATTATCAGCTCTTTGTTATTAGCACTTGTCATGCTGAAAACCTAAAAACATTGTCTGCAGAGTGTCCCTTTGACTTCTTGGGTAGCACAGAAGCCACAGGGCTTCGAATTCCTTCCATGTTCACTGGTAAACAGCCTCTCTGTGGATTGCGTGGTGAGCAGGTCCGAGGCAAGGACCAGGACTTGCGCTAATGGGCAGGTACTGTCCCCTGGTAAACAGGTTAGTAGGGAAAAAGGTCGTACCTGCATGGCCTTGCAGATTTGAGAACAGATAGGTAAGCCTATCCAGATAGCTGTAAGTGGAGGTAGTTACAAAGCAGTGCATGGAGGTAGTCTCTGAAGAATTCCCAGCTGTAAGTATCTGAACGGCTGGATGTCCCACAGTAGGCTTGCCTAAGCAGAAATCCTGCTGCTAACAAAACCGCATGCAGCGTTCACTGAAGTGGAAACGGTTTTAGGGGCATCATTTGCTCTGGAAATGTGTTCCCAGTTAGGATGGGAGAAGTCTGCTTGAGTTCTTGGGTCCAAAACCTGTGCCGAGCACCCCTGTGTTACTCTGACATCTAGCTTCAGTTCCTATCTTAGTGCAAAATAAATTCATTAAAGGAGTCTTGTGCCTTTGAGCGCAGTAGGGCTCACGCAAGGTCTAGTGAACCTCGCTGAAAGGATGCAGTGACTTCTGAGAGCTTTGACTTTTGATCACCTTATAAACCCACTTGTAAAATTTTCTTTTGCAATCCCATGCTCTGGTTCTTATATATTGAATTTTAAAGGATTAGCATGATGAGAATTGTTTAACATCTCTTTCTTTTCATCTGTAACATTGTAATGAGCCAAACTTTGTTGTTGTGATCAGGAAATGTTTGATGTAATTTTGGATGAAAATCAGCTTGAAGATGCTTGCGAACACTTGGCAGAATATCTTGAGGCATACTGGCGTGCTACTCACACCACCAGTAGCACACCCATGACTCCTCTCCTTGGGCGAAATCTAGGATCCACTGCACTTTCACCATATCCTGCTGCAATCTCTGGACTACAGGTATGAAAATACATGTCAGCCCCAAACACCAGTGCAGATCGGGTGGGTTTTTTGAATCTATGGGAAAATAGTGTAATATGTTTTGTACAGCGTAACTTATCTTTGCTTCATTAGTTATTATGCACTGTTTGGCCACTGCCAGCAGTGAGCAGGCAAGATAAGTGAAGAAGCAGTTAGTCAGCTAGGTGCTGAAGCACTGTGACTGCCCTTGCTTTAACGGGAAATAAAACGGCCATAAATTTTCTGGCAAGGAGTGAGTTCTTGAGGAAGAGGTAAATGCCACTCTGTCAAGTGGTATTCTAGCCGTTGTAGAAAACGGCCTTTTTTAATCTGGAAAAAAATATCATTGCAAATGAGACCCTGTCAGGTCGAGAATAAGCGTGTACGGTATGTCACCGCAGTTGAGCTAACAGCTACTGTGTTTAAGAATGCAGAACGGTGTCTGTAACGATCCCTTTTATTTCTACCCTCATAACGTCCCAAAACATTCACTTTTGGGTGGAAAACTTCCATGCTTGTCTCTTGTATCAGCAAAATGGCTTCTTCACCTTTTTGAGTTCTTTGAGTGTGAATAAAAGACTTTTTTTTTTACCCATTGAAAAAAATTCTGACCATTTTTTTCCACAGGGATAGCTCAAAAACGGCTGAACTTTGAAACTTCAAACGTGGCATGTAAATAGTCCTTAATGAGAAGTACGTGCTTTACTAAGTTTGAAAACAGAAAATGTTTTTGATTAACAGTTATGAATGCTTGAGAAGATCAGGATTGCAGCGAACTTCTAAGTCTGAAAGTTTCAGAAGGAGTTCTGTCTGTGTGTGACTTTGTAGGAGTGTGCACTCCTAATGTATGTCAAAAGTAGAGTTGAACAAACTACGTTTAATGAATAATTCACCTGACAAATTTAACCTCTGTTCTGCTTGTAGAGTGTCTGGAAGCAGGTAACAATGTTGAAGGAAATGATGCATTGTTCAGTGTTTTCAATTAACATAAAGCTGTTTTTTCTGTGAGTGAATTGCACTTCACTGAAGGTGCATGATACGTGATCCTCACATCTCTAATGCTGTGCTTGATTTTATTAGGATCAGTAAGTCACTGTTTCCTGACTGGCTGAATGCACAAGCACTGTTCTATGACTAATAACATGCACATGTAAACTGTTGTTTCCATTTTCACTTGCCTTAAAATTTCAGTTTTCCATCCCTTCATGACAATAAAATACCATCTGCAGAACTTTCACCTCTTCAGTTTCATTTTGAGAACTGGGTGTATCCACAGAATTTTTTTCAGGCATTTATTTCTCTCTGATCAATGGACGCCAGCAGTAACTGTGAAATGTTGCTCCATTTACTTAGGGAAAACTCACACTGAAGATGAAAATCACCCCTGTGCAGTGGGCTGGCTGAAGGTATGCATCACTTAATCCCCACTTCACCCTAATCGTGAAGGCTTAGGTGGGACTTGAATGGTGCTAGTTCTCTGCAGAGGGGTAAATTTCTCCCTGAGTGAATGATGCCCAACTAGAGACTGCAGGATTTGGCCTTCAGTGCCGCTTAAGTGTTCAGGCCCATTTAAAGAGTTCTGGTGTTTTACGTGGTTATCTCGCAGTGAAGACTCCCATCATCTGAAGTGCTTATCCACCTAGAGCTTTTATACTAATTCATGCCTTCAGAAGGATTTGCATCAGTTTTAACTGTAATGATGTGGTGTGGTAATTAAAAAGCACTCACGCGAGTCCTAGGAATTAAACTAGCTTAGGTGCTTACGATGTATTAAAAATTTATACTTCTTATGACCTTGTGACTCCTTCTTGCCCGATAGCCTGGGGAGCTGAATACCAAAAGCCCAAAGCCTTGTGTAACAGTCACACCTGGGAATGATACAGATGTGCTGGGACAATCTGTACATATTCCACCTAATCAGGACTTAGGAGTATCCCTTTTTCACTTGATTATGGCTTGGACTTTAGTTTACTGAGAATTGAAACTTCTGATTTAACTGTAGTCTTTGGGCTTCACGAAGGTCATCAGGGTGAAGTTAAATGGCATAGATAAGGAAGAGTCAGAGTAAAAGAGAGGGTATATGCGACAGCATGCTGCGGCTGTGGCCCATCACACCGGGTGTGGTACAGCTGCCAAAGCCAGTGGTCGTTTGGTCCTTGGTCGTGACCTTGCCTAAAAGTGGAAGGTGTCGATGCTGTGCTCCGTGTGTCTGCAGTCTTTGATGGGAAGGGTAAATTTTGTCATTGCTAACTCCTAGGGGCCAGTCATTTGCCTTTGTGGCTAATCCCTGGTTAGCTCTAAACCTACATAGTTTAGTCTAATTTCAGCAAATGGACTTAAATCCTATAGTTCAAGTTTTGGGGACAGGTGTTTCTTAGGCTCCACGGGATTTGCATTTTAAGACCATTACTGCAGAAAACATGACGCAGCTTATCACTCCAATTGTGCTGCAGGATCAAAAGTTATTTGGGGCATAAGACCGGCACATTAACCACACCAGTTTTGTGCCACACTTGCACCTCTCAGGAGGTAAATAGCAGGATCAGAATGACTACACAATCAAGGCAGGCAAACAAGAAGGCTTCTAGAAAGGAGCAGGCTGCAGCCAGAGAGGTAAATTGCTATAGGGAAGATAGAGAGTGAGAGCACGGAAAGTTAAAGTTGCAATTGGTTAGGTGATTATATATCAAAATTGCATGCCCAGGTCAAATAAATAGGAGAAGTATTATTTGTGAAGAAAGTGCGTGGACTTTTGACATATAATCACTACTAAAACATGATGCTCTAAGGAAAACTTGGGGATAATGTGGTAGAAGTTGCTACCCAGTAGCTGGGCGTGTGGGTTTGCAGAAGGGCACCTTTTCTGTGCCAGCTCGTTATATGGAATCCCTCAGCGAGTAACCCTGGTAGCATCGATCCGCAGAAAGAGATGCGACATCGTATCTGCTGTGCTGTAAACGTATACCCGTCTGCACAGTTACTTCCCCATGCAGACAAGCCTTTCGTTATAAATTATGCAGCTAAACAGTTGCCATACAGTGCGGGTGCAGCAATAGGAGGAAGGTTTTGTAGCACAGAGAGAGCTGAGAGGAGCAGATGATGCAGTCTGTGTGCGGGAACGTGAGGCCACGGGAGTGCAGCCGTCGCGGCAGCATTCTCTTGGCAATCGCAGGATCAGGAGAATGACATTGGGTGTGTAATCTAGAGAAAGAAAAGTATTGACCGAGTTTGTTCTGAGAGTATGGATGGCTATACTCTTGAGAGGTTTAATGTGAGATGACAGCAAGAAAAATTTTTTTTAGGCTATTTCTTCATTGTGCCAGTCTACTGGCAAAAAAAATGAACTAATTTTGTTCATGTGACAAATGCAGCACATTATCATTATGGGAACATGAGGATAGCAAAGGCTAAACCTTTTAATTAATAAATTATCTTAGAAAAGGATTTTCTGTCAACATATTTAAAATATTTATGTTTTAGTTGAAATAATGTGTTAATACCGTTTTAGCCACCCCTTAGCTGCCTGGGTAGCAGTCCATCCTTTGTTTGGTCATATGAAGGTTTTTAAAAAGGGCTCAGAGCTGCACCTAATTTAAAAACAAAAAACCAAAAACCAATCCAAAACAAAAACCAAACCAAACCAAAAACCAACAAAAAAAAAAAAAAAACCAAACCCCAAGCAACTTCAGATGTTTTCTAAAGCCACATAAATCAATACTCAAAATTTTCTAAGCAGAATAGAAGCATGAATGTTATGTTCATGATCAGAGAAAAGTGATAAATGCTGAATACATCAGCTCACTTTTCATGCTAAATGGCCTGTAATATTTAACAAGGTGAATACCGTAAGGTACACGTTGTAATGCTGCGTTTGGTCTGCTTTCAGCTCTAGGAACCAGACTATTCTTGTAACCCATTCCTGTAGCATACAGACTTTAATATAAAATGAATAACACAAAAGTGGATGGATTCTGAAAGACCTCAGAATAAGTCTCAAAACAAGCTAAAAAATGTCAAATACCCTTTGTCTGTATTAACGCTTGGATTCTTTGGCACTCGTAGAGCCAGCGTATGAGGCACAGCAGCCATTCTACAGAGAACTCTCCAATTGAGCGACGAAGTCTAATGACCTCAGATGAAAATTATCACAATGAAAGGGCTCGGAAGAGCAGGAACCGCTTGTCTTCCAGTTCCCAACACAGCCGAGATCACTATCCTCTAGTGGAAGAAGAATACTCTGACTCGTACCAGGACACTTACAAACCCCATAGGAACCGAGGATCCCCTGGAGGATATAGCCATGATTCACGACATAGGCTTTGAGTTCAAGAACCTGGGGAAAAATAGTATTCATCAGTTGATAACTTGCCATAACGTAGCTAGGAAAAAAAAAAATCATCTTAATTTGGCAGATGTAACACGGTTATACCGAAGTTGCACTCTGCTGTCGTTCGATGTTAAGTAGGGGGCAAAAAAAAGTTACCATGCCCTTACGTTTATGCCCGATCATATAGGTTGTTTTTCTGATTTTATTTTTTTTTTTTAGTACAGCATTTGCATTTATAGCCATACGTTTTCTTGTCATATTAGACACATCCGTTTGTAATTTAGGGTACTTATCAAGGCACCTATAAAATAATTTCCTGTGCTGGAAATTCCAAATGACCAGTTCCAGTTGGAACCAATTTATAAACCAATTCCTGTTGGAATTTGGGTGAATTGACTGGAAAGTCGACGTGAGCATGTTGCAATCAATTGAAAAAAAAAAAAATACAAATGAAAAATCCGAAAATTACAAACCACTAGAAGCCAGAAAGTCAGCTGCAGTATTTGTTTGCTGGAAGCTCAATTTACTTTTAAAGTTAGAATAAAAGGATTTATTCTAACTGCTTATTTCCAGAATGTAAACTACTCAGAGTGCCAAATATCACAAATTATTGCAGCAGTTAGAAAATACTTTCCAGTTTGAAATTATTTTTAGACCTGGCATGAATGTTGCAGCAAAATGATTTCTTTAGTTTAGCCAGTACTGACGTTTTTGTTGCGGTCAGCAATGATGAACCATGACAGGATAAGGGGAAATAGAAACAGGAAAATGAACAAACTTAAGAATAGTTTGTATGGTTAGAGGTTGAGAATAGTCTTTTTTTTTTTTTCTCTCGTTTACCTGAATACAGCTAGTAGTCCCAAAATGGAACATTAGTGTATAGATACATAATATTTTTTCCCGTTTTTAGTATTCTGCCTTTTTAAATGAAAACAATACACTCTTCTTACCCAGTATGTAGAGTACCTACGTTCCAGTACATCCGAGTACCTACCTGTATGTTACATCTTTCAAAACCCATCTCTGAATGTCTGAAAATTCCAGCATTGCACGACAACTCTCCAGATGATCAGTTTAAATTTCAGTAATGAAATCTGAGGGAAGGGGGCAGGGTTAAATACTCGTAAATGATGAGCATTTAAAATAACATTGGTCAGAATGAGCTTGCAATAAAAATGGAGTTTCGGGAAAAAATCTGCTCCCGGTGAAGTCGTAGAGCTGACATTTTTGAGTCAAAGAACTATGATAAATCTTTGGAGATATTGCTGCCTTACTTCCTAACAATCGCTTCTTTTCACTTATTTGAGTCTTAGTTTCTTTAAATAGATAAATTTATATGATTGGACCTTCTGTCTTACGTGATCAGTGAAGCCTTAGATCCAATATGATTGAAGAATTGACCACAATTGACCATTTTGTACAACCCGCTAACGTCTTTAAGCAGAGACTCCTGAAATTCCCCACTGCACACATTTTCTAAAATTGACACAACTATGCTGAGCATGCATTTCTTTAATGCAGGTTCATGTCAAAACTGTTTTTTCAGAAATGAGGATCACTAACTCTTATATTTGCTTATTTTCTTCCCAAAGCCTGCTGAAAGTAGGCTTTAAAAGCATGTAGCACTAAATGAATTTCCTGAATATTACGGTTTCTTCTGCTTTCTGGACCACTTAGCAGAGATCACTGGTATTTTCCAACACCGTTGAGTCTGGTTATCTTCTTGACATTAACAACGAGAAAAGTAATTCATCTCATATCTGGTACAACCAAAAATGATGTACATCTCTAGCAGCATTTAAAGATTGCGGATGCATGATTAATTTTTTAAACAACTTCACTGCCTAAAAGGCAGCCTTCAGCACCACTAGATGATTCGAATGGGCCAGTTACCAAGGGGAAAAAAAAAGAAAATATCAGCATCCATTGGAGTAACAGAGTTAGGAATGGGTATGATAGACCTGATCCTGTGTGGTTTTCTCAGGCTGAATGCCTGCAGATCCCGAAAGGGCATTTAGGCTGAGAAGGCACAGCAAGATCTGGTCTGGGAACGGTAGCTTCGGCTGCCTTCTCCAATACTTTCTGCTATAGCACAGTGGAGCATTCTCCAGTAATTTTTACAAATCTTTGTTACATGTACAGCACACATACCTGCATGAGAAAGAAGGCATTAGGCAAAACATTTTTTCTATAAGCTTTAATAAGTTTCTTGTTTGTGTGCATTAAAGTATTAATTGCAAAGGATGCACTGAGATGTATAAACCTAGATTAGACAGCTGTTTATCTTTATTCTGTAGTAGCATTAGGGATCAGATCATTTAACTGCTTGACAGTATTTGCATTTTAATGGCAGGTAGCTGCGAAGCACCTACATATATTTTCTAGTAAACAAGGTTACTGCTTTATCATTTCCTAGACAAAAATGCCATTTATTTCTAGAGCCTTTTGGAGCCTTGTTTTGAAGTCTTCCATGTCATAGCTAGTAAAGGGAAAGATCTCCACAACACATATGCACAAATTCCATGACCTGCAGCATCTGAAGTGCCAAAACTACTTTCTCTGTTCCAATAAAAACAAGCTCGTGAGGGAAGTCGTGTATTGTCTTGAACGAACACATTGAGTTCCCTTATTACGTGGGTTTAAGTTTACTTTACTCTTGTATGTAATTAGTTTACCCTCGCCTCTCCCACTGCCCATTCCATTTTAATATAAGAAATCAAGTTATAAGCGATCCAGCAGGTCTCCTTGCTTGCTGGTTTTTTTATTCTTTGAAGATAGATATATCTTTAAGTACAAATATACCGAACGTGCTCATATATTATTAATTTATTCTAGATACAAGCTATGGGAACTCCTTATTTTAAAAAGTAAATTATTTTTAGGAAACACGGTAATCAGTAAAAGCTGCAATGTTGATCAGGACATGTTAACTCGTAGTATTTGTATTAGAACTTCAGCAATGCTAGCCAGCTGTATTGTGATTTATTATGCAATGGCGCTATATTAAATTGTGAAGTTCATGTATTCCTGAATGAATACGAGTAAGACTAATTTTCCAGTCCTCACACCATTTCTTCTTGTTATTAAAATACTATTAAAGATCGGAGTTCTGTTCCTAAGCTCTGGCTTATACAGAGGATTTTTAGAAGTGTTTATAACAACTTGTTGTTGTTGTTGTTAACGGAGTTTTTCATTAGGACACTTTTGGATTAATGACAATTTAGCCAATAAAGGTGATAACAACGATCTTAATTATCTAAAGACAATATACGTCAGTGCATTCATACGTTTGTGAATGAAGTAACAAAGCATTTTAAAAATCTCGAAGCCACTTGAAAGACAATTAATTGTTAAACTTTTAATTTCAAATACTTTGGCAAGTTGTATTTAACAGAAGTACGGGTTCTTTTACTAGTTCCATAGACGGACACATTTATCCCATGGGATGCGCAGCTCACAACTGATTACGTTTTCTGACCGAGTGTATCAGGAAATGGTGTTTAAAGGAATGCAACTAAGGCTGTTCTAGATCAAATTTTAGTTTATAAACAGCGGGCCAAATTAGATGGTCATTTTCTAAACAGGTCGGTCTGGCAAAAATCAGTTCCTCTGCTTGAGAATTGATGGCGCGTTATGGCCCGACACCTAGATTTTATCCCGAAAAATCATCTTGCCATGGAAATCAGGTGGCGCCCCTGATTTCGTACTTGATAAGCAAGAGTAGTTTCTGAAGCAAGGGCTGCTACCCCTTGCTGATCGCCCTACTTCTCCGCTGCTGGGCACTCGGCCCGCTTCTGGTACCATGGCTTTTTGACTTCACTCGGACGGACCCGGGCAAGTCAAGCGCGCTTGGGAGCGGAGGCGGCTCCGTGACTCGGCAGGCGCAGGCGCCGGAGATCGTGCTCACAGTGCTAGTGCTGGGTTTGCTGCGAACAGAAGAACGTTTCACTGCGTTTTCTCCAGGTCTGAAAGCTGCTTCGGAAGTTGATATTCGGGGTTTAATCTTTTGTGCTCCTTGCTTTTAAAATAACTTTTCATGCGTACTTAAGAGAGTGAAAATTACACAGAGGAGGAAGGGTAGCTGTAGGAATACCAGGATGAGGGTAGTTCCTCCGGGTGTGCGTAGGCCCGTAACTTCACGTTCAGTTTGACTGCAAATCTTCTGAATTCAGTTTGGTCTCAATACCATAGACGTCTCTGAAACGCCCCAGAATCTCCTACCTTTACTGACATAACCATTCTCAAAATAATATTGCTAACACTGTTACTTTGTAGCGTACTGATTGGGGTAAGTTTGGGCTTTCATGGGTCGTTTTTTCTTTTAAGAACGTATTAAATGTGTCCTTGGCTATATTTTCTTCTCTTTTTTTTTTTTAATCAAAAATAATTGGAGACCACAAAAGAAACAAATCAAATGCGTATTTTGTAAAATGCTATTTATACAAATCTGTTTTCGCGCCTAAAAATCTATATTTTAAAATTAGGTTGTATTACCCCAATTGGCGTTAATACGTGTTTGGATACGTGGGGTTCTGCCGTCATGTATTTTGTTGCACCTACCCCTCATTCCTTCAAATGGTGGTTCTACAGAGAGTACCAAGACTGCAAGAGACTGTAACGTAGCCAGTTTTAACTCAGGGGGAATTAAGTTCCCGCTGTCTTTAAAATGATGCCAAAAGAGAGTATATTATTTGAAGAGTCGTCATTTGAATAACCTTTGTTAGATTGTTATTCAAGTCCAATTTATTTTATATAGAAAAATAAAGGTACATCTTTAAAAATAAAGGGACATTTTAATAATGCTGTTAAACATATGTAAGGAATTAACATGGAGAAAGAGCTGAAAACGCTACTTTGTGCTGAAATTTGTGTTAAGATCTCTCTTGTTTGTGGAATCCATTTAAGAGGTCAAGCGAAATATGGTAATTGAATCCACGTAGAGAATTTTGCGAGAAGGTAGAAATCATTTTAAAATGTTACTAGGGATGTGTCATTCCTTTATTCCTTTGGAAGTGGTGAAACTGGGAGTAGCATTGGCTTGGTCTCGGTGACATTTAGCAGACCTGCCTTTCCCCCTCAAACGTCGTGGCAGTGAGTTACTGTCCGGACTCGGTCGTATAGGCACCTACTGCTGGACACAGCGTTTATTACTGTCTTCTCCAGAGCCAGTATTGGCAAGGTCTGACCATAAAAGCCACATACCGACGATGGTATGCCTTACCAATATTTCCTGAAAAACAAAATGTAATTAAATTTAATGCCACAGTCCCCTTTGATACTAATTCTACTCTGTATAAGCAGTAGAAAATACGTATAGTGAGAAAATATATTGTACAGTACAGAATAATATATTTTGCCAATGATATAAAAACAGAGCAAGGAAAAAAGAAGCACATTTGTAATAGCACAAATTTACAGTAATTCCACTGTTGCATTTGGCATTGCATTTTTGAAAAAAGGGGGCAGATATTTTGATCCAGCGTTAATGGAGTTATTGCATTTTTGATGAGTTTAACTTGCTGCCTGACACTTCAGCAGTTTTTTTCCAAGCCTTGCATTTTGCATATGTGATTGATTTTTCAGTAACTTGTATTCCTTCCATACTAATTAATGAAAAAAAAACCCCAAACTTTTAAAATTAGCAAGTCCACTGCATTCATTTCTGCTAATTTCCTCCTTAAAGCTGAAATTACATTAATAACTTCGGATTTTGGCCAGTGTATAGATTTTGGCATATGACTGATGACTATACCACAAATAGACAAGTAGCCCAAGGTCTGGAACGAAATACTCCCAGTAAATAAGTTCTTGGGGCTACAGAGCTACTTGCTTTCGTGTGGGGGAACGGGGAGTTGGGGAGAGAAGAACGTTACACGCGAGAGCTGTGGATGAGTCCACCCAAAACTTCCACTGATATTGCTGAGAATTTAAAACGTAAAGTAAGCGTAAGGAATGCATGCTTAGGCCCAAGGTGTATTTACATTTGAAACACGCCCGATTCTCCTCTCCTGCAGAGAGAGAGGAAGTCAGTGACTCTGCCGTACAAGAACGGCACAGGGAGAGAATCAAGCAAAATGCAAATTGTATGTACGCATGAGAAATAGAGGGGTGAAGAAGGAAGGTGAAAACAGCCATTCAAACTGCAGACTACGGACCTTGGGCTTCTCAGATCCCAGAAGATCTCTGTTTCTCACCCAAACTGGTTCCCAGCGATAGCCTGGCAGCGGTACCTCCAGCCTCACTGGGAGCCAGTTCAGAGTCACGCTGGTGAAGACATTACTTGCCTTCACCAAAAAAAAAAAAAACCAAACAACCCCACAAATCTCTGTTTTCTGCTGATTTGCCCCTTTCTGTTTTTACTTCTATAGATACTGTATGTGTAGCATTCTACAAGGCATGCTGGGTAAAATATACTATGCAAATGTGTACAGTGTTGCATGCTTTGCTCTCCCTCTGCTTTTAGTGGCTTTCAAAGAAAAAAAAAGTGTTGTTATTTTTGTGATCAGAATCATTTAAAAAAGAAAACGCAGACTGCATGCTGATAGTATCCTCATTTCTATGGATTTGTTTTATGGAATTTAGATGTACAAAAATGAACTGCATTACAATAACTTTTCTACAATAAATGAAAAAAACTACGAACCGTTTAAAAGTCTTTTACGTCTCTTTGTATTCCGCACCCAAGGTGGGAAAAAAGCTCGGCAGAGCCACTTGAGAAAACCGTTCATTGCTGTATTTTTATTGTTTGCCAGTAGCTTTTGGCAGCAGCTTCACGTGTTAGCATTTTTAGTAAAAATAATGAGATTCTGAAGAAGGAGATGCATCTGGTCTGTGAAATGAATGAGGTTTATTTTTAAATCTATCTGCTCTTAAATAGCTGCAGCTCAGAAGTACATAAATACATGTAGTATCTCACTATTCCGTCGAGAATTAAAAGACTTTCAGCCAACCGCTCCGTCGAAGGACTCTCGTGAACATTAATGGTCTTTGGATCTGGTCCTCAGCATGAGCTCATATTAATTTAAAATTGGTTCCTAGACAGAAACAAGCATCAGAGTGATGTGAGGTATTAAGGATTGAATGACTAATTAAAAGAAAACAAAACACTTTATAGCATCTTGAAAACAAGCAAGCACTGAAAGATGCTGCCTCTAGCAGAGAGCTCCTCGCTACCTTTTCCAAAGAGCGAGTAACAGGAACCAGCAACCTAACAGAGATGCTGTGGTCGTCAAAAACACCTGGAAGAGCCGTGCTTTCAGACTCGGTAGGGCAGCAGGGGACCAAACCCGCCCCGCGGCAGCACCGGGCCGTACCGAGCCCCACCAGACCAGTACGGGCACTGTGCTGCTGGGTCCCCCGTGCCGCTGCCCGTCCCTTCGGGTTCCCGCCGGCTGCTGCCGGAGGGGAGAGCGGTGGTGCCTGTCAGCAGGGCTCGGGCACGTCTCACCCCTTGGGCCGTTCCTCTGGCATCTCTCCGGGCCCGGCGGCACCTGCCATAACCAGCTGCACGGCGTGCTTGCTTCCTCGGCGCTTCTGTCGGGAGCCTGCCCTTGAAGGACACATACATTTACCAGGTAAGCTGCATGTTACACGTGAAGTAACTTTGGCTTTTACATATCTAATGCGTGTGCGGGGCTTTTAAAATTCTGTTTAATCGAATTACCTTGTCCAAGTCTTCAAAATCAGGTATAAGCATGAGAGTTTTACTCTAAGCTTAAGAGCTTAAGGTCTTTCAAATAAATGGAGCAAAAATACACCCTTTTGTGTGTTTTCATATGATCCTAGAAGTTAAAAGTTCACAAGCCACGTATCTTGTCTGTCTTCTCTACACGTTTGGGTTTCTTCTGTGTAGAGGTATTTTCCCCTCCACTGGTGAAATCCTACCGCGGGCAGACGCCGCGCTTCTGCAGCACAGAAACGCTCAGCTGACCCGCTGTCAGCCTTACGGTTGCTTGGAACAAAACGTACACGACCTGAAAAAGGCTTTTCAGATTTCCAGGAGGAAACCGTGTAACCGTATTCACGATAGGCCATGCCGATCTGAGTCCTTAGCAAGCTTCCGCCAGCAGCGGGAAGCCCAACGTTAGCGGTGGCACATAAAGCAGCAGCACAGCACAGGTTAAACCAGGCTGCCGTACAGGTGTCTTAAAGGCCGATTTAACTACCAGAGGGGCCAGAGAGAGGGGCTAATAGCTTCCTAGTCCTAAAATATACCATATATTCATTCATCTTGTAAAAATGCCACTCCGTTTTTGCCGCTGTTGGGTACAGGCAAGCTGTTGGCAGTCGAAGTATTACGTGGCAGGACCAAGGGGCGCTGGCCACAGGACTGTACTAGCCAGCACTGTCTGATGTGGCTCCAACAAGTGCTTGTTGCGGCTTTGTAGAAGTTGCTTCAATAAGTTACAGTGTCTATAAAAAAAACCCACATGGGGGAAAAAACCTGCAACGCTCTTCCATTTAAAGAATCAAAATAAATGGTTTAATTGGATTTTGCTACCCTTTCACGTAGTTGTGCAGCCCACCTAACCCTGGAACGGGCCCACGGGTTTCAGGCTCACTCTGTGTTTACACCTGGAGAACTGAGACTAGAAATGAACCGTAGGCATCTGGAATTCTCAGCTGAGGTATGGCAGAAAGGGGGTATAATTGGTGGCTAATGAATAATGAATTCCATCGCAGGGTGAATGCTGAGCTCGTGGAAAGTGTATCGCATTGGAGGAGCTGCTTCGTTTACCTGCCAGTCGCCCGCCCTCCCAGTGACTGCAGCACTGACACGGGGACTGACGGCTCCTGCTGCACACCTCGATTTCCCTTCCGCCTTCCCCCATCAGCTTCTCCAAAGCCACCGCGCTCAGCTAGCAGACTTCCTTGCTTGTCCTGAGAGGAATACACGGATCTTGGTCACTCCGGCAGTTGAACAGTATGGAAGGATATTTGTGCCATTGCGCTTACATACGATAAAGCATCGCTACTCTTCCAAAGCTATGCTGATTGTCATGTCAGAGCTTAAAAATTAACAATATAGTTCTAAAAAAACCCAAAACATAAAGGGTACGCAGCCTTCCTATTAAAAGAGATGCTTTTTCTTCACAGACTGCCTGTGACTGCTTAGCAAACAAAGGTTTCACAGACTAGCCGGAAGGTGTCTGGGCTAACCGTGTTTTTCCCTGCCGTACTAGGTAGCCGATATTGTTACGCTGAAAAAGGTGCAAAGCATGAACACCGTGGACGGTAATACATTATATCTAGTTATTTTAAACCTGGATGACTACAGATCCGTGACTAGTGCAGTGCATGATTTATTTTTATCCTATTAACGTTGTAACATGCCGGTTTATTATCAAGATATGTATTTTCTTCAACCATTAAGGACTGTATATTCCCTTTCACCGCAACAGAAAGCAGGAAAGCCCACAGACAGAAACCCAGAGATTACTACTGGCCTTGCTACTTCGGCCCTGGGCCAATATTGCAGCAGGGAAAATAAAAGCAAGAAGGCGCTGGCAGAGTAAGAGCTGCTAGAAGGAAAGCCGCAAAAAAACCCTGAAATAAGAAAGGAGCCTATCATATGGGAATGGGGCTAGATACCGCGTGGAAGGATGAAAGCAGCATACTGGGCAGCAAGTAAGGAAGGCAGAGGTGGGACAGAGCGAGTAAGTGTGCCAGCCTGCAAAGGGGTAGGGGAAAACAGAGCCGGTGGTGAGCGCTTACGTGGGCAGGGAAAAGGGAGGCCAGGATGGAGGTGAGGGGACGAGGTGGAATGAGGAGCAAAGCCAGTACTGCACACTACCAACGCCAGGAAGTTATACTGTGTAATTCCGATGGGTCTGAGGAACATGAGCACGTCCAGAGGACTTAGAATTGTAGAATCGTTAAGGTTGGAAAAGACCTCCAGGATCGTCAAGTCCAACCGCCAACCCAACCCCCCCAGGCCTCCTAAACCATGTCCCCAAGTGCCACGGCTGCACGATGTGTGAACACCCCCAGGGATGGTGACTCCACCACCTCTCTGGGCAGCCTGTCCCAGTGCCTGACCGCTCTTGTGGTAAAGAAATCGTTGCTGGTCTCCAATCTAAACCTGCCCTGGCGCAGCTTGAGGCCGCTTCCTCGCGTCCCGCCACTAGCGGCTTGGGGGAAGACTTCGGAAGGACGGAGAGGCCTCCCCGCCCCACGCGAGGGATCCCACCTCCAGGGGAGCTCCTCAAGATGGAGGCTCCCCCATGGCAGGCGGGGGCCGAGCGCGACCCCAAGGCTGGCTCAGCCGCGCTTCTGACCAGGGCGGAACTCTGCTGCGGTGACAGAACAGAGCCTGCGGGCTCGGAGCTGCGCAGGGGACGCTTTTGGAACTTAAAAAAAAACCAAACCAAACCAAACAGCCAGACTTCCCGCCAGTTTCGCTCTCCCACGCTCTCGTTCCCGAGCGGCCTCCGCCGCCCTGCCCGAGGCGGAGCCGCGTAATGGCGGCCGTGACGTCGCGCCCGCCCCCTGACGTCACAGCGACGCGTCCTCCCCCGCCTCCCCCGTCCCTACGGTGGCCGCGGCGGCCCGCGCTGCCGTTCCCGGGCCGGTCGGGCGGCGAGGCGGGAGCGGAGCGGGTCCGGCGGCGATGTCCGAGCGGCAGCAGGCCCGGCGAGGCCCCCTCCCGCCCTCGCAGCGGGGCACCGGGCGCTGGGCCGGGCCCTGAGCCGCCGCCCGCCCTCCGGCGGCGGGATAAACCCCCGCGGCGGGCGCCGAGGGAGCCGGCGAGGCCCGGAGCTGCCCCGGCTGAGGATGGGGATCCTCTTCACCAGGATATGGAGGCTGTTCAACCATCAGGGTGAGGGCGGGAGGGCCGGGGCGGCGGGCGGCGGGCGGGGGCCGCGCCTCGGCCCCGTGTGGAAGCGGCCCGGGGGGCGGCGGGGCCGCCCGTGTGAGGCGAGGCGGCGGCCGGAGAGCTCGGCGGGGCTTTGAGCCTTGCTTTTCCCCTCCTCCGAGCCGCCGGAAGGCTCATTTCCCGAGGGGTGGGCGTTAAATTAGGAACGGCTGCCGAAGGAGCGCGGCTGTGTGGCCTTGTCACCCGCGGAGTGTGCTTCGTTAATGGTCTTTAATGGTCTTTAATGGTCTTGAAGCGATCAGCCTGGCAAAACTGCTCGTCCACGGAGTAAATGCTGTAAATAACTTCAGATTCGTAACGCCTGTAAGAAACCAAACTGTAAGATTCATGCCTCACACTTAGCCCTACAGCAAGGTTTTAACGAGAGTTGTGACTTTAACCACAGAACACACGCTGACGCTCCTCTCCGTGTTTATAATCCTTTTAAATTTGATCTTGAGCGAGCTTAAACACAGGTGCGTGTCGAACGTCCCCGACTAAACGCCCGTTAACGCCTAGCGCAAATCCAACAAAATATTTTTGTCTTGTAGCGTCCAGCCCCACCTCAGATCTTCTGTTCCAGCTGATTTCCTAACATCCACTATGCTGGCAACATCACACCAGAAACAAAAGTTCCTAGTTATGTGGGGTCAGGTAAGCAGATATTTTTACAATATTGTGCAGTTATGCAAAGTTATTAAAACTGGAATTTATCTTTGACGGTACATAAGACAGCTCTGCAAAACCACACAATATTGATAAAATCAAAACCGAGAAACTCCACTTACCTGACCCCATCCCCTCCCTCTTTCCTCTGTGATGAATCAATGCGAGTGTACTTTGCTGACAGAAGGAATTGATCGCTGGTCGTCTGAAGCTTGGGCGGACGTAAAATGGCTTTTTGTTGCTGTTGTGGACCACTGGGGAGGGGGGGAAGAAAGCCCCTTCTCGCAAAGCTTTTACTTGTGTGGATAGTCCCGTTGAAGCCAAGGTTATTTGTGCAAGCAAAAGTTGTGTAATATGGCTGAGAGCAGGCAGCACTCGCTCATCCTGGAAATCATAAATTTGAATGCGCTTGACAACACCAGCTGTAGAGTTCAAATTCAATTTTGTGGTGTACAGGAAAGAAGGTGCTAAACAGAAACAATAATTGATTCTGGCATTGAGCTCCAAAATGTGTTCGCCTGTGTGTCAGAGTAGTTTGGTGCGGTGCTCTTTGGTTCATCTAAAACTAAATTGGGCAAATGCGTGCTGCAAAATAGCCGTAGGCAAATCTGTTCTCCAGGTTCCAAACTTGCTGAAAGGAAAAGAGGACACTGAGGGAGACAGGTGGATCACCCTGCTTGCACTGCAAATCGGCGGCGCTGTGGCTTTTAGCAACTCTTTACAGAGAGATTAAGATGTTGTAGGCCATAATAAAGGTATGGCCTTGGAAATGAACTTTTAACGTGTAAGCGTGCGTTGTGGAGAGCTACTGTAGTCGGGGGGAATAGAGAGTACAATCTGTTACAATCTGCAAAAATGTGTAGAAGCTTGGGAATGGATTCCAGCGTGAGACTGCTCTAGTGGTTTAGAGGGGAAAAAAACCCGCCTGTAATAATCTCTCAGAAATTGTTCCTGTAGATGTGCAGACGGGGAGAAATCGGCAGTCACTTACCTGCTCGGAACAGTGCGTGGGTTGGCACACCTCCGCAGACAGACGAACTTTTAGCTTTGGCCCATGAAACGTGCCACCTGAAGTCTGGCAGTGTTTGCTTAGGAAATGAGTCAAAAACGCTACGCGGACCTTGTTTCGTAACACCGTTGTTATCGTGATAGCAAAATTAACTGTGTGATTTACTAGTGATGTTTTTATTTCAGAGCACAAAGTAATCATTGTTGGTCTGGATAACGCAGGAAAAACGACCATTCTTTATCAATTGTAAGTATGAACTGCAGATGATGTTTCACATGTTTCAAGGTGTGTGTTGCATATATTACTCTGACTCGTTGTCGCTGCTTTCCATGTTAGTTTTTACTTTGAGAGCTTTACGCTGAAGATTACTGTACAGTAGAGGTGGCAATGGGTCAAAGCTGGGTTTAGAGTTTGGAAAGGTCTGTATTTTGCCTGCTATATGAATACGGTTTTGTTCAGAGCTTTTATTTATCAGATTACATTCCTATTACCACTTAATCACAGCTGCCTTTGGTGTCACCGTTTAGGCTGTTTGCCAACTCCGTAAAATATGATTATATCGAGGGTTAGCCACAGGACAATGCTGCTAAACTGATCCATGCCGCGGCACGTAAATACTAAACAAATTGTTCTGTGAGTAGCAAAGCAGCGAAGCCTGACCTCTCCCTGCCGTGGCTTGTGTCCCGCGTACCGAGATGTACTTACGTGTCGTATGTGGTACAGGGTGAAGGAGGAAGGCTGAGCCCTGGCTGAACCCGGGACAACGGAGCTCTGCGGCTGGTGGCGGCCCGTGCTGTCGTGCGGCTTCTGCCTTTAACAGTGGCATTGGCTTGTCTTTGTCTCGCGTTACGCTTGCTGCTGGCTTACGTGAAACTTGTATGAGCTTGGTATCTCTGGCCCTCCGCTGCATTTTGATAAAAGGGTACAAATTTGTCCACAGGCTCAGAACCTTCTAGATGGGACAGGCGACTCAAGGTCTGTTTATAATAATAGAAACAAGTTTGTGATTTCTCACATGAAGTAGTCTGGTATTAGGAAGTGGTCCTGAGTCAGTATCAGAAATAATTCCCCTTAAGTGATATGGCCATACTGGCCCAATCCTACACTTAAAATACACTTTCTTAAAATGTTTGGGTTTTGTCAAATTATGATGTGCTTTTGCCTTTCTGAAACATGAAACTCTTGCGGCATTTCCAGCCACTTATGCCCTAGCACGCTCTGCAGAGACAGTGCAAAGGTAGAGGTGGTTGTCATTATTTCAATTGCGAGTGAGAGATTTTAAAAAGCATAAATAGAATGCAGAATAGTTTTTAAGACTAGTAACTGCTGCAGCTGAGGGCCGTCCTCAGTGCGTTTTAATGCGGCCTGTGTCTTTCCACTTCCTCCACAAACGGCTTGTGATTCTTCTCATCTTCTTGTTTCTGCAGTCTCAGTGTTTTCTTTTCCCTTTTGTGCAGTGGACCTCTGTATGCCTCCTTCTCTTTTATACCCGCTTTTAGCTCCACAGGACTTCCCCTTCTCTCTTCTTGTTTTCCCCTGTTTGCTGCTTTGACAGAGCTCTGTATGAGGACGGTCCTCTGTCCCTCCTGCTTGACTCCTCCTTAAACCCTACCTCCATCTGTGCATGCACATCCCATTTGTTCTCTTACCGTTTCTTCGTGGCAGATAAGTGTTCTGAGCGTGAATGAGTGCGTTTAACTCTTGTCATAAGAGACGGGCAGAGATAACTGGCAGGACAACTGGTGTTGGTTAGTGCACTAGCTGTTACTTCGATGTCGCGGAGGGTCGCAGCAGACGCTGGAGTGGGGATTCTTCGAACAGATCACGGCAGCTCCGCAGACACTTCATTTCTTCCTGTTCTCGTACTCAGGTCTCCTCCCTCCCCTCAGGTGGCAGTAGGGTTTTTGTGATCAGGTGTCTAGAAATGGCTTTAAGCTTCATGCTCGTTTCAGTGGGGAGGAGGGAAAAATCCACCTGTCATATTGCAAACGGCGACATGCCGACAGCTTGAGCGTGAAAGGCTGCAGGTTCAGCCAAGGGAAGGGGATTTGTGACACGTCTGTTCCAAGCATTAAAAGAACTCTGCTAAAATGTGGTTTTTAAATATGAAATCAGCCACAGGCATCTTCTTGTATCATTGTTATCCTTAATTTGATTTTATGGTTCTTCCTTCTCATCCTTTTCCTTCCCTTATATAGTTGCCTTCAAATGTGTGTGGTGAGAAGGTTTCCTGTGATACGCTGCTAAGATGCTGGGTAACTGGGATTCCTTTTCAGAACGCCGGACCATCCCTTTATCTCCTTGGTTCTCTGTATCCCCTTCAGTAAATATTCCAGCACTGTTACAAGTCTCAAATTGCTGTCACTCTAACTAAAAGCTCTGCTAAAGCTCCAGAAAATGTTCATATAAAATGAAAAAAATATATCAAGATTATCAGAAGAAAAATAATTAAGTTCTTTGAAAATGGTTGACGTTTTCCTTGAAGCTACTTTCAATTTTTTGCATATCCCATACAGTAGAGTTTAAATAATTTGAACTTTAGGAGTATCCAGAGTACACATTTGGTTATCACTACTGATGTGAAACTGGTGGTCTCAGTGACAAAGTTGCACTCGGTATCTCTAAAGCATCTCAATATTTCCGAAATATTTAACGTCTGTGTTTGCCTCCAAAAAGTAGCGTTATTGGACTATGCTGAAGGGAGAGAGAAGAAAGTTTGGACATAAAGTAACTGAATGGGGAAGAAAGTACACTCATAGTGGCCTGTACTGGAATGAGAGCGAGGCGTATGTTTGGTGGAGCTGGACGATGAGTTGTTGTTTTTCTGCAACCTTGGAAATCTTGTGGCTTAACCACAGTCTTGAAGCAAAACAACTGCTCTTTCCCACGTGTGCCAAAATCAGCCTGGAAAAAAGAAAGCTGGCTGCTTAAAACAGCTTCTGAAGCACATATTGTCTCAGCTTTGTGATTTAATTAATTATAATATAGTTTTGTTCGTGAATGCTCTCTCGGCTTTATAATTCGATTATTCTATAGTTCACTGAGTCCTTTTTTTATCGCTATTTTTATTTATTGTTATTTTTATTCACCCTCCACCATCAAGCCTCATCTCTATGTGCCGCATAAGGAGCATTTGCTAAAATTCCCCCACTTAAGCTTCCTACCTCAGAATAAGCGTCAAGTTCAGTTTTTGTAGAAGTAGGTCAATTTGGAGTCCTAAGATGCTCGATAATGCAGGTAACTTGCCAGTTTTTGCTGTTTCTCACCAAGCCGCTCTCTTCCCTCTGCAGCTCCATGAATGAAGTGGTGCATACCTCACCCACCATAGGGAGCAACGTGGAGGAGATAGTTGTTAACAACACGCGCTTTCTGATGTGGGATATCGGAGGGCAGGAGTCTCTTCGGTCTTCGTGGAACACCTACTACACAAACACTGAGGTGAGAATGAACGCCTTGCTGGAAGGCTTTGTGTAACTATAGCTGGTGAAGGGGACGCAGCGTCCCCGAGGCCTGTCCCAGACATGCTTCCGGATTCCTTCTGCATTAACTGGGCTTTGAATGTTACTGTAGCTACTGCAGGGTACTTCCATTCTGATTTTTGAAGTCTCCTCCTTAGCAAGCTGTTGTACGACTCGCTTTTATGTTTCTTACATAAGATGCTTAATACGGAGTTGCAATGACAAATGACTTGTTTGTAAGGATTCTGTTTCCGGGGTCTGTGGCTTTAGGGCAGGTGCTCAGTTTGTCCTGGTATTGCCGATCCCCATGTTTAGAGGTCCCCTCTTGGGGACCGTGGCCGCGCTATCTCTGTAGCAGGTACTCTAAAACCTGTGTAGCCCCTCAGGAGGAAGGCCCAAAGCCCAGAAGTCTTCCTCCGAGACTGTGGAAGCTCTGTCTTGCAAGCTCCCGTGATCAGTTTGCTTAAGGACCCCCAAGAATTTCAAGAACTCTTTAGCAACGAAGTTGCAGCACATATACTGAACTTGGTTAAAATAATGATTTAAGTCGAGGCTTCCTATGTGTTATCAATTGTCGTTTTAAAAAAAAGTTATTTTTTTAATAATAATTAACTTTGTTCTCCTGTGCTTCCCTATAAGATGCTGTGACGTGTATCTGCATGTATGTTCCTGAAGTATGGAGCTTATGGGGTTTTTTAAATCCCTTGCAAATACCTATTTGCATGTTAGTATTTGAAGTAGAGGGAGAAAGCTGTTGCAGTTTACCTTTTTAAGGCTGCAGCAAATTATTTGAGGGATCTGTGTGCTACTTCAGTTATGCTAAGCAAAGATCTTTATCCCAGATTTGGATTTACATCTATTTACATAGCTCTGTAATCTGGGATTACAGAGAAACACTTGCTTTCAATAAAAATTTTTCACTTGAAATTGGAAAATGGAAAGTCAAAAGATGCCAGAGCTACTTTTGTGCACAAACCACGGCGTAAGTTGTAAACCATACCAGTGCTGCGGGTAATCGCGCTCCTGACTGACTGGATGATGGGATGGGAACAGTAATCTGTTCTGCTGACAAGTGGGTGGCCAGAAAGATAAAGTTTGCTCGCTGACTAATAACTTTTCACTTTTTAAAGTTTGTGATAGTTGTTGTGGACAGCACAGACAGAGAGAGAATTTCTGTGACTAAGGAAGAACTGTATAAAATGTTAGCACATGAGGTGAGTAGACCCTATCTTTTCTTTGCTTTAATATGTATTGTGGGTAAGATCTGGATGATACATGTTAGGGGAAGGAGATTCCCACGCTGCGTGTGAAAGCTCTCACTCACACCTGCTAGCTGAAGGCAGAGCAGAATGGAGAGAGGCCCCTCCGGTGAAGTCCGGGGCAAACGTTAACACGTTCTCCCAGCAGCCCGCAGTACTGTACCAGAGCTGTCTTGTTCCTGCTGGAGGCTCTGTCTTTCCTGAAGCTCCTAATAAAGCTGTAAATTAATACCAAATTACTGAAGAGAGCTCCCACAAAAGTAGCTTTTCAGCTTCTGAGTGCTTCAGTGAAACAGAAGTTCGGACCTATGAATGACTTCTGTGGGTTTTATACTTCAATCCATGCTAATATCTGAATGAGATTGTTTTAAAAAAAAACATTGTTTCCTCCAACAGCTTAATTACTATTTTTGGTAGCTTCATGGTTGCTTGATGTTTTCTGTTTTCACGGTGAAACAGATACAACCTTAATAACATGTCTTATAGCAACGAGCTGTAACACTGAAGAAACGGACTGCCTTACAGCTACAGTAGCCGTCATTCTATTTGTGCTTGGAATTACAGAACGAGAGTAAAGTTTGCTAACTTGTAAAGACCCTCTTTAAAACTGAGCCCTGTGTCAGGTCTAAAACTGAGCTATCTGGGTCTGATTCCGAAATACTGGACTACCGTATAAGCCAAGGAGCACCAATCGCATGACCTGAATGTCCCAAAGACTTTAATGCAGTGCAGCAGGACCAGAGCCCCGATTTTTACTAAAGATGTGTTTGTAGAAGCTTGATTACTGCTGGGACTCCTGAGCCAGCTTTAATGCAAACTGGATTGGTTTGTATGAAATGACACTGAGGACACTGACCTGCCAAATTTAAATGTCAGAATACAAAGTTGTGCATAAAATTGATGCCATTATATCCCAAAATATTACATCTATATTTAAACTATAGCCACTGTTTAGTAGATGACTGCAGGAAGGGCAAAGACTGCCTATGTATTTCCTTTGAGTGATCATGGCATTCTAAAGCATTTGAGAAAAAACAGGTGTTTTACCTAGTGTCTTGAATCTCTAATTTTTGGTATTTAAATTACAATTGTGTTTAATAAAATAAATTCTAATAAAGTAGGTCTGGCTTTCTTGGTTGTGGTGGAATGTTAAATGTGGCATGGGGGGGTCTGTTGCCATAATTTGAGATGCACTCTTCAGTCTGTTGCAGTCGCTAAACGAAATTGCATCTTCTCTTTTGTAATCTATAAAGGAAGATGCAGAAGTTGTTAACGAACTGAATTTGTAATGAGGGAAGTCTGGAACTCCAAGAAGCATGAATGCCCTTGCTTCGTGTTGGGAAACTATTTCTGTGCTCTGAAAGCACCCATCTAACAGTAAATGTGCCCATTGTTTTGCAACAGGATGTTTTCAGTATATTCTGCTAACTCTCCAGGTGCTATGGTGTTTGAAGAGAACAACAATACATATAAGCTGAAATGAAAGTAAAATATTTATTTAGAGTAGCCTTTCCTTCCTTGAAAATCTTTTATTTCTGCTGACCAGTTCAATATAATTTCTGTTAAGGCAAAATTGAGTTGCCCAGGTCAGTTCCAGCTATTTTCTGGACCAGTAGATCATTTGGGAATTAATTTGACTGCTTGTAAAAATTAGTGTGCCTGAAAGGCATTTAAGTGAATGAGTTGTCTTGGCTTCCTGGGGAGACCTTTTTACTTTTGGAGGGACAGATTTTTAATAATACGTGCCTGTACTAGTGTAATTCCAAGCAGCTTGGGATATAAAGTAAGCTTGCCCCTAGAGTCGCTGTTCTCTAAGTTGTTAGTCTGTTTTTTAAGTATTGCATGGGCCTTATAAAGTTTATTGTATTGTGCTTGTTCATGTAGATGCCCATCCTTTGCTTCTGAAGTAGCGTAGTGATCATTTTCTATGAATTCTGTGTATCCTCTGAGTAAAATATTGCTGCAGCTTGCTTTACACTGTCAGCGGCAGTCTTAATGCTTCTTCGTGGTTGGGATTTCCCTCGCAGAGAGCTGCCGCGCAGGCAGAGCGTGCTGCTGGCTCTGGTGAGCCACGGTGCTAGGCTGGCTGCCCGCACGCACGCTGCCGGCGCTTGCTGCACTCAGGCTTGGCAAGGTTTTGCCGGTGCTTAAAAAGTTCTGGTGGAGTAACCCGCTGTTGCCCCACCTATGAACTGCTGCACAGTCTACTAATTTGGTACTAAAAACAAGCTTAACAGTATGGTAATACATCAGTGTGGTGTGTGTATATATGAAAAGCCAGGCTTAGGAGAACGCAGTGGTTGGTTTGGGTACGCAGGCGGGAATGATCTGCAAGGTCAGGGTTAAACGGGAGGCCTTGACTGTTAGAGGTGTGTGGCGTTATTGCAGCTGCACACGTACAGAGGGTGCAGGGCGCCTCTGAGCCTCACGGGGCACAACAAAGTATTGTACGTGGTTTTACAGACCAGCCTAGGCAAAAATTGGACCTTTGGTCTGCTGGATCAAAGGATTTTTGGAAGTTGCCTGTTGATCAGCCTGCAGGGTTTTATAGTGTGGGGTTTGGTTTGGGGTTTTTTTTGCTAGGGCTTAAGGTTATCTACTTTGGTATCACATTTTTTTGCCTCCAAGGGCTGATTTGTAATAATCTTTCTTTCTTCTTTCTCCCCAGGACTTAAAAAAAGCAGGTTTGCTGATCTTTGCTAACAAGCAAGACGTTAAAGAGTGTATGACAGTAGCTGAAATATCTCAGTTTCTGAAACTGACTTCAATTAAGGATCACCAGTGGCACATTCAGGCATGCTGTGCTCTAACTGGCGAGGGGTAAGAGTTATTCTTGTCTGTAGGAGGGAAATCTCCGATTATTTTGGTATTTTTATTGTGGTGTTTGGTTTTAACGCACGTTCCTCCCCTGTCGATAATAACCTTACACTTAAAGATTTTGGGGCTGAGAACACGCTGACTTAGGATCAGTGTGATCTGAAAACCAACTTCCACATCAAATCCGCAGTCTCACCTCACAGTGGTAAAACTATGACTTGGGCCTAATGAAGGCGGGGGTGGGAACGACCTAAAATCTGCTCTGGTTTATTAAGAATAACGATAATTAGAGATAACTTCAGTGTACGACTTGAAGTGGTGGGAGCTGAAGTCTCTCACCCATAGATTGTGTAGTAAGATCTAGGAAATGCTGCGCTCGGAGTGAATTGTTTCTGGAAGTGATTCCTTCAGTCAGAATTAGAGTTCTCGGGAAGAATTTAAATCGGTGCCGTGGAATTATCTTTGAAGTTATCCTGAGAAGTGCATGGATTCCTTAAAAATTATCTCTTTTGTTTACAGACTGTGCCAAGGACTCGAATGGATGATGTCAAGACTTAAGATCAGATGATTTTTAATGACCTCTTTGCACAGACATTGCTTAAAAAGAGCGTACCCATGATTACCTTCACAGTGGCAGAATTAATGGGTTAGATGTATTTATACTGAACTGATTTCAATCTTATTTTCTACATAGATGCACACACACATAGGTGTATATAAATTAAGACCATTCAGCAAAAAGAAAGCTGCAGTTGATGGCTCCAGTTTGGTTTCCTGCTTGTTTTCCTCTGAGGATACGTTTAAAAGCTGTGATCAACCTTCTTTTCAAGATACAGCCACTCAGAACAGTCCAACGTTGAGCGTGGTGAAGATGAAGTGAGAGGAAGGAGCTTTTCATTTTGAGTTTTGTTTTTCCATTGTAGTCCTCTCTAGTTGAAGATGTTGGCTTCATTTTTCCAGTAAATTAGCAAACAAATCAATGGCGTAGATATCAACTTTCCAGTATTTTTAAGGTTACCGATGTTACAAATGCAAAAATATTTTCCTGTATGTGTACTGTACATATTTGTGTATATTTATACCTCAATTTTAGGTTAATTGCAATCTGTTCAGACCAGTGTGTAAAGCGGAATCAGTATGTTGACAGTAGTACTACTATTTGACATCGCCCACATCTCACAACTCCTTTTCCTTTGTTATCTGTATGGCTGTAACGTCCACCAGACAGCTGGCTTACCACAGCGTCATAAAGCAAACTCTCTCTTAAGACCATGGCTTGTTTCTCACGTGATTTTGCAGTTAGGGAGGATGCCATAATGGATTGGGGCATATGGTTCGAGCGTCAAATTACAGTGTCGGCAAACAGTAAAAATTTGCCAAAGAGTTTAAAATGAGATGGATTTTCTTTTTTTTTTTCTTCTCCTTTTTATTGTAGTCATCACGGGATTAGGTGATTCCAAAAAGTGCATGTCATGCTTTTCTTTTTCTGCAGTGCTGTTCATTTATGATTCAAGTCTAGTAGAAGTACCTTTAGCTGTCATAAAGGGAAAAATGTCATTTTTTTTTTTTTTCTGAACCAAAGAAGAGGCACAAAAGTATGTTTAAAAGTCCCACTGGAATCTTACAAAACAAGTCGTACTCTGTATTAAGTGTTTTTTCAGAGGAAGGCACACTTTTCTTTGCTAGCATAAAATGTATATATCTATATGCAATGGATGGAACTGGGCTGGGGAAGGGGAACAAAAGAGATTACACTACTTGAAAAGCTGTAAGTGACCCCTTGATCATGTTCCCACAGAAGTTCCAGGACAGTACTTCTTGAAAATATAACTCCCTTGCATGGTTCCCAGGTGAGTTATAAAGAAGCGTCAGAACACTATGTGATTACCTTTTCTTACTGTAGCACCTGACGGGATGGGTGTCCCGTGCAGAAGTTGTTCAGAATTAGCATTTTAAAGGATACAAGCTTTTCAGTGGGATGGCAGCTGGAGGGTTTGAAATGTCAGTGTTGCGTACGTAGCCTTAACCGTAGGCTTTTATGTTGGAGATGTACGTTTGGGGAGTAGAGCAAAATGAAATAACGCTGTGTTTAAAATGTCCTTCCCTTTCTTAGCTCAGACATCTGATAAGGATGGAAAAGACATTTTCAAGAAAAAGCTTAGTTTCAGCTTTTCAAGGTGCTTATCTTTGGTTGTGGGATAATCTAGTCAGCACACCTGCCTTCCCATTTGCCAGCTTCACTGGGGATCACGTTACGAATTTGTGGGAAGAAGAAGGGAGGCAGTTCCAAAAGTCTGTATTTAACAAAGGCAGGTAAAGAATTTAACTTTTTAATATATTTTTGGTATCTCTTTATGATGCTCACTGGCTAGGGAATCTGCTGTCTTTGTTAAACATTTTAAGGTGTACATGCATATATTTATAGTGCATGCACATAGATATTGGTATTTAACTGGTGTTTGCAAACTGTATAAATGTTTGAAGAAATAACAATTTAATGCAAAGACTCTCAGTTTATCTGATAGCATCTTCAAGAAACGAGCTTTGTGCGCACTTGCATATGAAATGGAATTGTATGTTTTCTAGTCTTAAAAAAGAAAAAGCAGACTTGCTTATAAACCTCAGCATTTGGTTTTTGAGTCTTATGTCTTCCCTTTCATCCCTTTAAAATATTTTGCTTTAGTATTGTCAAAGACTGCAGACTTTCACCTGAATCTGCACAGGCTGCGTGTGCGTGTTGGGTTTTTGTTTGTTTCTAAGAGAATGAATTGCTCCTGTTAATGAAAGAAAAATCACAGAGAGTATTTGAATACCTGCTGCTTGCTGAAATTTGCAGCTTTACGCCTTTGCTTAAATTTGTAGGACTTAGTTCGTCCATATAGTGAAGGTGTGGTGGTTTTTTCCAGGTAAGGCTTATGTTGCAACCAGGCATGTTTACACATTAAGTAAAAGTATGTTTACTCTTTTTCCCTCTCATTATCTTGGCCACTTCCACTTTCTGTGGCCCCTAAGATCCTGCGTGGTTCGCTTCATCTTTATTTCACAAGTGGCAACAAATGCTAGTAGGGAGTGGAAGTAACTGCACACATGAAGACTGCCTGTTGCAGCAATGTCTTTTGGGCCCTAAAGAGTAAATCCTTGTCTGCCTGTTGGGCAGTGAGCGATCCAGCCTTAGCCCGACTGCAGGAGAGGTGTGTGTCGTGTCACATGTAGCGATGCGTTTAGTGATCCCGTAGTATTTTAGAGGGCAGATGTGCTCTTTGGTAGCAAGAGTTCAGTGGTGGCCGATGTTTACTGACGCATCGCGTGCCTGTAGTGCTCTTGACTGAGGCTTAGGAATCAAAGGAAGACACACCTTCGTCTGGAGTTCTGGATTTGCAGAATTCTAAGGGTGAAGGATTCTTCAGAATCCTCCTTCTTAGAATCTGAGATTCTAAGGGTGATGGATTTTGTCTGTAGTAGCTGGGAAACTCTTTGTCACCCCGTTGTAAACGGAGGTGGCGATTCCAAATCCTCACCTTGCGTGGCTGGTGTGCTTACGCTTCAAGTGCAGCAAAGCGTAGCGGAAGCAGAATAGCGTCATCCAGATGTTGCGGTGGAAGTTTTTGTAGGAAAGCGTGTCTGCCTGAAGGTTCCTCGTGGGAACAAGTGTGTTTGCTCAGATACTAATGAGATGAACGTGAGAAGAATACGCAAGTATATACCTTCATGGTGGTGGTGTGGCTGTGACGGTCCTTTCCTACACACCTTGCCTTCTGGGTGATGTAAGAAATGTCTTTAAGTTCAGTCACCTAGCAGAGCTGGAGAAGAGCGGACAAGCTTTTGAACACACAAACCTTTTTTGTACATGCTTCTTGTTTACAGCTTTTTTGTTCTTTTCCCCGTAGGACAATTCCCAATTTTTCTCACAACTCTGTCCATAGAAAAGCAAGTTAACTTTGCATCAATGCTGCTTTCAGCTTCACTCGGTGGTTGTTTGGAAGTGATTGTCTTAACATGAGTCATGACCTGGATTTGTGTTGCTTTTGTGTTCTCACCCTCTGCATGTTGTGTTGCCTTGGCTGTCAGCTAAAGCTTAAGATTACTTTGTCTTTGTTCTTCGTGAAATTTATTCTTAGGATATTATGCAGAAAAAGGGAGGGGTCTTTAACAACAGTTATTTAAGTTTATGCTGCAGAATGCCATTTTACTAGCCAAAAAAATATAGCGGTAACTCATAGTTCAATAATTAATACTTAAAATGCTGCTTTTGGTTTAGTGAATAATAAACTTGGTAAATGAGCTCTACAATATGCTGCCTCTGTGATCTGAAAATAACGCGGGTTTTTAATTGTGAGGAAAGGTGGGATATAGAACTTGGAGTATGTGAACAGGGATCTACCTAGCTTCATTTTAAATGTTCTTTTTAAATTTTTTTTTCATGGAGGCTTCACAGCTGGTTTCCTATGCATTCTGCAGTACGCTCCTAGGGGCACATGTGCATGTGTGAATGTTAAATGGATCTATCGGGCACCTTCTACAGTCTATGCAGCTCAAGTGCCTAAAACTAATTCAGTGATCTTTTTTCTTTTCTTCGTATGCTACAATTTCCATTTTCCTTAAAATAGATCTATTTCTCTAAAAATGTGTGTGAGTGAGTGGGGTTTTTCCCCTCCCTACACATGGGTTTTAACATGATTGATGATAAATTTGTTACAGTTCTTTCTATCCTCTACATTCCAAGCACTTTTCCATTTATCAGACATCCCATAGCTAGCTTTCTTTGTGAGAGAAAATACTAAATTTGTGCGTGTATCAGATTGGTTAGCTGGAATTCTTTTCAAGGAACCGTTTAAATAACTTAATCCAAGAACACTTGGCCTTGTGAGCACGCTCACGTAAGTAGTTCCTTGTTAATTGGCCAGTAAAACATTAACTTTGCTACTGTCAGACTGATTATGTCTGAGAAATAGTTTTTCAGCTAATTCAAATGAATGTAATATTAAGCCTTTAAATGGTGCATGGTTGAGCATTACGGGACAAGGATGATTTGATGTTGTGAAGAATGGCACTAAGAAAGAAAAACGTCTTTGCATATAGTTGTGATGTATTATAAACACAAACGTGACTTGAATATAATTGTTGCAGTGAATATATTAAATGTACAAAAATGAGAAATTATAAGCAGTTGCCACTGTAACTTTTTTACAATGTGCTTTAGAACCATAAGCAGAAATTTTATTCTTGCCTTACTAGGATTTTACTGGTTAATTTTTATAATGTACAGAAACATTTTTTGAAAATGTCCTTCACATCAGACAGTAGCCTTTATCGTGACAGGACTGTACTCATGGACAGCCCTTAGCCTTTTAAGCCAGACTTCTCGTGAGTAAGGACGCAAGCTGGGTGAGGTGTTTTTTAAGCTTTTCCTGTTTGTAAATTTAGAAAACTTAGCTGATACTGAATTAAGTTAGAAAATGCTGCTTTACCTAGGAGGCTATAGATCATTCTTCGTAAATGATCAGCTCAGTGTTACTCTTGTGTAAATGCTTCCTGCATCAAACACTGCGGAGGGTAGAAGAGGTGGCCAAGAAAAGATGTATTCTCCTGCGGAGAGATTCAAAGACTGAAAAAACCAAACCGAACCAAAACCCCTCAGATTGGGAAGCCTGAGCGCTTTTATGGCTAATACATTGAAGATGTGGTAGCGTACGATAGAGGAATGGTAACCGATCCGGTTTAAAGTGTGTCAATATCATGTTTTCATGAATGTTTTCACCGTGTCCTCGGCTTTCTTACTACATTCTTTTTCAAAACCTCTAATCGGGTAGGCACAGCCCTGTCCTCAGCCTGTACGTGCCGCTCGAGACCCAAGCCCACCCTTCTGCTTCCGGGGGGGCGGCGAGCAGGCGTCGGAGGCAACCCGGCTCTTTGTCCTTAGGCTCTACCAAATACTGGACTATAATACTAACCTCCAACACTAAACCTACAATTCTGAGTATAAACTTCTCAGATTAGTGTACTAATGATGTAGTTACGTTACAGTATGTTATCCGTCTGGTTTTTACAAATGCAAAGTCCGTATGTACACGCATTAATCATATGACCAGGGTCATATTACTTTTGATCACTTGTATTTTGTACTCCTCTTTCTAAAAAGTTTGTCTTCTTTATGAAAGAAATGCATAAAGTATGTGGCTAACACTGATACTGCAATAAAATTTCATTCCAGAACGTACAAAATTATCGCTTCAAATTAATACCGAGACTTGCAAGGGCTGCATTTCCTGGCTTGAGCACTTCTGTGTCTGAAATTTAAGCATGTTTATTTAAGCAGTTTAGCTAAAACTTTTTATAAAGCTATTTATTATAATAAAGTTCAATTATGATTCTATTAAGTAACTTTCCTGAAAATTTATCAGAACATTCCTTCAGTTGTTTCCACCTTACCTCTTGCTGTCTTTCCTGGCTTTTAAATCTGATTTTCGTTTAGTTGAAGAGAAGTCGTTCAGTTCTTTTAATTCTTGTTGAAGAGGTGAAACATGAATTTGGTCTAGAATTGCTGGGGGGGAGCTGCGTGCAAGCATACACACACATTTGGAGATAACTTCAGAATTGCGAATTGTGAAAAACTGCCAGTATTTATTATTTTAGGATGAAAATGCTTGTCAAAATTTTACTGTTTGCATTAAATCTGTTGTGTGTATGTGTTGTGGTGAAGCTTTTCAAGCAAAGGAAGGATTTCTGACCTAGTCTGAGGGGTTGTCTGGGTTTTATTGGGGTGAAACACGCTGTTCTGCCAAACCTGGGATGGCGAGGTTTGTACTGGGAGATTGTTTGGCATTTGGGACAAGTTTGGTAATAAGTACGTGTTGGCTGGTTTCAAATAGAACGGAAACTAAAATTAACGGCTCTTTTCCTATAGAAAACGCTGAGTTCCAGTGGTGTGTTCCATCCCGCGTATTCACACACCCCACGCTGGGGTCTGCAGCCTTGGGGGTGCCGGGGGATTACAGGGAGCTTCTCAGAAAGCAAAAGAGATGAAACCAAAGCCGGGTTAAAAAACAGAATTATGGTGTCACTGCACTAAAGGTAGGTTGCTGGTTGGCTCTGCAACCCGAGCAGTCGTGTTCCACATGTGTTAATTTTGAACTTCTTGCTTTATTTCTAACTGCGCAATATTTGTATCCATGTGGTAATTGCGTAGAATAACTTTCCTGTTAAGTAATGCACAGGCAGATGGTGTTGTTAACCGAGTTTTGAGGAGTAAGTGAACGCATCAACCCCTCGATTGCGATGGCGTAATAGATGGCAAAACGCTTTTCCGCGCTCCGTGTCCTCCTGCCTCCGGTTTGAGCTGTGTGTCTCGCTGAAGACCTTTTCCTTCGCGACACACGGTTCCCCTTCGGGTGGGCTTCGTCTCCAGCTCCTCCCCGATGCTGGCCGCCGATGCTGGCTGCCCATGCTAGTGCCCGTGGCTCTGCTCCTCCTCCTCCGTAGGATTTTTGCTGGAGGGCGAAGGAACAGTGAGCTACCTTCAAAGCCGTGCCCGCTCCTGGGCTGTGTCCTGCCTGTTTCTTTTCCTCCTGACTCTGTTATTCGTTGACTTTGCTATAACTTTTTTGAAAACTGCTCTTGTTTTTCTTTTGAATCCAATTAAATTCAAGGTGATTAAAAAAAATTTACCGTTATCACATATTTATTTTTGTCTGTTCTGGTACGGGGTTCCTCTGAACTGTTCATTCCTCGGGCCGTGGGCCCGTTGCCTGCCTCGCGTCCCTTTGGTGCTGCCTAATCTTAGTCTACAGACCACCACGTTGGTCCATCAAAATACATACAAAATAAGTATTTCCGAAGGTTTTTATTCCGGTATGGTTTTAGCGTTAAATACCTTTTATCTTTCTAACTGCGCGCAAGAAAATTTTTTGCCACGGCTTGACTTTGACCATTTTGCTTCTGCGTCCAGCAACTGAGTATGTTGTGCAGAGCAGACCTGCTGAAATGAGCCTTGGCTTAGTCATTTACATCTGGTAGATGAAACTGCAACTAGAGTTTTTAACAGAAAATGCTGTTATTTTTTGTTTTTTTTCTTGACTGTATGAAAGTTAAAGACTGCTGTGTTCTCTTTTTTTTTTTTTTTTTTTTTTCAGTTAAAACATAATATAGTACTTTTTTAATCCTATTACCACTTTTAAAATTACAGGTCGTGTCATTACTCTTTTGTTGCACAGTTTACATTGATTTAGTCTCTCTGAATATGGTTCTTTAGTATGAGGTTGAAATAGATGCAAAACTACCGAATAGTCACCGTCTTCAGAGTTAATTCTTGGTATTAACTTTTTTGTTCTCTATTGCTTTTTGCCCCTGATTCTTCAGAATTGGAAGGCTTTTGGTTGGTTGGTTGGTTTTTTCCTCCAAATATATATGTGTGTATATATATGTAGGCGAACTATTGGGGTCATGCAAAGAGATGCAGATCATGGAATAGTAGCGATGAAAATTGTCTAAATTTTTTGTACATAAATAAAGTTTTAGTATAAATGCCGGTACTGTTGAAGACTTGCTTCTGAGGTCCCTGTACTGTTGAATCCTAACAGACACCCCGTTATTACCTGTATGTATCCCTTTGAAACGTGAATTAATGGATGAATATTAGAGCTGTGTAAACAACTAATAAACCTGTTTGTATTAAGCTGGCCAGATAAATTTTTTCATTTCAGACTCACTGTACCGTTTTCAGAGTAAGCTTGACACCTTTTTTCCCAAGGTATATATTATAATAATTTTGTATTTGTTTAGCAGAATATGTTTTGCCAGCGGGGCTGCTACGGTTTGCAGTAGTACGTGAGCGTTGCTTTTAAGCCCGTGGGTAATGATGACTTGGGCATACATTTGGGCTCATCCTGGTCCGCTGGTGGCCTCAGGGGCGTTGAGCTTGCACCACGTGAGGCTGTGCAAGCCACTAAGTCTTCCCTTACTGTTGCGATACGGATTTTCTTGTGCTTTTAGAAAATACTTGGTTTTATACAGTGTACTAAGCACAAAATAATCCAGTCGCTTTGTTGGTTGAAAGTGTTTATTTTTTTTTTAAAGGCTTTACATATATTTGACAATGTACTTGAGTACAGGTTGCCTTGTTGGTAGCGTGTTCCTATAAGCGGCGTGCATCTATCAGTAGTTAATGGGCCAGGTGTCAAATCTGTTTTGCTCCAAGATGCCAAAGGTGCTGTACTGTTCACGCTGCAGTGAACAAGCTAGCTGATAAAATGAGGGGAAGTCTTGAACTTTACATGATAGAGAAATCTTCATAAGAACTTTCAAGATCTTATTTTTTCATGCACACTTCTGTAAAACATATCTCAAGAAACAAAGTGAGGAGAATGATAAGTTTCTTAACTTATAAGTCTCTTTAACTTGGTTGGAAGGCTCTGCAGAGGGATCTGGACAGGCTGGGTCGATGGGCTGAGGCCAATTGTGTGAGGTTTAACAAGGCCAAGGGCCGGGTCCTGCACTTGGGCCACAACAACCCCAGGCAACACTCCAGGCTTAGGGAAGAGTGGCTGGAAAGCTGCCCGGCGGAGAAGGCCCTGGGGGTGCTGGCTGACAGCGGCTGGACACGAGCCAGCAGTGTGCCCAGGTGGCCAAGGAGGCCAACGGCATCCTGGCTTGTATCAGCAATGGTGTGGCCAGCAGGAGCAGGGCAGGGATGGTGCCCCTGTGCTCGGCACTGGTGAGGCCGCCCCTCGAATGCTGTGTTCAGTTTTGGGCCCCTCGGGACAAGAAGGACATGGAGGTGCTGGAGCGTGTCCAGAGAAGGGCAACGGAGCCGGGGAAGGGTCTGGAGCACAAGTGTGATGGGGAGCGGCTGAGGAGCTGGGGGGGTTTGGTCTGGAGAAGAGGAGGCTGAGGGGAGTCCTTATCGCTCTCTGCAACTGCCTGAAAGGAGGTTGTGGTGAGGTGGGGGTTGGTCTCTTCTCCCAAGTCACAGTGATAGGAGGAGAGGAAACGGCCTCAAGCTGCACCAGGGGAGGTTTAGATTGGAGATTAGGAACAATTTCTTTACTGACAGAGTGGTCAGGCACTGGGACAGGCTGCCCAGAGAGGTGGTGGAGTCACCATCCCTGGGGGTGTTCAAAAACCGTGTAGCCGTGGCACTTGGGAACATGGTTTAGGAGGCCTGGGGGTGTTGGGTTGGTGGTTGGACTTGATGATCCTTAGAGGTCTTTTCCAACCTTAATGATTGTATGATTAAGAACATGATAACATAATAAGTGAAAGCTGCTTTCCAAAGCACATTTTTTAACAATAAATCTCCACAGAGCAGCTTTTGCATGTGTCAGCCAGGCGCGTAAGAGGGAAATCAGAAATGCTGGGAGTTAATAAAGTAATAAATAGTCACCAATCCTTGTATCGTGCCTGTACTTGTTCACGACGAGCGGTGTGCAAGATGCCACCAAGGAACCTGTAGCACGGTTCCTCCACGCGTTGCTTGGTCGTGGAGCGTCTTTGCTGCACTGGGTGAGGTTTCTTGTTGGTAACCGTTCGCCTGCTCTGTGCTGTGAGTTGAGAATAATTATTTATTAAGACCAGTAAGGCCCTCTTTTACAGGACATCCGAAATCTACGTACCTTCCTCCTCCACGCACCTACGCTCTATCGATCACCTCTGGACCTCAGCACAGACTATGAACCCGTGCTATTTGTGTAAGAGACGAAGTGGCTACTGAAAACAACCGATTTTACACAACGTGCGTTAGCCGCAAGCTGTGAAGCTTTCCATCCGCTGCAGACAGAAGCTCTAAAGTGCGCAGTTTTAGAGTAACTGTGATTTCTGAAGTTGCCTCTTTTGTATTCCTGTTTCGAAGTATGTAATATGTGGAGGTAAAGTGGCCTTCAAGTGGTTTGATAAGTACATTCTTGATATGAGATCTGTTTAGATTTTTTTTTTCTGGTTCTGGCAGCAGCAACCCACGTCCAGTTGCGGACGTGAACCTCAGCATCGCTCGCCCTCTGGATGTCTTGCGTGAAGAATCCTTTAACGAAGATCCTGTGTGCTGATAAACTGCCGTAGCCAAACCCTGTTTTTATCAGTTGTGTGGACTGTTCCCTAGAGGTAAACCCCTGCAGAGAGGATCTTCACCATCCTACGGACAAGAGCGGCCTGAACCCAGGCAGAACAGTTTTTCCACCGTGTGTTTAGAGCATTAATTCTTACCTTTCCTGGTGTGTTTGAGGAGAATCCCAGGATGACGCAACAAATGTGCCTATTGGTAAGATAGGTAGCCCTTAACTGAGATAAAGTGGGAAAATCCCATTCTTACGTGGGATTTTTGCTGCCAGCCAGCAGCGACAGCCGCTATTCCATGCTGAGCCCAGCAAAGGAGTGAGAGGTCCAGGACAGAGGGCGGCTGGGGCAGGGAGAGTGGGAAGGCGTTTGGAGGGTATCTGGGCTTCAGCTAATTTGAGATCTAAAACTAAAGCTTATTTCTGTTTTTCTGAAAACAAGAGGTCCCTCTGGATTTTGACCAGCGGGTTTCTCCTCCCTCTTCTTCCTCGCGGTCCTCGGGGAGAGACAGCTCAGCTTTGCAGGCAGAGTAATTTTTTCAAAAGCCGTTTCTGCCTGGAATTGTAACACAGAATACGTGATGTGGTAGAGCTTTATAGCGGGAAAGTGAATAAAACTATTGTTTTTCTGTTTTTCGGCAGTGAGCACAGATTTACTGAGGAGACGATGGTTCCCTTCCCACTCCGGCAGCAGATGGCGAGCCCTATATATTCCTGTTCGCACGGCACAGTTGGACCCATCTGCGTCCCACAAACAAATTATAGCATGACTGGAGCTGCTCCAGAAAGATTATAATTATCTCCGCTTTTCTGCCAGTCAAACCTTGATCCAAAACCTGAATTATTACCCGTTTCTGAGCACGGAGAGCGGCTTGGGAGCCAGCATTCGCATCCTGCCCCGCGCTCCCCTTTTGAAGCCGCTGCGAAGAATTTCTTTCTCCGGCTCCGCCTTGGGCTGCTTCCTTCCAGGGAAGCCAGATGGGGGCAGGATCCTCCTTTTCATTAGCAAATACTTCAAACTAAAAGCCTTGGGTTTGTGTGGGGTTTTTTTGGGGGTTTTTTTGGGTTTTTTGTGTTTTTTTTTTTTTAAAGGGAATTTTGCCATATCCAAGGTGATCAAACGCTTGAAGCCTGTGCTGCCACCGAAAGAAATCTCCTTCCCCTCTCCGTCCCTTGCAGCACCACGAATGCTTGCATGGGGCCTGGGGACCTAGCCTGTGATAAAACTACTTTTTTTTGTAACCTTCTGGATAACTTACAGCTAAATCAGTGCGGTTCAGGCTGCCCAGACAGCTTTTTTTGGCACTGGCAAGGGAAATAGGTGGTGAGGAGCAGGAAGAGGGCAGGGCGGAGGTGGGACTGGAAGAGATGTTGGGAGGGCCGGTGTTCCTTTGTGACCCTAGTGCTGGTTTAGCACCCAAGCCTGCTTTTATATATAATATAATTTTGATTAATTTAGATGATGCCTATGCCCACATAGTGGCTTGCTGCTAAACTGAGGCACAGGCTGAGCAGCCCCACTCCAGCGGAGCATCGCACTCAGTGTCTTGTTTTGGGCACACAAGGAATAACTTTGTACATGGGGCCAGGAATGTGTTAGCCTAATGTTTTAATGTCTAGTCACGATCCAGCAGTCCAGTTACACTGATGAGACCCTGTGCTGTCAGGTGGATAGAAAGCCTGTGGCCTTTTTTATGTAACATCCTATTTCTCCTCCTCCAACAGGTAACATTGACAGCTGAAACCAGCAGCAGCAAACTGGGGACCCAGCAGAGGCTATCTTTGGTGTACGGAGGTTACTGGGTGAAGAGCATGGGCTGAAGTCGTTGGCATGATACAGATCATCACAGACTTCAACAGAAACAAGATCTGAATACTTGCATTAATTCACCCACCGGTAGTGAGGAACCCAAAGCATGAAACTGCATGGCGTATTATGAGGGGAAGGAAATCCTATCCAGGTTTGAAATTTCAAAATCCTGTTTTTATTTTAAAAATGTGAGGTAGCCTTACTTTTGCCCAGCAAAACACCTGCATTGGCTTCAGGTCTCTCTTTCTCAGGGTTCATAGGCATAATAAGCCATTAATGTGAATTTGGTAGCACGAAGGAAGAAGTCTTGGGATGAGCCCTGTTGTTTAGGTGAGGTCTGCAGTGACTGTTTTGGGGGTGAGGGAGAGAGGACTCCCAAGAAACCGTGGAAATGGGGCAGGGTGACCCGTGGCTGCTGCTTGTCCCGCTGTGCGTGGAGCCGCGTTGCAGCAGGGAGCTGACCCGGAGGCTTGGGGAGCCGCACTGCGTGCCCTGCCCGGGGAGGGCCCTGCAGCGAGAGCGGACCCCTTCCCCAGCGCGGCCGGGGGTGCGCGTGTTCCCGAGCTGCCAGGTTGTCACTCCGTGTCCTTGTGTGCGAGCCCCTCTGAACAGATCCCCTCTTACGCAGAAGAAAATGGGGGGAAAAATAAGACCAGATTACAGGAGGGTGCGGTTTTGAGTCATACCATCTGTGTGGGTAGGATGTGTCACATAAACTGCCTTATTTCCCAAATTGTGGCACATATAAACTCACTTTCCTTTTGCACTTAACTGTTCCTAAGCCTCGCCTGGGCAAATGCTGTTTGTTTCCTTAGTAACTGCGCCCTTCAGAGGGAAAAGCAGAAAGTGGCTGGGACGACAGCGGCGCGTTGCAAGTGGTACATCAAAGCGGGCTGAGTCCGATCCCGCAGTCGGTAGGTCCGGAGCAGCTGGTCCCCAAGGCAGAGGCCAGGCGATGCTGGGAGGAAAACTGGCTCAGGCTTGGCTTGGGAGGGCTGCGCCTCTCCGTGCCCCTAGGAAAGCCCTGGTCCCCCCGGTTTAGACCGGGGGTGGTGTTTGAGGAGGTGATGAAGCTGTAGGTGATGGACATCTGAGTCTTAAATGGTTCGGTCAGTTCACACCGTGCAAAGACGCACTAACATAATGTCACTAAACTGTGATTTAGTTCTTGTGACCAAACCAGGGGCAGAGTCTGAGGATTGTCTCAAAAATGGAGATCCAAATGCAGTGTTTCGACTGAATCCACCATAAAGCCTTGCTCTTTGATTCTGTATTTAAACCAAATCCAGACTCGTCCCAGAGCCCTCCCTGGTCGCTTCCTGACAAACCACCCCTTGCACCGTGCACGAGGCTTCTCCCAGCAGCAGCTTGTGTGTCGCTGTGCCTCAACACGTGCTCCTCGGCACTGCCTTAGAGCAGGAGCCGGCTGGGCTTCATCCTGTCCCAGCCCCGTGGATCCAGGAGGAGGTCTGATGCTGATGTAATGTGATTTTTGATAGCTGTCACCCTGTATTGTTAAAATTGAGGGTGGCCTCTGTCAGAAGGGTTAGTACCTCAATATCTTTGCAGCGGTTAGTTTCTTGCACTGCTGCATTGTTCGCAGGATTTAGGTTTTAGCAAAGTCTTACTGCTAAGTCTGTTGCAAATTGCGATCGAGTAGAAAGCAAAAAAACTGATGGAACCGAGCGTCTCAGCGGGTTTTATCATGAGGTGCTGCTGTGCTTGAAGCGCACGTACGAGCTGATGGCTCTGGAGCTGGAGTCCAAGGCCACGTTCTCCATTAAGTGCGAGACAAGCTCACGAGACAAAAGCTGTAACGCTGTCACAGCTAACGCGGTGGCCGCCTGTGTGCCACGGATGCTCTGCCCTAGCGTCAACGGGAGAGCCCGCTGCCATGGGCAGCTGCTGCCTTGGTCCCCCCTTCTGCAGGACACCAGCCTCAGAAATCTTCTTGTAGGCAACACAGCATGAAAACAAACAAGGAGCGATGGTTTAGGAGTCTAAAATACTACCTTTTAAAATAAAAATAAAATTTGTCTTAGCATGCCTATCACCTGCATTAGAAAAGTCTTGCTGACTTTCAGCAGCGTAACAAATCCATAAATCTAGATCTTTGCTGCAGTCATTGGTAATAGGCTGGATCGTACTTTTTGAGTCAAAGTGATGGATAAGCTGAATCACCAGTCCAGTATATTAAGAGGAAAGGTGATGCATAAACTCAGTATATCAAAGATGACACAGAGGGAACAGCAGATTGCAAGGACCTGGGTGGGAGGAAGCAGTTGCAGCTGCACTAGAAGAGCAACAACTGGAAGCATCAATTATTAAACATGGGAAAACGTTAAAAATAGATGTTTTAATCTGGCATTTGACGTCTTTAGCTCACCAATGGCTTCTGAAGGAGAACGCTGCAGACTCCCTTTTGCAAGCAGCGGGGCAGAGGGGCTCAGCAGTCCCGTGGCGGCGAGCGACGAGGCTCCTGGCAGCTCCACGCTACATTCGTTCCCTCCATCAAGTGGTAGGTAAGGAACACTTTTGTGCTCCCTGTGCGCCTTAACTTATTGACTTATGTAACAAGGGAAGCGCTGCAGCAGTTTGGGAAAGGAGGTGGCCGCTTCTCTTGAGCAAGTAGTTTATTTGCTGTGCCATTTATTGCTCCCTGAGGGTGTTCTGAAGGAACCAAAGCAGATGCTGGTGCTGCAGGGTCACTCCTGTTCCTGCAGCTCCTCCTGCATCTGCACCTAAAACAAGAGTTGCTTTGACCCTCTGCCAGGATTTGAGCCTGTAGTTTCACAGAAATAGGGTGATCCTATGACTGGAATACCTTTAAGACCATACAGCCACTGCTACTGGTCTTCCCTTAGAAAAATGATGCTTTTATTGCTGTTGTCTTAAGGAAGCAGCTGTAGCAGCCAGTATTTTTATCATCTGGAGTAAAGATTATAACGCATACTGAATTTCAAATTTACTCAGCTTGACCTTAAATGAAACTAGTTTTTTAGTCCTTCAGGTATTCATGTACAAAACTAGTTTATTCTGATTTTACGTGAATGAAAGCTAACGCACAATTAGCTTCCCCAAACTCCTGTCTTAACCTGTTAAAACTTAAGCTTTGATTTGCATGGGCTTGCTCTTCAGTTCTGCTGCATTTTCAGCTTTGTTTCTTTCTGTTAACACTCAGGGTGGAAATCCTGCTTGTGCTGGAGTTTTTGTAACTGATTTTAAAAGCTCCTGGGTTTTGCTCTGGAGCTGGAGCCTAATGGATTTCAGCTGGCTCTGTATTACAAAACCAGAGTTATCCCTGTCTCGTCTCTCCTGTGCCAATCGTGTTTTTGTAGACTATCATCTTTCCTCTAAATCATCAGTTGAATGTGCTGCTAAAAACTCGGTCACCTCTTAGCCCAAATAAATGCTGACAAAGTCACGGAGTAATTTAAAGATCTGTTTCAAAGACCAGTAACCCCTTACTCAAGTTGGTTTTTTTATCTTAGCATGAGCTTTTGTCGAAGACAGTCACACAGCGATTTCACGGGGATTTCGCTGGCCTCCTGCCATGCCTGTGACACTTCCCCTGCACCCGGCTGCTCCCCGCTTGTGCCCCCGCCCTCAGTTATCACCTGGGAACCCCTTCTGTCTCGCTCAGCTCACTGCAACATCCGTCACCTGAATCATTTCAGTGGTCAGGTCTACGTCTATGCCTGCAGTTGTGCTGGCTCACGGAGGGAACGGGGAATCGCCTTCGGTGTCTGCAATAAGCAGCCCGGGAGAGAAACACCTTGCACCATCGTCACCGTTGAAGGGTAGAGATTACAGTGCTGAAATAAGTTGCCGGTATGGGAGTTAGGCATTTGGGGCCCAGGTCCCTAACGATAAGTAGCTGCTTAACTCCAACCGATTTCACTGGCAATTAGATAAACACCTTTTAAAACTAGGGCTAACACCAGAGGCCTCACTGGAAGATGTGTGCCACTGTTGCCAGTCTGATGGAGATCCTGAAGGCACTTCGCTTGTGAAAGTCTATCTTTAGTCCTCCTTTGGTCTATCTTGTTTCTGCTTTTTTAAAAAAGTCTTTCTTTATTAAACTTGATATCGACACGTTTTCTGGTATTTTTGAATGGTGAAAGAGATGGGTTGTTTTTAAACAGACGGGCTTTGCTAGCTCTCAACAGACAGTTTCATTGTAGGAATGACTCTCTTCAAACCTGAAAATGATGTACTTGCTTTTCGGTGTCAAAGCCAAAAAAAAATTCAACAAACTAAACAAACAAAAATATTTGTTCCGTGTTTATTGATCAGAAATCTGTGGATTAAAAACAATTCAGCAAAAGTCAGATCGCTTTTGAATCGTTACTGTACATTTCAGCAAGATATTCTTGACGGTGTATTCCCAACACTCTCGACCTGCCGTGGTCCAGATCCCGCCCAAGACTGGCTGGGAGCCTCAGGACAGGCAGGAGTGGGCTGCAGAGCTGCCTGCGCCCTGCTGATTGAATGGCAGTTATTGTCCCAGAGTTGTTTGATTTCCAGTGACTTGGTATTTCGGCTTTTATTCATGTCCTTTGCAATCTGATGAAGGAGGAGCATGAACCAGCTAAATCCGAAGAGGATGTACCGTAATGAAAGCGTTTGAACTTGACGTAACCCCATGGCTGTGTTAGATCATTATGCTTAATTTTCAGGTTGTGAAGTGAGTGCATTAAACCATCCCATCCTTCAGTAACCTAATGAGCATATGCTGAAAACGTGCTCAAGTACAGCGAGACCTGTCACAAGACGTTCCCAAATTCAAGGTAAATTGTCTCCTTCCCTGAAAACCAGCGTGTCCGATGCAGCACCGACGCTAACGTGCCCTGCCCCACGGCGACGAGCACCCACTTTGCATCTCGTCGCTGCTGGCTGCAAGGCGGCCGGCTGGCAGCCGCCGGGGCGGTTGACTTGCTGAAGGCCACCGTGCTCAGGGCAGCTGTGCCATAGCCGGGGTAATTCTGCAGCTGTTTCTGTCCATCCACCACCATTATGTTGCTTTATAAAAAGACCCATGAAGTCATCAGTAGTTCAGCCTCCCATGGAATCATTTTGAAGGAAATGACCCGAAAGTCTGCCAGACTCATTGAAATGAAAACTATTTAACAAGTAAAGTTTTCCTCCCCCTTGCTCCCTTATTGTAGAGAAAAAAACGCATCCAGAAGCCTGAGTCATTTTTGATGGATGAATGAGACAACATGACAAGATCCATACACGAGACTGAGCGAGACCGTACACCACAAGTGTGCGTGTGAGTGCGGAGGGACCGGGGGGCTCAGAGGGCAGCTGCAGCCCTTTCGGCACGGGGCTGAGCAGAAGGACTGTGGCTTTCCTCAACATAAGATGAGTTCAGGGCTTGTAGTTTTTATCCTGATGGTTTGATACCCCATGCTGAAAATGCTGTGTAGTGTAAGGGTGAAGAAAATGAATGATTTCCCAGGGGCTGAATTTCAATTTTATAATTTGTACTTTCCTGGTTGGTTGTTTTTTTTTTTTTCTATCCTTGGGGTGAGTTATTCAGGTAGGATCCCCATTTGTGTTACCCAGGGAGTGTCGATGGGAGGACTTTGGTTTGCAGAAGTTTGTGTTAGCTCATGAGCTCCTGTAAGTTATACCACTGAGGATACTGCTCTTAGGCTACAATGGCATAATGCCAGTTGAGTTAGAGGATATTATTTGTGATGGTATTGTTCCTTTTTGCCATTAAATATCACTTTATTGACTTCAGTAATGAAGTGGTTATCTTATTGTCTAGTGCTGCTGCAGAGCTGAGCAATAGGAGCAACGGCAGATTCCTTAGGGCTGGTTAGCACTGTTAATAATAGTCCAGCGAAGAATTTCTCATGGTGGTTGTTGTGTTAATGACCTTTGTGTTGTGTTAATGACCTTTCACGGAGCATTCTGCCACTGGGAACTGCTTCTGCAAAGTGCTACTGGCCACAACTAGCAAGTAGTCTTTATATTTTATGGACTACTGCAGCTTGTATTTCAGGATATGAGATACCATTTCAGCAATGTAAGTTAGGAATGCTGAGCATGTTGCAACCTTTCCCCCATGCTTTACCATTGGAGGTGTTAGTAACCTTTCCTATAAATATGTTCCATTTAAATGAGCAGAGTACAAGAGAGAGATTCCAAAAAATGGCTTTCAGACACAGGTTACAGTTTGCTAAAGTCTGTAACGTTGAGATTTAGACATGTGCACCTTAGCCCATTACTTAGTCAGCATCCTTCAGGTCAAGAAGACTGCAGACACATGAACTGTACATTGATGGAGAGAGTTAGTTATTACGGTATTTCTTGAGTATACTCATTGAGCTTTGATCCAAATCTTGACCTTCTTTCATAGCAGCTTTTGTGATCTTGCCCCTGGACGATGCTTTTAGAAGCCCCGTGTCTCTTCTGAATTGCGTGTTTGCTTTTCCACCTACTGTGGGAACTACTTTGCACCATAGGGAAGTCAGAGGGGCTCAGAGGGAGAGAGATAAAGTGGCAGTGCATGATGTGCCATTTCACTAGAAGTTTTACAAATGAACCCTGCATGAATTTGAAAAAGCCTTGGAATGGCGAGATGCCTAAGGGAGACTGATAGTAGCACTTTTGTTTTTTCTTGGGCAAAAGAAGTTAAAAACACTGTTAGCTCAATCACACCTTTCTATTTTCTTTGGTTTTTGTTTGTTCCCTTTTTGGAAGAAAGCATGTCCTTAGTGAAAAAAGGCTATGGGGGCCTAAGTAGTAAACGTTTGATTTATTCCCTCTGTTCTCACATAGGGCATGAACAACTTCCGGTAACATTGGTGCAATTGTTGAACTGAAAAAGGCAGCAGACATGATTTCAGAATTAAGGGACTGATCACGGGTTTTGCAGATGGCAAAGAGTGTGTTCAACCCTGTCCCTTCATCCCAAGTGATTTATGACAGGGAATGCCTTTACGTTATAGCTGTGTTTATCCATCCATTTATTGGTTGCTGTTGTGGTGATGTGGAAAGTTGGCAATGCTGTTCAAAGCCACATGAAACTTTCCTGCTGCCAAGCTTTGTTAGAAATAATAGACGTAATGTGAAGACTTATTAAATGATCTGAATGTGGACTGGGATATAAATGAACCCGGACTGGCTTACCATTTCTCAATAAATTGTTTCAGCTCAGTTCTGTAAGAAACCACAACAACTGTGCCTCTAAATTCACTGTAAGGCTCTGCTGAGTTCAGTGAGAAGCTGGGGGAAGAATGTGTGTATATTGAAACCAACAGATAGGTTTGAAAAATTCCAGGCAGGATTAAATTGGCATGTTGTGAGAACACTGGACCATGTCATAACGGCCAGCAGCATTTTGACTACCGAGGTGGGACAATTGTTGCGCGTGCACCTGAGGTGGATCACCAAGAAGAAATTATATTTCTTCCTTCAGTGTAAGTGCAACAATAACCCGCCTTAGGGAGGGCAAGGAAAAAGGGCCATCAATGCCAAGAAGCAGTAGGCACCAAAAAGGTGTGACGTGGCCTAGTCCTCACCCCACCATTTTCATACCAGGTGCTGTAAAGGGGACAGGCATTACGCAGGTGCATGAGCAGCAAGTGACTCCAGAGTCATCCAGACAGAGGATCTCTGTCCCCGCAGAGCAGACCTGTCTGCCACTGCACCCACCTTCCCTCTGCAACTGTTCACTGCGTGTCTGTGGCTCTAAATTATAGATCGATCTGCTTATAAGATAACATCTGCAGCTCACCGTGGTTGCTGTAAGCTAATGATTTGCAGCAATGGTAATAATAATAATGAAGTAGTTTGTCAAAAGATAAAAGATCTGGGTTATCTTTACTGCATAGTAGGAAGGCAGAGGCTTGCCCAAAGGGACAAATGCTGGAGGCAGGACGAGAACCGAAATTCTCACTGCCAGTCATGACTTTTCGCTGGCATTTACAGCTGATATTTGTACTTCTGTTCTAAAAATATAAAAGTTTATTTATCTTATAAACAGAAGGAAGAAGAAATGATTGGAGAAGAACCTCCCCTTCGTTTCCTAGTTTATATTGACTTAATATACAGAAAACTAGAAATTTTGAGTTTTGTGTGCTGTGTCTAAGCTTACCCCGTAAGCTCATGTTAGGAAATCTGATCAAGACAATCAGAGCTGGTTTTGCATTCTTGAAGAACTCTTCCTTTGGTGTATCTTCTTTCTGCTCAGTGCCTATGTGAAAAGCCCTGTTGCTGTCTTGGGAACATTAGTAGGAGAAGTAAATTAGGCTGTTTGACATCATCTTGTTGATAAATGTTTTCTTTTAAGACTCTCAAAGGACCTAAGTAAGGAACAGTGGAGGCTGTGACAGATGCTGTCATGTGAGGAGAGCTACCCTTCGTGCCAATGACCAGATTCAGTTGGGAAAAAAACCAAACAAACAAGCAAAACAAGGCTGCTGCTGACTGTTAATTATGTGTAAATATCTTGTGGCAATATATGGTATCTTTTATACTGTGATTTTATAACTTGTGTTGTGTTTTTTTCTTTAATCTTATACTAACTTTTAAGTTTCTACAACTAGTTGGAGAGTTAGGTCGAGATGCATTTGTTCATCTGATTTCTCTTTGCTTCCTGATATGTCATCATGAAAAAAAATAACAAATATTTGGCATCTTGTTCATATTCTTCAGTTTGAGTTTGGTTTTTTGTTTTCTCCCTTTGAATCCTCTCTTGATTCAATGTTTGAAATACCCTGGCTGGACGCTAACAGAGGTGACCATGTGAGATTTGCATGAACGGCCAAAGAAAGCGAATACTCTGCGTGAGAACAGTAGTTGGTATATGGTTGTGAGGAGATATACCTGCAGCAAGCAACCCACATGTCTGTGTGTATGTGTTTACCTGTGAGTTCAAATAATATTCTACCTGAAGAAGCATGGGGCGGTAATTTTGAATGCTGCTGTGTGTTACCTAGATGTAAGATGAGGAGGGAAGTGAAATGCCTTGGTGATTTTTTTCCCAACGCTGTTGTATACTAAAAACTTCAGTCCTGTATCCAAAGACCATCAAGTGCTGGGTTAAGGTTTATTTGGATTTTATTTTGCAGCTTGGACCTGTCAAAAAAAGCAGTTATTGCAATTTCACTAAGTAGGGAGGGGGGACGGAGGCGGGTAGTAAACAGAAGCTTGCCACGTAGGCAGATTTCAGTGAGATGACAGTTCCTTCTCTGTCTAGAAGCATCTGGAAGAGTGAAATGAATTTTGGTTTCATACCAATATTCCTTTCTGTCCCCCTCTTCCAACAAAGTCTTTTTGACTCATGGGAATATACCATACAGCTAGTAGCTTGTGCTGCTACTCATCCTGTAGTAACCTGTCAGTATCAAAAAATAAACATGAAAATAAGACACTGTAGATGATTTACTCATGGCATTTTGATTGCATTACCTCTAAGTATATTCTTTATTATGATCTAATATTTTCTATTAATACTTCAAGAAAGATGATAAGGAGCACCAAAGTAAAAGGTGAAGTTCATCTTGTGAGAACATGTGTCCTTTCCTAAAAAACCATATTTGTACAGTACTGCCATTTAAAAAAATAATGTTTGCAAATATTTGTCTCAGTTGGCTGGATAACCTAACAAGAAAAAGAAAACGTATCTGTGGTACAAAAAAAATGACCTTGTTACTTTTACAAATACATAGGCATCGATTCTAGCATTTCTGATCCCAGAGGACAGGATCAAGGGAAGGTGCTTTTTTTTTTTCTGCTTGTATTTTTTTAGTTACACAGTGAGTTAATTAGCTGTGAATGAACTAGGAAACCCTCCATCGTTAGATACCGACTTGTCTCCTTCTGTATTCAGGAATCATCACAAAACAGTGAGTCTATGACACTGTCATATTCAGGTTCTCAAATGCCTCAAAGCTTTGGGACATTGGGGCACGGACATGGTGGTTCACGCTCGGCCGATCGTTGCAGCTGGAGATGCCGTTATAGCCTGGGTGCAGTAACTCAGTGCGAATGGCTCACTGTCTCGGGGCTGGAGGTCTACCACGCACAGACTGTGAGCGTTACTCCTCAGTGCTACGCAGCTTGCCGGTTCTGAGGATTATCCATAGTTTAAACAGTTAAATTTCCTGGGCAGCGGATCCTCGCAGTCAAACCATCCTGTAGGTAAGCTGTTCCAACAGGTCAGCCTGGCTGCCTCCTGCTGTGGATGCTGACTCTGCACCGGATAAAGTACTTCTAGAACAGCCTCTCTTCTCATAGCCACCTCTGTCAACAACACATCAAAATCCTACTCGTTTTGGAGGCCTTTATCAGCTTTTGAACAGTCAGGCTTCCACTCATGCCTCACATGCCTCACAGTTTCATGTGCTAATAAATCATCTTAGTAGTTTCAAAACAATTACAAGAGAGAGGGGTTTGCACGTGTATCTGCAGTATAGATTGCACCTGAAGTTTTAAAAAATAAACACATCGTTACATTTCATACCCTCACCTGTCAATTTTGCACCTGCAGCTTATGAAGAGAAAGCTTAGTTGGACCATTAAAGATGCACAAGTTCAGCTTAACTTGTGTAAGCTTTTCTTTCCTTGAATGTAACTGAAGTTCTTATGATGTGACTTTTGCACAATTCTAAAATGATATGCCACTTTCACCGCATGATAATCAGTAGGAAAAAAAATAAGGCAAATACTGAGAAATAAGGATGTTTAGTCCTAGGAGAACATGCCTTTTCCTTTGCTTATACACTTAAAACCATGCCTTAATTACTAGGCTGCATGACAGTTACAGAAATTGCAGAGATGTATGGCATGTATTCCAAGTGCAGATATTTCTTTGCTCAACCAACGCTACACTGCCAACTGAAGTGACATATAGATTCGGTACTGAGTGCCTGAAAATGCTTCCTTCAGATGCTTCTAATAGTGTAGCAAGTCAAATCCACTGAGGTTCCCTAAACTGGGAGAATGCCTCTTAGCTATTTCAGTCCTGCTACCAACCAGTACCTTTGCACCAAGTCCGCTTGGGGTCTAGAAACAACGTACAGTCAAGCCTGTACAGGGTCTCAATATGATAAATGTTCTTTGGGTAAAAATACAGGATAATGGTCTACTCCGATGTTCATGCAGGCGTTAGCACCTTTAAGTTGTGCTGGCACTGGTAGCACGTGTACTTGTGTCTTGATGTGATTATTGCAGCTGGCAATAGGTCACGGTTCATTCCCCACTGACACAGGAAGGTGCAATAAATGCTGGGTAACAGTAAGCCCTTGTAAGAACAGCACGGTGAGGGAAAACCCTTCCCTAACTCCCGTTTTCACTCCATTTTTCATTATTAGTGAATTTTCTATGACTCACATTTTCTACACCTGTTTCCTCTACTGTTTGGATCCCTGGAGTGCAAATACAAATATAGCTTGTGGGCCTCCCAGCAGAGGCTGGTAACAGCTTATCTAACAAGAATTACTTTATTTTTAGGGCTCTGAAGCTTATGTGGTGCTCCTCAGTTAATGCTTTCTTCCCAGACTAGATGGCTTTCATGTTTAAGGCTTTTTGATCGTTACAGCATTTTTCAGGTTAAATATTAGTGTCTTGCGGATTGTAGATCATAAGCAACATACATGTTGTGTCTCATAGTCTCCAGTGCATTAGATTTTTTGATGGAAACTGCACTCTAAAGTAAAATTTTGGACACAGGTTTAGCCTAGGTGAGAGCCCTGGAAATGCTCAAGTACAAGATTCCACCCCCCCCCCCCCCCCCCCCCAGTTTTCCTGGGCAGAACCTGCTAGGCAGAAAGGAATGGTGAAAAGAATGAAAAGTGACTTAATAATGGTAGTTAAAAAATAGACTCAATGAAACAAATATATATTAAAATATGTCCTTTTTCAATGATACAATGCTTGTTAAGTCCGGGTGGTCTACTGATTACCTCAGGAGGTTAAATATAGTACCCATGATGTCAGTAAGTTTTTCCACCCAAAGGGCAAGACACAGAGAAGCCAGCGTAATCTCTGGCACAACAGATTTCCTGTGTGATTTTCAGTCAAACAGATGCAAGGATGGGTGGAAAGTCTCTTGAGTCTTGAAGTTGTCTTCTTCAAGAAGGAATTGCAGGCTTGCAGTTCAATGATATGTACTGCCTGGGCTTCATGATGTGTGAGATCTGGCCTTGGCTTATTGAAATTCTTCCAAACTCTACCCTGGAATCTAGAGAGTGATGCGCTATAAAAGAAATACAAGGGAATGAATGATCAAGCCAAAACACAAATGTCACTAACCAGCGGGGAGGTTGTAGAAAACTAGAATTTCTGTAACAGTTCTGTGTTTTGGGGGTGAGGGGGTTACAGTGTGGCTGCTCTGGGGTCCTTACATACCGATCCTCTTCATTGATCAGACTCCAGGATTAGCTTACATATTTCTCCTCGGTGGAAGACTGCCTCTCAAAAGGAACTGAATGCAGTTCTAGGAAAAAAACAGTGAGTTTTTGCATGTGAATGCTGTGAGGGCTCGGGGAGTGAGTATATATAGGCTGCCATTTCATAGTTCTTGTATTATATATCTTCTAAATAAATCTAGAGAAGGTCACATGTTATTTCCTTCCTTTCCCCCTGCCCTGAGTGGTTACTGTTTGACAAATAGGACAATCCTCTAAAAAGTTAAGTACGAGAAAGTGTTTGCTGCTTTAAAATTTTGGGCCATTTAAATGCAAAACAACATAATCTTCTACCTTAGTCATCTTGCACCATTCTGTCTTTTTAGTTCAAAACTGCTGAGCATATGCATATTTATGTACTGTGGATAAAACAATCTGGTCTGGTGTGCCAACCTGTGTCAGAGCTGCCAGGCTGTCACCTACAGCAGAATTTTCCTAATGCCTTTGAAGCATTCATCCCCCAGAAAGCCAGGTTGGTATTCTCAGAATATTCCAACAAGCAGTGACTTGAAAACTGCGTCACAGGCACAAATTTTCACAATGAAGCAATTAAAAAATTATTAAAGGAATATTAACCATTAGTATTCCATTTACCTCATGCGTGTTCTACGTCAGCTTGCAGTACTTGCTGATATTTCGATATCAATATGTACCATTGACATTTTAATGGTCCTGAGAAGAGAATGATATGAAATGTAACAATGAGCCTACTAGTTTATTTCCACAGTCGAGACCAATGTATAGACATATGTGAAGACATGTGTGCATGTGTTTAGGTATTATATATAAATATACAAACAACAACTTTATATATAGGCAAGTGTGTAAAGGTCCATTTACTGGTATATGCTGTATGTAGATAAAAGCACTTAAGCAAGTGAATACTAAATTTTCACCAATAAAAGCCAGCTGTGGACTTGAGTAGAAATCACAGAGAATGTAGTGGGTTTTTTTCAGTTTTAAATAAAAATGAAGCTAGTAGTGATAGTTTTGTCAGAGTTGTTCCCTGAAGTTTGGAGCTGAAGGAGCAAAGCAGCAAATATAAGAATTGAAAGATTTGCTGGCAGCTGTAGGTGACCTAAGAGCCCTCGCCTCCCCTCTTCATGTTCTGATGGCAGAACATAAATCTTATGTTCTGTCCAACTTTTCAGTAATAACACTTTTGCTTCTTAAACTCCTTCTGTAATTTTTGGGTTATTCCATGCTTTGTTTCCAGCCCTGAACTGTCTGCTGCTAAAGACCTGCCACATTTCACATCAAAGACAGCTGCATTTCAGTAGCAGAAAAAGTGGTACTTGCATCCTGCATGTAATTTTGGCCTTGTTTAGTGTCTTTCTAAATAAGATATATTGAACAGCACTGTAATAGAATCTGAAGGTGAGGTTCTAATAAGCTAAGAGCTGCAGAGTGTATCACAAAGGGAGAGATTGTTTGCAGGAACTTGCAGGAGGATTGCACAGAAAATTGCATCCTGTTTGAAAATACTTGCCAGTTTTGTCAGAATAGCCATCAGGACAGAGAAATACAAGCTTCTGTTGACCCAGTAAACCTGATTTAAATCATGTGATTGGAATGAGGCATAATAATATCCAGTACTGTAGCCGTGACTATGGGGGAATGCCATTTACAGGAAGGGCGATGTAAAGTACAACTGTTAAGTCTGAAAAAGAGGCCGTGAACCCAGACTTGCTGAAAAGAACCAAGAAGGGGGATGGTGAGTCACTGGCCATGGCGCTAATTTTGGCACCAAAAGAGATTTGAGCTGGAAACAACAATAATGAATTACATATTTAATGAAAAAAAATTGGCCCTTCGCTACGTAAAGGTTTGTCATCACTTACATAGATGTCACATTATACATCCAATCAACTGAAAAGCAGTACTTAGGAGAAAAATGACTCTGAGTTATTTCTGGAATGCACACACAGGATCTGGATCGGAGAGCAGAAGGTTAAGTTGACATTGCTCTTGTGATACACCATCAACATGGTATATTAATTTCTGGACATCTTCAAAAGATGTTAAGAAACTGAAGGACTTTTAAATAAAGAGAAATAAGATTAAAAGGGGAATGATTGCCTAGTAAAGCAAAATGCTAAATAACTGAAATCATATAGCTTACCTAAAGGAGAAAGGGACAGATCTACAGCTCTGTGTAGAGTATAAAATACTTGGCAGTAGTGAATGAGATATGATATTTCATCTGGATATAAATATTAACTTCTGGAAAGAGTTAAGGAACAAGAAGGTGTCTCTCAAGGGCTCCTGACAATCATTTATTGAATTATGTGATATATGAAAAGAGATCATTGTTGGTATTGGCTTTTAGATGCACCTCCATGAAGAACTAAAGCAATCCTATTATGTGAGTCAACTAGATGACTTAAGAGGTCAGTTCTGTTATCATCACCATGATTCTGCTCCATTCATCATATAATTCTTGACCTTACAAAATACTTTGTACATTAGAATTGCTCCCCTGTCGTTTAATTTGTTTCTCATGTATTCTTAGTCTTTCTTCATGAGATATATTGGCTGTTAATCAGGTTCCTTGCAAGTTTTTCCTTGCAAGTAGTCAGTTTTTACATGTTCCCAGGTCCCCATGTTCAGCTATGTAAAGTTTCATAAGAAGTGATAAAACTATTGACTCATGATTTGCATTAAGTTAAGTTGATAAAGCACTTCAGGTATACTTAAGGGATGAAATTAAAGATAGAGTTGTACTAACAAATTTAGTTTGAAGTCCAGACTCCTCTCTCCTTTCTCTGAAGTTCAGAGATTCTTGAATTCGGATAGTTTTGATTCAGGTACAGTATAGAAATGAAATTGCCTCTGACTATTCAAGTTAATCATTATTATAAATTCTGAAAAAAGAAAATGTGCATTTTTTTCTTTCCATTTGATTGCTTTCTTGGATTTGCCTAGGGATCCATTTCAGCAGAGACCTGGTGAAGTTCAGTCAAGCTCTGATGTGTTTTGGGTTTCCTCGGGAGCACAGGAGTGCCCAGCTCCCTTTTCCTTCATGTTCCTGAGAACAGGTGGCCTCCTCTGGGGTCACCAAGTATATTTAGGGCTGAAACTTGAGCGGGCTGGAGCCAGATTGGCTGTGCTAGCCACATGCGTAATTAGGAGCCGATGCGCCAGGCTCGCTCTCGCCCAGTGCTGCTCAGGAGGGAAGACTGGAGAGGCTTTGCTCCTAAGGATATTTACTAGATGTTGCTGGTAAGAACATTTTCATCACATTTGATTTCTTTTCCTCAGAATAGGATCTTGAGCTGTTTCCTGATTCTGTAGTTTTTTGGGAGTAGTAGTTGTGTCTTGCCCATGGAATTCAGATTTCTGTCTGGATGACTAGTTGCAAATTGCAGTAAGAGGAAAGGACCTGGAACTGTGTTTTGGAAGTGTGGCTGAAGGTTATAATAGTGATAGGATGTATAGATTGTATCCTTATATGCAATCCCAACTTCTTGGGTTTGTTCATAAACTTTGGCCTACTTTTTCACGTGACATGCCACTTACTGAGTTATTCTTCATTTATTTTAATAGTTAACATTCTTGTTTAACAATTTGATTTTTTATTTTGGTAATTTTTCTCAACACATTTGAACTAAAAAGGGACAGTATTCTATGTTCCTATATTTAGCCTGCATTACTAGACTTCACTTGCCTCAGAAGGAATTGCAGTTTAGCCAGCTAAACAAAACCACCCCGTCATTTGGTAGTATCAGCTTACATGGCAAATATCTTTGGACTCAGGGACAGCTGTTCCAAAGCCTCATCCCCTACCAACATTAGAAACAGGGCTGTAGTCTCTGGTGGAAAATTGTAGCTTTGCCTCATAGCGAAATCATTGTGTTAATTAATTCGTTTAAAGGTTTTGCCAGTAATCTGTACTTTGTAATTCAGCCAACTGCATGGATTTTCATATTTTCCAGGTCTGAAGAAATAGAGAGAAAAAAGCCCCAAGAATTAAAAGAAAACCCCAGAGCATCTGTATAGGCTGATGCTGGGAAGACAGAAATTGCCTCATTAACCTAAGGTCACTTAAAAAAAAAAAATTTACAATCTTTTTTTACATTATGCTTTTACTTGTGAATGAATATAGTAGAATATACAGATAAAGCTCCCGCTCAAACAGGAGCTTGAATAATGAAATAATGTAGAATACTTACAGAGAAAAGAAAAATTCTTCAAATAATTTTGTTGTAATGAAAAAAATCAAATCATACTTCAAGAAATCTCTTCCTCTATTTTTTCTTTTTTATTTTCATTGAATTCCATTATTGATGTTACAACTACTAGAATAAATTGTCAAAAATTGTAATTTATATCGGTGTGTTTGAAACTTAATCCAATGCTTTCCCATAATAGTCAGGAACAAAGTAACACCAGATCCCAACTTTAGTTCTCTCTCTCTTGTTCAAGTTCTTTCACTGATTAGCTAACAACATTGTAATAATCTGACTAGTTACTCAGCGTGACCCAGGCACTTTATGAACTTAACTAGTAGCTTTTCATAGTACTTTCAGTCTTGGGCCAATACTGTATATTCATACTTTCATTTGCTGTATGACCAGTGAGTGGGGGAGAGGCAGAAGAATACCCTCAAAATGGAGGAAGAAGAATATGAAGAAGTTGTGGAGGTAAGAAGAAAATCTGAGAGTAGAAATATTTGTCTCCTGGCTTGTGAATGAATATATTAATCACTTTAATGAGAGGTTGCTCATGAGCATAGATGGTTGCTTGCTGTTTGCTCTCTGAAAATTAGGGTATGATTAGATATCTATTAAATGGTTTGGTCAGTAAACAACAACAACAACAACAACAAAAAAGTTGCTGTCAGTGGAGCAAAGTCTCCCTGGTTCCTGTCATAGTTTCTCTGTTTAAATAAGGATTGTAAGCATCCCACACCCGCTTCGCAAGGTTTTGTGATTACTCTTCTGCATAATTATAGATGCAGCGGGCCATCTCTTTTCCCTCCTGACTTGTCCTCTGTCATCCAATCCATGTTAGAGAGGATGACTTTGGAAGCCACTTTCTAGCCTCACCTCTGTGCCCATTGCAATGCAGAAATGCAGCAGTTTTGTGCCACCAAGGTACCGTTAACCAATTTAGCCTTAGAAGGTGCAGAGATGGAGCTAGATTTAAACCTGTAGATGTCCGTGGAGTTGCATCAGGGATTAATTTGCTGATAGGTCATTTAAACTCATAGTTATATGCCCAATTATTTAGTCTCAGCAATTTGATTAAAAGAATCCCCAGGAACTGGGGAACCTACAGCTTAGTATTATGAGCAAGTGCCACTGGAATAATGACTTTGCTATTGAAACAGTATATGAGGTTAACAAACAGTGTGGCCTTACCTGTTGCATTATTACTGTTCTGAAATGAAATTATGTGTTGTGAAATACATAAGTGATTATAAAAAATTGCTCAGTGTTTGAGGAAAAGAAGAAGATAGTACAAACATAGACATCCCACAACTCTTTATCTGCACAATATATTCAATGGACTGCTGATTTTAGGCAGTGTTACAGCATTGAGCCCTGACTGCTGACTGTACTTCATTCACTATTTGAAATTTATAAAGTCAAATGGTTTGCCAGTTGAATTAGTTAAATGTGGTTTGGAAAATAAGCGTTACTGTTCATAAAGTCCATTTTAAAGACATTGTACCACCTAGTTACAAAGACACCAGTCCTTCATTAAGTTTCCTATTATCATGTTAGTTGTAATTGCCTTTATGCTTCCTGAGCATTATGTGCTCTGTAACAAAATGCATATTTATTTGCTGTCAATGCTTATTTATTCCTGCTGGAATTATGGTATATTGGGCTTTTTGTCTGCACAACTCTTGTTTCATTCATTGTTTTTATTTTCACCAACCACCTTCCTGTAACCACATCCCTAGGACAGACCGAGATGGTACTGTTTTAGCAGCTTCCCCCCAGATATTCATAGTGAGAAGTTAAATAAAACAGGAATAATAGCATCTGGTACAATTTTAAGGCAGCTTAAGCCTTTCCAGAGTTTTCCTAACTAGAATTCCACTTCTATATGAATTGCCTATTTTAAATCTATACGAGTTCTATCAGAAATTCACCTTCTGACAGAGCAGAAAATTATTGCTGAATAATGAGTGGCTGAGAAAACACTGAGGATTTTAAGATACTGTTTTTTTTTTTCTCTGGAGCTATTAGCCTGCACTGGACATTGTAGGCATTTGTGATGTGCAAAAAACCACAGTGAATGACACAAACCTTTGCTGCCGAGTTATTCGAGGTTTTGTGGAAGGTGGGTCAAAGATGGTCTGGGGCAGTGAGCAGAAATTGCCTCAAAAGAGCCCAATATGAGACAGCTCGAAAAGTACGGGCTGGTTACATGAACCTACCTTTGAGGAACAACTCTGGGAAAAGTGCTTAAATTTTAACGAGAATTGTTTTAGGGCCTGATTCAAAGGGATTTCTGTTCCCACAGTTTCAGCACGTGACCCTGAGCAAATCATTGCTGAGGAGATTTTCAAAGATGAAAACCACATTTTACATTTTTCTCCTTTCTGGAAGTCAGTGGCAAGTTAAGCACCTTTTGACTAAAACATCTGCTGTTTACCACAGCGGATGGAGCAACATCTTTAAATGTGGGGGTTTTTTTTTCCGCTCGTTAAGCAGCGAGGGGAGGCGGAGGAGCAGCCTCGGGGCGGTGGAGGCCCGGCGCGGGCGGCTCCCTCAGCGGCGCCGCCATCAGCCGCGCTGGCGGGACGGCGCCATCCCGCGGCCGCCATTTGCTGTGGCGGCTCGGCTGGGGCCAGCGGCGAGCGGGGCGGTGGCGGGCCCCGCTTCTGCCCCGCGGCTCGGCTCGGCTCGGCTCGGCGCTGGCCCTGGCACCGCCGGGGCATGGCCGCCGCGGCGAAAGGCAAGCTGCCAGCGGGGGAGCGAAGCCCGCAGAGCGCTGCAAGCAGGGACGTGGCCCTTGTTGCCTCCCCAGTGGGAGATCGGGTCAGGTCACTCCGCTGCACTGCAGGTTGCCGAGCGAGAGGTGAGCAGGCTTTGCACCGTCGCGGAAGATGAAGGAGAGATTGACGGCACCTTCATGAAAAGCAAGAGACAGAGCCACACACGGCAAGGAAGGAGTGCCAGTTGGAGACCCTGGCAGGGGGTTCCATGACATCCTGATGGAGGGTGACCATCAGGATGGAGAAGGCAGGAAGCTCATGGTTTCTGGCAACCGGAGGAAGGTTCGTGCTCCATCTGCAGATCTGCCGCCTCAGAGTAGATGTAGCACCCTGGGAACTTCTTTAGGCAGCTGGAGAAAGCCTCACAGGCGCAGCCTTTGTGCTCATGGATGGCTTGAGCCACCCAGGTATCTGCTGGAAGGGCCTGTGGCTGGGCACAAACAACCTAGGAGATTCCGGGAAAGTATTGAGGGTAAATTTCTTGATGCAGTTGATTGATGAACTAACTAGGAGAGATGCTTTGCTGGACATGCTACTCACAAACAAGAAGGAACTGGTGGAAGATGCAAAGGTCAAGGGCAGCCATGGCTGCAGTGACCACGAGACTGTGGAGTTGAAGATTCAGAGGAGTGAGCACGATAAACAGAAGTACAATCCCGGACTTCAGAAGAGCAGATTTGGGCCTATTCAGGGACCTGCTTGGGAGGATCCCATGGGAGACGGCCCTGGCAGGCAGAGGGGCCCAGGGGAGCTTGGTGATCCTCAAGAACAGTTTCCTCAGAGCAGAAGAATGGTTCAGTCCAATGTGCAGAAGTCAAGCACAGCAGAAGGCTGCTGTAGATGAACAGGGAGCTCCTGACTGAGCTCAAACACAAAAAAAAGAAGTATACTGCAGGTGGAAGCAGGAGCAGGCCACTTGGGAGGAACATAAAGACATAAGACATTATAAACTCCATTCCTACATGCATAGGCAAAGTTCAGCTGTAGCTGAAGCCAGCAAGGGAAGTGAGGAACAGCAAGAAAGGTTTCTGCAAATGCCATCAGCAGTAAGAGGAAAGCTAAGAGAGTGTGGGACCATAGTTCATTGGGCAGGGAGGCTAGTGAAAAGGAACAGGCAAAATGCTGACGTACCTGAAGCCTTTTTTGCCTCAGGTTTGATAAGGCTTGTCCTATGGTCTTCCACATCTCTCAGCTTCCTTGCAGAGATGTGGGAGTGAAGTAGTAGCCACAGCAGAGGAAGACAGAGTTAGGAATGACTTAACGCACTGGGATGTACCTAGTTCTGTGGGACCAGAGGAGACGGATCCAGGGGTGCTGAGGGAACGGGCTGATGACACTGCAAGGCTGCTGTCATCTTTGAAAGCTCATAGTGATGCAAGGATGATCCTGGCGACTGCAAAAAGACAGATGTCATACCCATCTTCAAGAAAGGCACGAAAGGAGATCCAGGGAACTATAGGCTGGTCAACGTCACTTCAGTCCTTGGGAAGGCTATGGAGCAAATCCTTTTTGAAGCTATTTCTAAACACGTGAAAGACATGAAGGACATGGGGAGCTCTGAACATTGATTTATCAAGGGCAAATCATGGCTGACCAAATTAATTGCTTTTTATAATGATTTCACTGCTGCTATGTACAAGGGGAGACCAGTGAATGTTGCATACCTTGACTACTTTAGGAAGACCTCTGAAACAGTCTCCCATAGTCATCCTACCACCAAATTTCTGAGATGTGGGATGGATTAGTGGACAATAAAGTGGGTGGAAAGTTGACTGGGCTGCTGAGCTCAGGATTGTGATCAGTAGTATGAAATTCAGCTGGCAGCCAGTAACTATTGGTGTCCTTCAAGGATCTGTTGGTAGGAACAACTCTGAGGGCAGCCTTAGAGGGAGAAACCCATTACAGTCCTCACAGTGTATTACCAAACACTTGGAAAACACCTGGTTTTTTGAATGCTGATTCTTTCTCTTAGTGTGGTCATCATTGTCTTCCCTCTTGTGTGTAAAATTAGCTAATGATCCTTCATTAATTACTTCGGGGGATGATTGAGGAAGGTATGGAAAAATCCAATCATTAATGTAAAAAATGAACAGATGTTCAGAATTACCAAGGTTGCAAATGTGATGACATAGGTACCTATGAACTACAGCCCTGTTTCTCCAGAACTGTGTTTTTAGAACAGCTTAACAGATGCTACAATTTGCTATTCTGTATGATCTGGCCTAACAATGATTTTTTTTCTTTTTTTTTAAATTAGTACTACATTGAAGAGACAATTATTGAGGAGGGTGAACCACATGAGGTAAAGGTCCCTGTGATGTTGCATGTGATCTATATTTGCATGCAATTAATGCATAATGCTAAATTAGTGGCCTTTTGTATTGTGAGGACTAATTTTTCATGTTAAACACACAAATATCAGTGAACAGTTGCTTCTTAATACTTTATTTCCTCTGCAAGACCATGTTGTGGGATGATCTAGAAGACTCCTAGCTTTTTCTGAGTATCTTATCTGCCACTCTTTGGTTTCCATTAGAAGGAGTTGTGGATGTGTCCATCTGAAAAGGACTGTGCTAATTTCTGTCCTGCCCTGTGTCTTGCTGACAGCCTTCCATTTGCTCCTGCCCAGCAGCTGTTTGCCCAGGAGCTGATGAAGCAACAGGTTATGTTAATAACAAGAAACACAGGCAGGAAGATTACTTGGGTAACATATTGACAAAATCCAGTCATTAGTGTTAAAGATGAACAGAATTACTGACTATGTGAATGTGACTAGATATGTACATATGAACAACAGGCACATACATGCATTATACTTAACCTTGTTATGAAGAGAAATATAAAAAGATTTGGCCTGAAACCAGTTTACATGTATCAGTTCTGTTCCCTTCACTTTGTGCAATTTCATCAAAAAGTGGTGGTTTGCAGATCTTTTTCATGTCACTGGTAACAAATATTTGAGTCACCAAGGAGCTACTACCATAATTTGAAGTTCTACTTGTAATATAGATATAACCCAACTCTCTGCTATGCTACCATGAAATATTCCTTATAGCATAAGCTTATGTGGAAACAAAAGGTTAATGTTTCACTTTGTGAGTGTGTTTCCTTCCAAACAAAGGATCTGTTCCCAAAGTTGTCCTATATTTTTAATTTAATAAAATACGATTTGCTTAATACTGTTTGAGCAAGTAATCTAGGACTAGACTTTTGAAGGAAGACTGCCATCTTATTATTTTTAAGATTAAATCATCCACTGCGTTCATCGGGTGTTCTAAAATCTGTAGCCAGACTGGATTTAAAGGGAGCAATAGCATGGCTGATTATTTCTGTGTCTGATTTGCATCAGCTTTTGAACACGGTATTGCAGAATGAATTACCTATGAGTACAAATGTCTTTCTAGCTAATGTGATTAGACCTTTTCCCATCAGCTGTAAATACAGTCTAATGCATTGGTGTCATGTGGTCCTATGCGTTATCATATGAAAATAAAAGCAGGTTTTTTGTACAAAATGCTGTATTTTTAGAATCAAGGCTCTCCGAGATTTAGGAATATAGTACAACTTTTTATAAAAGCACGTAACTTCACTGTTTTGTATAAAGCTAACAGCAGGCAGTGCTTTCACAGTGTTTGCCTAGACAGGTTTCAAACTCTCCAGTGCTTTCAGTGCCAAAACTTAGATGAACATTTGTATATTTGAAAAGAGTTGTAAGAGAGAAACTTGTGGCAGTGCTGAAGTAACTAATAACATCCTGGGAGAGCGTTAGTGAAATGCAGTTAATGTTCACATAGTAAACAAACCTTTTGTAATTTAAGTTTTGTATACTTCTCAATTTAATGTTTAATGCTTGGTGCGTTTTCTAGTCTGCCTCATACTAATACAAATAGCTGTCAGAAATCCGAGCTTCATGCATTCCCTTTTAAAGGCCTTTTTTTTTTTTAAAGCTAACTGATATGAAATAAAACTTGATGCTTATTCTGGTGATTTTGGAGCACATTTTAAAGTTGTAATAATTATTTTCAAATGCTTTTAATTAGAATCTTAGTATTAACATTAAGGCTTACAGCATGAATATGTTGATAAACAAGTACATAAACCATTTAAATTAATTAAGGGCTTATTTCCAATGGATGCTTGAACAATTGATTGTATAAGTATCTCAGGTATGTCTCTGCCATGGTTGTGATCTGACTATGCAAAAACATAGTTTAGTAGAAAAGGTGGATTCTAGGTATTTGTTCAGCAGCTGGCGCATTGTGTACTTCCTACAAGATCCCAAAGACTTGGTCTTGTCTGTCTGCTGTGTCCGTCCCTTTCCTCTTGCAAGAAAATAATCTTTGAATGACTGTATGCACCTTTGACCTGCGTTCACAACTTTCAGTGAGGTGATTAGGAGCCCTGGCTGCGCGATGTGTGTCTTCGACACAACTTCAGCACTAAGAACATTTCTACACTTTGGTTTTAGTAGCCAGTGGTCCCACCTGAGAACCCCCTGATGCCATTGGAAGTTATGCATATAGAACAGAGACAACAGGAGCCCTGCTTTTCCAGCTCTTCTGGAGAATAATTACATGAGTTTGATACTGAAATCAGCCCGTCAGTTAATTCCTTGTGGTTTTTTTTAGGTTGAGTGATGTATAGTAGGCATACTGGATAATCCCAGTAGGAAAAGTGTCACTGATTTTCTGTCTTGCTTGTCTGTTCTGTCTTTCTTGTCTTCTTCGGTGGTTCCTGGATATAAACTGAGCATCCTTTTACTAGATAGGGGAGGTGAAAAATCCTTATCATAAAATTATGATTTATAGTAATAAAGCAAGTAATTATTTTTTTCTTTATTCCCAGGTGGTCACTGAGATCACTGAAACCATTAGCACAGACTTCACAGGTCCTAAAACTGTCACCTATACTGTTGAGCATGAAGAACCTTCTGTTGAGGAGGCAGCACCTCCAGTCAGAAAGAGAACAATACGGACAAAAGTGGACCCATCTAAGTTTTTGACACCTTACCTGCAACATAGTAGTAAAATGAAGGACCTATTCAGTGAGGTAAATTGTCCCATGTCTTTTATTTCTTGAGGATCACCAACTTGAAAAAATATTTAATAGGTATTATTGCAAACCTTCATACTACTATTTTGTCTCCTGTACTTCATTTCATTATGTGTAGTGGTGTTATTTTCTTCTTTGAATTAGCCGATCTCTTGCCCATTTCCTGCTTAAATGCATTAGGTAATCGTTAGGCACAAAGAGTGGCTTGAAGCAGATGACTGAAGATTGTCAGAGATGCGAGTTAATAGGACTCCTGCACTATCTGACTTGCATATCCGAGTGAAGGAAGATAACAGGGACTAAAGTCTATTTAATAGCAAGCCTCAATATTTTTTGCGATAGTATATTTCTCTATCCCTCTGTATATATCCAAGAAAAATCCTTGTGCACAGTATATATAGAACAAGCACCAACCTCAATTCCTGGTGTGGGATGCCGAAGTCCAGCAGACCAATACTGTACGATGTTGTGAAAAGTGAAAAATGACTGCTCTGTGCAGATGCAGATGGTATCAGATCCCTTTTCCTAAATTTTGATGTATATTACTTACCAGCATTCCCTGTTTAAGGGCTATGTGAGATCATAGCTCTAGGATTGCTACCCTCACCCACATATTTTCCTTATCTTTGGTCACTGAAACAACTGTAAATTTATCACTATCAAGCTCCTAGGGAGAATATAATCAATTAGAGGTGATCTAAAAGGTGCTAAAGGTAGAAATGGATTTTTTTCTGTCGTGTCAGATGGAAGAAAGTCAGTTGGTTAAAATAAGCATAACTCTGCAAATGTAACTGAGTAAACGCCAGCTTGTATTATTCAATAATCTGCCCAAAATTCCTGTACTAACCAGATAAATAAATCAATAATGGGTACACACATTTCTGCCAGAGCTTTAGGATATGCCTTAATTATATTTGTCATTATTTTCTTTCAGAACAAGTACAAAGAAAAATATAGAAAAGAAAAAGGAAAGCCATATGCTTCCACAATTGATACCCCAGAAATTCGGAGAATCAAGAAAGTGCAAGACCAGCTCAGTGAGGTGGGTATTAATGGTCATAAGGAAAATATTTACTGAGTGGTAAAGAAGCAAGGTGAGTCACAGTTTTAAATGTTGGATAAGAAGTGATAATTTTGTTATGATATTGTGATAAGGCAATCTGAACGTTTAGCAGAAACATCAGATTACAAGAGCAAGGAATACAGAGTGTATGACAACTTGAGTTCTGTGATGTAGGTTGGAATTTAGGCCTTTCAGGAAAGGAGATGTGATGGTTTCTTTTTAGCTGAATAATAGTTCTGTTTCATTGTGCCTAAAGAGGTTTGAAAATTTCTGATCAAAAGTTACAGGCACGGGAGATGATGGCAATGCCCATAACGTTGAATTTGAAGATCCCACAGACTATGTACGTCCTGCAGTCATCATAAGTGATGTGCCTGATTAATTTTTGTTGAGGTTAAGTTGTGCACTGGGTAAATAATCCTAGAATTTTGTTTTTAAAATATGTTTAAACTTTCATGTTTTCATAAAGCAACTGAAAGTCAGTTTCCTAAAGACACACTGGAAAAATGATGCTTCAGTTCTCCAGGTGTTGCAAAATGAACTTCTGTACATCTTGTCTTTTGCTGGGGAATTTTCCAAGATGTGTTGTCCCCTCTGTGTGAATCCCACCTAGTGATCTGCCTTTGAAAGCTAGACCAAGTACAATTGCCCCACTGATGCAGTGCCTCTATTACTGGCAGCTCACTCATCTTCCCCTCTTTTTTAAGCACCGCTAGTCTATCTTTCAACAGTACACCTCACAGTTTGGGACAGTGAAATCCACCTGGAAAGGCTTCTTAATTCTTCATACAGTAAATAGGGAGAGTTTTAAATGCTTTATTGAATTCAGGTTTTGGGTGTTTACTGTATTAAGTGTAAAAATGTCAATATTCTGCTTTTAAAAAACTGTCAGCTTTTGCTGTAAGAATAAATGTGTTTTGTTGTGCGTTGATCCAGGTTAAATACCGCATGGCTGGCGAAGTTGCTAGAACTATTTGCCACGTTGATGAAAAGGCCAAGGATATAGAACATGCAAAGAAGGTGTCACAGCAAGTGAGCAAGGTGAGCGACTTCCGACTGTCTGGAAGGGTTGTGAACATTAGTGGATCATGAGGTTACTGATACGAATAATGCTTTGAGCTCAGGGCACTAAAGCAATGTTTATAGAACAGTTTAGAAGCACAGGGAGAGAGAGCAGAGAAGTTGATAAGGCAGCTATAAAAGTAATCTTAAATGTTTCCAACTGATGTCTTCAAATGTCACTGGTTTGAGACTTTCACTTTGAAAAAATCTTTAAAGCAGGTAGTTTATTCACAAATGTAAATATTTTTCTAATAATAAAGTAACAAACGTGCTGATCTTTCTTTCCAGGTGTTATATAAACAGAACTGGGAGGAGAATAAGGACAAGTACCTGCTTCCCCCTGATGCTCCAGAGCTTGTGAATGCAATAAAAAACACAGCAATGTTCAGTAAGGTAAGAAAGATCACAGGGCTAGGCAGCTGAAGTGCAAGAAGCATTCCAAGTCAGAGATTAATTCATAACGAGTATTGTGGCATTTTTCTGTTTTTAAGAAACTCTATACCGAAGACTGGGAAGGAGACAAAACATTGTTCTATCCATACAATGACAGTCCGGAGCTCAGAAGGGTGGCACAGGCTCAAAAGGCTCTGAGCGATGTAAGTATCAAAGCCTGATTGACAGGTGGGTCACCATTACAGTGTAACTTGGTAGTCTTTGTGGTGGGCTTGGATGAGATATAAAAACTTCGTAATGGAACAGAAAATAAAAATGCGTCGGTGTGCACCGATAGCTCTGGTAGTAGTGCTATTTCAGCAGGAAAGTGTGTACTCTATATTAGAGGCTTAAATTTGGCAATTTGATGCTGGATTACGAATGAATGAAATAATTAACTTTTTAAAGATTCTCTGAGGTAATCAGTAAATCAAGTATCTCTCAAAATGTGTGGAGAAACTGTCAGGGTTGGCTGTAAGCCTGGTTCACTGTTGTGGGTCTACAAATCTGTCTCTCTAAAACAGTGATAAGAAAAGTCAGGAATTCGTCAGGCTGTGTGATTTGCTGATACATAGATACATAGAAATCTTCAACCAAGGATTTCAGGTCTCACTTAAAGATTTCACTGAATTTTGCACATGTCCAGAAGTTCACTAGTCCATGTTTATCAGGAGCAATGGTGTAATATAATTGAAAACTTTCCCAGGGAACTGATTCTTTTTCACTGTCTCTTATCAAGCCACTTCTCAGTAGTCCTCCAGAATACATTGATTGAAAGAGTTTATGCTGCAGTAGCTGGGCAGAGAACTACTTTTGTTAATGGTGGCATTAGCAGAGTGAAATGTTCTGAATTTCTGAGTGAAATGATGCTTAAGTTGGTAGTTACAGTAAATGTTTACTTCGTTCATATTTTCAGATTGTCTACAAAAAAGGGCACGATGAACGAAAATCTAAATATACTTCTCTGCCAGATCCACCTGATGTGGAACAAGCCAAGAAAGTGACAAGGCAGCTGAGTGATGTGAGTAGAATGCAGTGCTCTTCTTTCTGTAGAAATCTCACTTTTGGAGTTAGAGAGGCAAAAAGCTAGCTAAAGAAAGGGAAAGCAAAAGAAAAGACCAGAGCTCATATGAAGACCCCTTTGATTTTCAGGGGCAAAACTCAGTTCCTTTCTTCCTCAGATGTCTCAGAGAAAATCCTGCCCAGTCTCAGGTGAAAGGCTAAACTTTATTCTTATTGGTGAGTTTAGTTTTCACAAAACTTTTCTGCTTCTACCTTGCACACATTACTTCCTATTCTCCCTCTTTTTTTTGTCTCCTGCTTTACACTTCCTGTGTTTACAGGAGAAAATAGTAAACAACATCCATTTTGCTCTTCTCTTAAATGTAAGCATTTGGAGTAAGTTACTTGCTTACAAGGAATAATCCCATTTTGCTGAAAAGTTGCCTAGGTCAGCTGTGCAGAATACATTCTAAATGTTCATTTCAGTGTCAAACCGTTGTACACGTACGTATCTCAACTGTTCTTAAGTTCATGGATACCAAGCAGTGGAAAAGTCTGGCAACTTAGATAACTGTTTTCTGATTTGCATACTGAATTAACAGGTAACATTCAACATTAACTTCCGTAACTGTGTGGCATAATTAACAAAGACTCTAGCACCAGTCCCTGGCAATGCATCATAGGTCTACTTAGAAGAAAACACAGCTGAGGAATGCAGGAGATGAAGTGAGATACAGGAAGACCAACTTTTGCTGAAGAAACTGGAACTAAGTCGCATGATCTTGTAGCACAGAAGTATGATTTTAACTCAGTTCAGAATTTAGCTGTTATGACAAGGACACGCATGATTTTATTGCTGTCTCTTGAAAATTATCTGCTGTTTAACATTAGGGAGTTACAGTATTCACTTATGGTTGCAAAGCCACTGAAAAAGTGTTGTAGTGAACCATTGGGAAGGTGAAAGAAGGTAGTATTTAATTTAGAGAAAATTTCTTGAATTTTATTCTTCCATAGCTTAAAAGCTAAATTTTCATCAAGAAAATTTTTAGACGTGTAAAAAGCAAGATCAGCATCATAATTCTCTGAAATGAATAAAATAGTAAGCTATGTATGTATCTCCAAAACAATAAAATGTAGAATTCTTTTAAGGTTGTTTTTGGCATATGTATTCTGTATTAGTGTGGTAACAATTAAAATAGCATTGGAGAAGTATTTTTTGTGACAAGCAGCACAACTGTGGCTGAAAATGCATTTGGAACACTGAGTCAAAACTCGGGGAGATGTTTTGTTATTAGACAGACAGGGACTGTCTGTTTAAACAGTTGATAGTTGATTTCCCTGTGCTGGAATATAGTCTATTAGAAATCACATACACCAGGCAATCCATGTATTAAAAGGGTTTTCTTATAGGAAGTTTCAGCAGCAATCACAATAAATTCCTGCTTAACCAATGGGCAGTGCTATGTCCCAATGTTATGTGACCAGTGAGAAAACAGAACTAAAGGAATATGTTAGTGATGTCTCATAGAGAGATTTTCTTATTAATAACTGTCTTCTAGAAGAGATGACTTTTTTCACCTATTCGTCCTTTTTTTGGTCAGGGAAGGTACTAAGAGAAATAACTGAATCTGAATTGGTTAGGCCAAATCATATTGAAGGTGTTTTTGACTATAACTGATGAAGTGGTTATAAGGCATATGTAAAACGTGAAGCAACTTTAGAAAGAAGACTTTTGAAAACAAATCTGTCAAATGAATATTGAGCTGTGTCTTGGGGATTAAATTTTATTTTTTGATTTCGTTATAGATTATTTACCATGAGGACTATAAAAACAAGATCAAAGGCAAGTGGAGTCAAACTCCATGCTATGATGTTGCAATTGCGAAAATGAATGCTGAAAATATAAGTACGGTAAGTGAATTCTTCAGAAAATCTGGAAATGAACTGCTTTATCCTCTGATTGTGTAATGTGGAAAATACTGATTAATTTTGCCTACTCCATCTGTGGTATTTCTCTTTTCCTTAAAAAGCTATTTTGTGGATGTCGGTTTTATAATGTAAGTGCATTTGATATATTGTTATCTGTTTGTCTCTGTTCCTAACAGAGAAAATACCAGGAAGACTTTGAAAACATGAAAGACCAAATCTACTTTATGCAGACTGAAACTCCAGAATATGAAGCTAATAAGCGAGTTTCAGATAATGTCAGTAAGGTACGTTCTCTGTGCTCCCATTTGTTTAGCTTGATATAGTTCTGAAGTCAGACCAGTTTGTGCTGAAACTGTTCTGTCAAGTGTCAAAAATATTTTCTTCTACGTAAAAGATGTATTCTTGTGTGCATTCCACTAGGAAGCTTACAACAATTCCTAGCCATGCTTATGATCTTCCACAATAGTACCCACAAAGTAGAATTTTCTTTCAGTGAAGTAGAATTTGTTTCGTTGTTTGTTCTGATTATCTTATGTGCCTGATTTTTAGTTGGAACAAATCAATACTGTTAACCAAGACCAGCTTAAGCTAGCTGAATTTGGCTCAGTATTTTCATATCTATTCATCCTTGCTCAGTGTATCTCAGTGGTGTTGTGCTGGCCCATCTCCTGCTAAAAATACAGAATTTGTTTGGCTTCTGCATTTTCTGCAATAGTATATGCATCAGCAAAGACAATCTTATGTCATTAATTGTAAGAATGTGACTGTTCTGAGATGTCAACCAATATTTGAAAAATTACAATGTTTGGAGAGGGGCTTAGGGCTGGGGACATCTACTAAATAGCTCTTGCTTATCTGCTGATCCTGCCGCCCATGTCATTGTCCATGCACTCCTGTGCTCTGAGTGCCCTTCATGGTCCTTTGCCATCATGAATCTTAAGTTAAAAAACAGGGGAAATTTTCCTGAAAAGTTCAAGATGATATGGGTTAGTGAGCATTTGGCTTTTAATACTGATTTTTAAAACCTCACTCTTTTTATTTTTATTTTTTTAAAGAAAAAATACAGAGCAGACTATGAAAAGAACAAAGCTATTGCAGATTATAATGTGCTTCCTGCTACAGAAAACCCATTGCTGAGGCAATTAAAAGCTGCAGGAAATGTGCTGAGTGATGTAAGTATTATCAAAGTACAGCTGGATGATTTTCAGTCATGTACAATAAACCAAACTCATAATTTCTTCACAAGGCTCCTCCTTTGGATTGCTTAGTATTTTTAGTTTTATAGACCAATATATGTCATGAGATACCAGCAACCAGAATGGTATAGATAAGGAGTCATTTCTCCACAGCGGAGTGCAACGACAGCTGTGGCATGTTATGGGGACAGCTAATTATCGTATAGTTCATTTAGATCCCTGTGGAAAACGGATCACAAGATGACAGTTCTTCCTGTACTGTTTTAAAGAACTTCAACTGGTGCCAATAATGATAAAAATCTGTGGTGCTTTTACATATTCATATATATTGTATTCTGTTTACTCACTGTAACAGCTTTCTTGATTTCTCTCTTCTTGCTGTTTTCATCTGTATGGAAAGAGATTGCATATTTCTCAGTGTCAGAAGTTCAAAAACCATTAGTCAGACCTTTCTGTTTCCCTTACCTAAGAGTCACTAAAAAAAGTTTTTTTAGAAAATCATTGGGAAAAAGGTGCCATCTGTTTTTCAGTCTTCTGGGAAAGTTTTCTTTGCGATCATTCCACGGTTTTACTCTTGTCATTTTGAAAGTGTTGTGAGTGAGTTGCACTGAAATCTACTGCATTATCTGACATTATTTTCTTTCTTTCACAGAAATTATACAAAGAAGCCTATGAAAAATCAAAAGGAACCAGCATGAATTACTGTGACACACCTAAGTTCCAGACTGATACTGTTCTGAAGAATTTTAGTGATGTATGTATTTGATTTATGTTATGTTGTTCAGTACTGACACTCTTGATTACTTGTGTGTATCAACTTCTGATTATTTTTCCAGGTAAAATATAAAGATGCATATCAAAAGAATATTTTAGGACACTATTTGGGCAGCTTTGAGGACCCACATCATACACACTGCATGAAAGTGGAAGCTATGAAGAGTGACGTAAGTGTGGCAATCACTCTGTTTTCACCATCATACTTTGATTTCAGAGAAAGCTCAGTTATGGTTTCTTACGGAATGTTGATTTTGTTCCTAGAAAAATTACAAAGCAGATTATGAGGAGGAAAAGACAAAATGCTACTTCCCTCAGACCATAACTCAAGAGTATGAAGCTATTAAGAAGTTAGAGCAGTGTAAAGATGTAAGTACAGAACAGTAGTGGTTATCAAGTAGCCAATTACATGCAGAGTATCTGCTTCTGAGGCATGTAGAAATTTACAGAGTGCTTCCTGTTAACTTCAATGATTTTGAATTTGGCCTTATTTAGCATATGTGACTTCTAAAAACCATATTCATCTGTATTTTAGAGCCTTTTGTGACATCTAGTGATCAAGACAGATACAGCACAATCTTTTTTTTAACAAGTGAAAACATAAAATTAGAGGAATAGTACCACTATTAAGAATGAACCTCAAGCATTTACCTGCTTAAGTCAACATATTTTTACATGAACCCTTTAAAAGTGCTTTAGTTATTTTATTAATACAAATTTTATTTACTTTACCAATCCTTGGAAAATAGTTTAAATATATATTTGTATATAATGCACTAAAATGTATCTACTATAATAGGTATCATATATTATCATGTATTCTATACATTTTAATATTTATATACCTATTCAAAATATTTTACGTTACTACTTTAAAAACACTTTTAAAAATTTATTTGCTCTCTGATTATGTTAAAAAGTAACATGAGAACCATTGTGGATGGCAGGGCTTATCTGCATGCGTGCCATAACTGCTAACTATCCCAAGTAAGGCTACGTTGCTATGCCTTATAAAATAGTTTTGCTTATATGGATTTTCTGCAAATATATTTATTATCTTCCTCCAGCACACCTACAAAAAGCATCCTGATCAAACCAAATTTACTCAAGTGACTGACTCTCCAGTACAGAAGCAAGCAGAGATCAATAGCAAACAGCTGAGTGATGTAAGTGAACTTAGAAAACTTGCTGCTACACTCTGACACTACCAGTTCCTGCGCTGTGGCCACCTTCACTTTATCGTCCAGTTTGAGAGAACTGAAAGGAACATGTAGGTGAATGTGTGTGCATATACACACACAGAAGTGCAAAACTGTTCGTGTGCATTCACAGTTCTGTTCCAGTGGAAGATCACCCAGAAATTAGATTTTTTTTTTTTGGTTTTTCAGTTGGTTGTTCATGTCAATTTTTCATGTGTATGTTTGTAATTTTTTTTATGTCCGTCATTCTTAATGTATTCTTCGCACCAGTTAAGTCAATGGGGTTTATACCATTCACTTGGCAAGGACTAGGATTTCATCTCTGTCTTTGTGAGTGAGGTTGACATGAGACCTTTAAGTTGCGTCACTCAGCATTATTAAGCATTTCCAATCTATAAACATTAGGCTGCTAAATTTCTGTATTTTTCTTTGCAGATAAAGTATAAATCCAAAGGTGAAGAAATTATTCACAAGTACCACCTCCCTCCAGATGTGCCCCAGTTTATACAGGCTAAAGTTAATGCCTACAATATTAGTGATGTAAGTATATTTTGAATCCAGAGCTCTTGATTCAACTCACAATATGAAGTTTCTGTTAGCTAGAAACTGTTCATTTAAAATTCACCTTTTCTTTTAGAACTATTACAAAACAGGATTGGAAGAACTAAAATCAAGGGGATATGATCTAAAAAGTGATGCTATTCCTATCCAAGCTGCCAAGGCTGCTAGGCAGGCTGTCAGTGATGTAAGTACATCTTTCCTAAAGGAACTGTTTAATTCAAAAGAGTTTACTTACTTAAACAATGTTTGCAATTATGTTTATTAAGGATATCTGAAGGATAACTTCTTTATTGCCTTTTTTGAGCATGTTATTGGATGTGCTTAACACAGTTATGTTTTTATTGGTGTTTCATTGCTTCGCTAATGTATGTGTATAATTACATTTAGAAAAGGCTGTTTAATTATGTAATTCCTTGTGAATAAATAGGCTGTCTTGCACTCCAGTATGATTAAGGAAAATCATGAGCAGTAGGTCAGTAGTGATGGCTCCATGAGCAATGGACACCTGAATTCTCTCTGTCCTTAATTATAGGCCTGATCATAAATGAGATGAAAGACTCTAGGACATCACTGGGTTTTGGGTAGATTCTTGGGGATGGCCTCATGGAAGTCTCGTAGTATTTTAAGACTCCTCTCCCTCTTATGATCAATACAAGTGAGATAATACTACTTTGAAAGCTAACTAACTGGTTTGTATAGCAGTGAATTGTAAAGAGATACATGTCTGGTTTTATTAAGATGTATGGCCACTGACTTAAATGTGAGGGATACTCTTTGTAGAAAACAAAGGGTAGCCTTTGCTTTTAATTTACTTGTTGCTAAGTTACTACACTGACGATTATATTCTCCGTGTTCTATTATATTCTAACAGGTTAACTATAAAAAAGCCTATGAACTTGCCAAGGGTAAACTTGTTGGCTTCAAGAGTCTCCAAGATGATCCCAAACTCGTTCATTACATGAAGGTAGCCAAGATGCAGTCTGAGCGAGAGTACAAGAAAGATTATGAGAAAACAAAAACTAGGTACAACATTCCACTGGATATGGTCAATGTTGTCGGTGCCAAGAAGGCTCAAGAGATTGCCAGCAATACGAATTACAAAAACCTCCTGCACCACTATACTTACTTACCAGACGCAATGAATGTGGAGCTGACCAAAAATATGATGGAGATTCAGAGTGATGTAAGTAAAACCTCATGTGAACAGAATTTTTCTGACATGCCTGAAGCAAAAACTGCGAAGACTCGGGAGAAGTCTGTGAACTGTTTTTTTCTAATTCCTAACTTTTAAAACATTGTTTTCACTCCTTTATTAGAATGCCTATAAAGCAGATTATAATAACTGGATGAAAGGCATTGGTTGGATCCCCATTGGCTCCCTAGAAGTAGAAAAAGCTAAAAAAGCTGGAGATGCCTTGAATGAAAAGAAATATCGTCAGCATCCGGACACTATTAAATTTACAAGTGTGGTGGACTCTCCGGTAATGGTCCAAGCCAAACAGAATTCAGTTCAACTCAATGATGTAAGTAGAGAAAGGAATGGGTGTTATAGTAGAGATGTATCTACTGAAGAGCTGAGCGTTGTCTTTAAAATTTTTTTGAAGTACTGTTAGCCTGAAAGTGTTTCTCTGTGTTGTCATTATTTGTGCTCTGATTTTGCCTGAGTAATTTCCTGGTATAAGTCTGCAAAGCTGTATGGAAATCATGTGGCTCTTTCAGTTCACATCAGCTGATTCTGTCCATTTATATTTAAGTATATTTGAAATACATTTGATTTAAGAAATGTGAAATTTTCAAGTTGTTTATTGATGTTTTACCACCTACAATAATGAATGAATTACAGAATGTTTGATGAATCACAATATGTCCATCATTATAAACCAGAAAGCTTTGCTTTATGTTACACTCTCCTACCATCCCTTATTATCTCACTCTTTCAAAAATGAGGTTTTATGTCCATTAAAGAGCTTAATTTTACTGAGTAAAGACTGCATAGAGCTTTTAGGGAGCATTCCTTCTGTCAATAAGATCAACAGTTCTGTATGAAAAGGGCAGCCTCAATCTTTATAAGGTAGGTGGCAATGTACATTTATTTGCAAAATCAAACATAACCCCTCAGTTAATTTACAGTGAACTGGGGCTAGCTGTACAAGGAAAGAAGGATTTATTTCTGTGTCATATATTTTACAGAAACTATACAGATCTTCTGGAGAGGAAGTTAAACATAAATATACTCTTACCCCAGATGTCCCACAGTTTATCCAAGCTAGATACAATGCAGCTAACATCAGTGATGTAAGTGACTTCTTCACGACATGTTTTACACATTGTTAATGAATTTTTGAGTAGTATGTTACAGATATACTCACATTGCAGATTTCTTTCACTGATACGCAGTTCTATACAATCAACTTGTATCACTGTAATTTTTAATTCTTGGTGTCATTTGAGTTTCCAACCAGATGCCATTTAGTCATGTAGTCATTCAATTAATTTAATTAATAGATAAATCTGTTCTTGTAAATGAAGGCTGACAGTTATATATGATCCCCACTTCATCTGCTTCTAAAGAATTGCCTGGAGTAGCTTAGGAGTAGCTTTGACTTGCATATAGCTCATGTGATTACTAGGTTCTCTAGAATAATACAGATTTTCTTTTTTAGGCATATTATAAACAAGGCTACCATGATCTAATAGCTAAAGGGAACAATGTGTCACTTGATGCTATTCCAATTACTCTAGCCAAGACTTCAAGAAACATTGCTAGCGATGTAAGTATCTATTCCAGGTATACTTTTCTTAGGCATTTAGTAAAAAAGTTGTCCCTTACAGGCCATACGGTAGACCTCATACGTTGCACAAGTCTCACTAGAATCAGTATTATTAGAAAGAGATTCATAGTCTTTCCCAAAGGCTTAGTTTGTGTAGAACTTATTTTACGCTCATCTTGTTTGCTTTAGATAGGCAAATGCTATTTGTGCTATACTGTGTTTCTTAACCCACTTTTCACAGGAGAAGTGAAATCAATAGTTCTTGCAAACATTCTGTGGCAAATTTCCAGAAAATACACTACATTAGCACCTATTTGCAGACCACAAGACAATATGTGTTAAGGGTGCTTTTGGTTATACAGTGGAGTATGGCTTATCCATGAATCAGTGGGCCTTATAGTGCAAATTGTATAAAGTGGGAGATATTTCAGTGGTTTCATATAACTAGAGGAAGCTGTCCAGTCCATTTGTTTGCTATTGCTTTCAAATGACTGAGAAGGATTATCTCAATTATTCTGGTATTTTTCATACACCTTTCAACACAGGAATACGTAGGAGATGTTTTCCCTTCCTTACAAGAAAAGCTAATTTTGATAAATCTCACTGTGGTGTGTGTAACCTGTTGTGTACAGGTAGAGCAAGAAAAGTTGATGTAGGTATGCAGGTGTGACATTTAGGAGAGCTTATCTTTCTGAACTGCTTGCAGCTTCTTTTTTCCGATAAAAGACATGAGAGCTTTTCTTCTCTTTTCTTTTGCATTAGTGCGGACATTAATAGCCATGCCACAGTACATTTGATCTCTTTCCTCTGTTTCTAGTATAAATATAAAGAAGCATATGAAAAGGCTAAAGGAAAACAGGTTGGTTTCAGAAGCCTGCAGGATGACCCTAAGCTTGTCCACTACATGAATGTAGCAAAGATTCAGTCTGAGCGTGAGTACAAGAAAGACTATGAGAAGAGCAAGACTAACTATCATGCACCTCCTGACATGTACAGTATCCAGGCTGCTAAACAGTCTCAGGATGTAGCTTCTAATGCCCACTACAAAAACCTGATCCATCACTACACTTATCTGCCAGATGCCATGGATGTTGAGCTTGCAAAGAACATGATGCAAATTCAGAGTGATGTAAGTATTTCAGTGGTTGCAATTTCACTGATATTTTCCTACACACTGGGAAAAATAAAATACAAGTTTGTATTCCATGAAAGTTGCTATTACTGTATGGGAATTGTCTGTTTTTCTTATGTCTTGGGGAAGCCAGTTAGAAGTTTTTTCAGCTGGTGGTGGCATTTAGAAATACCAAATTCCAGGTGAGTTCTACTCAAGAGATTTTTAACGTTGGCGTTTCAGTGGAGAGCAGACTTTTGGAATATTGAATTCAAATGAACTTTTTTTCACATTTTCTCAGAAAACTTTATTTTGCAACTAACATAATTTTGTTCGATTCTTTAAGACTTCTTTTAAGTTGTCTTGCTTTGTCTTCACATGAGATAGATATGATAGTGTAGTTGGACTGTTACTAACTCTTTAGGATGAAGGAGTGGACAAAATGTCACTATTGGTATTATTAGTAATACATTCTGGAGATGTCTAGCATAGGAGATCTCTCCTAGGACCCTCTTGGACCTTCTTGCAGATACACAGTTTCAAATGGCTGACTGGACATATGTGGTTGCACTCTGCACCTCTGTATACTGTGGGATTTGACTCTGGGTGGATCCCTACGGAGGACCGCTCATTTTAGTTAGAATGCGGAAGGAAAGGTCTTAAAAGAGTGTCCACAGTATCCTTGCACTCAGACCATGCATTAACGCTGTCTGAATGCTTATATGGGGTAGCCTTCTGCCTATTTTGTGGGCAGGATAAATTTTTCACTTGCAGTCTGTGAATTCTGCATATTTTACTGTAGGAGGAACTACAGGAAGAAAACCAAAAATTGAGCCTCTGCTCTGTGGACCTTTGTATAAGGCCAAGTCTCATAGAGTCTGCTGAAACACAGAACAAATTAAACTGTGTTAAACAGTGACCATATGGTAGTTTAAAAGTTACTAAGAATTGAAGGTTGGTGAAATTTTTCACATGGGTAAAAGAAAAGGAAGGTTAGTAAATACTGAAGGGATGTTAGAGTTTATAAGGAATGAATCATGAAGAAAAAAGATTTTCTTCCTTATGAAATCACAGAGAAGCATAAAAAATATCTGTTGTTCCCTTCAAGAATTTATAAATATTTCCTGCTAATGTAGACCACACTAGCTAGACTATGTGATTATTTTTTTAAGCAGAATTAGTACAGTTCCGTGGGAAAGTCTTGGTGCATGTTGGCTTTCTCTCCTTCAGAATGCGTACAAACAAGAGTATAACAGCTGGTTCAAGGGTATTGGATGGAGTCCTCTCGGTTCTCTGGATGTTGAAAAAGCTAAAAAGGCTGGAGATGCATTAAATGAAAAGAAATACCGTCAGCACCCAGACACCATCAAATTTACAAGTATACCAGATTCAATACCAATGGTTTTAGCTCAGCACAACACCAAGCAACTGAGTGATGTAAGAAATTTTTCATTATTAATACAATATTCCATCTAAAAAAACCCTTTAAATTTTAAAAACTGTAAAAATAGTAAAATTGCAGTTTGTTGGTGAGAACCAAGCATTGTTGCGTTGTCTGTATTTGTTAACACTATTACCTACCTTGTATTTGTCAACAAGTATTTGTTTATTTTTCCTTGCAGGTTACATATAAACAAGAGGGTGAAAAAGTAAAACACAAATACACCCTGGATGCTGATGTTCCTCAGTTTATTCAAGCCAGGGTCAACGCCTTCAATTTGAGCGATGTGAGTTTATAAACAATAGTTTGTTCAATAATATATTTATTTGTCATTTACTTAATAGAAAAAAAAAACCTTTTATTTATTCATATTATGACATTGAATATAGAAATGCACAAGCTCTGAATTCAGCTAAACTTTTACTTTTAGAAGTCAATGAATTTTGTGCTTGTGAAGCAAATTTTTAAACTGTCCAAGCACTCATGAACATAAACACATTTCAGTGCTTTATTGCCAAACTACTTGTATAGACTGAATGAAAAAAAAAAGCATGACTTATTATTCAAATTCCTATACGTTTGGAGACTTATGTCATCTACTTTTATATAAAACACATTGCACAGGCAAGCAGTACAAGTTCTCTGTACGTTGCTTTCAAAGAAAATTAACTCATCCAGTGGAAAGACAGTAATGCCTTTTTCTGCCATTCAGCTACTAGTCTGCGTGTTTTCCATCACTTCTTGCATCCATCCAACACCATGAATATCTCCACTGATAGTATCAATTTTATTGCCTTCGTGATATTAAACTTTTTGGTGGCATTATCAGGCCTCCAGGAACTAGGTAAAAACTGGTATCTCCTTTAATCCCAGCAGCCAGACTGCTTTCTTCAGTCGCTTGAGACCACGAGGCCTTCACAATTTCTGAAGGTTCAGTCAAATGAAAAAGGGGTTTGCTTAAGCAAGGGTAAAAATGCCACTGATAGAGTTGTTCTGCATAAAAATTGCAAAAAAATGCTTATGGAGTTAATGATTTAGCTACATGAATTAAACTGATTGTCTCGAAGGACTCTCCTATCTTTATAGTAGATTTATTTATCATAATGTAACTGTAGTTCATGTACAGGTTAACATTTTTCCCTGAAATTGCACAGACTAAACTGAACATTTTGACCCTATAACTGTAACAAAAATATGGGCTTAAACAACTTTGTCAAAATTGCTACTCTCAACATTGCGAACTCATACCTTTTTTCCCTATAAGGCTAACTACAAAGCAGACTGGAAAAAAACCATTGCCAAAGGATATGATCTGAAACCAGATGCCATTCCTATTATTGCTGCTAAAGCTTCTCGAAATATTGCAAGTGATGTAAGTATAATTTACATGAGGTGGAATACATTCAGCTACTGCATTACAACTTTCTGTAGCTTATTATGCTATAGAGCATATGCTATATACATACAATGGTATAGAGACGCTTAGCTCTGAGAATTGAAACTCTTATGATGCTGTGAAATAACAAGTGAATTCAAATGTTTTCATGAATCTCTGAAAAAACCCTGTTTCTTTGGAAATGCGTCGTAACGCCTGTGAGTGCTGGTGAGCTGGGGCTGTTTGTGTGTGCTTCAAGTATTCACCATATTATCTGAAAGTTCCTTTGTTATAATTTACCTATGCTCTATTCTTAATTGCTGGAGACCAGTACTTCTACTTGTCTGGCGTTCATGAGCTGTACAGAAATGTGGCTGTTTTCAGGCAGCTACGTCAACTGGCAGCAGTAAAGCTTGGTGTGCCATCTGACACAAGCTATGAGAGGGGATTTGAAACACAGAAGTAAATTCACTGACTTTAGCAAAAGGCTGCAAATGGCGTCCATTCCCCACTTAAACATGCCTCCTCACAATAGCTGAATATTGGCATATCCAGTTGTTTGGTAGTCTTGGGCTTTTCAATAATATGTTATTATGCTGGTCTTTTAATGAAAAGCTGAATGTTCCTGGGAGTTAGCAGTCTATGGCAGTAAAATATAACACGGCAGAGGCAACGGCGAGGGAGGGCACGTAACTGCATATCTAGATTTAGTTCTATACCGGGGATCAAGACAAGCTGGGAAATCCAGCAATCCTCTTCTTTTTTTGACCTAAATAATCCTGCGCTGTCTGAAAAACAATTTATGAGTTTATAGAATGAACTGAAGTTGTTAAAATACTGAGTTTCAAAGTATGAAAATTATGAAAAAAATGTTTTCTTTTTCCAAAGTGGGTAAGGCTTTCTTCTCCTTTGTCTCTAGTACAAGTACAAGGAATCATATGAGAAGGATAAAGGCAAACAGGTTGGATACCGTAGCCTGCAGGACGATCCTAAACTTGTTCATTACATGAATGTGGCCAAAATGCAATCAGATCGTGAATACAAGAAGGATTATGAAGTCACCAAGACCAAATATCATACTCCTTTGGATATGTTCAGCGTGACGGCTGCCAGAAAAGCCCAGGAAGCAGTTACAAACGCAGGCTATAAACAGCTAATTCACAATTATACACTCTTGCCTGATTCTGTGAATCTGGAGCTATCAAGAAATGTGATGCAGCTTCAGAGCGATGTATGTAATGATTAATCAGCTCGTTTCTTTCTTCTCAGAATGACTGTGTTACACTATTAACCTTCTAAGGCTGAAAAATGAACTATTTTGGATTAACAGTAGATTGACATGTAAATGTCTGGTCTGGACCCCTGTATTTTCCAGAGATTGTCAGAATTGTGTGTAGATGATAAGCTCTAGGGAACTTACCTATCAATTAACAACTTTCTTTGTATCTCTACGTATTTGCCTAGTTCTCAGCAAATGAACATGTTTTTCTAATTTGTGTATTTTTGTAGTTGGATTTGTAATTACGTGTCATTATTATTTGTATTGTCAGAGATCATAGGTTATGCAGAGAGTCTAAATTCTGACTATATTTTATTTAAGTTTACCGAAAATACACATTATGTATGTTTGTATTATACCTAGGGATTTGAGATTTATTTATTTCGTTCACTTTTCCTTCCTGCCTTTATCCTCCAAAGATGCATATGCCCTGCATGATAAGGATTCGTAAAAAAGCTCTGTAGTTTCCATTAAGTTTTGTGACTCGTTTCCATTTTTTTTCACTAGTGTAACTTTAGGGTCTGCTTGTTTATCCAGAAAGTATTTAGGTTAACCTACATTATTTAACAGTCCGCTGACAAATTTGAAATTCCCAAAAACATTAATAATCTGATTGAAAGTGTTCTTCAGATTCTAAGCATTGTTTGGAGAGGATGATGTGCATGTTCCCATTGGCCAACAGATGGAGGATCTGACCTTTAGACACTGTTCTTTGCAAACACAGAAATTTTCATCATCTTTTTTTTGCTTCCCCGTTCTATTTTTACTTAGCCTTGCTGAGCTGGCTGAGCTTGCTCGGCTGTCTAACTCAGGATGTTTGCAAGGAAAGAAGCATGGTACTTGAGGGCAAATTTTGCCCAGTATACACATGCTATGACAGTATGTGGTCTTTTCCTCAGACTCTGATATTCTCCTTGTTACTTATAACACTGCAGTTCAGGAACAGACTTTATTTTCACAGCATTTTGTTCCTTTATCTGTTCTAAAAGCCATGTTATAAAGTATGATTAAATAGGAATGGTGTCTATTCAAGATTGTGCAGAACCAGGCCATTAAGCAGAAGTTGCTGAAACAATTTCTCTGAATTAACTCTGCTGTGAACTGCGTCTACTAACAAAGAAGAGTGTCATTTAAAAAAATTATAATAATTTTGTCAGATTTTCATATTTAGCACTCAAAATTTCTTCTAAGGTCTGCGCATTTGCTTTGTAGTGTGAGTTCTACACATTGGTTTAGTGAAAAGAATTTCTTTATCCCTAACACAACAGTAGTTGTTAATGTTATGCTAAGAATTTGGAAAACAATAGCAGTTATAACAGGCTTCTCTAAATTTTCCTTCAAAAAATGAATGACCAGCAGAAGTTTTAAGACCTTGCCTGTTTTCATCTATATGGGTGTTCTAATTTTCCTTGTCTCACTGTGTTTTTCCTTGTTTATTTTGTAAAAGAATGTATACAAAGCAGACTTTAATAACTGGTTGAGAGGAGTTGGCTGGATACCAATTCAGTCACTGGATGTAGAAAAGGCCAAAAAAGCTACGGAGATCCTCAGTGAAAAGAAGTATCGCCAGCACCCAGACAAGCTGAAGTATTCTATTACAATGGATGCAATGGAACAAGTGCTAGCTAAGCAAAATGCCAAGACCATGAATAAGGTGAGAATTTGTTCAAATGATCGTGACTGAGCCAGAGATTGGGTCTTTTTCTTGCAAAATTGCAGGACAGGTGCATTCCCACTGAAGTCATTAGAATTTCAAATGGGTGTAGTGGTTTGCGTGGTTAAGACAGGACACTAAGACATGATGGAGGCCTCAGACTGTATTCATAATTAAGTGAGTTTCATTTGCTGTTTATAAAGATTAAAAATTTCTCTTTTGTGTATGTGATTAAAGATGTTTTCTCCAGATTTATAGTGCTTTGGTAATCTTTGCTCTTTTTCTGCGGGAAGTAGTGTTCATAACCAGTGAGCTGAAAAAACCCTGAAATTCTGTCAGTTCTGTACAAGTTTCCTTGAAAAGTGGAGTTCTTTAAATTTGTTCCTAGTTATCTGGGACACCACTGATCCTTATTCTATGTTTGTCATGGAAAGAGGGTGTGTGAAAAAACAAAATTTATGCTTTGCATTAAAGCAGGGAAGAATGCAGACTGAAAATTTTCAGTTTCAATATTTATTAGTTATCAAAGCATACTTTGCAAGTGTCTCAAACAAAGTACTAAAGAAAGAGGAGGAATATAACATTGCCACTTGGCAGTTGTGTTTGTGAAGATTTGTAGTGCTTATGGAACTTTACTGTACTGTAAAATATTATGTATTGCAAATGAGCAAAACAAAAGCTCTTATTTTATCGGTGCAATGCCTTTTCTATGCTAAATATTACTTTGTAATTGCAGAGACTCTACACCGATAAGTGGAACAAAGAGAAGACCAGCATTCATGTTATGCCAGATACTCCAGAAATTCTGCAGTCTAGAGTGAACCAGATCACAATGAGTAATGTGAGTTACCACGCTCATGGTGCGCATTCAGTCTCTGCTGCATAGGTCAAAAATTGGTGTGATTTTTATGTCTTTTTTGAAAATATTTAAATTCACATGTAGGGTACTTCAGTAGTTCTGCCTTCATAATAGAGTGCCTGTTCCCTTTTATCTTTTAAATTAGAAACTTTACAAAGCTGGATGGGAGGAAGAAAAGAAGAAAGGTTATGACATGCAGCCAGATGCTATTCCGATAAAAGCAGCCAAAGCCTCCAGAGACATTGCAAGTGATGTAAGTTTGATTGCGTGGTAGTACTCAGAGTAGCTACAAAGACAGTCAGGATGTTTTCAAAGTGCTCTGTTAGGCGCAAATGTGTTTTTTCAAGCATCTTGAGTTGTCTGGGTTTCAATTATATGCTTGATGGCATAAACCTTTGCAGTACCTGCTCTCCAGTGGAATAACACTGAATTGTGCTTTTTTGCTCTTTGTTCAGCAAGCTGCAAGCCTGTGTTCAGTGGGCTGTTTTGTAAGACTGAGTATGTTTAAGTGACTAAACCTGAGGTCTTGTGATGAAAAAGAACAAATATTTTCAGAGTTAAAATGGAGTGTAACAGTGCATTGTTTTGATTTAAGTTTTTGCTGTTCTTTCTCTTTCCTGCTGTCAGTATAAATACAAACTAGCCTATGAAAAAGAGAAAGGAAAGCATATTGGGTTCCGCAGCCTTGAAGACGACCCCAAGCTGGTGCACTTCATGCAGGTGGCTAAGATGCAATCTGATCGTGAATACAAAAAGGATTATGAGAAGGCAAAGACTAATTTCCATACTCCAGTTGACATGGTCAGTGTTGTGGCAGCCAAGAAAGCACAGGAAGTGGTTACAAATACAAATTACAAAAACTTGATCCATACCTACAACGTTTTGCCTGATGCCATGAGTCTTGAATTAGCCAAAAACATGATGCAGATACAAAGTGACGTAAGTGGGAGATTCTTCAACCTTTGCGTTACGAATACAATGATGCTTAGTTTGTGAAAGCATGCTGTAAGATAACTAGTACTATTTTCTTAGTGAAATTAGTTCAGTTATATACTAAAATGTGGTAAATGAAATGAGACCTTCAGCAGTGATAGCCATGGTATTTTTCTAAGACTCTGAAATATTAAATTACACCTGTTGCTAAAGAATTTGGGCTCAGAAATAAGTAATTTTATGTATAATGTAAAATGGATATTTACTGCTTACATGTTCCATCAGGCTCTTCAGGAGCAATACTTGTGTGCAGGCCAAGACAGGAAAAGCTTCACTTTTCATTGATAGATTTATCTTGTACTTCCATTGTACTTCCAAAAAGATATCTTTTCAGAAGAAGGGGAAACTAGCATAGCTATATTTTCAGATTTTATGGAATGTTTAACCTCCAGAGAAGATGGTCTTTTTTTCTCAGTATAGTGGTTCAAGATAATCCTCCTCTTCAAGAGCATGTAATATCATGTGAGCAATCTATATACATCATAAGGAGGATCTGAACACTGTATAAAAGGCAGAGTAATAAAATAGACACCACTGTAACAAAGTGTTTCTAAATAAACCTTGAGTGCATTTTGATACTGTTTGCCTCTTTTTAGAGTAAGTGCATCTTCATTAAACACAGAAGGAAGTGTCTTGATTTACAGACTTTTTCATGCATCTGATTATTTCTTTTCTTTCCTCTTCCAGAATCAATACAGAGCAGAATATGATGAAAGTATGAAGGGTGTGGGATGGATGCCACTGGGCTCCCTGGAAGCTGAGAAGAACAAAAAAGCAATGGAAATTGTTAGTGAAAAGAAGTATCGCCAGCATCCAGACAAGTTGAAGTATTCTGTTCCTATGGATTCCATGAACATGGTCCTTGCTTTAAATAATGCTAAAATCATGGATGAGGTAAGGAAGTGTTCATCAAAATTAATTTAAGTTTGCAGAAGTAAGAAACAAGCTATACCTGATATAATAGTCTATCTTATTGTATGCACAGCTTTGGAAATAGTCAATTTTGGCAGCTAATGAATATGCTTGGCTGTAATTGTATTTCATCTTAATAGACCTTTGATATACCTGAAAGCAAAGCATGACCCTAATATTTCTAAGAAATACATATAAAGACAGACCTGGGGGTCACATTTTATTAATAAAGTTTACCCAAGATAACAGATTATAGACTTTAGGCAGTTGAAATCTAGAGGCTAAAAATACTGTAGTGATCCTTTCTGGAAATAGGATTTAGACTTTTAAATGTATAGTCTGTTTCATCCGATGCCTGTTACATCAATATGAAATTGCTGCATGATGTGAATGCTTTTATAATGAGATATTTATTTTCTGATTCTCCTGCTGAACTGATGTAATTGGCTAGTGTTCTTTAGAAATGTCTAGAGTTCATGTGCGTTGTAGTTAGAGGGACCATCAGAATCTTATGCGCACTGTCCTTGGCTCTATTTCCCCTAAGTAAAGCTCTATGACCTCTCTCAACTGATGCTTATTTTCCAGGAGATAAACTAATAGTCTTTCACCTCTAACAATGTTTTTTTTGTATACCTTCTGACTCAGCTTTTAGTTGTGGATTAATCCCAGTAGGCGGCTAAGTGCCACACAGCCACTTGCTCATTACCTCCTCTCCCCCTGGTGGGATGGGGGAAGAGGAAAGGCAGAGTAAAAGCAAGAAAACTTGTGGGTCAAGATAACAGATGTTTAATAAGCAAAGGAGACGTGAAAGAAGAGAGAAGGAAAACAAAACAAGTGATGCAAAAGCAGTCACTCACCACCTCTCACGGGTAGACTGATGCCCAGCCAGCTCCCCAGCAAAAGATGTCTGACCTCCCTATACCCTCTCCTCTCCCTTTTTATTTGCTGAGCATGATGTTATATGGCATAGAATATGTCTTCGGTTAGTTGAGTCCCTCTGCCTGGTTATGTTCCCTCCCAACCTCTTGCACACCACCCAGTCTGATCACCGCGGGGGCAGAGTGAGAAACAGAGAAGGTCTTGATACTGTGCAAACACTGTTCAGCAACAGCTAAAACATTAGTGTGTTATCAGCATTGTTTTAGTCACAAATCTAAACCACAGCGCTGTTGGAGCTGCTATGAAGAGGATTGACTCCATCCCAGCCAGACCCAGTATATTTTGAAACCTATTGTTTTCTGCTGTTCAGTGCGCTTGAATACACTGCTGGGCAAGAGACAAGCAATAAAATACTCTAGCAAGATTGATATTTCTTCCACTCTTATTTTAGCCTCACACAATTAACTTTATAAGAGCTATTCCTGATTCACACTGCTTTTGAGTGCTAAAATAAAAAGGCAAATGTTCCTACCATGTTAGTAGTTGCATCATCATAAAGAAAGATTATATTTCAAATAGGAAATATTCTTTTAAATTGTTTTATTTAATTTTTTTGTTATGTTGACACCTCTTTTTTTTTTATCCTTCCAGCACAAGTACAAACAAGCATGGGAAGAAGACAAGAAGAAAGTTCACATCACACCAGATATTCCCCAGATTGCTTTAGCAAAAGTTAATGCATTTAATTTGAGTGATGTGAGTACTGTTTGTAAGACTATGACGTTGCTCTTTTATCTTTTATTAGGAGTAAGTGAGATGACAGCATAGGAAAGTCTAATTCTCACTTTGCTAACCTGTAGTAATTTCACAAGAAGTTATTAATTTTCCTCTTCACCGCTTCCTTCCCCAAAATTAAATACCAAAAGTCACCAAGAAAAAGCCACACTATTTATAGTCAGATTATGACATGTTCATGTTGGTCATTAAAATATAATAGTTACTAACAAAATAGTAGACTTTGAGTACTATCCACGTTTGTTACTGTATTTATTATTTTGTTTCCCTATGCACAAAGTTTTGTACTGGATAGAAAATTCTTTCTTGCAGATTGAACCTATTCTTTCAGTAACAGAGGATACTATGGACGGTTTTTCAGTAGCCAGTTGATAAATCTGTGTACACTAAATCAAGCATTGTTTGTAATTGTGCACATCTTTAATGTGCACAGAAATAGACATATTTATCGTATTTTTTTAAAAGCTGACATCCTGATAGATGGAACTTTTCACGAATATTTGTGCATGTGAGAAACACATGCAATTTCTTGCTCTTTTGTTACAGGTTATTGTTACTCATTATAGTGCATTCCAGCTGCATTGATGTATGAATACTAGGATTGGAGTTAATTTTGAAGGAGTATTTATCTCTCTGTGTGCCTGAGTGCCTTAAACAACTGTTCAAGGAGTGTTAAAACGTGAATAGTCTGTGTTTCAAGTTATAAAAAATGAATAGAGTTTTATTAAAGTAAATGTGTGTTTTGCTTTTGTAAAGGATGTTTCTTTTCTTTTCACAGAAAATGTACAGACTTTCATTTGAAGAATCTAGGAAGAAAGGGTATGATCTCAGAGCTGATGCTATACCTATTAAAGCTGCCAAAGCTTCTAGGGATATTGCTAGTGATGTAAGTTCCTGAAAGAAAAAAATTATCCATTTCAGATATTGTAAAACATTCATTTCTTGACACAATTCAATTTTAAATGCCAATTATATGAAGTATATATTCTCTCATTTGTAAATAATTCTGACATATTTAATATCTTTATCAATGATCTGGATGTGGGGATTGAGTGCACCCTCAGTGAGTTTGCAGACGACACCAAATTGGGCAGGAGTGTTGATCTGCTCGAGGGTAGGAAGGCTCTGCAGAGGGGTCTGGATGGGCTGGATCGATGGGCCGAGGCCAATTGTATGAGGTTTAACAAGGCCAAGGGCCGGGTCCTGTCCTTGGGTCACAACAACCCCAGGCAACACTCCAGGCTTAGGGAAGAGTGGCTGGAAAGCTGCCCGGCAGAGAAGGACCCTGGGGGTGCTGGCTGACAGCCGGCTGGACACGAGCCAGCAGTGTGCCCAGGTGGCCAAGAAGGCCAACAGCATCCTGGCTTGTATCAGCAACGGTGTGGCCAGCAGGAGCAGGGCAGGGATGAGGGATGGTGCTCTGTGCTCGGCACTGGTGAGGCCGCCCCTCGAATGCTGTGTTCAGTTTTGGGCCCCTCGGGACAAGAAGGACATGGAGGTGCTGGAGCGTGTCCAGAGAAGGGCAACGGAGCTGGGGAAGGGTCTGGAGCACAAGTGTGATGGGGAGCGGCTGAGGGAGCTGGGGGGATTTAGCCTGGAGAAGAGGAGGCTGAGGGGAGACCTTATCGCTCTCTGCAACTGCCTGAAAGGGGGTTGTGGTGAGGTGGGGGTCGGTCTCTTCTCCCAAGTCACAGTGATAGGAGGAGAGGAAACGGCCTCAAGCTGCGTCAGGGGAGGTTTAGATTGGAGATTAGGAACAATGTCTTTACTGACAGAGTGGTCAGGCAGTGGAACAGCCTGCCCAGAGAGGTGGTGGAGTCACCATCCCTGGAGGGGTTCAAAAACCGTGTAGCCGTGGCACTTGGGGCCATGGTTTAGGAGGCCTGGGGGTGTTGGGTTGGTGGTTGGACTTGATGATCCTTAGAGGTCTTTTCCAACCTTAATGATTCTATGAGTCTATGATATATATTCTAATACATTTTCTAACAGGGTTAAATAACAATTTCTTTATTAGAAGGGTAAGGAGATATATGAGGTACTCAGAGAAAAAAAAATAAGTTCATTCCTCAGTGTGATGGTGCTTGGATACTTTATAAATCTATCTTGTATATTTGTAGTTTAGACAGAATGTTCAGAGATCATTCTTAGAAATATTGGAAAAGAACAGATACGAATTTAAATTGTTTTTACTGCTGTGGTACAGTTATCTTTATTCGTTTGGTGAAAGTCCCATTAAATTTCTTGGTGCAGAGAGTACAAGCTTCTGGAATGAGGACCGTTCTGAAATCCTTTGTGTATCAGTGATGAAGGATTCGCTGTGGCAGAGACAAGTCCAGCCTGAGAGAAGGGTGAGGTTAGGGCCTAAGGACATGTTATTTAGCCTACCGGGGGGTTTTTTTGACAACACAGCGGATGTTGCAGCCACTGCAAAGTCAGTTTGCTCTACCACTGCTCTAAGTCTGAGGGGAAGATACTTCCATTCCGAGTTCTCTTCAAGCAGTAAGCAGTGAAGGAAAAAGGAATTGATACTTCATCTGTGTAGTTCATTGTCCAGGGTTGATTAGAGATGGAGGAAGGGATTAAGAGTTTGTATTATTGGTTTTATTAAACAAACAAATGCAAAAGTTCTTGAGCAGTGTCTTGAATTTTTAATAATTTGAACAAGTGAACCTGATGGAAGTGATGATTAGATCTTTGATTTTATGGTTAGTCTTTAGATAGGCACTCAAGTATTCTGAGTAAGGTGCAGACTACCACAAAAGTAGTTACCTAAGCCAAATATTGGAAGCAGGATAGCAATAGTAACAGAGAACTGTGTGGGTTAACATGTCCTGGTTGTAATGTTTGCGATACCTCATCTTAGAGCTAATATGGGTATCTTTAAACTACAGTGTGAAAAGAATAAAAAGTGCACTTTTTCCAAAGAACTGTCTTGAGCAAAGCAGATCTTATGTGTTCCTTTGCCTTTTGCTGTCAGTATGTTTCATATTTTCATTGTGTCATTTATAATGAGATTAGAAAACAATTGAACCCCAGGTTACATTGAATCTTATGCAGGAGCAGAATAAAGTATTGTAAGGAAATTTCATTTAATAGGAAAGTGTTTTAAACAGACTGCTTTTAAAAGGGATGCCAGACGTCTGTTTTGCTTTAGAGTGCACCCTAAGAGTAGGTTGACAAAGCCACCACCTCTATATGCTTTGTGACATTTTCTTAACAATGCAAAAATCTTATTTTAATCTAAGGTTTGGGTTTTTTTTTCCTTACAAGATAGATATTCCTTATTAAACAAATGAAGTAGAATTAAGGTCTCTGTCTCTGTTCTCTTTACAGTATAAATACAAATTAGGTTATGAACAAGACAAGGGAAAACTTGTAGGCTTCCGCAGCCTTCAGGATGATCCCAAACTTGTCCATTATATGCAAGTGGCTAAGATGCAGTCTGATCGTGAATACAAGAAAGCTTACGAGGCGAGCAAGACACATTACGAAACGCCTTCTGATACACTCAGCATCGTGGCAGCTAAGGAGGCACAAGATCGTGTAACCAATACTAACTACAAACGACTGATTCACCAATATATGCTTCTACCAGATGCGATGAGTTTAGAACTGTACAGAAACATGAATCAGATACAAAGTGATGTAAGTTTCTGTTTTCTTTCTGCCATTCACAGCTGTGACTTCTCTTCCTGTTTTTTCGTTATGGCTATGTTTTGGAAACAACAGAATGATTTTGTATGAGCCATTTGAAAATTGTAAACTTTCCTTTTGTGTTCTGTTTGGCAGAATGAGTACAAGCAGGATTACAATGAGTACTTCAAGGGTATCGGTTGGAGTCCTGCTGGTTCCCTGGATGTGGAGAAATCTAAGAAAGCCACAGAAATTGCAAGTGATCAGAAATACCGCCAGCATCCCAGCATGTTCCCCTTTACAAAACAGAATGATGCCATGGACATGGTCCTTGCTAAGCAGAATGCAAATATAATGAACAAAGTGAGTATTTGTGGGGAAAATTAGGCAGACATTCACATATAATCCATTTAAATAAACAGTCTGTAAGTCTCTGTCACCACCTTTACTCAGCAATGTTTCGCTGGGAAAACCAACTGTCACTTACAGGTTCTTCTTTTTTCATTTTTTTTTCTTCTCAGTTACTGATAAATAGCATTGGTTAAATAAGTCATTTCTCATTTTTCTCATTGCTGCCTCTCCAACCTCTATTCTTCTCATTCTTGTACAGAAATTACTGGCCCTGAAAATCTTGATAGTTGGACTTCATTAGGAGCAAGTCTGGATCCTAACTGGGCTGATTCTGGATTAGGTCATTATATAGTAAAATAAATCTAAACCAGCACCTTCATCTTTTTACCCATCCACAGTCCAAAGTGCGCAAATGGCAAGGTGAAAGCCATCCTTCGTCATTTACATTAACACATCTGATGTTACTTTTTTCAATAGCATGCTTATACTCAAGCTTGGGAGAAGGATAAAATTCAAGTTCATGTGATGCCAGATACACCAGATATTCTACAGGCAAAACAGAACAAGGCGAACTACAGTCAGGTAGAGTTTTTTAATACTTCCAGTTACATTTTAAATTAATATCTACTTTCTTCAAATGTAATGGTGCCTCCCATTTCAAAATAAGTAATTAATTTGTATAAGTTAGAAGAAACAGAATGGGGAATTTAGAACAGAGGCAAGAATTTTTATGTGAGTAAAGTTTTCAGAGTAGCAATAAGTACCGTCTTCAGGCTAGCGAAGTAACAGCCTAAATTACATTATAATGTATGGAAAATATAAGTCCTGTTTTTGAAATCTAGATGTGCATAGTCCATACTCTATGCTTACCATAGAAATCAATCATGTTAAAAATTCCTTACTATAAAATTACAAGTTCATTGTGTATATTTTTAAATATACACAAAAAGAAATACATGCAGTGATTCTAACTTTTCTGTCAGCTTTCAAATATGAGAAAGTGACAATTGTGCCAGTATAAAATACTTAGGTTTTGCTTTGCATGATTGATCAGCAGCAAATCTTTGACCTGCAAGTGCTGGTACTTAAAATCAACTGTGCACAAACTGAATTGAGTATTAAATGGCTATGTTACAGCCTTATTAATTAAAACTTTGTTAAGCCAATTGAAAAGTTTTTAGTTATCCCAGATGTATATATTTCAAATTCCCCAGAGGTGTTTCAAATCCCCAAGATAAGCTATAGTAGGAAGCTGCTACAGTAAAGAAAAACTATGTCATCACTAGCCTAAGACTTGGAAGACCCGCAAGACCTGCGTTCCTTGCTTATCAGTTTCCCATTTCTCAGTTCCCATTCTAGTAGCCCTTCTCTCGCAGCTGAAGCATATGAGGTGACCAGAATTTGGTAATATGGATCATTACCTTCATTATCTAAATAGAAGGTGGCATATGTATTACTAACACTTTTTAATTAATATTGTTTTTAATTTTAGAAACTATACAAGCTTGGCTGGGAGGAAATGATAAAGAAAGGCTATGACCTCACACCTGAAGCCATTTCAGTGAAAGCTGCCAAAGCTTCAAGGGACATTGCAAGTGACGTAAGCAACATTTCTAATTCAACATGTCATGCACTTTATCTAATTGCTGTAACCTAGAGAGTCGCACTAGATCCAGGTACACCTCTCTGCTAAGGTGTGGCTTGGAGTAAAAAGCAAAATTGTTGATGAAACTCCTTCCTGATCTGTTCCTCTCAGTGAAGAAAACAATTTAAGAAGGGTTGCTCTGGCATCTTGACAATTCCAAAGACTGTGATCCATCCATGAAGTGGCTAGTCATACAAAGTTAGGAGTGTCTGCTCTTTTGGATGTTACATTTTCAGAGCAGCAAATCTGATCCAATTAGCTGATTCCAGTGCCTATACTGAGAAATCCTCTTTACAACTCTGAAATAGATGTGGTGACATGTGTGCTGCTGTTATCATCACTTGGTATGAATACAACTCCTGCATTTATGGAGAAGATTTTATTAATCATTAGGAAGTGTTTACAGTGCTTAAGCATCTGCATTTTTCATTTCTGATTATTTTATTCATCAAAATATTTTGGTGTGTCAGCCTTTGGGAGTCCTGAACGGTATGACTACATGAATCAGATGGCACAGGAGACCATTCCTATATCCATGCACTCTTCCTCCTATGGGACTCTGTTCATTCCCAGGGAGAGCATTCACTGACACCAAGTGATGCACGTTAATCGAGGGGCTACTAAACCTTCACATGAGGTGCCATAACAAGTTGCTCATTTCATTGGTAATGAGAAACATTGAACAGAGTGAATATATTGATATTTTGCTGTTGTGGTTTAGCCCCGGTCAGCAACTAAGCACCACACAGCCGCTCGCTCACTCCCCTACCCTTGTGGGATGGGGGAGAGAATCAGAAGGGTCAAAGTAAGAAAACTCGTGGGTTGAGATAAGAACAGTTTAATAATTAAAATAAAACAGCAATAATAATAATATAATGAAAAGAAAAATAATGAGTGAGAGAGAGATGAAACCTTGGAAGAAGGAAAAAAAAAAAACCCAAAACTAAACAACAAGTGCTGCAACCGCTCACCACCCGCCGACCGACGCTGCCGGTCCCCGAGCCGCAATCGCTGCCTCCCCCGGCCAACTCCCCCCAGTTAATATACTGGGCATGACGTCACATGATATGGAATACCCTTTGGCCAATTCGAATCAGCTCTCCTGGTTGTATCCCCTCCCCTCCCGGCTTCTTGTGCACCTGGCAGAGCATGGGAAGCTGGAAAAGTCCTTGACTAATGTAAGCACTACCTAGCAACAACTAAAACATTAGTGTGTTATCAACGTTATTTGCATACTAAGTCTAAAACACAGCACTATACTAGCTACAGTGAAGAAAATTAACTATCCCAGCTAAAACCATGACATTTGCTTATATATTTTACCATTGTCTGTTTCTGACTGTAATTTCAATAATGCAACCTCTATAATTTTAGTACAAGTACAAAGAAGGTTATCGCAAGCAGCAGGGACATCACATTGGATTCCGCAGCCTGCAGGATGATCCCAAGATGTTGTGGTCTATGCAAGTAGCTAAGATGCAGAGTGAGAGAGAGTACAAGAAGGATTTTGAAAAGTGGAAGACAAAGTTTAATATGCCCGTGGATATGTTAGGCTTCCTTCTGGCTAAGAAATGCCAGGAATTGGTCAGTGATATAGACTACAAACAGATGCCACACCGCTGGACTTGTCTGCCAGACCAGAATGATGTCACCCAGGCAAAGAGGGTCTACGAACTACAGAGTGATGTAAGCTTCCTCTGGATTTAATTAATTTATTTTTTTTGTAAGTTATTTACTGCTTATGGAAAAGTGTCTTTAATAACTCTCTTTTGATGTCAGTAGAGATCTGACTGAAGCTAAAATACCAATTAGTCTTTTAATATGGTCTAATAAACGAACAGGGAAATAATCTAGCATGGTTTTGATTTTTTTCCATAACAGAATCTGTACAAGTCAGATCTACAATGGCTCAGAGGCCTTGGATGGAGTCCTCTGGGATCTCTGGAATCTGAAAAGAACAAGAAGGCTTCTGAAATACTGAGTGAAAAGAAGTACCGGCAGCACCCAGATACTATTAAGTTCACAAGTATCCCAGATGCCATGGACATCATTTTAGCAAAATCTAATGCTAAAAATAGAAGTGATGTAAGTTGCCTCTAGAGACAGAACATGTGATTCAATAAATGAGTATATTAGTATGCATTTGTTAAAAAGATCTCCATATTGGAACACGTTCTTAAAATACACAAATATCAGATGTTTATGATCAGTGCCTTACTGCTCAGTTGTCAAGAAGTACTACGCCTTGTTCAGAAGATGAAGGTCTTTAGTGCTGTATAACTTATTCAGCAATGGCTGCAAATAAGACCCTTTACTACATAGTATGTAAATGTATTGTCATAAATGCTGTTTCCTTGACATTTCATGGATGTAAAGGAGAAAAAAAGGTAGTATTTCAGCAAGAAGTTGTTGTATTATTTGGTTTTAATACCTTGTGTTGTTTACATCACTCATGCTTGCATAGTACATCTTTGCTTTGCTATTGTAGAGAAAAGGTAAACTGAATTTACTTCTATGCATGTGAGCCTTTTATCAGACAAGGTATTTTTGTTTTTGTCTCTTTTCAGATACTGTATAGAGAAGCTTGGGACAAGGACAAGACTCAGGTTCACATCATGCCTGATACTCCTGAAATTTTGCTGGCTAAATCAAACCTAATTAACACAAGTGATGTAAGTGTGTCTCTACAATATTTCTTTTATGGAATTTGGAATTACCCATTGTGGCTTAAGTTTCAAATGCAGTAGAGGAATTCTGCAATTCTAACAGCTGGAAGCACAGCTGTGATCTTTTCCTGTCAAAATTGTTATGCACTGGGAAGCCTGAGTGGAATTGCTAAAATATCAAGTGGAAGCGGAGTTGCTAGAATATAAAAACTACCAAGAAAATATTCAACACAAGTCAGCAGTTTTCTCTTTGATCCCTACTGATCATATTAACGTTGTAGATATGTGGTCAGTACTTTTTAGTAAGCCTGTCATTCTTGTTAAAATGTCTGATTATACTGCATTGCGTCTTAGAATTACATAGGATTATGTAATTTACATCAAATTCCTGCTTATAATGGAACAAGTATAGACTACATGTGATGGTAAAGAAATGTTAGCAGCTTTGTCATAAGAACTCAAGAAGACAAAAATAATTGCAATTGAAATTGGGTGAAGAGAATCATGGGGTTGTGTTATTCACCTCTGTAGAAGATTATTAATCATTCAGATTAATATGTTAAGTAAAAGAAAATTTGGATCTCAAATGAGTTAATCAGAAAACATACATATATTAATTTTAAATATTTTATATCATCAGTTACAAAATATGCATTCTTAAAAGCAACATATGGAATTTAATTTGGTGAATGAAACTTTGGAATCTCATACTTTATTTTCAATAATCAGGGGAGGAAAGTTGAAGTATTGAAAAACTTTATTTGTTTTATTTGCAATAATTACTTTGAATCCTTCTCCAACAGAAACACTACAAGTTAGGATATGAAGAGCTAAAGAAGAAAGGCTACGATCTTCCTCCTGATGCTATACCCCTCAAGTCAGCAAAGGCATCCAGAGACATAGCTAGTGAAGTAAGTCTTACAGACTTAAAATAATAGTGGGGCATAGAGCTGGTACACACTTTTGGATAAAGATGATTTTTATTGAAAAGGAGGAGAGGTCTAAAATTTTAACAGTCTTATATTGCCGCCCTCCCCAGAGGTTGTAAAATTATTAATGGTGTAAAGTTAATTAAACTAAAAACAATAATTGATAATGACATAGTATAAAACTATAAAAAAGTAAGTTAATATCTCCCAGACATGCAATAAAAAAAGAAAAATATTGGAAAAATGTGGCAAAATAATTAAAATGTATTATGTACAAAAGTTTTAACCACTATATTAACATGAGAGAAATTTAAATTGCAGCTTGAAAAGAGGTGATAATTCTCGTTTCTGCATTCAATTAGTACCAATACAAAACTGCGTACCGAAAGCAGCTTGGCCACCACATTGGAGCTCGTAACATAGAGGATGATCCGAAGATGATGTGGTCGATGCACGTAGCCAAGATCCAGAGTGACAGGGAGTACAAGAAAGCCTTTGAGAAGACAAAGACACACTTCAGTAGCCCAGTGGACATGCTGGGAATCGTGTTGGCCAAGAAATGTCAGGAGTTGGTCAGCGATGTTGATTACCGCCATTCCCTGCATCGATGGACCTGTCTGCCGGACCAGAACGATGTTGTACAAGCGCGGAAAGTGTACGACCTTCAGAGTGATGTAAGTTATTCTTCCCTGGCTGTGTGAAAACCGGAAGTCTCTCTTGTGTTCTGTTCCTTTGTTGGAGAAAGTCCGGGTGGGGAGAATTAGTCTGAGATTTTCTGTGAGACTGAGATTGTGTTGTGGCCGTACTGTCTTGCTGAGAGTTGATGTTGTGACGGGGGAGGGATGAAGTTTGTGTGGGGTCGTACTCTATGGCCACGGAAGAGTCCTGTCTTGGCTTGAGCATTTTGCAGGGAGGGTTACTGCAGGTGGCTGGAGTCCTGTATGGCAGGGGAAGGGCAACAGAGTCAAATATTTTCTTTTGGAGGACCGAGAGTGGGCAAAGGCAAGCCCCGTGTGCAGTGGCGAATGGTATGAAGAGCGTTAGGTGATGAGGTATGAGGCTCCTCCTGTGCCCCTGCCAGCTGGAGGTTGCCAAATGGGGCAGGTGTTCCCTGGGGAGACTAAGAAGGTGGTTGGGGAGGGTTTGTGGCTTGCTTGGCACCATCTTGTGCTGTTGTAGGCATGGGGAGCCAGGCTGTGGTGAGCTGAGCTTAACGGGAGTCCCTTTGTGGTGGCTGGTGGGTTGACCCAGGGGAGTGTGTTTTGGTAGTGAGAGCTTCCCTTGGTAGGAGGAGTGGTTGCGTGGAGTAGGGATGTTGCTGAGCTGCTTTGTGTCCTTGCCTGTCCTTTCAGAACGTGTACAAGTCCGACCTTCTGTGGCTGAGGGGCATTGGCTGGTCCCCAAGTGGTTCGCTGGACGACGAGAAGAATAAGAGGGCGAGCCTCATCCTGAGTGAAAAGAAGTACCGCCAACACCCGGACACCATCAAATTCACAAGCATTCCTGACTCGATGCCCATGGTTCTGGCAAAGCACAACTCTGAAATTATGAACCAAGTGAGATTTTGTTGTGTGTACAACCTGGAGGAAATGAGTGCATTTCCCAGGACTCTGGGCTCTCTGCTTCCCGGGCCTGGGTTTTGCAAGGAGGGTGATGGATCCTGTTGCATGGGGGATTTGTGTTCCCTGTTTTAGATCGCATTCTGTTTTGTGTGGTTGGAGCAGGGATTGGGTGCAGTGTGGAAAAGAAAAGGGTGAAGCGTCAGAAGGTTTTGGGACAAGAAACGGTGTTCCTGGGTCAGAGCAGAGTAGAGGCCCCTTGCTTCAGTTTGCTGAGCTAGTTTGCTCTTTGAGTTTGTTGGCCTGTGCTTGCGTGATCTGATTTCATGTGGTACTGGTTTTTCAGCGGGCGTACACATCAGCCTGGGAGAAAGATAAAACCAGCGTTCACATTATGCCGGATACACCTGGTATTTTGCTAGCCCAGCAGAACAAAGTGAACTTCAGTGAGGTAGGTGTTTGAGCTGGTGTTCAGTGTCCGTCCCTGGACAGTGGTGGCATGGGAAGAAGTGTTGTTTGAGGGGAATGCTTGTTTTTCTTTCAGAAACTGTACAAGCTTGCGATGGAGGAAGACAAGAAAAAGGGCTATGACATGCGGGCAGATGCCATTCCTATCAAGTCTGCTAAAGCTTCCAGAGACATTGCAAGCGATGTAAGTACACAGGAGCCCTCGGCAGCACACCCTATCGGACGGTTTCCAGGTGCTTGAAGTTGAAGCCCAGGGTTTGCAACCTTAGACGAGTGGAGGCAGCCCAGCACTTGCCTGTCATTACCATTCAGCCAGTCCCTAAGCGTGTTGGTTCTGGAGGGTCTAACCTGTATCTGTCCCTGCATGTTATGGGTGTGCAGTGTTGTGAGGGAATTTGTAGATGTTGTTAAAAGGGTAAGAATGGGAGCTGGGTGATGGACATAATGCAAAGCAGCGTTCCTCCTGGGCTTGTGGTAGCATCTCCTTGTGCAGCAGACGGGACTTTTGAGGTGGTGTGTTGTGCTCCGTACTGCCAGTCTGCACTCCCCTGATGTTGCAGGTACACAGCTGAGCTGGCATTAGGAAGGAAAACCCAAACCAAGTTTTGTGTTACAACCAGGGCATTTATTGTTTCTCTCTATTTTCGGGTTACATCCAGTCACTGCAGGCCAGTCATTACAGTGCCCTCTAGTATCTTCTCAGGTCTTAGCTCCACAGGATCAGAATTCACTCCCTCGGGAGGTTAAGGTTTGTTTCTTACTGTAAGGAGATGGGTACAATCTCTCCTCAGTCTTACTCGACATTTCAGTAAGAGGCAAGGGGCAAAAGTGTCATGTTGCCCCTTGTCAATTCCCATGGTTAGTGGCTGTAGGCCTGCAGCTGAGGACACACACAGTGCTGGGAGAATAAGACTCCACACTGTGGAGGAGAGCCTGGAGCAGTGGAGTGTGTCAGCAGCTGAGGTCTGTGCAGGCGAGTGCAGTCAGGGCTGTACGAGATGAGGCCCAGTTTGCCTGCTGGAGCAGTCCAGTGATTTTCCCTGAGTTTTGCATCCCAGCTGCTGAGCTGGCCTCTCCATGGGGATGCTTAGGTTGTGTGGAGACCCTGTCTGCTGGCATGCATCGCTCCTGGTTCCCGAGCTGGCTTGGTTGGAATTACTGTCTGAGCCTCGACGTGCCTCCTGTGGTGGCCCAGTGTAGGCATGGGGTCGGATGGAAGCGCAGGACACAGTAGGGGTATGCTGCGCTTCAGACGCCTCTTCACTTGGTGATCTTGCCAGGCACCTTTGGCAAAGAGCTTGCTCACAGGCGCTGCTACAGAATAGAGTCAGATGGGAGAACATCTGGCCTAAAACTCACTGAGCTTCTTTAACCCTGCAGTACAAATACAAAGAAGGCTATCGCAAGCAGCTTGGCCACCACATTGGAGCTCGTAACATAGAGGATGATCCGAAGATGGTGTGGTCGATGCACGTAGCCAAGATCCAGAGTGACAGGGAGTACAAGAAAGCCTTTGAGAAGACAAAGACACACTTCAGTAGCCCAGTGGACATGCTGGGAATCGTGTTGGCCAAGAAATGTCAGGAGTTGGTCAGCGATGTTGATTACCGCCATTCCCTGCATCGATGGACCTGTCTGCCGGACCAGAACGATGTTGTACAAGCGCGGAAAGTGTACGACCTTCAGAGTGATGTAAGTTATTCTTTCCTGGCTGTGTGAAAACCGGAAGTCTCTCTTGTGTTCTGTTCCTTTGTTGGAGAGTGTCCGGGTGGGGAGAATTAGTCTGAGATTTTCTGTGAGACTGAGATTGTGTTGTGGCCGTACTGTCTTGCTGAGAGTTGATGTTGTGACGGGGGAGGGATGAAGTTTGTGTGGGGTCGTACTCTATGGCCACGGAAGAGTCCTGTCTTGGCTTGAGCATTTTGCAGGGAGGGTTACTGCAGGTGGCTGGAGTCCTGTATGGCAGGGGAAGGGCAACAGAGTCAAATATTTTCTTTTGGAGGACTGAGAGTGGGCAAAGGCAAGCCCCGTGTGCAGTGGCGAATGGTATGAAGAGCGTTAGGTGATGAGGTATGAGGCTCCTCCTGTGCCCCTGCCAGCTGGAGGTTGCCAAATGGGGCAGGTGTTCCCTGGGGAGACTAAGAAGGTGGTTGGGGAGGGTTTGTGGCTTGCTTGGCACCATCTTGTGCTGTTGTAGGCATGGGGAGCCAGGCTGTGGTGAGCTGAGCTTAACGGGAGTCCCTTTGTGGTGGCTGGTGGGTTGACCCAGGGGAGTGTGTTTTGGTAGTGAGAGCTTCCCTTGGTAGGAGGAGTGGTTGCGTGGAGTAGGGATGTTGCTGAGCTGCTTTGTGTCCTTGCCTGTCCTTTCAGAACGTGTACAAGTCCGACCTTCTGTGGCTGAGGGGCATTGGCTGGTCCCCAAGTGGTTCGCTGGATGACGAGAAGAATAAGAGGGCGAGCCTCATCCTGAGTGAAAAGAAGTACCGCCAACACCCGGACACCATCAAATTCACGAGCATTCCTGACTCGATGCCCATGGTTTTGGCAAAGCACAACTCTGAAATTATGAACCAAGTGAGATTTTGTTGTGTGTACAACCTGGAGGAAATGAGTGCATTTCCCAGGACTCTGGGCTCTCTGCTTCCCGGGCCTGGGTTTTGCAAGGAGGGTGATGGATCCTGTTGCATGGGGGATTTGTGTTCCCTGTTTTAGATCACATTCTGTTTTGTGTGGTTGGAGCAGGGATTGGGTGCAGTGTGGAAAAGAAAAGGGTGAAGCGTCAGAAGGTTTTGGGACAAGAAACGGTGTTCCTGGGTCAGAGCAGAGTAGAGGCCCCTTGCTTCAGTTTGCTGAGCTAGTTTGCTCTTTGAGTTTGTTGGCCTGTGCTTGCGTGATCTGATTTCATGTGGTACTGGTTTTTCAGCGGGCGTACACATCAGCCTGGGAGAAAGATAAAACCAGCGTTCACATTATGCCGGATACACCTGGTATTTTGCTAGCCCAGCAGAACAAAGTGAACTTCAGTGAGGTAGGTGTTTGAGCTGGTGTTCAGTGTCCGTCCCTGGACAGTGGTGGCGTGGGAAGAAGTGTTGTTTGAGGGGAATGCTTGTTTTTCTTTCAGAAACTGTACAAGCTTGCGATGGAGGAAGACAAGAAAAAGGGCTATGACATGCGGGCAGATGCCATTCCTATCAAGTCTGCTAAAGCTTCCAGAGACATTGCAAGCGATGTAAGTACACAGGAGCCCTTGGCAGCACACTGTCTTCCATCTTACTTGACATTTCAGAAAGAGGCGGGGGAAAAGTTCATAGCATCGTAGAATCATAGAATGGTTTGGGTTGGAAGGGAACTTTAAAGATAATCTAGCTCCAACCACCATGCCATATGCAGGGACATCTTCAACTAGATAAGGTTGCTCAAAGCCCCATCCTACCTGGCCTTGAGCACTTCCATGGAGAGGACGTCCACAACTTAGCTGGGAAACCTGTTGCAGTGTCTCACCACCCTAATGATAAAGAATTTCTTCATATTATCTACTCAAAATCTACCTTCTTTCAGTTGAAAACTGTTATCCCTCGTCCTGTCACTACACTCACTGATAAAGGTCCGTCGCCAGTTAAGGTCCCTCCCCATCTTTCCTGTAGTCTCCCATCAAGTACTGGAAGTCTGACGTAAGGTCTCCCCAGACCCTTTTCTTGTCTAGGCTAAGCAACCCTAACTCTCTCAGCCTGTCCTCATAGGGGAGGTGTTCTGGCCTCCTAATCATCTTCATTGCTCTCCTCTGGACCCACTCGGGCAGGTGCATGTCTTTCTTACGGTGGGGACCCCAGAGCTGAACACAGTGCTCCAGGTGGGGTCTCATGAGAGCAAAGCAGAGGGGCAGAATCACCTCCCTTGACCTGCTGCCCACGCGTCTTTCAATGCAGCCCAGGATATGGTTGGCTTTCTGGGCTGTGAGTGCACATTGCCGGGTCATATTCAGTTTTTCATCCACCAGTACCCCCAAGTCCTCCGCAGGGCTACTCTCAACTCACTCATCGCCCAGCCTGTATCCATGTTTGGGATTGCCTCAACACATGTGCAGGACCTTGCGCTTGGCCTTGTTGAACTTCATGAGGTTCTCACAGGCCCACTTTGCTAGTCTGTCAAGGTCCCTCTGGATGGCATCCCTTCCCTCTAGAGTCTCAACCACACTGCTCAGCCTGGTGTCATCCACAAACTTGCTGAGGTTGCACTCAATCCCACTGTCTATGTCCCTGACAAAGATGTTAAATAATATGGTCCCATTACAGACCCCTGAGGGACACCACTCATCACTGGTCTCTACCCTGACATCAAGCCGTTGACCGCAGTTCTTCTGAGTGCGACCATCCAGCCAATTCCTTATCCATCGTGTGCTCCACCTGTCAAATCCATGTCTCTCCATTTAAGAGACAAGGATGTTGGGCGGGACAGTATCAAATGCTTTGCACAAGTCCAGGTAGATGATCTCAGTTGCTTTTCCTTTATCCACCAATGCTGTAACCCTGTTGTAGAAGGCCACCAAATCTGTCAGGCACAATTTGCCCTTAGTGAAGCCATATTGGCTGTCACCAATCACCCCTCTGTTTTCCATGTGCCTTAGCATAGTTTCCAGGAGGATCGCCTCCATGATCTTGCCGGGCACAGAGGTGAGACTGACTGGCCTGTAGTTCCCTGAGTCTTTCTTTTTTCCCTTTTTAAAAATGCGGGTTATGTTTCCCCTTCTCCAGTCACTGGGGACTTCACTGATCTGCCACAACTTTTAAAATATGATGGATAGTGGCTTAGCAACTCCATCTGCCAGTTCCCTCAGGGCCCTCAGATGCATCTCATCAGGTCCTATGGACTTGTGCACATTCAGGTTCCTTAGAACCTGATCTTCTCCTACGGTGGGCAGTACTTTATTCTCCCAGTCCCTGGCTTTGGATTCAGTGATTTGGGCGGCGTGGCTAGAGCACTCGCCAGTGAAGACTGAGGCAAAAAAGTTGTTGAGTGCCTCAGCCTTCTCCATGTTGGTTGTAGCCAGGTCTCCCATTTCACTTGTCACGGGAGGTAGAGTTTCTTTCATCTTCCTTTGTTGTCCTGTGTACCTGAAGAAACCCTTCTTGCTAATTTTTATGTTCCTAGCCAAGTTCAGCTCCAGTTGTGTGTTGCCTTTCCTGATCCTCTCCCTGCACTCATGGGCCATATCCCTGTAATCTCCCCCGATGTGTATCCCTACCTCCACTGCCTATGCATTTTGGTTTTGTGTTTTTAGTTTGGCTAAGAGGTCTTGAATTAGCCAAGCTGCCCTTCCACCTCCCTTGCCTGACTTCCTGCATATAGGGATTCGGTCTCTTGCACCCTAAGAAAAATGTCTTTAAGTGCCTCCCAGCTCTCATTCACTCCTTCATCTCTAAGGGCAGTTTCCCAAGGGATCCCACTCAGTAGCACCCTGAACAGCTGACAGTTTGCCTTTCTGAGGTTTAGGGTAGTGACTCTAATTTTACCTGTCCTGTACACCTCAAGACTAAGAATTCTAGCAGAGCATGGTTGCTGCAGCCCAGGCTTCGTCCAGTCTCTTGACGTGGTGATCTTGCCAGGCACCATTGGCAAAGAGCTTGCTCACAGGCGCTGCTACAGAATAGAGTCAGATGGGAGAACATCTGGCCTAAAACTTACTGAGCTTCTTTAACCCTGCAGTACAAATACAAAGAAGGCTATCGCAAGCAGCTTGGCCACCACATTGGAGCTCGTAACATAGAGGATGATCCGAAGATGGTGTGGTCGATGCACGTAGCCAAGATCCAGAGTGACAGGGAGTACAAGAAAGCCTTTGAGAAGACAAAGACACACTTCAGTAGCCCAGTGGACATGCTGGGAATCGTGTTGGCCAAGAAATGTCAGGAGTTGGTCAGCGATGTTGATTACCGCCATTCCCTGCATCGATGGACCTGTCTGCCGGACCAGAACGATGTTGTACAAGCGCGGAAAGTGTACGACCTTCAGAGTGATGTAAGTTATTCTTTCCTGGCTGTGTGAAAACCGGAAGTCTCTCTTGTGTTCTGTTCCTTTGTTGGAGAGTGTCCGGGTGGGGAGAATTAGTCTGAGATTTTCTGTGAGACTGAGATTGTGTTGTGGCCGTACTGTCTTGCTGAGAGTTGATGATGTGACGGGGGAGGGATGAAGTTTGTGTGGGGTCGTACTCTATGGCCACGGAAGAGTCCTGTCTTGGCTTGAGCATTTTGCAGGGAGGGTTACTGCAGGTGGCTGGAGTCCTGTATGGCAGGGGAAGGGCAACAGAGTCAAATATTTTCTTTTGGAGGACCGAGAGTGGGTAAAGGCAAGCCCCGTGTGCAGTGGCGAATGGTATGAAGAGCGTTAGGTGATGAGGTATGAGGCTCCTCCTGTGCCCCTGCCAGCTGGAGGTTGCCAAATGGGGCAGGTGTTCCCTGGGGAGACTAAGAAGGTGGTTGGGGAGGGTTTGTGGCTTGCTTGGCACCATCTTGTGCTGTTGTAGGCATGGGGAGCCAGGCTGTGGTGAGCTGAGCTTAACGGGAGTCCCTTTGTGGTGGCTGGTGGGTTGACCCAGGGGAGTGTGTTTTGGTAGTGAGAGCTTCCCTTGGTAGGAGGAGTGGTTGCGTGGAGTAGGGATGTTGCTGAGCTGCTTTGTGTCCTTGCCTGTCCTTTCAGAACGTGTACAAGTCCGACCTTCTGTGGCTGAGGGGCATTGGCTGGTCCCCAAGTGGTTCGCTGGATGACGAGAAGAATAAGAGGGCGAGCCTCATCCTGAGTGAAAAGAAGTACCGCCAACACCCGGACACCATCAAATTCACGAGCATTCCTGACTCGATGCCCATGGTTCTGGCAAAGCACAACTCTGAAATTATGAACCAAGTGAGATTTTGTTGTGTGTACAACCTGGAGGAAATGAGTGCATTTCCCAGGACTCTGGGCTCTCTGCTTCCCGGGCCTGGGTTTTGCAAGGAGGGTGATGGATCCTGTTGCATGGGGGATTTGTGTTCCCTGTTTTAGATCACATTCTGTTTTGTGTGGTTGGAGCAGGGATTGGGTGCACTGTGGAAAAGAAAAGGGTGAAGCGTCAGAAGGTTTTGGGACAAGAAACGGTGTTCCTGGGTCAGAGCAGAGTAGAGGCCCCTTGCTTCAGTTTGCTGAGCTAGTTTGCTCTTTGAGTTTGTTGGCCTGTGCTTGCGTGATCTGATTTCATGTGGTACTGGTTTTTCAGCGGGCGTACACATCAGCCTGGGAGAAAGATAAAACCAGCGTTCACATTATGCCGGATACACCTGGTATTTTGCTAGCCCAGCAGAACAAAGTGAACTTCAGTGAGGTAGGTGTTTGAGCTGGTGTTCAGTGTCCGTCCCTGGACAGTGGTGGCGTGGGAAGAAGTGTTGTTTGAGGGGAATGCTTGTTTTTCTTTCAGAAACTGTACAAGCTTGCGATGGAGGAAGACAAGAAAAAGGGCTATGACATGCGGGCAGATGCCATTCCTATCAAGTCTGCTAAAGCTTCCAGAGACATTGCAAGCGATGTAAGTACACAGGAGCCCTCGGCAGCACACCCTATCGGACGGTTTCCAGGTGCTTGAAGTTGAAGCCCAGGGTTTGCAACCTTAGACGAGTGGAGGCAGCCCAGCACTTGCCTGTCATTACCATTCAGCCAGTCCCTAAGCGTGTTGGTTCTGGAGGGTCTAACCTGTATCTGTCCCTGCATGTTATGGGTGTGCAGTGTTGTGAGGGAATTTGTAGATGTTGTTAAAAGGGTAAGAATGGGAGCTGGGTGATGGACATAATGCAAAGCAGCGTTCCTCCTGGGCTTGTGGTAGCATCTCCTTGTGCAGCAGACGGGACTTTTGAGGTGGTGTGTTGTGCTCCGTACTGCCAGTCTGCACTCCCCTGATGTTGCAGGTACACAGCTGAGCTGGCATTAGGAAAGGAAAATCAAACTATGTTTTTGTGTAATAACAAAGGCACTATAAAAATAAATATTTTTTAATTAATCACTAATATAAAAATTTATGCCATATATGTGTTTGGTGTCTGTATTTAAACTTCTAGGTCTGTCTCTGTATTCTTCCTGTTTTTACTTCCTGGATAGATTTAATAGGAGGTTTTTTTGCTATCGTGCTTGAAGGTCACTAACTGATTCTTTATGTAAGGCATATTTATTGAACTTTGGGCCATAATTTGGAGACTTTTTTGCTCTCACCGACTGTGGAGTAGCTCTCAATATGTAGGCCGTCAAGTTTCTTCAAAAATGTGAAGGCCGTATCACACAGATAATGTTATGTGAATCCTTTTGTAGCTGTATACTGCAGTTCATCAGCTGAATACTTTCTCAGTCTAAAGTTTCTGTGGTTTCAGATACTAAGTTCTCTGGAGTTTGTGCCACAGGGTCTTCTAGGGATATAAAGATAACTAAACTAAAACTCACTGAACATTTTTTTTTTGCCTATAGTACAAATACAAAGAAGGCTATCGCAAGCAGCTTGGCCACCACATTGGAGCTCGTAACATAGAGGATGATCCGAAGATGATGTGGTCGATGCACGTAGCCAAGATCCAGAGTGACAGGGAGTACAAGAAAGCCTTTGAGAAGACAAAGACACACTTCAGTAGCCCAGTGGACATGCTGGGAATCGTGTTGGCCAAGAAATGTCAGGAGTTGGTCAGCGACATTGATTACCGCCACTATCTGCATCAGTGGATCTGTCTGCCGGACCAGAACGATGTTATCCATGCTAAGAAAGCCTATGATCTACAGAGTGATGTGAGTACTCGCTGATAAGTGTTGGAGTTTTAAAGTAAATGTAATTCTTTGAATAGAAACTACAGAATCTTCATGAACTGGCTCTCTCATACAGTGTTTTTTCACATTGTGTTTTGATTTACCTATTCCAAGCAAAGTCATAAGATTTTTAGGAGTGAATGAATCTGTGTGTAAGGAAGGCTGAGTGTTATGCAGGTTTATATACAGCTAATCAGTTAGCTGAATAGTAGAATTAGCTGCATATAATCCTTCATAATAGACAATCTTAATACCTTTATATGCAGATTAACTGCATATAAAGAGGAAATTGCCTTGCCTCTTATGATTTTTTTTTTAGTTGCATGACTCTAGTGGAGAGAATTCCTTTGTTCTGTCTTGTAGAAAGTGGTTTAAATTAAGACCTGCTGTTCTTAGTGGGCGACCATTTATTTGTTGGGAACAAAGGTTACAGGAAAAGTTTATAGTGATTTTCAGGGTTTTGTTTTAATCCCATTCTTCTTTGACCATTCCCCAACATGTTGTTGGGTGAACGATACCTCCTGAAGACAGATAAGGGGTCTGAATCTAGGTTCCTAACAGAGATTGTTTTGCAGATTGAGCTAGGAGGAAGGCAACTTACAGAAAGTAAGCATTAGATACATGGTATATGTGAAATGTTTAACTGACAACAGTAATGAGATAGCTGTCTTTGTATTTTGTAATAGAACTGCTACAAGTCTGACCTTGAATGGTTGCGGGGCATTGGTTGGGTCCCAATTGGTTCCTTGGAAGTTGAAAAAGCCAAGAAGGCAGGGGAGATCTTGAGTGATAAACTATACCGTCAGCCTCCGGACACAATCAAGTTCACTAGTGTCACTGATTCTCTAGAGATGGTCTTAGCCAAGCAGAACGCAGAGACAATGAATAAGGTGAGTGTTGATTCGATTAGGTAACTTGTCAGCAGTCTCCGCCTAAACCCTTCAGACAGGCCAAGAAATACAGATGTGTGGCTGCTCTGTGAAATTTCAGCACAGCGAGACTTTAAAAGCGTAAGTTACATTCTTGGTAATCAACAGGTAACTTAATTTCAGCAAGTGCTAATTTAAGAATATCTTCCAAGTTACTAAGTTAAATTGAAATTATCAGTTGTGAAGCTTTCCACATACTCTACTGTGTAGCTAGTAATGTGTTATCTCACTTTCATCTAATTTTTAGTATAGCAATTTGTCTAATAAATCTAATAATTTATCAAGTTTGTCTAGGAATCTAGTAGTTAATAAACTACTTGTTTTAGAGCAGTCTTTGAAATATCCATATTTTAAACAACTCAGCATAGTACTTTAAATTTAAGAGTTTTTACTGATTCTGTGGCCGTGATCTCAGTCTTATTTATATCAATAAAACCTTTTCCTCTTTCAAATGGGCCTTATTCCTAGAGTTTAGATCCCTGTGTTACTGATTAGTATTCTGTGCCTTTTTTCTAAACATTTTTTTAACAGAATTCTTTCTAGGTTACTAATTATTAACCTGGACATTAAGTATCAGAGGAGTGAATATAAAATCTCATTGCTGTGTAACAGATAAGGATTTTTTAGACTTGGAGTACAGATCTCTAATTCTTCTTACGTTTTAGGAGATCTCCAAGTAGTCACTGTTTTTCCCCCCCTTTAACATACATTATTTCTCCTGCAGCGTTTATATACTGAGGCCTGGGATAAAGACAAGACACAAATCCACGTAATGCCTGATACACCTGAAATCACACTGGCAAAACAGAACATGCAAAACTACAGTGCGGTGAGTGTGTTAGCTCTCCAAATGCAACTGGTCTGTTTCATGGCTGGATCATCAGCATTCTGATAAACCTTCTATAGATGATACCATCAGTTTCTTTAAGTACCCCCAATATTTATCTTCAAAATTGTGACTTTAAATGCATTGTTTGCATATTTGTACAGTAGTGCATTCATACAACAGTGAGCACTATTGAGAATAAATTTCACGAGAAGTTGTGAGTCACCAGTGAATTTCTGGCAGTCATTTCTGCCAGCGTGCATACCGCTGGGAAGGCACAAAATTAATTCCGACATTGGAAATACCAAAAAAATAATTTCCAGCACAATTCTGAAGAGCAGTGATCCCAGTGTTCAATGTTAGTTTAGGCAAATAAATTCACATCAGTAAGAGGTGGTTTTAAAAAGTAAGTTTTACTCACTTGTACAGAAGAATAGTTTATCTTTAAAATTGTAGTCAATGTTACGTTTTTTAAAGTATTGAAAGAAAAAAATTGTTAGCTAACATATTTGGCAAAGATCTTCCTTTGATATGAATTTGTATCAGCGACTGATCTGAGGCTTTGAGTTAAGAAAGTTAGATAAAGCTGGGTTAGAATAAATATTAACACAATTCTTAAAATCTACTCTACTTCCAAGCCGTTTGTTTTGCATAGAATGTAATATATGGAACTTACTTACGTGAATCCCATTGTTTAATTCTTCACCTAGAAACTCTACAAACAGGCCATGGAAGAAGCAAAAAAGAAAGGCTATGACTTGAGAAGTGATGCTATCCCCATTCAAGCTGCCAAAGCATCCCGGGAAATTGCCAGTGAAGTAAGAAACTACTTCTTTGTTTCTTTGCGTGGTGACATCTGATCCCTGCAACCTGAAAGTAATCAGCTGCATTCTGTAAAAGCCATTTCAATTAAACTGTGATATCAAGTAATCGATTTTTGGAAGCAAACTGATATATAAGTTTAAAGACTTAATTGTAAAAATTAAATGTTGACAAGTTCTAAGGACAGTATAATGCCTCTATCATGTTAATTTTACAGCTCATAAACCTGTATCTTTAATTAAATCTTAACAGTATGTATGTTATTATATTTAATAAGGACTAAATGTATTTAATAAGGAGGGATTAGTTCTCATTAGTGAGGAGTGTTTTTCAAAAAAACTTACTTAAAAATCTCTATTTAGGGTTCTAAATCAAATCTCAAAAATTTAACATGAGAATCCACGTTATTAGCACCAGAATTGCTTTGACAGTTTGGGTTTTTTGACTGTAGGTTATAGAGTAATGTGGAGAGTTTATTATTAGAAATATTTAATATGAGTAACTGATATTTAGAGGTGATATAGAAATAAAATATCTTGATTTATATTTCAGTACAAGTACAAAGAAGGCTATCGCAAGCAGCTTGGCCACCACATTGGAGCTCGTAACATAGAGGATGATCCGAAGATGATGTGGTCGATGCACGTAGCCAAGATCCAGAGTGACAGGGAGTACAAGAAAGCCTTTGAGAAGACAAAGACACACTTCAGTAGCCCAGTGGACATGCTGGGAATCGTGTTGGCCAAGAAATGTCAGGAGTTGGTCAGCGACATTGATTACCGCCACTATCTGCATCAGTGGATCTGTCTGCCGGACCAGAACGATGTTATCCATGCTAAGAAAGCCTATGATCTACAGAGTGATGTAAGCTCTTCTTGATTTAATTTTTGGTGAGAAGTGTATGTGATATTTTACATAGGTGGATCAGGCCAGCACATACCAATGTGGTAGAACCAAATTTTCAAGATTTATTTTTAAGTTTCATGGCTAATTGAAACTCAGATCTGCAATAGGATATGTTAACTAACTGATACTTAAATTAAATTCTGTAATTCCAGAATTTGGGCTATTTATCATTTGCCATTCTGTGAAACTTGGATAATGGTTTCACTCTTAATGTAGATGAAATGCAGTTATTTTTTCTAAGATTTTCCCTGGGGTTTTGAATGTATTTTAATTAAAATTTGATAGTGAGGTCACTTAACTGTGAAATGATTCACCATGTAAATTGCATTATTATTATTATTAGAATAAGCTGTGTATTTTTTTTGTAATAGAACTGCTACAAGTCTGACCTTGAATGGTTGCGGGGCATTGGTTGGGTCCCAATTGGTTCCTTGGAAGTTGAAAAAGCCAAGAAGGCAGGGGAGATCTTGAGTGATAAACTATACCGTCAGCCTCCGGACACAATCAAGTTTACTAGTGTCACTGATTCTCTAGAGATGGTCTTAGCCAAGCAGAACGCAGAGACAATGAATAAGGTGAGTGTTGATTCGATTAGGTAACTTGTCAGCAGTCTCCGCCTAAACCCTGCAGACAGGCCTAGAAATATAACAATGACAAGTAACGCTGAAGTTCAGAGATGATGTATTTTCAAACAGTGTGCTCTGTTTATTTCAGTCAAAAATGTTATGCCATGTAATGGAAGACTCAACTTTGTCATGTTATTCTCCATATTGCATTTTAATCTTTTCTTTGACTTGTCTGTGCGGTGAGCAATAATAATGCTTTGGTTTATTTTTAAGTAAGGTGGCAGTTTTCTAAGTGTTAGATTTCCTCAGATAAATTCTCTTTTCACCTGATTAAATACATAACCGTTTATCCATGCTATATTTCCTGTAATTTTACCTAGTATGCTCTATGTTTTACCTGATTAATGAGATATTAACTTGTTTTGGAATGCAATATTAATCTCTTCCTGCATTCTTTCTTAGCGTTTATACACTGAAGCATGGAATAAAGATAAGACCATGGTTCATGTCATGCCTGACACACCAGAAATCCTGCTAGCTAAACAAAACCAATTAAACTACAGTCAGGTGAGTAAAACTGAAGTGTTGAGAGAATTAAAGGACTTCCGACAAGTACAGTTTTGTCATCTCTGACTTTCAATTAATATTATAATATCATCGAGTTGTTTAGTTTCACAAATTGCCAGCTCCACTGCTAAAATCAGAGTTGTTCTTCCGCTAGAATTTACCTCCTGGGTGTCGAATTGGGCTTTTAAAATATATTATCTGCCATAAATGAGAAATCATTTCTATAGCAAGGTATGGAAATAAATAAATAAACTTTTAGAATATTCATTTCTTTACCTTCCCTAAATGATTTCCAGTTTCCGATCATCTACAATACAATTACAAGATATTTGAAATCTGCATTTTTTTTATTTTCTAGAGAAGTTAATTCTGTGTTCAAATATTTAAGTTGTCTGAACATTAACAATATTGTTTAGGGACTTTGTTTTATTACACAGATGTGCTTAACTGAAGTGTAATTTTGTTTTTGAAACAAAAATATGAATATTTTTCTCACAGAAAATGTACAAACTAGCTTTGGAGGAATCGAAGCAGAAGGGTCATGATTTGCGTTTTGATGCCATTCCTATTCAAGCTGCCAGAGCATCCAGAGAGATTGCCAGTGATGTAAGTAGGTTTTTTATCATGTCTGCATGGATTTGGTAATGGAAAAGAATCAGAATGTTTGTTCCATTGTTTGTCAATGTAATACCTTAAATTTATAGAATAGGTAATACTGAAATCCAGTGATTCTACTGCATGTGTTTAGTACATGAAATGAATGGCTAGCCAGTATTTTTGTGCATGAGGTATATATTACAGTAATAAATAAATAAAATAATATGAAGATTATTTCTATGCCCCCTGTAGTAGTTCCATTGATGCCTATGGACACTCAAGTAGGATGATAAATAAGGCATATAAGTCTGTGCTAGAGTTAGTAAAATTAATTTCTGATTCAAATTAGGAAATACTTTAAAATATGTCCCAAAAATAGATAGAAAATAAATTCTAAAAGTTCTAATTTGTTGTCTTTTCCTGAGGAAAAAATAGTTCTGTTGAAGTGTCATATTGAAATTCAAGATATGTGAATACAAAAACAGGAAAAAAAAAAATATGCAGTGACTATGACAGGTTTTGCTTTTGGGATGAGGAAATATCACTAAGAGAAAAAGGATAACAGTTTTTTATGTTCCTTGTTTTTCTATCAAGATTGATATTTAAACTGTTAGTATTAAGACCAACTCAAACTGTCTTCATCAAGACATTTTGTAATAAGCTTTTAAAATAAGTTAATCTTTTAATTTTAATCTTAATAGTAAAAGAATGTGGAATATCAAACTTTTTAGTAAGTAGGTGACATTAAATATTTAGTTAATTGGAAGTGTTATATAGTTAGATAAAAAAATCAGAGATAATTATATCTGTAATAAAAATCCTTTTCATATGAAAATAAAACAGTAGAAAGACCTAAATCATATTTTTCTCTAAACAAAATATTAATGATTATGCTAAACTCTGTGAATTATTTATTAATTTATAAATATACCATGTGAATATGGATATACTTTATTTCAGTACAAGTACAAAGAAGGCTATCGCAAGCAGCTTGGCCACCACATTGGAGCTCGTAACATAGAGGATGATCCGAAGATGATGTGGTCGATGCACGTAGCCAAGATCCAGAGTGACAGGGAGTACAAGAAAGCCTTTGAGAAGACAAAGACACACTTCAGTAGCCCAGTGGACATGCTGGGAATCGTGTTGGCCAAGAAATGTCAGGAGTTGGTCAGCGACATTGATTACCGCCACTATCTGCATCAGTGGATCTGTCTGCCGGACCAGAACGATGTTATCCATGCTAAGAAAGCCTATGATCTACAGAGTGACGTGAGTAAATTGTTAAAATTGTAATGCATAATTAAATATACTGGGTCTTGTACAACATAATTTTTAAAAGATATATAATATGCTTTAGTCGCTTGCATCAGACGTGTTGCTAGAGGTGAAATGTTTAATATTCTATAATCAATTTTATGTTTAATCCTTTTTTCTCTGTATTTAGCCTGAGGTGTAATTTGTGTGTAACTCTGGTATTTGTGGAGTTTTTCAATAACTCTATTCTTTTTGTTATTTAATAAATATTTTACTAAATCTTCAAAAATAACAGTTGTTTTCAAAACCGTATCCTGCTACTATGCAGAAATATATAACATTGTTCATATAGACTGATATGCTTTTTTAGAATTATTTTAATCTTTGATCACACTTGCACATACATAATGAACTTCCAAATTTTTTTCAGGCTGTTTACAAATCAGACCTGGAATGGCTAAGAGGTATTGGATGGGTTCCTATTGGTTCCGTGGAAGTTGAGAAAGCCAAGAGAGCTGGAGAAATCCTCAGTGAAAGGAAGTATCGTCAACCAGCAGACCAAATTAAATTTACGAGTGTGACAGATTCTTTGCCCATGGTCTTAGCCAAGCAAAATGCTGAGATAATGAACAAGGTGAGGGTTTTGGTTTTTTTTTTCAAAATCACTAGTATTACTGGCTAATAGAACTTGTTAATGAGGTTAAAAATGCAAAATACGAAGTGAGAATAAACACTTTTGTGCGGACTTAGAGAAAAGGAATGTCCAAATTCAGCCTTTGCACAGGAAAGCTCTGATCTTAGGGCTCTGTCTGAACTGAACACTTAGTAAAAATGTCCAGAAAAAAATCACCTAAATCACATATTTTTCAAGAGTAATACTAAAAATTTTGGTGAATTTCCCTCTTCCTCCCATCTCAGTTGAAATCCTATCTTTAAATGTTTGTTTCATATAGTTTTTCTATTTTGTTAAGGCTACCTCACTATACAAGGCTCATGTTTGACAGAACAGGCTAAATTTTTTTGCAGTTTTTAGACAATACTGTGAAATCTGCAGAAACGATGTTCCGGCAAAGTGTTAGGGTAGTCCAGAGGTGGTGGTGCCATGACCATGCTATAAGATAGGATGCAGCTGCTATAATGATGTATTGTTGACTGAATGTCACACTGCATGATGAACAAGTTATGAGGAAATAGCTTATGTTCTGTAGAAGTGAAGCTTCTGCAGTTTATCTCAGAACTGGAGGATGAAAGGCGCAAGGTAGCTACTCCTTCTCTTAAATACGAAACATCAGTCAAACAAGTTGTACAGATACAGCAGAGTAATAAATATAGCTTTCCTCGTTCAGCAGTTTCACAGCATTCCTAAATCAATCAATTGCTGTGCCAACTTAGCCTGAAAAATAATGAGGAAGGACAAAGCTTCCTTCTTGAGCTGTTCAATGAGAAGCTTTGCTATGTCAGGGTATTTAAGCTTGCTCGAACTACCGCTCACAGTTTGTAAAATACGTTCTTTGGACAAGTATATTAGTTTGGTTATACATGTATCTTCGTCGGCTTCAAGATTACTTTTCTTTCATATCATGGATATATTATTGATAACTACAGCTTTCACATTTGCAGTCTTTCCAGCATGACACACATAAAGAAACTTTTTAAAGAACTGTGTTTTCCTCTCTCCTAGCGTTTGTACACAGAAGCTTGGGACGCAGACAAAACGTCAGTCCACATCATGCCTGACACACCGTCATTTTTGTTAGCGAAGGCCAATGCAGCTAATGTTAGCCACGTAAGAACATTTAAACATATACTAAAGTAATGGAAATTCAGAAATTACGTAAGCATTTCTTTAACCATAAAGATCTTCTAAAATATGCATTCATGAAAATTTTAAGAAAAAATTATGAATGTAGAAATTCCGTCTTTCAGAATATTGAGAAGCCATTTTCTGTCGTCTTTTGTGTAGAAACTTTATACAGAAGCCTGGGAAGAGGCCAAAAAGAAGGGGTATGACATGAGAGCTGATGCAATTCCAATCAGAAGTGCAAAGGCATCAAGAGATATTGCGAGTGACGTATGTTCTTCCTTTACATTTATTTTCAGTTAGCTTGAGAAACGAGAATGAAGTAACAAGTTATGTACAACATAAAAAACCATTGTATATCAGATTAATCTTGAAAGCCTACTAACAAAGAAGACATGGCAGAAATAAAATGGGCAACAGTTTCCAAAATGAACATTGAATTGTAAAATCTGACATTAAGCAGATATTAGAAAATAATAAACTACAGTGAAATTAAACAAAAGCTGTGGAGCAAGAATGCTTCAGACATTTCTAAACTCTAAACGAGTATATTTCAAAACATAAAAAAAACATATTTGTGATCATTAGCAATATGAGATTATGGTGAATTCATCCCAGATTCATTATATCTTTTAATACTACTTTTTGCATTTCTAGTACAAGTACAAAGAAACGCACGAGAAGCAGAAAGGCCACTACATTGGGTGCCGAACCGCCCAAGAGGATCCCAAACTGTCGTGGGCCGCGCGTGCCATGTTGCTGCAGAACGACCGAATTTACAGGAAGGCGTACCATGACTCAAAGGCCCAGGTCCACATACCGGTCGACGCAATGTCAGTGCAGGCAGCCAAGGAGTGCCAGACGCTGGTCAGTGATGTTGACTACCGCCATTACCTTCACCAGTGGACCTGTCTGCCTGACCAGAATGACGTGATCCATGCAAGGAAGGCCTACGACCTACAGAGTGATGTGAGTGAGAGTAACTGTAGAACAGCTTTATGGTGGATGTGTGAGGCTCTGTTTGTTACTGACGGTGCAAATGTCCTTTCAAATGCACATTCATGAGCCTGCAGTCAGTCCTGGTACGTTTATTTTAATTTGCCTGGATGATCCTTTCTGAATCAGTAGTGTTTTCAGCCTGGGGACCAGAAATATTCCAGGCAGTTTACGTGGTTGTGGAAACATATGATTCTAATGGTCTTTTGATCTGCCACAAAAGGTTTGTTTGCAGATTAGACCACTGTTCTTCATGTAGCAAGTGTCTTTAAAAGACCACTAATTTCCTTGCTGTGCAGATCAGGGGTTTAGCTGTGTGTGGAAAGGACCTGGTTTGCCATTGTCTCATTGGCTGCTTGCTGTGTAACTGTACGAGAAGGGGCTTGGGGAAGGCCTTGTAGGAAACCTCTCTGTACCTAGAGTTGTCTCTGCAATGTCAGTAACTCCTGGTTTATTTGCAGAATGTGTACAAGTCAGACCTGGAATGGTTGCGAGGCATTGGGTGGTTGACAGAAGGTTCTGTGGATGTGGTCAAAGCAAAGAGAGCCCAGGAACTCCTGAACGAGAGGTTGTACCGCACACGGCCAGAGGAGCTGAAGTTCACCAGCATTACTGACACGCCAGATGTTGTCCAAGCTAAGATCAATGCTTTGCAGATCAGTGACGTAAGCTTACCTTTCGCTTACCTTTCATTTGCATGATGACATTTCTTTTCTTTGTGGTGGCGAGCAGAATTTCTGCCATGGGGAACACCAAAGAGTTCCTGTAGGTGGGCTTTTTCAGTGTTCAGATCATAGCGAAATGTCATTATGCTTCCTTTCTCCTTAGCGCCTGTATCGTGAAGCCTGGGATAAAGACAAGACGCAGATTTCCATACCTTCCGATACTCCTGTGATGCTGCAGTCCAAAGTCAATGCTCTCAACATCAGCAACGTAAGAGAATAAAACCATTATGCGTGTGAAGCATTATTAAATAAAGAGGATGACAGTTGCTCTTCCAGAGCAGGTTTTAAGGGGAGGCATTGGTGTCAGAGGGTCCTGACTGTGTGTAACAAAGGTGATTAATTTTCTTTGCAGAAACATTATCAGAAGGCCTGGGACGAGGCCAAGGCAAAAAGCTATGACATAAGAGCTGATGCCATTCCCATCAAACACGCCAAGGCTTCCAGAGACATTGCTAGTGAGGTACAGTCTTCTCATAATGTGGTTGCTGTGTCTGTCTCTTCCTGCTTTGAGCTCGGCAGAACTGAGTGAAGTTGAGTTTGAAGGGTGGACAGCTTAGGAAGCTGAAAGCCTCTTGCTCGTTAGTCGCGTTCAGGTGAGCAACGTGTAGCCGCTTACGTTGTTTCTGCATTTCTAGTACAAGTACAAAGAAACGCATGAGAAGCAGAAAGGCCACTACATTGGGTGCCGAACCGCCCAAGAGGATCCCAAACTGTCGTGGGCCGCGCGTGCCATGTTGCTGCAGAACGACCGAATTTACAGGAAGGCGTACCATGACTCAAAGGCCCAGGTCCACATACCAGTCGACGCAATGTCAGTGCAGGCAGCCAAGGAGTGCCAGACGCTGGTCAGTGATGTTGACTACCGCCATTACCTTCACCAGTGGACCTGTCTGCCTGACCAGAATGACGTGATCCATGCAAGGAAGGCCTACGACCTACAGAGTGATGTGAGTGAGAGTAACTGTAGAACAGCTTTATGGCAGATGTGTGAGGCTCTGTTTGTTATTGACGGTGCAAATGTCCTTTCAAATGCACATTCATGAGCCTGCAGTCAGTCCTGGTACATTTATTTTAATTTGCCTGGATGATCCTTTCTGAATCAGTAGTGTTTTCAGCCTGGGGACTAGAAATATTCCAGGCAGTTCATAAGGAAGACATGTTTTTTGGTCTGCTGTAGAATGCCTGCTTGCAGACTCCTTGCAGATTATGCCGCTGGTGTTCATGTAGCAAGTATCTTTAAAAGTATCTTTGTTGCTGTGCAGATCAGGGGTTTAGCTGTGTGTGGAAAGGACCTGGTTTGCCATTGTCTCATTGGCTGCTTGCTGTGTAACTGTACGAGAAGGGGCTTGGGGAAGGCCTTGTAGGAAACCTCTCTGTACCTAGAGTTGTCTCTGCAATGTCAGTAACTCCTGGTTTATTTGCAGAATGTGTACAAGTCAGACCTGGAATGGTTGCGAGGCATTGGGTGGTTGACAGAAGGTTCTGTGGATGTGGTCAAAGCAAAGAGAGCCCAGGAACTCCTGAACGAGAGGTTGTACCGCACACGGCCAGAGGAGCTGAAGTTCACCAGCATTACTGACACGCCAGATGTTGTCCAAGCTAAGATCAATGCTTTGCAGATCAGTGACGTAAGCTTACCTTTCGCTTACCTTTCATTTGCATGATGACATTTCTTTTCTTTGTGGTGGCGAGCAGAATTTCTGCCATGGGGAACACCAAAGAGTTCCTGTAGGTGGGCTTTTTCAGTGTTCAGATCATAGCGAAATGTCATTATGCTTCCTTTCTCCTTAGCGCCTGTATCGTGAAGCCTGGGATAAAGACAAGACGCAGATTTCCATACCTTCCGATACTCCTGTGATGCTGCAGTCCAAAGTCAATGCTCTCAACATCAGCAACGTAAGAGAATAAAACCATTATGCATGTGAAGCATTATTAAATAAAGAGGATGACAGTTGCTCTTCCAGAGCAGGTTTTAAGGGGAGGCATTGGTGTCAGAGGGTCCTGACTGTGTGTAACAAAGGTGATTAATTTTCTTTGCAGAAACATTATCAGAAGGCCTGGGACGAGGCCAAGGCAAAAAGCTATGACATAAGAGCTGATGCCATTCCCATCAAACACGCCAAGGCTTCCAGAGACATTGCTAGTGAGGTACAGTCTTCTCATAATGTGGTTGCTGTGTCTGTCTCTTCCTGCTTTGAGCTCGGCAGAACTGAGTGAAGTTGAGTTTGAAGGGTGGACAGCTTAGGAAGCTGAAAGCCTCTTGCTCGTTAGTCGCGTTCAGGTGAGCAACGTGTAGCCGCTTACGTTGTTTCTGCATTTCTAGTACAAGTACAAAGAAACGCATGAGAAGCAGAAAGGCCACTACATTGGGTGCCGAACCGCCCAAGAGGATCCCAAACTGTCGTGGGCCGCGCGTGCCATGTTGCTGCAGAACGACCGAATTTACAGGAAGGCGTACCATGACTCAAAGGCCCAGGTCCACATACCGGTTGACGCAATGTCAGTGCAGGCAGCCAAGGAGTGCCAGACGCTGGTCAGTGATGTTGACTACCGCCATTACCTTCACCAGTGGACCTGTCTGCCTGACCAGAATGACGTGATCCATGCAAGGAAGGCCTACGACCTACAGAGTGATGTGAGTGAGAGTAACTGTAGAACAGCTTTATGGTGGATGTGTGAGGCTCTGTTTGTTACTGACGGTGCAAATGTCCTTTCAAATGCACATTCATGAGCCTGCAGTCAGTCCTGGTACGTTTATTTTAATTTGCCTGGATGATCCTTTCTGAATCAGTAGTGTTTTCAGCCTGGGGACCAGAAATATTCCAGGCAGTTTACGTGGTTGTGGAAACATATGATTCTAATGGTCTTTTGATCTGCCACAAAAGGTTTGTTTGCAGATTAGACCACTGTTCTTCATGTAGCAAGTGTCTTTAAAAGACCACTAATTTCCTTGCTGTGCAGATCAGGGGTTTAGCTGTGTGTGGAAAGGACCTGGTTTGCCATTGTCTCATTGGCTGCTTGCTGTGTAACTGTACAAGAAGGAGCTTGGGGAAGGCCTTGTAGGAAACCTCTCTGTACCTAGAGTTGTCTCTGCAATGTCGGTAACTCCTGGTTTATTTGCAGAATGTGTACAAGTCAGACCTGGAATGGTTGCGAGGCATTGGGTGGTTGACAGAAGGTTCTGTGGATGTGGTCAAAGCAAAGAGAGCCCAGGAACTCCTGAACGAGAGGTTGTACCGCACACGGCCGGAGGAGCTGAAGTTCACCAGCATTACTGACACGCCAGATGTTGTCCAAGCTAAGATCAATGCTTTGCAGATCAGTGACGTAAGCTTACCTTTCGCTTACCTTTCATTTGCATGATGACATTTCTTTTCTTTGTGGTGGCGAGCAGAATTTCTGCCATGGGGAACACCAAAGAGTTCCTGTAGGTGGGCTTTTTCAGTGTTCAGATCATAGTGAAATGTCATTATGCTTCCTTTCTCCTTAGCACCTGTATCGTGAAGCCTGGGATAAAGACAAGACGCAGATTTCCATACCTTCCGATACTCCTGTGATGCTGCAGTCCAAAGTCAATGCTCTCAACATCAGCAACGTAAGAGAATAAAACCATTATGCGTGTGAAGCATTATTAAATAAAGAGGATGACAGTTGCTCTTCCAGAGCAGGTTTTAAGGGGAGGCATTGGTGTCAGAGGGTCCTGACTGTGTGTAACAAGGGTGATTAATTTTCTTTGCAGAAACATTATCAGAAGGCCTGGGACGAGGCCAAGGCAAAAAGCTATGACATAAGAGCTGATGCCATTCCCATCAAACACGCCAAGGCTTCCAGAGACATTGCTAGTGAGGTACAGTCTTCTCATAATGTGGTTGCTGTGTCTGTCTCTTCCTGCTTTGAGCTCGGCAGAACTGAGTGAAGTTGAGTTTGAAGGGTGGACAGCTTAGGAAGCTGAAAGCCTCTTGCTCGTTAGTCGCGTTCAGGTGAGCAACGTGTAGCCGCTTACGTTGTTTCTGCATTTCTAGTACAAGTACAAAGAAACGCATGAGAAGCAGAAAGGCCACTACATTGGGTGCCGAACCGCCCAAGAGGATCCCAAACTGTCGTGGGCCGCGCGTGCCATGTTGCTGCAGAACGACCGAATTTACAGGAAGGCGTACCATGACTCAAAGGCCCAGGTCCACATACCGGTCGACGCAATGTCAGTGCAGGCAGCCAAGGAGTGCCAGACGCTGGTCAGTGATGTTGACTACCGCCATTACCTTCACCAGTGGACCTGTCTGCCTGACCAGAATGACGTGATCCATGCAAGGAAGGCCTACGACCTACAGAGTGATGTGAGTTTGTGTAGAGATGTGATAGTTACTACTGTTGATACGTAATGTATTATGGCCTTATTTTGATGGTTTGATAGTATATAGTCTCCAAGGATTTATCTTTAGATTTTTTTCTTCAGGTGTTCGTGTTACTGCTATTTTCTGCTTTTTTAATCATTTTAAAAGTATTGGAATTACGTCTAAAGTTTATAATAGCTTTTGTTTGTATCTGCTATGTTAAATGTTTTTGGAGTATTGTGATTTGGAGAGGATGAAGGATTTGTCTCTCTTACTTTGTTGGGAATTATGAAATAACGCTGGTTTGGTAATTCAGAATCAAGTGGCTTTTATTACTCCTGTTTATCTGTGTTGACTTGGCAATTTATTTAATTGCAAGAAAACTATGTAAGATAGCAAGTAAGCTGTTTTAGTGGCTGATTTCAAAGCAGGAGTCAGTACAGGTGATTTCCTGACTTGGCTTTGCTGCTTATCAGTCAACATTGGTCACCCTTCCTCTGTTTCAGTTATGAGCTTCAGAAGTGAGATTCGTGTTCCTTGCTTAAGGATTTGCTTGACTAAAATTTAAATAATGTTGCCCGATACCACTTCAGGAGTTATGCCAGTTAGCTCTAGTCCCCATTGCCTCTATAACTTTTTTTTTTCCTTCCTTTTTGTCAAATTTCCTGGTGGGCAGCTTGGTTTTTTTGTTTGGACTTGCAAATTGTTGAAGTGACTAGACAAATAAGTATTTTGGAGGGGACAGGAAGACTCTTTTAAGATCTTAATACTCATCATCATTAACTGCAATTCTCTTCAGTTTTTTCCCCTGTATTTAACTGCATAGAGTTTAGAATGTATTGTTTAAGAAATGAACTACTTAAAACCTGGTTCCCAGATTGTGTTTTACTTATGACACTGAACATCTCTTGTATATAAAAAGGATTAATCTAGCTCTAGCTGATTTGACATTTTCTAAAACATATACTGCTTTGTATACTTTAAAATAATTAAGACAGTCATTTTAAACACAATGTTTTCCTTTTCTGACCGTGTCTGATACAGGCTGTCTATAAGTCAGACCTAGAATGGCTCCGTGGAATTGGCTGGTTGCCTAATGACTCTCCGGATGTTAAGAGAGTGAAGCATGCCCAGGAACTCCTGAGTGATAATGTGTATCGTACACCTATTGAAAGCCTGAAGTACACCAGTGTTGTTGATACTCCAGACGTTCTTCTAGCTAAAGTGAATGCCGAACAAGTCAGCATTGTACGTTCCAATGTTCTTAAAGTTGTTGCGAGGCTATAAGCAGTTAAAGAGAAAACTCACTGCTAAAATGTAAAATTGATCAGTGGTATTTTAAGTTGTTTAATGCTCTTTCAGACATTTTATTTTTAAAGATGATAATTCAGGAGAGATTTATGGGATTTTATGTTATTGACAAGTGAAATTCCATAATTACAGTATCATAAAATGAACTATTTTAACAGCCAAAGTACAAAGAAGCCTGGGAAAAGGACAAGACTATGATCCATATTACGCCAGACACACCTGAAATCAACCTAGCCAAGACTAATGCCGCTAATTATAGCCAGGTATGCTTATCATTCCATTTTCTACATTTCTTTAAAATAGTATGTGTTTCCTGTGAATTTTAACATTCTAAGATGGTACTTACAAAGTTGAAGATTAAGTCACGTGAATCTCATTGAAGTCTGTCCTCATACAGGGCTTGCAACATTCCCTTCGCTCTGCTGAGTATTCTTAAAGTATTTAGACATTTTAAAATAAATGCTTGCATGGAGCTGTCTAAAAATTATTAATATCATGCACCAATGAGATAATATTTTATTGAAATGGATGAGAGCCCAAGGCATGTAAATATTTTCTAAACTTTTACAAACACCCTTCTATGCAGTATAGGGGGCAAAGCTGGTGTTGCAGGTACTGTGCATATTTGAAAGGCAGTAAGATTTGCAGCAGCATCTATGGCTAGGAGCAGGAGCAACGCACAAAAAATTCTCAGGGCATTTCAGCAAATAAATGGCAGTACACTATGTGTTTCTTTAATGGCAATTGCCAGAGTATTTAGCATAAGTGTGACATTTTACTGTCTTTTCAGAAACTGTATAAAGAAGCTTGGGATGAGTTGAAGACGAGTTATGATTTGAGAGCAGATGCGATCCCAATCAAGGCAGCCAAAGCTTCTAGAGAAATTGCTAGTGACGTAAGTGCCAAAAGAGGCATCTAGCTCTTCTCATGCTTTAAGAACTATTTCATGATAACTGTTAGTAATGGTGATCTTTGCTTTTTGCCCAGTATAAATACAAACTGGATCACGAGAAGCAGAAAGGACATTATGTTGGAGTTCCAAATGCAAAAGCAGATACGAAGATGCAGTTTGCCCTCGGCATAGGCAAAGTTCAGAGTGAACTAGAATACAAGAAACACTTTGCCAAGTGGAAGACACAGTGCCACCTACCAGTAGACATGCTATCTATCCTGTCAGCTAAACATGGTCAGTCTTTGGTCAGTGATGTTGATTACCGTCATTACTTGCATCAGTGGATCTGTCTTCCAGATCAGAATGATGTCATACAGGCTAGGAAAGCCTACGATCTTCAAAGTGATGTAAGTTAACATGAAAACTTAGCTTAACTTATTGCTGTGTTGTCTCAGCCTGCTTCAGCTCTAAGTATTGGGAATCTTCTGCTGAATTCAGTGAATTGGCTTTGCTGTTTATTAGGAATGCAAAGTATACGCCACTGTTATATACTTCCAAGTTTGAAGTGTGATAAATTCAGATATAGTGCTTATGTTGGAATTACTGCTCTCCTTTTAACCAGTGGAAGTTAAGTGCCATTATTTGTGAATCTTGCTGGATTGTACAGGGAACTGTAGCTAACAGCATGGACGCTATTTTGTTTTCCCAGGCTATTTACAAATCTGATTTAGAATGGCTACGGGGAATTGGATGGTTGCCAAATGATTCAGTTGGAATCAACCATGTGAAATATGCTGGAGATCTCCTGAATGAGGTAACAAAATGTTTTTCAGTACTGAAATTTTATTAAGGGACTTTGTAATTTGAAGTACTTTTAATGGTTAAATACATCGATATTTTTTAAAATAAAAAGTACAACTGGAGTATTTCTGCAGCATTCATTGTGTATGGAGAGTTTTTCTTTCCATGTAAACTTCCTTGTCTTGTCAGTGTATTCAGAATTGCTGTGTTAGCTATAAAATATTCCAGTATAATCTGACTATTTACCTTTTCTTTTGTATAGAGAAAGTACCGTACAAAAGCCGAAACTCTTCCATTTACTCCAGTGGCGGACAGAGTTGATTATATCACAGCAAAGAAGAGTGGTGAAATTCTTAGTGATGTAAGTCTTCTAGCATGTTTCTGGGCTGTTAACTTGGTCTGTATATGGTAGGATTTTATCTTTAAAACGGTATTTCTTTAAAAAAAATGCAAAAGCATTCTTGATCCATCTCTGGGACTTCTGTGAATGTATGACATAGAGATGAACAGGACTTTACTAGCTCATCTCCATCACTTATGAGGGAAGAAGCTTTTCAAGCAGAATAATGTCTTTCCTAGACGTGTGAAAAACCAGTGCTAGTTCTGCAACCGGTCCCTTCTGTCAGTCTGGGCTGATATCATTGGTGATCATTGACAACACGAACATAAATAGCCACTTGCACTCTGGCAACCATAATATCTAATCCTTCTCCTTTAAGCCACTGTGAGTTTACATTTTTCAGTTAACTACTATGTAAAAATAAACATGAGCAAAACTGGTGTGCTGTCAGCTTGCCATTCTTTGTATGTTTTGAAGGCCAGTCTGTGAGGAGCTGGTCTGTGAACATGAAATGGCACGACCCCCTCTCAGTTCATTACTTTGTTTGTTTTTTGCTATATGCTTCTGTTAGAGTACAGGCCAAGCTAAACACTTAGATTAACTCAAACACTGGTAAAAGGTTGGCAATAACAATGATATGGTTTAATTGAATGGCATACTGCCATGCGACCACATACACACATTTGGGCATGTCCTGTGCTTGGGAACATGACTCAGTGTAGATATCTGTGGTTGGGAGGTGCTAGAAGGCTGCATTCACATAGGGATCATGCTGTGCAAAGAGATTCACTCTTAAAAAGCTTAAAATCTATTGCGCTGGTTCAAACACTTCTTGCTTGGCTATTGGCTGTACATGCCTGTAGACCAAACAGGTAGCATAACTTTGACTTCTGAAGATTCTTCCCTGTCCATCCAGCTGCCTTGGAACAAGTTTTCAAAATTTTGAAATATTTTGTAATATTTTGAGATATTTTGTAATATTTTGAGATATTTTGTAATTTCTTGTCTTGTATAATTTCCTTTTAAAAAAATACCTATTTGGATGTATATTTAATGTGCCACATCTAATAGGCTTGCAAATTCAGGGGTTTATACATTATTTCATGCTAAAATATGGGTCTTGGTATTATGTTTTCCCAATTTTGTGATGGTGCTGCAAGGCAGTCATTTCCTTCTCTGTTCTAGATTAAATACCACAAAGCATGGAATGATGTCAAGTCAAATTATACTCTAACAGATACACCACAGCTAGATATGGCCCGAGAAGCAGCCAGAATTCTTAATCAGGTACGTGATCTCTTCTTGGCAGTTTCTGCTCACATTAATAACTCTTTTGAGGAATTTAGAAAACTTGCCATTATTAAGAACATCCTAAAGGAAGGATTTGTTATCCTTATACTATAATAGAGGTAACATATATACGGTAATAATTATCATTCTAGTGGTGTTGAATTCCTCCTCACTTTTATTTTCCACAGAATTTATACAAGGAAAGTTGGGAGAAAGAAAAAGCCACTGGTTACCTCTTACCTCCTGACACTGTGCAGATCTCTCATGCCAAACACTCAAATGATGTCCAAAGTGAGGTAATAATTTTTCTCATTAGGAACGCAAGTGCTTGAAAGCCTGGAAATGTTAAATGTTGCAAATTCAACAACAGACATGGAAAGCTTTCCATCAGGGGTAACATCCAGTAGACTTTTCATGACCCATGAAGTCCACTGTCAGACTTCATGACCCATGAAGTCCAGACAATTCAGCCATCTTTGTTTTATTATGGGTTTTACAGATATCAGTGCTGAAAGGCCAGATTCTCCTTTCCACCTTCACTTTCTCCAGAAACAGTCCTTTCAAAATCAGCTAAGGTGGTCTTCCATATTTTATAAATGTTAAATAATTGAAGTGATACTATGATTATAATATATAGCTCTGATTTCACTTTTTGGCATGTTATGGAGGATTCCTCCTTGAAAAACTGTGAGATGGTATGCACATTACATTTTAAAATTTTCATAATGGATATTGAAATTATTACATGACTCTGAATATACATTTTATCAAAAGAATGTGATGTAAATATCTTAAATAAGCATCCACTGTTCAGAGAGTCTCAAATAATTTGTTACAAAAAATTGTTACAAAACTGAGGCTAAATGCACCTATTAGCAAACGTTTTCTAACAAGGCTTTCCTCTTGTGTTGAAAATACTGTTTACTGAAAAATGGTAGCATATTAGTCTAGAAAGTTATAAATTTTGAAGTGGAAGGACTATACAAAGTAATATTACTGTGTGTGTCGTATTTTTATCTGGTCATGTACTGAAAACTTCAGACTGCAGTTGATGACTCCCTGTCTCATCTATTCTTTGTGTTGACAAAACCATGGCTGTTGACAGGTTAAAAGCAGAGCACATATAATCAGTGCTGATCTTATACATATTTCTCCCCTCTTCCATCAGCTTAAATACAAAGCTGACTACGTCAAACAAAGAGGTCACTATGTTGGAGTTGCCACTATGAGGGATGATCCAAAACTGGTGTGGTTTGAGCATGCAGGCGAGATCCAGAATGACAGATTGTACAAATCAGACTATCACAAAACAAAGTCCAAAATTCACATCCCTCCGGATATGGTGTCAGTTGTAGCAGCAAAGGAATGTCAGACCTTGGTCAGTGACATTGACTACCGCCAATACCTGCATGAATGGACATGCCATCCTGACCAGAATGACTGTATTCAGGCAAGGAAGGCCTACGATCTGCAAAGTGATGTAAGTGATATTACATATATACTGTGTAATTTCCACTTAGTTTGGTCTAAGTATATTATCCATATTAAGTAAGACTGAAAAATGTCAGCCTGAATTAAATAATGTCTTTCCTTTTTATTATCTTTTATGATTTAGAATATTTATAAATCTGATTTGGAATGGCTTCGTGGCTGTGGTTGGATTCCTCTGGATTCAGTGGAACATAAGAAAGTTAAGAATGCACAAGAACTGATAAATAAGGTAAGAGAAAATATTTTAGCAGTTATGCAATTAGCTCTTCTTTCTCATGCACGGTGTTTAAGAAAATATTTCATCTCTTTGCAGAGAGCATATACGAAAGAAGCCCTTGATAACTTTTCCAATTATACCAGTGTGGTTGACACTCCTGACATTGTTTTGGCAAAGATGAACTCTGTCAATCAGAGTGATGTATGTACTTTTTTTTTTAAATAGGAACTGTTATATTACTAGAATTAGTAGATGACTTAATTACTTTTGCTCAACTAGACTGTGTTTAGCCTTACATATGCATGTGTGTGCATATGTGTGCTTCATTAATAGCAGACTTTTACTGGGGTAAATAAGGTTTAGTAAGAAGTGGTATAAATGAACAACACAATATTGCTGTCCAAAATAATTTTGCATTTTTCTGTAGAAGAATATAGCACGTCCCTTATTTAGAGTTTACATAGATTTTTCTTATCATAGTTTAAAATTGAGTCCTGTTCTTGGTGAACAGCAGTTAGTTGTATAGTGCTAGTGGAGTTCCTGGTGTTGCTACTAACCTGTATTTGCTGATCTGTACATTTAATTTCACTAGAATACTGTGTGGATTTTGTGGTGTGACATACTGATGACATTTGCCTGTGTACTATAGCGGATGGAAGGTACTACACAACATTACTCAAGATATGATAACATAACAGAAAATTCATGACTACTTCTAATAGATGGACTAGTTGGGATAATTAATTTCACCTGTGGAATTAACACTGTGTTTGTTTTCTTTTGTAGCTAAAATACAAAGAAACATTTAACCTTGAGAAAGGCCAGTATATTGGGTCTGATGATACTCCTGCACTGAACCATGCCAAAGACATGTCCTTACTATACAGTGATGTAAGATTCCATAAATATCTAAGCTTTAATTTGTTTGTTTTGTAAGCAACGGAATGTGGAGTGGACTTCAGAAAACTGTTCTGTTTCTGTTTCTGTCATTAGTCTACTGAGTGGCACTGGGAAAGTTATTTAATCTCTTTTTTTCTTCAGTTTTTCCCAGTTTGGATCATTGGGATAAGGATAATTTCTTTCCTTATGGACTGATCTTAAAGCACTGCTGTGTGGTATTTCGAAGTAGTAATAACAGTAGCAGTAGTAGCAGTAGTAGTAGAGTTTGTGTGACAAAAAAAGTTTATAATTCCATCCAATAATATCTTCCTACACTACTGATGAAATTTACATTTATTTTTTGTAAGAGAGGAAAATTGTAGATGATTTACGTTATTATGCAATTACTTTTGAGTAGACTCACTGATTTTAATGGGAAATCTCTATTTTTTGAAAAATGCAAGCGACTACTCATTCATACGAGTAGGCACTTCATAATTTAGTCTGAAGGTAAATATATTTAATATTTAACAAAATATGATGTATTAGAAAAGTGCCACTGACACAGTTAATGCTCTTATAATGAACAATAGTATTACTGAAGATTTTTCACAATTCTGAACATGTATCTATAAATTATCAATGTCAATTCTATACTGCACTTCTAAACAAGAGTTCATATCTACATTTTGGATATTTTTATTACTCTTCTGGATGAGAAATGTTGAATTCCAAATGCAGTAAAGAAAGCAGAGATAAGCTCAAATTTGTGCTCAGGTACTTTCCTGAATTTGCCTTACTGTTTGCCTTACTCACACTAAGTGTTCAAAATGAACATTCTTTGTTTGCTTTACTGGGACAATTCATGGAATAAGGAACTATTCTATAAAAGTAGTCATATTCCATGTGCATAGAAATGGCAGAGTCAGGTTTCTTGGAAAGTAAAATGATTTTTTATCAAAACCTGTATGTGTTCTATTTGTCTAGAAACGTTATAAAAATGCTTGGGAAATTAGCAAGCCCATTGGGTATACTTTGGATGAGAAATATATTCCAGTTGTTGGAGCGAAGCGTGCAAACTACATAAACAGTGAGGTTAGTGTGAATTCTCCATTATTGCTTTTTTTTCCCTATATGTTGTTAAAATGAACTTTAAAATTTCCACATGAATATTTTGCAGCTTAAATATAAGGAAATATATGAGAAGCTGAAAGGCCATTACCTGGCTGGGAAGGAGATTGGTGATTTCCCCAGTGTCATTCATTCGCTGGCATTCCAGAAAATGAGGAGCGCGGTAAGGAGACAATTAGTCTTGCTGTAGTATTTTTCATTTTCTTTATTTTAGTGTGACATATTCAAACAAATAATGCAATGCTTAATAACATCAGTAATAGTGTTTTCAACATGTTTATGTTCCTGAATGGGTATTTTGTACATGAGTTGAATAATTGAACTTGAAATGATTTAGGAGATTAAGAAGGGATTTGTTTAACTATTAGACATATAAATGTCTATGAACATTTATAGAAAAAATGTTTTTCTCTTTCAGGTTAAGAATCTGAGCATTAAGAAATACTACATGACTTGGGATTCTTTTGCTTTACAAAAAAAAAAAAGTGTGTTGTTATTATCACCACTGCACATATAGCATGCCATGCAGGGCATAAAGTTAGTATAATCCCAAATATTCTGTCTTCATTCGGACAGGGAGATTTAACTAGGTTAAAAACATGTTTGTGGCATATGACTTTTTTTGTCATCAAGTAATACAATTGTAATTTTCTCACCAGCTGTTAAATCTGCAAGTGAAGAAGGTCATTCTTGTCCTTCTAGAACCTCATCAGAATAAATGGTGATTAATACAGGAGTTAACATTTCATCCTATTGAATCCCATGGGAGTTTAGCTACTAAGTCCAGAAAGCATACCTCAGATTATGCTATAAACTGTAGCCTATCAGAGTCAAAATCATGCAGAAAACCACTATTGTCTCTTCTCGCCTTTCCCCCAATCTTTCCATTTTAGTTGGCATACAGAAAGAATTATGAAGACACCAAAGCAAATGTCCATATTCCAAGTGACATGATGAATCACGTGCTAGCCAAGAAGTGCCAGTATATCCTCAGTGATCTTGAATACCGAACTTACTTCCATCAGTGGAATTGTTCACCTGAAGAAAATGATGTTATTCAAGCCAAAAAAGCCCAGGAAATTTTGAGTGATGTATGTGTTTCATTTATTTGTTTGACATTTCAGTAGCCTTTCATGTAATTTTTTCCAAGGTATTTAAATACAAAATACTTTCAAATATATTCCATAATATTTAAATATGAAATTATTAACCGTGGTCTTGGATTGCTTGGTAGCACAGTACCGAAAATTACGTTTTTACAGTTTTCTTTGGGACATTTTAATGATCTGGTTATTTATTATTCTTTTGTAAATTGGAAAAATTTTAAGTTAACGTTTATGAAACCTTCCCGAAGGTCACTGCTATCAACACTTAATCTCTCTTTGACTGGGTGAGACTGTATAGAAAGCTTACCCTCTGGCACATGCAGAGAAGAGATGTGGATGTGCCATGGTACAGTCAGAATGTTGCTGCACTGCAGTGATCATTACGTATTGTAATTGGGAATGTTGCAATTTGCACAGGGGCCAGGAGAGCATCCACAGTCCTCCTGGATCCAATGGGTCTGGAAAAGACTTCTCTTTGTCCGTTTGGGGTTGTATCAGTCCACAGAGTCTAAGCTGAGTGAATGGCACACTGAACCATGACACTTTTTCATATTACATAGTCAACAGTATCTCAGGTTGGGCCAACCAACCTTCCGAATAAAATCTGATGATGTATTAATTGCCTGGCCTATTACTATGCTGCATTATTTGGTTTAGTTTCCCTTGCAAATCCTGTGAGTAAAAATCATTCAGTCAAACCGTGAGATGGGCTAGTCTTCTCTGTGCTCACATTTAAACTTCCAAATAGATTGGAATTACTGAAAGAGTCTGGTTCAGATTCAGTGCTAACCTTCTGCATTGAGTTTGCACAAGTGGAAGATACTGAATACACAGAATATACAAATGCTACTTTCTTTGAGCAGAAGGCAAATTTCTTCCTAACTTAGTAGTCTGTTTTCTTCCATATAGGTGGTGTATAAAGATGACTTAAATTGGCTGAAGGGACTTGGATGTTATGTCTGGGATACTCCACAAATCCTGCATGCTAAAAAATCGTATGACCTCCAGAGCCAAGTAAGCGTGTTTTCCTCAAATAAGTAAATATTTACAAGATTTTTTTTCTTCCATTTATGATTCAGTGGGACTGATACCTGTCCTAGTCCAGAGCAGAATGAAGTAATTCCTATTACATCAGAAGTATTTTCTTCAAACTACTCTCTTTCAGTTTTGTCTGTAAAGACATGATCACTTTTGTTATTGAAGGAGCAGAAAACTTAAGAGAAGGGAAGGACAGCAGGGTTGTGGTTTTTAAGAGTGAGAAGATAACACTTCGTCTTTTTGTATGCCACCCTGTGCACAAGACAACCTCAATGAGACGTTTATGTTGGGAAAATAGTGTCTCTTGCCTTGCTGATTGTACTCTTAGCCTACTAGATGCTATACAGTGATGTGCAGTTTTCATTATTCCTTAGTTCGTACTGTCCATATATTAAGTATTTCTTTTCTATGGCCTGTCACTTTTAAAGTTGGTCTTAACTGGGCCATAATCCCAGGCTTCAGTTGTCCAGAACTGATTTTAAAGGAAGCCAGCAAGTAATTTCCTGCTCATTTTCAGCATTAATTTTTGTTCTGTTTTGTTTTGTTTCCTTAGATAAAATATACAGCTGCAGGAAAAGAGAATCTTCAGAACTTTGGTGTTGTTACTGACACACCTCTCTATGTGACTGCAGTGCAGAGTGGTATAAACGCTAGTGATGTGAGTTCCCCCACTTTTTCTACTCAGGCTTTCCCTGTGCTCCTTCTGAGAACTGAAACAAGTTAACTAAATCTGTCTTTCGTCTTACAGGTGAAATACAAGCAAGATTACCACAAAACTAAGGACAAGTACACAACTGTGACTGAAACAGTGGATTCTGAAAGAGTTCAAAATTTGAAACATCTCTTTAGCAATGTAAGTGTCTCTACACCTTTTTTTTTCTTAAGGCACTACTGTGTGGGATTTTTGTTTTATTTTCTTTGTTCACTCTGCTTGGAGATAAACGTCCAAACATGAAGCTTATCAAAGCCCTTTTGCATTGCTTGAGTATGGGGAAGATGCTGTATTTCAGGCAGAGGGCATATTTTCCACCTGTAGTTCCAGTCTTGTTAAAATACATGCATTAATAAATGGATTCCCTGAAGAAAATTGCACCTGGACAGAATTAAGACCTTGTATGAGAAGGGACATGAATAGTTAGAAAGCACTTTTGTCATTTTATGTGCACTGTCAAGATTAAACTAGTGTACAGCCTCTTGATATTAAGTAGTAGTTACGGCGTATAAATAAAAACAGACAGGCTTTTGATTTGTATTGGTTGTTGGTTATTACCCAGGAAAATAATTTTTCCACTCACGGAGGCTTTCTATTCCCCCACAGAATCTCTACAAGGAAGCCTGGGAAAAAGTGAAAGCTACTGGCTATATAATGCCCTCTGATGCTGTATCCCTAGCACGTGCAAAAGAACTGAAGCATAATGCTAGTACTGTAAGTGAATAAAATACTTCCTTTTTTTAAATCAAATCATCAATTCTAGCATTGAAATCTGTCATGCCTTACATATACTGTAGGTACGAAAAAGGTTTTTTTAAATTATCTTCTATTTTTAATTTAGATATAATATGTATCTGTAGATAATCAGTTTTCTGTGACAGTCATTTGGATAACAGTTAGATAGTCCTTTGCTCCTTCTTTTCATGGAATAAAAGGTCACATTTTATACTAATAGAAACTGTTTCTTGCAAATGTCTGGTTAGGTGTTTTTTTAGTCTAAATGGCATAAGCATCCAGGTCAGAAAAACAGCAAATGTCTTTAAATGATGCTTTACCAACCATAGAAGAACATAATCTTATGCTTTACTGAACTGAGGCTTATAAGAGATTACTCTTTTCGTGGATATCTTTAAATGAAAGAGCTGGAACAATAACTGAATAGCTTATGCTACATCTATTTATTTTTAAAGTCTTCAAGTCAGCTGTTGTTATTTTTACAACATGATAGTTATGATGTGCTTTCTTTGCCATTTAAAGTAAAATAGAGAACCAAGATCCCGCTTTAAAGGCTTTCTATGCTTATTGGACTCAACTGAATATTTTGCTTACCAATGAATTTTGTTCCAAAAGTACAATTGACTCATTAGACTCATTGGAGTTGCCTTTCTTTGCATCTGCTTAGGTAAAATACCGAGAAGAATACGACAAGTTTAAAGCACTGTACACGCTACCCAGAGGTGTTGAGGATGATCCCAATACAGCAAGGTGCCTTAGAGTTGGAAAGCTTAACATTGATGTAAGTGGTGTTTTCTGATGTGTGCTTTCCTGATAAAACTCCACTTAACTCAGACGAGGCTACTCAAAGAATCTCTATGCCTTCATTCAGATATCACATTTCCATATGCATTTGGCAGTGTTCAGTATTTGCTGAACTCTCTAATACACCCACGAATGTATTTTCAAGCTTGTGACTCAACTGTTAAGTTGCCTGCATGGCTAAACCTTTAGTGTAATATGTTTTTGTATAAAATGGAGCACTACGTAGTCTTCCTCCTTTTAACACGCGAGTACAATGAAAATTTGACAAATCGTATTTTATCACCCTTGTTAAGGTTCTGCAAATTATTTTTGAGCAGACAAGATGTAAATTTTAGTCATAGCCAAAGCGTTTACTCTCCCACTGACATTCCATGAAAATATCAATAATTTTGCTTCAAATGTATAAACAGTTAATGCTTCAGACTGTCAGCATTAATAATGTACCTGCTTTAACTCTGCAGCGTCTGTACAAGGAAGTCTATGAGAAGAATAAAGCCAAAGTCCACATTATTCCGGACATGGTAGACATAATTTCTGCTAAGGATGCGCAGAATAAAATCAGTGAAATTGATTACCGCACACATCTCCATGAATGGCTCTGTCTACCAGATCTTCAAATCAATGCCCATGTTCGAAAAGTAACTGATCAAGTCAGTGATGTAAGTTCACAAGCCATGTGTTCGTGGCTCACTTTTTAGAAAGATTCTTGCATTTATGCTCTGTTAGAGGAAATGGGTTAGCAAAAACTTAGTTGCAGCACTCTGAAGTTGCCACTTGAATCCGTTGTATTATGCACTGTGAAACAGCATCTGTGTCACATTTTTGTAACACTTGGCAATAAGTGCGTAGTTGAGATGTGGCTCAGTATGCATAATTTCAGTGTCATCAGTGTAGGCATTGGGTCATAACATTAAGGTTCTAGCATCTCTAGATCTACTTATCACCTACACTGATGTCTGTAGTCACTGTGTGACGTACACACTAGATCACTACATCATCTGCTACAGTTTAGCCATCCCTGTCTGTAAATTGTCCTTTATTATTTGGTTGCATAAGGTGTGTAAACTTTGGAAGTTTGAGAAGAACCTGGTGGTGCAAAGCTTCTATGTACTTGCCTTGCATAGGTTGGCCCAGGAGTGGGCCAGCGATCTATCAGTAAGTCACTGCCCAGTAGGATATGCAAGTAGTTTTTCTAAAAATCATTGGGTTTTTTAAACCCAATTTGGCCGAACTGAAGCAATGAAGAAAAATTATTTAAATTCCAAAAGGAATTGTTTTGATTTTCTCAAACAAAAAAGAAAGTCAAAATACTGGAAAAGCTTACTTGCCATCGTTTGACAGTTGTGCTTCAGACTGATTTAGCAATAAGGGATTAGATCCTAGTGGAAGTCTTACAGATTGCTTCTTTGCTCTGATACCTTAGGTGTTATACAAGGATGATCTTAACTGGCTGAAAGGCATTGGCTGCTTTGTTTGGGACACTCCTGAAATTCTCCATGCCAAACATGCCTACGATCTTCGCAGTGATGTGAGTGGAAACACTGGTTTTGCTTCTCAGTTTTTTTCACTCCATTGTATTAAAAGGATGGAGTAACTATTCTATTCCAGATATAATCTGGAAAATGTTATATATCCTTTTCTACTGAAATACTCGTTAAATAACCATATGTGGTTATTTAAACTTTGTTGCTCTAGAAGTAGATACTGTTAGATTACATCCCATTCAGGAAAGCGTTAAGCATATGTTTAAATACTTGTCTTCTCAGAAAAGCACTTAAAACAGTAATTCTTCATTCAGAACCCTTGAAATAAAGCAGAAATGATGCAGAATTCATATTTTTAAAAAAGTATTTTGACCTTGATTTTATGATTTCTTTTTCTCCTCTCAAGATCTTATGACACATGCTTAGTTTGGGATTAAGCCATTAAAATGGGAGAATAACCATTCTGGTTTTCAAGAATGTATGTTCCTTCATACGTTCTGTATCAGAAGTCTGTTGGATATTTATCATATGGTACATATGCCTATTCTATGAATGAGTATTGACATTTCCTAATATTCCTTGATAACACTTATCAGCTGTTCTTATCTAGTAAGATGCCATGTTCATTTATTCAGCCATAATATCATTACACTTTCTGTTTAAGTGCTGGTTCACTAATAGAGTAGTTCAGTAATAAAATAAATAGCAAACATAGTAAATATAATAAAATAATAAATTCAATTAACACTGACTAGCCTTACTAATTAGAGCTCTTGAATTTTTCTCTGCAGATTAAGTACAAATCCAAGGCAGAAAAAATGAAGAATGACTACACTGTGGTCATGGACACTCCTGTCTATGTCCAGAATGTCCTCAGTGGCTTGAATTTAAGTGAAGTAAGTGTTTGTATCACCTTTCACCCCCAATATTGCGTATGCCATTACCTCACAAGTTCTAGATATGTGACTTTTAAGATTTTTTTAATAATTTCATTTTAATCATGTAATCATTGCTGGTTATCTACAATGCATTGTCTCTCCCTATGTTAAGGTATGAGAACACAATCACTAAGCCCATTAATTGAGGGAATCCAAAAAAACCTTCATCCATTTTTTAGGAGAAATTCCCATATGTATGGAAACAATACATACTGTGAGAGAACGTCACAATTATGACTTTCCTCTAATTACTTTTCCTTTTTCTCAGGCTGTCTATCGTGGTGAATATATGCACAATGTTAAAGGCAAAATGATTCCTACTGATAAAACAGTAGATTTGGAGCGGGCATATCATGCAAATAAAATACAGAGTGAAGTAAGTATAAAACTTTTGGGTCCACAGAATTTCTGATATTCAAAAAGCAAATTCTTTAGAAGTTAATGTCTGTCTGTAGCTTTTCAGATAATGAATCTAGATTTCACTGCTCTAAAATGAAAGTGGGAAAATGTCTTAATTTAAGCTACCAGTATGCATTATAATGCAGACATGGGGGAAATCTTTTGCCAATTGCAATTCAGAGATTTCCTATGCAGCTAATGAATACTCTCAAATATTATACAGAGTTGTCACAAACTCTCTCTTTTCTTTTGCAGAATTTGTATCGCTGGGCTGGTGTGAAAGCTCTACCCACTGGATACAGCCTTCCCACAGATACCCCCAGCTTCCAGCATGCGAGACATGTCCAGTACATTGGCAGTGATGTAAGTAATGTACTAAGTCCTCCTACAGCATGAGTTGCAAGGGACTATTTGATGCCCATCCTGTATGAGCACACAACTGTGAGACAGTTATTTCTCAGATACAAGATTGCTTGTCAGAGAGCAACAAGAGTGGAGTAGTTCCATGTGGATGCCTGAGCCAGGAACTGAGGGTGACCACGACATAGGTAGTGACTTCATCATCCAGGGTGAGGTCCCACTGTACCTGCATGGGGTGGGCAGAGCAGGGTGCCGAGAACAGGTTGCATCAGCAGTCCCAGACAAGGTGAGGAACCAGGGCCGAGGTCCGTCCAGGGGGATCCAGTCAGGAGCTGCAGGAAACAGGGCAGAGTTTGGAGACAAGCTACTAACAGCACAGGTCTGAGGTAAATCTAGGAGACAGGGCTAGAGACACATTACCAATAACACAGGACCAATGTCCACCCAGGAAATGAGGACTGAGACAGGGCTGAAGACAGATGCACTTACCAGCATAGCTCAGGCAAGGCCTGGTGTCCCAGGTGTGGCTAGTCAGGGCAATTAAATCTTAGCGCACTCAAGCCCCAACGTTGATAAAGTTTGCCTTAACAGAATTTAAATGTTACCAAACCCCATAACTGTCTGAAGCAATTACTATCAAAATATAAATTTCCTCAGGCAGATGCAAATACCTTATTAGATGCAAGAGAAATTTAAAACATTATTAATATTGGGCCACATGATAAAGGTAAAAATAATGATGATGTGTAGTGTATTTAACTCTGATATAGCTACATCTCACTTGTTGATCTCTAAAAATCTGTCTCTTTATACTGCATAAATTACTGTCAGAACTGCAGTGTAAGTAGAATCACAATCAAATTTAGTTGCTGTATGGTTTTGTTCCTTTTTCTACTTTATAGCTGAAATATAAAGAAGCCTATGAACACATGAAAGCTAAAGGCTATACTCTGGGGCCTAAAGATGTTGGGTTTGAAAATGTGAAGAAAGTGAATCAAGTCATTAATGAGGTACAGTAAATATATGCATTTGTTTCCAGTTGTATTTGTAGTGCCCAGAATACAAATGATGAGAGTACATTGACTGAGAAGATTGTAGGATCCATGATCTTTGAGGCTTTTAAGAGCAGTTTAGACAAACATCCATCAAGAATGGCAAGGGATCATTGATCTAGGCTTGGAGTGGGGCTGTATGGCTGTTTAAGGTTCTTGACAACTCTAACCTTCTGTAATCCTATAAAATTGTTACCACAATATAAAATCAATTGCAGCCTAATTTTATTAACCAAACTGCAGCTACTTGATTAAAACTGCATAGAAATTATTGTATCTGTATGACATTGGGTCTCGATAGTTTTAGGTTTTATATACATGTACTCACTTCTTTGATCATTTGTTTTAACAGGATGAAAATTAAACATACATATTTACATGTTTTTAGGGTTAGAGTCTCACATTCTCCATGTAGTTCTCCATGCTGCTATCAAAAACAACTGTGGAAAATCTTTGCCTGGTTAGAAAATAGTATGTTTGCTCCCTTTTCTCTGGTAGTTATGCAATACCTAGCAAAAGAACTGCCCTTAGAAGAGAAGTACTTACACTTTGCCAAACTGCTTGCTTTTTTAAGTTTTTAACATGTCGAATGCTGTCTCCTTTGATACAGAGGTTGTATCGGGCAACATACCACAAGTACAAGGACAAGATTCATACCACTCCAGACACACCAGAAATTCGCCAAGTCAGAGCAACACAGGAAGCTGTCAGTGATGTATGTGTCTTTCTAAAATAAAAACCAGAAGAGATTTAGAATACTCAGCATGACCAAACATGTGAAATGCTATTTTTTCTTTGTCTTTCAGCTGATCTACAAGTCAGATTTCTTTAGGATGCAGGGACACTTGATTTCCTTGCCGTACACTCCTCAGGTGTTGCACTGCCGCTACGTTGGGGACATCACAAGTGATGTAAGCAACTTCTGTTAAGATACCTGGTATTTGAATACAACAGACCTAATGCTTTTATACTGAAAGTGGAATTTGGCTTCTATCATTTACATTCTATTCTGTAGTAGATAAATGCTTTGTCACTGTGTTTAGGGACTGATAAACAAAATTATCCCAAAAGTTAACTTTTGATTTTTCTTTTTCTAATTGCCTCATAGAATAAATACAAAGAGGATCTGAAGTGGTTGAAGGGCTTGGGTTGCTTCCTGTATGATACTCCTGATATGGTCCGTGCTCGTCATCTGCGTACGCTTTGGGTAAGATTTTTCCTCTGAGAACCATGTATAACAACAATCGATTTATTTACATGCATGCTATGTGCTTCCAGGAAGATAAGTACATGAAAATGAGTAAAGGCTTATGACAGAATTTCTTGCCATGCTGCTAGTTAGTAGTTTCAAAGCACTGTTAGGTTACACTGTAGAATTTTCTTTACTACCAGGAATAATAAAAGCTTCCTAAGTAATACCGATTTTCTTTTTCCAGTCTAATTATATATACACCGATACTGCAAAGAAGATGTGGGCGAAATACAACGTGGTATTGGATACTCCTGGATACAGAGCAGTTCAGGAACTAAAAACCCATTTGAGTGAAGTAAGTTCTGTATTATTTTTGCACATCTTTGTTAGCTATAATTAAGCTCAGACCCTCTCACTGTTTTCCCTGAAATACATGAGATGTTATAATTGCAAAGCTGTGATTGTTCAGCTGCTAAGTGAACATTTGTAACAGACGAAATAATTCATGGACCTGTCTTTTTCCAGCTGGTTTACAGAGCTGCAGGCAAGGAGTTGAAGACAAAATACACTTCCGTCCTTGATACACCTGACTTCTTAAGAGCCAAGCAAGGACAAAAAATACAGAGCCAGGTGAAAAATTTATACTGATAAAAAACCAATCAGGGGATCCCTCTTAATATACTCCTAAAGTACAGCGAAATCTTTCCAGGCCATTTCAAAGCAACGTAGAATTCATAGAGAGGACATTTAAAATGACTGTTGCTCATTTTTAAGTGGCTGTGTATTTTCATGTTGACCATGTCTCTGTAACGGACATCTTCAGCTTTGTCCATCTGAAATAGAGCATTGAACCCTGGTACAGTTCTGTTCAAATTCTCTGAAACTCTGACTTCATCAGAGGAAATAATATTTTTATCCATCTACCTTTATTCATCGTCATTTCTTTATTCATATAGGAGTTCATTATCTGAGTTACTAGCTGTAAGTTTTGTGGAATTTTTAGATTTGCAGAAAAAAATGAAGATACTCACCAGAGAAAAACAGACCTTATGGATGCTTTTATGTAAAGCTAGGTCTGAATGTAGGGCAGAGAGGTCACTAATGTCACATGCATTTGACTTCTTGGTTTGTGAACATGTTACTGGCAGTTACAGCATATCACAAGTACCGATAGAGAAAGATGAACTGAGATAGCATGGAAGAGGAAAGGGCATATTATTTTTTCCTGGGGTAAATTGTGTGGTTATGTATACATTGTGAATTTACAGACATTATTCATAGAGATAAAGGAAAACTTACTTGAAATGTGTATTTTTTTTATTCTTTTCTTCTTGCTGCAGTACTTGTACGTGGAACTTGCCACAAAAGAGAGACCCCATCATCATGCTGGTGGTCAGACTCCAGCCTTTACACATGCTAGGCGTGTAAAGGACATGGTCAGTGAGGTAAGAGATTTGGGTTTTTTTGTTTGGTACCACTATGCTGAACTGTTCAGAAGTTCTATTTCTAATTTTGGTGATAGTTTCAAGGCTCAAATCTGTTTACCCTTCATTTAGTTTTCTGTCTCTTATGCTGAAGTTCCCCGTTTCCTTTAGAAGTTGTGGTAAGAGAGTACACTTTTTTAATATGTTTTAGTACTTTATAAGATACCTGTTTCTAAGTGCTCAGTTGCAGAATCTGAGGTACGCTGGCTGCAAGGCCAGGAAGACTTAGAAAGAACTGAACAGCTGAGCTTGTTTCCCAAAGTTTTGACAGAAGCACTTCGCGAGAATGACTTTGTGCACTCGGGTAGCACCCCTGGGCATTAACATAATACCGGGTTAGCAAATGCTTCTAAGATTAAAGACATAACTTCTTCCTTTTGCTCTCTCTCTTAGAAAAAGTACAAAACCCAGTATGAGAAGATGAAGGACAAATACACGCCTGTCCCTGACACACCAATCTTGATCAGAGCCAAGAGAGCATACCTGAATGCCAGTGACGTATGTAGTCCATGAACACTTTCACTGCTGCTTTTTCTTGGTTTCTTTATGAAAAGAACAGAAAAAAGGATCAATGGGGAGCAAGCATGCAAAGCATAGAATATCTCAGTGTGGGTCATAAACTAGGTCACCCCATTTGCATGTACATTTCCATTTGATATTACAGAGTTTATTAAGTTTTTACTTGATGTCACTGTAATGCTTTTTTTTCGTTTATTATAATTAATTTTCATTTTCTGTTGCACTGAAGTGTGATCTTACAACAGAGAAAAAATAGATTTCAAGTAATTTGCTTACATGTGAAATCTCCTAGTAGTTCAGACGGGAGTGAAATGATTGATGCTGGAGCCAGGAGAGAATACCTTTTATCAGATATTTTCATCTCAGTTTTCTTTTAGAAGTAAACTTGCATGTCACTGAGAATATGCTCATTTTTTAATTTAGAAGTAGATTTCTGAGCTGCTGCACATAAGGTTATTAAGGTGAAATTGATTTTTCCTTCAAGCGTGGAGTAGTGGTTTGTGATTTAAGGCAATGGCTAAGAGCACTCTACTCATTCATAAGATCTTTGCTACATATTTCAGATTGCACGTTGTATCCTGAAAGGATATGGGCTGGGCTGCTGTTTTGTTCTAGTGATTAGTCTTACTGCTCTCTTAAGAATGATTTTTAAATACTGCAGAGGAGCATCCCACTTCTTTTGCACATCTGAATTTCTCCTCTGAGAAAGTCTTTCTCCAAAGACTGGAATGATCTTCCTGCTTTCTTCTAGATCAGGACATGGAAGAAGGGAGAAGTAGGATTTTTTTATGCCAAAAGTGGCACTTTCACTGTTCTAGAGAGTAGTCCTGTGATACACGGATGTTTTTTCCTCAGTCTTCAGTCAGAAAGTGAATAGGATGAGATGTTGCTTTAGATGTACCAACTGCTTCTCTCTCTAATTTTCACCATAAGTCTCAGTCAAATTGCAATTGTTCGTAGGCAATTGCAGCTTCTTAAAATTCCTCAGGGCTTACATTAGGATGTTGGACAACAACATATCCCTGGATGTCATTCCTAAGAGGTAGGAAATGTAACTAAAACAATTCCTGACAGATAAATATAATATGTTCTTTTATGTGTTATTTTTCTTACCAGTTGCGCTACAAAGAAACCTTTGAGAATTCTAAGGGCAAATACCACACAGTGAAAGATGCTTTGGATATTGTCTATCACCGAAAGGTCACCGATGATATTAGCAGTGTATGTATACAACATTTTCATTCCTAATTAGTGTTTGTCATTTAATAACCTAGAACACACCATTTATGCTATCATTCTATTTAAGTGTGTCAAATAATTAGAAAAATATGATCAAAACTATTAATAATAACTTCTTTCCTTCTCTGGAGTATTACACATTTGATTGCTTTTGATGTTACAAAGGTGAATGCAAGTTGATCTCGTTTCCACCATTTTAGTTCTGATGTTTCAGAAAAAGAAATGTCTTGAAACTGCGTGGTCTAGAGTGTTCTGTTCTCATATTGTTTTGCTTCATTCTTCAATTTCCTTTGTAGGTGAAATATAAGGAAAATTATATGAGCCAGTTAGGAATCTGGAGATCGATCCCAGACCGTCCGGATCATTCCCATCATCGTGCAGTCACAGATGCTATTAGCGATGTGAGTTCAAATAGTTCCTGGATGTGAGAGGTTAAAAGTTACAAGTAGGTTTCCAAAATGAAAACCAAGTCTTCATTTGGGAAGGCAGCTGAAATTTTTTAAGTGATTTGCACTTTCACCTGGCAGATCTGTGAAATGACAGAGCAAATCAGATGGCTAAAATTGCAGCCCATCTCCTTTTGAAATTAACAGAACAGTCTTAATTCATTTCAGTTGCATTTGCTTAGATTTCTAAACCTTGTAACAACCTTTAATTGTACACATCTGTACACATACAATAACCCTTTAATTGTAGAAGAATAAATGCTTTTTAATTCTCACAGGAACTCCAATAGCTAATGATGGATTAGATACGTGAATAATCTGAGTCCATCAGAAAAGTATGAGTAGCTGTAACGTATTTTATAATGGAATAATAATGGATGTAGCTCTGTTTGCTACACCTGGTGTTGAGGCACCATTTCAGCGTTGATCAGCTACCACTTGGTGCTGCTTAAAACTGAATCCTTTTACTCCTTTTCTAAAGGTTAAATACAAGGAAGACTTATCATGGATCAGAGGCATTGGCTGTTATGCATGGGATACTCCAAGTTTTGCTCTGGCAGAAAAGAATAAGGTGCTCTACAGTGGGGTAAGTAAAACAGTCTGAATTGTTCCTAAATGTTTTTTTGACATTTGCTTATACTGTAGATAAATTTTTCGCAGGAGAAGCCAATTCTGACCTAGATGTTGATATGAATAACTCATGGTAGAACTTAATATATAGCATCTAAAATTTCAGTTCTTATTATAAAAGAAAAGAAAGGCAAAATGATCTTTTACTTATCCCCTCTGTTCCTTGCAAAGCTATCAGCTCCATAGTAATTTTTCTAGTGATTCTACGTCTAGCTTTAAAATTACGAAGATTTGAAATTTCCATTGCTTTCTTGATGTGATAGTCCCATCCCACAAACTACTACATTTACAACTATTTTCCGTTTTTAGATATGTTAAATGCACATATGCAATAATTCTACCATGGTTTTGCTGCAGACTCTTTCTAAAATCATATCTTTTTATTGCCTTACCCTTTTTTGGATTAACATTGGAGTGTTTTTTTGTGTCTGGTTTTTTTTTCTCCAGTGTAAGTACAAGGAGATATTTGAGAAGACAAAGTCTCAGTTTAAGTATGTAGCTGACTCTCCAATTAACATGCATTTTAAATATGCAACTCAGTTGATGGATGGGGTAAGTGTTAAAGATTTCTGTAGCATCTCATACTGAAGTAGTAAGTGTGTATATGTTAATATGAAGTTGAAGGTCAATCTTCCTTATGAAATCGTAAATAAATGAAAATATATTCAGGCTTAAAGATGTCTTAAGGTCAGACTAAGATCATGAAAGACAAGGTTGTTCTAATTGCCCTAATCTGAGTATTAGGACAGGGCAGGTTTACTGTACCTAAAAAGTGAAAGCCTGACCCCTGTTCCATTCCTTTGTCATTGCAAAGAAACTTCTCCTTTGCTGACTGGTAAATAAATGCTGACTTAAATAATGCTAATTGCTTAGTAACAGTGATTGTTGATTGTCTTGTGAAAAAGGTATGGAAAGAATCACAATTGCTTTCCTGAAACACTGAAAAAAACTTCATCAGTGTTAGGAAGCTAGTATTATGTCCGAAATTACCATAGCTCTGTTTCATTTCAGATATTTTGCCCTGAGTTCTCCCACTCTACTACTTACTTTTTCTCCAGTAGTGCTAAGGAAACAATAAACACAACATAGTAGTAAAGGGGGTTAATGAATGCCCCTGGGTTTAAGATTAAAATCACCAACGGAGTTTCTAGGAGTAGTGCTGTACACCCACAGAGCAAAGCCCATTGGAAAGCACTAGGTGAATTCTCATCAGCTTAGCGAGTTGGCATACCACACCAGACGCTGACGCTTTTCTTTAAAGCAGCGTATGTTTAGACTCTCACATCTTGGTATTTTATTCTTTTTCACAAGATATTATGTTAAATTGTTTACCTATCAGTAAATGTGTTACGGTATTATCTGTTCTGGGTAAGAAAAACTGTTTCACAACGGATACCATTTCAGTACCATTGCTATAATTTCCTACTCAATTTGATAAGCAGTGAACCAGAATTTGTTAAGAAGATTGTTAGTATTCAGGCTTCTTATTGTTCAGTAGAGGAAAGAAGGAAAATTTTAATATGAGAAATGTAAATGAGTAAAATTTTAGCAATGGGGGCTCCATACATTGACATGAACTTGCCTAAATGTCTTCTGTTATGTAAGTGGTGTTTTTTATGATGAGGGATTATAGTTTTTGCTTAGAAAATGTCCGATGATAATGTAACATTGTATTTTACCCTTGCATCTCATTGTGTTCTCTTTGTACTCAAATCAAGAATCTAGTTCCATACAGAGTTGCTTCTGCAGTTATTTTTCATGAAGAAAGTAAGTCATGAAATGGTTTATTGAAGAGTGGCAGGGATAGAATACAGGCATCCTTAAATTGTAAATTAGGCCTTGCAGCGGAAATCTAGAAATGCATATACTATTTGGAAATATTTTCTCTCTGGGGTTTTTTTTTTAATGTATTTTTCTCTTTTGGATATTAACTTCAATCCCAGCCTTTAAATAGTCCATGTAAAGAGGTTTCAATGGTTAGAATTATGATCTCTTTGTGTCTTCACTCTCTTTTAATTTGTTGCGCTGTATGCTGTTCTGAGCAGAAATTATATAAAGCTGCCTATGAGAAGCTCAAAGATAGGTACAGTGTTATTGTGGATGATCCTAGGAACCTCCTGGCCAAGTGGGGGACTACACTGAGCAGTCAGGTACCGTAGGAGCACTAGCCAGTGCTGCCAGAAAGTGCCTGGTTCGCTCACAGCTACTCTGTCTGTGTGAAATGTCTGTAGCTAGCAGTATCACAGGTTTCACCTGTGATGTTGTGATGTTTTAGTTCAGTTGAGCAGTCTTTGTTTTGTCACCCAAAAAGAATTACTACTTTTTGAGTGAGCTAATCTCTACTGTATGTACTTTCATATATTGTGCATCAATTGACATCAGGAATCTAATGCCTCTTGAAAGTCATTGGAGAGATTTTAAAAAATGCATGTTGTGCCATGCATTTATTATTACCTCTCTTTTAATGACCTTTATAAACATTATCTTCTTACTCATTACTCAAGCAACAGTGACATATTTGGCTTTTGAGTGCCCTCACCTTAATCTATAATTTACTCTTATCTCCCAAAAAATATTTTCACAGTTTTCTTAATGGGCTAGTATGCAAATCTTTTTATATATATTTTTGACATTCTAAATTCTATAGATGTAAGTTGTATGCACATCTGAATGAATACATATAGTATCTTGCCTAAATCTCTCCACTCTCAAAGTGTCTGGGATCTAGAGCTGTGTTGTTGTTTATGGTGTTCACAAGTCTCTTTTGTGCTTCGTTGCCATTTGCATGAACAGAAAAAATATAAATCCTTTGCCAAGATGCTCCTGCAACATGGATGTAATGAAATTCTAAGGCCAGATATGCTGACAGCACTCTACAACACATACTTATGGAGCCAGGTAATATGAAGAACTGCTGCTGTAGGAGACATTATATATACAAATATATATATATATACACAAATTAGCTGCTTGGACTTCTAATATTTAATGCTTGGGAGTCCTCTAAATTCCTACGGATATCAGACTCCAGAGTTTTGTCGATGTGATTAATGCTGGCTATGGTAAATATTTTTGAAAACAGAATATCTGAAACAATGTTTACTGTAACTTGGACTTCACTCAGCTCAGGCTGACCTTGCCTCCATTTTTTCCTTTCATTATAAATAATTGTTTTATATACTTCTATATAATATTTCACATACTTACATAAAGAGCAATTTTCCATACATTTAAGACACTGTATGTTAGCTGTTCCTGATATTTTCCTAACCAAATTCTCATTCTGCCACCATTTCTTGGAATGACCACCCCTTATAACACAAGTCCCTTAATTCTGTATGAACATGATGAAGTAATTCGGCAAGTAGATTACAAAATTTATCTACCACTCTGCCTAAGAACAGTGTCACATTGTGCCTACGTACAGAACAGAGTTGTGTCTCACTTCTAAGTGCCCTTAGAAATGGTATAGGTGCACAGGTCTGTAGTAAATCACGTTTTCATCAATTTCTTTCTCTACCTACTGCTTTCAAGCAAGGCTGGCAAAGCAGTCCTCATGCAGTCACATAATATAGTTTATTTTAAAAAATACTTTTGCCAGTTGTAATAAGAATCAGAAGGTAGAAAGTGATATGATTCATCTATTTGTTCATACAGAGCAAAAAGCCTAACTTTTATATTTCTGATGATGTAAAAGAAACCCTGATATTAATGTGAAGAATTAATTTTCCATATTCTACCTTCATTCAACCTGGATTCCAGCATATATATTTTGGTTGTACCAGTTGGATGAAAATGTGGCTTATTAAATAACTGATATCTATTTATTTCTGCTCTGAAATCACAGCTGCTAGTAGTCACCTTACTCTTTTCAACGGTAAAAATGATTCCTGACTGGGCCAGGTGAAGCCAGCATGTAACATTTAAATTATAAACTGGAAATGCAATAGTAGAAAATAATTATGTGAGAGGGAGGGGGATGCTCTTCTTTGTTACTATTAGCATAGTTAATAAAGTTCTTCAGTAATAAGGTACTGAAGATCTTTACTAGCCATTTTTGTTCAATTTATACATGGATTTCTATTATCTCATTAAAAACTCCTTGCAGGGAAGTTTGAGTGTGCTTGAAGAAAAAAAAATAGCACTCTGCCTGACCTGCATGTTCATCTGAGTTGACTTAATGTTATGATTTGTTGTTTGTATATAATTTTTTATATTTTGTCTGTCGTAGTCCTGTTTCAAAAGCATGGTTTTATTTTCTGATGCCAGATAGAGCATGAAAGTTCTTTTTTAAAAATGTGGTCTAACCTCTTCCACCTGCCCTCAGGCTGTCTACAATGAATTATCATTCTTGGTGTACAGTCTGTTCTCACTGAATTCTGTGAAAACAGGTTTCGAGTCCTGAGTAGGGCAAGATGGTCTTTAAGAAAGAAATTATCAAGATAAAAATTCTCATATCAAAGCTTTCAAAATAGCCTGGCATTATGACATCCACATGCAGTGGGTGTTTTTATCTTCTACTGTTTAAGATGTTTTACGTTTCTCTTCATTTGATAAATATTTAAAATATATTTAAAAATTACATATTGTCCAGTAATGAACTTCAGAAGTCACCGATCTGCCAAGATTGCTTCTTTAGCTCAATCTTGGAGATTTAGAATAGAAGTGAAGCTTTTACACTCAGTGAAATAAATGTAAAATTAATCGTGCAAACAGATAGGCAGCCTCTTAGGCAAATAAGGGGTTTGCAAAGTTTAGCTCATTGTGCATATTCAGCTTCCGTTGGCTTTGGTGGAAGGATTTTGCAATGTTATGTGTGCATATAAATGTATCTCCTGAAGATGCTTTGTCTTGGTTTGTGTGGTTAACATACAGTCTTTCCCTATCACCAGGTTGAATACAAAAAGGACTATGAAAAGAAGAAAGACAAGTATACTACAGTGGTGGACACTCCAGAACACTTAAGGACTACAAAAGTCAACAAACAGATTAGTGATGTAAGTGTGGTCAATCCCTTTCAAGTATACCTCCTTCTCTGAATTCTGACCGTTGAAGTGTGATAAGAGTATGGCATTTTCGGTAGTCCATTATACAGGGTTGCTCATCTTGATTTTTTTCAATTGACACCAATAATGTCAAGAAATAATATAATCTATAATTTTTATCTTCAGATTATTTACAAGTTGGAATATAACAAAGCGAAGCCTAAAGGCTATACTACAATTCATGATACACCTATGTTATTGCATGTGCGCAAGGTCAAGGACAGAATAAGCGATGTAAGTAAATATCCTTGTCTGTGGTATCAAAAAGACACATAATTAACTTTTTACTTTGATGTGCAATACTTTTAACTCATATGTAACACTGTCATTAAAAAATAGCTTCTTGTTAGAGTGTATCGGTTTTGTTTGCGTGTAAAACTCCATACATACTTAATGCTTTTTCAAAAACACAATAGAGTATGAAAGTATTTAGGAAGTTTTTCTCTGTAACCTTCTTCTGTAGCTCTTGGAACATTCTTGCTGGGGTAGAGCAGCCCTCACTAGTAATAAAAGCTGTGAGCTGGAACTAGTGTCTAATTAAAGCATGGATGTAGAGGGCTTGTTTCTGGGTTTTCTTCCTCTGTTGGAAGAAAATTCCAATTTCCCATATTGGTGGCTAGTGGCTTTTGTGGAGCCTTGAATAAGGTACTTAATACATTACTGTGTTTATTCATTTCTTCTATGGATATTGTGACTATGTAAGGTAAATATGCTGACCTAAATGAAATGAGTTTTGATTATGGGGCAACGGAAGGCTAAAAAGAAAAGAGAGAAAGGAAGTTGAAGTGGATAGAGTAATATCATAGGACTTGGGACTCCTGGTCCTAATTCCTCCTCCTACCTAGACTTTCTCTCTGACCTTTGTATTGTTGTTCCTTAGATATCCATAAATAAAATGAGGATACTAGCACTTCTGTAACTCAGTATGGTTATGTGAAAAAAAGTAGCATGAAAGTCATTCAGATGCTGCATGGATTATCTATAGAATGAGTAAATCTAGGAGGAAAGACTAGCCATATTATCCAGATACTAACATGGATCGTTAAGAGGCAAAGATGTTCAAAAGTGATCTGTGAATTGAAGTAGATTTTTTTGGTTCCAAACTGAGTGCTGAAGTTGAGATTCTATAAAGGAATTTTCAGAAAGCATTGAATGTGCCTATGAGAAGATAAGTTTCTTTAAAGGATTTCTATTAGGTGCAAAAAACTAGAAACAGGCAGAATTACTGTTCATGTGCAGATTTTTGTTAAATCTTAGTCTGTGCTTCTTGATGAGTTATACCTGCTACATTTTCTATTTAAAGAGAACTGCTTGCTGAAGAGGACCCCTCTTTCAAGCAGATGGTTGATACCAAGTTGTATTGATATAGTTTCTTTTTCTTCTGTTAGGATTTTATCTTGACAGGAGCAATTTTTAATATTCTTTTTCATATTTTGATGCTTTTCTTGTTGACGATGTTACCTTTGTAAACATTTTTTATGTTTGTCTTTCTTTAGCTGAAATACAAAGAAGTGTATGAGAGGAATAAATCTCACTGCAATGTTGTAGCAGATTCAGTTCACATTAAGACTCCAAGGCATGCTTACAAGCTAAACAGCAATGTGAGTTCTGTTTTAATAATACTTTAATTTTATTATGGATAGCATTTGGGACTGGCAGTGGAGACCATGAGAAATTATTTTCAGTTCCATTGGTATTTTTTGAGCTTGGACATTCCTTCTAATTCTTATGCTGCTTGAATAAAATATATTTTAATTTATTTCATACTACAGTGCTCACTCTTGCAAGTTGTCCTTGAGGCCACTTGAGGTCCTTGTATCTCACACATCTACTGTTCTTCTAGTCCCCCTCTGTTTTCCTGACAGAGATATAACCAGCCCAGAAATTCTCTGTGATGGTGTTCTTGTAGACAAAGCCCGCGCTTCATGGGAAGCTCTGCTGTGTTTTCTATTATTGGTGGCCCAACATCCACTTCAATAGGCCAGGAACTGAAAGCACTCACCTTCTTCAAAGTCATGACATCTTTTCAGTCATTCATATTCCTTTCTCCATCTAGCAGTGGAAAAACTAGAGTAAATGGAGTCCCACTGGATTGATTGTACATGATTCAGAGGAAAACCCTAGTCTGATGTAGATGCACTTTTTTATCTCTTTTCTCTTTAATTGGTACAGACCAAAGAGAATTTGCATCTGTATGAATGTCATGTGTAAAGTGTACAACGTCCAATTAACTTCTTGTTTTTCTTGTTGTTTCACTATAAACAGCTGGATTATAAGAAGAAATATGAAGCAGCCAAGGCTCATTGGCACTGGATTGCTGATAGGCCTGACTTTGTTCAAGCAGCCAAGTCATCTCTGCAACAGAGTGATGTAAGAAAGTCAGAACAAACTGAATCCTCCCTTTCCCCACAGCTCTCCTGTTCAGAATTAAAAAAAAAAAAATTGTAGAAGATTTGAGACTCTCTTCTCTTTTTTCTTCCTGCAGTATGAATACAAACTGGACCGGGAATTCCTAAAGGGATGCAAACTCTCTGTCACAGACGATAAAAACACAGTATTGGCCTTAAATAATGCCATCTTGGCAAGTGATGTAAGTACTTGGACACTCACTTTTTTTGTTCTACTAGAACTTTACTTACTACATAAACTACTTTATTGGAAATATGACTGGATTAAGAATGAAGCTTTGAAAAGTTGTTCTCGGTCTCGCTTCGTTATTTGTTTTGACTTGTTTATTTCATTAACAAATTGGCAAAATCTGAACAGATTTGGTCTTGTAAATGTCACTGGCCTAGTTCATGAATTAAATAGATACTCAAAGTTAACATTGTCTGAACACCCTAGACCTTTGGTATATCTCTGCATTCCTGTTACTGAAATGAAAGTATTATCTGGAGAAAATCACAAAAAAAGCTGGAGGTATACCTTGTGCATAACACAAAGTATCTTCTATAATTACTAACAATATATTAATATACAATATTCAATATATTGATAAAATTCCTGTGTTCCAATATATCCATAAAATTCCAATAGGAATCCATAGACTGAAATGAATTTATCTTGGAAAACATCAAAATATGGGATTTTCTGCAAACTTCTGCACTAACAAGCAGACACACCTGTAGTAATTTCTTTTTAAATTACCACAAGCCAAGTTACACATTGCTTAAAATGATATCACAGTATCCCAGAATGGCAGATGTTGGAATGGGCTTCTAGAGACCATCCCGTCCAACCCCCGTCCTTGAGCAGGCACACCCAGAGCAGGGGCACAGCACCGCGTCCAGGCGGGTTTGAATATCTCCAGGGAAGGAGACTCCACAGCCTCTCTGGGCAGCCTGTCCCACTGCTCTGGCACCCGCACAGGAAAGGAGTTTTTCCTCATGTTTAGGTGGAACTTCCTGTGTTCCAACTTGTGCCCTTTGCCCCTTGTCCTGTCGTTGGGCACCACTGGAAAGAGTCCGGCCCCATCCTCTTGACACCCACCCTTCAGATATTTATAAGCATTGACAAGATCCCCCTCACTCTTCTCTTCTCCAGGCTGAACAAGCCCAGGTCTCTCAGCCTTTCCTCACAAGAGAGATGCTCCAGTCCCCTGACCATCTCTGTAGCTCTCTGCTGGACTCTCTCCAGCAGTTCCCCGTCCTTCTTGAACTGGGGAGCCCAGAACTGGACGCAGCACTCCCGATGTGGCCTCACTGGGGCAGAGCAGAGGGGGAGGATAACCTCCCTCGACCTGCTGGCCACACTCCTTTTCATGCACCCCAGGACACCGTTGGCCTTGCTCACAAGGGCATGTTGCTGGCTCGTGGTCACCTTGTTGTCCACCGGCACTGCCAGGGCCTTCTCAGCAGAGCTGCTTTCCAGCGGGTCAGCCCCCAGCCTGTGCTGGTGTGTGGGGTTGTTCATCCCCAGGGGCAGGACCTTACATTTGATTTTGTTGATATTTTTTCTTCCTGCTAGATAAAATACAAAGAAAAGCACATCAAAGCTCGAGGAACGTACCATGTTGTTCCAGATACACCTCAGATCCTCCTGGCTAAGAATGTCAGCTCTCTTGTGTCTGAGGTAAAACATTGGAGAGTTATTTGTTCATTTTAAGTACACCCTTTTAATGGGGCGGGAGGGGAGGGGCTTGCATTGCTGGTTTTTACTTATTTTTATTCTGTGCTTTCAGAACAAATACAAAGAACATAGCAAGAAGCAGCTTCCACATGGGTCTTATACAACCCTGCCAGAGACACGAGACACTGCTCATGTGAAAGAGGTGACCAAGAATGTCAGTGAGGTAAGTAACTAGTATGATAACAATTTGTGGTGAGATTATTACCTGCTGCCTACAACTGATTAGACTGTTGCATGTTTTAGTATACATGCAACATATTTAGAGTCTCATTGTAAAATCCCCATGGAGTCAGAAAAGATTAATTCCTACCAGAACGAGACTTCAACAAAGAGCTAAACACATCTTATTGGGAATCTGTTGAAATACTCTGGTGAAAAGTGATGGGCTGGAGTGCTAACAGGTGCCCTTAATTCAGATTTCATTTTTCATAGGGCGCAGTTTAAACACAAATCATTATCTCCAAATAGCAAGCCCATGTAATCTAAAGTGCAAATAATGGCAAACAACCTGGGGACCATACATTTTGAGACTGAGGAGACTGCATTTTATCTGTCTTAACAGTTTCAGTGAGCTTATTTCCAAGTTTCAGTAGCATTTACCTCCATGTGAAATTAAAAAATCACACATGGCCCTTTTTGCTCTTAACAGACAAACTATAAAAAGAAGTTCGTGAAGGAGAAAGGCAAGTCTAATTATTCTATCATGCTGGAGCCTCCTGAAGTGAAACATGCCATGGAAGTTGCTAAAAAACAGAGTACAGTAAGTTTGTCATGTCTTTTCATGAATTAAGTAGCTTGTGTAAGCCAATTCAATCCAAGTCAGCTGGCAAAACCAAAAGTTCCCATTGTTCTGGATTTCCTCCCAGCCTCCATGTTCAGGTGTAATTCTGAAAGATAAAGATGCAAATATTTACAAATGTAAAATTGCACTGAAATAAAGGATGTCATTGAAAATCATATTTCTACTTAATCACAGGATAGGATTTAAAGTAATCTAGTGCAAATCACATCTAATAATTTTTTTCATTCCTTCAGATACAGACAGAATTGCACATGCTTATTTCTTCATTTGTAGACAACTTGCAAAATCAGATTCCCAAATCCATTCCTTGTGAAATTATTTTAAAAAAAAAACCATGCATTTTCCCAGCAACATTGCTGTGTCCTTATTAGGTATATTCCTCGTGAACAAACCTCAGTAATTTTCTTTCCTCTGTCTATCATCACGGATTAGATTGAATACAAGAAAGATGCCAAGTCAAAGCTCCACTACACACCTATAGCAGATCGACCAGATATCAAGAAAGCAACTCAGGCTGCCAAGTTAATTAGTGATGTAAGTGTTTTTTATGTTTTCTGTATAATTCTTTAGAAGTAATTTTACTACTATAAACAGTGTCAGTAAAATAATTAAAAGGGAGTGTCATCACTACTAAACTATGCTTTTCTTTTCTTTGTTAGATTGAGTATAAAAAGCGTGGAGAAGCTGGCATTGGTGTAACCATGCTGGGACGTCCAGATATTGAACTGGCAAAGGAGGTGTCCAAGCTAACTAGCCAGGTAATAATAAAAAGGTGGTGAAACTTTGAAGCGGTGGGAGAAATGAGACATGATATTAACTTATAGAGGAATACTAATATTATAACTGAAATTATTTCTAGATTAGGATATAAGTGAATATTTTAGAGGGAATTTGTTAAAGTAAAAATTAAATCCCAGTGCAAGGTATTTCTTTGTTAAATAAACTTTTCTACTGACTTAATAACTGTCAGTAAGGGACGTATAGAATCTTCTTAAAATTATGCCGGGACAAGATCTTCTAAATACTAAGGCTGAAGTGTTAGCCGTGGTCTCTTTTTTCTAGCTTTTCTGGGTATTGGCTTTAAAAGAAGCAGCCTTTTACCTAACTCTTATTATCTACCCTTTATGAGATGGACATTCCGTTTCTTTCAGCCACCTTCTTTCTACTTTGTGCCTTTAAAAGAATCTTCTGTTTTGAAGTTAATATGTTATATTAATAGAATCTTGCTTACTTCTGTACAATGGTCGTGTTCTCTGATCGGTCTGAAGCACACGCTTGCTATTTTCTGTGACAATTTTTTCTGCCAGGACCTCGGTTCAACTTGGTTCTTTCTCACCACTTCATGCTTTAATCCTGTAACTGTTTGCATTTCTGATCTTGCTTTCTTGCTACGCATTATAGGCAGAATACCTCAAACGACATATGAGAGGGCATGGAGCTGCATCTTATGATACCCCATGGATGAGAACCTTTAAGAAAGCTAATATGCTAAGTAGTCATGTAAGATAAGTTTAAGCGACACATCTGGGAATGCCATTTTTATGCATCTGTCTCTTGCTTGCATATTATCTTACAATTCCAAGCTGTTAAAGGGTTTATGATGCGCCAGTTGCACTGGATCTTTTTGTGTTGAATGTAGCAAAACTTGTGAGACTGTCCTTCATAATGGTTTTGGAACTTCTGGTGTTTCTAATGGAAATTTCCGATGCACTCATGCAATGTGAAAACTCACCTTTTTCACCAAAAAAACCCTAAAACCAGACATAAAAGCTTGAGCTGGTTTTCCTGAAACTGTGCAAAAAATGGAAATACATGTGTGTGACAAACCCAAGCAATGGTGCTGGTAATTTTCAGTGAACAGTCCTACCATATGCATAACATTCACACTAGAACTTCATTTTAACTATTCGAACTTCTATTTGAACTTCATTTAAACTATTCTGTTTACATTATGCTGGAATGGCATAATAGAAGCATAGTGTATGACTGAATCAGCCCCAGAGCCTCTGAGAAGTGTACCCTGTAGTGACTTGAGAGCACATAGTTTCTTATATTTTTTGCCACTTCCAAACCTTTGGAAAATAGAAAAATGATGGCTGCATAGCAGTGTTTGAAGTGGCAGCAGACAGATCTGTGCCATTTCAGTTTTGCACATGTATTTCCAAATGAAAAAAAAGGAGGATTATGGTTTTTCCATGTCTAGCCATGACTGCTGCATGTAACTGTTGCATGTTTGAATGTCAGCCGCTGTGTTTGTCAGGAGAAACAAGAATCTTTTTAGTAGAATTAAGGATTCTTAAACTGAAAAATTCAACTAGAAGAAAAAGAAGAAATTATGTTTATTGCCATTCAGTGAGATCCTCCTTTTCCATGCTTTTGTTCCAATGCTAGCCAGTTCTCCTCTTAGTCTTATAAACACACTTTGATGAGATTATTTTGGTCCTGAGAGAAAAAGTGTAGAGCCAGTACAGGAGCAAAGAATAATTGGCATAATCTTTAACTTTTTTTTTTCTCTTAGATATTTCTTCTCGTAAACTTCTTCTTTATAAACCATCATGTCCAGTTTGTTTATCCACTTGCCTTTTTTCGGTTGGATTTCATCTGCCTGTCTGGCACGCTTGCTTTTACTTTTGCATAGACCTTCCAGTAACATTTCTTCTGGGCTTAAAAAAATGAACTCTGGCATGATGGTCTGATCTTGATCTTATGTTGCATAGCTTGCAAAACTTAACAGATTCTAGTATACTCCTGCTTGATTTTAATTTTTGTGAGGTCAGAACCAATACTGATTCCTTTATGTCAGAGATCTTAATATTCTTTGTTTTCTTACAGCAGCTATATAATTTGTGGATTTGCCTGTTTCACTGTGTGTTTTATCTGAATGTTGGCATATTTTGCGAAGCATGAACGATACGGTGCTGTATGAACAAGAATATGACCATGAACTCGAAGTGTAAAATGTGATTCTGGAAAATGTGACTGTGTTTTAATTCTGCATTCAATCACGTTTCTTTTTTTACTAATACAAAATTATCTGTTTACATTTCTGTAATTGTCATAAAAAACCCTCTAGCATGAGTCAGCTGTTCCTCAACTTAGTTATCAGTTCTTCAGTACGTTATTTCTTTCATTTCAATTTTCACATAAATATTGCTTGGGAGACAGGTTTTTTGTCTGAAGAACCAGTAATCCTTTTTCCTCATCAGCTACAGTCTTATATTTTCTGCATGCTTTTTGTAAGTATTGTCTTGGTCCTGAACAAGATCAAATTCTTTCAGAAAGACTGATGACAGCTGTTCAGTTCTTGTTCTTTAGACCAGGGGTGGGGTTTGCTAGCTTATTTAGTATAAAGTATCTCCAAAGAAAGGTGGATTGGTAAACAGAAAGAACTGTTGCCCTGCTTGGTTCCAGACCAGGCAGAATACAACTACAGGGAAGACATGACAAATCTTCAGATTTTTTCTACTGATGTTTAATGGTGATGAGCATACATACTAACTGTGGGATCCATTTAGATAAGCCAGAACTTAATCTTTAGTACTTTGAGCTTTTCTTGCACTCTTCAGTAACTCCTCTGGAACAGTTTTATACATCTCTGATAGCAAAAAAAAAAAAAAAAAAAAAAAAGTAATAAACCCAAAATATTCCTAATGGAACTGTCTCTCCTGTAGGTTTACATGAAATAGTGAGAGAATTAGCCTTTAGCTACACCTGCAGTAGTGGGATGGGACAAGTCATGATGGAGGAAGGACTTACCCTCATTTAAGTCATTAGCAAATTCTCATTCCTAGTGCCTTCAGCCTGGGTCTGCCGGAATATTATGGCTTACATCGCTATGGTTTACCTTGCTGATGCTAATGTGGTTTGGAAGTGCTACTAAGGCTCTTGTGTAATCTAATTCCTAGTAATTAATTGTATCACTATTCTGTATGTGATCATTAACATCCTTCTTCATCTGTGATTCATACAGAACACAATATGTGTATAACAGTCTATATAAAAGTGTTTGATATATTGCCATCTTCAGTGCTTGAGGTAGTTTTTAAAGCTCCTATTTCTCCAAGAAGTACATAAAAAGTTCTTTTAAATACTCTTTATACTTGTGTCAGTTTTTGTCTCTTTGTGAAATAGGGTATCTCTTATCCTTGCACAGTTCCCATCAAGTGAAAAATTCTTTATCTCTGAGGGTCAGAATTTAGCTATATTTTGTCAACATACTTCTCTTGACTATGTCTGTTATTTTTACAATGAAAAGATGTAACCTGTGCGCTGAAAGACAAATTGCAAGTGCTGTTTTTTAAGTACAGATGTAGATTTTCTTTCCGTGTCAGGTCATCTTCAAAATAGCCTTTATTCCAGTGGATGCCTTCAAGTTACTACATTTTCATTCTGCTTACCATCAGCAGTGAAGTAGGGTCTCTTTGCCTTCTGCAGTGAAACAAGTGAGTACTCAAGAACAGTTGTAATACCTGGTTGTTTTTTGGTTTAGGTGAAATACAAGGAGAATTTTTCCAAAGAGATGGGTAAAAAGCCAAAGTATGACTTAAAGGAGGCTAAAATCTACAAGACCATGAAAGATGCTCACAACATGGCTAGTGAGGTATGTTTACTTGTGCTTTTCCTCAAGGGAAATTAAAAGTTTCAAATTTCTTTAACAAAGACCTCCTTTATGTTATTCATTCAACATAACAGGTTTTATTAGCAGTCGCCTTTTCTGATGTCGTTTGTCCTCTCTTACCTGCAGGTGAAATACAAGGCAGATCTAAAGAAGCTTCATAAGCCTGTCACAGACATGTCTGAATCGCTGATCATGAACCATGTCCTGAGTACAAGCCAGCTCGCCAGTGCTGTAAGCTCGTTAATCAATCCCGGATCCATTTGATTTTTCCATTACTATTGATTCCATTCTGAACTGATCTGTGCTAACTATTTCTGTAACAATTACTCCCTCTGTTACTGTTCATGGGACATCACCTGGTAGTGATCTCTTCCTCCTCTTTCTAATGATTATTTCCTAGTTAACTAGCAACTTTGCCACATTTATCCTCTGGGAAGTGAAATCTTTATTAGCTGTAGAACTGCTAATATTTTAAACCCTCTAATAATTTTTAGTGGATTGATTCCTTATTACATTTTAACTGATTGCATCACACTAACAAATACTATTTTGTTCTTTTTTTACTTTTTTCTTTACTTATACTTTCTTGACTATATTTAAAATTTTTGGTTTTGTCTGCTTTTTTTCATGTCATGTTTATGTTTAACATCCCCCTGTTGTAGATGTACAGAATTATGCCTAACAAAATACTCGATAATTTTACTGAGAAAAGATGAAAATCATTATTGCCTAGTACAGCCTTTTCATGTATCCACTGTGTTTTCTTCTTTGTTCTTCTTTTGCTTTTTTTAATCCTGGTTTTGAAAAAATCTTTGTTGCAATCAAAGTGGTCAAAAAAAGATAACTATTCACCAACATGTTTGGAAGTGATATCTGATACTTGGAGCTAAACTTCTTGTTTTTGTTTTGCTTTTTGTATTTCTAATTTCTCTTTGATGTTCCATTGAAGTGTTGCTTTGTTTGGACCTAAGAAGTAAATTTGCTGGGGGATTTTTTTTTTTTGTTGAGATGATTTTTGACACCTTCCCTTCAGTACCAGTACAAGAAGCAATATGAGAAGAGTAAGGGTCACTACCATGTGGTGCCAGATAATCTTGAGCAGGTTCATCTAAGGGAGGCATCAGAACTACAGAGCCACGTAAGTTGGTCATGTGTTTCTCGTTAACCTCACTCACTGAGTACCAGTCTCCATCACTGAAGTCATCCTAGCAAATTCTCCAGTATATAACAATCTCTGTGCCTATGTGCTTTATAAACACTGCACAGCTGAGTTAAACAAGTCAATGAGAAATATTTGCACATTTGCAAGTTTAGAACATATATAAAATATCTGTATGATTTCTTCGTTCTAGAATAGATCTCAAAGTTACTTGTGTCTGTTGTATATGGATCATTTACACACTATAATACATTTATTAGGGTGATTTCGTCTGTAGAAAAAAGGACCTGGTAGTAACAGAAACTGGAAATTGAAAGAAATAGCGTTGTTGCTGACAGTATATTTTCAACTGCTCTATCCATTCTAGCCTCAAGTGATACAAAGGAGAGCTCTGCCATTCCTTTTCTGCATCCAAAATTGCTTTAACCAAAACAATACCTACTGCTGCTATTAGATGTGTCTGACATTTTTTCCCTCTGGAATACAGCAAATGGTGAATCATTCCGGAGAAATTCATACTCTGATTTGGTCTCTAATCCTCTCTATTCCAGGTATTTTTTGACTGTAAAGCAAGAGGGAAATTAATGCTAGAACACCAAGGGCCATAGTTATTGTTCTGCTACATGCCATGGAAGAGCAAAAAGGTTACATAGCAAAGGACTGTAAGAAAATGGTTGTTAATCAGTTTGTAGTTAAAGTCACTACTTGTTGCTCCAGTTTGAGATCAGGATCTGTCTCAGCCAAAGACATAGCATTACCTCATGCAGCAGTCTAAAAATTGATGCCTTAAAGGCTGGATACTATAACTTGAAGCAAGAATATCTTCATCCTTGTGGACATTTTACTTCCTGGATGCTGATGCATAGAATTAGTTAGCAAGTCACTAACCATTAACATCTAACCGGCTGAACTCAGCCAGGGTCATGAGCAGTCTGACTGCCTTCAAGTTAGATGTTTACAACTACTTGTCTTCCTTCTTGTGATCAGTAAATCCTTGAAATCTGAGCTGACACTGCTTATTCTCTGCAACAGGAAATAAATCAGTAGAATTTTAGGCCACACACATTTTGCTGCAAGCCTGACCTTTGATTTTACATTTTATGGTCAATAATATGGATTTCAGGAAGGTAAGCAGCGTTAGACATTCATTTTTTTGCCATGGATCTGTTGACCAAAGTAGGCACATACTAGTCGATGAATTGGTTCTTTTATAATTTAGGAGGGTAACTTTTTTTCTTCTCTTCTCAGGTGAAATACAGAGAAAAGTACGAGAAGGAAAAAGGCAAACCTATGTTGGACTTTGAAACTCCAACATACCTTACTGCGAAGGAATCTCAGCTCATGCAGAGTGAGGTACAGTTAAAATCAATACTGATAGGCTAAAAAACTTTAAAATTTATTTTGATAGTTAAACCTTCACAGTGATTTAGACAGGCAATTACAGTTGCATCTTGTGCATGCTGATAGACTGAAAAATTATACCTATATCACATTTCTTCATATTGGTTATGAAATACTACATTTAAAATTCATAAAGCTTTCCCATGTCACGATGAAGTATGTATTATCTGTAATTTTTCATCAAGAAGCTATCAGTAAATGAAGCTTCAGCAAGTCTTTGAGACTTTAGAAGTAGTGTAATATGAACTACATTTCACTTAAACGTTTGCAACACAAGTATAGTCTGTGTGTCGATTGTCATAGTCCACAGAAAGTACCCTGGTTATTCTTTTCACCTCAGAACTCTATTTTTGAGAAACTCATTTATTTCCTCTTTGTCTCTACTGTCATAATGTTCTTCACTGACCTGTCGTTCTATTTCCTCAAGCAGTTCTTTTCTGTTTGTTTCAAGTATAATCTTGTTCTGTCACAGATGAAGGCTTATATATGCTGAAAAACAGTTGTATAGGGCCATTAGTCATTATGCTTGAGTGATTCCATTGAATGTTTTCTCTGCATATACAAATAAGTAGAAAAAGAAAAAAAAAAAAAAAAGCAGGGTCAGGTTATATTTCCATTGAAAGTAATGAGCTGTTTCATGGGCTTTAGTAGAAACAGAATTTATTGCTTTAGGTGCCCATGGCATTGACTGTAGCAGATTGTCATTGTGAAATTAATACAAACCACTGCTCCATCCTCCCAGTAGTTTTTCACGTAATTAAAGATAATGTAATAAATATTTGCTATTTTGCTTTTTTTCTTCTTACTCTTATTAGAAAGAATATAGGAAGGACTTTGAAGAGTCCATTAAGGGCAGAAACCTTACTGGCTTGGAGATTACACCATCCCTATTACATGTCAAATATGCAACCAAAATAGCAAGCGAGGTAGCAGTTATTCCGTGCTTATTTCCTCTGTCAAGTTAAATAATTCCACTAAGTATTCTCAGCAGCATTTCTTCTTCACCACTTTCCTTTTCCTAACCGTTCACATTAAGCATGTTTACATATATTTTGTGTTGTGATCTAATTTGTTGTGGACATTTATTTCATTGTCGTTAACTGTATTCATATTTACTGTGGCCCTCTCTGACATTTATCAGCCTAACTGTTCCGTAGCGGGCTGTATGTGTGTGTGCCTTTGCAATTTACCTTGAACAATAATTACTATGCTCTATTCTGTTGCAGTAGTCCTTATGTAACCCTATACAGTGTACTTTGTTGTTTTAAAAAATTATTTTTTCTTTTGGAGCTTTTGGAATTTTTTTCTTTTTTTTTTTTTCTTTTTGTTAACTTTTGCAACAGAGTTGTAGAGTGTAGAACTCTCTTTAGTCTGGCTTTGCAGTTTTCCTTTTCTTTCTTCTGCAGAAAGAGTACAGGAAGGATCTGGAGGAAGGTGTCAAAGGTAAAGGACTAACAGCTTTAGAGGAGACTCCAGACATGTTAAGAGCGAAGAATGCAACTCAAATCCTGAATGAGGTATGTCAAAAGCTATTGGGAAAATACCTGAACGGATGTAACAGCCTCCGACTGATAAATGCTTATGGCTGTGTAACACTAGTATGAACTTTGCCATTCCTTAGAAACTCTTGAGTAGAGAGAAAAAAAGAATGTGTAGGGGTGACTAAGGATAAAACTGGGAGCCTGAACTTCTAAGTGAGCTCTTTTCTGGCTTTGCAGTTACCGTCAGGAATAGAGGTGGGAAGCAGGTGCTGTGATCAACAGTCAGATCAGTCAAGGGCTAGACTAAACCAGCATTGGGATGCAGCAAGGCTAAGCGTAGGAACCAGAGGTGTCAGTTTTGTAAACTAGTCATCTTAGGTCAAGAGCAGTTACCAAGGATTACAAACTAAGGACCAAGGCTGAGGAAACAAAAAGCAAAGTGAGAGATCAGAAAGGAAGTACAATGAGGGAACCAGACTGACGAACTTCTGCTTTGGGAGGAGTTCTGTGCAGCAAAGAGCTCTTTTTGAATGCTTTATGCCTGATGGGTGAGTCAGAAACACCAGCCACACTCATGAACAGTTCCCCCTGCCCGGGACTGATGGCCGAGGCAGTCTTCCCCACTTTGATGGAGAGAGAGGTGGCCAGCAGACAGTCAGGGTGCAAACCTAACAGCTACTTTGTTTACGTGGTGGACTGGTGTAATAAATATTTCATAGGATACGATTAGCTCATATTTTAAGAGCCTTAGCATCATCAGGCTGAAAGCTGAAAAAGTAACTTTTTAGAGTTACTTCTGATTTTGCTTCTTAACAGAATACTCTTAAGATAAGCATCCTTACTGACAACAGCATTTTGTATTTAGTAGTGCAGAGTTTTTGAGTTATTCAAAGAGCCTCTATTTTATTACCAGAATATTACAGACATATTCAGCTAAGTTCAGCAGAGTTGGCATAGAGAGATATGAATTATACCGATCTATGCAAAATAAATCTTTTAGACCTTAGTGGAAGATCTCTTTGGGAAGAGTGGCTACTGCAGCACTGAGTTTTTAGGGAGGGTATTCATTCCAAAGGGCCCAAAACGTCACAGAGAATCCTGATGCCTTGCATGTTTTGGACATGCTCAGTGTGAAACGTCTGTGACCACTCTTAACTGCCACATGCATTTCATACAGTGCTCGCTCTCTGTTGCTTCCCTTCTGTACAAGTTATTGTTTTGCACCGATCACTGATCGCCTAAAGGAACTTACACTTTGAGATTACTGGTGTGAGAATGAAGAGTGACCTTAGCCACAGCTGGCCTATAGTGTGCTCCATTTACTGCTGGCGTAGGCCTGTTCTCAAAATTTAAGTCCTAAAGTCCACACTTTAATGACATCATTCGTGTGTTTAATTGTGAGTTTATATTAGTAGTATTCCTGTTTTGTGGTGTGGTCATGAAACTATCTGAAGTTGCTAAAGGTGTTGTGTTCACATTGACAAAATATCTATCTACTGTCTTCATCTGCAGAAAGAGTACAAAAAAGCCTTGGAATTTGAAATCAAAGGAAAAGGTCTGACGGAACTGGCTTTGGAGACACCAGATTTTGTGAGAGCAAAGAATGCCACTGACATTGCCAGCCAGGTCTGTGTGTATATCTCATATAGCACATATGATGTCTTCTTTAAAGGAAAATTTATTAACCGTTTTTTCTGATTAAACCAAATGAAAATTGTTGTCAAGGTATAATGAAGGCATCTAAATGTGAGCTTTTCCCCATCAGATCAAATACAAACAATTGGCAGAAATGGAGAAAGCCAACTACACCAGTGTTGTCGATACTCCGGAGATTATTCATGCCCAGCAGGTCAAGAACCTTTCAAGCCAGGTATCTTGAGTGAAGCAATTTAATCATTGTTCATGTGGGAACCTTGAGGGGATACTAATCCGGAGCACCTAAACAACTACTGGTCACGACATTCAGGAGATGCACCAGAAAAAACAAATTTCTCTAGAGCTGTGATGTGGCATCTCTTACTCTGAAATTCCATGTCAATATTGAAATTAATTTATTTTAATACTGTATAAAATGAAAAAATAATTTCTATTTCTTTTGCAATACCAAAGGTAATTTTATTCTAAGTAGATTTACCTTAATTTTCCTACTCCTTAATGACCTAATGTTTAAAATAAATCTTACACAGAGGCATAATCTGAATTTATATCAGACACAGAAGGATTCATATTTCCGTAAAGATGAGCATTATGCAACAATAAGTAATGCCAGATTGTTTATTACTGCTTTTGTATTAATGGAGTGTGTTTTGTATTTTCTATCAGAAAAAGTATAAGGAAGATGCAGAAAGGACCATGCCATACTATGTGCCTGTAGCAGACACACCAGAAATGCAGAGAGTCCGTGAGAATCAAAAGAACTTTAGCACAGTACGTATATGAATAATAATTACTGTTACTGTCAACTAATAAAAAATGTTCAGCTTTTTTTCATTTAATAAGATCCCAATACCACACACTAATCCCAGCTAGGCTGCCTTTATATTCTCAGGCATCTTCAGTTAGAGGGTCCACTACGTATGCAGCAGCCCACTTCTGCATTACACAGGGTACCAAAAGGATTCTGTAATTTTCTTGAAAATAAACTTTTTGCTGCAGTGCTTTGACAATTCCTTTGCAAGTAATAGAGAATTATACTTACAGAAGTTGTCTGTTGTTGTCAGTGGCACTACCTGCAAGACTGTATGGTCAGTAACAGAACTCCACAGTCTGTCTTGAAATCTTTAACTTTCGTTGTTGAGACTTAATTGCTTTAGATACAATCTGGCACCTTTCAAGATTTTTCACTGAATCTAGTTAAGGATCTCCTATTGCTAATTTAAATGAGAATACTTGTAACTGTGGTACATCTTTGTATCGCTAATGGTGGTCTTAAAATGACCTCCTTATAAGGTGTACTTGAAAATATTTTTTTTCTCTTCTTCAAAGAAAACTGTGAGGAAATTTTTATGGCATAGAGTCAACATTTGACATTTTACTTCAACTTTTTCAACAGCTTCAGTATCAGTGGGACCTACAGAACAGTAAAGGAAAAGTTACAGTTGTACAAGACACACCAGAAATGCTGCGTGTGAAAGAAAACCAGAAGAATTTCAGCTCGGTATAGTTATTTTCTGTTTTCAGTTCTCATTCCAAAAAATACGGTCTAATATGTTCAATAACATAACTGGTTTTGGCTCTTATCTTGTGGGTAGTTATGTTCTTGATCTGCTTAAATGTGTATAAGAACTTTTTCAAACAAAACTAATTATATTCTCAGTAGATTTAGCTGGTTTTTGCTACCCCTTTTTATCTACTGGTTTTTGTGGAGTGCCCTGCTCGTACTCTTTCACATACACATAGCTGTGATATAGTTAAACAATCAATCCTGTGCTTCAGTTGGAATTACTAGTGTCTACCTTTCTTTCGTCCTGTTACCATGTAAGTAGTGTGTTCTTGTTGTGTTGCAACTGTCTTCTTTCAGTGAAAAGAGAAGTGTCTGCCTGATTTGTTTCACATTCCCTGTGTTCCCATGAAGTGCCTAAAGTCTGCTGTATCGTTTTGCCAGTAGCACCACTAGCATAGGAAGTCACTACGTGGAAGACATTTGTGGAAAACATAATAAAACAAAAGGAACAAATTAGAACAAATACTAGTCTTCAATCCTAAAATTAGCCTACAAATGTTTTGACATTCTACTTAAAATGCACTACTACAAATATAAATGATCACCCCCTTTTTTGCACAAATGGCACTCGTAGTAGGACAGACTGCAGATAGGCAATAAGGCAGTGACTGGGGATAATCCTCCGAGTTGGCTTTCACTCTGCACCATTGTGTACAAATCACTGTCATGAGCCTGTATTCACTCTCTAGAAGAAATAATGTTGTGTTTTGTATGCGTAACCTTGTTGTCTTCATTCTAAATGTTAAGATTTTATATAAAGAAGATATTGGAACTGGAACTACTATTGAAAAGACACCAGAGATGCAGAGAGTTAAACGAACCCAGGATGCAATTAGCTCGGTACAAAAGAATTGATTTTTAATACTCTACCAGTGCTAATTCAACTTAAAATAATATATTTTTCCCCCTCTTATTTCTTGAAATGTTGCTAACAGTGGCTTGGCAATAATCCATGCAGCTAAGGGTTACTTTCTAAAAGTTTTTGCCTATTCTTGTTACTTAAACAGTAATCTTTCTAACGATTAACATTCCATTTGGTACTTACAATCCGTTTCTAAAACATGAAAGCTCTTGCCATCGTTTTTAACCTCATCCGAAACACAGTTTACCTGGCACAGAATCGAAAAATCGTTTAGGTTGGAAGGGTCCTCCTGAGATGATCTACTTCAACCCCATTGCTCAGGCAGGATCAGGTAGAGCAGGTTGCCTAGGACTATGTCCAGTCAAGTTTTGAATATCTCGAAGGATGGAGAGTCCACAACCTGGCTGGGCAACCTGTTCCAGTGTCTGACCACCCTCACAGTAAAAAAGTGTTTTCCTGTGTGCAGATTGAATCTTCTGGTTTTTTGTTTTTTTTTTAATTTGTGGCCATTACCTCTTGTCCTGTCACTGAGCAGTACTGAGAAGAGTAGCCCCCTCATCTTCATTCCTTTTCACAGGGTATTTATACACATTGATAAGTTCCCCCCGAGCCTACTCTTCTCCAGGCTGAAGAGTCCCAGCTCTCTAAGCCTCTTCTCATATCAAAGGTACTCCTGTCTCTTACTCATCTTTGTGGCCCTGCACTGGACTTGCTCCAGTAAGTCCACATCTTTCTTGTACTGGCGAGCCCAGAACTGGACACAGAGCTCCAGATGTGGCCTCACTAGGGCGGAGAAGAGGGGGAGCATCACCTCCCTTGACCTGCTGGCAATGCCCTTCTGAGTGCAGCCGAGGATGTTGTTGGCCGCCTTTTGTCATGAGGGTGCATTGCTGCCTCGTGGCCAGCTTGTTGTCCACCAGGTCCCCAGGGTCCTTCTCTGCAAAGCTGCTTCCCAGACAGCCAGCCCCAGCATGTACTGGTGCCTGGGGTTATTCCTCCTGGGTGCAGGACTTTGCCTTTCCCCCTGCTGAACCTCAGGAGACACCTCTCAGCCCATTTCTCCAGCCTGTCGAGGTCCCTCTGGACGGCAGCACAACCCTTGGGTGTATCAGCCAGTCCTCCCAGTTTTGTGTCATCTGCAAACTTGCTGAGGGCGCACTCTGTCCCGGCATCCAGGTCACTAGTGAGGGTGTTAAACAGTCCTGGCCCCGGTACTGACCGCTGGGGTACACCGCTGCTGACTTGCCTCCAACTGGCCCTTGTGCCATGGATCAAAGTGCTCTGGGCCCAGCCGTTTAGCCAGTTTTCGGTCCATGTCACTGTGCACTTACCTAACTTATACTTTGTTGGCTTGTCTGTGAGGATGCCAGGGCAAACAGTGTCAAAAGCCTTACTAAAGCATGTCTCGTAAAGCTTTTATATTATATAAAAATTGTAGCACGCTAAAATTGGAATAACTGTCTGCATTATTTTTCTTTCGAAGCTTGTAAATCTTTCTCATGCTTTTTTGAACGCTGACATCACTTTAGCATAAAACATACTAACATTGCAGCCAATTTGTTTCATGCATAGTATGTTAAATATGTTCTTGTGAAATACTATTCTTTTTTTTTTGTTATGCTAAAGTAGGAATGCAGATAGCACTGTAACTGTTAAAGCGTTGTATGATGACTCTCACCTTTGTTGAATACGATAGATTTTTTACAAAACAAAAATTCTTCTTTCATTACTAGAAAGCCCAAATGGTATCAGGTCCAAAGGTATTTACACTTGTTTTTTGTAAAGTACCATTCATAGTGACATCTCATCAACAGCTACAGTTACCTTCTAACAGATTGCTTGTGAAGATGTTAGGAATACTTTAACAGCAGCTCTCTGCTCATGTTAAAGCCAATGAGATCTTTTAAATTTTCACATTTCCTCGAGACCAGGATAAGGCTGTTTGTGTATCCACGTAGGAATCTAGGTGCCTATTTCACATTAGGCTAAGATCTTTAGAAATTATTTTAAATTTTTAATATCACAATTTTTTGGAACACGGTGTACGAAACCTTGAAATAGTTCAGTTGTTATAAATCAGGGGCTTGGTTCTTGCTTGAATTACGTTCCTGGGAGATGTTACATACCCAAATTTTAAGCTTCAGTTGAAAAATTCTGGCTCAGACAAGACTCTGCTTTTTTGCCCTCAGCTGAGTTATTGTTAAACTGCTTTGTAGAAGTGTGGCAGTTAGCTATCAGGTAACTCCAGTAGAAGGTTCCTTGATGATTTCCTTCTATCAGAATGCATTTAGTACCTGAGGCTTGAATGAGTTTGTAAAGTGTAAAGGACGTATGTTTCTTTATTCATGTAACTTCTTACACGTACCTGTGTCAGCTGTGCTTTAATGTAAGTCCTTTTACTTTCTTCTGGTCTCTGCACCTTTGTAGATTAAGTACAAGGAGAGTATTGGAAAAGGAACTCCAATTCCTGATCTCCCAGAAGTGAAGCGTGTCAAGGAGACACAGAAGCACATCAGTACGGTAATGGCCGATATTTTCTACTTACCTATATACTCGTGCAGAGCTCAAGCTCCAAACTTTGGTAGTGTTTGTGGGTATTTTTTGTTGAACAGAGAACAGATCTCTCAAATCCTTACATTCAGCAGCAGGAAGTTCAAATATCTGAATTTTGTAGTGATCATTACAGTCAGCCACTTCCCTGTATTTCTTCTGTGATCCTTTCTAAACACAGAACTAGAAACAAAAAATACCCAGATGAAACCTTACAGTTAGCCTGAAAAAAATGGATCAGCTAGAGAGAACTTTGTGGGAAAAAATAGTTGGAGCCTTTTTTGTAGTCACAAAACCTAGTGACAATTTTAAGTGGAAACAGTACCTGCCTCTTCCCATATCTCTGAAGTATAGATTTTAATAACCACAACATGCTCTCCTGATTTTGAGCCACTACTGCTTTACTTTGACCTCTGCATACAGAATTGAGGCAGGATATGGTCTTGAGATTATCAGTACCTCAGATGTTTGCTGTACAATGCTGAGGAGCAGTGACACCCATATAATGAGTATCTTAGGATTTTCCATTCCTGATTTTATAAGTACTGTTTCCCTTTTGAGCTGTTCATGATACTAATGTTTTATACAGCTCCCTTTTGCACAATTGTTTTTTCAAATGATTCTTCGTTTTTTTCTTTTACATCATTTGTTTCCCTTTGCTGTGAGTGCTTTATTTTTGTATTTTTTTCATTGTTTCAATGACAACAAGCAGTGAGGTTTTTTTGTTAGCTCTTTTTGTTGCAAGTATTTTACTATCCTTAGTAAAAGGAGAACCATTGGTGCATTTGTACATTTAAACCAACCCAGGCATCTCCTATGCAACTCCTTTCACATAAAATGCAATTTTTTAAATCAAACAATTACAGGTTAAGTTGAATCTAATAATATGAGAGCTAAAGTGCAATTGTTTTTCTTACTAGAGACTTAAAACAAAGTAAAATAGTGGTGTTCCGAACAAATAGTCACAGAGGTCAAAATGAAATGGAGCCCACAACTAAGTATTCATATTAAACATGTCTATAAAAGGTTAACAACATAAAAAAACCCTTCAGAAATGTTGACTGCCTGAAAAGTAATACGATTACATTTCCTAAACTAAGATGAAAAGCAGAGCATACCTACCTTTCATGCCAGGTCAGCAGAATATTTAAAGTTGTGTCCTACTATAATGAAGTATTCCACTGACTTCAGTGTGTTCAAGCACCTCAACACAGACATTAAGTACTTTGCTGAGCTGGTGACTCTGCTTAAAAAGATGCACACTGAGTAAAATAAATTGCGCGCAGATTTACGTATAAACCTATATTATAATTACCTATAAACCAGGTAAATTTTCTATGCAAATGTACTGTAGTTGTGGAAGGAATATGATCTTCTCACCTTGCTGGGTGCTTGTGTTCTGCAGGTATTGTACAAAGAGGACCTAGGGACAGGTATCCCAACACCTGTCACTCCAGAAATAGAGAGAGTCAAACGCAATCAAGAACACATTAGCTCGGTATTTAAACAAAAAAAAATTATAACAACTTATTTTTGCATAACATCCTAACATATAATCTGTTTTTCTTCGATGGTTTAGAATCTCACCCTGCTCCTGTCTTTTCCCTGACAGTATTTTTAACTCATTTATATTCCACCTGTTTGGCTTTAACTTTTTTTGATGATTTACAACTTTACACGCATTTCTTTTAAGAACCAAAACTGAAAGCCAGGTGTGACATTAACGTGGTGCTTCTCTCTTCTATCTTAACCCTCTATCTTCTAGTATTTGAATTACGTATTCACAGAATAATCACCCGTCAGCCCCTTCCTTAATATTTGCCTCTAGAACAAGTGTGAAATTAATTAAAAAGTGATCCTAATGCTAAACATAACTCACAAAATAGTCAGGTTTAATGATTTTGCCTGTGTTGAGTGCTTTTTTGTGGAAACTTTCTTGTACCTCACAGGTGTTATACAAAGAGGGCTTAGGGATGGGCATCCCAACACCGGTTACTCCAGAGATGGAGAGAGTCAAACGCAATCAAGAGAACATTAGCTCGGTATTGCTAAATTAAAAAAAAACCTACCCTTTCAAATGTAAATCAAATCCCTTTAACTCCTCCATATTAAATTTTTCTTACAGTTCTTTGTTGAACTTTGAACAACCTTTCTTAATTGTAGCACTAAAACCCTGCCAGTTACCAGTTATATTTTAATTTTTCACTCAGTCTAACTTGTCATTAAATTGTTATAGCTGCGAGATTTTAACCTCATTTACTTAAAGCAGTTACGCAGTATTTTTCTTCCTAATGAAATAGTAGTAGTCTGAGTGACGTCACTCTCCTCCTTGATAACAAAGTCGATCCTTCTAACAGTCTTCAGACCGACCACGCTGGTTGCACTGCAAATGAAAAATGAACTCTCGACACTTCCTGAAGCGGAGCAATCTCATGCAACTGGCGCGTGTTGTCTGTTTTCCCGGGTTTGCTGTGTTGGATGCTTTCTTTTATCCTACAGGTCTTTGTAAGAAAACCTGGGTGGCATCCCCATACGACTGCAATATGAAAAAATGATGAAAATTGCAAATATAAGGAATAATTACTGTAGTAATTAATTTCTACCCGGATTGTTTCTACTTCTAACACATTCCAGTCAAATGACCATTATGTCATGATTTTGTTCTATATTCCTGTTTTAATTAGAGCAGCTTAGGACTAATTTTGACTCGCTCCAACCCAATTCGGACATGACTGATACGAAATTCAGTCCTGACTCGAGATTGATAGGACAGTTCAGAGAAGCCACTGTTGTTAAACTTTTTGCTACATTTAATTGTTTCTGAGGTCATCACGGCGCTCTTTTATGCTGGTGAGCCTATTTAGCAATCTTAGAGGCAAAGCTGCTCATTCAAGATCTTTTGTTCAAGTAAGGAAACTCCTTTGGGCAAAAAGACATAAACGCAAGGAGTTTTCAGGTGGCATGGCTCCAGCTGTGCTTTGCACAAAACACTCCTGCAGTTCTTGCTGGCATTATTTATATGCGCCCAGGTGAGATGACAGCAAACCTCGTAGTAATATTAGCTGATTATTTGCATTGATTCTTTTTTTTTGCTAGCCTTTGAACAAGGCTGGCAAAACTCTCTTTTTCATACTTCGGAGTTTCACTATATTAAATTTCTTGTCTTCTCTCTCTCTCCTTCCTGTCCTCCTCTTTCCTTTCCTTTCTTTTTTTTTTTGCTTTTAATACTTCCCTGTTGCCACACAGGTGTTGTACAAAGAGGGGCTGGGGATTGGAACCCCGGTACCTGTAACTCCTGAGATGGAGAGGGTCAAACGCAATCAAGAAATCTTTAGCTCGGTATTTCTTATGTTGTTTAAGAAAAGAAATTCCCTGTAACTATTTAACACCTGTAATTTTTCTACTCTCTCTAATTAACTTAGAAGCATCCCCTTTCTGCTATTAAATTTTTTAGTCCTTGCTAGTTCTACTTTACGTACTTATTTTTTAAAAGATTTTTTTATGATCATAACACTTGATGCTTCATACTCATTAATTTTTAAAGCTTTTTTTTTTTTTGTGAAGCTTAAGGTATTTTGCATTTTTAAAAGCACTGGAGTTTTTATTTGCTTGATTGCATTCCTCTAATGCTTTATTATTCTGTTGAAGCATATCTAAGAATTCGGATGCAGTATTCCTAGCTATCAGCAGACTTCCTCTGAATTTAGCACAGTCGTTAACTGTTTTATACTTCCTAACTTTTCCTGCTTTCTAGTATATTTAGTGGGCATAAAAATTATATGTGTTACCTTCATCAAATGCAGTTTTGGGGTTTTTATTTTGAACTTAACTTTTTTTAAACTCCCATGTTACCATATAGGTGTTATACAAAGAGGATGTGGGGATGGGAACCCCAACACCTGTCACTCCTGAGATTGAAAGAGTCAAACGCAATCAAGAAAACTTTAGCTCGGTATTTTTTTTTTGGTTTGAAAAGCAGCGGTTTCCCTTTTAATCTATTTTAAATAATTTTAACACCAAAAAAATACTCTTGTATTTCCCTGTAATCAATTTACACAAAAAAAGAATATCCTGTTCCCCATGTTTTGACATTTTTTCCTCCATAATTGTTACTTACTTTGTTTTGATTAGATGATCTTACTAACGATAACTTCTAGATTCCGTGTTCCCCTCCCTTTTTTCACTCTGAACGTATTTTTTTCATCTTTAATATCTGCTTTTCCTTTTGTTCATCACTTCAATCCTTGGTTGTTGGTTTTTCTTCTCCCTGTTTTACCACATATAAAAGCTAAACTATTTATTGCCTGATACAAATCTGTGGAAATGAGCTCAGTATAACAGTGCTCCGATACATGTCAGTGTAACCTGCTGTGATGTTTATGGAATGGGTAAATGAAACAGGACTGATTTCTTTATTCCTTCTGCATTGTATTTGATGCCTTTTTTCTTCAGGAAGTCTTTAACGTTGTGGCACAGTGGCCCAAATCTCCAGCTGGTGTAAACTGCTCTAGATACGTTGGTAGCACAGGTTTGCAGGATAAAAAAAATTAGTAGCGTTAGGATGTTTCTCAGGGTGAGGACAGTGTCACGTAAGATAGGAGAGCACCAGTAATTAGAATTTCTCAGGTACCATTTTCACACATATGCCTTTATTATGATCATGTCTCTGTGTCCTTCCCGTAAAAAGCAAGCTCGAGCCTTTAGTGAAGACCACTGGACAGTAAGTAGTGTTTCACCCAGGGAATGGATGACTCTTCCTTGAGACGTGTGTATACAGAAACCTTTTAGGAAGGCGCGTTAGGACCTGGTCCTCCAATCACTCGAGTACGGTCAGGAAAAAGTTTGCCTCACTGCTGGTGAAGAGACAGTAATACACTTCGCTATAATTGAGACAAGACTTTAATCTTCTAAATACTGACCAGTCTTAAATGTCCTCCTTGAGAAGCGCTTAAGCAAGTCAGGAAGGCGTTCTAGCATTCTGGTACCAGTCATACCAGCGTATTAGTGCTTAACTCTCTCTTCAGAGTTTTAAACTAGTTTTTTATTCTTATAGATTTTTTAATCCCTATGTTTATTCAGGGCATCTCAGAAAAACATCTCTCATGTTCTGCGTGTTCTCTCAGCAAGCTGCATGTTACTGTTGTTTGCTTGTTCCTTTTTCCTTTGTTTAATCTAGCCCTGTTACCCCACAGGTGTTGTACAAAGAGGATCTGGGGACAGGAACCCCAACACCTGTCACTCCTGAGATTGAAAGAGTTAAACGCAATCAAGAAAACTTTAGCTCGGTATTTTTTAATTTGAAAAAAACCACAAAATTCCCTTTTAATGTATTTTAAAATACTTTTAACTCTCAAAAAAATATTGTTGTTCCGCTATAATCAACTTACACAAAAAATAATATCCTGGTCCCTTTGAGATTTTTTTTTCCTCCATAATTGTTACTTACATCTTTCTTGTTCCTCTATTTTTATTATGTCATCTTATTAGTAACTTTTAATTCCACGTTTGAGTCTGATTATCTTTTAAAATTTTTTTTCCCTCTTAAAAAACACCCTGTTTTCCTTTTCCTAGTCCCAACAATCCTTAGTTTTGTTTTGTGTGGTGGTGGGGTTTTTTCCTGATTTTACTTACTTTATATATGAAAACTAAACTATTCAGTGCCTGATCCAAATCTGTGGCTATGACCTCAGTACAACAGTGCTCCGATACATGCCAGTGTAACCGCTGCGATGTTTATGGAAGGGGTAAATGACGCAGTTGATTTCTTTGTGCCGTTTGTGTTGTGTTTGATACTTTCTGCCTTTAGGAAATCTGTAATGGTCTACTCTTGCACAGACAGTTTTTCTATATAGCTCCTGAGAAGCAAATAGAGAAGGTATTCCAGTGTGCTGCCAAAAGGCGTTGCAGAGCGTTAGTGTTGAGCTGTATAGTTTTGAGGAGCACTTTAATTTCTCTCTTTTATTCCAAGCTTTGGCTCAGAGTGACTTTGAAAACCATTCGGTCTGTCTTCTCAGCAAGCTGCGTGTTACTGTTGTTTGCTTGTTCCTTTTTCCTTTGTTTAATATAGCCGTGTTACCCCACAGGTGTTGTACAAAGAGGAGCTGGGGACAGGAACCCCAATACCTGTCACTCCTGAGGTTGAGAGAGTCAAACGCAATCAAGAACACATTAGCTCGGTATTTTGTGGAGCAAAAGACGTATTCCCTTTAACTCCACTTAAATGGAACTTTTTAACCTTTATTAAAAAATGAACAATTCTCCTTACTTCCATGTAATCAACTTACAAAAACATCCTTTCTTCTCCGCTGTACTATATTTTCCAATGTTACTGACCTACCACTTCTTCATATATTTAATTATTTACATTATCCTAAATATTTTTAACCATTTTGCTCCCTGTTCTGACTTCCTTTTTCTTTTCTATGTGTGAGTTTTTTGAAATCCTATCAGTTTCTGATTTTAACAAACACTGTTATCATAGAAGAGGGAGGGTCTGACTTTCTAGCAGGCTTCAGTGGTAGCCTAAAAGCTCTCCTTCACCATGAAAACGTATTTGACGTAAGAGCCTTCTGTCTTGGATTTGTCGCACCTGCTAAGACAAACCAAGGCCCCTTTGCCTTCAGACCCGCACGGGTGCAATCCAGTCCTCATTGCTTCCAGGGGTAGCTTGTAGGGCACATTAGAGCAGCCTGAGCTCCAGCAGGCTCAAATATTTGACTTCGTGTTGGATGTAATTATTATTGAGTTGTGATTATGTTTTTGGATGCTTCTTGTTACCACACAGGTGTTGTACAAAGAGAGCGTGGGGACTGGGACCCCCACTCCTATCACTCCAGAGATGGAGAGGGTCAAACGCAATCAAGAAATCTGTAGCTCGGTACTTCGCTAAGAAAAAAAGTTCCCCTTTAACGCTAAAAGAACATTTTAACAGTTTTAATAAATGGACGTTGTAACACGTGTTCCGAAATAGCTCTAAAGCAGCTTATATAAGCGATTACTTCTTACTCATGTCTTACTGTGGTTTTCAGTGGTGACTTTAACTTCTTACAGTTTTTATTGTTTTTTTAAGAGTGATTTTAATGCCCTATTCTAATCCTAAAAACACTTAACAAACTCCACTCATGTTCTTTGCAATGCTGACTTTTTTTTTTTTAAAAACCTACAATTTAGACATTCATAACATCCTCAGCCCCTCGATGTGGTATTTTTGTGGTCTCATTTATCTAGTACTTACACTATTTATTACGAGTGATCCTGTAGTTAAAAAGCCGGTATGCCAAACCCTACTTCTCTAGTAAAATATTGCTAAGCACCTTCTTTAAAAATATATATAACACCTAGGCCCTGAGAAAATAAATACAAGAAAAAAAAGTCTTAGGCTTTAAATTTGTGTACGGATAGCTTTTTATTTATTGTTGCTTTCTTCGGCTCCTTTCTTATGTCCCATAGGTGTTGTACAAAGAAAACATAGGGAAAGCAACCCCGACACCTGTCACTCCTGAGATGGAAAGAGTCAAACGCAATCAAGAAATCATTAGCTCGGTATTGTTAACAGGAAACCGGTTCCTAAAGATCCGAATGAAGTGTTTAACATAGCGGTAGCAGTTTAGTAACCTGTGCTGTCTGACTTTATAAAATGAGTCTGCCATGTAGCATCAACCTCCCACCTTCTGTGCTTACAAGCAAACCGTAATACCTTCTCTTTAACGCTGCCTGAAGCAGGATTTTACTAGCACTAGGTTTGACCCTTTTTGGATGGATATTGTTTCTCCGCAATTTTTTTTAACCCTTTCTTACCACAAGTGTGCTTTTATGCAGTGTCGATTCCACACAGGGGCCGTTTCTGCGTCCTGGATTAGTGGCAAAGCTCCTGTTGCTTCTTTTGGGAACAGCATTGTGCCCCAAACCTAACCCTCTCTGAGTGTAATGATTCAAAAGCTATATTGTATGTCATTTTGGTTTGGGTTTTTTTTTTTGTTGTTGTTGTTGATGGTGCCTTTTTAATGACATTTGGATACTCCCTTGTATCCTGTAGGTTTTGTACAAAGAAAATGTGGGGAAAGTGACCCCAACACCAATCACTCCAGAGATGGAGAGAGTCAAACGCAATCAAGAAATCATTAGCTCGGTACCTTAAAATAGCTATATTTCTTTTTTCCTTTGTGCTTAATAACATAACATTCTAACTACTTACTAAAAGTTGATTTTAATTTAAAAAATAGATATATCTCTTTCTGCAAATTAATCGCTCCTCTTCTAAAATAAAATTACTTTAGTGTTAACAGTCTGATCCGGAAATTTAGGCCTTTTCTACAACTCAAGTTTGTGTATCTGTGGGCTCTATCCAGACAATATTAAGAGCTTAGCATCCTTTGGTGAAGATATTCAGGTTTATCTCTCTGTGCTTAGCGCTTAAGCTTTCCTTGGCTTTTCAGGGGTATTTGACTTTAGCAAAAAGCATGCAAACAAGAAATCCAACCACCCCACCCCAAAAAAACCCACCTGTCTGACCCACGTGAGATTGTATTGCTGTGACAGATGACTTAGGATGCCTTAAAGAGAATGACACAAAAGGAATGAGACTGTTCCTGTTCTGGGTGGCGTATCAGCGATCACCCTTAGGCGGCCTCATGGACTGGGGAGATGCGGAGGCGTAACCGTGCAGCGATGCCAGACACCCAGCCTCAACACCCGATGTCAGTGTGACAACAAAACTCCCTCCTCCCTCCCAAAAAGGTCACAAATTGCTTCAAATACAGATAAAACATTTCTCAAATAGTTCTCTAGGGCCGCAGGCAGCTTCCCTGCGCCCATGGAGCCATCGTCGTAGTTGTAGCTGGATAGAGTCCTTTGTTAACCAAAAAAATAACAAGCTTTTCTTTTACAGTTTATTTTTCTTACCCTTCCTTACAGCAGTAGATGTTTGGCTTTTGTGCAGTGCTGCATATCATAACCAGTCGTGACTTTTTTGAAATTTGATAACCAAGTAATAGTTTGTGTTCAAATCCTTCTCATTTTGGGGGGGGGTTTAAGATACCGGATACATCTTCTGTATCCCACAGGTGTTGTACAAAGAAAACTTGGGGCGAGCGACCCCCACACCAATCACTCCAGAGATGGAGAGAGTCAAACGCAATCAAGAACACATTAGCTCGGTATTGTCTGGAGGAAGTAAAGGGGATGTGATAGCGCACTTATTTTTTTTTAATAACATAAGTCTGCCTGGTTTTATTTAACCCTCTAATTTTTTTCTCTCAAACTTAGAAAATCATCTCTTAAGTACTATAATTTTAAAAGATTTTTTTTTTGCCAATTAACTTTTTAATACCATTTTTCCTCTGACCTTTTTTTGTTTTTTTTTTTCCTTTCATAACGGATGGTGTTTACTCTAAACCCAGTAACATTACAATTTTTAATTTGTACATTTGTGACTTTGAGTTACTTTGTGATCTGTAGGTTGTGTACAAAGAAGGCTTAGGGAAGGCAACCCCCACACCGGTCACTCCAGAGATGGAGAGAGTCAAACGCAATCAAGAACACATTAGCTCGGTACTGAAAGAAGAAAGACAACCACCTTCTCTTAAAAATAACCATTCTGAACAAAAACTCCACTTCTAATTTAGCCTTATTTTCCCAATTTTCCTTACTTTTGCCTATTTTTCCCTTTGATATTTCCCTTTTGCTCTAGCAAATAACTTTTTAGCCGCTTTATTTCCCAAGATCTTTTTTTACCCCTGCAGTGATGGCTATGCTTAAATAATAACACCTTTTACAGAATGAGCTATGAATTATTCCAGCCTGATTTTGGACACCTTTTTGTACGCTGTAGGTTTTGTACAAGGAACATCTGGCAAAAGGAACTCCAACACCAATGACTCCAGAGATGGAGAGAGCTAAACGCAATCAAGAAAACATCAGCTCGGTATGTTCATGAAATAAATGTAAATGAAAATGCATTAAAAAATAACCTGAAATCCCTGAATCACATTTTACATTACTTTTTTACATTAAAAAAGTAACCTGAACACCTGAAATCCTTACTCAGATGAACAGTGCAGATGTTAACATAGCTACCTAGTTTGGAAGTATGAAGCAGTCATGCTAAAAATCAAATCCTTTAATACTTGCTTTTTACTTCCTGCTGCAGTTGAGTATTTCTTTCTGTGTGATGAACTGCTTTAGTTTGGGGTTTTTGTTTTAAACGGCAGTTGCATTTCAAGTAATGTATGTTGCCTTCAAGTCTCTTACAAGTGTCTTCTGCTTTTACTGGTCTTAAACTGCATGACGTATAAAATGATCGTTCTTCCACAGCAGTATATTTTCTGTTAGATTTCTGACATTCTGTATGAAAACATGACAAATCTGGAAATGGCCTTCTGTCGGCCCTCCTTTGCTAACCGGTAACTCCAGAGGTAAACCCTGACATAGCCCATCCTGTAAAGGTTTATGTACATAACAGATCATAGAATTATAGAGCAGTTTGGGTCGGAAGGGACCTCTAAAGGCAGTGAGTGGGGACATTTTCAGCTAGATCAGGTTGCTCAGAGCCCCGTCCAACCTGACCTGGAATGTTGTCATGGCTTGCTTGATAAATCCAGCAATACAACGTCTGCAAACAGAAGTTTAGAGAAGCACGATGCAACTGTTACCACTCCAGAAAGAAACCCTACAAACCCAGCAAAAAGTGTAGTATTTCAATGATAAATACAGGTCTAATCATGTTGTCTGTTTCACACGGATAATTTCCCAGAAGTCAGTGAGGTGTGTGTCACATATATGAAAATATTGCTTAGAACATTACAACTGTGTTACCTCTACCTGCTGTTACAAGGTCAAAAAGGGTAAGGATCTTTTAGCCAAGAAAAGGAATGTTTGGATCGAGTCCAGAGCTGTTCACTTCTCATATAATTATGAAAAAGAATTTTGCTTTGCATTCTGTTATTCAGCAACACAGCTGCTGCTCCCCCCCTGCCGCCTTTGCCAGGTTGCTTCAGTGCAGCTCATTCCTCACGAGGCAGAAGTAGTTTTGTGCCCTGTGCTCACTTCGTTTTTCTCATCCGGCAGGTTCTTTATTCAGATAGTTTCCGAAAACAAGTACAAGGCAAAGCTGCATACGTACTGGATACACCTGAAATGCGGCGTGTACGAGAGACCCAGAAACACATCTCCACAGTAAGAGCATTTATAGGTGTATTTTTACCTTGGCAAGGGATTTAAATAAAAACCTTTTTCCCCGAGACAGTCTGGGAGTGGCAGCTCAAGGACAAGGTACATATACCAAGTTCAGTTACCTGAATTCTTAAATGCTAAAGGCAAGAGTGACTGCAGGAAAGGTGTGGTTGGGATTAGGCTCTCTCTCCTTGTTCCTTGGATTGGAGAAGGCAAAAGTTCAGCACAGCAGTGCACCTCTCTACTAGCAATTCACCTGAGGTAAGCAGGAATAAAAATTATTCATCTAAGCTACAGAGAACAGACATTTCATTTTAAATTGCAGGTGAAATACCATGAAGACTTTGAGAAAAGCAAAGGTACTTTCACACCTGTAGTTACCGACCCCATTACAGAACGCGTGAAAAAGAACATGCAGGACTTCAGCGACATTAGCTATAGGGGCATCCAAAGGCGAGTAGTAGAAATGGAGCGAAAGCGCGTGGACCAGGATCAAGAGACTCTCACAGGTAAGCAGAACCGAGGTTTTTCTAATGACTTGAGTACTTCATTTACACAACACACAAGCTGACCTGGATGACTTGTTTTATGTAAGCTCAGCTGTATCAATTCAAATTTATCATTACTTGGAGATGATGTTTTTATCAAAGTCCATTTTGAAAATATTCTCTTACAGCAGCTGTAAATCAGCTATGGGCTGCCGCTCCCATTCTGCCCAACTTTATAATGTAACACTAGCTTTTCATAGAATCATTTAGGTTGGAAAAGGCCTTTACTTATATTTGTAACCTCACCTCCATGCATATTAGAGAAATACTTTACCTCAATGTAGATAAATTTATATTAACCAGCCTAATCTGTGCTATAGATTTTAGAAACACATTTCTGACATACTGCTTGCCCTTTTCTGATACGCTTGTACGCTTATTCAGGACAGACATGTGCTGCTCAAGCTCTCTATAAGTTGCCTGAGCTACAGCTTCTCCTCAGAAAATGCCATTTCTCTTACAGGTCTTCGCGTGTGGCGCACTAACCCCGGGTCAGTCTTTGACTACGACCCGGCAGAAGACAATATTCAGTCCAGAAGCTTACATATGATCTCGGGTTTGTTCCATAGGCTGTACTGTTTGTGCAAAATAGGTTTTATACTTGTGCAAATCTAATCAGTGAAACTGATGGCTTGGGGATACTCAAGCACAGCTTGGCGCTCTGCCTCTGCAAGAACGCACGTGTCGCCCTATGCGCCGACTTCAGACGTGGTGTTAAAAATAACGGGGATGTAACAACTGCCCGTGTTTGCGTAGACCTTCAGCATGGTGGCCATGGAATGCTTTTGAAAAGCCCAGACAAATGCCATTGAGGAACCAGAAAAACAGACTGTGATTAATGCACGTGGTTTCTTCCATTAATTTTGTAAAATAGAGTAACCAGTTCTGCTTTGCATGCATGTGGCCTATGTCACTTTTCTACTCACTCTAAGCACAACTCCTCCAGGTTTGGTAAGAACGGTAGAGCTTTGGGTATTTTTACCAAGCATGTATATAGGGGGTGTGTGTGTGTGTGTATAGATGTGTATAAGCACAAGGAATATATGTTTTGTAAGACGATACAAAGACCTAAACTGGTTTCCACTGCTTTCTCCTTGCAGTCCAGGCCCAGCGCCGCAGCCGCGAGCACTCCCGCTCTGCCAGTGCCTTGAGCCTCAGTGGCGGCGATGAAAAATCCGAACCCTCGGACGGTGTGGATCAGCATTTGTCCTACTACAGCAACGGGGGCTTCTTCTCCACGACGACAACGGGTACGAGGAGAACAAAAATGCCATTTATTCACATATGAGGACAAATGTTGTCCAGAGCACCTGGCTGGGTGGTCCGTGTCATGGGCTCGTGTTCAGCAATTCCTTTAGCCAGGAAAAAGCCCAGCAGTACACATGCAAAATGTTGAGTTATGGACATAACCAACAGCTGTAAAGCTGTAGTGCAGCAGGTAGAAGGCAGATTTGACCCACTAATGACCTATCCCATTGCTTTCCATGAGCTTTATTCAGAGCAACTCTAATCCTGTTGCCAATGCTGTAATAAACAACACAAAATATATTTTCCTTTTGTAGTGGGCTACAAACACGCTAAAACCATAGAGTTACCACAACAACGGTCATCGTCAGTTGCCACCCAGCAAACAACAGTATCATCAGTTCCTTCTCACCCATCTACTGCTGGTGTAAGTAACATTGATCAGTTGTATTAAGATGCACACTCCCACTCTTGCTGCAGGAGTTAATCTGACTGCCTGAGGTCCCTAGCAGCTGATGGCGCATGCCCCACCCTGCTTCAGCTGATGTTAATCCAGGCTTGAGGCAGTAGCACACCTACCCCCAGGGCTGAGGCTTGGTACCAAACCAGCTGAAGCTGTAACAGTCACTGAAGGGGGACAGACCCTCACCTGTTCTTGAAAACTTTAAATTAACACTTCTTCCTACTCCTGAGACTGAGTCTTAGAGTAGATAGCTGACAATGGGTATGGCATCACCTCCCCACAAGATCTGCTGGGAAGCAACACCTTAAAGTTACAGCTGGAGCTACCTACAGCTGATACTGCTCAAATTCACCCCAAAAACACTTTGTTCAGCTTCAGCGTCACTAAAATGCACAGGCTCTAACATAAGGCACTGTGGTACTTGGGTAACTAAGGTACTTTGTTATTGAGAAGAAACAGTTTGTGATCTCAAAGCAGATTTAGAAGACCAGCCAGATACCGGTAGCAGTACTTTTAAGAGTACTGAAATGAGCCAAAACAGAACTTGCCCTGAGCCTGCTCTTACATTTCGATGTACAGCAGGGGTATAAACATGTCTCTTCCTCCCCTCCCTTTCTTAAAACTAACAGAAGACCTACCGGGCCATGTACGACTACATGGCAGCTGACGCTGATGAGGTTTCCTTCAAAGATGGTGACACAATTGTAAACGTACAAGCAATCGACGAAGGCTGGATGTACGGGACTGTCCAGAGAACTGGCAAGACCGGCATGCTGCCGGCCAACTACGTAGAAGCTGTTTAAAGCAAAGCACCTCTTTCCATCAAGCATTATCTGCATGGCACAGACACGCCGGCACTTAAATTGTAAGCCTTAGGAAAGGGTTTGTAACGTTTGTCCCGAAGCGCCTTGTCCTCCTTCCATGTTGATAGTGCGTCAGGAACCAGGAGGTCAAAAAAAAAAAAAAAAAAAAGAGAAAAAGTAACTGCAGAGCAAAATATTCCTGAAACATCCTTTTAAAGCAAAAAAAACATGCTCATGAGAACTCTATTTCTTCCAATGTCAGAAGTTGGGTTTTTGGTTTATTTTTTTTTTATTTAAATGTTGCCTGGACTTTCAAACATTTCAGCATCGCATCACAATGCTGAACTGCTAAAACTGCAACCCCGTTCAGAATCTCGGAAACTCTATACAGGTACTTAAGGCTAAGGCTACCAAATATTACTTTATTCATTCTCCCATAAAAGAGAGTATTTTTTTGGGCTATTCTAAAACATTTGAATGTATTCACTCTTCCATATAAGCAACATTTAAGCTTAGTGTCTCAAACCGACATTTAGGTAACAAACGCAAACCCAGAAGCCTCTCCTCCTGCTTGCTGAGCTCTTCTGCATGTGTTTTCCATGCAACTGTTCTGGGGTCAAAAGCTGTTATTACTTGTAAATTAGTGACTAAATAAAGCTGATGTTTCTGCAGTATGTTTGATGTGCTCACTCACGCTGAAGAGCGGGACTCGATCTCTCAACAAACTGGCTTTGTTCAGAAAACTCTACTGAGAAAGAGAGCCCAGGTGGTGATGGCGGATGCAACAGCCAGCGCAAAGTCAAACCGAGGGGCTGCGAATGAACTGGACAAATTATTTCGTACCTGAACACAGTGGTTATTCGCTTCATCTACTGAAGCATCTGGTAGCAGGCAGTCTCCAAGAGAAAAGGAAGTCAGAACTCCTTGTTTACTGTGTCCAAGATAGGCTAAAGATAAAAAGGTAACAGTAGAAGCAGTTGCAGCATTAACTCTAGGGGCCTTTGTTCAAAGGGAACGCGCAGCACGCCATGGCAGACCCAACCTGCTTGAGAGGGCACTGTCCTTCCTCACAGCGGGATTCAGGACTGCCAGCACTGAAGGGTGGTAGCTGAAGATGGCAACGCCCTTTTGAGACGCGTTAGGAACACCCTCATCCGCACAGGTCACCGGATACAAGAGATGAATAAACCTAAGGAGGCAGATTTGGCACCAAAGTAACATTTTCAAGAAAGCAAGAAAACCTACAGCCGCCTCATCCCTGGCGCTGTTCGCATTGCAGCTCCAAGACACCTCTTTGACCTCTTTGTTTTCTTCATGAGACGCATGAACGGGGCAAAGCATATTTAGAGCCTTGCTGACAAGGCACTGCTTGTCCCTGAGGACCCGCTCCTACCTGAAGGCGGCAGCAATGACCTTCCAGGGTCCCTCCCACCCTTGGGACTCCAAAGCAATGCTGAGGGAGGGCTGAACAGGTCCGAAGGGGAAAACAAAACAAAACAAAGCCCAACCCCACCAAACCACGACGACGTTAACAGGTTTGGGAACCATTTTCTGTTTTATTTGCCCATGTGTAAGTTCTAAAACCACCTGCAGCAACTCCTTTCCATAAATGTCCATTTTGATAGCTACAGTACAATATATACAAATTAGATTTCCAGAGTAAAACCCGAGAACTCTCTCTGAAGGTCTCTTGAGAAGCAGCAATGCATTCCATACAATTGAAACTCAAAATCATAAATTATTACCCAACATCTGCCATCATAAGACTGTACATAATATACAAAGAGCTCTCGTCAAATCCATTCATTTCCCCAAGGGAAAAGTCTTCTCCACAGGAGCACTGCTGCAAACAAAGGACACGGGAAAAGCCCGAGGAGTTTTGCAAGGCCTTTCACCCGTACGGGGACATCACATTATCAGCTTCTTAGTGTGATTCTTACAAAAATACATGCAAAAATAGATGTCATCCAGTTGTCAAATACCAGGTTCCTCGACCGTTGCTGCTGTGAGGAATTAGGCACAGCTTATCTCAGTATATATAAAACGGTGCTGAAGAGAGCCGCTGTCTGTCAGAGTTTCAGCAGCTTCCGAGGAAACAAAAGAGGGGCAGCAGATGAGCAGAGCTGGGAGGTCGATCTCTCACCAGATCATAAAAGTTTGCAGCAGGAAGAACACTTTGGATTTGAAAAAATAATTTAATTACTCTGTTGGTTTGGTTTCACAGTCTTTGCTATTGCACAACCTTATCAAGTTTTCTTTCACTGTCTGAAAGAAATATGCATAGCAATACAATACAAACACCTCTAATAGGGAATAAGCAATCCCACAGATTAAGACAAACAAACAAAAAACGCCCAAGAAAAAAAACCAGCCATGATACACTTTGCTCATATAGGTGTTAAAATCTTCTGTAGTACAAAATGCACAGCTTAAGGAATAATTCACCAGTAAGAAAAGCAGATTTTTGGGAAAAATCGCAACAAAATCCTCCTTACTTAGAAATTATAAGCAACTAATCAGAACTTTCATGGGGTGGCGATTTCCAGCGGGACTGCAGGTTTTTCATGATACAGTTTGTCATGCCAACAAGTTTTTCTTGCATCTCAAAAAGTTGGCTTCCTGAATAGCCATGAAGATCTTCAGAGGTCAGCTGAGCAGCAAGTGCATCAATTTGGCTCAGAAGATCTGCTGTGGGCTGGTCATTTGTATCCAAGACAACTGGTTCCATCAAATCTGAAAAGGAAGGGAAGTAGGGCAGTTTGTTTGGGTTTAAATCTAAGCAGAATTATGTTGTAGCGGAACGTTACAGCTTCTTTTGTACAAAATAAGGTACTCGAGCAGCCTGTGAAGCGTTTGTTCCACCCAATATGAGAGCTTCTGAGAAAGGCACCCCTCAGAACTCCATGCTACCCTTCTTTGTGGTGATTTTCATTATATTTGATCATGATGGTACAATAAAACCAAGGACAGAAATGAAGGTATTCGACCGTATTCAGATACTGCCAGTGTCCTTCGAGACGTGTTATCCCAAAGTCCAACTCTTAAACTGGACAGCTGAGGAGAAGCTACCCCGAGTTCTTCATTCTCCAGTTAACCAAACGGTTCGAGAATCTCGTAGGAAGAACAAACGTGGATTCCTCTGCCTGAGCCATCAGGCCAAACTCCCAAAACGCCCACACAGGAGAATCCAAATCCAAATCTAAGCACCCAAATCCAAAATGGGTGTCCAGGGAACCGCCCCCCTCCTGGCCCACCCCCCTCAGGATGAGGCACCGCTTAACCATCTCCGCTTCATCTTGTTTCTGTGCACGCCCAGAACCACAGCAGTTACTGGGGTACCAAACAGCTCAGGAGACACACCCGGGTGAGATTCAGAAAATTAACCACTTAGAGCCCTGCCTAACATGTTCTTTGCATGCTTATGCAAGCTCGTTTAGGGAAAGCCAGCCTCTTTCCCCCAAAATATGTAACAAGTTTTAAAAAGCCACTGCTACAGGGCTTCATAAAGTGGCTAACTCAAACGCTTATCAAAAAAGAGATCAAGTGCTCCCATTAGGGGAGAATGAAAGCAGCAGTACAGCAGAAACCTCCAAATGCTAAGCAAAAAGCCAGCGATAGGTACCTGTTGCAAGTTTTTCTTCATCTACAGAAAGAGATTTATCCTCTATGTTAATGACGGGCTTTTCTGCATCTTCAAGCGCTGCTATTTCCTCAAATCCTCGAGATTTTACCTGAAGATTTTTTGGGAGAGAACAAGAGATGCATTTTCAGGGAAAAAAAAATAGCATTTCATGGCGGGACACGTTTTAACCTCATAATGAACACACAATCGTTACTCCCCTTAATAATATTGTAACCAAGTCATGCGTACCTTGAACCCCCATGTTAGTTACTTCGGCAGGAAGAGGCTACATTTTATAAGTGCTATTTTTAACGAAGGACACCCCCCGCCGCCATTATTCCTCGTGGTGGATGTTAGCACTTCATTAGGCTAATATCAGCTTTTTGGGTACTAAAATTAAACCTCACCTGTTGCTCATGATATCCTTTAAGAGCTTTTCTAACGTTGGAAACTTTCGGAGAGCGGATGGGAAGAGTTTTGATTTCTGATGCTGTCAAAGTACTCAGATCACCCACTGTCTTAATGTTCTTTGCTCGAACGAGCTGCCCCAGGCCTCTGGCGCTGAAGCAGGGGAGAAAGAAAAATGGTTTATTACGCTAGAATTCATGTCCCTTCTGCCTGGCACGGCAGAGCAGAAAGGAATCTTACAAGAATGCCAATTCACATGCACAGAAGTGAAGGGAAAACAAAATGCAAACGACATTCTCTCTGCAGAAGCAGAGCATTTATCCTACGTCCATCAGAGAACGGCGTTCCAAAGCCCGCTCCTGCGTAATATGAGCGGAAGGAAAAGGAGCCGAGTACACCAGAAAAGGCCATTCTGGGCAGTTCCCTCTGCACGTCTACAGTTTGTCGCGGCAAGTTATCCCAATTCAGATCGGAAGCCCAGCCAGCCGAGCACGCGGCCTTCCTACGTCTGAAATGTCGATTTTTTAATTTTAAAATTCCACTTCGCCTTCAATACACAGAAAGCTCCAACCGCTTCGTCACAGACCATTAAGATCGGTCTGCTCTGCCACGTGAAATGGAGAAAGCTCCCTGTGTTCCTGGGCGCAAGCTTTTCACGGTCTTACAAAAAAAAGATGACTTGAGTAATTCCCAAATAGTTCAGTCTGCCCCCCACCAAACCAACCTCCCTCCTTTAAAAAATCATTTGGTAAAAGACGTCTCCAAGTCACCACATTTTGCGTTGGCAAATTTGGTTTTGTAGGTTCAGCAAGAATTCAGTTTCTATTGAAGTGTAACCATCAAAAGCAACCCACTGACCATATGTTTGATGTAATCTGAGGTAAAATGACATCAACCGGTGCTTTGCAGCCAACTAAGGCAGGATACACGCATTCCGTAGGGCAAGGCAGCGATTCCTTAGCCATTTCCGAAATCTTGAATAATACAGAAAAATTATTAAATTAACTATCACACAACTGAATAGAGGAAAAAAATAGAAACATGAACCAAAGCACTTCTTACTAAACACTTCTTTGAGCTCTTAAAGTTAGGGTTACGAGATCCTGGGGACAGAAATCCTTTGGTTGGAGTGGTAATGTGCTGGATAGAAAGAGAGGAAAAAATATCTCTCAGGATCGTAGGAATTCAGTTAATGGTAAGACTCTAGCTACCTTGATCTCAGAGTGCATTTGTCTCCAGAGAGTAACAGAATGAGTCAGGCTAAACCAGTTACAACTATATTTCTTACACTTACTGATTCTCTGCTCTTACAATTGTTTGCAAGCAGCTTCTTTGCAACATAGACCAAGGCTACGTTACCTACGACAAATGAGGAACGCAAGTACTGATGACATACAGAAGACATACAGAAGACTTTACCTTAGCCTGAATATTAGATAAAATTTTAAGACTGCGGGAAGATGGTGAAGAAGAATGGGATCTAATAACAGGGCTTCGCCTGTCTATGTCATCTGCCAGTCCTTCTTGATAAATTGGGTTTGCGAAAGAGACTCGACGGATCTGTTTTTAGAGAGAAACAGTTTTTATAGCACGAACTCAAACCACCGCACGCTGGTGAATTAAGTCTGAGGAGACAAAACAGCTCAGTTGGAAATAAAGTCACAGAAGTTCTTGAATGACACGGATGTTGTTTCACCCAAGGGTAGAACCCGTGGCTTCCTCATTACTAAAGGAAACATTAAGTGCATTTTGTAAAAAGCTGCTCAAAATCCAGGGGTAAGACCCTGACTACGCATACAGCGGTTCTGCAGTAAACGTTTGTTGCGCTGCAACCCAGGCAGCGGATCAGACTTCGGTGCTGTTTCCAAAACAAAGCTCCCCACCCCAGGCCCCATAACGCTCGCCCGCCAGTGCTCGAACGTTACAAAAAGAAATCTGTAAGGCTTCAGCTTCAGCGTACAATCACTTGCAATGAAAAAAGTCAATAACTCAACTTATTTGGAACTCATTACGCTGCGGACACCCTTACATATCCCGGTTGTGAACGAATGACTTGTGAGCACCACAGAATGAATGACATCGCAATACCTTATTAGCGGGTGACAGGGAATCGTCATCTTGATTTCTTTTTATGCCTCTCTTTAAAATACTAGTGGATGGGGAAGCTGAAGGAGACCACATGCAGCGCACCTGCATACCATTAGGGCTTTCATTAGCTAACACTAAAGAATCCTGATTTTCCAGCTTTTGAGGTGAATCCACACTGGTATTTTCTACTGCATCTTCTTTGTCTAAGGCCGCATTTTCAGGAACTGCAATTTCAGTTTCCACTAGTTCCTCCTTCATCTCTTTATCTTGAACAATGCAAGTTTCTCCTACAGCATTCTCAGCTGCTTCTTTATCATCCTGATTGCTTTCTAGCTTGTTCATCTGGTTTCTCTCAGGTTTGCTAACGACAGTCAGTGCCTCAGGTATCTCCTCCAGTTGTCCATTCTGGCTTATTTCTTCCTTTTCTGTAGCTACTGGTTCTTCGCTTTGATTCCCTGCAGCCAGCCAGCTCTCACCAGGCTCATCTGAAACACACTCAGACAGACACCGTCCGGTTTGGTCACTCTGATCAGCAGGTTCTTTCATTTCCACTATCGAGTCATTAATTTCACCTGCTATACACTCTGGATTATCTAGATCCTCCTCCACTACAACACCATCTCCCTGCAGGTTATCTTCAGATGTTCCCTCTCCTTCCAAGTTCAAGGCACTGGGTTCCTCAGGAGGATGCAGCGGAGTGCTCACTGCGCAGGGTGCCAGGGACAAGCTCTCATCAAAATCTGAATTACCAGACATCTCCGATGTACTTACAGACATCTGAACTGGGCTGCTCTGGGGCTCGCTCGCTTCATGAGTGGTCTCATTTTCTGATTCAGTGAATGACATGACTTGCTGCTTTACCTTTTTACAACAGCAACCACAGTTCCTTAGTCTTTTCAGCCTTTTGCTTCTTTTGTGCTGACACTCGGGGATTTGCAGAGAGGAAAGACCACCACCTGAAGCATTTGCTCCTGGTGCACGGTCAGGCAGAACAGTTGAACAGTCTTTCATGGCTGTTTGCTTCTCCACGTGTTTATTTTCCTCCGCTGCTTTCAAATCTTGATCAGGTACATGTGAGTTGGTGAACGATTCCGTCAATGCATCGCTCTTGTTTTGTTCCACATGCGCGTTCTGTGCGCCAGGTGAACTCTCCGAGCTGGCAGATCCCACAGCGTCGCTGGCACCTGCAGGGATTACTTGGTTTTTCAGGTCACACGGTTCAGATGTCAGTGCAGCGTCTGTGCTGACTTCACGGCTTAGCTCACCTTTATCCGTTTCTGACAGATTCTTAGCTTCGTTTCCTTGGGAAGACACCTCATGGCTACGGCTTCCTGGCTGTCGATCCTTCAATTTACCTTCAAGAGAATCACTTCTTTTTTTCACTTTTCCAGATCTTTTCTTCCTTGTGCTTTCTTCCTTGGTCTCAGAGCCATCAGCCTCTGAATTTTCGATGCTGGAAAGCAAGCCTTGTAAAGCTCTTCTTGTGTGGTATCGTGGGCGTTCACTCTTCTTCCGACCTACTGCACTCGAGCTACAGTCCTGACCTTCCGTGTCAGCCTTCACGTTATCTTCTGACACCCTAGCGCTTTTGCTCACTTCCTCATCAAGGCCCCTCAAAGCAGGAGACTCCTTCGAGCTCAAGTCCTCTGCAGCACTTCTCTCAGGCAGGTTGCTTTCTTTTTTACTTGTATTTTCTGTAGCTTTCCCAGAAACTGCTTTCTGCTTTTGGGGTGCCTCATCTTTAGCCTGCGGCACCTTCTTTTGCCCAGATTTTTCGTCTTCTTTACGCCTGTCTCTCTTTTGGTGGCCATCTTCCTTATCTTGACTACCTGCTGTACCTTCTACAGTTTCCGACCGTCGTCTCAAAGAACGTCTTAGTATTTTCTGACTAGGAGATGCGTGTGGAACCTGGCTATCGTCGCCTGTTACCTGGTCAGGTGACACCGTTGTCTCTGGGGGTGTGTTTTCTTTAGAATCCATATCCAACACATGAACCTTTTCCATTTCTGCTATCGTGTCTTCAGCTTTTTTAATTTCTGCTTCTGTAGAATGGAGTGCTTGGGACTGAGTGAGGAGAACACGTTCCATGTCTTCTACTGGGGAAGACAGTTCAGGACTATTTTCCATACTGTCGGAAGCAAAAGACTCTTGTGCGCTTTTCTCTTGTTCTGACCTAATTAACAACCTGGACTGCTTATTTCCTTTGTGCTCCATTTTACTCTGCCTGCGAGTCAGCCTCCGTATTGCAGTAAATATTTGTTCAGACTCAGATTTTGAAGGCTTTTTATCATCTTCTCCAGATTTTTCTGGGTTAGCACCAGTCTTGCATACACTGGCATTGTCCCGTTTACCTGCCGCAGTGCCGCTTCCCGATGTCTCTGATAAACCGTTCAATGCTGAGCGGCTAAAGGGTCTGTTCTCTGAACTACCAAAGATCTCCAGAGTAATAAAAGACTGCCGTCGGCTTGCAGGCTGCGGTGTTCCAGAAATTATGTCACTTGAACTGTTGCTGACATGTGAAGTGTTTTCATTCCCTAAGGGCTCCTTTGAAGCCGTTTCCACAGTACTTTTTTCTAACCCCTCTCCAACTGATGGCTCCTTCGGAACCGCTTCAGCTGTGTCGCTTTTGGACTCTCCCTCGCTGTTTGAAGTGGAGCTCTCCTCTGCGTGAGTAACAGATGACTTTCTCGCACAGGCAGCGCTCTCGAGAGGATGATCGGATTTGCAGTCCTCTGTGATTCCATCCCATTTGTTAGTGCATCCTTCACTCTTTGCATTTTCTTCCTGTCCCAAAAATATGAACAGCAAAGTGTTGTAGTTTTGCTATGAATATAATACAAAAAACCAGCTCTGGTGGAATAGAAAGCAACACACCCATGAGGTTCTTCAAACCACCCTTCCTCACGTTATTTTATTATCTGTCCTTCAGTAGTTGTAAAAGACAAAGGTTTTTGTTGTTGGTTTTTGCTGGTGGGGTTTTTTTTTAATAAGCCATTTAATCTCAAAACACAAAGAACTGCAAAACCATTTAATTTTTGCAAGAGTTATTAACAAACCTACTACTAAAACACGTTTTATGAAAAATCTGCTGCATTTTCCCTACTGTCTGTTGGGCACTACAGTCGACCAAGCTGGCTGTTTAGCCAACTCCTCTCCAGCAGTGAGCAGATCTATATTCAGGACTTAAAATTTCCCCCTCCAAATCTACTATTTAGTCCCCCTCAAGCCTTTACAGCTTCCTCCACAAGCAGTTCAGAATGTGGAAACATAGCTAAGCTGTTTAAAAGCATGGCCCGCTAGAGGAATATAGAAATCAACATTAAAAAAGTCACTTTTACTTTTAAATGTGAAAACCATTCCAGAAAAGCATGATGCATACCAAACGCATCTGCGAGGGGGGGAAAAGGGGGTTACGGAAAAGTCAGTGTTATGGTTCCTAACGTAAAGCGAAGCAATTAACCAGTTCTTAGAACAGCCCCACAGCAAGTCCCAGGAAGTCTGTGCTACAGCTTTCGGCTATTTTTACCCCAATAACGTATTAGTCAGCAGTAGCGTATACACCTGACTGAGCCCTGAGTCCCTGCAATACCTGTAGCTGGGTAACAAAACTTACACACATCCACACTAAAACCAATTATATTAATCCTCCCATTTTGAAATTAAGTCAAAATGCTTCATGACCGGCCCTTGCTAGTAGGAATGGCATAAAGCAGGACCCAGCACGAAGAACGCTGCGATGGTTTTAAATTCAGATCTGGCTCCGAGAATGAAACAGACACCCCAAAAGCTATCAGTGTATTTATTCTATAGCCACGGAGCCTGCGCCAGTATTGCTCAGACATGGGGGGGGGGGGGGGGGGGGGGGGGGAGAGGCAGGCCAAGAAAAAGAAGATATTCTCCAGAGTTTTACAGGTTAAATCAATACAGAGAAAGGAGGTTATTCCTGAGCTGATACATTTGGGGGTACCTTTTCTTTTTTTGCTTAAAGCTTCCAAATCAAGCTTAAAACCGTATCATAACCAGTAACTAAAGCCAAAGCGTTTTGCCATTAATTACCAGAGCTACTAATATGAAGAAAACATCACCGGTATGGTTAGAATTCTGACACCTTAATTACCATTAGACAACAAGAAATTACCTGAGGCTTGGTTTTAGCATCTTCTTTTGCATTTTCTATTAAAGATGATTTTTCCCTAAAATAGAAGTTACTTAAATTAGAAGCGTAGCAGAAAAGGGAGAGACCTTTAATGTATACACTGGTCACCTTTACTTACAAAGAATCTTCCTGGCTTTGGGTATACTGAGAAAATAAGGTAGTATCTTGTGATGCGTCCAGGTTGTTGTACATCGCAGGAATACCAACTCTGAAACAAACCCGGAAACAGTGAGGCAGACTTTTTTTTAGTTTTCAAAATAAAAGAAGGACAGGGCCGTGTAACGCATTAATCACAAGCGCGCGGATACTTGTATGAAGTGGACCAAACTTCCAAACTCTCAGGACTACTCAAACCGCCCCGCGCAGCCGAGCACGGGCCGCTCACAGAAAGCGGGGCAGGGAAGAGACAATATTGCAACCGGCTGCTACAACCTCACGCTCCAACTGGCAAACCCCAAAGTGGATGCAGATCTCGATTCACCTCCTTATTCCAAGACCACTGTTTTCAGTTGCATTAAATCTTTAATTTCGAACATGCTTTTGGGAGAAAAAAAAAAGCTGTGATTGGGAGCCCACTCCGCAAAGGATCCATCAGCACATGCTAACTACATAATCCAACCGAGTTGCTGCCTAGCAGCACGCACACAAATGTCGCTTACGCTGCATTTTTGCCGCCTGAGTACAGAAAATACTCAGTATTCATTTCTCACATTAAAAAGAGGATAATTCTAAAGATTCCCTTGCAATTAAGATGAGTCTTGGGAACATCCTAATTTTGGATATGCTGCTGATGTAAGACTTCCCTTCAAATTCAGAAGTCTTCCCTTCAGATCAGGTAAAAAAAAAATCCCTTTCATTTCAATGATTTATGAAAAATGACATCTTCCATTTCACATTGCAAGTGAGAGTCATGAAGTCAAAACGTAAACTCCAAATGACCGAACTCCAAACAGATAACAGAGTGTATTTAATCAAAATAGGAAAGGCAGATCAGAGTAATTTGGTTGTTTTAGAATAGTAAAACTAGGATTTTTGTTAGCTTTAAATTTTATGAAGTTGTATGGAAGAGTAAGACTTGGTTACCTGTAACAGTCTAAGATACAGGAGTTGAAGTTATGTCAATGTAATGACATTTCACATGAAGTTTAAAACAGGATAAATTACAGACCTCTTTGACCTAAGCACTTCTTTTTGATGCTCTGTCAGTATTCTTGCTTTTGCTTCTGGAGGAATAAACACAAAATCAACAGATTTCTCCTCTTCCAAAAGTGTCCCACTTCTAGTCTTTGGAGATGAAAATTCTAGTTTCAACTACAGAAAGGAAAAAGAAAAGAAAAACTTAGATTAGAAACAAAACAGAGGAATTGAAAGTGTTTTCGTAGTTCAGATACAGCCATCCTAAGTGGAACAGTTCTCACATAACCGCAGTTCTTTCAGCATATCGATCTGCACAAAAGCCTCAGAGGTGCTGAGTTTCTTCATGTGTGATTTTTTCCCCCGCCAACGCCACCACCTAGGAGAGACTCTGCAAGCCCTCCTCCGTGCTCTTAAGCCAGCTTCTGCGCTTCCTTTAGTGTCTTGGCATTCCAAGCCTGTAACAGGTGAAGGTACCTCAGTACTCGTGAGGATTATTATTTGCTGTTGTTTACTAAACCAGCGATTCCTTACGAATACAAGGCCCTTCTCTCCTGGTGCGAGTGAGCACGCAGCACAGGTCTACCGAAACCAAGATCCACCTCAACCCCTGACCCTCTCACAACCTGCAACCAGACCGAGGTGTGAATTTTGTATCCGGTTGCCACTCCTCCCATCCATCAAGCAGCCTTCCAAACGATCCCTCCTTAACTCTCAGCAATCTGTGAACTTCTCGGAGAATTTTAAACAGGAAAATTTAATTGAAGTGTGCTACACAGCGTACGTTTGCAAGAAACACATTCCAGCATCACAAAACGCATTATTTTTTACTGAGAATTTACAGCAGCATACTAGATGTTCTGCTGCAGAATATAACGCATTTGATCCTGTCACACCTATCTGCAAACCCCTTACCTTTGAAGACGCTACTTGTGCGTTACTGGACTGGACTTTTACTTCGTTTTTCAGTTCGCTCGCCTGTGCCAATACGGAGTATTGTTTTTGACCCAGCTTTACTTCCATTCCACTGATCTTTGCATCCAGCTGTGAATTTTCCATCTATTCAAACAAAAATACCCTGAATGCTTTGTACGACGGAACTCTAAGCTCACAAATCCATCCCAAGATGTATTAACTTCTACCGCTAAACTGTCCCACACTCCCATTTTCCTCTAAATTACGTAGAGGACAACTTAAAAGAATTATTTCAAACAAGCTAGTTGAACCCAAAATTTAAAATGCGTAAACTGTTACGAACCAGCTCAGTCTTTGGACAGCGCTTACCCACCACAGTTGATCATTCCAAACACGAAGCAAGCGCAGGCCAATCACAGTAAAAATCAAAACTGACCTTGCCACTACCTTCTGAGCAACTGCCATCAAGTGACACACAACGAGGCACCCGCTGGGGTCAACAAAACACTTACCGCGTCAGAGAACGGGCCGCTGTATTCTTCGGCTATCTCAATGCTTTCAAAACCAGGCAGCAAGAGTGGAATTTTCTTTTTGGCTTGGCTTAACACAGATCTGCTCAACAAAAGGGAGTTTTAAACTTGGGGAGGGCGGGAGGGGAAGGCAGACAACAAGAGCAGCAGATATCCCAGCTTGCACAAAAAGCAGAATGTAAACGGTAACCAGAACAAGACCAATTCATTCGCACATAACCTGAGATCTCTTCCTTTAAAAACACATAAAAAAATACACATCTTACTTTAACTCCTCAGGATATGTTAATGATGAAGTCTTAGCAAACGTTGCGTTCCAGAAGTGGGCACACTGGTTGTGGATCTGTTTGCTCTTATGCTGAAATACCACACAGAGCAACGGAGAGAGCTGCTCCAGCAGTTCACTGTCGTAAGAGCCAGTGCAGTGAGACTGTAAACACAGGATAATCTCAGCCAGTAGTTTTTCAAGCTGAGGGAAAGAAGAAACAATAGGTTTCTTTAATTCAAATATTGCACATATTCACTATTTAAAAGTTTAAAACACTATTTAAAACATTATTATCCCATAGAATAGTATGGCCTGAACAAACAAGTTTAAATGCCACACCACACAAAAAGTCTAATAGTTAAAAGCTTAGTGGTCCTCCCCTCAGTGAAAAATAAATCTTTTAAAAAATTAAATCTCTACCTTCGTTACATTTTTACTGGTGGGGTTTTTTTTTTTTTTTTTTTTTTTTTTTTTTAAGAATACAGGATGAATGGCAAAACTCATGTCACACGTTTTCCCAAACCCCAGCTATTTCTCTAGCAAATTTACCTTGTGGTTAAGATTACTGTATGCTTTAGATACATCAGCAAGCCTGCCAAAACAAACAAAAGAGTTATATTTTGCTGTCTCATTTATCCCAAGCACAAGAATTAAACACAAAACGCACTCGAGCACTGCACACTAGGTCTAGTGTACAACTTGATGAAATGATGTGGTGAAACAAGCCTCCCATTGGGCGATTAAAACATTTCCTGATGTAAAATAGTTTCAAGTAAGCCTGTCCTTTAACCCCCATGGGCACTTATGTGCTAACTTTAAGAGAAACTATTGGAAAGACCACTAGTAATTAGTACAAACTTGAAGGCTTTCTTACAAAGTAACTTCTACCTGCTGCCTTTGTGTTGCTCTTCACTCTCTCCCCAAACCGAGTTCCCAGGCCCCGTACGTATCTGCATAAAAAGCTGGAGCACCACCTGAACTAAGTAATTTCACGTAAATAAAACCCTTACACCATCCTGAAATGCTGAGAAAACTGCCTTTAGCAACTGGCTTTATAAGCCTGCGACATCCGACCTGAAGAGGTTCCCAAACTTGCATTGGCTTGCATATGCCTTCCTTCAAAAATACACATCCGGCACTCGCTTATTCTAAGAAAGACGATGCTCAAACAACGGCGGATGAGATGGGAGATGGGAGAGAGGTGGCGTTCAACTTGGCCTTACACAGGAACAAGCGGATTCTTACCTCCGAGAGAGGGACTCCAGGTGAATTTTACATTAACGGTAGCAGTCCTGCTTCAGGTTTTGGTAAAAGCTTTCAGAAAACATTTAGGGGCTGACCGGGAGCATCCTATCCCATCCTACCCTATCCGCCCTCCTCCCAGAACACTCAAAGCCGTGCTCCGTTTTTCTTTCCCTTATCCTGAGCAAAGCGTACACCTCTTGCATCATCAACAAACCAGAGACAAGCCTCCGCCAGCCCCCTCCCACCAAGCCCCTAATAATTCTGTCATGTCCTGGGAAGAGAAGCCGACAACAATTAAAAAATAAAAAAGCAAAGCCATATGAAAAAAAAGCGCGTAGCAACAAGAATTACTCAGTACTTCCCTCTGCTTAAAAACTTACAGGATTTTAGTGCACTTAACTTATGATTTCTCTTTTTCCTACAAAAAACTTAAGCAGTTCCTGCCCACTAGAACACAAATTACTGTTAATAAATATCTTCACTGCAGTGAAGGTAAACAGCAGGTGGAAACCAACCGCTTTAGTCTTGTGGTGACGACAGTACCTTCACTCTAAAGAGACCACAATTTTAAATACCAAGCTTTCAGAAGTCCTACAGGTCTCCTTTCCTGTACCGCCCCATAGGTTTGGTTTTATCTCTAAAGCGTTACAACGTGACTGCTACTGACACGTGCGGTTTCTGGAACCCCACCGCGAGCCGCTGGAGGGCCGGGCTGCCCGCAGGCTCCCCGCGCCGCGGGCGGGCGAGGTGCCGGCCCTTCGCCCCGGCGCAGCCCGCGCTCAGGCCCAGCAGCCCCGGGTCACACGTGGCAATCGCAGAAAACAGCAAGTTCTCAGCGACCCCCTCGCAGACCCGTTCTCTCTCGGTGTCGGGGCGCACGGCAGAACCTGCTACCTAGGCTGATTCTAGCCAAAGACGTGGTGCTCTCAAAGGCGAGAGGCTTGGCAGGAGTGGGAAATTCATAGCACGTTAGCGCCAAAGCTTTGAAAACCCCTGAGCTATGTTTCAATACACTCCTTGCTACAGACCGCACAGAATTTCCCCCATATGAAGCAATACAATGAATCCAGTTTTCCAACCATTCTTAAAATACTCACTTTGTTTTTTCATAAAACACTGCCAGGGGTTTTGAAAAAATTGCAAACATAGTCCCAATCACTGAAGGCAATGAAACGTGGCTGATGATGTTGTGAAGAATAGCAATAATTGAAGGACCAACAGAGACCAATGTTTCTGAACAGATTTCTTTGGAACTGAACACATGGAAAGAGTTTAGTAACATCACCAGGAGTTTAAATAGAGAGGCAAGCTTTCCGAGGGGTTCCTTTTTCTTCTTAGACCAATCTGTAGGCATCTGTGGAGCTAACATAAAAAAAAATATGGATATTTTTTCCCCTGTCTAACCAACGTGCATCACAACAAAACACATCTGAACTTTCTGCCCACGTGAAAAGCAGAACTTTGATTCCGAAACTATATCTACAGACAAATAGTTTAAAACCAGACCTAACAGAAGACACACATTTTAACGCATAATTTTATCATACCACTATGACTACGATTCTTACTCCTCGGATTTATAGTTATGGTTGGTCACACAAACGACTATGCTTTTAAGTATCTTTAATGCCTACTTGCAAAAGGACAGCGGCCGCTCCAGAGGCACTAGCTGATACGCATAAGTTCTGGAACAGGTGAGGAGGAGGGAAGGGGAAGTTTTATTAGTTCGTCTATTTTTAAGTGAGATTTCCATCACGTTTTTCCTCATCAACATTTCCAATTCAAGCATTTCATTCTTTCAGCAGCCCAACGCAATGTCTTACTGCTTTAACAAATTCATACGGGGCAGAGAAATTATAAAAAACTTCATTTTGTAAATCATTGCGTAAATCATTTCTTCAGCTTTAAAAGCTGTAAATGGGAGTAGGAAACGGAAGAAAGAACATTTTACATACAATGACCTTTTGTATTCTGCTAAACCTATTCCTTTGACTATTTTGGGCAAAGCAGCTTCAGGAGCAGTAGCCTGTCAAACGTTAATGGTTCATCACCAGTTTTAGGCTGGTATTATGTAATTACACCGTGGGTCACGATCAAGCACTACTGCTTCGGGTTATGCCTGAACGAAGCAAAAGCAGCAGATTCCACATGCAAAAATGAAACCATAGCCAGAATATCAACTACAGCTTCGGAAACAAGCAGTGTTTTACAGCGAACCGAGAAGTAAAGTGGCCTCAACATCTACATCAGTTTCAGATGTATTTTGCCAGGCTGCGCAGTAAGTACTCAACTGCTCAAATAGGAAAGATCTGACACTCAAATATGCATACTGGATGATATTTTTGGTTTCTTTTTATGATTTTGTCAATCCATTCAGTGCTTACACGGCATCACTTCTGCATCTAACAACAACTCTTATTTTTAACCAACTCTGGAAGAAAGGACACAGAAAACCCCAATATTCAAGTATTTTCTTACATCTGTTTTTGGGCTGATATTTAGTACCATATGGTGCAAAGTTGATGCAGTCAACCATAACCGACATAATATGGGTGAGACCATCCATCATTGAAAACATCTGAGGAGGAAACAGAGGTCAAAGCCCAAAAGAGCAACAGTGACAGGAAAACAAACCATGTTGGCCGTTCAAGGACAGCAATACAAACAGCTTTTACATTTAGAAGTGGATGAAATTTGTCTGCATTATCAGGTAAGACTCAGATAAGATTACATTTAAAATATACGTGTTTACACAAGCTGAAGTTTTCCCATTCTACACAAATAACATGTAAGCATATATACAATCTAAAGAAGCAAAATAGTAACAGGCAGCTGTAAGAAGGTGTTAGATTTAAGAAGATGCATCAAAAATATTACGGTTCAAGGCACTAGCTGTCTAGCGAAGCACGTTACCAAACATCAGCATGTGCTTGAGTTCAGTTACTGTACAAAGCCTGATTTTCAGAAAAGTCACTGTAGGCATAGCGATACAGTTGTCATTAACATTCAGGAAGCATCATGGATTTCTAGTACATACAGCAAGATGGGTCAAGCTTCCCCCCCCCGCCCCCAATTTATCACAAATTCTTCTAAATAAAAAACCCCTTGCTTTTAAAAGGAACATTGATATGGTGGCCAAAAACCCAGTTTAGTTTCAATACAACTTACATACTGAAGCCCTACGTTGTTTAAGTTTGGCTTGGTTAATAATTGCTAATGCTTGAAAATTTGAGGTTTCTCATCAGGATACAGCAACATCCAAAGGAAGTTATAATGATGCAATCCTCCAAATTCCATGTTTTCAAATTCTGTTTTTCTTTCTCATCTGTTCATTATTTGTTCCTTTCACAGTGTTTTTTCAAAAGACAGTCAACTTTGAAGCACGAAGGATTTTATGTTCCAAAGCTCATGTTCGCTGACACCTACAGACACTCTATCTCCCCGTACGATGTGGGCTCGCAAACAGGCAGGACAGATAATGGAAAGGCTTCCTCTTTCAAAACCTCTTTTATAAAACTTTGAAGGAAAATGTTTAAATTTTAGCGTACGAGGTTGACGGTACCAGGCACGTAGCAAGTTATGCTCTTGGAACGCTACAGCGCTACTCTATCCTCCTTCCTAATCAAAATGCCTGTTTTTGAGGTATTTGTTAATTCAACCTGAAGTTACTTTATGTATACACACAGATTTCAACTGGACAAATCATATTTATCGTTTATTTTCACTAAACCAGTATTACTTAAATAGTTAGAAGACAAATCCAAAGACTGCTTAACTGCTACTTTATATTTAAGCTTTGTAATTATTTTTACCCTCTTCTTTCAATCCATTTCTAGATTAACTCCAACTCAACTCCTGTTAGTAAAAAGAATTTTGTTACGGCTTTATCTAAGTCTCACCCAAAACACTTTCAGTTATAGCAAGTACTACATTAGAGTTTACAATAGGTTCTTATATCTAATTTAAAATATATCTGCTAAAGTATTTATATAGTTCAATATCACTGGTTTATACTCACTACTGGAGTTTCACCTTCTAGCCCAGATATTATTTTGGCACAAAGTTCTTCACAGCATAGGTTTTCTTCTGCTGTTGCAACTAAAGCAGCACAGCGAGCAAATGCTCTATACAGGTCTGACCAAGTGCGCAACAAGGATTTCATAGTTGGCTTTAACAACAGAAAGAAAAAGTTCATAAATATCAATGTCTGTGCATAGAGATAAAAACTTTAAGTTTTCTCCTTCTGTCAAAACCTACGTAGCTCAAGAATTCCAACCCTGGAGCCGTGGTCCAATGCAAATACGTATCGGTAACTAACTCTACTCTCAGATTATCAATAGTACTTTACAGTTTTTATAAACCCCACATTGTTTCTAATCAACATTATGCGTTCAGTGTTACCTGTGGAAATTCCTGGACAGGGAAGATGTGTGATACTGGGAGCAATAATGCGCTATAAACAGCGCTGAAGTTGTGTTCCAGTGCATCACCCTGATTTACTTCATTAGTCTGCAATGAGAAAACAATGTTCTGGGTAAGGCAGCTGCAAAATTTAGCTGACAAATAAAGCTAACGTTCTAAATACGTTTATTTTGGACATAAAACCTGTGCAAGCTACGCTGGCAGTGGCATTTTGAAATTAGCTATTCTCGGTTCCTTCAGGAGTTCAAGTGGATCCTACGATTTAGGGAGATAAAAAGCACTGTTTCTTAATTCCAGAATAACTTAATTCCAAGAATAAAAACAATCAGTTAGAAAACATCTTATGTGTTGCAACTGAAATAAGTGAAAAATAAGTGATGACAGCAACCTATCTGAAGCACCTAAAACCTGCTTCATAAATTCTAAGATTTTTTTAGGCATCCTGACTCCGTGAGGGTTAATTCAACAACTCCTGCATCAGTCACCGTACTTCTCATGAGTAATCTGCAGAACCTGTTGCATATTACAGCGTACGTGGCTTTCATTAGGGCTTCCAATCAAGACGTCTAACATTAGTAAGAAATGCTGTTCTAATTATGTCCTAAATGCCACAACTCAGGATTTATTATATGTTCACCCAGAGCAAAAAAGCCTCTTTGTATGTAAGGGTTAAGAGGACCTGAAGGGCAAGTTTCCATCCTTTGTAGCAGCAAGACTATGCTGAGGAGCAAAGGCTTGAAGCACATCTATAAACATGTTTATGATCTTAAAAGGGAGAAGAACATTCCCAACGCTATACTGGACGCTGTACTTAATGATCATTCTTATTGACGGGAATCACTTTAAGCCACGCTTTGGATCACCACTCCACGACTGCCCTTCATCCCACCTCGCTGCAAACATTCATACCTCAGTTAGGGACTTTTTAGAAAAAAAATTGCTGCACACATTCCAGTTTCACAAATACTACCAAGGCTTAGGTAATTTTATCATCACTTCAAGACACGTAATCCCTAAAAATACCTTAAGATAAAAGATCAGCACAAAGTCTTCCCATTATTTTTCTTGCAAGGCGGGAATGGGGAAGAACAAAAGAGCCACTATACCCGATTAATCCATTCGATTAGCGGATTAACAACAATACTCCACATTCTCCAAAGACACTCCTTGTTTTCCACTTGCTTCGCACTCTGATTAATAACACAGATCACAGATTCACTGAAAGCCAGTGGAGATGTAGGCCCAGACAAAACATAACCCACCAGCGTTTCTAGAATTACAAAGAACCTAGGGAAGAAAGGTCAATAGGTAAGATACTTTTTTTCAGCAAAAGTTAGGAAAAACTTCTGTAAATTCTTAAACTACGGGGAGCTTGTTACAAACACACACCACCACATACCTCTCATCTGTTACACAGCATTCCAAGAGGTTATTATGGAAAGGCAGCTGAATTAAGAACAACGCTGGTGTTCCCTTGTAAGAGAAATTTAAGAAGTCAAAACAACATATACATCAATCAAATGAAACTGTTACCTCACTTATATGTGTATCTTTATACTATATTTAACTCTCAGCCGGAAATTTGCAATTATTAGAAGCTGTCAAGAATTGTCAATTCTAACACTTCAAAATAAAAACGAGAGGCAGAGCCGGAAGCCTAAGCTTCTGCTAGATCCCGGTGCTTCAGCAGAATACTGGTTGTACTATAGTCAAAGCAAAACACTTTTCTGTTTAAAAGGCTGCAAGTTTTATAGTACTTGGTCATCACTGCCTTGAAATTACACACACCACAGTAAGGCAGGTGTACTTAACACAAACAGTGCGTATTATGATACACAGAACAAGATGGAGCACCCCGAGATTGGCTTATTTCAAGGTTTCAGCAAGACCCCTTTTGGAACAACCTTTGTTAAAGTCAGTCACGAGTATTTCAGGTTTGCCAATGTTAAAGCATTTAACAAAGCATTCAATACCTGCCAATTCAAGCTTCAGCTACCTTAATAAAGTTCTGATTCTTGCACCCAAGTCAGAAAACGTGAACAAAACGTCCAGGAAAAAAGGTGGGAGGAGTTTTGAGAGTTGAGCTCTTAAGCCAATTCTGGTAGACAAAATTTTGTACTACTTGCTTGAGCTGAAGCATTCGCTTACTCTGCTGCACTTCAGCCTTCTCTCACAGATATTTGTCTGCTTTAAAAGCCTCCAAATGAATTCCACGCACTCCCTCGCTAAGTATGTAAACGTTTAGAGCTTCCTAACCTACGGAAGTAGCTATCTCCACTGCTGCAAAATAAACAAGTGTCCCCCTATCTGCTAGTGGATGTAGAAGAGCTGATCATCATCCAATTTGAAGTCTCTAAACATTTAAAATTGTTAATAAATCTAACTGGTAGCATGCTCCTACCCAGTCTGCTCCACCCCAAACGAAAAAGACACACACACAAAAAAGTGTCATTTCAGTCTTCTCACAGGTTATTTTTGTGGTTATTTTCTAGATTGCCACCACCATCTCCCCCCCCCGCCAATGCAGCGCACAGAACACAGCACAGCCCTCCGGCTGGGGCTCATTAGGACCACGGCAGAACAGAGAAGGTCTCACTACTAAGGAGTACCACCACGTTTTCTGCAGCAGACTATGGCCAATAAGGTCAGGCTTTAGTTCACTGTGACTTCTGAACTTTTGAGAAAATGCTGTCGAGCACAACAGTCTCTGCTTTGCTTCTCTGCATTTAATTTTTCCTGAGGAATAACACTTTACCTTTCTTTGAAGTACTTCACTCTACTGACTTCAGAACATTTCCCCAAAACATCAGTTTTCAGTATAGAAGTAGCCCTACACAGTCTGACCGTGCAGTCTCTTGGCAAAGTATCTGCAACCTGTATTTTAAATCGACCTGAACATGAGAAATCCTCTTTATTACAGTACTTTCAGCATATCCCTTTTTAGCTACAGACAGTTCAAACACTGATCAGATGTGAGGGCTGGAAACAAAGTCTGCATTCTGGAACATGGAGTAATACAGTTTCCAGAAGATCTGGACTTACGAAGCGCTCTGTACGTCTATGCAAATATGACATCCTAATATATTTCAGCATAAATAAAGACAAAGTTCTGGAATGAAGTCAGACTTACATTTAAAAGATCCATATCAGCAACCTGATACGCTGGTGATCCCAATACTTTTGGGGGCAATTCCTTAACAGTAATATCAATGAGGGACTAAGTAGGGGAAAAGAAGAACACACAGGTAAATATTTTTTTCCTGAGGGGTCAAATATTTTAAGTAACACCACCAATAAAAGCAAAATTGTAACAAATGCTCCCCCTCAGTGAAAAGGAAAAAAATCCATTGTGAAAGTAACTGTCCTTTGAAGGAGCAGGTTCTGGTAGGAGAACCACGTACCCAATTCTGTGAACATTGCTGATAAATCGGAAAAACACTTTTAAAGAAAGAAACCCTTAAGCAGCGCTGTGCCAGCTGACGAGAACTGCATGACTTCCAGTTCACACCAAAAAAGCCGTCTCTTAAAGAGACTGTTCTGATAAGTCAGCCTCAAAGGCTGCTGCTAAGCACAGCCTAGACCATCAAAAAGAAATGAGATTTAAAAAACCAGACAAACCCACCCAACTTACCAGTATTCTCTGCACAGGAAGAGAATTTGACCTAACGGTGTTTTTTAAGGCCTGGAGCAACATAGTCAGTATTTCCGACCCCTGCTTTTCTTTTTTATTTCCTAGAATAAAGCATATTTACAGTCAGAGCAGAACAAAGTAATGGTCACTCTGAGCATCATTTAAAACTTAAATATAATGTAGCGTAAGGTCTAAAGGATTCTGTGTATATTTATAAACTTATACCAAATACTTAAAAGATCCAGATACCAAGTTTCTGCTCTGAAGAACAGCGTAACTGAAACTGAAAAGTTTAAATACAAAACCCTAAGTTTTAGCAGTAAAATGGAAACACCTTCGTATCATGAACCACCTTACCTTTGACATGCTAAAAAAGGTTGTGAAATTTTGCATTCGTCCAAGCAATGCACTTCATTTCTTTTATGCTTTGCAGTTAGATCTTCCAATATAAAAGACTTCGTTATTAAGAATATTCTGGACTTTCAAAGCCTTTACAGAGCAATGAACACTTTTTAAAAAATAGGAAACAACCTACTTCTCTACATCTGTAGACACTATACTTTACTAGGAAATAAAATTTAATTAAAGAAGAAAAAAGGTAGCCATAAGTCACATAACAAAGACTTTACACTAATTAGAGTAATACACTGAATTTCTCCATACCAAAGACTTGGGGTGGGGGTTATCTTTTTTTTCGGAAATGGAAAGATTTCTTCGGCAAGAAAAGCAAAGTGCTTTTGTCTTACCGCTACACACAACACACCTGCAGTCATACGCTGCCGTGCCTTCCCTAATAAGCCTCGCTGGATCAGATCAGGATGATTTTGTATTTCTCACACAGAGATGTGGGCATCATGAAAAACTATCAGTTGTTGCTTCAAAAACAGCTACTGATGATGCCTAAACCCAAGTTTTCCCAGCAATGAAGCAAACGCTACTTAAGGTCTAGTCCTAAAAAAACTAAACCTCTAGCTGGTCAGCAACGACAAATAAGAAAACCCACACTTTTTACCTGATTCAATAGCTGTTTTTACATATCCAGTTATGTCCTTCCATATAATGTTCAGCATACAATCTATAAGATAGCATAATATTTTTATTCAGTTTGTAATAAAAACATCAAACAAAACAGCAGTTAAAATACAAACTGTGTTAAACAACAGGCTTTGATGTAAGCCAAAACTGACATAAGCTTTCAAACCAAGTCAGACCAATTCTGTTTAACGCCAACTCTAAAATATCACAGAAAGTGGTTATTTTTTCCTTTGGTTTCCCTCCCCCACTTGATTTTCCAGAAAATCAAATTTCACCACTAAATTCTTACCAGGAACTTCTTTTCCAACTGCAATAAAACCATCCTGAACTGCGTTTATAAGCGTGCTGGCATGCTTACAAAAAAAAGAAGGGCTACTGATCAGGGGGTACTGGAGAGGCTCTAGGAGAACAAAGAAACGCGTTCTGTAAATCTTGTTATTTTGCAGTCTATTGGTAAGATAAGCCTTAAAAATTATCAAGTATATATGCATACTTACAGCATTTAACATTAGAACAACTTCTAATATTGAAGACGACAACTAACAGTTTTCAATGTTTGAAGCATTTCATGCTAACAGACATCTTTAAATCCAACAAAATTGGCAATTTCAGATTATGCAAAAGTACTTAAAAAAAATATAACTCTCATACCTAAACTAAGTACAAGTTTGTTTTGCTTAGCAAAATCTAAAACTTCTGGTCCCATCAAGAAGTGAAGCAGCATTTCAATTCCCAAGAGCTGAATGGAAGGAATCACCACCACTCCTGCTGTACTAGAATTCAAGTTCACCCTCGGTGTGACTGGACTTGTGAACGGGTAAGGACCTAAGTGAGGGGAGAAAAATTACATCGTCTCATATTTCACCTGCAATCAAGTGAAAGGAAAGATCCAGTAGACCAAAATCCCGGAGTTAACATGAAAAGAACAAGTCACAGAATAGCGCTGGCAAAAAGCGACCTTTAACAACCAGACAGTTATCTACACGCGCTCCTGTTAAGCAGGGTTGAACATCACAGTTAAAACCAGGTATTTTGTAAGCATAAATATCTTCCAAAGACTGTGAAGTCTCAGACACCAAACTTTATTTTGGCAACAGAAATCTCCATGGAAGTTGTGGTTACAGATGAAATTACACGCTATGCTATGTACCAGTTATGTAGTAACTACTGCTAGGAAAGGGTTTCCATTAGAAACTTTTAGGCTGAACACAAGTTTAAGAGGTCTCATGCGAAAAAGTTACGATCTCGCAGAACTAAGATGAACCTTTTTTTAAAAAAAGGGAACAAAGGAAAATCTGTACATCTAGGACGCTTCCACAACATATCTGAGGCTTCTAATTACAGCAGTCTCTAAGATACACACACTGTGTACGCTAGGCTTTCCATACAGAGAAGAGAAAGAGGCAGTTCTGTACCTCAGGCATTTAGACATTGTCCAGGTTTCAGCTGAAATAGAGTTGATTTTCCTCCTAGTAGCTGGTACAGTGCTGTGTTTTGGATTTAGGATGAGAACAATGTTGATAACACACTGATGTTTTAGTTGTTGCTGAGTATAGCTTACACTAGTCAAGGACTTTTCCAGCCTCCCGTGCTCTGCCAGCGAGGAGGCTGGGGGTGCACAAGAAGCCGGGAGGGGAGGGGGCAGCCAGGACAGCTGACCCCAACTGGCCAAAGGGATGTTCCGTGTCATGCGGCGGCATGGCCAGTGTGTAAACCGGGGGGAGTTGGCTGGGGGGCAGCGATCGCTGCTCGGGGACGGGCTGGGCATCAGTCGGCAGGTGGTGAGCAACTGCACTGTGCATCACTTGCTTTGTATACTATTATTATTATTATTATTACTACTACTACCACCACCACTACTATTTTACTTTATTTTATTTCAATTATTAAACTGTTCTTATCTCAACTCATGAGTTTTCTCACTTTTCCACTGGGGGGAGTGAGGAAGCGGCTGTGTGGGGCTTAGTTGCTGGCCAGGGTTAAACCACGACAGACATAAAGCTCAAGTAGGTATGATTTCACGTGTATTTAGAGTACCAAAGTTATTGATATAATATGATCACGGGGTTACTCTTCAGGCAGAAACTAAAAATGCTATAGAAATGAGAATGGCATATATAAATAGCACATGTATGAAGACACAAAAACTGTTTCAAATCAAAGCTCCTTGCAAAACAGAACACAATTCAGGGCATTAATATTGGTCTTCAACACAATTCGATTAGCACAATTCTGTAAACTCGAAATACTGAGTACAACAGCCTAATTTATCCAATGTAAATCACTACCTCCGAGCTCTCCAAGGAACATGCAGAAAAATTACTCTTTTCTATAATAATATATTGCAAATGAAAAGGCATAAAGATGTTAAATAGAACAGATTACTTTCTGCATCTAGAATACAGTTGAAAACAGGCTTGTACTTTAATACCTGATTTCTGTGCAGGGGTTGCCGAGGCTAAACTTTGGTTGGCTGGTACACGTGAGGGAGTTCCTTGCAACGCAGCAGAAGAATCCAGACTTAAAGTACTTTGGATTAACGGTACACAAACCTGCAGAGATACCAAACCTCAGTGAAAATACGTGCGACCCATACAAACCACAAAGAACCATATGTTGCAAATACCACATAGACTGCACTGTAGTTCACAGCATCAGTGTTTCAGAGTTTCTGGGTACTTAAAAATATTGTTATAAGATGCTGTATAAAATGTGCATACTGATAAATGAATTAGGAATGGCTAGATTTAACAAAAACTCATGTTAGAATGATCCAACTGTACCGTATCTAAAAAGGCAGATTTTCTTTACTCCTGAAGTTTAATTTAATGAAATTCAGAAGCCTAACAGAAACATTATGTTCATTCCAGCTATAATGTCAGTAGTAATGAAATGCCCGGATCATTTTTCCCTCTATGCATCTTTAAATATTTTGTGATCTTTTCAGTATGTTTTCCTACGGCAGACTTCCCAAAGCATACACTTGCACAGTAGAAGGACAAAGCAGTCCTTATATGCTGTGCTTACGTTCACTGTGGCTGTGTGCTCACTGGAGATTTTCACCCAGATGCTCACATGACATGCAGATACGCTCTCAAGTCTTTTGGAACTTTAAAAAGATGGCACGTATAGTCCCTAGCGCTCCTGCTGTATGTAACACACAGAGCGAGCACACAAATGCACAAGTCAGATTTGGTTCCTTAAGGCTGTTTTATTTTAATAATAAACTAGAGAGGGACAAAGCAGGTCCAGGGTAAGTTGTAGCAACAAAGAGGGGACTTAGCTTCACACGCTGAACACAGGCTAAATGATTATGCTATGACTGTTTTCCCTTGTGTTACCTGTTCAAAGTTTGCAGGCAGCTGAGGTCCCAGCCTCATGAGTAAATACCACCAGACCTCCAGTTTGGTCAGTGCCAAAGCCTCTGTTCTCACGTGGATCGAGCTCAGGGGCTGCATTAGCAGTTTCAGCCTTTTAGTACTGCACAGTATGTCTTGAAGACCAAAAAAAAAAAGAGCATATTTTGAAGCAACACAATTAATTAAAACAAAAAAAGGACAACAAAAAAAGGACAACAAAAAAAGGACAACAAAAAAAGGACAACAAAAAAAGGACAACAAAAAAAGGACAACAAAAAAAGGACAACAAAAAAAGGACAACAAAAAAAGGACAACAAAAAAAGGACAACAAAAAAAGGACAACAAAAAAAGGACAACAAAAAAAGGACAACAAAAAAAGGAAAATTTTTAAACCGTTAGGTTTTTTCCTAATATATTTTAGCTTAAAATTTTATTAATGACAATTTGCAAAACTAAAATACATAGTAAATGCACCAACCTTTCAGACTATTTCACTGCTCTAACTAGAACGACCCTGGAAATAGCAAGTATTTCATTCCAGTACCAAGACAGAAATGAAATCTACTGAATACCACCATAAACGGAAGGAAATCCACCCTTGCTTGCTATGTTAGAGAGTCCTATCTGCCACAGTGAAAGAAAAACCAAACACTGAACACGTGCATTACCACTGCATGAGAATGAATAATCTTAAATACAGTATTCCGAGGCCACAAACGACCATTTACCACTGAAGCAGAAGTAGCATAGCACGTCTGGACAGAAGTTTGCTCAAGCCTATGCAAGTGTTCAAAGAAGAGAAAAACTTCCAGCCAGCTGAGCAGCGTCAGAACCTGCCCACCTGCAATTCATAAGGAACTGCTAACAGACTGCTTCTGCAGCACGCGATCCTTGTTAGCCACACTGCAACACGCACAACGAATGCCAACTGTGCCATGGATTTTATCTTCCGATAGAATCAAGTGCTTTGTTAATTAATTTATGGGAAACAACGATCAGGACAAACGACCAGGTAAGAAACAAATTAAAGGGACGATTTAAGTTAAATTCAGCTAAACTAAGAAATGTCCACATTTAGCTTTCTCTTCAGCACCCACAGTAAGGACACACAATCAAGTTAAATAAATATTGCGCATTTTGACACAGGTTGGGCTTAAAAGACTTGTTCAGGTCTCAGTTATACCTTTAAAGCAACTTTTTTTGACACCTCTAGAATCCTGAAGCATTGCTCTTCCCCAATTAATCCACACAGTCCCAATATAAGATCTACAGAATGTTTTATTCCTATTACATTGCTGTTTGGATCAATTAAAGCATTACACAGGAAAGGTTTGTTCATTTTATTCTATTCATTTCTCCTAGCAGAAAAATTAAGATGGAACTACTGATCGAACTGTCACTTTTCCTTAAAAAAACCCACCAAAACAAAACTCCACACAACTTGAATTTTACTTATGTATATACACACAGTATACACCACTATGTATATATACACACCACTATGTACATACCACAGATATACTACGTGGATATCCAGTGGTATGCACCAGAGTAGTGACCACCATTAGACAGAGTATTCTCTTGCAGTTACATAAAGTGACAGTAGTCAAAACAATTCAGGTTAACTTTTTTTAATCTACCTGGATTTAGAGCAAAATTATCTATTAGACTCTTCCATGCAATGAAGGCTATTTTCTTTACCACTGGTGAGCCACTACGAAATCCAAGTTCCTCCAGCTGCAGCAATGAATTGATAAAACTGCCACTACGATGCAGAGTCTGAAGATAAAGAAGTTCAGAATTAAGACATTTATGTTGTCAAAAATTCCTTCCCTAAAGATTCATGATTGTAAAACTTAACTGCTTTTCTGCTTACCTTTCCAAGCAATTTGACAAACAGTGGCCATAATTTTAACACATAAGTCTCATTTTTTGTAGAAAACAATTTCTGAAGCTCTGAAATTAATTTCTGCAGACAGAAAGAAACATAATTGCCACAAGAAATACAGTCAAAGTATTCTAAAAACTACATACTCATACCAATGCCTGCAGACACAACGAACCTGGAACTATGCTATTTATACATCAGAAGGATTAATTCTGTACCACATAGCATTTGCTATTAAATCAGTCAAATGTTGCTACCACCCGATCACCTCCTTAGTTGAAATTTAGGGTTGGTTTCAATTATTTTGATAGTGGCAACCAACAAATCAAAATCCATTTCCTTAAATACTTGTAGTCTCTCTAACTCAGAAGTCAAAACACGCTGTGACCCTACAAACCACCTTGTTCGTTTGGGTTTTTTTGTAAACATACTTAACTTCAGCAGTGAAGAAGGCAAAATAAGCAAGCCTACAGTTCTGGAAGTGAAGGGCAACATGAAAAGCCTCATCAGAAAGATCAAGGGGGGCTGCTGCTGAATGGTGGGGAATCTTTTAACGGACATGGAAAATGCTGAGGTACGCAATGCCTCCATCTTCACTCTCAGGCCTCCAACATCTGTGTCCTGGTTTCAGCTAGGATAGAGTTAATCTTCCTAGTAGCTGGTACAGTGCTGTGTTTTGGATTTAGGATGAGAACAATGTTGATAACACACTGATGTTTTAGTTGTTGCTGAGTATAGCTTACACTAGTCAAGGACTTTCCAGCCTCCCGTGCTCTGCCAGCGAGGAGGCTGGGGGTGCACAAGAAGCCGGGAGGGAAGGGGGCAGCCGGGACAGCTGACCCCAACTGGCCAAAGGGATAGTCCATGTCCTATGATGTCATGCCCAGTGTATTAACTGGGGGGAGTTGGCTGGGGAGGCGGGGAGCAGCGATCGCTGCTCGGGGACGGGCAGCATCGGTCAGCAGGTGGTGGGCAGTTGCATCACTTGTTTTTTCCCTGGGTTTTGCTTCTCTGTCTCTTGTTGCTTTCCTTTTCATTACAATATTAATATTATTATTATACTGTTCTTATCTCAAGCCACTAGTTTTCTTACTTTTGCCCTTCCAATTCTCTCCCCATCCCACTGGTGCAGGGGGGTGAGCGAGCGGCTGTGTGGTGCTTACCTGCCTGCCAGGTTAAACCACAACAGTCTGTCTCCCATCACCTTTGCTGCTGGGCACACAGGCACCAGAGAAGCACTGAGTTGGGGACTACTTAAATAAAGTTGATATTCACAGATCTATCAAACTCTACAGGGTTCAGTGTTGAAGGAGAAGGCCAATGACACAACGAGGCCACACAATTGTTTCTTGAGCAGCCACTGCAACTGGTGGAGATCCCCAATGACGGGGTAGGGCAAGACAAGTTTTATGCCAAGTTCCCCCCCTACCCCACCCCTCAAAAAAAAAACCAAATGAAAAAAACACTCCCAAAAGAGAGAATCTGGGGAATTACAAGCTAGCCAATCTCACTCCTGTGCCTGGAAAAATTATGGAGCAAATTCCTGTGGAAGCCATTAACAGGCACACAGAAGAACAAGAAGGTCCTTATAAATAGCCAGCGTAATTTTACCATGGGCAAAACCTGCTTTTCCAGTCTGACTGACTTCTATGAGGAAACACGTTGTTTTGCAGATGCAGGGAGTGCAGCAGATGTTCTCCACACCAGCTTTAGCAAGGCTTTTGACAGTCTCCTCTAGTATCCTTGTAGCCCAAGTGGGAAGATCGAACTAGTTAGTGAGATTACAAGCTGCGTGGCTGGGCTGTTGGACTCAAAGGTTGGGGGTCAGCAGTTCAGAGCCCAGCTCACATGGGCGATTTCCAAAGGGCCAACAAGGGCTGATACAATTTAACACAGTCGGTGATGGGGGGGAGGCATCGGTTGATACGCTGGAGGACAGGGCTACCATTCACAGGGATCGTTATAAGCTTGAAAAATGGACTGCCAGAAACCTCACAGAATTTGAAGGCAAAGTCCTACAACCTGAGGCAGACAAACCCCGGGTACTGGTACCCACTGAGGACTGACGGGCTATGTAACACCTCTGCAGCAGAAGAGGTTGGGGACAAGAATTTTAATTTAAGTCGGGGATGTGCTCCTGCATACTGGACTGCACTAGCAAAAGCACAAGAAGCAAGACAAGAGAGACTCCTCTACCTGGTACTCATCAGATCTTCCCTGGAACGCTGTACCAAACTTCAGGCACCAAAGTACCAGAGCTACTGGCGAACTGGAGTGAATCCAGCAGAGGGTCACCACTAAGATGGTCAGGGGACAGAGTTCATGACAGAAGAGCTAGGCTTGTTTAGCTTGGGGTGGGACGGAATATAGTTGCCGTCTTCCACTACTTATTGCTGGATTATAAGGAAGAAGCCAGATGCTTCAGAGGACTACTGAAAGGACTGGAGGCAACAGACACAAGTTTCAACAGGGCAAATCCTATTTTTACCATGAGGATAGTTAAGCACTGGAACAAGCTGCCCAGGCAGGCCATAGTATTTCCATCCTTCAACGTATTCAAACCTCAAGTGGACAAGGCCCTCAGCGACCTGCCCTTAACTTTGAAGCTAGCGCTGTTTTGAGTAGGGAGCTGAGCTAGATGATGTGAGTTACTGCCACACCTAGTTCTGCTGATTCTAGTTCGGTAAGCAAATTCTCTTTAAAAGACAATAAAAGTTTAGTGACAGTTATGATTTAATGCTATCAAGACAGGTGCTTAAACGTCATTTAAAACAGCAGGTTATTTTCCTGATGAATTAGTCTTGTCAGAAACTTTACTTTTTTTTTTACAGTGGTCCTATATTTAAATTGCTGTTACATTATTTTACTGTTACATTATTTATATGGCAGCTTTTTGCTGCCACTATCTAGACCGTAAATAAAATGAAAAATCCCCCAACCAACCAACGACTACTATTCCTACTCTAGAAAAAAGGCACAGAATTTCCACTTACTGTGGTCATTAGGTGCTCAGTGACAGCCGCTACCTCCTGCTGTTTCTGGAGGAGCAGCGGCATGCCCATCTCCAGAGCAGTGGCACCTCGTAACTGCACCTTATGAGCTGAATGGACGACCAGAGGAATGATCAGTTTTGCCCACCTCACAGCCTCTTCTCCCATCTGGGTTGGAGCTTGCTCCATTAAGCTAGATCCCAAAACCAAATATAGGTATTAGGAATCTCCAACAGACATACTACTCAGACAAAGATAATCTTAGCATCATCAATAAATCATCAACGTATGATTTACAGGAAACCATTCAAAACAATTTTATTTTTTTATTTTTCTAAACAATTGTATTTTGACAGTTCACCCAAAACTGCAGTGCTGAAGTGTTATTTCAGGCAAACCCCTCCAAAAGCAGAGCAGACCAACATTTACAGTTGTCCTTGCCATTCTATCACAACTTTTTGGGCAACTGAGCTGAATCAGGAGCCTGAAAGGAGCATTCCATCACTTCCTCATCAGTGACCAAGTACAAAGCTTGCATATTAACCATCCCTTGTGTGTTCCTCACAGTCCAGACCAGCTCCAACAGGCCATGTGTGCTCAAAACTATATATGCCTGCTTTTGAAAAACAAGTCAAACCCTGAAGCAGCACAGGTTTGCACAGACTCAATATCCTTTAGCCTGGTCAAGTGTTCCTATCTTATCCCTCTGTTAGTGAGCTGTTAGAGCACAGTATGACAAACAATTCCATATTTACACCATCCCACACAGATGCCAAGACTTTCAGAAATGGGAGTACCTGGCACATATTCAAACCGGCCTGTAGGAACCAGCTTGTCTCCAAGTCATGGAATTTTGCTAGTGTCCTCTCTGGCACAAGTATGTCAAAGCCCCATCACTGCAGCTTACGAAGGGTTTGCTGTACTAAGGAAAACTGCTGCCTTTCAAATAATTTTATTAAAACCAGAGGACAAGTACCCCTTAAGAGAAGGGTTTTCCGTTACGTCTGTCAGCTGCCTAACTTCTGAACAAGAGCATTGCCTTACTACTGCTGTCAATCAGCCTGAGACCCAGTATCTGTTTATTTTCAGGTACAACTCTTGCTCTTAAGGATAACTACATTCTTTTTCATAACCACATATAAAAAATAATTTTTATATATATATATATATAAAAATAATGAAAAGAAACCATTTAGTAAATCACACAATTTTCTAGAAACAATTGTCTACTGAATCGCAGATTTGGAGAAGAGGAATTAGCGTACAATTAGCCAAATGCAAGAAGTTGCTAAATACTAAGTAAATGATAATATCCAACTTCTCTGCTACAGAAAGCTGATGTATTAAAATAGAGATAAAATAAGCAAGTAATTACTGCTTTCACTATTTCACTTTAAAACGGATTTGCTGTTCAAACCGTATGCAAAAAGTTTAAGAGAATATTTAAATAATAATAAAAATACAAGCTCAACATGTTTACTAATAAAGAAATTAAATTAATACTAAGTAAAGATAAAATTTGCCTATTCTAGCGCTGCTGACCAAAACGACGCACTCTCAGTGTTGGTCCTAAAAAGTCACCTTTGGAATTAAACAGTACCCTCAACAGTGTTGTGAGAAACATGGCAGTAAAAACTGTAAAGCACCAAGGAGACATTTTTAAATATAAACCCGTATAATGGCTGAGAATTTCTCAACCAGATAGGTTCTGAAAATGAGAACGCAGAATATAACTTGTGAAGCGCACATGAGACTTTGGAAGTAACTCGTAATAAGCCATTAAAAATGAAAGCAATGAAAGTTCATCTGAATATTGACTACCTTCTGTGTCAGAACTGGTTGTCATATTATCATTAATGGAGTATTTTGTAAATGAAGCAGTTCAGGAGAACCACTGGGAAAGAGACAGAAGCAGAAAGGGTAGCTCACACGATTTCACCCTGTTCTAGTGACCGTAATACCAAACACTGAGAAAACAGTCTTGAACATATTGAACAATTCAAAGACCATTAAAAAAAACTTGTTTCAACATTTTTCCAAAAAAAAAAAACCTAAGCATCTATTTTAACACGTTAATATTGCACCGCACGTACCGTATAACAACATTTAGTGCTTCGTATTCAACCACCATAGACTGTACATCTCCCTTAGTAAGTATCGTTTCCAGGGTAGAAATAATATTGGACACCTGAGGCAATAAGAGAACATTAGAGCAAGCAGCTAAATACAAATATTTCCATGAGCAGCTGGAATTACGAAGTTTTGTTTCCCAGGACTGTGCCCTGTGTTCGGACTATGCTAGGTCTAGTTTTAAGGTTAGAGCTCTGACCAAACTGGAGTATTCACACCACTTCTCCCCTATGCTGCTGCACTGGTAACTAGCAGAATTGCTTACAGAGCAGCCTCTCCTTCAAGAGAAGCAATAATTTGTTGGCTCTTTTCTCCCTTACATTTTTTCCAAGAACTTAGGCCCTATATTTGGTCATCAAATTTGATGGAAAATGACCTTCAGATTCAAAAGCTACTGAGCAGAGAGCAACCAAGAGATTGCACAAGCCTCATCTCCCTAGGAAAGCAGGCCACACAAAAAAAAGTGAAGAAACTTACCTCCTTTTTAACAATTTCAGAAGGAAACGCCTGCTTAGAGATCACCCAAAGTGCCCGAGTGCGAGTGTTTTTGTCTGAAGTTTTTACAGCAACACTGTTCACCGCGGAAAGCAAGCCTCGTACTTCAGTGGCTGGAAGCAGAACACACAGCACTCAGGTTCTGTTCGTGCAATTCTAATCCGCTTCTTAGCAGGTTTCAGGTCATTTTGCTCAGTTAACATTCTGAAAGATCCATTCAACTAGAAGTCCCAATGGACATCATTTAATGTCTTGAACGTTACTTTTTGGCAATTTTTTGAAATTTCTCTCAAAATAAACTAGCAAAAAAGCCCCAAATGTATTCGTATACAGATACCATTGACATAGTATATCTATCCTTTCTAAGAAACCAGAAAACCATGAAGCTAGAAGACAAATTTACCCAAAAAAGCTAGAGCTAAAGATTAAATATTTAATTATTCAAAACTTCTTGGATTTCAAGTGAATTTAGCAGCACTTTGTCTGGTCTGACACATATAAATTCATTTTAGGGTCTATACAAGGCTTTACTATTAAAGAGGGCGTAAAATGGTAACTGAGGTAACAGCGAGCTCACTACACAAAAAAGAATGAGGCTAACATAGGACTTATATGCAACTAGGAAGACAGATGGAGAAATGGTGTTTTCCTTTAAAACTCAAAGCTAATAAAGCCTGATTTCTTACAAATTTGGGCTTTGTGGGTAAATGATCTCACTATCAGAGAAACACAAACTCAGATACACTCACTTCCTCAATCAAGAGTACCTACGTTTTTTGTCCTCTCTCCCTAACTCTCCACTGTTTTCAGGACTTAATTATTTCTGGAGCTTGACATTCTCTAACAAAATTGACTGTAATTTATCAACTGATTAAAAAAAAGTTAAAAAAGGGACCACACAGACATTATTATAGATGCCTCATTGTCATAGAAAGTCAGGCTAAAATTTGAGAAACAGGAAAGCAGGACAGGCTGGAAAGTGAGTAGAATAACTGAGGGAAAGAATCCATTTCAATAAACAGAATGGCAATCACATGAAAAAATGCTCTCTGCACATCCACACATATGATTTTGTTCAGTCTCAAAGGGCACAGCCCCAAGTTCTCAGCAGCAAGACCTGTTGTTAAAGGGATTTAGCACTTTCTAGGAACACAGGCTGTAAGACTGTGGATACGGATACCCAAATTCTACAAATAAAAAAACCGCTCTTCATTCTTTTTTCCACCTGGATATCTTTTTTGATTAGTAATTCAGCAAAACTAATTACAGTACCTAACTGCTACCAAAGAATTTAATGAGACTAGAAGTTAGTAACACAGTATTAGCATAACAGCATGAAAAAAATTACAATTTTTTTTGTACAGGATGGAATTAGCAAACTGATGACACTGCTCATACTCGAGACAAAACCACTGCACCACTTGCAAACTGTACTTCCTCAAAATTAAAGCATATGCTAACAAAGAAATAAAGAACTCAGATGTACACACACATTACCAGCATCCACACTGAAGTCTGCTTACCAGATAGTTCAGATGTATTCTTTGAATTAAAAACGCAGAATCCTAATGCCTGTAATGCTGCATTACTTAGCTCCGAGTTTTGACTAGAAATGTGTGCCTGAAAAAAACACACGTACATAAAATCTCAGTTTACAGAAGTAGCTGTGAAGTATTGTTTTAATACCAACACTTCTGCTCAGTGAAGCGAGAGCTGTCAAAAGCAAACACTCGAAAAATGCACCCACGTAGGAAACCCTTCCTGATTACATACACTCCAAATCAATAAAACATTTTGAGGTTCTGAAGACATTTTTGTTTTCTGTAATTTAGACATCTTCACTGCAGTAAGTTCTAAACATCCAAAGTTCTTTACTTCTTCGCTTGTTATGTACTATCGCTTGACTCTGCAATTGTTGTTTTTTAAACATCTAAAACAGAGGGGAAAAAAAGACGGCTAAGAACAGTCCTTACATTAATCTTCAAAAAAATTTTGACATTTACTGCATATTCCAAATTCCCCGAACTGTTTCTGAAGGCAGACAGAACACGCTATCTTTTCTGGCTGGAAGATCAGATTTGACTGCCTAACACCGCCTGAACACATCCAAGACCCTGTATTTTATTTTTTCTGTAGCAATTTCAAATAACATGGAAGATCTATTTTGCCAACAAACCCTTACTGCTACATCACTAGCTTGAATTCTTATCAAATGAACTCAAATTCAAGTCTTACAATGGCCACTGACCTTGACCACCTAAACGTATCTTTGTTTATTGAAGTGTAGGAAATTGAATGGAAAAGACATACCTTAAACACGTTGCAAAGTTGAGGAAAGTGTCTTCTGACATCTGCAGTGAATTCTTTGCCTTCCTCACCCGTCAAGCGACTTTAGGGAGCAGAAGGGAAAACAAGCAATATTCAGAGGTTAAACACGTTATAATTGACATAATTAATTGTGTGTTAGAAGTTTAAAGTTAACTAATACAGAACACCTGCTTTCCTTGGAAAGCTAAAACACAACACTGCATTAGTTAAAGCGCAAAAATGCCAGTCACCAGATAGTTAGTCTGACATATCAGTAAAATAGCGTGTTATAAAGTATACGCGTCCTAGTATATTGAAAAAGTGAAGTGACTAATGACCCACTTTGTGCTCATGGAGCACAAGAAAACCATTAAGGGCTTTCGTTTTTTTGTCAACTTTTATAGAAATGTTTAAAGTTAATATGCAAACTTTAAATGACTGCTGAAAGTTAGATAAGCTTTCCACAGAAATATACAAGCTTAAAAAGCACGTTCCTCAAAAGCAGGTCTAGAAGGCAGGCCCCCCACTCCAGGGAGATTCTGGTGTGACAACTAGCAGCGATGACTTTGCACATATCCGAAGAACATCCACCCAGAAAAGCTGTACTTATCCTATAAAACGTTATCAATCAGTTTCACACAGCAAAACCCAACCATATTAAGTGCAATCATCCAGAGAGCAGCCTGAGAAATCCGTTGTTGCTGAATACTACCTTTAAGTCAGGACAGGTTTTTTTGTCGGTTGTACTAGAAACCTGTAAAACCTTATAGTGTGATCAGTATCACTGATATCTAAGCAGTCACAGCTTTAAAATTTTCTACAAAACTGAAAGGAACTCACGGGAAAGACTGATGGAAAGAGATAACGCCTTTGCATATGCTAATAAATTCGAAAGATTCAGGTAAAAGCAGCACTTAATGGTTAAGAAGCACCTTCCACAAAGAAACGCAATGAAGACAGGATGATTCCAGAAGCCGAAAACCACCCAAAACCCAAACCTCTCTAACCGCGCAGTTGGGAAGTGGCAAGTCTTCTTTCGGTAGGAAAAAAAGTTATGATTTCCCAACATTCCTTCGCCCACCCCCGCACTTCCCCCAGGACATACCGAAGGGAGGCTCTCGGAGGAGCGGGCACCACAAAGGCGCCCACCCTTCCCCGCAGTCTCCAGCCGGCGCCCCCGCAGCCCCGGGCCCTGCAGCTCCCCGCCACCCCCCGCCGCCCCCATCTCCCTCCCGGGGCTCGCTCCGCCGGCCCGGGCCCGCACACCGCCGCCGGTCAGAGGGCGGCGGGCAGCCACGCGGGCCGAGGGCGGCCGCCGTCCCCTCAGGCGGCGCGGCGCGGCCCTGCCCTCCCCGCTCCCCTCACGCCCGGTGAGGCGGCGGCGGCCCGCACTCACTTCACGATCGTGAGGTGAGCGTCGGTGAGGTCCCCCGGCGGGGCGGAGGGGTCCTCCAGCGTCTCCAGCAGGGGCCGCAGGCTGGCGCGGGCGGCGGGAGCGGTCATGGTGCGGCGGGGCCGGGCGCCCTGCGCAGCTCAGCGCCGCCAGCCCCGGCCCTGCCGCCGCTCCTCTCCGCGAACCTCTCCCGCGGTAAGATGGCGGAGCGCGGGACCGGCGGCGCGCGGGACCGGGCTGCGCCGGCCCAGCCAATAGGAACGCGGCGGAGGCGGGGCCGGCGGTCGAGCCGGAGGACATCGAACGACGCCACGCGTTTTCTCCGCGCGCGGCGGAGCGCGGAGCGATGGATGGCTTCCCGCGCCTGGCGGGCACCGCCCCCGGCGGGCTCCGCCCCCCGCCGCTGATTGGTCTGTGTCTCCCCTCAGGCGGCGGGTCCGCGGCGGCCCCGGCTGTGCCCCGGCGTGTCTGTGAGCGGGAAGCGGGCGTCCCGGAGCCGCTCCGCGGGAACCTACCCGGTGAACCCGAAATCCCTTACGACCCGAGCATGTGGGCCGTAGAAGCACAGAACCACAGAATCACTGGGGTTGGAAAAGACCTCTAAGGATCGTCAAGTCCAACCGCCAACCCAACACCCCCAGGCCTCCTAAACCAGGTCCCCAAGTGCCACGTCTGCGCATTGTGTGAACCCCTCCAGGGATGGTGACTCCACCACCTCTCTGGGCAGCCTGTGCCAGTGCCTGACCACTCCTGCAGTGAAGACATTTTCCCTAATCTCCAATCTAAACCTCCCCTGACGCAGCTTGAGGCCGTTTCCTCTCCTCCTCTCACTGTGACTTGGGAGAAGAGACCGACCCCCACCTCACCACAACCTCCTTTCAGGCAGTTGCAGAGAGCGATAAGGTCTCCCCTCAGCCTCCTCTTCTCCAGACCAAACCCCCCCAGCTCCCTCAGCCGCTCCCCATCACACTTGTTCTCCAGACCCTTCCCCAGCTCCGTTGCCCTTCTCTGGACACGCTCCAGCACCTCCATGTCCTTCTTGTCCCGAGGGGCCCAAAACTGAACACAGCATTCGAGGTGCGGCCTCACCAGTGCCGAGCACAGAGCACCATCCCTGCCCTGCTCCTGCTGGCCACACCATTGCTGATACAAGCCAGGATGCTGTTGGCCTCCTTGGCCACCTGGGCACACTGCTGGCTCGTGTCCAGCCGGCTGTCAGCCAGCACCCCCAGGGCCTTCTCTGCCAGGCAGCTTTCCAGCCACTCTGCCCCAAGCCTGGAGCCTTGCCTGGGGTTGTTGTGACCCAAGTGCAAGACCAGGCACTTGGCCTTGTTAAACATTATACAGTTGGCCTCGGCCCATCGATCCAGCCTGTCCAGATACCTCTGCAGAGCCTTCCTACCCTACCTATCCTACCAATTTGGTGTCATCTGCAAACTCACTGAGGGCGCACTCGATCCCCTCATCCAAATCACTGATAAAGATATTAAACGAGACTGGCCCCAACACTGAGCCCTGGGGAACACCGCTCGTGACCGGCCACCAACTGGATTTAGCTCCGTTCACCACAACTCTCTGAGCTCGGCCATCCAGCTGGTTTTTCACCCAGCAAAGAGTGCACCTGTCTGAGCCATGAGCTGCCAGCTTCTCTAGGAGGATGCTGTGGGAGACAGTGTCAAAGGCTTTACTAAAGTCCAGGCAGACAACATGCACAGCCTTTCCCTCACCCACTAGGCAGGTCCCTGGTCACACTGTGAAATGTAGAGATCCACAGCTGTTTCCAGCTGGGGTTTTTTGATGGCCATTTTACCAAGGGTCCCCGAGTAGGTGCGGGGTTTCCAAATGGTGGGGAAAAGTGAGTGCAACAGAAAGTGCCCGGGGTCTTCGCTCCCCACCACGACTGCGGCACTGAGCACTGCCCAACATCCACCGCCATCGTCTCTGGGTGGGATGATGTTAGCACTTCACTGTGCACAGTATATCCTACCTCATGGTAAAGCCACTGAGAGGGGACAAGTGACAGACATGTGAATTACATCAGGGTGTTTGTGGGTGTAATATGAAATACCGGCAGTGGCAGCAAATATGAAGTGTGGAGAAACCCATTTTCTCAGGGACAGAGATAGGCCTGAGCAGTAACATTAATGACAGAGTCTTTCTTAGTCACCTGCAAGGCTTCTTAGTGGCGTTGGAGATGCTTAGCAGGAGTGCCTGTTCTGGAAAGAAACTTTTCCCCAACCAGCATCACCCCTCCGGCTCCATGGGGGTTTCCAGGCAAGCAGATATTTCTTGTGCACCCCCTTGGTTCAAGACCTGTTGCCTCTCAATTAAAGACACAATAAGAAAAGTCCCCAAACCAACAAAAGAAACCCCTAGGTCATAAAAAAATGTTAACAGTTCTCATCATGCATTTTTTCTTTTTAACAAACGCTTTTGCTGATCTTGGAGAACAGGATTGACATTTTATACGTAACAGGAGGATGTGAGCAGGTTTATTCAGTCCACCAGGTGGCAGGATTAAAAAGCACCAGGAAATTTTAGGTGCAGCTTGATCCCATTAAACCTAGTGACACAAACTTTTGTTTCCTGGCGCTCCTATGAAGCATGAATAAAGTGTTGGAAATGACAGGGAGAGAAGCTGCAGTGCTAGCTGCAACATTGTTCTCCAGTATAGCCTAGGAAGCAGGATTATATTCCCAGTGAAATTACAACAATAAAAGCTCAAAGATTAAATAAATTCAAAGAACCGAGAATTAGAGTAAATAAAGCAAAGATGGGTCTGATTAGCTTAAGAGTCTCCTCTTTTTGTGCAAAACTCTTTCTGAGGAATTCACAATGCTCCAAGCAAAAAAAAATTCACAGGAGGGTTCTCGGGGGCACTAGACTTTGGCAGATCTGGGGTCAGGAAAATATTCAGAGCGAAAGAAAGAAACTCTTAAAACTTATTTACTGCTTTAAATCAAGAATAATGTTTCAAAGTCTGAAAAGTTCTCAAGAAATAAAAATAATTCATTGGAAACTCAGGACACAATTAAAACAGAGGTAGCTTTAATGCTGCTTCAGACTGAGGAATTTAAACTGAAGTTAAAAACATATGGAGAATGACTTAAATTCATCAATTCAAAATAGTACAGTCTTCTTAAAACCCGTGTAAACAACATACAGCATCTCACCAGCATCTTCTGAACAGATTTGCTGGTAGTCGGTTAGCAATTTCTTCTGATGCCTCATCTCACCAGTTTTATTATCATTACCAAGTCTTTCATTTCATTCTTTACTAAGTGAAATCAGAGAAGTGAAAGGCCTTGAACATCTCTTCTCTGAATGAGGAAACCCTGACAAAATACGTTAAGCAGTTTCTGATTCATCTCAGAACAAAATTACAACGATAATATAATTGATTCTGTGCTGTCCATGCTGCTTGCCAATCTTCTGACTTCAGACAATTACAGGGGTGGCTGCTAGGCCATCCACAAGATGAATTTATGTATCTTTAGAATAAGCTTACTTTAAAGGAAAATCAGGATAGAATATTAAATTTAAAAATAGTTGAAATGGTCACACCAAAAGTTTGTTCAAATGGTGCAAGAAATGAGGAGGACCAGTTTATATAGAAAAATAATTTTAAAATCTTTGGTAACAATGAATTCTTCAGATTTTTACAGTACTTGTAATCTAAAAGTAGTCTAGTGTTCATGTAAGTATATTTTATAATTTATTTCCTAGTATACTTTATTCACAAAACTTGTATAAAATCAGAACATAAAAAGTTAGAAAGATATGGAGAAAATGTCTTATCTGAAGAAACAGGTATCTGAACTGGATTCTAAAACATGTTTCTTAATGAGTGTATCTCATTATCCTGCTCACATAATACCAAATTTTCCAGATAAGAAGTTTGGTTTTCCTTGGGATGTTGTATTCTTCCCATCACTTGACTTTGAAGGCATGTCCATAGTAACGTATCTAATTTGAAAACCACCAGCAGTCACTGAGGCATCTGTCAAAAACTTCAAGGTCATAACGTTGCCTGAGACAAGAAAAAGAAAAACAAAGGTTACGTTTTTGGTTGGCATAAAAATGTGGTATTTCAGAGTTATTTTTGAAGTGCTCTCTCTTGCTTGCTTCTGAGATCTTTAGAGCAATCCACCTGGTCTGTCTACTTCCGAGCTGTGGCCTGGGAGGATTATAGTTCCACCAGCCCCATGGAAAACCAGGCAGATTTTCATCAGTTTTCTGTATTTGCAGAGCCTAGAGGTTGATAAAGTTTTGCTGCACCCAGTGCTTTCTGCAGAGCATTTCTGGATCTTTAAAATGGTGCTGTGCATCACCCTACATGCGAAATGTCACGCTTCATGTGTGAGACACATGGCACGGAGCCTCATGGATCTCTGGGTGACACGGGGTGAGGTTGCTATATCACTCTCCCGTGAGCGTCATCTGCTCATCCCCACCAGGCCCGTGTAAACTGGGAGATCAGGGATGGCACAATTCAATTCTTCCGTTCTCTTTCTGCTGATTGCAGCTGTGGGCTGGCACGTGGTAAGGGGAGTTTCTGCACAGACTATCCATGGACTATCCCAGGGAATGTGGCTACTTTCTCGCACAGGCAGCCCGCGGGACATCTGTGATACGGCAACTTTGCGACGCTTGAGCAAAGAGAGGTGAGAGTGGCTTTGATTTACATGTCACCAGACCTTGACCTGCTGTTCGAACGTACACACAGAATAATGTCTGTAACCAGCTTTGGAACTGTTCTTGCAATCCTCGCTCTTGAAATGAGGAGAATTGGTGCGTGAAGATTGTGTGCGTAGGTAGGGCTTGGTTACTGAGTCCAGATCTGCTGTACAAAGTTGCCTGTGCGAAAACTCCTTACGTTCGGAGGTGTACTACCTCTGTGGGGCCAGCAGGATGCACCCTGGTTATCTTCTAACTAGACTTTTTTTTTTTTTTTACGTTTATTTAGAAGTAACTGCATTGATGAAGGAGCATGCTGGCAGTTTTGAATAGCAGTTTATGACTTGCTGGCCATGAAGCAGGGACTGTGTCTTTGGACATCTTTACCATACATTATTAGAAAGTGGGGACAAAAGGTGATTTTGGCTGATATTTTGTTTTTACCATAAAGAGTGCAACTATATTACCTGTGCTAATGATATCGTCCGGCAACTCATCTCCACAAAACCTGGAAAAAAATATAAATGGTCATGACTAAATGACACAGCAAATATGCCCTACACTGAGGGGTGGCTCGCAGGCTGTGCTGTCCTTTGGAGCTGTGGCTCATGGGGCTAAATTGTTTACAGGTATTCAGCATATGGAATTCTCCCACTATATGTTAAAGCAATTGCCTAAAGGATTTTAATCCTTTTAATCAGTATCTTCTAGTAAGGTTTAGGGGAGGGAAAAATGCAGGAAACATTTTTTAAGATATGCAGGAAGTAAATGATGCAAAACAAGAAAAAGAGCAATTTAACACGGCGTTAAGGAAAAGAACAATGGCCCAAGGCTAAGAAAGGAAGAACATTGTCAAGAAAAACATTTCAAATTATCTGTAAAGGCAAAACAAATGGACTATATCCTTGCTTTGCTACACATGATTTGTGGAGAGGATGTGAAAAGTGGCAGGAATTGGGAAGTGGTTTTTATCACTTTGGTTTATTTTTTTGTTCTGGAAAACTGAGGTACTTCATCCCAAAATATGACTGCTAAAGGACAAGCAAAAACATGACATCGAAGAAAAGCAAGGGAGAATTAAGCAAAGAGGGAAACTAAATCTAGTAAGAGGGTGATGTATAACGCTTGTTCTGTTCTGATATCGTTAGAAAATATTTTACTTCTGTAGCGAATAGTAACCTAAATTAAATACATTTTTGCTAACAGTTTAACACCCCACCTCCCTCCTTTCAATTAAAGCAAATACAAAATACTCTTTGAGATTGCTCGGAGTTCTTCCTGTAAAACAATAGAGAATTAAGATAGGCAGCTAACTAAAAAGTCTTGCAGCTTTCTTTTGTGTAATTTAACAAGGCAGAAAAGGGCAAAGCGCAATTCTCTAAAACTCTTTACAGGCCTGTGTTAATGACAGTGAAGTAATTTGCCGGGAAAGATAAGTCAGGTGCTATTGGTACAAGTATTATGGGCATATCAGAGGTGCTAATTGGATAAGGTAATACAGTGTTCTTCTGAAGTAATGTTCTGGGGAAAAAATGAAATCATTTGATTATTTGCATATTAAAGCTGGAATTGCTTTACCTGCCCACAAAGCCATTGATATCATCATAGCTGTCATAGACTTCCAAGAAATCAGCCATACAAGCAGTGTCGTCTTCAACATCAAACTCTAGGAACTGTAGGTGAATAAGTTGTCCGTACTTTACTCTAATATGCCAGTAGCAAATTTGCTCATTTTCATACTCATTTGGGTAGCCCGGTGACTTAAAAACATGCTTTGAATCTGTGAAGACTCCACCACATTCTTTTCCTAAGAGAAAAATAAGAACATCAGAGTTTAAGTATTCAGTCTGGATGTGGTTTAAATCTTTGTGCACTTTGATCCAGCAGATCTGTAGAAAATCTCATAGGAACACCCGATGTGATAGAACTTTTCATATATTTAAGCACTTGGCATTCACAAGAAGAGCCAGTCATCCCTAGCTTTTGGGAGCAGATATTTTGGAAACAAGAGGCATGATCCAAAACTCACTGAATTCAGCGCAAAAGCTTTCATTGACTTCAGTGGACTTTGGGCGAGAGCTAAGTGTTTTATGTAAAAGGCATTTGGGGTTTCTGGCAATGTCAAACTCTAAGCTTTACAGCTGTACTTGCAAGTCATCCTGGCATTGAGTTTCATCCTTTCTTCTTCAAAAACCTCTTGAAAGTGTGTCTGCCACAAAAAAACTTATAAAGGCCAGTGATCACATACATTGCGTTGTACTCCCGTTACTGCTGCAGCTCTTCACTCCCTTTGAATGTCTCCTTTGGGACGAAAACCACTCATTCCGGTTCGATTCAGTGGCCATTTGAACTTTAGCAGCTCCCTGACAGTGGGACCAACCAATCTGGGGACCTCACACTGCCTGACTTTAGGATTTGTTGTAGTTTCCCAAGTTCAGACCTGGGGGAGAGGGAGGTACTTCCTAAGGGTGATTCAGGGCGTGTGACTTAGTGACCTTAAGCTGGATAGTCTGATTGACCCTCTTAGTCTGTACGTTGTCCATGAGTCCTGTACTTTTCAGCTCCAGATCATTTCTAGGTGGGATGTACGTTTCAAACATGCAAACAGCTCCATGAGTTCCTCTTGACATCTTTAGCATCCTAGAGAAGAGCACAGGCTCCCTCCATTCAGAGATTTGTCTTTGTTCCCCCAGGCTGCTCGTCTCCCACCTGCAAACAGACAACTCTTGCCAGGCTTTGTAGCAGACTGTTCATCAAGCGTGAGTATGCATCCTTTCAATGGGAGAGACTCAAATCGTCTGCTGAGTGTTGGCAGTTCTGGTTTCCCTTTGTCCTCTAACCAAACAGTGTGTTTGGAAAGTAACTACCTCTCCACCCGGAGGAGAAGGCTGACAAAGGAGAAAGTCAGGCTGCCAGTTTACATGCGGTAATAATGAACGCAGTAGTCTCTCTTGCAGTTCTCTTTGTATGCTGAACATCTGTGGATGTCCCCCACCCCACAGAGCTATTTGATTAACAACTGCCCAGCTAAGATAAACAAGCTCAAGCCCCGTGAGCACAAACAAAATGTGCACAGCTGTACAGACGTCATGGACAACTCCAACTTTTGGCTCTGCCAGGCAGGGTAGTATGCTTGGAGTAGTAGGAGAGCCAAGCAGTGCAAAGTTAAGCTTTGCTTTACTTGTCGGTGCCTACTTTTTCTGTCTTCCCTGCTACATGAAGAGGTATCAAGCTAAACTGAAACAGCAGCCACGTCATTATTTCAGTCATCTGCAGTGTAGTGAATGGAGGGGAATGGAGAGATGTCCCATATCTGGTGAAGTCTTGTCAGTTGTGTTTGAACCGCGTCTCCAGATCTGCTCTGGAGATCCACTTTTCTTCATCTAGTTACACATGCACACAGACACACACACACAAGGCACTGCTGGGAGCTGGATCTGTCAGGTGTTTCAGTCTCAGGCATGGCAGGCATTTTCAAAAGTTGTTCTATCTCAGGCACAAGAATGAAGGAATAAAGGTTGACACTAAATTTAGCCTGTTTACAGGCAAAATATCTGGAAAATGGTTCCCACGTCAAACACCTCAGATTAGTTATTTAAATGAACTTGTAGGCTAAATGTAAATGCTCTTACACAAAACAAGACATTCGCACATCACGTTGGAAATATGACTTACCTTTTTAATCAACAACAGCATATCATTACACTTTTAGTTTCTGCAAGGACTATATATGGTACGATGGACCAGGTATATATGGTACGATGCAGTGCAGAGGCACTGAGCTCTGAGCAAGCCAGATCAGCTATAGGTAACGGCAGAGGGGGCTTGGTGCACGGCTCCAAATAAATTTGTATCAATACACCCCCCGTTCCCAGACAGCATATTTATGGTATTGAAGCTAACTCGTTCAGAGCCTGGGTGCCTTTGCGCAGCCAGGGAACATGGTGTGTAGTCATAGTCTTAGACCAGAAGAGCAATGGGTCGTTTTTAAACACACCATTAGGGTTGTAGCAGTAGGCATCCCATCTCTCGCTTCTGTTGAGGCGAATCCCGTAGTCAACAATACCAATTTTTCCAAAGCCACAGTTGGCTCCAGCTTTTACTATGGGATAACCAACTCTGCCTTTTGCCATCCAGCCAGCAGCACACACATGGAAGCCTGCAACAGGGAGAAAATGAGACATGGATGTGTCCCAGGCAAGAAACTCTGCTTTTTATTCAAGTAAGTAAAGCCTTACTCAAGCTGATCAATGACTTGGGTGTAATTGGCCTAAAAGAAATTGAACTACAGGAAATAACAGTACTTTGAGAGGATAATTTTAAACACAGAATATAAAATTGCATCATGTTCTCGACAATATCATTATTGGTTCTTCATCTGAAAACAAAAATCAAATGCAGATGGACTAGTAGTTTCCTGGGTAGTGAGTCTTAAGTGCTGTACCAGCATTTGTAATCAAATTATATATTGGATGAGTTATGTAAGCGTGTTCTTTGTTTCCTTTCTGAAGCCATACAAATTTACTCAATCATATCTCAAGAGTTTGCAGCATTAAGTTCTGAGAATGAATAAAATACTACACACAAAAGACAGCTAAGAAAACAAAGTATTTACTTAAAATACTTTCAATTTAAATTTAAATACCTGAAATGCCTCAAGTATCTCTTGCTAAACAAAAAGATCCTGATAATGCATTTTGTGGCTGAAAACTTAAAAACAATGGCCAAAGAATGCAATGTTATTCACTGTCTGGTAGAGACCAATTCAATGTTTTCACCAGACAAACTGGAACATATTTGTGGCGTCCTAGGACTATGAGCTACTCAGAAGAGACAAAAGTACCCTTTTTACATGTGTGCTGGTGCTGAGAGCCAGCTTCTGACTCAACGGCGTAGCCTGCAAATTTCTAGAGTGGAGGATATTTTCCATTGTTTTCCTAATGCTCTGAATGAATTAATAATTTCTTATTAGGAATCAAATAGAAATACAGTAGAGCCCTCACTCAGCTGTGCTTTTCACTCCAAGCACACCACTCACTGCCTCTCAGAGCAAAGATGGCTGGAGTAAACATGAAAACATCTTGACTGATGATATGAAAAATAGCTAAGCACATTTACTATAGAAGCTCCCAGGGAATAAACGCCTTCTGCTGCAGCCCCCAGCAGCCCCCAGCTGCTGTAGCTGGGGAGGTACCGTTGCTCCCCAGCACAGCCAGATGGCTCTCCGCTGGGTGTTGCTGGTTCTGGGACCGTGCTGCAGCCACAGCTCAGGGGGATGCTTAGTGCTGTGTGCAGATGTTATCCCTGACAGCTCTGTACGTAGCGCAGTCATGCTCTGTTACTGAGGGGGGAAACCGCATGCAGCTTGGGCAAAAATCCAGGGAGTTTGCAAGGCTCTCGGTCCCGGAGTTCTTAACGTTCATGAAAATACAAGGCTGGCAACATTATGAATGAGCGATGTGAAAAACAAACAGCCATGATTTTTTTCAAACCTATTTTTCTTGCCGCCTCCAGCTGCTGATACGTGGCTAGATGTCCTCCCTCGTATTCACAGACCGCTTTTGCTTCTGCATAGGTGAGCTGGTACTTCCCAGAGCGTGACTCCCTGTGATACACTCCAGCTGCTCGTTCTGTGGGACCAAAGCAAGAAACGATTTCAGTATTGTGTCTCAGCTGACCCACCTTCCAGGGTGCTCTCACCGCCTCCAGCAGTTTCCCCAAGACCTGCACTTTGGGCTACTGTCCAGGTGAGAAGAGAAACAAAATGTTCAGCTAGTAGCTGTGCCACTTGGAAAGCGTCAGGAAAATACGGCCGTCCCAACCCAAAGGCATGTTTCTGCAACCCAAAGGTATGTTTTTGTTTGGGAGAAGTTTTGAACAACAGAGCTAGTCAGAGCTTGGTGAGTTTTTGAACAACAGAAAATCAACAAACACAGGGAAGGACTCCCCCAGGACTACTCAGAAGGCTGTAGTTATGGGAACGATCGGCTGGTGACAGCATCACTAGTTCCGTGTATCCTATCTGACTCAGGGGAAGCTCCGTCTGGATTGCTATCACAGCATACTTTTGGATCTAACTGTAAGTGCCTTTGTAAGATGAATCAGAGCTTTGTTTTGACTCTCCGGGGAGGTTAAATCAGAGCTACTTGGAGAGCAGACAGGCAGAAATTAAAGGGAATAGAAATGTGAAATAAAAATATCTGAGCTTGTGTCACAAAGGGCAGGACCAGAACAATTGCTGGCTGATGTATTTGCTGCACAGAAAATTAATGCAATTTCTTAATTATTTTTTTTCTTTGCTGTTGCAAGCACAATATAAAGCAGCTTTCCAGGGAAACCTAGAAGCTGTCAGTACTACTACAATTTTTATCATCTTTTCATGTTGCACTTGTCTGGTGCCATATGTATGGAGATCTGTCTCAGAACCAATCTGCACATCTAATCTGAACAGCATTTTTGTTTAGTTCTTCCTTATATTTAGTATAATCTGAGAGAAAAGGCTGTCTGTAGCTGTCACTGGTCAACATGACTGAAAAAAGATGCAAAACAGGAAGCCTTTTCTACAGAGGTTATTTGTACCATGGGAAAAAAAGAATGTCTTTTCTAGGGACATACTTAGAGTTGGTAGTTTTGGCGAGGTTAGGATATTTTTTAAAAAATCCATGGTCACCACTGTCTTGTGGTTAGCAATGGTGAGAACCCTTATTAGCTACAGAAGGATGTTTGCCAGTGTAGTTTTTGGACCCACGGTCACTGGCCTTGTGCCCAGTAAAGTAACCAATATTGCTGACAATAGTCTGAGACGACTGAGCTGCTTTCTATAACGTTGCTGGGAATGTCACTGGCATGGGCACGGGATAACATATAGTCCGTGGAAAAACCTTTCCGAAGAAGCCAGTGCCATTGCAAAGAAGAGTCATAACAACTAACAGCTGTGGCGTAATGGTATGCTACATGGTGTTCAATGGCTTGATGTCCAGATGGAGACTGGTGACGATTGGTGTCCCTCAAGGGTCCGTACTGGGACCAGTGCTGTTTAATATCTTCATCAATGACATAGTGGGATTGAGTGCACCCTCAGCAAGTTTGCAGATGACACCAAGCTGAGCGGTGCAGTTGACATGCCAGAAGGACGGGATGTCATCCAAAGAGACCTGGACAAGCTGGAGAGGTGGGCCTGTGAGAACCTCATGAGGTTCAACAAGGCCAAGTGCAAGGTCCTGTGCCTGGGTCAGGTCAGCCCCCAGCATCAGTACAGGCCGGGGGATGAAGGGATTGAGAGCAGCCCTGTGGAGAAGGACTTGGGGGTGCTGGTGGATGGAAGGCTGGACATGAGCCAACAATGTGCGTTTGCAGCCCAGAAAGCCAACCGTATCCTGGGCTGCATCCCCAGCAGCATGGCCAGCAGGACGAGGGAGGGGATTCTGCCCCTCGGCTCCGCTCTGGTGAGACCCCCCTGCAGTGCTGCGTCCAGCTCTGGGGTCCTCAGCACAGGAAGGACACGGACCTGTTGGAGCAGGTCCAGAGGAGGGCCACAAAAATGATCCGAGGGCTGGAGCATCTCTCCTACAAGGACAGGCTGAGAGAGTTGGGGTTGTTCAGCCTGGAGAAGAGAAGGCTGTGGGGAGATCTTATTGCGGCCGTTCAGTACTTAAAGGGGGACTATAGGAGGGATGGGGGCAATCTCTTTAGCAAGGCCTGTTATGACAGGACAAGGGGTGATGGTTTTAAACTAAAGGAGGGGTGATTTAGACTGGATATAAGGAAAACATTTTTTACAATGAGGGTGGGGAAGCGCTGGAAGGGGTTGTCCAGAGAGGTGGTGGAGGCCCCATCCCTAGAGACATTCAAGGTCAAGTTGGACGGGGCTCTGAGTGACCTGATCTAGTTGGGGATGTCCCTGTTCATGGCAGGGGGTTGGACTAGATGACATCTAAAGGTCCCTTCCAACCCAAACCATTCTATGATTCTATGATTTAAAAAAATCTATTTTAATTAGAAATTTATTCATAGGAAGTATTATTTTTCATTCACTCAATAGTCTATCATGTCTAACCTGATAAATCCACTCACTGCTTCTTTACAGTATAATTGCGTTGGATTCAGTATGCGTGAATTGAAAATCTGAGTACTGCAGAAAATAGCGCACCATTTAGCCTCACTGCACACACAGGGAACAACCTGGAATTGATGTTATTGATCACTGGAGCTCACCGGGAAGTGAACTGAAAGATGAATTGAAAAACACAGACTGTAGTCCTTGGGTTCAGCTGAGCTGCCGAGTCAAAGAGTAAGGGGCCACTGAATTGAAGGTTTGTCGCCTTTGCAAAGGTAACCAGTCACAGCCAAAGCGAGAGCAGTCTTAAAGCTTATTGCCGATGATGGTTGCTGGTAAAAGCTCTCATCCCTCTGTTTTTCAGAATATTGCTGGAAAGGTCTGCTCTTCACAGTTTCTGCAAGGGCTACTCTACCAACAGCAGCACCACTGAGTCTTCGTGCAATGTCTTGGCGGGTGGTGTTACCCTGCTGAGAGCAATCACTGATCTGTATCTCTGTTATTCCTTTGAAACACGATAAAAGTAGCCTTCGGAAAGAGACACCACACACGGTGTACTCCACCAAGCTTTGAGATTTGATTCTTGCTCGGTGTGTCACAGTTTAATGATACAGTATTCCCTAACAGTATATCTTAATTAACTGATGAGATTTTTCACTGGCATTTTCCCCCGCTCCCTCTTAATTCCATTACAGGTTGTGCAGAAAGATAAACTGCATCAGCAAAACCAGACCTAGGTAGTTATTGTACTTATTACCTAGGAACTATTGTACTTATTAACTATTAATATATATTTACATATTTATGTATCTGTATCTACATATATACGCATATTCACACTCATACATGAACACATGCCCGCACAAGTTACTATTAATCTTTACAGAGGCGATATCATGGCCATGTAGATAAACCTGCATGAAATTTTGTTTTTACTTGCAAGCACAAGTGCATGCTGACCACTGTGAATGTGTACCGTTCATATACCACGGGGCCAGCGCTACAGTGTATGATGTGTCCCAGCCTCAGCTCGGCGTCTTCTCTGATGGGGAGTTCTGCCTCAAGGCTGCTCACGTTATCTGACCTGCCTGAAATCTCCTCTTCCTGGACAAGAGTGAGAACTTTTGGCAAAATTCTTTCTTTCTTTGCCTGAAAACCTGCGTATTGGGACTGTTCTCTCAGGGATTTCTCCACCCACTTTTCTTCTTTCGCTTTTACTCAAAAGGTCATGGGTTACATGGCTGACAGGACATGTTTCTTCCAACTCACATTTCTTAAAATCTCTCCTTGAAGTCCAGAGACAGCAGGATCCTGCAAGGACAGTGACCCTCTACTCACCCACAGCAGTAGGAGATGGTACAATGTAGGCAACCTCTTCTGTACAAATACAACAAGCATGAAATTTGGCCCAATAAAGTACCCTCAATATGCATGACACAAATATTAACTGCTAAACAAAAAGAAATGTTTACATTTAAGCAGAGGATGGCTGCGTAGAGTTACTGGCACGGGCCTCTGCTAACGCGCAGGGTCATAGGCCGAGTACTTCACCAAATGGGGTAAGTATGGCCCCTACACCGCACGGACACAGGGTCTGTGAACAGGGATGAAATTCTGAACACAAGGAGTGCAGCAGCTGTCCTGGCAAACCTACTGCGTGGCACTAAGAACTGGCACTGAAATAAGTGTGTAAGCATATTTGGGCAAGACTGCTCCAATCCTCTCATCAGTTTACAATAAACCTTTGGTTATAATGTGCTTGTGTCAAAAATGAGCAACAATGACATTCCATTCACACAAGAAAGACATTAACAGGAAGATGATGCAGTCAGCTGCAGCAGGACTGCATGCTTACTGCGAAAACAAAAGCTGTTTTGTAACAGGAAAGAAGGTAAAAAACATGAGCATTTCTGGACTGGCTTTAATTGAAGATTTCATATTTGTGCTCATGATTTGTTGAGGAAGAACAGTAAAATGGATAAGTCCCTTCATTTTCAATTTGGTCTTGATAGTGCTTTATCAGGAGAAGAGGAGATAAGCAAAGCTCAGATGTCACTGTGCATTCCTAGGTTTTATTCAGCGCAGGGGGGTCTTGCCTTAATGCTCGTGCATAGTGAGTATGAGATTGGGGTTACTTGTTTCACTGTTCAAGTTACACTTTTTTTTTTTTTAAATACAAAGATGCATAAATTGGAAGGCTGTGATTTTGCCAAAGTTTTCTTCATTTATATATAATGTCACTGAATTCCATTGGTAATTCAATTAACTGCATTTTGAGGTTTGTTCCGATAATTTCATTGCTATAGCTATAGTAGATGGTGCATTTCTAAAGGAGCTTCAAAAGAGTCCTCGAGATAAGACAGCAGAGTGGTTATTTCAAAGTTGCACACTGTGCTTCCAGATTTTGCACGTGTTTGTTAATTTAGAGTAAGTCATCAGTTTTTACCCCATAGTTTATTTTTATTCACTCTCATGGTAAATGCTAAAGGTGTAGCAAAACATAATTTTATTATGCATTCCAGTTAAGACTCTGTTTCTTCATTTTAAAGAATTAGAAAACTTTTTCTTCAAATTGAATTCAATTCGTAGAACTGCCTAAATGATCACTGTTATCACGAATTCTCATTTACGTTATAGAAGCCCCTAAAGGCTACATCCAGCGTGGCTGGTTGCAGCGGTCATGTGGATACGCCAATATTTGCAAATAAAACACCCAGGACCCATTCTCTGTCCACAAGTGCAAGTGGCATGGTGTATGCCTGGGCTCTCTTCCCCGTCACCAGGGTGTTCTCATCCAGCGATAGTCCGTGGCCCGGCTCTGCCTGGCGCTGCACTGGAGTGCTCTTTAGAAAACCACTGGCTGGCTGAGAACAAAACTGTGCCAGGGAACGTGAGCAACCCATCGCAGCCTGTATGAAATTCAACTTCTCTGTCCCTGCTTTCAGGGCTTAACCCCGCCTCAGTCCCACTTTTATCTTCCGTGTCTCCTTACTGTTATTCTAGCCAAGAATAGAAGCTTTGCTTGTTTCTCACACAAACCTGTTGTCTGCCATCCTTTTTTTGAACAGCAGCCACTTGAGGTGGTGCGTGAAGCTGCCAAGCTGTCCTCCCTTGGAGCTCTCCCCCACCTGAGCACCTTCCACAACTATGGGACACAGCAGGCATGTTCCAAGTTTAGAAGGAAAGAGAAGTCATTAAAAATGTGCAGTCAAATGGAAAACAATATAGATCACTTCTCCTTCTCATTTATGTTCCTGTTAGTTTACATGGTCCTCTGAGAAGGGACTGGAGGCACGTGGTTGCTGCACCAGTTAATAGAGCGTGGCCCCAGTCCCTCATGAAACATCTGAGCACAACAGAAACGTGTACCGGCTACAGGAATTCCTTAAAATCCTTAAAGAAATACACAGAATTCTAGAGGATAAAGGAGTTTGTCAGTATTTGTCTATAAAACGGAGCACTCGGTGCATGTTTTTGTTTTGGCATCCTTTATGTGACTATATTCTGAATATGTTTTTCTGTTGTATTGGTTAATTATAAAGATCTATAAAAGAACTCTGAGAGCTATTTAAAGCCACTTGAGGTACAAGAAGCTATTCCCGCAGCATTTTCTGTAGCCCTTTTGAAATCTTCCCTCCACTGTTAAATGATGTGAACAAACCGATGGCCAAAACATATACATTTCCGTACTTTCCTAGAAACCTAGGAAATATTATCACTATTATTTCCAGACCATTTAGTTTCATATGTAGGACCCCAGGCATTTGAAGTATGTTCATGCAGAAAGTAATTCATTCTGTTGGCAAATGTTTCTTTTCATGCTCGTTTTCCTTCATTAGAAGCAACTGCTATTTAACGCTGTTTTCTCTTTACCTCATGCTGTAGGAAAATGCGTTCAGATGAAATATTCCATAACTACTTTTTCCTGCACTTCAGAGAAATAGTAAAAATAGTAAGCTCCTAAGGACAAAACTTACAGTCACTACTCAGATAAAATGATCACCAATTTCAATGCGGGATTTTGCTACTATTAATGCATGGCTCAATTTTGTATTGCTAGATGCTCATCTTTATGCTGTTAGACAAACACAGTGACTTTTGCAGCAAAATAATCACGATTAAATTATTTCTTACCTAACCAAATAGAGTTATGCAGCACTCCGTCCTTGAACCCCCACGCTTGAGCGTTGTCCCACAGCAGGGCAGAAAAGAAAATTAGTGCAATCATCTCTTCCGAACTATGAGGCTGTAAATATTCCCTGTTAAAACACTAAGGGTAACCTCTGCTAGCAGCTGGCGAGATCCTATTGGAACATCTGGTAGCCAGATCTTAAATAGTGCTTTCAGCTGTGAGGTCAGCAAGCCTGCTCCAATTGTGCTTGCTGTAGTATTATTACACAATTAAATGTGATGTCTGCAGTCGTCCATGTGACTCACTCTTGGCTCTCTTGATTCCCAGTGTGTCCAAGAAACCATTCTATCCCTCACTACTGCAGCACACATGAGCACTTTTCAAGCCAAAGTCTGCTCATTCTTCAGCCCTCACTGTCTTCAAATTCCATAAAACAATAAAGCTAATAACCAGTCTATCTGCCTACAGCGTTTCGAGTCACACCATTTACAGGACTGAAGAGAATCACACATACTACCTCTTGTTCTCATTTAAACATTCTGTTCTGTCGTATATAATTTGGATTTAATTTCACAGCGAGCTAATCAATGAAAATATGTAAGAAGAATATTTTGCATTGGCTATTTGAATTCAGTTTCCCTACATGGAATCTGTAATTGCAAGTCAAACTCCCAGATCAGCATAAAACTGCAAGTGTCAAAAACAGATGCTCTTTGTTCAGCAAGTGGGAAGTAAAGCTAAAATCTTCCCCTCCAAACCACAGTTTAAAATCTGATTCATAGCGTGACAGCTGTCTGCTTGTCTTCCCTTCTGGCTGAAAGTGAATACTGCAGCTGCTCCATGTGGATGAGTGGGAGAGTAGAAAGGGGGGAAGATGAGAGTATGGAAAACGGTCTGGTGCTCCGCACTCCTGAGCAGCCGTTGGAAGACTCTGCTCTCCAGTTCTGATAACATTCGTAACTTCTGAGTCAGGAGCTGTAGAAAAAGATGTGCTCATGACCATGAACACGATCAAATTAAAATAAATGAAAAGGAAAGGGTGGAGGACTCTGTGCCTACTCAAAAATATTTTACACTGATGACTTGTACAAAGGAGGAAGGTATTCTTCATCACTCCAGTCTTAACATGAAGTGACAAACGCCTAGCTACATTGCATACACGGACACACACACGTGTTCCTCCCACCGACAGCTCAGGCAGATACGGAAGGGGAGAGCTGTGGGGAAACAGAGTTGAGAGAGAGCCTTTCCCTGCATCAGAGTAGCAAGGCACCTTCCACCAAAATACCGCTGTCTTGACCTGCTACTCTGCAGCACTCACGGATGAGAGCAAACCATTTTCCAATAAAGGTCACCTACATGTACATTCCTGTTGTGCACACCCCTGCCTTACCTACTCGAGTCTGAACCTTCGGTGTGCAGCAGTAGGTGTACAATGTATGTACATCTTCTCACTCCTGACAAAGCTCATGTGCACTCTGATGTCAAGGCCTGGCACCAGCACTTTCCACTCAGGTACCCCAAAAAGCTGATGACAACCCCTGGCTCCCTCTGACCAGCCTGGGACATTCACAGCTCAGTGGCTTATTGTCCTCTTTCCTGGCGTGTGCTACCTCAGAGCAGCATGCTGGGACCAGGGATATTCCCTGCCAGTTTCTTCTCCAGTCTCTACCACGCTGATCGTCCCACCACACTGCTTGTCCCACCACTCTTTACAGCTCCTCTGTCAGCAAAACACAAAAGCACTCTTGAGACTCATCTCATTGCACAGAGGTTGGAGCCCTACTCTGTTTCTTCTTTCTAGGTTTGAGGATTGGTGCTTTATTTGTACTTGTTTTCTACTTTAATGCCCAATAGATAAGAGTCCAAGCTTTTTGAATGAGACCTCATTCAACATTATTCTGTGAAAGCATATTGGTAGAAGTCTGTTGCTTTCTAAACATCAATATCCAAGACATGTATCTGAGGTTACCTGGGATATGAGTTGTGAAGACGGCAGTACTAACTTTTGGGGCAGTGGCAAATGGAAGAGACAGTGCTGAGTGCGTTGCTCTGGAGCATTCATTTCTCATTATCTGAAGGAGACTGGCACTTAGCCTTTGCTGGTTGGGAGTTGTCACATATTTGTAGTATCTTCTGGGAACCTAGAAACTGCAAAGAGGCATAAGGGAGGGAATGGAAGCCGAAAGAAAGTGAAAATTCAATAGCAATATCATTCACTGGTAATCTAAAAAGACAAATTACTGATTCAGATGAAGACAATCCTCTCAGACTGACACTAAGATTTCTCCTTCCGAAAGAATTATGATGTGGATGTCTTTCTCTGCACAGGACACCTTTTCCCACTGCCATTGCATGCAAATTCCTCTGGATGATACTGCAGTGTGAGTTGATAACTTAATGATCTTATATCAGAGCCAGATGTCTACACCACAGGGAATCGTTCTGTTCTGTGGTAGGCAGGTGCCAATCCCACAAGATCACAAAAATGTGGTAATAGTGACTAACTCATAAAAGCAAGCAGCGCATTCCAACTTGGAGATGATTTGTAATAGACTGCCATGCTGAAATTCTTAAGAAAGACACTCATGCAATAATGAATAAAAGAATATTTTTTACTGAAGTTAACTGTTAATGGTGAAAGACCTCAGTTAGAAAAAGCAACTTTAAGCTTAAAAGCATAAAGTAACAAACAGTTCTAATAACGACAGTATCTGACAGCATCTCTCTCGATTTATACAAGGCCTAATGTTTGAATGAATATATTCATTCAATATGGAGGAACAATAAGTCCAAAGAAATACAATGGCTTATGAATCATAGAATCAGAGAATAACAGGCTGTAATGGATCATGAGAGGTCATCCAGTCTTGAAGTCAGGATTCAGATGTCCATCATAATATCCTCTGAACAATCCCTCAGATGAATAAACTTCATCTTTGTTGGACAGTAACAAAAGCTCTACAGGGTTCAGTACATATTTTATAGTGAAGAGTCATCGGACATGGTGAATATTTTGATATCTGAGGGAACAACCTAATGTTTGCTATTGTGTTGCATTAACATTAGGCACATGCTCCAGATTCAGGCTAGGCTTAAGCCTGCGCAGCCTGCAGTGTCAGTAAAGTAACACATTCAGCCCTATACATCCGTCTCCCAAGGGAGCTGCAAGGGAACGTTTTCCTCTGCAAGTCCTAGCAGAACCTCTCACCAACAAGAAGATATTCCACAGCTGTACGTGGGCACTTCGGGACGTTAATCTGATAGTATTTTCTTAAGTTTTCTTCCAAGTTTTCCACATTTAAATATATCCCAACAAATCTTATATATATTTTTTGGGTATGTGTGTGTGTGTTTCCTTAACTCTTTCCATACATACGTATGTTAAGAAATACTGTTTGAAAGATATTCTGTGATTTTGACTAGCGTTCCAAGGGAACACCTAACTTAGTAGTTCCCAGACTGTGGTGTGAAGCCCACAACGATATAAAACTAGTTGCAGTGACAGAGAGAAAAACCAATCCAGTACCTTAATGGATGAACAACTGAGGATGAAGGAATTTAAAAAAAATAACAGTAGTGTATGTGGGTCATGAATCTCTTTTGCATTAATTTAAATATTAAGCACTTAAACTTTTCATTTGTCTTCTATTTATAAGTGAAAGAAAACAGTGTAAATATTTATAGCTTTTTGTATTCTAAGATTACTATCGGTGATATAGAATATATTACAATTATATTGTTTATAGCTTTGAGAATGATACCCAGAATGATGTATCTACATGGAAAGGCATGCAGTGAAAGGCCTTTCATTGGGAAGTTTTTTGCAAGAAACTGTAATCTCGTTCAGAAAAAATTACTTGGTGGAAAGTGTAGGAAAAAGGCGTGCAGGAAAAAAGATAGTGAAACAACTAAAGCTAAGTTTTTCTTATGAGAAAAAACTAAAGTATCTGATGTGAAAGGGGGGAATATGAGTACACTGACCAAATTTATGTTGTGGGAAACCTGAGAATGGGAGAAGAGCTAAAGAAAGGAAAAAGTTAGCACAACAACAATATCATCCTATCCCATCCCATCCCATCCCATCCCATCCCATCCCATCCCGTCCCATCCCATCCCATCCCATCCCATCCCATCCCATCCCATCCCATCCCATCTCATCCCATCCCGAGTTAAATTTAGGCTGAAAAGCAGAAGGCAATTTCAAACCATAAGACTAGAAAAGTTTCACAACAGCCAAACAAACAGAACACCTAACTTATTTTGAGATGATGTTTGAGGAGGAGCTTGGATTTGATGTTCTTTGAAAGAAAGCCACTTCCAGTGCTATCTTTTTTTTAACCTCGTTTTAAACAAATTGTATCTGAGTTTAAACTTCTTTTTTTTTTCATGAACTGAGCTGTCGAGGTACAAGTTGAAGGATTGTCCCACACTCCAGGACCTTCGTGGAGACCTTAAAAACCATCAGATCCCAACCACATGCCACATGGCGGAAATAATCACACCTGAATTATTACTGGCAGATACTTGCGTAGCCTGTTCTTATGAACCTGCTGTGGTGGCAATTCCATAGCCTGCTGCTGCTTAACTCTTCCTAATTTTTTAAATACCTTCCTTAACCAAAATATCTTGTATTAACTAAAATCTTTCCTGCTGCAACTTTAGCCTATTTCTTCTTTTTTCCTTCAGCAGACGGAAGTAGCAGATTCTTTACTGCCTCTTTGTAGCACGAAAGTTATTTACAGCTGTTACTGTATCTTGCTTCAGGTCCCCCCCCTTAAAAATAAACAGGCTGTCCTTTTCATCTTTCCTGTAGGTCGTATTTTCTAGACTCTTGATCATTCTTGTTCCTCTCCCCTGTACTCTTTCCAGGTGGCCTGCATCCTGGTGTCGTGCCAGAACTAAACACAGAACTGCAACAAAAGACTCTGCAGTGTCAGATAGCGCAGAATCGCATCATATATTTTCCAGATGACATTTCAGTTTATACAAAATCCTAGCTTGACATTTGCTTTTAGTGAGATTTCCTTTTAAAATAACAAGTCAAGTTTTTAAAATACCTATTTCTTTTAAAATGCCTTTGACAAGAAGATGATTTAAGTATGAAAATGCATCCAAAATGAAAGAAACCAATGAGATTTGGTAGGCCTACCGGAATATATTAATCTGCTTTTCCAATCTCTCTTTTTTTGTATGCTTTCTGTTTCAGTGAAAGCTGAAAAGTGTTGCAGAAATGGTGTATTGTGGAAAAGAGTTGATGGAACTCTTTACTTTTGTTTTGGACTAGTTGAGAAACTTACTTCCTGATAAATTTACAAAATAGGTTTTCTGAATTGTCACACATTTGTTGTACTTATAGGAAAGACGGAAAGAATTTCTAACCAAATTTCCTAACCTTTCCCGTTCCCTGTCTGCTTCAGATGATGCATTTTTAGCAGAATTTTATAACGTGAGAACTTACTTGGCCAATGATTTTACTATTTATTGTCACAGTGTTAAGTTAATCTTTCAGAGAGTATTTTGTCTTATAACTGAATATTTTAAAACTTACTCTCGTTTGCCTTTTAGTCTAATTCTCATTGAAATCAATGCCCATTTTTATCAGCAACATCAATGAGATAAGAATTAACCATTCTGTGTAAAGGTGCTTTAGTCAAAAAAAGCAAACAAAAATCTTCATGTGAAAGCAGAACAAATGAAAAACATTTGGGATTATTAAGAGCAGATGTTAGGAGAGTATAATGGATTCAGTTATAAAAAATCTGAACATTTGCCAAGTTAAAATATTTGTCAGTTGAAGTCCTATAGTGACAGTAATTATAAATAAAATAGTTGAACATATCAAAATTTAAAATATATACAAATACAAAATTTGCAAGTGTCTCATGGATGTTTTTCTATGTTTACATTTTAAAACTACATAAATATATTAAAAAAATCCCAAAATGTTGTAAACATAGTTTTTCAAATATGATACTGAAGAATGGGTAACATGGTAGGGGGACGCCAAGACAAACAGGCTCCAAAGATTGCCAAGAAACTCCTAAATGAAAAAATAACTTGCAACTCCAGCCATTGCAAAGCAAGCTGCAACAATTTTGGGGGGGTGTGTGTGTGTCTGTGTGAAAATATTAATATTCGATTGCAAAATTAATGTATGCAAAGAGTCAGATGTACAGAATTTAGTCCCTTAGGACCATAGTTAAGACACTTGAGGTTTGTCCACTGAATGCTAGATATCAAACAGCCAACATAGTGAAAAACATTACCCAGGCCTGGTTCTGCCACGCTCCTAAAAGAATGCTTTTCTCCCCCTCTTGGATACAAGGAGTATTTAGTTTTTTAGCCAAAGTGGAGCAGCCTTAATGGAAAACGCTGAGAGTTACTCCAAAATATCTACGGACTGCTGACTGGCACCTGCCCTTTGCAGCTAAGCTACGTAGGTTCAAATATCCTCGAGCAGATGAAAATATTGAACCTATGTTTCGGAAGCTGTTATCCAGCGGTGCCATCACAGAAAAGTTTTCCTGTCTGCTGGGAAACGGAACTTGCTTCATTGCTCAGAGGAAGATCCTAGGGAGGGTTCACGGTACGAACCACAGGTACAGACAGAGACCTGCTCCTCCGTGTTCCTGCAGCTGGTAACACTGAAGTCACATCTGACCTCGAAGACAAACAGTTTGGTTCCCAGAAGAAAAACTGCCTACCAAAATGCTGGTTTATCCAAGCAACTAACCATTTATGCTATGCTGAGCACCAGGACGTGCTCAGACATTAAGAAGACTTTCAGGATACATACACGCCTGTTATATGCACATAAAAGACCTAATAATCAGAGTTTTAAAAGAGGATGTGCTTCTTTTTAGTAAAGATGTCCATAAAAATATTAGTGCCTGGCAAACTTACATGAAACATCTAGTATTTACATTACAATACTTTTTAAAAAAATTGTACATTAACTATTTTTACATTTGCTAAAGCAAGATCAGAGCCAAATCACTGGTGCCCATTCAACCACGTGAAGACAATTTTTGCAAGAAAGACTTTGTTTTCAAGCAGTTTGGAGAAATAAACATTCCTGCAAGCTTATATGCTTTTAAAAATGGGTAAGTCTAAGAGATCCTCCCATGTGTGAAATAGCAGTGATAATTATTTATGCCCTCAAAGGACAGTTAATAAGCTGCAGTGAATAATTACATCTGCAGAAAGGAAAAAATGTTTTTCCCCTCTGATGGTTTATGTATCTCCACTAATTACGTGACTACTCAGTTTCGTGGCACTGTGAGAAAGATCCCTGTCCTGGCAACAGTTAAAATACACCAAATGGACAGAATGAACTAATAACTAAATCGAAGACCACAGTAAAAATTCACATTACTTGCATTACTTTCTCAGCGAGATATTGCATAAGTTGTTGCAAAATTGGCAGAGTATTGGCCCAAAGTAAACACTTATCTTTACTATTTTAATTATTTTGTCCTTATAATTAAAGTTGCTAAGCATTCATAAGGGCTTGTTTTCCTCTCCTATATTTATAATTATTTCATTGGCATACAACATCGCACAGGTATTCACACTATCTAACTCTAAGCATCTCATTCACGTGTGTGAATTAAGAGCCTCTCCATTAAGTAAGCCTCCAGTGGGCATTCAGAGCATAGAAATGTTCACTGTCTGACCACTGTTTTCACCTGTTTTACTTTAAATCCCATTCATTTGTCCATCTCATAACATCTGAGATTTCAAAAATTAGTTTCATACCTGAAGATATATATAGGCAGGGAGTGAATTTTCAGAAGCAAAATACTCCCACGAGTTTGTGCACAAATACTTTCAAAAATCTTGCCAGGTACCTAAGTACTTTGGGGAAATTGGCCTTCTCAGTCGTCATCAAAATGTCTCCTGCTCTGTGTTCTTAATGCATTGTTTCGGATCGATATTCCTGGTAGATAGGTTAAAAAATGAATTTATTAGACCCAGGGTGGAACTGAAGTGGGTAGCCCAGCGTTGCATCACTCCTCCCTAAACTCAGCACTTCGGAAAACCTGGAGGCTGCTGAACTTGTCATGCATTTTATCCAGTGGCTGCAGAAATACAGCTATGTAAAACACACAGAGTCTGGGACAGGTCCTAGAACCCCGGGCAAAGGGAAAATCACTAAATCACTAGGGGCTACCAGTTCTGACTCTTTCTTCCACTATTTCCTTCAGACTCCTTGAGTCTAATGCCTTCTCACTGCCCTGGGTGACAGCATTACTGCACCGCCAGCAGCTCGTTTTACAACAAAACAGGCTAAGGTCTGCTTTCCTCTTCAGAAGCACGCGTGCTCGTGCCCGCTCTGTGGCAAGGTGTCCACACACACCGCGAATCCCAAGTGGGCAGAGGTCACCTGCTGAGAACTGCAGACCGATGCCCTACATCTGGAGAAGGACGTTTATGGTTTAGGACAAACCTCTCCGGAGCCATGCTGTGTCCTAGGCTGGTTTCCCAGGAAGGCCGTCACCAGGCTCACCAGGCACTAGTGCTCCCTTCAGATATGCTGCAAATAGGCAGAATCTGTCTCCCTGTTAGCTCAAGGGCAGTACCTCCAGGCCCATAAAACCTAACTAGACACATTAATCTGCTTTGCAGTATTATGCTAAATTCCTTTCCGAAACCCAGATAGATGAATGTGGTGATAACATACTCAGTGGATTAGTCTCAGCAGTCATTGCTTAAGATGCCCCTTTATGTCTGAAACACTCATTTCCTACCCCACTGCACATTCATTTTCTCTCCTCCCTCCTGCTGTCTGCTTCAGCTCCTGAGGAAATCAATCTTCTGTCTTTTCCTAATGCCATGGTGACTCACTATTTTACCAGCCTTTTTTGCGTGTTTTATTTTACTTCGTTTAGTATGATGTATTAGATCTCTTTCACCCATTTTCTAACCTTCTGTGAAGAGTTAGGCTATGGATTTACTTATATGCGTGGGCATAGTTCACACCCTGTGAGCTCAAGAGAAACAAGCTGGTGTCTCTGATCATCGCCTTACGCATGCAATACCACGATTGCAGCATTCAGTGTGGTGTCAACTAATATCCTTGGCATTGTGTCATAATCCTGGAAATGCCCAGTTGCACAAGTTGGCTGGAAATGGTGTTATAATGGTATGGATTATTCCTACTGCTACTGAAGTGGCAGCGCTTGGAGTCTTTCCTCTAGGTAGTCACTGACAATCACCATCAGCACCTTCATTAAAGGAATGACCTCAGAGCAGTCTAGACCTATAAAAGAGGCCATCCCCAGCTCGTGCATTCTGATGTGCGATACTGCCGAGTGAGTTATTTGCTGTGGATAACATCACACTTCCCTCTTCTAATGTTCTGTGTTTTATATATTTATTTATCTCCCATGGCTGTGAGCCACTGTCTCCTTCCCAGATTATTTTCACGTACGTGTGTTTTTATGGAGTTGGGATACTTTTTGCTTTACTTCTTTTTTTAAGGTATATCCTGTCATCTCTCTCATTATGAAAGAAAATGGACTATCCAGTTCCATAGTAACATCTCTCCATCAAGCCATTTTTACATGATTGTGGTCTCAACCTCCCTCTTTTTACGTGTTTATGAAAGTGCCCTTTTGCTTTGTTCACATACTTGGCAGATTGTGACTTATCAAATTTTATTTTTATAGTATTTATTTGTCCTTGTTTTTCATGCTCTGACTGTGCTTCTCTTACTCTGCCAGCTCCCAGTTTCAGGCCATCTAGCATGACATTAGAATACTTCACTCCTAAATAACAATTCAAACAGGCAAAGCAATCCCTTCCAGGAGAGGTTAATTCAATTGTACAAATACGTCTAAGAACTATAGTTCTTCTAAACCAACATCATAGAAAATGTGTCAAAAATGGATAAAAATAACCCAGCTAATTGCTTTTAAATGTTCTTAGTCATTCTGAGGCTTCAGCAGCATTACAGCTGCTGCTGTGTTTGTTATTTACAACATAATAGATTGATATTTATCTTGCTAAGAAAGAACCAACAGTAAATGTTACTAAATACCACTCCAGGCACTGCAGAAAAAATATCAAAATGGGAATATAAATGGAAAATCAGTATGTCTTGCCACTTGAAGATGAAAAGGTAAAAAGGGAATTCTTGCAAGTCCAACAAATAAGTCAGAAAGATTTCTTTTCTCAGTGTAAGGAGTCTTTAAATAGTAGCACCAAAAGTGCCTTACTGGCATAGGAATTTCTGCACTTAAAGATGTACCTACGTGAGCATACAGTTTTAGAAAAACTTTGCACTATCACAAATCCAGTGTAGCTGATTCAAGTGACAAAACTGTGATCTGCGTCAGGGCCAAAAGCAAGATGAATCTTCAGTCTATAATTCAGTATCTTTAAGTATACAAATTCTGCCTGCGGGAAAAACTAATTAAAGGCAGCTGTCCTTGATAGCATTGCCATAATGGATTACCCTGGTGAAAACTAGGCGAATTTCTGGTTGCTTCTTTGTTACACAGGCTTTCCTAATTTTTTTCCTATATGTGCTTCCACACAGGCGGAATATGTGTGGGTTTTGATATTCAGTTGTTTGCAGAACAGCTCCGGGTATCTTGTAGGAATCCCAGCCCAACTTTAGCAGAGTATTTTAAAAGATATCAAGCTGGCAGTGTAAGCACGAGTGCTGGCTGTTATTCCAGAAACTGTATGTTCTGTCCTTTCTGAATATTAACAGCTGCATCAAGTAAAAGAATCAATATCCCAAATTTAGAGCACTGTAATGAAGTTGTAGAGCTGAATGAATCATCTTTCCCCAAAAGCTAGGGTGATACAAATCTTCCCGAAACTTCCTGTTGAATATCCTACACTTTCATGCAAGACCGTTATTGCCTGCACACTCATACTGGGAAAGGTAATTACCGAGAAACATTTGTGCAGAGATCCAAGTAAAGAAATAAAAACCCTGAGTTTTCTATTTGCTGGCCAAACACAAAGAAGAAAAGACAGAAGGGAATAAAGTTGTCTGTTATTTCAACATAGAAAGTGATTTCTTAGAGAAACAGACTGATTCTGGGTCAAGTTTTTTCTTTTATTTGATTTAAAGTACTTAATTTTCATTTCAGGTTTTAAAAAAAATTAATTATGAAATATGGCTATTTTCCAAAATGTCTGAAATGAAAAATCAAATGGTTTCATTTTGAAAGAACTGAAACAAATATTTGGGCTCCTTCAATATATTTTATTTCTTGCCATGACTGTTTTTTACCTAAATGCATTAACAGTTTTCTCCTCCCTAAAACTGTTAGTGAGTTTTCTGTGGTGAAACAAAAAAATACAAATTCATACACTGTATTCTAAGACTGCCTTCAGCTGTGAGTAACATCACACTAGACATCTTTAATGTTGATTTAACGTGTAACCATGATGACTTGTCAGATCTAAAACAGAGTATCAGGGAATATGAGCCACTTATTTAAGAGCTGGACACATCAAAATATCTTCAGCCAGAATCAGTGGCATAAAAACCAGTGTTTTTTTAAGAAAAACCTGCAAAACCTAAACAGAGCTCTTAGAGTTAGTAACACTTCATTTGGAAACGAGCTGGGCTAACAGCTGTTGTGTCTTTATCTTCAAAAGAGCACTTTAAGTGCACGAGCACAGGAAAACATTGAAATACAAGTTCATCTAAAACAATTAAACCCTGGGTTATTTTGAAAAAAAGCAAAAGGCAGAAAGGAAAATCAAAAAAGAAAAAAGAAAAAGAAAAAGAAAAAGAAAAAGAAAAAGAAAAAGAAAAAGAAAAAGAAAAAGAAAAAGAAAAAGAAAAAGAAAAAGAAAAAGAAAAAGAAAAAGAAAAAGAACCCAACCCATGAAATCTTTTATATACACACACACACACACACACACACACACACATATATATACACCCCAGAGGGCCTGTGTGTGGAGATATCTCTGTGGAGAAGGAAGTGGGATTTCCACAGAAGAATGAGACATCCATTAGTTGATCCTTGGCGTCACATTGGGCCTTTCAATAAAAAAAGGGTAAAAGAAAATGAATTACACGCAAATATCTGCAGGCAGTCTATTCAGCATTCTGCAACTTGAGTTCTGCCAAAAGGCTTAAGGATGGAGGCAGAAGTTGGAAAGACAAGCTCCATTCTCTAAAACTGTGAGCTTTTCATTTTTACTTACTGAACAATTTTCCCAGTTAGGTTAGGTTTGTTAAAGCTCACAAAAGATAAGACTTGGAATATCAGTATATAATTTATTAAATTCTAGGGTTTCTCTGAATTAGGCATTGAGATGAACAGACCAGAACAGTGGTGTTAATAAACTAAACCTAACACATTCAATTTTCATTAACAGCTTTTCAGGCAAAGTGACCTTCCTTCACCATTTAGAGTTCTGACTTTTTCCAGTAATATGCCCAGGCCAAAGCTATATAATACTGGGATTACTTTACTTCCCAGAGATATCCTCTACATAAGCAATTCTTCTGTTTTAACTTACACGCATTTACTTTTTCATTTATCTGAGCTGTACCATGGCTTTCTGTTTAAGACAGCACCTTATTTGCTTTACACTCAGTAAGTGTTTCGTTCATGAAGCGCGGTATGTATTAAATAATTTTTGGAAATTAAAAAAAGGGGGGAACCTCACAATCTCTTTTGAAAAGCATTTCCAGAGACTAAGGCACTTATTTAAACATTCCACAAAAGACTACCTCGATAGAGTATTCTTTCAGAAATCCTGCTGACTACAAAGTTTGGCAAGAAACAGGAAAGATCTTTTTTTTGTACGGACAATTTCAGAATTTGTCATTCAGGCCAGAGACAGACCAAAGAAACATTTTCCCCTCTGTTACTGTCCATGCTACAGCCAGTGGTTAGTCTGGGACACACCTGGGATTTTCAGAGGCAAAGTTTTTTACTCCTAAGGAATATAAACAATCAATTTCTAATAATTCATCAGATAAAATAAAAGCCTAGACTAATACTATTGACAGGCACATCTCCCCTACCCCCTCTCCTACTCTCCCTTCCCTCTCATTTACGTCTTCTCAGTGTAAAATGGCCTGCACGCTAGAATTTATTCTGCCTATATAAACCAATAATCCTCACTGAAACACTGACAATGTTGTTTGAAAGAAGCGTTTCATTAACATGCAGTGATTTATAGCCAAAGAACTGGAATGTGATTCAAGCATAACAACGTGCATCTTAGATGATTTCTGCTTCATTGTTTGCTTTCTAGTGGTCGTGCTGGGACTACTTACTAAACCACTGCATTGCCTCATAGTGCTGTGTTCTGGGACACACATCTTAGGGAAGTTGAAACATTCCCAAGTCTTGCTGGACACATTTCAGAATCCTTTCTGTAAAGAATGTAGATTGGTATAGAGTATTTATTTCATAATTCTGCTTGGGTTGGAAATGGACTTGTACTTTTACAAGAGGCAGATATTTGACATCTAAAGGTGCTGGATGTTCACTCTCAGGTATACTTTTCTCTCTTGCCTTGCTAGAAAAAAGGATTGAAAAAAAGGTGATGTTTTGTGATGCTTAAAATGGAGGTCCCTTGAAAAAAAATCTGGAACCTTCTCTATGGCACTGAGGCACCCTGTACCACACCAGACAATGAGCCTGTATTTTGACGAGTGCTTTAAGCCATGTTATGCTGGCAGCACCACTGAAATAAGTTGTTATTCACCCCCGCTGAGCCTACTGACCCTGCTGCATGCCACCCCCTCCTGGGACGGCACACTGGTTTTTCACCACAGGATGAACTGGATTGGAGAAATGAGTCAGCTAAACCCAACTTTGGTCAGGGTTAGTTTTTAAGCTAGTTCATTTCCCAGTCAAGATTGCCATGTGGCTGCACAAACACTCAGGATACGGGAGAAATAGGGGAATGAAGGGTAGATAGGACAGCTTCTTTAGAGACACCACCATCCATGCGTTCTTGGTGTCTCTTGGACATCCAGGTTTGATGAACTACAGACTTTGGTATCTCAGCGGTGACATCCAGAACTATCATCACGGTGATTTTCAATGCTGCTTAGAAGTCTGTGCACTGCTCAAGATACCACCTATAGTTACTAAGAATACAGTAAATGTAAGATTCAGATCTGCTCCTCCCCAGGGCCTGGTATTGCACCAAGGATAGAAAGAAGAAATTTCTGTTTGCCAGGGGTTTGTAGGGTTTTTTTTCCAATAACTGAGTAGGGATGACTAAGGATGGGAGGTGATACAGCAATCATCACTTCCTTTGGACAGGCAGGCTGCTGGACAAAGTGCAAAGGATTGGGACACCTGGGTTCACTGAAGAGGAGTCAAATCCATTTCTCCCAGTTGCTGGAATAGTGCTCTGACCACACAATACTGGTTGTTCTGGAACATGGGGTCTCTGTTCTCTCTCTTAGAATGTGTGAAAACTTCTCAAAGAACACAGGAAAAAAAAAAGCATTGACAAACACAAATCATGATTGTACCCTGCTTATTAAGGAACGTATTTGTGTGGACAGAATGCATTAGCAGGTCTTTAAAGAAGAAACTGAAATTTGATTTCTTTTTTTCCAGGCACTAATAATCTACAAGAGCATGCACCGTTTTCCAGACTCTGCAAATCTTGAGGAGAAGCAGGGAAGGCATCACTAGCCTCTGTCAGCCAGGTTTTGAAAGAAAGCACAAAATAAACTGGATAGCCGTGGAACAGGATTCTGTCGGAGCATGAAAGTAGCGTACGTACCATCAGAATGCCTCAGTGATTGAAGGTGGCTTCTAAGATTTATCAAGCTATCAGAACTGCCAACATTAAGATGCTACTAGACCCGTCTGGAGAACAAGGCTCCTTTGCAGCTGGGGTGCCTCAAGGATCAGATGGAGACTGAGCAGGGTTTTCATTATGACAGTTATGATATAAGCACCTAAATTCCATCTACTTCCTCCTTTGGATCTGTTCTAACTTTAAAGGAACCAAAATACTCTCCCTCTGAAGGTAATGCCATGAGATTCTTAACAGTTACTGTCCAGAAGCTGAGGTATGGTCAAATTGTTTTGGTGCCAATAAAAAGTAAGCTTATGGCTGTAAACCTTCTTCCAGCTTAATCAGAGTATCTCCTACTGTAGATGAGTTTTAATCCTATGCTGCCAGAAGGGTCATGGTTTTCTTTTGAAGCTTCTAGTTCAAATTTCTAGGCTCATCAAGAGTTTTTCAGACCCCTGAAGAACAAGTTTGGTATCAATGAAGACTGCTCAGAGAAATCCTGAGAGTTTTAAAGCTTCCTGTACTCTATGCTATATCTTACTGCTGGATTTTCCCCTTTAGCTAGACTCTTCAGAGTTATGAAATCAATGTTTTTCCCTTTATTCTGATTCATATGTGGTTAACACTATAAATTCACAGCACGTAGAAATCAATTAACATATCAACTCCAAGTCAACTCCATTTCAGTTAAGGAACTTGGCCCAGTTCAATGTCTCCAATAAATTTCATTCACCAAACAAGCACAAACACACTGTTCAGCTCAAATCCCAAAGCAGGCCATGTAAACAGATTGGCGTTGCTGCATTCCCTGGAGTTTAGAGAAATAAGGCTCTTTCAGATCAGCAGTGACTTCCCAACATGACCATGGTTACTGGAGAACAGCCTGCCGCTCTGACACTTACATCTGAAATCTGATGTACTTAGGTCATAACATAACCACCTCCTCCTCCCTGGCTACTCCAGCTAAACCTCTCCCTTTTACTCATCTCATTAGTAACCAACTTTGTGTTTATAAAGCAATAGTAAACATAGTTATCCATTGTCAAGGCAGAAAATAATTTAAAAAATATCTTGAATACAGGGTCACAGTTTCATCCACTTATCTCAAAAAAACAGATAAGGGCATTTGAAACTGCCATAATAATTACCCCATGGGTAAAACTCCCACTGAATTCAGTGGCACAAGGTGATTGCTATCCAAGCAGGGTGCAACCCAAGATTACCTTTGCATATCCAATGAAAGCAAAAGTTCCGAAAACATTGACCTGGCTGCTCTTCTGCAGGCACGCAAAGCCCAACCAATTTCACTGCAATGCTTTGCTGCTGTACAGCTCCTCCTGCTTCTCCCTGAAAGTAGAAGTCCACATCTGCTAAGTGACAAAGTCAGCTTCTACTCTTTCTCCAACTATTTGGCATATTTTGAATTTTTGAGGATTAATTTCTTTAACAGTCAGTGCTGATGGACTGCTAACCATACAAAATACTTTGGCCAAAGAGTACAAATCCGTTTGCAGTTTTGAGGGTAACATTTAGAAGATCAGTCAGCTTAGTCTTAAAGGAAACCTGAAAGCAGTATGCTTTCTTTTTTCTTGGCCTAGGACATAGACGTTGCCCAAATTTTGTTCATGACTGCAATGCATCTATTGTATGAGTATCTAAATAGATAGTAAGTCTTGAATTCAATCGCCTGTGTCCAACTGCTTGCCTACAATCTTGGATGCATTGTCTGATCCTGAATACAAGAGCTATTACTGAAAGACGTCTGTAGTCCTTTTCTTTCACCCGCCCATGCTTGAGCACACGCACTTTGTACCTGCCACCTGACAGCTCCCATCACGAGAAGTCCAGTCTGTCCTAGCAACATAATCTGCACAACAAAGTGAGTCATACCAGCTCTCTCAGGATCCATAAGAGACTCTTTCCTTTAGTTACCTACATGAAGAAGGATCATTCAGTAACCAAAGCCTTTTACCATCCCCTCCAAGGAGGAGCCAGTGCTTTCTCTTCCTCAAACTGATCGTCATGGAAACCTAAGCTTTTCTTTCCCCAACGAGCTCTTCCTTGAAACCTCTTTGGAAAATAAGTGCCCAGTGGCTAACACAATGAACGTTTGCAACCATAAGTCACCTCACACCAGCCCACATTTCATGACTTCTCTAAGCTGACTTACATGCACACTGAAGCTCTCATCCCCTTCTTTCCCTGTGCTGGCAGTACCAGTCGTGGTCACAGATCTGGGAACTGGTCTGGCCAAAGACGGGACTTTTCTGTGCGGGGGGAATAGGAGGTACTTGTCAGACTGGTGCTCCAATGCAACTCACCAAGCACACACCATGGCCAGCCAAAGGACTTGAAAAAAACTCAGAGACCTTAAACACTTACGGCAGAATGGCATTGCCTGTAGCACTGCCCATCAATGACTTTGTTGCCCAAGTCTAGGTATATCTGCCATGGATTGTTTTTGAGAATCTATATACTGAAGGGTTTATAAATCAGCTGTGCACCTCTTGGAAGGAGGATGAAGCCCTCTGCTTGATGAGAGACAGCTGCCACCTCCTGCCCCGGGGCCCCACCTCATCCCCCTGACCCAAGGTGGTGGTGGGCTCCCTCCAAGGCGGCGGTGGGCTCCCTCTAAGGCGGCGGTGGGCTCCCTCCAAGGTGGCGGTGGGCTCTCTCTAAGGTGGTGGCCTCCCTCCAAGGTGGCGGCCTCCCTCCAAGGTGGCAGTGGGCTCCCTCCAAGGTGGTGGGCTCCCTCCAATGTGGTGGGCTCCCTCCAAGGTGGTGGGCTCCCTCCAAGATGGCAGTGGGCTCCCTCCAAGGTGGCGGTGGGCTCCCTCCAAGATGGCAGTGGGCTCCCTCCAAGGCGGTGGGTTGCTGCCATCCCAGGGAAAGGGCTGTGTGGCCGCTGCCTGATGCCTGGTTTTCCAGAGTTTTTCCAGAAATTATTGTTTTGAATGCGCCATCTCCATCAGCAAAGGGTCTTTCTGTCACTGAATGTTTTATGCTTTTTGCCACAGCCTGGCAAAGAAGGAAGGCCTATTCCTTATAATACAAATCCCAGAGAATGTGGTGTAAAACAAACAAATAAAACAAATCCACAAGAATCAGCTTGAGGACGCCAAGTCTGAATCGCTTTACTTCACAGAAAAATCCAGAGGCCAAACCCGAAGCTTCCAGCCAAGTTAAGAGATGGGTGAACAAGAGGTGGAAGGGAAGGGAGGCGATGGCCGACTCGAAGCCTTGGCGCCCTCCCTGAAGGCGCAGCAACGCGCGGCCTTTCCCAGCCCACCCGCTCCCCCACTTTTCTAGGATTTTCCCGTTTTTCTGTGGGAAAAGCACGTGCGGGTGCTGCCCAGGGGCTATTCCCAGGGACGCCTCTGGGCTCCGGGGCCAGCGGAGGGGTGGCGGGAGGCGCAGCCCCTCCGGCGGTGAGGGAGGGCGGGACGGCGCCTCGCTGCCCTCCGCTGAGGCGGCGGCTGGGGACGGCGCCACCTTCCTCCGGGGGATTTCTGAGGAAGAGGAGCGGCGTGGCCCGCGGGGAGCCGGGGCCGGGCACCCCGCCGGTATGTGTGACAGGGACGGGGACGGGGACGGGGCGGGGGACGGCCCCGCCAGCCGTTCCTCTGCCGGCGGGAAGCGAAAGCGAAAGCGGCCCCGGTGAGGTGTCTCGGCGGGGAGCGCAGGGCTTGCGGGAAGCCCGGCTCCGAGCTGCGGAGGACCTGTCACCGGACGGGCGCTGCGGGGCGCAGCCGGTTCCCCCCCGCGGCCACCCGCGGCTGCGACCCCAGAAACGCCTCCGCTCCGGAGCTTTATCCGCCTGTAAGTCGTGTGAGCCCCGGCTGGCGAGGCCGCGGGGCTGGCGGGGCCTTCCCCTCACCGCCCCCGCCGCCGCGGGGTGCGCGGGTGACAGGGACCCGCTCCATGGCCTCGGCCGGCGAGGCGAGGGGCGAGCGAGGGCGGGTGGGGTGGCCTGCTGGAGCTTCGAGCGTGCCCAGGAGACCTGTTTTCCGTCCGCCGGGCCGCGTAAGAAAGCGTGGCGGCGCGGGCGAGATGGGCCTCTTCGCTGCCGGCTGGGCTTATCCTGCGCAGAAGCCAAGCGAAGATGTTTTTCAGTTGTGCTGCTTTCACTTCCCTAAATCAGGAATCGGTACATAAGTCAGTAAGTTCTGGTTACTTAACACAAAGCAGAAAGGGATTCCTGCATCGTCAACCAAAGACGGCCTCAATCGCGAGCCTCCTTGTTGAATGCAGCAGGTATGGCGGGGCTGGGTAAAAACCAAGCTCAGCGTTCCCAGGTAAAAGCGTCAGAAATACCCAGGCGGGTCAGGAGGCTGGGCCGCCTGCTGCCCGGCTCTTGACAGTTAGCACTGCTCAGGAGCGTCTGAACTGTGGTGCGAAGCCCTTGCCCTGCCCTGATACCTGCAGGCTAGGTTTGCTTGGGAACCTGTGTGCCTTAGCACCTCTTTGTGGATCAGTGGCCCACGAACTTGTCCAAATTCCTTTTTATCTGCCTCCGCTGAACGTTGTGGCAACAGGTTCTAGATTTTACATTATCTCCTGTGTAAAGGAAGCATTTTCATTTCTGTTAAGCAGGTTTAACAGTTATATCTCTTAAGCACAGAGCAAACAGGGTGTTAAGCATGTGTGTAATGGTACACAAATAACGTAAAGGTAAGCACATAAGTTTCAGGACTGAAAAATTAAGTTGTGCGATGTAGACTTCTTCACATACGTCGCTGGCTTTTATGCTTAGTAAGGAAGGAGGCTTCAGATATCCAATATATATCACTTTTGCTTATAAAAAAGATACAACATTTACATGTAAAAATTCTTTTAGCCCAGCACAGCTTCTGGTATTCCATTCTGGTATTCTGTTCTGCTGCGAAGAAAACCTAATACACACAATGTTGTAATTTTTTTTCCTGTTCCCTCAGGTTTCAATGGATTTAACAAGTCCCCCGCTATCTCTGCACGATAATGGATTTGTAAGTATTTCCTGATGTGCTACCTGGAAAAAAATCTGTATTTGACAACGGTATCTCTGAATGACGGTTTGTGCTTGGACTGCTAGGACAGTGCTTCTGAAATTTCTTGCCTCACCTTCTTCTGTCCTTTGATACTGTGGACATTCCTCATTCCCACCTCCTGTTTCCATAGGGAGAGTCTCATTCCAAAGTGTCTGCATTACAGATTCTGTTAGAATTTTCCTATCCTACCTCGCTTGCCCATCTGTCTCTGTGAAGGTTTCTTAGGGGAATTTCCTTTTTCCTGGCGCCTTGCTCGATTCAGTTCTTGCACTGCAGCAAGTATTTTGGATGGGACTTTCCCTGGGATTTCTTGTGTTTTCCTTGTTATTTTTTTCTTTCTTTCAGGTTGAAAACTGTTGTCTTAGACCAGTTTTCAGTAAAAAAGAGTCATTCTTATCAGCTTCCAGCTGTGGCGTGTGCATCCTTCTGCTTTCCTGCACTCAATCCCTTGAGCGAAGGGGTTTTTTTCCGGTTTTAAGTTATACGCGGATGGGGATTTCCCTGTTGCTTAATAGGCATTTGAAACTGGACAAAGTAGTGGAAAAAATTATTTTCTATTTTGTTGTTTTTAGGAAATACCCAGCATTATCGAGAGAATTGACAAGATTATCTAATTTAGACCTTTTCCATGCCTAAATTTCATGGTTCACATTCAAGTTTTATGTAATCTTCAGTAAAAGGGAGGGATTGCTTCAGCAGGTCTCTTTGGATTTTTTTTTTCTCTTTTCTGCAGAATATTGCAGCCATAGAAACAAAACAGAACAGAGGAGATTTTCTCTCTTCTTGGGCTTCATCCAGTTGTAGTTTTTCCGTGCTTGTGAACTTCTGCCCTGAAGTACTTAAATTCTGAAATGCTTCTTTTATCACCTTCCACCTGCTTGATGTTACCTTTTATTGTCCAGTCTCCCTGAGCTTGAAAGCATCCCATTTTGAAATTATTTTCTCATTAGGCTCATTCTTTATACATTCTCTTAGAAGAACTACTGAGAAAGCATTTGTGGGTTTGAGGGGCTTAGTTCCCTGTGGAAGAACATAGGGACAACTTGCTTTTATTATTTGTCAAAATATTAGCCTGTGAATATTTTCAGCTGGATAGGTAGCAAATAATGACTACCGACCAGGATCCGTTTTCTTAGCTTTTTGTCCTGTCCTGCCGTTAAAATATTTCAGTGATTTGGCCTAAGTGTCTGAATGCATTTTTAAAAAATTTTGTGGTGTATGCTATCGTCTGGCATGCAGATTCTACGAAGATTTAATTATGAAATACAATCGCTCTCTCATTTGATTCACCACATTTCTCTCCTGCGTAATTGGAGAAAAACAGCAAATGGGCACGCAGGCAAAATACATTGGACTGTCATTAATGGACACACATTGAAAGCTACCACGGCAAAATGCTTTGTCCAGCTGCAGAGGTTTTTTTTTTTTAATTTTGAAGACTCATTTGAATTGTTTGGTGTGTCTCAGTTATTGCCTAATGGAAGGGAAAACCTGTTTGTGCCTCTTCTTTTCTCTCCAGAGTGTGATAAACTCTGACCCTTTTGGCCCATCAAAAGACGAGATGGAAAGACTTAAAGAAGAGCTGAAGAAATGGAAGGCAAGTTCTATAAATCACATAGATTTGTGGAAATGAGCTACAAGATACTTGGAAGACCTTTAGTCTATCCTTCTAAAAGCAAATCAACTCTCCCCCAATTATAACGTTTGTCTTACTTGTTCTCTGTTCTTCAAGGGTACATGCTTGTGTTGATCTCAGTGGTAATTGCCCTCGTAAGTCTAAGGAAATATTTATCCAAAGTGTTAAAAATATATAAACATAAAGGGCTTACTTAAGGTTTTGTTTGCTCCCATGGAAGAAAAAAAAAATGAAATTTTTTTTTCTTTTTACTGTCCAGGAAAAAGCTGAAAAAGCTGAAACAGCAAGAGCTGACCTTCTTCGCTGTGAATTAAGCGCTGAAGAAGAGTGTATTAAAGCAGAGGAGGAGCTGATAAAGCTAAAAGACTTTCAAGAGGAACAGCATAAGGGCGTTATTTTATCCAGGAACACCCGCGAGGTATGGAGAAGGCTTACTTACAGCTGTTAGTATTTGGGGAGTTGTGAAGGGGGTGTTGATTAGAGAAAATAAAAGTAATATTTCCTTTTCGGTTTAAATGGCTTTACCAGTTTGCAGACTGTATGACTAGAATGTTCTACACATAGTTTTTCAGTGGTAGATTAAGAACCAATAAATGAAGATTAAGAACCAATTAAGTGCAATAAAATAAGTCTTATGGTAATGTTGGAAGAGCGAAGGCATAACTGAGACCTATTTTGTATAGAAAATGAAGACTGACAAAACCAGTCTTCCAAGATTCTCCACTAACAGATGAGTTTCAGTTTTGTGTGATGCAGATAAAATTGAATGGGTTGATTCCACTGCTTTGTCAACTCCAGCCAGTCTTAAGACCGGCTTAGCACCCAAGGGATTAGCATTTCTTAAGTGACAATGAGCTGGGCAAGAGCCTGAACCTGTTTGAAGAGGGCTCTTCTTTCTAGAACTAGTTGGTTGAGAACTAATTGGTTCATTACCTCGGTGTGCCCTGTGCAGTCATTCGTACAGCAATCGGATGAGTTTCCATAGGCTGTCAAGGAGGTGGTTTCAGTGAAGTTTGGTTTGGCTTGTAAATCACTGGTGAGAAATTAAGGCTTCAATATTATAAGCTATCAAAATATAATTAATAGGTTAAGTCTGTTCAGGTTGGCATGAGATTTTCTGAAAGTTTGTTTTGGTTCTCCAATCATAAATATTTGGATTTTATAGCCAGCAGAGGTCACTATCATCTGGCTTTTGTGTTACATTCTCTTCAGCTGATGGGAACTGGTCTAAATGTCTCGAGTGGTTCACGACTTTAAAGGAGCCATCTTCTAAGTGTGTATTGCTGGAGCTGACTACACCTGCTGTGTTTCCTTCTCATTCTGTTGTGTTCCCTGTCCAGGAAATACTGGATTTAGTTACATGGGCGTTATGCCCATTTAGGATTCACTGGTGTGGGGGAAGTATGTGGCAGATAGGAGGCAGAAGAGGTGTTCTGGAACTCTTCCTTGCTGAAGAAGAGGGAAGAGTGGCAGCGTGTCAGAAGCTTTCCTCACCTGGTAAACTTTTCAGAAAAGGGAATAACAGTTACTAAGATCGCACATGGTACAAAAAATGTTTTGTTGTGACATAGGCTCTGACCTTGCAGGTATAAGGAACTGACATAACGATGGAAAGCACTGTGTAATTTATGACACACTGTATGTGCTTGGAACGACTAATGCCTCATTTCAAAAATCCTCTTACTGTAACTTGCTTTGACTGAAACTGCTCCTCGACGAGTGAATTTACCTTGCGGAGAGTTACAGCTATGCAAAAAATGCATCATGCATGGCTGTCATGTAGAGTAATTAAAAGTTGAAACAGTTTCTAATGTCTACAGATTTTGCTGAAATGTATTTTTGTCTTCCATGTGTTTAATTTTGCATGTAATACTTCTTGGGCTGTAGAGAGAACTCTATTTGCTAAGCCAAGAAAAAGCTGAGTTGGAGAGAGAGATTGAAAAGCTCAAAGAAGACCTTGCAGAATGTAATGCAGTGCTTTCGCGGGATGGTCGGGTAAAGTTTGAAATATTTTGCAGTTTGTCTTTTGGAAGGGCACATTTTTATTTTGTCAGTTCTGGACCATTGGGCCAGTTCAGCATTTGAACCTTTATTGATTACAATATAAAATATAGCTTGAAGTTTTATTTTCTTATTTTATCTGGCAAGATAATGTGAGGAAGGATAAGGATATGGAAACAAGTACAAGTATGTGAGATACTGAAAACATGAGAGGAATGAGGAAAAGCAGAAAATTATTAACTGGAAGATACTGGAATAAAAAATACACATAGCATTAGTAATTTTCAAGTACTCTCGCTTTATATTTCTTGGGTAAGGGGATGGAAGAAAGGGCAATTCTCAAGAAAGTCCATTATATGGCAAATGTAGCATTTATTTTAGCCTATATTGAGCTTGACTTAATTATAGTCTCTCTCATGTTACTCCAAATCAGAAATAACTCAATTTGCGGCCTGATAAATATTAGTAATACTGAATAGATTTAAACTCAGGATCCAAAGTGTCTTTTGGAGAAACTGCTGCAGATTCTGAGGTTCTCAGAAACTGGAACTTCCCTTGTGGAAATTTCAGCTTTTAAAAATCCATTTTCGTTCCGAATTGGAACAAACCCAAATATTTTGGAGAATTTACAGTAAAATGAAACTGTGATCATTTGTTGTTTATGCAGAGATTGAAACTCGATCCAAGTGTTGCCTTGTTTAATGGTGACAATATTACAATATTAGCTTTAGCTTTCTAAATTACATTTCTAAGTTCAGGAGATGTCAGTTAAGTCCAGCCTCCTACGCAGTCATTGGACAGGGCAAGGCTCCTCTAGAAGGAGGTTCAGTGTGAACAGGGGCCTACACCCCGTGTCTGAATTATCTTTAGGAAGAGTGTCTCTCTTTCCATTGGTGGTAGAGGGAACGGAAAGAAAGCGAGCCCATAGATAAGATGCTAGTTTTGAAGATAGGTGGCAGAAATGCTTTAATTACTCTGGTTAGTTTATCTTGACACAAACAGTATTTTTCTTCTACACAGGGTTTTATTTTGAAATAGTTACGTTAAGGGGAAAAAAGAGTTATCTGAAACTCCCTCAAGTCTATCAGAGCAGCCTTTTCTAACCAACATTTTCATGAAAGGTTTTAAACTATCCTAGCTCTAAAATACTTGGATATTCTTCTCTGCTTTACTAAGATGGCAACATAACAAGGCTGTTTGTTAGCAGACTTCCCGTTGCTGTAGAGCAGTGATGCAATTAGGCAAAAATAAATGGTAATGCAAGTGACTCTGATACTTGCATTTTGCAAATTCTAGATACCATAAGTATTCTAATTCTGCAGTGGAAATCCTGTGGACTTCAATTGAATTCTTACTGGATAAGGTCAAGTTTAAGTTCAAAATTAATCCGGGGGAAAAAAAAAACCCCACCTCATTGACAAAAATGCCAGGAATAGACAAGTACAACTAGTCAGTTTAGTTAGAAGAGTTATACCTGTTTTACCAGCCATGACTTCAATCTGCTTGACTGTTAAAAAACCAAAATATATGTAGCACTTCAGGTAAAGACTACTGTTCATTTTTCTGTTCTGCAATAAATTACAGAAATGATTTTTTTTTCCTATCTTGATTCTAAAATATTAGATTAAAAAAAAGGTAGCAGAAATGAAAATGAAGTTCAGTCACATGGAAGACATGAAGGACGATTATCAAGATATGAATACTCACTGCGTTTTTGGTGTAATGACGAAAATCCCATTCAGACTGAATCAAAACCAGGCACTCCTTACTTTTGAAGATGAAGAAGGTATGATGCATATTTTAAGTATAAAATTAACATCTCTGATGTATTTTGTTGCCAAAGGGAAAAGATTTACATAAACATTTTAGAAAGAAACAATCAACCACAGCCAAAGAAAGAATACAAAGAGAACCTTTCACTATTTTGATACCAATCAGTAGAAAAAAATTCTTGTAAGCACTCTGCATGTTGTCATTTCTTTCAGCTACAATCTAACATTGCTAATAGGCATTCTCTGCACCTGGTAGTGATGTGGTTTTCATCTAAGGATGTTTTAAATGAAATACAAGAAGTCTGGTATTAATATTTGATACAGTGAGAGCATCTTTTGACAGCATAAAGATTCTACTATTCTATACTATTCCAAAGATAGCATAATATTTTACCTGTTGCCTGTAACCAGTGAGATTTTATGGAAATAGACATGCCTGAAGACTTGGATAGTGGGATCTGGTTGCCTAACTGTTATTTATTTCTTCTTTACTGATGCAAAAGGAGATTTTGCTTGAGAGACTGGGGAATAGTTTGGGTTTTATAGTGATTAAACAAGGCTTTTCATATGTGAAAACTTGTGATTTTCCTTAGTTGCCCAGAGACTGATAAAAATGGGTAAGCATACTGTGAACCTGGACAACAAAACAGCAAATGTGACAGTGAGGCCTTTTACACTTGAAATGGGAATCAAATTTGAGGTAATCAACTGAAATATGAAACTATAAAGATACAAACTTGCAGTACTTAAAAAACTTCAGGTTGTTTTGGGTGTTTTCAGTCACAAAGTGCACAAAAAATTTATTTTTTTAGCTCCATGTCACTATTTCTGGAAAGGCGATCAACGTTTCAGAAGTACCTGAGCTACGCATTCCTGAAGACTGGATTAGAGATAAATTAGAGCTGAATTTCTACAAATCTGAACAGGGAGGAGGAGGAGAAGTAGAAAATGTGAACTACGACAAGCAGTCTAGAACAGCTGTTATTACATTCCTCAGACCTGGAGGTATAGTATGTAATATTTTGTTAGCTGGATGTACAGGCCATATTGTCCATTCTGCCTTACATTCCATTCCGTATTACATTCTATGCTAAGTTAACCACTGAATGTAGCAAATTCTTCCCACGGAGAGTTAAGTAGATCAGGAGAAGATGTGGGTTCACCCACACATCTGTAAATAAAGCAGTATTTCATCATACGCCTTTTTGATCAAACATGACCTGATACACAGTTTGTGAGCTTTGTTTCCCTCTTTGTCAAAAGCCTGTTTTTTCTTTGCATTGCTAGCCACGTATACTGCAAAAAGAAAATTAGGAAAATGTGTTTGATTTTAGCTCTTGTTTCATGACAGTGAAATTAGACAGGCATTCAGATTGCCCAACTGTATGAAATTCTGTGAAGATCAGTGGAGCCACATCCATTTAGAGCAGCTGCTTTAGATTTATTTCAGAAGCTTGGGTATTTAATGATTTTGCTTTTCTGGAAATGCCAAATACACTTTTTTCAGAATGCATATGAAGAATCTACAAGTGTGCTATCATATATTAGTTTCTAAACCCCTATAAGAAGGATTAGTCTGTCTTTGATATGCTTACAAAATGCATTTTAGATTATATTACTCTTACTCCTCTTTCTCTCATTCTCCATTACAGCAGCAAACGGCTTTGTGAGATGTACTAAATATCCTTTCTTTGTAAATGGAAGGTGCTATAAGCTTTCTGTGTCGCCACAAACCAACATACACTTGGAACAGTTTCAGGTAAAAGAATCTAATCCAGGTGAACCCCTGAACAGAACAGATATGTGGGAAACAGGAGATATGGGCAGAATTTTCAGTTTTGAGGACTGCAGAAGCTTTTGTGTCGGGCACTTTGTGAAACTTAATAGCAAGTGTGAGTCTGCAATATGCTGCTCTGCTGATAATCTTATGTTTTGCAGTGTGAAAGCTATAATTTATTTTAAAAGGGTGTGCATGTCTTTCCTTGATCAAATTATATCATTACTTACCATAATGCCTGTGCTAGACAGGAGGCAGATACAGAATTGTTTGTGAAGCAGGTTAATGGTAGGCACAACAACCTTCTTCCGAGTCACAAAGCACTGTCATATTCATCCCTGATGAGAGGCCATGTTGATAGTCTCAGCAGAGCCCCTTGTTCTATGAAACATTTATTCATTCATTCTTTTCATTCATTCACTCAGCCCAAATAATTACTTTTTTCCTGTAACACTAGTCTGCTTGCTCATCATATTCTCACTGAAATTGTGTTTTACTCTGTATGAATAGACTGTAATCAAGTCAGCATTGTGTATATGATCAGGCCTTTACAATTAAAGCATTGACTTGAGTGTGTGCGTTTATGAGATACAACAGCGTTCTTTGCAGGTGCGTATCATGTATTGGCCTGGATTATTATGGAGTCTAGAGTCATCGGAGATCCCCATATCCAGTGTGCGTGTGCATTAAGGAGTGTAGGACATGCCAGTTAAGGAGGCTAGGTGCACTGCCTATGGAACTTGGTAGTGTATGGTCGAGTTCAGAACTCCTGCTGTTTTCAGTGACAGAAATGTACCGCGCTGTCCAACGTCTTAAAATGTAGCCAAAGATCCTAGCCATATCTCACCAAGAATACGATTATTTCCAGTATCTGTCAGTTCCTTTAGACGTACGTGCAACAGCTGGTGTGTAATACAAGTTTGTTTTTCTTTCCTCAATAGCTCTACTGTGGGATTTCTAAGAAGACCATTCTGTTGAAAGGAATTCAAGAGACGGAAGACGATGAGGAAAGCATACAGGACATGATTGAAATTCATTTTCAAAAGCCTAGTAATAGCGGTGGGGAAATAGAGAAAATCAAATATGTATCAAAAGGAGGAGCATGGGTTTGTTTTGAGGAGGATACTTACAATGCCGTATAGAAAATTGTAGACTGAACTCATGAAATTCTGAGGTTTTGCTTCATCAGAGGCATAGGAAGTTATGCAGACATTGTACTTTAATGTTCTGAAATTTATACTTGAAAAAGAGGAACTACCTGTCTTTCTGATTTGTGTAATGGCACAGACTTTGCATGGAAATTCAGTAAAACGTACTGCTTCGTGTTCCAGAGGTTCCTGATTAAAGCCATAGAAAAAGCCTTTACCAGGACTTGAAAGTCGATCTAAGATTGCTTTCTGCAAATTTACGGATTTTGTATCTTGCAAATTTTAGATAGTTCACATACTCCCAAGTGGGATAAACCTATTCCTTCTTACCTTTTGTTTACAAAAGCTGTACGTAGTCCCAATCCAAAGCGTCTTCACAGACCTGCTCTTTTAAAGTGTCATAGCTTCAGAAGGTAGCTCTGACAGAACTCCAGTCCTGCTGAGCTTGCTGTGTGCTGCTGTAGCTCAAACACCTGAGAGCAGTTATCCTGTAATTTCGTACAATCTGCATGATCAAATTAGTGTTAAAATTAAAATAGAAAACGGGAAAGGCAGAGTGCAAAACCACCACACTTTATAAGAAATGTCATAGCAGTAATACTGCTTTTAGCTGTCGAAGCACTTCTCCTAGGATCTGATGCCAATTCTGCTGAGCTTCTAAGTTAATAAGAAGTTAACTTCTAAAAGTTAACTTAAAAGTTAACTTCTTATTAATAAGTTAATTAGCCTGGTTTATTGTTTGGTTTTAATTAGTTTTTGCAGTTACATTTTTCCGCATTTTTGTTCACGATTTTGCTTACTTTAAAATATTACAGTTAAGAATTGAGATGATTCTTTGTCTAAAACAGATTGCTTTGTAACAGTGCGGGGGAGATAGTCTGATGGTGAACGCTGCGTCTGAGGTATCTATTTTGTTGCGTGTGTGTGGCCAGGCTGCTGGCTCTGGGGAGGGTATGTAGAGAGGGATCGCTGGAAAAAGGCATAAAGAGTTTAGGGCAAATTAATTTTTCAACGTGTAAAGTCCCCCTTTTGTATCCAGTTCATCCTTCCAGTTCTCATTCTAAAAAGATCTTTGAAATAAAATGGAAACGCAAGGTCAGAGAAGGATTTATTTTCCAAAGAGGAATGTTTTTCTGCTGTCGTCCTTTTTATTTCCTACCCTCGGGGGCTGAAATGGTTTGAGCAACAACGATCTTAACTTCAAAGTAGCATGGGTCTAATGCTGAGCTTATTTCCCTAGTATTTGACATTTTAGTATGCAGAAGAAGGACAATGCGCCAAACTAGTGCAAGAGGAGCACTACAAATACAGCTCAGGTATTATTATTCTAGAGAAGCTGGTAATAAGCAATAGATAGACTTGAATATGGGAAACTAGAAGGCTGCTAGCATCACAGTTGATTTTGAATTTACTGTTGGGTGAGATACATGTGACTGTAGCACCTCTTACTGTTTAGTAAATGCAAAGGCATAGATTGAATACCTGACAATTGTGAAATAATTAAAAAAAAATAGTAGTACTGGAGTATTTATGGAGCTTGCGTACTTTTGCATGTAACAGTCTTAAAATGTTGATAAGATCAGATGCCTTAAAAAGAAAGGGGGGAAAAACATGAGTAAGGTAAAAAAAGTCATGATTTTTAACTGTACCTCACTGATAAATATTGAGAAGTAAATTCTTAAAAAAGGAAAAAAGTTTAAAATTCTCATGAGGTATCACCGCATGTGGGAGTAGTGAGAAGCTACAGGTTTTAAGTACGTAAAATCAGAATGAGATTTTAAGTAACCTTTTAAGACAATCAGTATTTATAAATGTCTGGGTTTTCTCTCTGATGAATTGATTACACTGTTCAAGTTTTAAGGCAATAGCAGTGCCACATAAAGGCTGGAAAACCGCTTTAATGATGAAAAACAAAAATACAGAATTTAGGTGATGTTTCTATAAATGGCAATATCCTTTTTCCTACCTAGTGGAGTAAATTTATCTTTGACTGGAAGTTTGAAGAGGCGCTGTGACTTTTTTTATACCCGCACTACATGCAAGTACTTTACACTTCGATATCCGCAGCTTCCACCACGAGCCAAACCTCCATGTCCAGTTGGTCCGACAGCCCTGGCGCGGGACCCTCGGGATGCAGCGGTAGCCGTACAGGTTCGGTGCAGCATTTGGGGTGCCATGTCCATGTGTGTGTGTGGGACCCTGGGGATGCCGTGGTGGTGCAGCCTTTGGGGTGCCGTGTGCGTGCGTGGGACCCTGGGGGCGCCGCGTTGGTGCAGCCTTTGGGGTGCCGTGTCCGTGTGCGTGCGTGGGACCCCGGGGATGCCGCGGTGGTGCAGCCTTTGGGGTGCCGTGTCCGTGTGCGTGCGTGGGACCCCGGGGATGCCGCGGTGGTGCAGCCTTTGGGGTGCCATGTCCGTGTGCGTGCGTGGGACCCCAGGGGCGCCGCGGTGGTGCAGCCTTTGGGGTGCCGTGTCCGTGTCTGTGCGTGGGACCCTGGGGATGCCGTGGTGGTGCAGCCTTTGGGGTGCCGTGTCCGTGTGCGTGCGTGGGACCCCAGGGGCGCCGCGGTGGTGCAGCCTTTGGGGTGCCGTGTCCGTGTCCGTGCGTGGGACCCTGGGGATGCCGTGGTGGTGCAGCCTTTGGGGTGCCGTGTCCGTGTGCGTGCGTGGGACCCCGGGGGTGCCGCGGTGGTGCAGCTTTGGGGTGCCGTGTCCGTGTCCGTGCGTGGGACCCTGGGGGCGCCGCGGTGGTGCAGCTTTGGGGTGCCGTGTGCGTGCGTGGGACCCTGGGGATGCCGTGGTGGTGCAGCCTTTGGGGTGCCGTGTCCGTGTGCGTGCGTGGGACCCCGGGGATGCCGCGGTGGTGCAGCTTTGGGGTGCCGTGTGCGTGCGTGGGACCCCGGGGGCGCCGTGGTGGTGCAGCCTTTGGGGTGCCATGTCCGTGTCCATGCGTGGGACCCCGGGGATGCCGCGGTGGTGCAGCCTTTGGGGTGCCGTGTGCGTGCGTGGGACCCCGGGGATGCCGCGGTGGTGCAGCCTTTGGGGTGCCGTGTCCGTGTGCGTGCGTGGGACCCCGGGGGTGCCGCGGTGGTGCAGCTTTGGGGTGCCGTGTCCGTGTCCGTGCGTGGGACCCTGGGGATGCCGTGGTGGTGCAGCCTTTGGGGTGCCGTGTCCGTGTGCGTGCGTGGGACCCCGGGGGTGCCGCGGTGGTGCAGCTTTGGGGTGCCGTGTCCGTGTCCGTGCGTGGGACCCTGGGGATGCCGCGGTGGTGCAGCCTTTGGGGTGCCGTGTGCGTGCGTGGGACCCCGGGGATGCCGCGGTGGTGCAGCCTTTGGGGTGCCGTGTCCGTGTCCGTGCGTGGGACCCTGGGGGCGCCGCGGTGGTGCAGCTTTGGGGTGCCGTGTCCGTGCGTGGGACCCCGGGGATGCCGCGGTGGTGCAGCCTTTGGGGTGCCGTGTCCGTGTGCGTGCGTGGGACCCCGGGGATGCCGCGGTGGTGCAGCTTTGGGGTGCCGTGTGCGTGCGTGGGACCCCGGGGATGCCGCGGTGGTGCAGCCTTTGGGGTGCCGTGTCCGTGTGCGTGCGTGGGACCCCGGGGATGCCGCGGTGGTGCAGCCTTTGGGGTGCCGTGTCCGTGCGTGGGACCTGGGGGCGCCGCGGTAGCCGTACACCCCCCGTCCCCCCCGCTCCCCCCCCTCCCGGAACGCAGGCCCCGCCGTTTCTCTTTCAGTTTCCCGGGCGGGCCCGGGCAGGCCGAGCCCTGCCGCTCGCTCGGCCGCTGCCCCCGGCGGCGGGACGGGCGGTGCTCTCGGGACGGCCGCCCTCCGCCCGCTGCCCCGGACGCCGGAGGAAGCCCCAGCTCGGCGGAGCGGCCGCCATGGCAAGTTCCTGCGGCGGGGCGAGGCGGGGGGGTGGTGACGGGGAGACGGCGGGCGGGCCGGGCCGTGAGGGGAGCGCGGCGGGGCGCCGAGGCCGGGGTCGGGGGTGGGGGGGGTGTGTGTGTGGAGACGCGGTCCTTCCCGCCGCCGGAGCCCCCTCACAGCGGCGCGGCGCTGCCCGGAGCGGCGGGAGCGGGGCGGAAGGCGCGGCCTTCTCCTCCACCGCTCGGTAGAAGCCTCGGAAGGTTAAAAAAGTAACGCGACGTGAAGGAAACGAGTGAATCGCGTCCGTCCCTCGCTCGGTTCCCGCTCCGAAGGAACGAACACTCGGTGCTGAGGCAGCAGCACCGTCTGCCATGGCCTGCTGCCCCGGCCCTCCAGTTCGGGGTGGCAAGAGCTCTGGTTTCCCTCTCACTAGTGCTAATATTTCATAGAATCACAGAGTGGTTTGGGTCGGAAGGGACCTTTAGATGTCATCTAGTCCAACCCCCCTGCCATGAACAGGGACATCCCCAGCTCGATCAGGTCACTCAGAGCCCCGTCCAGCCTGACCTGGGATGTCTCTAGGGATGGGGCCTCCACCACCTCTCTGGACAACCCCTTCCAGCGCTTCCCCACCCTCATTGTAAAATATGTTTTCCTTATATCCAGTCTAAATCGCCCCTCCTTTAGTTTAAAACCATCACCCCTTGTCCTGTCATAACAGGCCTTGCTAAAGAGATTGCCCCCATCCCTCCTATAGTCCCCCTTTAAGTACTGAACGGCCGCAATAAGGTCTCCCCGCAGCCTTCTCCTCTCCAGGCTGAACAACCCCAACTCTCTCAACCTGGCCTCGTAGCAGAGGTGCTCCAGCCCTCTGGAGTTTTTTTTAACCCCCTTCAGTTTTTTTTAACAACAGCGAGAACCGGTGAGGTCTATGGGTAAGTCTTCCTATCCTATCCCTTGTCAGCGTTGATCTGTGTAACACATTTGCCAAGAAACGGCCGCGCGCAGGAGGCTGCGGTCACTGGCAACCAGTGTTGCAGGGCTCCTCTCCCTTATCTGCCCGCCCCCATCACCCTGGCACCCTCTGCTGCTCCGTGTGTCTGTCCAGCCACAGCTGCCAAACGCAGACTCGTCTTAAAAGCAGTTCGCCGCAAACAAACTGTATGTTCATGGGTTGGTTTTTTTTTTTCCTTCTAACCCCAATAGTTGCCATGAGTGTTGCTCCAAAACACCAGCTGGTAAGGTGTGAGATGCTGTCTGGCAGCTGAGTGCTCCCGCTCGTGCACGGGCTGCATCGGCTGTGTGAAGCGTGAGAAAATCCTGCATAAAACTCTGTCAATCTTGGAAGCACCCTGTTTGTATTCTCTTCATGTTGTCTCATTAGTGCAGAAACTTGCTTTCGCATGAACATTACCACCAAAATAATTGCCTAATATAATTAAAGCGCCTGCCTCTTTAAATTTGATGGGTGATAAAAAAAGGTCTCATGTCTTCATGAATTACAAGCTTGCATGGTTGCACAGTCTCATTGAATCTGTCTCCTCGCTCCCTTCAGAAACGCTGCGGTGGTGGTCCCCGAGACTTTGGATGCACGTCAACAAAGCGTTCGCCCCTGGCAGCACATTCTGCAGGCTTTGTAACTGCTGTGCTGCCCCTAATGTTTTATGCAGCCCAGGTCCAGAAGAAACTTTGTGAGAGAAGTCTAAAGAATTTAGATGGAGTGACTGACCTCGCATACAGTTGCTCTGAAGTTATTGACAGTTAGTTCCCGTGAACACTGCCATGCAGATATACTAAATTATTTTCTTTTTTCCAAGAAGTCAATGATCTGTTGCAAAATTTACTCAGTGTTCCACCATTTGCAGTAATTTTGCCGTGATATTCCCAGTGAAATATTACTGTTTATGCCTGTGTAGTGAGAATGGAAGGAGAATATGCTTTTCTTAACAAGACATGGATGCAAATCCTATTTAGGATGGGTTTCATGTTTGCAGCATTGGGAGGTTTGGCTCTGATGAAAATCATGTGTAGTTAGTTGTTTTACACACTGCGAGTCTCCAATGACTGGAATTATGTTCTTCCAATTTAGCAAGGTTATCCATTTAGTAAGTGAAGAGATGAGTCAGAGCACAACGCTAGATCCCAGCTCTCATGAATTTAACAAGTAAGGACAGTCTGACTCTGACCCTTCCACCCTGGAAAGACAATCCTTATGGAACAGTACGTGCAATTAAAATTTTTCATTCTCTTCAAATTTTTAGTGTCAGAATCAGAGCAAACAACCTTATCAGTGTGACACTGACCTTTCATTTGAGAGGCTGTTAAATTTAGATGTAATTTTTACTGCTCTAAGAAAACAAGATAATCATAGAATAGATACCGAGGGCGTGTAAATTACACTTAAAGAGTCAGGCCATTTTTAACTGCACAGTAATGTAAAGGTGCCAGAGGGAGCCTGGCATTCACCGAGACCTGATTCAGCAGTCTTCTTAATTAGCTACTAAATGCGCGTGTTGTCTGTGCAAAAGGAAGGGGAGTCCCTTCCGCGATCAGGGTGAATCTGGGTAACCTCTACGGGACATCACTCCAGTACTCCTTGCGTTTACGGTGTGCCATGTCTCTGTGCGCAGGCAACAGGACAAGCTACTAAATCAGCAAGGACAGTTGTCATCGCTGGCGTTCCAGATGGCCTTCTGCACGATGATGTCATGACTGACATACTGATGATTCATTTCCAAATGTCGAAGAATAACGGGGGAGATGTGGAAGAAGTAATGTATCCAACAATGAAAAAAGGAGTTGCATATGTAACTTTTGAAGATCAAGAAGGTATTTAGATTAATATGCTAAATACAGCCATCCCCCAAAGAGTTAGCCCTAGAATGTTAACCCTAAAGCAAATGACTTTAAATTGTTTACTGGTACTAGGGTTTTATAGAACTGGGAGACTAACACTTCCCTTCTAGTCAGTCAAGGTTTTAGGATTTTACTTCTGTTCAGTGAAGATGTGACTCTGAACAGGCTTTGTGCAAAGCGTTTGTTATGTTTGTTTTCAGGAATAAATTTATACCATGCATAACAGATATGATTTTTGTAGTCAGGCCTTTGAGAAAAACTCTCTGCCAATTAATGTTCTAAGAAGACGGGCTTCTGTCTCTCTCTGAACAATTTTGACTAATACATAAAATGCTAGGCAAGAGTATTGAATCGCCTGTGTATGTGTATGGGAAATCGCTAGGGAAAGCATCAAGAGAAAAACACCCGTGAAGTGTTCTGCCATCAGCCTGGCAATGGCGCATTATCTTACTGTGCAGCATCTGTCTTTCTGTTTAGTTGTAGAGAGTGTTCTAAAGAAGGATGAACATCGACTAAAAGACAGGAGGTTGCCCAGATCCTATCCGCTGAAAGTAACCCGTTACTGTGAAAACGTAAGCTCATTCATAATTTATCTTGTTGTACTTCCATCACTGTGTTAACCATTACTTAACTTCTCGAATTCAAAATTCTAGGTCTTCAGCTCTGTCACATCTGTCCTCAATATGTCTATTTTCAAAGATCAATTTGTTTTAGAAGATCTGATACAAGAATTTAAAAAGAAGAGCACAGCTTTGAGCTTCGGTCCTTTACAATCCAACGGGCATATTTCTGTTCAAGGGTCATTTCCAGCAATCAAATTGCTAAGAGACTTTCTCTTACTAAAAGCAAAATCCCTTCCAGAGAAGGACAAAAGGGAAGAAAGTAAGTCCCATCAGAGACCAAGGAGGAGGCTACAGCAACAGAGACTTACCACGGAGACAAGTAATCCCGTTCATGATGCAAATGGGGAAAAACAAGTGGTTGTTCTTGACACAGATGTATATCACTACATGAAGTGCTTTTTTCCCGGGACATTCCTAGTAAATGATGATGTTGTAATTTCTGGCATCACTGCTGGTGATATAACTACAGTAAATATTGAGAATGCTGGAAGTAGACCTGATGCTAGATGGGTATTAAGAGTCAAAGAGAAAATTGAAAATCAGTCCATGAAACTCCATAACACTTTACGTAAAGAAAGGTTCTACTTCAAAGAGCACATCAGAGATGAAAAGCGGAGATATAAACGGGCATGTGAAAGACTAAAAACCCATTACCCTGATGTTTTGATCATTTCTTATGATACTCACATTGATGTTATAGGAAATTCTTCTGACGTTTTTGAATTTACAAAGGAGGTGAAGAATAACATTCAGAGCCTGTTTGAGACCAGGTAGAAAGTTCGTGTTCATGTTTTTTACACGTTGTACTTCTCATACGGGCTGTATTGGTGCAAGCTGTGTGCCTCTGTGTCACTGCAGGTCTGTCACCTGCCTCCCGCTCACAGGCTGGGAAGTCTCCACATGAGGGTGAACAAGCCCATTCCCCTCAGATACCAAATTAAGTTCAGACCAGGAAACAAATGATTTCTGTATCTCTTGTGAGCTTAGAGACGGAAGAAGTTAGGATTCTCCTGTCCAGATACAGCCACCTTTTTCCTTTTGTTAGGTGTGTTCTGGGCACTTGCACACTCATTCTGTCTTGCTGTTAAGGTGCAGATGATGAGAAAAGAGAATTTTTTAAAGAGTTCTCCTTAGCATAAGAAGTCAGACTGACACAGCTGGGTGAGCCAACCTGATACGAAATACTGCGCTGAAGTTATGTTTGTGCAAGGAGATGACCATGGAAAACAGGAATGGTGGCCTTTTTTTGTTGCTTTTATCTGCAGAAGGAAGTTCTCGTCATGGAGGTGCACGAAGAAGGTAGAGCTTTGACCCTTGAGGGGATGGAATGCTTACTAGATTTACAGGCTTGTCGTGTCCTGAGAAAGACCTTAGAGGATGGCATTGGAAGTTCTTGACAGTAGAAAATAAGCGAGTTGGTTTTCATAGGAGCAATAACTTTTTTTCCAGCTGTAACAGCATCTGCAGCATTCCTTGACAGCACGTTATTTAGATGTGAAGGTATATCCCAAGTTTTGATGTGAAAATCTTGGGGCATTTAGACTTTTGAATCAGATCTGTTTATGCAAATCCATTTCTATATCCATTACAGGGGTCCAAATGCCCATCCTAATTTAGGCTTTTTATAAAACCAATTTAGAAAATAACTTATATTTTGCGATATCAGTGTGCTCAGAATACTTTGCCAAAACATACAGAGCACCAGCTCTTTTGTCCTACGTGCAGGTTTTTATGCCATTAAAGAAATTAGTTGTAGAAAATATCGTGTCTGTGTTCTTTTAACCAAACCCCAGACTTCTGGTTGGAAGCCCAACCTAGAATTTAAGAAATGCTGTAGGCATTTTCTTGTTATGACTGATTATCCATTGCAATTATGCCAACAAAAGATAAAGTTGTTAAACTAGTGCCAATGCTGTGTATTAAAATATGCTGTCAAAGTGGTAAGATGATGAGCTTGAGTACTTTGTTGCGCTGGAAGGGAGGGGGGAGTACTATTTAAAGGCTTAATCTCTTCCAAGTTCCCCTGTAGCCAGCACGTTCACCAAGGGGGTTGGAGATGGGGCTGAACACGGGTGCCTGCCCGGCGTCAGGCCCTGGACGAGCCCCTCCTCTGCTCCCTGCGGAACGCAGACAGCCCTCCAGTGCTGGGCTCTTTTGGGTACTCCCCATAGAGCTTAAGCAAAGATGGGGAGTTTTTCAAGTTTTTCCTGTAGAAGAGAAAATCCTCTACGAAGGATAATCCTCTAATGAAATTAGTGCTCTTTGCTAGTGTCCGGATTGGTGTTCCCTTCTCTTTTCTGAAGAGCCTCAGTTTTTTCTGATCCACAGCATTAGTATTTCCTGATCACTTCAATAAATGTTTAGGGCTAGGCTGGTAAACCAGTGGCACTGGTGTCAGCTTGAATCCTGACTGGTTACTGAGTGTCGCTTTTTGAGTCAGGTTTGACAGCAGAACAGCTTGCAGCACTGGTACAGGTGTCATTCAGGTCTTGTTGCCTGGCAAGCAAGTCGTTTTTACTGAACGATTCTCAGTCAAAAACTGAAAAACTTGAAAACATTACAGTAGAATACAATTTTCTTGCTGAATCCTCGTTCGATTGTAACAGCTCCTCTTCAGAGTCACTTGTCAAACGCCCCTTTGCCACCACGTCCTTGGCGGTGCTCGGCTGCTGAGCGCTGGGGCCGTTTTTCACCCGCCAGCCAGCATTGTCTCATTGTTTCCCGGTGCTCTCCCATCTGCTGTCTCTGGTCTCATATGGAGGATGTCATTTCTTTAGACAAATAGAGGTTTGTCTTGGTTGTTCTGTGTTTATGGAGTGCCTAGTAAATAGGGATCTGGGTAGATTAGTAAGTAGTAGCTATTGTTAGGCTCTAGGCTTTCTGGGGCTAGTTTTTCATGTCAGATTTGCAGCAGCGTTGGCCACGCACACCCCACCTTTGTCACCTCTGATGGTTCTTTGTAGCTGTGCAAGGGCAGGGCAGCACAGGGTCTTTACTAGTGATAGTAGAGAGGCTGTGGCATGTAGGGCCTGTGACTGACTGAGCTACTCTAAGATTTAATCCCACACCTGGTTTCTGTAGCAGGAAAAAAGCTGTTGCTTCACCAGGATGGACCAGTGTTTGCTGTAAAATATAAACAGCATTTCAGAAGAGTAACATCATAAGCGAAATACATATTTGTTCCTTCCATCACGATGCAGATACCATGGAAAACAATAGATGTTTAGCCAAAAAAGAAAGGCCGATTTTTTCATTACCGTGAATACTTAAACAAATACAACAAAACAAATCAGTATTAGGTCTGGTAAGAGACTTGCCAGCTCTCATTGTCACAGCTATTTATATGGCAAGGAAAGCACTGCTGTATCTATTAAACTCCAAATTTTGACTTAAGGCACAACTCCTACTGACAAAGCCTAAAAAATAAAAAAAAGGGTGCAAATAGCAGCAGAATCTGAGCCCAGTTCCTGGCGGCACCCCACTGTGGTCAGTGGGGTAAACAGCATTTTCTGTCGCCTGAAAACCTGAGGATCTGAGAGACAATTCGACATCCCGTAGCAGGAAAATATTACGGAGTTTGGAGGCAAAAGCAATCTCCTTATTGACTGGAGGGGATGGAGGAGGTGGACGGAGGAAGAAGGATTTGCTGGAGTGCTTTTGCCATCGCTGGCACAAAGTGCTGCTGTGGCGCAGCAAAGGGAGGACAAAGCCTCCTTTACTTCCCATCCTACCTGTGCATCTAACTACACAGTGTAAAAGACGTATTCAATTCCTGCAGGAAGGAGGTTGTTCCATTAGGAAAAAAGCTCTTCCTGCAGGTTTAACTGTTGTCATCAAAACTGCCTCTGCCACCTCTGAGCTGCATTGAAACTTTCTCTGTGCATTTGTTAAAACGCCTATTACAAAAGACCTGTCACGTCTCCCAAAAGATTGCAATGCCAGAGTGACATTTCCTTAAGGAAGAAGTGCTTGCTACTTTTGGGAGATATGTCTTACTTAAAAAAACACAAATAAAAAAAAAATGTGTAGGAAAAATAAACAGCGTTGCTAGGAAGTAACTCATTCTTTAAGACAACTTTGAGGCTTACGTCTTCATCCGGCCACACTGGAGCCTCAGAAGCATAAAACCCAGCCGAAAGCAGACAATAGTCGTCAGCCGAGGGTGAGCTCAGGGTGGTGGGTGAGTCAGTACCTGCAGCCCGCTGGGGTCGGATGGGGACGTACTCCCACCAGGAGAGAGGAGATGAACTTAGCAGCCTGCGTATCCGGAGGAGCAGAGGCTCTCGCTTGGCTCCGGTTCGGCCCTCAGGAGGGTCCCATAAACAAACACACACGTTCCTGTTTTGTTGCACGTCATGTGCAAGGGAAAAGCAGCTGTAGAGCAGGGCCAGGCTAACGCTGGGGAAATTCCTTCTCCGTTGCACAACATTTACGTGGTGACTTCTTCCCTCGCATTTAGTGTGGCTGGTGGGTGTTTACAGGATGCGTGGCTCCTATCCAATTTAATTCAAAATAACTAATTTCTTGTCCTTTGGGCTTCTATCCTTCAATTTGCCACAGTTACTGATGAAAGGACCTTTTCCATCCCTCTCTTTTAAATTAAGGGCATAGTGAAATCACAGGTAGGTACTTCACCATTTTTACCTACCATTAGAGGATGGGAGCCTTCCCTGATTTCTGCAGCAGGCTGCCTGAAGAGAACCAGACAACTTGGCTAAGAGAAAAAAAAAAATTATTATTTTTATTATTATTAAAAAAAAAACCAACAAAAAACCAGAAAAATTGCGTCAAAACTGCACAACAATTCAGAATTGACAGAGCCCAGTTTGGTTGTACTTATTTTTTCCTTAGCTATACAGAGTTGCAGAACATCTGCTGGAAAACAAGTCCCTTTTTCTGCCTCACCTAACACAGCTTTCCTTTGTCTCCTGACACCTGTTAATGACCTTTAAAGAAATCTCCTAAAAGTCATTCAGTTGAGAAGAAATACTACCTCAAATGGCAGCAGCCACTGCTGCCAGAGCATTGCATCAAAGCCACTTTTCAGGTGGATTTCTCCACTCATTACTGCTACTACCTTTGTCATAGGAGCAGTACAGATCAGGACCAGCGACACCAAGTACTTTACGAAGAAAAAGCCGTATAAAATACCGCAAAAACGAAGTTCTGTTATCTTTGTACAGGTGAAATCATTTCATACTCCTTAAATTTCTGACATTGCGGAGGAGGAAACTCATCGCACGCCAAGCACGGTACATACAGATGGCGGTGCTGTCGCTTGGACTGAATCACGCAGATGAAGGGTGGATTTTCTCCAAGGTAGAAGCTATGGCTGACAGTCACAACTCATCCCCGATCAAGCTATAAGCGACAGGCTGCACATAGTGCATGTGGAGCTGCGCACCCTATTCCTTAGCCGTGCTCTAGGAACAGCTTGATGTTTCCTGGCAAGCTCAAGGGTACCAGAATACAGAGATAGTCCATATCAGGTCAGGTCTTGACTAACAGCTACTGATGTGATCTGCTCCTTGGGCTGGACGCGAGGCGGTGAGCAGGGGCCACCTGCCCCAACCGGTTGCACCAGCCGGACTTCGTCCCATCCGACTTCTCCTGCCATAAACATGGGGAGCACAAGAGGGAGCCAGACGCTTTGGAGCTGAAATCCCAAAGTCTCTGCTGCAGCCCTGCCCGGCTGGCCCCGGCAGAAGGAGGAGATGCCAGAAGCAGGTCCTGCTCTGCCCCTTAGCTGGTGGAAGCAGAGCTTGGGTCACGTTTGCCTGGAGCAGATGTTGGGAGTGGTCCCTTGCAGTCTTTCATCACTCACGAGGTGCTCTTACATCACCTTCTTTCAAGGTTATATAAAAATGGGTAAGGAAATCGAGCACGTACTGATTTCACACTGAAATTATGGATGGCTAAGATAACCAGAAGCCCGAGCACTGCGGTAGTTAATCCCCTGTTAAACATCACTACTTCAGCCCGCAGAGCCCTGAACCAGGCGAGCACAACATGGCACCACGCAGGGCAGATCATCTTGGTGCGCACGTGAGCTGTGGGTTACCACTACGTTGAGACAGAAGGGAGTTACCAGAAGGAAGAGCGGGCGAAAGCCAGCAGGTCTGCTCTCTGGGGGTGATGCTCCCCACTAACCCCCATCCCTCAGAGGCGAAGTCCTGCGTGCAAAGCGGCACTTGGATCCCAGCTTACCTGCACTGCTCTTGGGCTCCTGGTCTCCAGATCCCACCAAGTACAAGAGCTTTGGAGGAGAGACACCACCAGCAGGTCACTGCTGCATTCAGGAATTTAACCCTTCCTGCACATAAGAATAACCCATCCCCTCTCCTCTAGGCATGGCTGGTGCTGAAGTCAGTGGGCAGTGCTGGTACATATCCATGGGTTTGACTTTCACTTAAGACACGCTTTTAAATAAAACCAAAAAAACCCCCTGAAAATCTCTTCCATTTTGGCATTGATTCTGATAAGTCTTTCCTAGTATTATAATAAAAGTAACGTCTCTCCTTGGTGTTGCAAATAGACATGCCCTGCCTGCCCTGTACATGGGGACTTAATTTACAGAAAGTCACCGTTTTTACCATCGTCTGGGTGCTTCTGTTTATTAGCAGATAGATCTTGTGCAGATACAGCCAGTTCTTAACAACTGGAAAGTTTTAATGCACACAGTAAACACCACTGAGAGCGCTTTTTTCCCCTTTAAGTTATATGAACACTTCCCCCATGAGTTAAGGGATTTGGCATTTCTCTCAGGCATACTTTACATTTTCCAAACTTTCTGAATAACACATTGAGAGACTTAAGCATCTGCACTGCCAAAGCAAATGAGAGAAGAAGCGATTTTGCAGGCTCATTAATGCCTAGCACTGACAGGCCTGGAGGGGCTGCGATTTTATTTACATAGGGTAGAGACGGAAGTGCGGCGTTATTTACATAGAAAAGAGATGTTCATTCAGGAGTGGGGTCTCATTTAGATGCAAAAGGCACAGGAACTGGGAGCACAGTCTTACACAGAGAGGGTTTTACCTGTGCTTCCAAAAACACACTTAAAACATGGTCATAAATGCTGTTCATGGTAGCAGCTGGAGTATTTTTCCCACATGTGGAGCTGTTGAGAGTTCAGCTACATCAGCTATCCCACTGCTGGCAGAGCCCCTGAGAGCAAACGAAGGTGAATTAGCTACAGAGAAACAGAGGAGAGAACTTGAAGACAGAAAGATTAAGAAAATCCACAAAATAACAGTACTTATAACAACTACAGTTGTCAACCCTCCCTCCAAACTCTCCTGAAGTCAAAACCAAAATAACTGTATTTATCTAGTTGTTGGCTCGACGCTATTTGCAGAGCTGTCCCCCCTCCCCTTCGCTGCTCCCCAGTGCCCCTAACCAACATGCTCTGAGGTTGCCCCGCCACATCGCAGCCTGCCCACGCCACCCACCTCCCCTCGGCCCCTCTCCATGGCCAATGAGGTCTGCTCTTCACCACTCCAGAGTCATCCTCCCAGCCTCCAAGAGAGCTGATGATTAATTGAAGCCAGCTGCTTGGCTCCCTCTCCTTCTTCCCACACCACTTTGCATTCCTATTAAAGCACATGCATGGCCCCAGAGCTGTGCTTGGCTTTCTTGAGTGTGCAGTGGTGATACTGTAGAAACAAGGCCAGCTTTCACACTGCACACGCACCCCACCCCCCTGTCTTTGTGGGCTGTAGCTGTTTGGGTACCAGACATTCACAGTGGTGAACTCAGTGTGCAATGTCATCAGCTTCGGAGCGATGGAAGGTATTTAAAATCTTGCTGATTTGGGGCCTGTGTTACATTTTTAGTTTTTTGTATTGTGTTCTCAGGTTTTTTTCTTAATGTGGGTAACCTTGAAGAACCTGCAGACTTGCAGTACTGCCATAGGAATCACATATTGAATACCTAATCAAATAAGAGATCCTCAAGAATGGTATTTATCTTACCAGAACTTACATGCCCAGGAGTAAGTCAGTTGCCTGAACTAGCTATGTAGCTGTTGGGGATAGCCAGCCTCTTCTGAAGGATGATTTATCCCACTTTGGAGCAGGTGATACACAGTGCTCTCTACAGATAGCATCCACAGCCTTCCTTACTGTACAGGGTGTCTAGCTGAACAGCAGAGGTGACAAATCTTAGATAGTTCTGGATTCTTGCTACTTATTTTTAGCTAAGCCTTTTGCCTCTACTTACCCGCCTGCTTTATTGCCCAGTTGGGAACGCAGAGGAAGCCACCGAAGGGCTGGCGGTGCCTCTCCTGCAAGAGCCCTTGCTCAGCCTTGTTCGCTACATGTGTCCAGTGTCACCGAGGTTGGTGTGTAAAACTGCCCTTGTGTTTCCAATTCCCATACAGGGTATTTGCTGGGACATGGACTGGTTAATACGTGTGCTTCCATAGCATCTCCCCAGGTTTCTCAGTACTTAGACATAAAGCAAAACCCTTGCATGTCCACCAGATCTCTTTCAGCTCTTGAACAAGTATCCTAGATGTGCAACTGTAGGGGAGGCATGATTTACCTTCCCGAGTGTTTCAGGTGCGTGGAGCCTGCACTTGCCCTGGTATCTGATACAGACCTTCCCAGTCAAGTGTTTGTGGTCCTGACCTGTTTTGCTCAGTGACAAACGCTGCATGCTGAGAGTGCCACCGAGCTGAAACGTTAAAAATGAGCGTGCCAGAGGCCTTGCAAGTGAGCTGCACTTGGTTTGCTCGGCACCTCAGCCTGAGCTGATCGACTCTCGTGTTCTTAACTTCATGTCAGCTGACATTTATGCTGCTGCTTCTGTATCAACCAGTCCCAAGGCACATCCATCACCACTCCCAGGCTTTGCACAAATACGCACAGAAGTAAATACATACCTGGGTCACAGCACTAAAGAGTTAAGAAAGCCCTGTATTCTTCCCAAGGGGAGAGCCTATTGCAACTTGTAAACACTTGCTGTCTATTTCCAGGTGGTAATTAAAACGGCTTCCCCCACCAAGTCAGTATTACATCAAGAGGCTGACAATTTCCTGGAGAAAACAGCTGTGTTTCCACTAATGAGCCTCAAGATCAGCAAAATGCGGTGCCTGTGTGCAGTTGTAGCTGCAGCTCTGGCACGTGAGACCCAAAGACCCTTTGATAATTCTTGCTGGTATTTCTTAGAGGTTTTTGTTTCTCCTACTGTTATTATGCCAACTTGCAAAAGTCTGCTCATCAGGCTGTGAATTTTTTCCTTTTAAATATTTACTGTGGGCTGTTGCAAATTCAATGAGGTAACGGTGACACATGGAATGGGCTCTGTTGGGAGAGGGCAAAGCGGGGCAAATTAACCAAAGCAGGGAAGGAAAAGCATAGGGCAGTACGCTTCTGAGTTTCTGGAAGAAACACGTTTTTATATCATGCAGTTCAATGAAACATATTTTTTTTTTCCACAGGATGAATTAATTTTTGCAGGTCTGGAGCGGGCATGGGAGTTTGAGAAATGGTTTCATTCCCTTCACGTGGCATATTCACATTTTCACAAATTACTTTGCAAATAACTGGCATTCTTAATAGGCAAGCTGGGCAAAATAAAGCAGAATTGTCAAATATTGCTGCTAAGTGGCCTTTGCAGATTCTTCACAACTGTACAAGGCTGGCAACAGCTGAAATTGAACAGATAAAATTGTGATGTCCATTCGTCTTAGTGATTGCATCGGTGAGTAGATGTTAGTAGTCCTGCTATTGGGCTATGTAAACCTGGTTGCATGTCCATATGTAACATTGCTAACGGCTAGTTGATGAATTGTGTTCTGCACTGAATTTATGCTTGAATTTGTGCTGTTGTATGAATAGGCAATAGATATAGGCATGGCTGGAACATGGTAACAGCAGCAAATTGGGAGCGAAAGTCTCTCCTTCCCGACTCTAGACTGCTGCTGAGGTCAGCCTGAGTTTCCCATCACCTCGAAAGGAGCTGGGACTTCATCCCCTGTCTCGGGATGCGTGCTTTTCCATGGGCACCCAGGGCAGCACACGAGGCCACGCAGGGCTGGATCAAGCACAGAGAAAAACGGTAGATCGATTTGAAAAAGGTCTCCACGTCTCATGGGCCAGCGGCTTGTGCCAGTCCAAGCTGTGCAATGATGGGGTGCATCTCCCAGGAGGGTGCAGATCACCAGGGATGCAGCCAGCTTCCCGAAAGCGAGGTGGTCTTATGTGAACCCTCAGGGCTTGGTCATGTTCAGGCAAGCAGGAAGACGCTCATGCTTTCAGTTGTCTCTGATGTGGATTGACTTGGCACCTCCACCAGTACCTCCCTCACTCCCCTGGGAGACTTCTCTCAAAATCATCTTCGTCACCTCTGTTTCTTGGTCCATTTATCAGTAGTTTCCCACTGCTCTGCTCTCCCATTGCCTTCATGCTGGAGGAGCCAAACCCCCTTGGCTCAAGCAAATCTGCTGCCTAGAGGAGGTTCGGGAGAGGCTGAATTTTGCACGTCCCAGGTTGGGTAGAGATAGGACCCCAGACCGCCTGCTTGTGGTAGATTCGCAAAGGCAGAGGCACGAAGTGATGGCAGTTTTTATATTAACTACTCTTAGTATGGGCAGCACTGATAAAGCACGTGCCGAGGCTGTGCTCCATACCAGCACCCGTTCGCTGCCGCTCAGGAAACCAGCTGTACGTGCCTCTGTATATTAAAGTATTTCCATAGACTACAGAAGGGAGGACTCTCTTCTTCTGGACAAGATTCAGCCACAGCTGGAGAGATCAGTCCTGCTTCTGGCCCCTTTGGGAAAGCGTGGCAGGGGAAGCTTGCGCTCGTTGTGTTAAAAATGAGTATTTTCACTATCTAGACAGAAGCCTTCAATCTCCAGGGCCATCAGTCTGTACCCCTGACAAAGACCGAATGAAAGGCAAAACATAATTACTTACATATTACTCCATCTGACATCTTAAATATTAAGACATCTATCTAGTCTAAAATCATTCATATAAATGTGTTTGTGGCACCTTAGGCTTAGGAAATTTTCAATAGATGAAGCAATAATGTTCTTTGGTTCGCTTGGGCTCATGGTATTAATATGATTTGGTTTTCCTCAGATGCAAGGGGTTTGCTACAGCCTCGTGCTGTGGAGTTTTGGTCCCACCTGCCATGAACTTTATACTACTTCTGTTTTCCTCTGAAGGTATTTTCCGTGATAGTCCAGTGCATTAACATGAAATTTGAGGCAACGCATCCATTTTTTGAAAAGTAAGCGTTATGTAAAATGAGTATAAATGTCATGTGTTTTCATAACTGTCAAAATATTGTAATTTCTTTGTTATTTTATGGATTGAAAAATTGAGGCAAAGAGGGCAAATGCTTGCCTGAGGCTACATGTTCAATATCAGAATAAAAATTGACAATAACACACTAAGCTCAGGCCAGAGAAATATTAACACTTTGTCAGCCTTAAGCATCCAGGAAGCACAGGACATGAGATCCCACATCATGTTTATATTCCTGAAGCCCTCCATGTCAAGTTCTCTGCCTTTTGAAGGGGCATATTTCCAGCCCTTTAACTGAAAAGCAGATTAAAAAGCCTGAAAATGAAAATAATTGAAAATTGTGAAAGTAACCACTACTGAGAATCTCATGTATTTGCGGGAAACAAAGTTGGTGCCTTGAGAAAAAGAGTAGAGGATAAATTGTGGCTCACGATAACCTTGTGAGAGCCAGAAAACCGTGTTATGCTGGTGTTGAAGCTGGCTGAGTGGGGACATTTGGGGACAAATTCACCAAGTGCTGAATTTGCATGTTCACATTCAGACTTTACCTGATCGTGAGTGTTGCCCAGCTCTATGCTTGCAGCCTCTGCTTTGGGCGGTTCACAGAGATGGAAAATACTTTGTGAAAATTGTATAAATTGAAGAGACATGAAGAATTTTGAAAACTTCTCCCTAGCCAAAGAAATGAAAAATGTCTTAGCAAACAAGACTTGTTTTTGTTTAGGGAAAGGAAGTGCTGTGTCTGACATGGTCCCTTGTGCAAATGTGTTTTTATGCAGCATGTTGTGTATGTTATCCCAAAACCTGCGTATTTTGTAGCCAAATCACAGAGCATGGCAGTTTATTTTGTGTAACAGACCATATTTGTGCTCTTCTTTGCCTGAAAGAAAGAAAAATTAACTCCAAAAAAGAAAACAGGGCAATTCAGTATAAGAAAATGGAGGTGTGAAAACTTAGGGACATGGGAATAATTAGAAGTATTTTACTACCCACTGGTACTTAATGTGAACTACACTTCAAACGTACACCATTTAAATTACCTCTGTAGCCGTCGGCAGTTTCGCGGCGCCCGTGGAAGCTGCACAGAGCTCGTTACATCGGCCTCTTGTACCACTGAATCCGGGGGATACGTTCATCTTCCAGACAGCGCCGTAAAGGGCTGGCCCGTGCTCTAATGAGCCCCTCTGGCATTTCGGGGTGGGTGGCTGGAGCCCTGGGGTCCCAGAGCATCACAACTCTGGTACGGGGCCCGTTTTTAAGCCTGGATTTCAGCTGTTGCTCGCTTTGTGAATGGGACATGGAGGTTATGAGGTTATAAAGGGGACCTGCCATCGGCAGGGGTGGGGGGGTTGAATGTTTGTCTGGATATTTATGTTTGAACTGCATCGTAGGGTCTGGAGCAGTAGTGGGGAAATCAGGGATGGACCATTTCAGCTGTATAATGTCATTTTTAAAATTTTGATTAATTAAATGGCAGCTAATGACGTAACCAATAGGCTCTGACTCTTGGCCCCTTCCCCGCTGGGGATGGTGGTGCGATAGGACTTTGCAGGTGGGAGGCAGGAGGATGCATAGATACCTCTGGGACACCTCTGGGTATCATTCCTGGTGCCCTTCCCGACATGACATCCCAGGGCTTTGGGACCCCCTACATACAGCTTTACAGAGCCTGGCCGTAGTGAGCTCATGTATAAAGCCAAGAAACATACCTGTTTTTTTCCATCAAGAAGTGCTAGTAAACAACGTTAATAGCACTTCCCAGGTTTGTTAGCTCCTTTCTTTCATCTTTGGCAATAAGCAGCTCATTAAACAAATCAAAGCAGGTTTTATGAGACTGCCTTCATCCCATCAGCTGCACTTCACCCAGATGCGCGTGCGGCGTGTCCCTGCCAAGGTGCTGTGGGTACCCTGCAGACAACAGGGCTGGCATGGGGAACGGGACCGCAGGCTTTGTGCCTGGGAATATGCGCTTCAGCTGAACAACTTCAGGAGTGGGGTTTCCAGCAGGTCCCATGGTTACGCTCAGGTACAACCCACTCGCCTGTTTTTCTTCTATTTGTCAGGATATATCTGTTTTGATTGCCTGCACTGCTAACGAGGGTGCTTAGTGGTTTGCGAGAGAGCCCTCCTCATGGGATGAGAGCCACCTGAAACGCAGAAGGGGTCCCTGGTAGCAGCAGTCAAGGAAAGCACGTCTTGCTATTCCCCATCTCGGGTTACCGTTAGCCCATACAGGAAGCGCTGGTCCGTGGGTGATCTTATACGCCATATGTTCTGCGGTATGCACTGCAAGAGAGGCACAAAAGGGTGTGTTTATATTGTAACTGTTTTGTTTTTATTGTTCTTTAAGGTTTATTTTGAGAGGGTTTTTTTTAATAACGCATTTATATTTTCCTCTGCGGTGCTTACCTTTAGAGTTGAAGCTGTTAACCGCAGCCAGATATTTGGCAGCGATGCATCGTTTTATGCTCGCACAAAGACCATTAATATTCGCCCAGAGATCGTTACCACATTAATGAATTGCAGGACGTGCATGCTCGGGTAAGCACAGCCTCAGCTCAGCTGGTGGGAACCAAGATTTTCCAAAGAGCTCTGCAAGTCGCCAGCACTTCTTGCTAATGCCAGAGCATGGCTGATCCCAGAGTACCTGGTGAGTAGGGTATTTGAGGGGTTTTAGCTTGTGGCACCTATAACACCGTATGGTCGCCCATCAGGCTCCTGCATAAATAAGCCCGGATGTGTTAGAGAAGCGAGGAGCAGTCCCGCTGTGTTCTGCTGATCTCCCTTTACAGGGCTGGGATTCCCAGATTCCAGGGAAGAATAGCAGAGTATAGATAGCATAGCATCCTGCTGGTGTACAAAACCATGGCAACACTGTTTTAAGCATTTCTAGGCTGTTTAATGTGGCCTAAACATTTTACAGGCATTTTTCCTTCAGCTATTTTTATATATTTATTTTTATGTGGATTTTAATAGACTAGTCTAAGTGAGATTTTGTCCCTCCCTGCAATTGCCCCTTAAAGGCAGCCCTATGATGTTCTGTTAGATATTTCTCGCTAAAAAGCCTTGGGTAGAAAGTAGCTTGGTTTGCCAGAGCATCAGGCCACTTGCTTGGCATTTTTTTTAACCTTTGAAGTTGGGCTAAGAAAGCTCAGTCTAAGACAGGGGCTCTGGCTGATGCCAACGGCAAGGAGGACTCGATGCTTCCTTTTTGTGGGAGTGTGTGCATTCATCCCTGTAATCATAGCGAAGCTGGTATGTTACTCAAGTCAACTAACTGTCGCTATTAAAGGAAGAACAGGAAAGCTCAGACAGTTAATATGGGAGATGTTTTCTGACTTCTGCAGAAGAGCTGGTTTTTTTTTTAAGATTACCTTCAAGAACCAAGAGAACCCATTTAATTTTAATGACGTTCCACCATACCCAATTCTACCATTTCCAAGTACATTAGCGCATGATCTCCAGATTGCTAGAAAGATGTCGTCAGGTACCAGACTGAATGTCAGACATAAAAGCTTAATAAGTGACATGCTTTACATTTTCGGTGCAATCGAATACAAAAGCTTCCACTCAGTTAAAATTACCAGAGGTAATTTCAACACAGCTGTCAAGTCTTTTTCCTAGAAATTGAAGTTTTTCCTAATGTGCTTTTACTGAGATTGAGGGAAGTAATTTCTGATGTAATTTCTTTGTATGCAGGTATTATCGGAGAGAGGTGAAGCTTGACGTTTTGCTCAGAAGGTGTTTCTTGGGCCATCCTTAGCAGTATGCTGCTGGACATGGTCTCCCCAGTTCAGACTCGGGTAGATTTAAGACTTATAGGTCTGAACATGTGGGGCTGAGAGTTGAGGCCACCTGGGGCATGGGGAAACGGATGAATTCTGTTAAATGCTAGAAGATCTCTCCTTTTATTTTTTTTTTTTTTGTTCCCTGCGGAGGAGTGACAGCAAGGAGCTGAAATCCCTGCCTGAATTGGTCCCAGATGGTCGGCCTGGAGCACTCCCAAAGTTGCCTTTTAAAGGCAAACGAGTTCTCGGTGGGACCTGTGCTGTAATCCCTCAGACCCGCTCAGGTTTGCCACGGGGTGTTGTGGAGGAAGGGCTGAACCCCTTTGCATCTACAAAAGAAGAAAAATCAATATTTCTGTGCTTTCAGCTTTTCATTATTATGGCTGGTGGAGTCAGGCATGGGAAAAAGTTATTAGCGCTCAGTTTAGGATAGCGGAAAAATGTCATTTCCATGTTATCAGGCTGCAGTTGAGTCTGTAATGCTCGCTCAGCCCTGACAAAACAGGTGCTTAACCCGAAGTACTTTGCTTTTAAGTACTTTGCTGGATTGGGGCCTTATCAGTTTTGACTTTTAAACCAGATGATGAGCCAATCTGAGAGCCATTCATCTGCCATTGTGGCCTTCAAAAAGGCCTTTCTTTTGAACAGGCCTGGATTTCTGAGAAACTGATGGTCTTTTTAAAGTCTACTGTTGAACGTTGCAGGCTGTGCAAAGGTCCCTTTGAGCCCCAAATTTCACTTCAAACGCAATAATAGATGCTCCACCATCTCCAAATGTTTGTCGCACTGTTTTAAAGAACAGATGGGGTGAAACCTTTTTTTTTTTTGGCTCTGGGAACCTGCGTTTGGACTGCCCTGTCCTAAAGGCTTGGAGGGGACAGGGATCTGGGGGCTGGAGGCGAGCACCGAGCACTGGGGAGAGCTGGCACACCGCTGCGGATGGCAAGGCAAGAGGGGCCAGGGAGACCTCTTGAACCCCAAAACCTTGCAGGAGGTTTGGGACAAGGCTCCCCCCTCTCCGCAGCACTGGTGTGGCAGCACAAGCTGATCCAGGAATGGAGGAGGCGGAAAGCGGTGATGGATGTTTCAGGGAGTCCCTGCATTTGTGCTCGGGGTGATGCATGTGCCCCAGGCCCCCTTCCCAGGGTGTCAATGTCTTTGCAGGCTTTGAGAAACCACCCCGCAGTGTGACACAGGGTATCTGGAGGCTGTGGATTTAATGGGTAAATAATGCACGTGTTGTCCATGAGGGAGCCTTAGGGAGAAGGGACAGCCACTCCTTCGAGGGCTGAAACCTCAGGAGGCAAATTTAGGGCAGTGTGTGGCCCATGGGAGCCATCGAGATGGGAGGTCAGAACACAGCATCTTTGCAGACCACTCTGTGCTCTGCAGCTTTCCAGAGCTGGCTGATCCCTCTGCTTGGCTGTCGTTGAAGGTTTCTGTGGAGATGTGTCCCAAGAACTTGTATTCCGGCTCAGTTTTGACATATATGTATTGCTCTAATGGGCAAAGTACTCACTTATGATTTGATAATACACTCATGCACACATCATCTAATTCCTTGCAAAGCACTAATGCTTGCATTCATCTTTTTTTTTCCCCAAACAGTAATCAGGCCATGCGGTTTTCCCAATTTGTCAGGGAACTCAGCAAGCTATGTAATCACATCTTTCATCAGGTTATATCTAATTTTCCCAGTCCTGCTCCTTCCCCTTGCAATAGGACTGGCAGGGATGGGAATTGTCCTTTCTCAGCCGCACAGGAGAGCACTCGGATGCTGCTCCTCTGCTCAAGCCCAGATTTCACCGGCAGACTCTAAACGCTTGACCTGAGCCAGGGTCTGGAGGAGGGACTCTCATCTCCCCCTTCTCCAAAATTTTCCGCATCTATCCCTTATCGAAATGGTCCCTTTCTCTTCCAGGGCTGCCTTAACCATTGCCTCCACTCCTGCAGCTGACAGTTGTGGGCTTGCAGCTCAGTACAACCCACGTGCACCGCAGGGACTTTTTACTGCCTGACTGAGCCCATCACCAATAGACAGGATGAAATCATTCTGCTTTTTATTTCATCATTACAAGCCCATAAACAGCTCTTAGGGCAAACGGAGTATTTTTCTCTAAATAGTTGTAAACATTAGTGGAATGCACTTTAAAAGCAAGAGAGAAGAGTGAAAAAGCACAAACCCAAGCCTTTGTCCCCATTGCAGGAAAGCTCCTACCCCAGGGCTGCACCTTGTTCCCTTTATGAGACCCCTGAACAAAAAGGGTAAAGCAGAAAACTCTTCAAAATACAATGTTTATGTGCTATTGGGAGCAAGAAGGTAAAATCCTGGGTATGCTCTGACCTACAGTTTGGAGACAGAGGTAAAAAAGAGAAAAAACTTAATCACAGCAAACAGCGTTTTCCCTTATGGCTTGGTCCAACCGTACCCAGGTGTGCCAGCCTGGCTTTTCTCACTGACCCCGGCTGTCCCTATTTTCTGCCATCTGAGGGCTCTGCTGTGCTTCCAGCTCTAAGCACACAAGGTACCCATACGGTCTTGCAAATTGATTTTCCTTGGTTTTCTTGCCGTAAGGGACTTCATAAGAAAAGCAGAGGTATGTTTGATAAGGTTTTGTTAAGTCCAGCATTTGCAGGAGACAGAAAAATTGCGTGGAAGCCTTTCTGCTGAGGGCAAGCTCTTCCCTCCAGCCATCACAACAAGGACCCACGGGGCACACGTCTTCCCGAGGGGTGGCCATTCCCCGCTGGGTGAGTCTGCAGCCCAAGGCAGCGTCTCCCCGGCTCACCTGGTGATTGTGTTATGCAGCCATCTCGGCTGTGCAATGGAGATTGTTCTCCCACAACATTCGTCTTCTGCCGTGCAGTCTCTTCTGTTCTTCGTTGCTGTTGGCTTCCAGCTCTTGCACATAGTAAGAAGTTGTAGAAGACCAAGACTGTAACCTGCTCCACTTCAGCTACAGTTTGATTTCCAAAGATCCAACCAAGACTGCTGAACTAAGATAATTTCCTTTTTACAACCCTGCTTGTTCAAGAAAATCCATTACTTTCTCATCACAAAGACGAGAAGGTGGGTGAGGTTCAGCTGTGGATGTGCTCCGGCACAGAGAAACACTTGTGGGCTTCGGTGGTCTCTGGGGAGAGGCAGGAGAGGACCTGTGGACAGGGTGAGGGCTTGAGGTCCCACCGTTCCTCCCTGAAGGAAAGGGCGAAAACATGAGATTTTTTGAAAGAAACTGGGTAAGTTTAGGATGGTGGGCCCGGTCTGGGCCTCCCATGTCTTGGCCTCACACATTCTGTGTGCCTCTCACTTTCTCTGGGCCACAATATCTCCACAGACCTCTCCCTCTCCATGGGACTGCCAAAAATTTTGGCCTCCTAAATTCTCTGGGCCTTGCAAAATCTGTGCTTATTCCCTTCTCAGCCTTCAACACTTTTTGGCCTCCATCTCTCTCTGGGCCTCCACTATTTGGAGCAACATTCTCTGGGCTTCCTACTGCTGGTCTCATGTCCGGTTGTATAGTGGGTCCCACAGCAGCGACCCATGAGAGGTCGCTCCCAGCCTCTGCTCTCTTGTGCCTCTTTCTGTGCCTTTCACGCTATTTTGTGCTTCCTGATTAACTTCCTGGGCTTCCCACAGTTCTTGGGCCTCCCACACCTTCACACCTTGACCTCAGACAGGCCCCTCATCCCTCTGTCTGGGACTCCCACACCTTTTCAGCCTCCACCTCTGGCAGGGCCTCTGTAATCTTTTTGACCTCCCACTCTTTTTTGGACTGTACCTTTGTCTGCCCCCACACCTTTTTGGCCTCCACCTTTGACTGGGCCTCCCACATCTGTTTGGCCTCCCACACCTCTTCCCCCGGCACACCTTTGAGCCTCGCAGACTTTTTCATTCGCCAGGTGTCTGTTCCTTTGATAGTGTTTCGCCCTCCAATTTTGTCTCTCTTGGACTTGTCTTTTCTTTTTGCCTTCCCTTGTCCTTGTTCTGCCAAAATCTCTGGATCTCCCAAAATCTCTGGATCTCCCAAACTCTCTATGCCTTCCCTTCTCTCTTGGCGTCACATAGTTTTTGGCAGCCAGCTGTCTCTCAGCCTCTGTCACTCTCCTGGTCTAACAGTTTCTGGGCCACCACACCTTGGGACAACACTCTCTGGGCCTCCTACCGCTTGTGTCATATCTGGTTGTATGTCAAGTCCTGAGCCTGGTCCCTCAGCAGGTGCTGTGTTGCATCCCATGGAAGGTCTCTTTGGGCCTCTACCCTTGTTCTTCAGTCTTTGTGCTTCCTTTGCTTTTTCAGCCTCCAACTCAATCTCAGCCTCTCACACATTTTTGGCCAACCCTACTATTTGGGCCTCCAACTCTCCTTGGTCTTCTCCCTCTCTACGCATCTGCCAAACTGTTTTTTGCCTCCTTAAATTCTCTGGGCCTCCAAACTTTGTGTGCTTCTCCCTCTGTCAGCCTCCAGCTCTCTCTGGGCTTCCACTCTTTGGAACAACAATCTTGGGGCTTCCTACTGCTGATCTCATGTCAGGTCACACGGCAGGTCTCAAAACAGGTCCCACAGTGCTGTGGGAGGTGCCACTGGGCCTCCCACTCTCTCTGATTACCACACTTTTCTGACCTCCCACAGTCTCTGAGCCTCCTGTTTTTCCTTGGCCTCACCCCTTTCTGGGTCTCCCACTCTCTGGGCCTCTACTCCCTGAGCATGTCAGGTCCCAGAGCAGGTCCAATGATGGGTTCCAGGGCATGCTGCTTGGCTTGCCCTCTCAGAGGTCCCCACAGTGGGTCCCATAGAGGGTCCCCCAGCAGGTCACATCATGGGTCCCATCGTCAGCCCAACAGTGGGTGCCCCCATGGTCCCTACTGCAGATCCCATGGCAGGTCCAATGGCGGGACCCATGGCGGGTCAGCCTTCCTTTCTCTGTGCCTGTTCAGACACTTTACCCCTTCTGGAGTATCCTACTGAAAAAAAAAACCCTCAAACAATGCTTATTGAAATAATGATAGAAACATCTTTTTGGATTTTGAAATATTTTTTTTTTCCCATTTAGACAAACTAAATGCCACACCTGATGTCAATGAAACCCACTGTCCTCCAACAGCAAAAAACAGTGTTTGGGACCAGTCAGCCAGTACTAAGCCAGTGCTTCACGTCTCTTTTTCTTTTTTATGACCTTGGTGCTTTATTTTGTTCAACTGTCTTACACTTCCTCGGGCAAGGCAGCCTCTGGCCTACAGCTGATCACCCAAAGACCCCTCTGTAATTGCGTTTCAGCTCATAAAGGATGTGACAGTCACAGCCCATCATGTCTGCCATCCACAGCGCGTGATGCCTGGCACATCGGCTTTGTGCCGTCAGCGTCTGGGTATACGGAGACCCAAACCTCAAGGCTGAATGGTCTTTACTGCATTTTCCTGAAATTTGATATCCTAATTAAGGCTTTCTTACACTTCCTAGTTAGTGAAAAGGAATTTGTATCGCAGGGAAATATGTGTCACTGCTGAACGGCTTGAATTCAATACAAGAAGCATTACGGGTGAAATCCTGTCCCTGCCAGCTCTGGGGGCATTAACCAGGTACTCTTCCTAATGAGAGCGATGAGCCAGCCAGCACATCTGTGTAGTGCAGAGCAGTACATCTGGAGGATGCAATGCTATTTTGGTAACATGGATGTTAGCAGCAGTTCTTCACTCTTTAACAAGGATTGGGAAAGAGGATGGAAGAAAGATGGAGAGCAGAGCAGTCTCCTGTCCCTGCATGCATAAACCCTGACGTAGATGCAGGTCAGGGCTGATGTACTCAGCAGCTTCAGCACCTCCCCAGGGCTTTTACCTGGTTGTGGCTGGTATTCTGCTTGCACAAAACCAAAAGACAGAGCTTTAGTACTCTTCAGGTTTCTGTTAATGTACAGGTCATGCTGTCTCCCTGCTGAGAAGTGATCAGGCCCCTCGTCTCTGAGCCCTCCTGAGTATTCCAGTCCCACCGCTCTTTGCAAGACAAGGGCTTTAAGCAGCAAAACCCACTTCTCATCTTCCCAGTACACTATTGAGCCAACCACTGTCCAAACCTGCCCAGCTGGATGGCACATCTAATCATTGCATCGTCTGGAAACAGCCTGGGTGAGAAACGAAACAGTGCAGAAAGTGTACATGCACTCTTTGCCTGGAAATCAGATCAGCGTGTCTCAGGAGCGCTCAGGTGAGGCTTCACTAATATTTTTTTTTTCCCAAGAAAATCATTATGTAAGAAGACCAGAAAGATACAAATAACATAGCTTTAAAATTTTGAGGAAAACAGTATTCAAGCAAGAAAAAAGAGGGAAGGAAAAAGATGGGAAGGAAAATGTCTCTAGGATCATACTTTATCACTCCCCGTATCTAATGGAGTCTCCACAGTGAGTGATGGAGCAGGTAGTGGAAAAGCCACTTGGAACGGTCTGACCTCGAGGGGAGAGGCTCACACGCAGGGACCGAGGCTCCTGCTCCTGCCCACATGAAAAGGGATTTCAATTTTGATCTCACCAGCAATCCTTTGAACTGAACGTAGTAATAAGACAACCGGGTACCAGTGTCTTTGTGAGAGAAGGATATGCTAGTTGTTAATATTTTATATGTCGTTTCAGGGTAACTAAGACTGTTTGTCTCACCTCCCTCCTACAGAATAACCCTAAAGCTGCCAGCAGGAAAACCCAAATATCTTTAATTGGAACACTTGCAGGATAGGCATCCAAAGAAATTAGTTAAGATCTGAGTTATGATTGTTTTTTTCTTTTTTAAAACAAATGAAGTAGGGAAGGGAAGTTCACTGTGTAGAAGCAGAGTATTATCCCATGTGTACGCCTGCCACGTGACCTATCGATGGGAAATGCAAGCTAGCTATTAAGCTTATCTCTGAGCTGCTAAATATAGAAACATATGCATGTATACTGTCAGATGGATAATGCCTGGGATTTTTACGATTTGACACAAAAATGACATATCTGAGGATTCAAAACTTCCAGGTTTGTTCTACACACTGCTTTAAAGGTTTCTTTTTTTACCTTTTAAGCATCTCTTTCTCCTGCAGTTGAGAAAATCCCAGTAGATGATTGAATCAACACTATTGAAACTGAAAGAGCGCGCGCAGCATAATTCTGCTCCCCCCCTTTTTTTTCGGAGAAGTGTTGTCTTTTTGTTAAGGAGAAGTACATAAACACCTATGCCAGCACAAAATCGGGAGAGGTAAAAAAAAGAAGAGCATGAATAGAGACTGTCAATATATCTAAGTTTAAAACAGTGGCCAAAGCAAAAGAAAAACTTAATGGAGAGGAAAGGTCTTGACAAGGTGGAAGAATTTCTGTATCTAGGCTCTGTTGAGTTAGAGCTTAAGAATGGGTTATTCAAAGGACACAGGAAAAAATAGCTCTTGAAAATTTAGCAGAGATTCAGGACATGTAGGAATTCAACGTGAAAGCAATTAACGTTTTCAGTACAATTTTGTTGGACCTTAAATAAGAGATACTCAGAAATCGGGAGCATTTGAAATGTAGTTTTGTTAAAAAAAAAAAAAAAAAAAAAGAGTTGAGAATTCCAAACATAGCAAAAGGAAAAGATATGTAAATGTGCTTGGAGAAGTCCTAGGAAAGGAAAAGGAGGAAGAAAGGTGGAAGGAATGGGAAAAGTGCAAGTAAGAGACATCAGAGAACAGATGGAGCTGCGGATCACTCTAACAAGATTAACGGTGATTAGACAATCGAGCAGAAATCTCATTTATTGGGCACTGCCCTTTGAACTGACGTTGTTGGAGGTTAAAGCAGAAGATAATTGCCTTTGAAGACGTTGCTTTGGGGCAATAGCTGGGTGATGTGCAACGATGGGATTCCTGCACTTCTGCTGGCTTCCTGGCACCCCAGGAGGAGCAGCAGGCAGCGAGGAGCAGGGGTGAGTTAAAGTTTCTTTTAAACAAAAGAAAACACTTTCAGCCCTAACTCTCAGCATGGCAGTATATTATAGTGACGTTGGGGTGAAGCAAGTAGAAGAAAATATACTTGGATGTTTGGACTCCAGAACATCCTCATATTTGTTCACTTAGAAACTGGTGGTGTATGAAATTAAAGTATTGAGGTGGATGGGCAGCTCATCTATGGGTGAAGATGCACCAGTGAGTTTTGGAATATTTTCTGATATGATTTTCCATCATGATAGGATGCAGAACCTTCTGATTTCCTTGGGCTGTCTTTTTTTTTTTCCTTTTTTTCCCCCCTTTTGTCCTCAGGTTTCTTGTCAGAGCATGTTAATGTGTCGCAGTACTTATTGTCAGATACTGTGGCGGTGAGGGTGCTGCGTGCCAGCTCTGAGCTGAGAGGAGAGTAAACTCAGCTTAATGTTAAAGTTTTTACTACTGGGGAAAACACAGATATTACAATACAGGAGGTCCGAGATTTGTTTATGCAAGAGAAATTAAAGTGCTCATTTACATAAAAAATAGCATACAAAGAATGATAATCAGCCATTGTACTGGAAAATTAGTATTAAACACACAGCAGAGAGAAATATACCCTGTATGGAGCAATCCTGCACAGGCAGCAGGAGGATATGGGTATACTAATAGATTTTTACCATCTCTGTATTTCATTATTCCATGAAATATGACTACGTTGAGTTACATTGACTCATGTCGAATTAATTATTAATACAATACCCAAAAGGTTTTGATGAACCAATTAAATTTTCAGCAGATACTTACCATTTCCTGCCACAGACTTGGAACAGGTAAGACTGGGAGAAAAAGGCCCCGGCAAGACTGGAGTTTGAACAGGGAATCACACAAAACCCACCAAAACCTCATCGCTTTGCCAAAGGAGCAGAAGAAAGGTCTCTTCCTCAGTGCGGAGGTGGCAGAGATGTGTTAGTCACAAGTGTCCACATTGTGAGTACAAGCAAAGTCTCATCAGGTCGTACAATATTACTCTGATTTTCTGCCCTTGCAGATAATAGATGTATAGAGATTACAATACAAATCAATTCAATTCAAGAATACGCACGTAATACCGCCAAAACTACTGTTATCCCGAAGGTGAAACCTTTTAAGAAAATATGAGCTTGTTTTCAGATAATCTGCTGCAACTGAGGAGTGGGGAGCTGGCAGTTTTGCAAATCGTAGAAAGGCTGAAAATTGTGCTGTGGGCATAGAACTGAATCTCAGAGCATGTAATAGATAATCAGAAACTCTCTGCCCTTGTGGAAATCTGATTTTACAAGGAGTTACTGGGATTTTAAAAATCAGAGCTTCTGGGGAAGTTCAGCACCCTACTTTAGTATAACATAGGATAAAAATATGCACAAGGCTGGAGCAGAGGAGTTAGTGCTTGTATATGAGATACTGTAGGAGAACAGCAATTACTGGAAAATCACATTTTCCAGGAGACCAAAGTAATCTTTTTACCCATATTGCAAACATATTATAAATGTGCTTTGAAATATTATGACTTCAAAAAGTGCTTTTTAAGAGTAAAAATCCCACAGTATCGGGAATGCTTCCTTCATGTTTTTGCCCATCCATCGCTACACAACGAATAGCAGCAGTCACTGCATGTAATTTCTACTTAAAAGCAATAGGAACCATAAAATGACCAGGGTTGGGTTGGAAAGCTAAGACCAGGTGGGAAAGACGAGAATTCAGCTCTGATCTGATGGATGCACAGAGCACATTCCTGCGGGCGTTGGTCAGCGGGAACTGCTCTGCAGATGGAGGTGGCAGGAGGTTGGACTGGGATCAGGCAGCCGCAGAAGGGGATGAGAGCTCAGCAACAGCTTTAAGGGAGTCTGAAGTGATGGGTTGTAAATATTGTATTTAATAATTAAGGGGAACATTCTGTAAACTGTAAAGTGATGCCAGGATCAGCCTGATTGCCACTTCCAGAGCGGTAACCTGGAGGGGTAAGCTTGGTGAGCAGGAGATGTGGTTTACAGGGGCCACCATCAGCAAGGTTTGCAAGGGGAAAGCAAAACAGCAGCAAATTCCGGGCAGGATCTTCCTGCCCTCAAAGGCCTTTTTATTTATTTAACGTGCAAAATAAAGCTGAATTCCTGAAACTGCGAAAGAAGCTTTTCTTTCTCGAACATGCCACTCTTACTGGTAGCATGAAGCAGAAGATCTGCTCGCGGTGCCAGCAGCTCTCAGGGGGGAAGCACGAACCATGTCACATTTCATGCTTCCCTGGCTGGCACGGGCCAAGCACTCGCGCGACAGCCGCTTATGCTGCCACAGCAGCCCGGGTATGTCCCATGCCATTTATTCCCCTCCCTTTCACAACTAATTGGAGAAATGAAGGACAGGCAAACCAAAATGACACTTTTCCACCTAAAGCTTTGCTGCTGGCAAACTTCAGTGTATTCTCCTCCTCCTGCAACACTTTACTGCTGATTTTTATTAACTAAAATAAACTGGAGTTTACCTAGTCTTGGCAAGCAGCGCTTGCTCTTCCATCCAAATAGCTTTCTCCAAATCTTGATGTCGTTCCCTTTCCGGCAGGCATTTGCAGGCAGCTGCCCACCACCCCAAGCTCTGTTCAGTACAAATGCAGTTGCTGAGCAACGAGGCAACCTCCCCACAGCACAATTTTGGCACATAATCTGCAACTTCTGTGAAACTGAGATGGAAAGGCAGAAAAATGCCCGCCCTGCTGAACAGCACGTATGGCAGGAGGTTGTAGCATGGGTGGATGTTGGGGACTCCAAGGCAGGGCTTGACCATGGTCTTCCCAATTCCTTCTGGGATGATATCCCTTGAATGGGGATTAGGTCCTAATTTCCTGTTCTCAAGAAGAAGCAATGATGTTGTCTGTGCAGCCGATGGCACCCGCCATACATGCACATGCCACACAGGTAAGGAGGTCAGTGCGTGCTCCCATCTGCTGCTCTGCACGGTGATGAGTTCAGCTCCGGCTCTTTCAATGCCCTTGCTCCAGCTGAGCCATAAATTACCGAAAGGGTAAACTTTATGGGAAGGAATGTGCAAACTATTAAATAGCTTTTGGGGATATAAACCAGAGCGAAACTGAAGCTTTTTACTACTGAGAGCATGGCTTGCCGCAAGGGTGTTGCTCCCTGTGAACATGATACAATGAGAAGAGCGGTTCCCCTCCAGTGGCAAGTTACGTGATATGACAAGAAGAAAGATTAAACAAACCACTGTACAAAAAAAATATTAATGCTTTTATGCTATAGGAATGTGAACTATCTCTCTGAATATTTGGGAGTTGCATGGGTACCGTTTTTGCTGTGTTTGGTGTTAAAGATTTGGGGATCTGCAAATGAGGTGGTGCAGGCTCTTATTTTAGGTGAACCCAGAGCCTGAGCTCCTCCTGGGACAGCAGGTGCAGGGTGGCTGTGCATTGTGACAATGGTTTGGCGTTTTTTTGGCATTGCTGGTTTGATTTATCAGGAGTAGGTGCCACAGCAAGCAGTAAGTCAGAGCAGTGACCTGTCCTGGCTGGAAGTGTCCCAGGGAAGTGCCACAGTGCCTCTTGGATGGGATGATGTCTCCAAAGACATGCAGCTCTGGGTGCAAGAATTGCTTGGGGAGCACCGAGCATACGGAGGAAGGAAAAAAGCCCTGAAGTTGCAGTCCCTCTTAATGGGCCTGAATGCAGAAAAGTTTGCTTTGCCAGCAGAGCAGGCAGCTATCATATCAGTAGACATTTGTCATCCACAGGTGGAAGATGGGGAAAAAAGAAACCTGTAATTCTTATATGGCTTTCAGTGCAGTTTGCGTGTGGCTAAACCCTGCCATTTCTATGAAGTTCATGGTTACAATTTTGAAATTGCTCTTGTGCCGCACTGGAGCTTGCAAATGCACCCAACGCCCATCCCCTGCAAACCTTGTATGTGTGGTCTCCTGGGAACTACGTGTCCTTCCGAGCTGTTTCTCCTGTCAGCTTAAGTCGCTGCAAACATCTCAGGCTGGGACTGCACATTGATCCTTCTCTTAATTTACCATAGTCTAATTAGTATGAGAATAATTTGAAGAGGAGGAACTCATTGCTGTGCCAGGGGAGGGGAGCAGAGCTGGGCACAAGCCTCTGTGCACGTAAAACCTGCTTCGGGAGCTTGGGAGGCTCTGAATTAAAACACCGCTGAGTTTTTCCAAAGCACCCTGCTAAGAAGGTCCCAGCTCTGTGTAAAACGTTTAAATATTAATTGGGATACAGCCGGCAGTGCAGGTGTCTTCCTCCTCTCTCTTCCCATGCCTCTCTCGTGAGGTTGCTTGGCTGTTCCCATGCTTTCCTCCTCCGACTCACTGAATATTTCATACAGAGTGATTCAGCTGTGCGTAGTCAGCTGGGAGGTCTGCAGGAGATGTGCCTGAGCTTAAAGTAAAACTCCAAAGTTAGGGAAAGGGAAGACCTTGCTCTAAAGTCCTGCTTAGTTCTTGACCGCTCTGCAGAGGGGTGAGTGCTTAGAGCTGAGCCCTGGGGATGCTCTTGGTGACCGCCGGGAAAAGAGAAGCATAGTTGCATCAAATAAATTAGATTTTCACTAGTTGGAGAAAGAGATTGCGCACCAATAATTGTGTAATTCTGTTCTTTCTGACCACAGAGGACTAATCAGAGACAGATATTTTAGGAGCTGGGATCAGTGCAACAGGAGTGACAGGGAATGTGCTGCCCACCAGTGTAATCTGAATGCTGGGCGTGAAGGTTTGTTCCCAGCAGGTAAAAGCGTTGTTTACACCCTTTTCATCAAAGCAGACGATCCTTGTTAATCCCCCTGGATGGGTCCCACCCCAGCGTGTTGCAAAATAAAATTGTATAAGGATTTTTTAGGCCTAACCTGTCCGGGTGATGCTCTGTGAGTGTGTGGTAGGGGAGAAAGTTCTACTCTCCATAGTACTGAATGAAAATAATGTATTAATCTGACACTGATGTGTGGGTTATATGTTGGTATTTCCCTCAGAAAAGGAGCATCACCTATACTGAATATCAGTATATCCACCCAGAATTTATTAGCACTGCCTGAATGGGACAGCACTGCAGATCAGAGGAGCCTGTGCACTGCTGCCAAGTTATTTCCCAATCCACCTACGCCAGCTCTCTGCAGTTTGGCTCAGCACCCCGTATTATCACCGCCCGAGATCACCATCAGTCCCAAACCCACACTTCAGGAGGAACCAGCAACCCTTTGAGGTTTGAGACCTGGATGGCTATAAGGATGATGCACAGGCCCTGTGGCCCCCAGCTCAGGTGCATGCTGGTGTCTGTCCTGCCCCAAGGAACTCTGTCCCTGCTGCTTGTGGAGAGCCGTGGCCATGCACCTTGCTGGGACCCAGGTGTGCTCGCACTGGCTCCCCACTCTGGACACGGAGACACCAGATATCCTGTCGGGAGGGTTTCCTGCTCAGCTTGTGCATGGCCCATGGGAGCAGCTCTAAGTGTGGGTTAACTCATGGTGTACCTGGGGAGCAGCGTTTCGGTTCAAAAGCACAGATGAAAAACACTTCACATCTAACTTTGAGGAAAAAGGAAGGAAAATGCTTTCCTTAGACTGAAATAAATATAATTAAAGCATTTAAAAATCTTTCTGTTCCCTGTTTGTTTTGACAAGGTTAAATTTTCTCCATATTTTTCTGAAATTTTAATTATCTGCAAAACACTTTCTGCAGGAGTTGTTTTGGTTTTGAGAAAGCTGGATAAACTCTGCTCAAGGCTGATATTTGAGCATGCTCGAGTCCCACATGGAGCAAGAGAGTACCAGGGAGAGATGGATTCCAGATGTTTGCAGCTGTCACGTGGTAACAGTTGATTTTATAAGTAATAGAGTTCCTTGAGTATCTGATTTTGGCAGCAATCTCCACTTTTGTCTAAAGAGAAACTGCACAGGAAGTTAGAAAGTACAAGACAAAGGAGTATTTTTAGCTAACTCAGCTGTGAAACTGCATAGAGAGGCAGGATCGGAGGAGCGGGACTGGGACACACCAAGGGCACTCGCTCAGGTTCCTGTTAGTTGGGGCAGAAAATAAATGCTCCTTTCCTTTGCAATCTCTCCCGGCTTCCAGCAGCGAGCGTTTCACCATGAGTTGTACCTAGACCAGCCCTTGGACAAGTTACTCTCCATGAATTTGCCTCACCCTTTCCTGGTCCTGCCTGTGGGTGCACCAAGGCCACCAGAAGGTCCCTGCCATCATCATTCCCAGCTCCATCCCAACTGCTTCCTCACAACCCATTTGTTATTTTCCCTATCACTGAAGTGACATCTTCTGAGAACGGGGCTTGCTCAGTGCAGGTCCCTTTCCTGGGGTGACAACCAGCCCATTTGCAGGGCTTGGCTGGGGATGTGCTGGTCGCTTTACTCCTCGCTGTGCAGCACTTCCCCAAACCGACATGGAGTTCACGCGTAGATGTCTTTCGCTGTTTAGTCTTGTGGTTGAGCCTAGACTCAGACTTAGTACTGGTAAGGTGCTGTCCACACAATTTTTCTTGGTTTTCTTAAAGATTTATTTTAATGTGTTTGACAAAATCTGACCCTGCATACAGCCATTCAGGAATAAGATATGGGGGTAGTTGTGCTTTGCTCTTTTTGAATAATAACAGAGATTTTTCTTTGGAGCAGGCAGTAGTTAGCCAGAAACAGTGAGAGGGCATTTTAAACATGATGTAGTAACATTTCTATACATGCCTGCAGTCTTTGCTGGGGTTAAAAATAGCCAGTCCCCAACCTCCACTATTACTTCTAAGAAGGCTGATAGCTGCTTTGCAAGTACCTCGTGCTTCGCCGGCATGGCCCTCTCTAAGCAACGCAGAACATTTTCCTGAGTTCCCAAGTGTTCCCATCAGTACCCAGCAGCATCCATCCTTGGGTAGTACTTACACTGTGTCCAGTAAAATGTGTACAACCTGTCCTGCCTATGCATTTGCTGGGCTGAGGCTATTAATGTGCCGGGAGGGGCGAGGGAAGGATTTTTCTTGCGCAGGTGCAGGGCATCAAGCACCACCGGAGTTTTGGCCTCATTGCAGATAACGCTGCTCCAGTAAAGAGAATGCAGTTACATGGGCTTATGGCAAATCCTCTGAAAAGAGCATCGAAGAAATGAAGTGGCAGCAGAAACATGTTTTGAAGAAATGGGGCTTATAACAATGATGTGGCTTTCGTGAAAAATGCCTGTTAACTGAACAAATCTGCCGTCTGCAATTTCTGTAATGTTATCTATAACATAGGAGAAGTTTTTTTAAAAAAACCCAATTATTTGACAAAGAAATAAATGTGGGAGAATAATATTTGCTCAATATATTATTTGCTTGAATGAAAATGCATTTTGTCAGGGCCAAGGCACTAAAAATGCATTAAAATATTTCAATATAAATAAAATGAAAAGGTTTTAAAATTTTTCCAAACCGCAAATTCATAACTTCATTTGCATAGGAACTTCTTTTGAGTTCTTTGATTAATATTGTAATTAAATGTACATAAAAGGCACAAGAAGTGTGTAGAAAATAAATTAATAAAGTAGAACTCTAGAAAGGAAAAATGCGAATTACGGATAACAGAAACTGCAGACAGTGCAGCAATCTGTTTGTCAGGGTGGGTTGCTCTTCACAGAATATTAAAAACCATGTAGCCGTGGCAGTTGGGGACATGGTTTAGGAGGCCTGGGGGTGTTGGGTTGGTGGTTGGACTTGGTGATCCTAGAGGTCTTTTCCGACCTTAATGATTCTATGATTCTATAATGATTTTATGATTTTTATCTAGACCATCCTGACGTTTAATAAGCTTTTGAGCCTTCTTCATCCTCCCAGGCTAGTCCCAGGTAGGCGGGGCTTAGAGGAACTTCACTGGTAGGTAGCCTTGGGTAAGACTGGTCCTGGCCACAGTGCTGTTTCGACTGCTTTTGATAATACAGGTAAATGCCACTGATGTAAATGCTGCACAACCTGAATCTAAAACATCTGATATATGGAAACGTGAGTGATGATTTTGTGCATCAGCAGAATAGAAGAATAAACTTTCCCATCACTTGTCTGTGGGAAGATGAATGAGATCTTCTTTTTGGATTTGCATAGCTGTATTGCCTCAGATGGCTGCTGGGTATGAAAAGGAGTAGCAGCGTTTTATTGGAGGGAGGAATGGGTCTGTGCACAGAGTTGTCATTTTTATGTAATTCCTTCAAAGGCAGGAGAGTTCCTTGGCCACATCCTTCACTGGTGAAAATTAACCCTCTGGTAAATGGTGTGTACCGGTGGGGAATACAGCCTCTGAGCATCCCTGCCACTCCATCCCTCCTGCTGCATTGTGTGAAAAATAGAAAACACAAGCAGAGTTCTTGAAACTGCAGTTGATTTATGTTCTACGTATGTATTTTCAAAATAACCATATGGGAACAGTGTTCCACTCAGAAACAGCATGCTTCAAAGCCAGGTCTGCAGGTGTATGAGAGACGAGTTGTTCTACCAGAGCCAAACCTATTGCCTGCCCCGCATTACAGTCCCTGCATGGAAACCAATGCGAGCACCTGGCGGGGTAAAGGCCTGAAGGCAGCACGAGCTCTTGCTGAGACCAGTGGTGACATTGATCTGTTCCTCCGAGTGACAGGGCAGTCCTCAGGCGCTGCTCTCCCACCACTGCCAGAGCTGCTCACCAAGCACCTTGTGTGGTGGTGGCACCTTCCATCATTGTGGCACCTTCCATCATTGTGGCACCTTCCATCGTTGTAGTACCTTCCATTGCAGTAGCACCTTCTTTCATGGTAGCACCTTCCATCATGGTAGCACCTTCCATCATGGTAGCACCTTCTATCACAGTAGCACCTTCCATCACGGTAGCACCTTCCATCGTGGTAGCACCTTCCATCACGGTAGCACCTTCCACCATGGTAGCACCTTCCATCGTGGTAGCACCTTCCATCATGGTAGCAACTTCCATCACAGTAGCGCCTTGCATGGTGGTAGCACAGCCTCACCAAGCAATGTGGTCAAAGGCAAGGCCATTAATACAAACGCTTAGCAGTGTCAAGCTAGGCAAGGTTGGAAGGAAGACACTTTCAGATACAAAAGTTGCTCTCAGTTTAGCTTCTCACACATGGGTTTTAGTTTCAAAAGGATTTATTCAACCTGAAAATTATTTCTCTGCTTATACTGCCTGTGATGGCCTTGAGGGAGTAAGTACAACGAGGAGGTAAGAACAAGAGACAAAATAAAGTGTGCATGTAAAAAATACATAAAACAATGAATAACATAGAGGATGTCAACTTGATTTTCAGAGATTGCTGTAATGTCTCTGTCCCGAGACATTTGGGGAAGGGGAAGACAAAGTGAGAAACATGCTTTGGGGTATTTTTGCTGTCACCTTGTTAAAGGAATTGATTTGTGATATGCATTTGAACTAGATGGGGCTAGTTTTATTTCACATGTTTGATAAAGCATGGTATTTTAGATATCAGGAAGGGATAAAACAGATAAGGAAAATCTCCACTTTTTTTTTCTTTTTTTCATGTGCTAGAATAAAAGAGAATTAAGTGAACTGGGACACAAAGTCATTAAAATGGGCAGAAAAACGGAGTTTTCTTTAAAGTAAAATCTAGTAACCTGAGGACTTACATGCCATCTGATGTTATGAAGATGAAGTGTTCAGCTGGCACTCGTGTGAATAACTAGAGTATTATGTACATCGAGGAGCAGCTGAAAATGGATAGCACGCTTCAGAATATATATACCTACATCTCTATGTATCCATGTGTGTATATCTATATCACTGGATGCCCAAGTATCTTCCACAAATGTGCTGTTGCTTTATTATCCATCCTGTGGGCTTAACACGAGCTGCTAAAGCATGTGAGTGTAAGCTATCAGGAAGACCTATATAGCTTACAGCGGAGAAGAGGGTGTTGAGAACCACCTAGATGATGGGCTGGCTCGTTGTCTGGATATGATGAGAAAGCTGCAGTTTAATACACTGGAAATAACCATGTAAAATCAATGTAGCAGCGGGGGTTGTGTCCCTACTGTAATTCATTCTTGTGAAAGGGGTGGGAGATCCCCAGCACCTCTGTTTGCCCCACCTGCAAGGTGTCCTGCTGGGCAGCAGTGACTTGGGCCTGCGAGGGACCTGCAGCTCAGAGGCTGGCTGGGCTCTCCCAGCCCTCCCAGTAAGGCTCTGGCCTCGCTGGAGGTGATGCACCTACAGATTGGATGCTCCAGTGGTGTTTTCTGGGTGAGTTTTGGTGGAATTGGCTCTGTATTATGGATTTCAATCATGTGATGCTTCAGCATAATGGATCACACCGGAGCAGATAAAAGCAAGTGACATCTTTCCAATGCACCATGCTCAAGGGAAGGAGATATGTGTTTTAAACTGCTGAATTAAGCAGCACAAGGGGGCACGTTTCAGAGGCCATGTGCTTTTCCCGACCAGAGGCAGGAAACGTACAACATCCATAAGTGAAATTTATTTCACCACTCTAGTTTCCTGTAGTGTTATGGAATTTTTTTTTTTTAATTTATATTTTTTCTGGTTCTGAAGGGCAAGCTTTGGTAATGCTTTCTGGTGCACGTGTCAACGGTGTCATGTCTATCGCAACAGCCTCGAGAACCTGCAGCAACAAATATCATACCAACACGTTATCTGTGTTTATCACTTTTGAGCACTACAACAAAATAACTATGAGGAAACACAATAAAAAAATACACCAGGTTAACATCCCTTACAGAGTTTGCCTGTGCCGCCAGGGTCACATTTTGGCTGCATATTAGGAAAATCCAAACACAGAAAACCTGCCCGTTGTGGTCAGTGTTTTCCTCATGAAGACAGGAGCAGAAATGTCATTAGTTTGTGGCTGGTGGGACTTGCAATCTCTCGGCTGGGAGGTGCACAGGGGCCCAGCCAGAGCCTGCCCTGCCCGCTGCAATCATGCCTTGACCACACCAAACAACTCACATCAGTGCAGGATGAGGAAAATCCACATCTGCCTGGGTTGCTTCCAGCACCGTACAGGCAGTGGTGTGAAATGGTGATATAAATCCCAGGGATTTTTGGAGGTTCTAGCATGAAATTCTGGCAGCGAACTGGACCGGGTCAGGAGTCGATCCCATGCACCAAATCTAAACTTGCAGCACTATAGCATGCAGCAGTTTTGTAAAAATAAATGCAGAGTATGGCAAATGACAGAGTTCCCTGTGGGTTTGCTGTTCTGGATGCAGGCAGTTCAGACTTAATGCAGAAAAGGCTATAAATATGATTTTCTCTAGCCTTTCCCTTCCTGCAAGCCTGATGAGCGGTCAGTCATAGAATCATAGTATCATTAAGGTTGGAAAAGACCTCTAGGATCATCAAGTCCAACCACCAACCCAACACCCCCAGCCTCCTAAACCATGTTCCCAAGTGCCACGTCTGCACGGTGTTTGAACACCCCCAGGGATGGTGACTCCACCACCTCTCTGGGCAGCCTGTTCCACTGCCTGACCGCTCTTGCAGTAAAGAAGTTGTTCCTAATCTCCAATCTAAACCTGCCCTGACGCGACTTGAGGCCATTTCCTCCTATCGCTGGTTACTTGGGAGAAGAGACCAACCCCCACCTCACCACAACCTCCTTTCAGGCAGTTGCAGAGAGCGATAAGGTCTCCCCTCAGCCTCCTCTTCTTCAGGCTAAACCCCCCCCAGCTCCCTCAGCCTCTCCTCCCTCCGCTGTCATCCCTGGCAGCTCCTCCAGCTCTTGCTCATGGCTCAGACCAAGCCCATCGCGGCGGAGCAAGGAGCACCCAGATCCGCTGACCCCTTGCTGTCCCATCAAGCCGGCGTACTGACAATAGCATCTCCTTTCAATATCCAGGTGAAAAAATAACTTCGGTGTCAGTGGGGATTTGCTGACAGTACGCAGCGGCAGTGCACAGTCACTCTCGGCCGCAGGTGGTTCCTACCACATTCAGCCAGGGTGTTGTGCAGACGCAGTCCTCAACTCGTTATCGCTAATAACCTCCTAGGTGACACCACGTTCGAGAAATTCTGTGTGTTTACTGAAAAAAATGATTGGTTGATGAGTAGAGTATAAAAGGAGGGCAGAAAGGTGATGGCATATTAATACTTTATAAGGTTAGAAAAAGCCATAATGATTATCTAGTCTGAACTCCTGTGTAAAACGTGCCTGGGGACTTTTCTATTTGAACTAAAGCTTTAGGTTTAGGCAGAAAAAAGTACCTCTTCAAATCAGAAGATTTTTCAGTGGTTGTTTCAGTCGTTAATAACCTACACCACTAAAAATGTGCTTTTAATTCAAACCTAAATTTGAATCTTGCAGGCAGCGGGTTGCACGTACTTTCATCTGCCTGACCGGGGAGCCCTCTATTATCACATTTAAATTCCAGAAGTAATTAGAGGCTGTGAGCGAATCCTCTCTTAACCTTCTTTTCGTTAAGGAAAACAAATTGAGTTCCCCATGTCTTTCATTATCAGGCAAGCTCCTCCAATGTCCCTGTTGCTCTCCTCTGAAACTACTCCAATTTAACAATTTCCACCGCAGACGGTGGGTGTTGCCTTCCACCTACCATAGCCAGAAGGTCCTGGCTATGGAAAAATCAGTTCAGAGTAATTCCCATTGAAAACAAAAAAGTAGAAAGTTTCTCACTGCAAGATGCTTTTTGTGTCATCCTGGTAGGTTTTGTTATATGACTGGCTGGAAACAGTGGCCTCAGCAGATGCGTGGTTTGCATGTGTCCCTGTGTGTCCTCGTCAGAGACCCTTTAATGACACAGCGAGAGATGCCCACCACACACGGGGGGCTGCAGGCGGGCAGGGGCTCCCCAGCTTGAACCCCTGAGCCGTGGCATGGGACCGATGCTGTTGCTCGGGGCAGGGTATTGCCCCATGGGAATAACCTGGGGTCATCGACAGAAGGTCCTGGGAAATTTCCCATGTCCTTGACTCTGAATCCTATATTGTGGCAAAAAAACCATGCAGAGAAATTTAAAAGAGAAAAGCTGAAAGCCAGCACAGCATGTGTGAACGAGGAATAACCCGATGTGTAACTGCATTGGGGCTGCAGTAGCCAGCACGGAAGGTCACGGTGGGCGTACAACAAGGAGTAAATGTGGGACTATACTACAAAATCTATATGGATTAAATTGATGAATGCAGCTTTGCCAAAAGCCTGGAAAGCTACTGTTCTCAGCACAGCACCGGTCTGGTCTCCCTTGGCATGGCATCAGGTCTTTAAACCATCGCCTGTGCAGGGTGCCGGGGAACTGCAGCATCCCAGGGGTGTTAATGGGCTGGGAAAATGAACCCAGGGAAGAAAGGCTTGGATCTCTACTAAAGGCACGCAGTTTGGTTAAAAATAAGGCCAAGAAGCAAAAACATCTGTTATCTGGGTAGTAGGGCCATCAGACTGCTGGTTAGGCACCGCGGCGTCTGTCCAGCCGGAGGGCACTGCTGGCACGCACCGGGGACAGCCGTGTCACCTCCGCCTGCCAAAACCATCGCCGTCACCTGCACAGCCACACAGTCAGTTCCTGCGTCGTGCACAGCTCTCCCGTCATGGGGTTGTCGTTACTGGGAAAAGACAAGGCTTTGCTTCGAGTTGCCCGCCGCGCTTGTGGAAGTCACAGGTTCCAGGTCACGCACATTTGCACCGCGGAGAGATTGATTTATAAATTAGTCGAGGGGAAATATTCCTCTCTGATGTGATATGCTGCATCGTGCATGGAGGAAATACAATGTCAGCCAGCCCCAGGCTTGTGCATCGTTGTCATAGAGACCCTGTAATTGCAGCTCTCTCAAGGAGCTATAGGGATAGAGGTATATAATGCACACCACGGATTGCAACGGCACATCGAGTTACTTGGGTTCACGCAGGAGGAAAGCTGACAGGGAACTCGCTTGTCATTTAAAATGCAGATGGTGCTATTAAAACCAAAAGTGACTAAAAGTGAGGAAGGAGAGGCATTAAAATGAAAATGAAGTCTCGAATTTGCTTTGATATGATGATACAAGCTGAATCTTGATTGCGGTTTTTGTATCCCAGCGGTAATCGCCACTGACACAGAGAAACATTGGGGATGTTGGAGCCTTTGGTACAGCTCCGTAGCACGCTGGGACTGTGTGGATTTAGGCCAAATAGAGATTGGGCCTTTATGTTTATGCAGGAAAATTAATGAGGTTGACGTTGGATCCTGCAGACCTGCTCGGGGATGTTTCCACGTGGGCTTTTCCCCGGTGCTTGGTGTGTCACAGGGCCGCTTGGGCGGCCGCGGGAGGGATGGACCCCCCCCTCGCTCCCTTTGCAGAAGCACAGCAGGTTTAAGACCAATGTATTCAGGTGTAGCCACCTCGGAGTTTAGGTGCTGGATATTAGAAACCCTCTTCTGATATCCAGGTGCTAACCGGCGCTGAAGTTTTTGAAAATGGCAGCTGCTGGTGCTAGATTTTCCAAGAAGAGCCTCTCCCTCAAATCAGGACATATGTTTTACAACATCTGCTGGCCAAGGGGAACATAAGTGGAAACTAATGAAATATGGGATAGTATATTTTCATCTGTCATCAGTCCTAAAATCTCCATCTGAGGAAAAGAGCTTTAGAGAGTTAAGCAATGTAAAGTAATAGGTGGCAGAAGAAAAAAAATGCAGTCTCTGCCCTCAGGTGCTGAACTAGAGACGGTGGCAGACCCCACTGGGGAATCATTGCACATTTTGTGGGTGTTTGTCTATGATTATAATTTGGTTATCCCAAGAACTCAGCAGGAAAGAGGATGTTCTCCGGGGACTCAAAGTCCTAAATGAAAAAAAAAAGAAAGGAAAGGTGAAGCCTGGAGCTAATTCACGGGCCAGCCTGGCTGGCAGAGAGCTGGGTGTGCGGGGCATGGGGGCAAGGAGGAAAACTGGGGGTGGCTGAAAGGCTGAAGCTGAAAGTCTGCTTTGCCAGGAGGTCTGACGGAGATGGCATGAGCGTGCGCCAACCAGCACCGCCGCTGCAATTTGGACTTTCCTGGTAGCTTAAGGAATTCTTGGGGAGCAGGCATGATTTTGCAGGAGCCTTGCAACGCATCATTACCAGTAAAACAAGCATGCCCGCCTCCTTTTAAACAGAGTGGAAACACCTTGGAAAAGGGATATGAATTTTGTGGGAAGCAAAGGGAGAAGGAGCAAGGGGAGAGGAGCCCCCAGACCTCGTGTCTCTCCAAGGAGCTCAGGTATTTATTTATCCTCCTGCTCTGGAGACTGTTCTGCTCCTCACAAGGAGAACCCCAGTTACTGCAGGTCTTTGGGGAGGACTCCAAAACCAGAGCCACAGGGAAGCCACCGTCCCTCAGCGAGGAGCAGCCACAAGGTTGCATTAGGGCAAACAAGAGGGAAGTCAGGCCCGCGGTGCTGGATCTAAAAACAGAAGGAAGAATTAAAAATATAAGATATACACAGAATTGCAAAGGCATGAGAAGGAGAAAATTTGGCATTGCAGAAAAGGTGTAAATAAAAAGGTTTCGTATTTTCAGTAATACAAAAAATACATTTATTCACATTCCAGTCTAAATGATACAGATATTTATCACGTGATTTGTTGAAGTATCCGTCTGTCGCCAGATAAAGTACCTGCAGTATGGAGGTTTGATTGCTTGAGCTGGAAGTGAATGCAACGCTTCAAAGTCTGTGATAGATAACGTCTTAGTGAGCTGTTTAAAAGTCCTCATAAACTGAAAATGTAGCATTATTTATATAGTACATATTGGTACAGCGTGTTATAGCAGAGTTTATAATAATTTATTAGGGGAGAAAAAAGCTATATCTATTAATAATTGATTCATTATAAATAATGTATTAAGAAATGCTCCTTTGATTTAAAGCCCATGCTGTTAATGTATGCTAAATTCTGGTGTATTTGACGGCAATAAATCCAGGGAAATCTTGTACGTTTGCATCCCATACCTCACTTCTGCTTGTGAACCGTGGAGGGCAGGTGGAAACCTCACTGAAAATGATGTTTTTTACGGGCTCGCCAAGGGAAATGTGAGATACGAAGCGGAAAGGTGCGGTGCCAGTGAGACCTGCAAAAAAAAGAGGGTTCCTGTTTTACACCATTAAGAAAAGACACATTTTGCAGCAGAAAAGGTTCACTGGAATCACCCCCTTACAAATTGCCCTACTTCTGTGTTTACAGACATAGAAAGATTTTTCACAGCTGAAACTCAAGCACCTCTTACTTCTCCCTTTTACTAGTATATATGTTCCACATTTATATTATTGGGATAAGGCAGAAATGAATGAGAGAATGTGAGAAAGTGTGTTACACTTTTCCAGACGCTTCCTGAAAGCAGCTTTCTCATAAAAACTGATACTTTAAACATTACAGATCTCTGGATATGTCAGTAAATATTGACAGCAATTTGTCAGCAGAGATTATGAGTCAGCTCTGGCCTCGAATTTACAAAGCAACTTTTCATTCATTTATTAAAAAAAATAATCCCCGTTAGTTTATAAAGCACAGGCTCGGTGCAAGCTGCAAGAGCAGATGGAGTAATTTAATGCCTTTAAACTGTTGGACTGGTGACAGGTAGGATGCGGCGTCGGAGCAGAAACCTCCATCTGCTGCACGCATACCTTCGCAGCAAGGCGATGCTGAGGCAGAGGCGGTAGCGCAGGCATGAAATTGGGGACTGCGGAACATTTCTGGGGCCTGAGTGTATTAAAAGAGCAAAGGCTGCAGGTCACGGTCCACAGAAATCAAGCGAAAACTATGTCAAGTAGCAGGATTGGGTCACAGTTAATAATAAAAGGGCGATTTTGTGACTGAGCTCTCTTCTGTGTCCTGGTGTCATGGAATAAAATAAACTTGGGTGTTAAAAGGAAACAGAAGCGTCTTTTCTGGGGTTTCCCCATTTTGTGGAAAGACTGGTTGGGATCTAATACATCCGTGCTGCTGGCTGTAATGCATTAGCCTAAGAAACGGTGATGCTGAATTTTTATGACACATCATATTCGCCCAGTGTTCGTAAGAGATTGTCGTTACTTAAAAAGGCATTTCTAAACCATCTGACAAAACCCCCTTCTTTTCCCAGCGTTCAGTCTCCTGTGATATTATAATATAACATTCCTTCCCAGTCTCCCAGGGCTGACAGGACTTTAATTTCTAATTTAAAAAGCACGAGACAACATTTATTCTTAGAAAATATGCTTGGCTGTAAGTCTGTAAGTCTTCTTCATGCAAAAGGAGAAAGGAAAAGGAGTAAAAGTGACTGTTTTCATTTCTAAGACATTTTCCTATAAAACACGGGAACATTTCTTCCTACATTGGTTCAGCGGATGAATTCATCATCTCCACACTCCCCATAATTTGCAAATGCTGGTTTGAAATGGAGGGTTATCAATATAACTCTCTCCAAGGCTGCAGCAAACAGCCCCTGCACTGTGCATGCCACCGGTGCCACCGTCCCTGCCCTTCCCAGGGCTCGAGAGAGGGGGAGCGTAGACGGGTATCGCAATAACACGCCTTTCCTCCCTGGGGCTGCCGAACCCCCAAACTCTCAGCCTGGTCCTCAGACCCACGCTAACCCCATGCTGAAATCTCAGGCATGGCGAGAAAATGTAGTTTAGGTAGCACTGGTAGGGGAACCCCTTGAAAATTTGTTACTGCCTATATATGTACTCTGTCTGTGTGTGTGTATATATATATATATATATGTATTCCTAGTAATGTTGTTTTCTTATCAGGAAGAAGAGATACATATCATGGATGATTATAATTTAACTTCCATCTCCTTTATTAATTTATAATGGGTAATTTGGGATGCACAAGCACTTACTGCCAAAACCCAGAAACAGACACTTCCCTTGTAGGCACTAAATCACTGCTCCTGGGATAATTAAGGTAGTGGGAGCATTTACTAAATTTATGGCCCCTCCCTGAGGTCTCTCCTCCTGTCTCGTTTCATGTCTCTGGGTAATGGAGAAATTTGGCCCTGTGGTACGGGTTTCCCCAGGGCAGAGCAGCGCCGCGGGGGTCTGGGGGCTCTGGTTCAGCCCCTCATTGCTGCCTCGTTGTGGCTGAGCCGTGGGGTACCGGTTCATCTACCCTCCTCGACGTCGTTTAACCTCCTTTGAACCTTTGCGCGATGCCCTCTGCCAAGGCGCTCTGGGGACGGATGCTGCGGCCGAGGGGACGGGGACGTAGGGGGACAGCCCTCCGCTGCGGGCAGGGGCTGGCATCCCAAACCAGGATCCAGGAGTTTTGCAGCTGTAAGGCATGGGGAGCGGGGCAGCTCGGTTATCAGACGGGAGGAGCACCAGCACCTCTTCCTGCTACGTGCTGAGCTATATTGGGTTGAAATTATTGTTTACGCTAACTTTTTTGGATGTGATATTCAGCACTAATAGAAAATTCTCCCTCACCAATGTTTTCGCCGAAGAAAAATATGCTTTTATGCTCCAACAAGATTTCTGCAGAAATTGCCTACCTTCTCTCCATCAAAGACTGGGAGAAGGTTTCCTCCCTCACCCCTGTGCTTGGCTCTTGCCCTTGGCACGGGGAAGCCCCGACCGGACCCCACAGTGCTCGGCCATCCCTCCCCATCCCGAAATTTCGGAGCCAGCAGTTCCAAACCACAACCAGCTCCATTTGAGGTCTGTCCCATGGATTAAAATAGCTCCAAGAAGCTAATAAGGGAAATCTGATCTTAAAGCCCAGGACCTGACAGTGTAATTTCCATTGGAAATCAGCTCTTGGGGGCAGCCGGCTGGCAAAGCCACGTCCCTGGGGACATGCCGGGCTGTTTGTTCCTGTAATGTTCTTGCTATTGATTTAAGGAGAAACAAGAGTTGGTTAATTATCTGTGGCTGTGCTTAGCTTTGTTTTGTCTCTGCTAATGGCTGGGGCTGTTGTGACTGTACACTTTAATGGCTTTCAGATGCCAGAGGTCTTATTATAAGCCCATGCCCCATAGAGAGACCACCAGCAGAAAGCAAACTTGTTGCTGCTTTGAGGTTGCAAATACCAAAGAAAATGATGCCGCCTCCCCCACCCCAAGCCCACAACGTGCATATTTTTGTGAAGAACTCCAGAGTTGTTTTTATATCAAACGAGCTTTTTTTTCCTGATGTAGTTACAGACCACTGAAGAACTGAACTTGTCCCTGCACAGGTACCTCTATAAATAATTAGATGTATAATATTTCCACAGCTGTGCACTGCCAGATGGCTCTGCTTTTTTAAGCTTAAAGGAACTTCCTTCCTTTGCAGGGAGAAAAGCCAACTCTGTCAAGTCCTATAAACTCATCCTTTCAGGAGCAGACACGTCCCAGAGACCTGGCTTTGAACCTGGGGAAGAAGAAACTTCTCAGGGATGGGGCAGCCACCGAGTGAGCCCCGAGCAGGGTCAGGCAAGTGCGTGGGAAGGTCCCCGGTCCGTTTGCAGGTGATGGTGGCGATGGCTGGCTGCAGAAACCAGAACTACCCTGCAGATCAGGACCTGGCCCTTCCTTAGGGTTTTAAGAGAAAAATATCATTAACAACAAAAGCGTGGTAATAGTGGCAATAATCCCCGCAGAGCACAGGCTTCATGTTGAGCGGGTAAATGCTTTGAGGGGAGGTTTCCTACCTGCACTGGCCTGGCCCATTTGTGCTTCCCTTTGAGGGCTGCTAAGTAAATAAACAATTTACATCTCCAAACAGATCTGCTCTGTGTTCTGAGCTGCTCTGAGTGTATTTAGCTTTCCAGAGATGGAGCAGCTCCTGCAGTGCTGGTGCAAAAATGATGTCTCCTGGAGCCTGGCTGGGACTCTGCAGGCTCTCCAGGTAAAACAAGCCCGGCTTAGGAAAACCATCCTGGACCGTGTGCATTGCCCAGGCCTAGGTCAGGGTGTAAGTGGGGTGACAGAGCTGTCCCCATGCCGAAGCCTTCAGCACCCTGGGGAAAGCATTGAGCTCTCACCGCTACAGTACAGCACGTTAAAGCTGTGTCTAAATAAGCCTCCAAATCCTGCCTTGGTCACGTATTACAACACTATTCAACCAGCAGCTCTGGAAGTAGCAGGTGCCTACCCTGCCCACGGCCTGATCCTGCGTGCCGTGCCAGCCCTAGACATGCCAGACACAATGCTCAGCCGCTCCTAACAAATTGCCCTCCAGCTCCTCCTGCTGCAAAAGCTTGGCAAGTCAGTGTCAGGTTTTTGAATGACAATTACCTCTGCCATGGACAGGAGTGTATAGGCAGAGCAGAATTACTGTCATCTTGGCTTTTTCAGCCCCTGCTCATACTCGTAATAACTGTTAGCTCCCCAGCACAAAAGCCATTCCCTTTTTACAACTTTGGACACATATTTTCCTATATTACATCCCTGGAGCTTTGCAAGAGAGTTCAAAATGCAGACTGGATTTTACACGCCGTTTCACATTCCCAAGCCGTGCCTGGGAAACTCAGCGTGAGCGGATGATCAAGAACATGTTGTCAAGGATGACATCGAGCAGATGAAGGCGAGGGGGAAAGCACAGCGCGTCACAGCTCTTCACCATGTGCTATAATTGCTGAGCTCTTTCCGTGCAGGTTTTCACGTTGCTGTTTCTCCTTCTGCTGCCGGAGCCTTGATGACCCCCCGGGCAGATGCGGTGGGAACTCCTCTGCGAGGGCTGGGACACCCCGGGACTGTCCCAAGGTGCTGAGACCCCCCTCCCAGTGTCTCAGCCAGAAAAAGGGGGGCACAGCACCCAGGTCTGGGGTTCTGGTGTCAGCCCATGCCCTTAGGGCAGAAACCTTCATCCAGCCTGCAGGGGGGAATCGGGAAAACACCGAATGCCTTGTTTTAAGTGCTGCCTTGGCTATAAACGAGTGCTTCAGCCTTGGGCTGGGGTGGGAAGAATTTATTTCTCAATGTTTTGCTCATCACGCTGTTTCCCAGGGGCTGCCTGACTCAATTGCTCCTGCTCACTGCCAGGCTTTGGGAGCAGTGCTCGCCTGCCTGTTGCTGCAAAGCAAACCATTCCCCTCACAGCCCCTGAACGCAGCTTAAAATTCAGCTAGCAAAAGGCATTTTTAAGCCTGAAGGGAATTACAGCTGGGCTGACCAGCCGCCTTGCTGTGGGCAGCCCTGCCTGCCGATGCCCTCTGCCTGCCCCACCAACTCCATCCCCGAGACGTGCCCATCGACCCGCACAACACCACTTTCCAGCACATTGGTTTCAATTACCTAATCTGGAAAGCTGTGACCATTGCTTCGTTTTTAAGGCATTCCTTTTCAAACCCAATCATTCCCATCCTTGCCACATAATTGGGTGTAATCCCTGGGTAACCTACTTCCCGCTGCTGAAATGAAGCTGCCGCATGCAGCTGCAGGCCCAGGTGCCTTATTTTTTTTGTTGGTTTGCTTTGGTGCTCTTTGGATTATTTGCCAGAGCATTCCTCCTGAGTTTCAGCCTCAATTTGTCATTCATCTCATACTGAAGATGCTCAGCTTAGGGGGAGAAAAAGGCTGAGAGTCCTTGTTTTGTAGCCATGCAAGAGCAAATTTGGTTTATGCCTTGTGAGGGTGCTGTCTTGTTTGTGGGTCAAAAGACAGGAGCCTTTACCTGCTGACCCTAGCCTGACCCAGCTGATATGGAAATGTGCAATGTGCAATGTGCATATATGTGATAAATAATTTGTTCTTTTCTCTTTAGAAAATCTCCCAAGGTGCACCTTTGAAAACCTCTTTGTGATTGTACAAGGACACTGTGGAATAATATGAAAAATAGTATTTTTAAAATAAACCCAGACAATTTATATCTCTTTTATCCTCAGTTCTGTATATCCCCCTTGTTTTGAATCAAATTCATGCTGGGGAAACAATGAAAAGCTATAGTAGAGAATAAAATTTAATGATCCGTGCCTGTTGTGCTGGCTGGTCCCTGAGCCTGTGGGCTGGGGGGGCTTTGAAAGGGCGCTCCAAAAAACCCTGCAAAGGGTGCTGGGTGTGCATCTGCCCGCAGCGCTGGTGCTTTGCCCTGCCAGTTCCCACCAGCGCTGCAGGTTTTCCCTGCTTTGGTCCGGCAGGAACCCAGGATTCAGCCTCATCCCTCTGGGCTGGAGACCACACTCCCGGCTGTCAGAGCAGCTGGGGGGGATGCTGGGGACAGAGGCTGATGGGGTGATGGGGACGGAGACCCTCCAAACATTTGGACAAGTCTCCGTTCCATGGACTACCACATTGGAGGTCCTGGCATCTGTCTGCCTACAACTAATGCAGTCTTCAGACTCTCTAAACTTTGGTTTGAGGGTCTTTGTGCCACCAGGAGGTTTAATCCTTGCCGGGCACCCCGGTGCAGCAGCGGTGGTGATTTCGGTAGAGGCATCCCTGACCATCCAGCCGTGCTACGGATGGCACCGGTGGCTCAGCTGCGAGGTGCTGCCGGCATCTCCAATTTTAGCTCTGCTGCCAGATGCGATTTTCAGGCAAGAGTCTGTCTGACACGTCCTGAGGCCGCGGCTGGTCTGACAGCGGCTGGAGGTTCGCACCGCTGTGCCGCAGACCAGCCAGCGAGCAGCGAAGCCCCAGCGCACCCCCCAGGACTTGCCCAAGCCTACCAAGGAGAGGAGCAGAGGTTATATTTAAAACACAAAGGCCAAAGCCCTTCCTTAATGATGCACCATATTTTTTACCTGAAGACGAAATAGAGTGAAAAAGATGCTTTAATACAGCAGAGGCTTTTTAAATGTAGAAGCCCAAATACAGAAGCACAGTTAGCTGTGTTGGAGAAATGGGATGCACAAACAAGTGGGCTAGGAGGAGGGCAAAGCCCTACCCATTAATTGGTTTTAGTCCTTCAAATGCCATTTAGGGTTTTCAGGTGAAGCCAAAGCCATGTGGATTTTACACGGTGGCCTGGCGCCCCTGGGCCCGCAGCCGTTCCCGGCAGCTAGCAACAGCTCGGAAAGGTGAAGAGGCCATGCGGGCTCAAACGAGCGTCTTCTGGCTCCTGCCAGCCGACACTCCTGCCCGAGGATGCAGGTTTCCATGCTCTCCCGGTCCAGGCAGCGATCGATGGCGTGCCGCGGGAAGGAGGGTGAGCGCTGGAAATGAGCGCTTTATTATTCCAGGGCCTTAAGAGGTCAGTGCGGGGAAGAGGCTGGAGCCGGTTCCTTGGCAATCGCTCATCTCCATCCCCTCTTTCATTAGATTTTCTCCGCGTGGATCATTAAGCAGGTGGGGAGAAAAGGGCAAAACGGGGCTCAGCTGGAGCCAATGGTTACGCTGCTGATGGCAGACACGGCTTTGGCTTGTCCTGCTTTAACGTCACTTGTGCCACAGGGCTCTGTCCCCTAAAACATCACCCTAGGGTGGGTGGTCGGCACCCGGCAGGGTACCGGCTCCCACGCAGGCTGTACACAGAAAACCAGAGATACCAGTAGCACCGATGCTATGGATGTGTGACAAGGTGTTTTCTCACTTTAATTAGTAGAAATATAAAATAAGCACGTGGAAGCACTGCTCTTGGTTCAGTCTCCTGCAAATCGTGCGAGCATGCACTGTAGCGAGCTGCTGATAAATCAAACCCGGGCATTGCTGGGGCCAGGCGAAATGAATCCCGAATCTTGACATTTGTTTTGACACATCATCTCCTCGTGTGTCGGAGCGGCGCAGTCATGTCCTTAGCTCTTTACACGACGCACCTGGGTCTGCATGGCTGAGATTGCTGCTGAGGTCATTACACAAGTATGTGAACTGCCTATTTTCAAATTAATAGCACATGGACTCAGTCTCTAGGCTCTTGGGTATAAATTCAAAAAAACAGAGATATAAAACTTGGGTGATTTACTGGACCTTTCCTAGACTGAAAAGATTAATTGTCTGATTTACTGGTCCCATTTTTTAATGCTGAAACTGATATAAAAAAATTAAAGGGAGTGTAGAGGAAACGGTTATCTCAAATGCCTTCATCATATTGCTAAGTAGAAAAAAAACGATATTATGATGGGTAAATTTTAAATATTAACCTTCTGATTCATTTCTGCGTGGTGGTGAACAGACGTGTGAGCGGTGCCCATCTGATGCGAACAAGCTCGGTGTTAAATATTTGAGGGATGCAATTCACTGACGTGAGCCAGTCAACTCGTGTTAAAATTCTCTCTCTAACTGGCCAGGAATGGTTTGAGGCCATGGTGAAAAAACAGCTCTAAACCCACAGTGGAGTGGCACCATCTGGCACAGCATCGGTGACCAGTAAGTCAGGAAAGTCATCCCGAGCCTTTCAATGATGGACAAAAGACCAAGGGCAAAGGATGTGCCTTTGGGGTGTTTATCCGGGTGGCAAAACAGTGGTGACAGCAGAAACATGCTGGCATGTCGCAGTCCGTCCTTGCAAACAACCTGAGCTGAGGACCTGCTGGCGGGAGACGGGTGCTGCTTTGCTGGTGCTGCCCAGGGCTCCCAAGGTGCAAATTCACGGCTGGCTGCGGGGCCGGCTCCTGCCCTGTGCTGGCTGCCCATCTGGTGTGACACCCGCTATCACACGAGGATAATTAAACCCAGAATCTCTCTGCATCACCAGCTTTTCATCCTAATCTTTCTTAAAGCACTAGCACATGTTTCTGTCTCCGCTCAGCACCTCAAGTCATTACGATGAAATCTTGTGGTATTAGTTTTACAACAAAAACCACAGCGGGAGAGCCGCGAGGAATACCTCTCCTTGCAGCAGTTCCTTCGCGGTAGCCCAGTATATTCCTTGCCGTGTGCTACACGACTTCCCACCACGGTCGGCTGCCGTGGGATGCAGCGTGGGGCAATGCACGGAGCACGGGAAGCAGCAGCCCTGGTCTGCCCTGTCCCAGCTCAGCCAGGAGCCCCGACCCCCCTCGGAGCTTTGCTGAGCTGGTTTCGCCTTTAGAGCATGGTGATTACTGTCACATATAATATATGTATTGCAATAGGCAGGATATTAAAAATAAATGCTTACACAGCCAGGCCCGGTTGATATTCTACTTAATCCAACAGAAAAAAAATATTGACTTCCAAGGCAAAGGGGGAAAAACCCTAAGTTACTAAAAAGGAGCTGTAGGCTAGTGAGGGGGTTTGTCCTTTGCCTTCCCCTGAAATCAGTCCCTTAAGCTTAGGATTGCGTGAGTTTCAGGGTCACTGTGTAGCACCTCAGTATTCAAGGGGAAACCACCACCCAAGGCTCACTTAACGTATTTTAAAGGTAAATTGACTTCACTGGCGCTGGAGAATTAAGGCTCTTGATTTTGTTTGTGTGACAGCTAATTATGAGCTTGGCTTTGATAGGTGATACATCCCTAACCCGGAGCTATGAAAGTCTTCCCTTTACACCCAGAAGATGAGTACCCCCTTAATGATTGAAAAAGTATTTGTGAAAACACTGTCTTTAAAGTTGTGCCATGTTTTCTCACTCATTTCCTTAGGGGAATTTGAATTAGCAATAGTAGGTCTACCAAATGATGCCAAAGACCAGTAAGCCCACTTACTGGAGAGGCTGGGTTTGCTGGGACGCTGTCACGGACAGGCGCTGCTGGCTGCTGCACCTGTTTGAAGTTGAAGCTGGACATTGCACGGGACCCCACAGTGGAAAGGAGCCCTGGGTCACCCCATCTGTTTTGTTCTTCATACAGCCTTTTTTTTTTTTTTTTGCAGTATCCGTGGCCTGATCCTGGCTCTGCAGCCAGGCAAGGAGAGCTCCACTGGAAACACAGGGAAGGGTTAATTTTCTAAATTTGGAACAGTATCTGTCATGTGCGACTGCTCTGTAATTATTACTTTTTCTGCTTCCTCAAAAAAGGTTATTACAAGAGCCTTTTAATCTAAAAGGCCAGTTACATTAAAACAGTGACTTCCATACTTAGATCCCCCTTTATACACACGCTATTGTGTTTGGTATAAATTTAGCAAATTATATGGAAGGTTTGCTTAGTGGAAGCTTAAAACTATGATTACTACTTCCATCGATGTAAGCATGGACAGTCCCGAGAAACACATCTACGTTATTTATTGCAGCTGGGAGCCCCAACCACCCTCAGTCTTTAGGGAAATAATCTGGGTGCAGGGGTTCAGTACCTCTCCTTTGCACCTCTGCACGTTGGAGGGGCTACTGGCTCTGGGTTTGGAAGATGCTGGGGAGCAGCGAGATGTGGAGCAGCCGAATTTGCGGCTGCTGAGTTCAAGCAGGGTCTGTGAGCCGCAGGTAAAGCACCCATCCAGGCTCATCAGTGCACTGTGTCTTGCAGATCATTTCGCTGAGGCCTGAAACCTGAAGCAGTTAGAAACCCTGTAACTGGTCTACACTGAAATCTTGCATAGGTAGAGCATGCTGAAAACTTACTGACGTTTTAAATCACATTTATACTGTCTGCAAGGGGAAACACTTTCTTCCCAATAAAATAATGTTGTTTCCCCTGACCCATAATCTACAATGAGAAATAATTAGCTCGAAGGACATGTAATGGAGAAAAGGGTGGGGTTTCAGAGCATCTCCTGCATACACGGTGGTAATGGATTCTAAGCACTGCTCTGGATGATGACACAGGTCCCTGGGTATCGGCTGCGGAGAGAGGAATGGTAGTTTTACAGGAAATTTAAGAAAACATAATCCTGTGGTCATATTAGCTCTATCAGTTTCTAATTACACAATTTTTTAAACCATAAGATGTCATTTTATCAATACTGCTGAAACAACTGCTGTAAGGTAGAAGGGCCAGAGGTGGGAGGACATGGGAAAAGTGGAGTCCTTTCACCCAGCATGCTGTCCCGAGACTGCCGTGGGCTGGTTCACGGATGCCGGGCACAGGACAGGGATGATGTCTCTGCTGGCAGCATCCAGATTGGCTTGGTACAATGTCAGTGGGAGTTAAAACTCATGGATGAAGCTGAAAAAAAGCCATGCTGAGGCAGGTGAATTGTTGCTCCTGCAAACAAGCTGCCACTTCTTGTCGATAGCTTTATCAATCTCCTCCCTCATGCGGCTTACACTCCTGGGACGCTGCCTGGCCAAATTAATTTTCAGACTCTGGGCACTGCAAAACCTATAAGTAATAAAAATGAAGCTATGAATTTTGTGGGAGGACTCCAATAAAAAGCCGGAGCTGCCTGGGTTTGAGTGTTGGCAAACCTGGTGTCGCTGAGCTTGCTTTGTGCTCAGCCAGGAGAGCTGCAAGAAACCCAGAGCCTCTTTTCATTCCCTGAGCTACACGAACCCCGAATGCTGACAGCGAATTCCCTCCTGCCGAGGAGAAACATCCAAGCCTGCACGCAGGCTGGGCTGGGGAATGGTGCGAGGCAGAGTCCTCTGCTCCCCTGTGCCCCTTGAGTAATACACAGCAAATCAATTCTGCCAGTGTTAAGCACTAAATACGAAGATAGAAACGCCCCGTACAGCAAAGAGCACATATGGATATCTATAATCCACCGTGGCCGCAGGTTGAGGTAAGAGCTTGAGGTTCATTGATTGCTTCCATGATTTATAACCGGCTGGAGTCGCAGAGCAGCATCAAGTGGGGTGATGCTGTGGGGGAGCTTGGCCTTGGCTAAAAAACATGTTTGCAAGGTGCTCTTCTTCGTTGCCCATGGATGTTACCATTGCTGTAGGTATTAATTACCACCCCCAATTAATGCCAGTCTTCTGATGAGCGTGAATAAAATACCACTGCAGAAATGATTATCTGTATATTGCTATTAAAAATGTATTGGGGGGGAGGTTGGTGTTCCTTGCAGTTGATTTCCACCTTTGTGTTTCAAACGGGTTGGCCGTGCTGCATCACTCGTACCACCTCTGCCACCAAGTCTCAGTCCCTCTCTGCTGGGTTTAGGCAGTAGGGCGGGAGGGAGCTTTGACTCCCCTTGCTGCGAGAGCCTGGAACTCTCAGGGCCTTCTCCAAGGCGGGGATAACTTAGAGCAACCGAGAGGCTGCTCTAAGATGTGCCTTATTTCCAGGGACCCTTTGCAGGGTGCCCATTCCCTACAGGGACACGCTGTCCTGCTCCCCGCAGGAATCAGCTGGACCACGCAAAACGCTCTGGAGACACTGGGAGTTGAACCCCTTTGGTTCGTTGGGCAGCTTAGGCAATGAGATGACAAAGCTTAGCTTATGTTATTAATATTATGCTCATTGTTATGGTCAAAAAGGAAAAAGCAACATGTGAATTCAAAAGCTTCGGGTGAGCTGAAGCATGATTTTAATTCAGAATCACTGGTTTAGGGTCTGGAGCCTTGATATTGCCTTCCTTTGCCTCTACTGAATCAATAGTGCATGGGGTTAAAAGATTCACTGCCTAAGCCTTTTATTTATGCTTTTATTTACTCTTGCCCCACCAAGGTGGGAGTTTTAAGATTAAAATATTCCTTATTCTCAAAAGTTATAATAAATATTGATGCAGTATTTCAGATAGTATGTGCACAAGCAGGTCTCTGCGAGGACTGGAAAGAACCAGGACTGGCTTGCAAGACTTCAATAAAAAGCAACGAGCGCACTACAAAGGATGAAGACGAACACCAATACTAACGAGCTTGCCGGGGCTCTGAAAGCGCAGGCTGGTGAGCATCCATCGAGCATCCCCAGCGGGCCGCAGGGAAGGGCTCCATGCAAACTTCTGTTCGACTGTATACCATCCGAGTGAATTGGTTTTACAAGATCAAGTGGGAAAATTGGAGAAGGGAAGATACCATAATTTCAATAACAAGTGGCTCAAGGCTTTTGTTTCTAATAAATGGACAAGCTCCTTTAAGCCTGGTAATTAATCTGATGGATCTTTTCAATTTTATCATTCCCTTCTCTGACACTTTTCTTTAATCTGTGCAGCTCCAGCTTTCATTAAAAATGAACCCAGCGACAGCGAGGTAAAGCTGCTCAAAATGCTGCCACTAATCTCTGCTGCTGGGGCATTTCCCTGTAATTGCTTTTCCACGCCGTTTCTGTACAAGCTGTTTAGTGCAGCATCTCTGGTGGTGTCATAGCTCCTGGATACCTTAATCAGGGGCTTTACAACTTAATACCAATATTGTGCTGGGAGAGAAGGGGTTGTTGATGGTCAGGATTTGTGAGAAGCATCTGTCTTTCTTTCAGCTTTTGTTGCTAAATTAAATTATGGCCTTGAGGAGAGGGGTGCGACATTTTTTACTGCTTTCTAGAAAGCATATTCAGGTAGGATTTCTTTAACGCTTGTGCCCTTATTTTCCCTGTCATGGGTTGGCACCTTGCTGGAGATAGCTCTCAGCTCGAGAAGGATCATATCTCTTCCCAAAGGGATGGCCAGATCCAATGTACACAGTGCCAGTTGGCTCTGCCCGTGCAAGGTTTGGATCACATTTAACCAGGGCCAGCAAAGCAATGACCCCAAACCTGAGCTTTTTGGTACAGAGGGTGCCAGTCCCAGGGAAATAAACCGCGCAGAGCTGCTGCTGCTGGGAGACATTTAGGTGCTGCTTTGGCTTCAGAAATGTCATTGATCTGCTGGGCTGGACCTGGACACAGGCAGCTCTCCCCCTGCAGCTGCTGCCAGCGACATGCAGCCCAACGCACACGGGGTAAATTAGGTAGAACTTAATTTTTGTGTGATCTTGGCTCCTTTCCTGGTAGACATCTGAGATGAGCAAATCCTCCCAAACATAGAAGCCAGGTTTATTATAAAAGCCAAATTTATCTACAAACTTGATGTGATATCTTCTGCTCACAGTTTGGAGGGACTTCCCTCCTGCTTTCTGAAACACCTGAGATCACTGCTGGGGTCCTTGGCAGTCCTGCTTTGTACATTATTCACTGCAACCGCCACATTGGTGCATGTAAGCGAGCGCGAGTTGGCGAGGAGGGCTGGCATGCCCGGACACTGCCGTACAGGCTAGTACGCATGAGATTTGAGGCTCTGTTGCACCAAACCAGCCGGGCTGGAGATGATATAACATGAGTTCACAGGCAGCCTTCAAAGCAGAAGAGGAAAGACTGCAATGCCTAATTTGAAATTGTTTCTTCAGCAAAATGTATTGCTATTTTTTATGAAGGAAGCTGTAAAGTTTTTAAAAAGGGGTGGTTAAGTTATACGCTGTTTGCTAGCAGCCTGGAAGAAAATGGGTTTTGTGGTTCTTCCTTTCATCACCCAGGCTCGGGTGGGGGCTGCAGGCTGAAGAAAGGCAAAGTCCTTCAGAGAAGACTTGCAAGCCTAAGAAGGACTTAGTGCTCAAACGCTTTCTGTCCTGCCTTGCCCCCTTTTTGGGCTGGGTTGGCCGCAGGGCCATGGGGAGGAGAGGGGTGGCTGTCCCCGAGCATCCTGCCCACGGGGAGCTTACGGCTCGGTGCTGCCTTTCTCACTGGCGCTGCTTGGGGTTGCCCCTGCAAGGTGCATGAGGAGCTGATTGAAGTAAATTAAGCTCCCGAGTAAATTAAATTAAGGCCACCTTAATTCTGAAAAAGGCTGTCTACACAGGTATTTAATGAGGTTTAACTAATCCACTTTAGAAATTAATTCAGATTGAGTTCTCTGAACATCCCCAGGTAGGCAAGCTCGAAGGAAGGAAGCAGAATGCCTTTCAGTAACGGGCTTATTTAAGGTGAGAAGATTCGGTGGCTAGTAAGATGCAAAGCAGCGGCTGCCTGCAGGCACAGGGAGGCCTCAACAAAGCCAAAACCCACCCGGAACCGCAGGTTTTCCCGGGAAGATTTCTAACGGGCCAACTGCATTTATGGGAGAAAAATGAGAGAAATCTTTCAAAAAGCGAGTCCCGGGGTCACCCCGGGAGGTGATGCTCATGCTGGGGACAGCCCCGCTCTCCGAGGGCGAAGACACCTTTCTGCTTTTTGTTTCTTCCTTTTTTTTTTTTTCATGCCAGACAGGAAATGTCTTGATGCAATATTTAACATGGAGGCCTGGGGGACTTGGCGTGATTGAAGACAGGATCTTCATTTTGACAGCTTAATGCATTTTACATTACGATGCCTCTGCATCCTTCTATTTATGCAGAGCGATCCTGCGCTCCATCTCCTTTTCCGAGTCCTCGCATGATATACAAATACTGTCGCTTTGCCCTCCTGACCCAAACTCCTTTTTTTTTTTTTTTTTTTTTTTTTTTTTGAGATTTTGGCCGCCTCAAATCTTTTAGGGTTTCACTAAATGTAATCTGATGATAAAGAGGAGAAGAAACCAAGCAAAGCCAAATTTCACTGCTAACTACTTCTTTGACATATGGTTACTGGATTACTGTGAAAAGTGCCTTTGGTTGAAGCGGATTATACCTAAGCCTGTGCCTTTGATACAGGCAGTGAGGCATTCACTAGGTACCAGCTTGGTGTTCTGGTCAAATTATTTTGAGTAAATAATAATAATAATAATAATAATAATAATAATAATAATAATGATGTTATGTTACAAAAATAAATTTGGGGCTGTAATGACCACAGTACTTGCAAAGCATTTGCTTGTCAGTTAGAGAAGAAAAGAAAACAAATAACTTTCCGGGTCTATAACAAGAACTCGCTGAATTTAGACTCATTTGACTCGTTCTTAGGGTGCGCTGCATGGGGCTGGCAGGCAGAGAGAGGGGACGGGACTGACCCCATCAGCCCCTGTGGCCTCGCTGGGGCTGTGGGAGAGGCGCCGGGGGCATCTGCCCTGACCCGGGGAGCTGCTGGCGTATATACGTACACACATGATATACCTACACAGCCATACCTATACGTGTGTGTGCGTCAGCCTTTGTGTGAGGGCTGTTCACGTCCGCATGTGGACTATTTATGCAACCAAATGAGCTACAAATAACCCATGTTCAGGTTATAGGGCTGCAGCAAGTGTCCTAAAATTATGTTTTAAACCACCTTTAGTCTAAATCATATTCTAAGCAATTTAAACCTGCATTTTTGCCTACTATAGAAATATTTTGGCGTAGCTCCTGAGTGCAAGGGGCCCCTGGAAGTAGTGGCCGGGGTGGGAGAGGCTGCCTGCTGCATTCAGCTGAGTGTTCACTGCCAAGAATTGCTATTTTGTCATTTATTTTTCAATGTATTTGAAGACTATCTGGCTTGAGGATTTCGGAGCTGCATTGCTGGAGGCAGAAAAGCCACACACATCTGTATGCCTGTGATGTGCCTGCAATCAATAGGGCTGTGAGCATGATCTGAACGCCTGAGCCCCCATCTACTACACAAATGCACCAAGCGATAAGCAGCTGCTTGTGGGGAAGGACCTGGTGCAGAAAATAATGTCACCGTGCAGAGAGATACACAATCCTCAATGAATAAATCCAATATATTCTATATAAATCTCTTGTTATAGCCTGTTTTATTGAACCAACCAGCATGTTTCCTCACTTGAGAGACTGCGGAGAGCCTTATTTATTAGCACTGCAACACGAGTGCTTCCCTGCGCCTTTGTCTGCTTTATCTCGCTTGTCACCGTGCCGCTGCGCGTGCGGCTCTGGGCCCCGCGCCTTTATTTTGGGAGGTTTATCATTTAGGTGTAAAACCTTTGTTCCTAGCTGAAAATCAGAAGGCGTCAGTTGTGCACGTTTGCCTGGGAGAGGCGTGACTTTAGGGAATTAGTGTTGCTAGAGGAAGGTGGGGGTGATGCTGGCAGTGGGGATGTCCTTGCTGGCCACTGTGGGACTGTGGTGTCACACGTGGGGTGAAGGCGTCTCTCCAGGCACAGGCAAATCCACGCTGAAGCTTCGGTTGGTGCAGGGAAGCACGCTGGGAGGGACCGTATCCAGCACCGGTAGCACTGGACCACAGGCATCACCTCCTGCTGTGCACGGGGTGGTTATCATAAAATCACACGTCTTGGAGATGACCCGGGTGTATGAAGCAGCTCAGCATAAAGGAATGGGGCTCTTTTCTCTCCCTGCCTGTTTAAAGTGAGTTTTTCTTGCATGGCCTTCAAAAGGAGGGTGATGTGTGACCTGCGATCCAGCCAAGCGCAGGGGAACCCCCGGCTAGCAGAAATGCTCTGCCTTACAGCAAGGTGAATCTTCTCAAGAGATTTAAGATTCATACTTTATCCAACAGTTATCCCTCTATCCACCAGACAGATCCAGCTTTCCAGTGTTCAGAGGATCTTCTCTCTCCAGGGTCCATCTGCTGCCATCACCACCGGCACGCAGGAGGTGGCCGTCCCTGGTTAAACAGACCGGCACCGCCAGCCTCTGAGTTGGGAAAGTATTCAATCCTTGGATTGCCAAGAGAAATGGGAAGGAAAGATGCTCCCAAAATCCAGGCTTCCCCAGCCAGATCTGTGGCCACGATGATCACTGATGACCTAAACCTTGCTTAAATTAAACAGGAGTCAAATGAACATGAAAGTGCGTTTGCACAGAGCACTGGAGCCGACTGAGATGCTCTGGGTGTCAGCGTTCCCATCATATGATATTTTTTATCTCCTTCATCTGGTTGTCCTTCAGGAGGCACAGCGAGGGATGTCAAGGACTGAGAACAACAAAACAGCCTTTGACTGTGCTGCTAAACATGACTAACGTGGCGAAACCAGCACCGGCAGTTTAAGGCTTTAACCTGATGATGCAAATGTGCAGTCTCCTGGCTTAGTGACGGGCCCATAATAAGGCAAAAATGAATATTACAGCGTTCTGGCTTTTAAGCATTTTTCCAGAGAAGTCATGTTGGATGTTGTTTCTGAGAGCACAGCCAGGGAATATGACTGGAGATAGACACTTGGTTCAGATTTATATTAAGTTTCCAGCAAACTGGGGGGAATATAAGCCCGTCTGACCTAATATTATGTTGATTCCAAAGTAATTACATTTGTTATTTGCAGGATCTGTAGTAAATCAAGTTGTGGCAGTTATGTGGATGCTTCACAGAAGCAATTTCAGAGATCATTAAATATATCTTACATTGGTTACACTTTACATTAACCCCTCCAGCGCCTCAAGACATACGACATCCATTCACTGAATAGGCAATTTTTATGGGACTAAATGCCAAAGGCAATCCAACAGAGATAAATTCCGGACATGTATGCAATTACCACCGAGAGAGTTCTGTTGTTCACTATGAGGATTAAAAAGTTTGTGCAAGGCTCATACAAACTCCAGACCACCTACTCCACCAGCCTGTCCTTCGCCGCAGCCCGGAATGCATCTTGCCAAAGAAGGGCCAACGTCCACATGGCACACGCGTGTGCAACGCTGACTTCCCAGGGGAATTCCCCTTCTCCCCAGCTAGCTGCCACCGTCCTGGGCCAGAATTGCATTTATCAAGATGTGACTGGTCTGCATTTATCAGCAAGTCCTCACAGTCCTTGGCGGGTAGAGGCATCAGGGGAAACTGCAGTGTTTTGAGGTCTCTCATCCTCTGCAGTCTGCACACAGAAAGGTTAAAGTTTAAATCAAAATGTCTGTGACTCTTGAGATACGATGTCTGCGTGGGCTGAGCAAAACATGGCTGGAAACGTTGGCTCATGAGGATTTTGAGATTCTGATTTTTTTTGTTCCAACCAAGGAGGCGGGAGAAGCAATGCTACAGAGATGCTTTTTAGGCAACAGCAAGACCAATTTCCGTCCCACCCACCAGCAGCAGCTTTGCTCCGCACAGGGTAAGTTGCAGTATCATTGCGGGCTCCAGGGGCTGGAGGAGGGGTCGGAGAAGGGGAGGGAGAGGGAAGGGCTGGTGGAGAGTAACAAGAGCACGAAGGCGAAGGCACCGAAGGAACGAGTGGAGGGAAAAGAAATGGCTTTTACTCCCAGGGCGATGCCTGCTCCCAACATGCTGAAGCCCCGCGTTGCGTGATGGATGTAGGGAGGACCACAGCCTGGCTGAAAGTTAGCTGCTGGAAAAGCACGAGCATTTATCATTGCCACATTTATTTCATTCAAAAGACAAATGGTGTGGACAAGCGGGTGGGAGGATAGGCCCAGCCTGGGCAGGAGGAAGGACGTGCCTGTGCTCCTCAGCCCAGCAAACGGCGCAGGCTGTTTCTGGTTTGGTTTTCTGGCGCAGCTGCAAAGAGCTTTTGCGGGGTGCAAAAGTCTCGCACACTCTTCGGAAGAGGCCTGGTGGGTTATTTCTCACTTTCAGATCTGTGTTTTGGTAGCCCATTCTGAATGCAGTACTGCATTTGTCCCATGGCAACGCTGATGTTCCCTTTCTGCAGGCAATGGAAGGCAGCAGTGAGAAAGAAGCAATGTTTGTGGAGCAGAGAAGGCTCCTGCAAACCAGCAAACTTCCCCATGTTGCAGGAAACACCAGTTCATGTTCCCCTTCCTTCCTCTGAAGATATCCTTGGCATTTTTAATGGTTGCTAAAATATACATGAGAAGCAGAAATATATTAAATTAGGGAGGTGAGGCCCAGGAGAGGACCTGATGGAGAACGAGATGAGCAAGGGTTAGATACCATCATGGCTTTCTGTAATGTTATTTTTCACACCTTCTTCTGCTGCTTTTGGAGCATCACGTGGCAGGGAGGTGAGTGAGCGGGATGGGATGGGAGAGAAAGAGCCACACCAGGCTCCCTCTCCGCATCCCTTCTGTAGGCTCTGTCCTGCGTGAGGCTCAGCCCAGCAGTATTAGGAAAAAGGGATTAATCGGGTCCGGACAGATGGTGGTGACGGCAAAGATGGCAACCCCAGGCACTGCGCCAAATACAGATTGGTGTGTGTCTTTGGGGAGACAAATCAGTGCAAATACGGCTTATTCCTGTAGTGCTACCTCTTCTGTCCGGTGCAACAGCAAACGGTTCAGCCCTTTTGCTCATTATCAAGCCTGTGAGCCAGTTTTAGCAGCTGCACAAGGAATAATTTCAGTGCCTGTTACAGGCAATTTTACTAAGCAAGGGAGAGACAAAGTCATTAAGGTTTAAGAGGAAGGATTTGAAGCTGTTAGCTGCAAGCACAAATGACGGCTGCTGTTGCAAGGGTGGTGACGGTGCAATTCCCCGCCCCGAGCTTCTGGAAAAGTTCATGCTGGGTGCTGAAGCAAAGGTTTGTACAAGACTTCAGTCTCAGCATTAAAAATATGCTGATTTTTTTCATGGCTGTGGAATATCCTTGCAATGGATATTCAAAGTCTAGCTTCATGCATAGGTGTAAAGGATTGGGGCCTAAACCACCATCAGGCAGGAAACAAGCTGTGCTGGAAGACCTGGAGGAGAAACTCTCCTAAGATCCTTTTCGTTTAGTCTGATCTAATTCAGCTCTTGTCTAATGCAATGTTTAATGTTATAATGCGATTTTGGCTGATCCTCAAGATGTGCACAGCCTTGCTAGACTCTGGTTGCCTCAGGTGGTGTTTTTATTGTTGGGTGACAGTTTTGCCCCCATTATCATCAATCATTGCAGTAGAAATGGGACAAGCAGGTTTTGTCTCGGGTCTAATAAATGTGCCCAGGGACTGCCCACTGGCTGCTTGCAGGCTCCCGACGGGGGGACCGATGTCTCATGAACCTCCAGGGGATGGAGACGGCTCTACACGTGGCCAAGCTGAAGTTACTGCAAGCCTCGGACCTCTGCACATGGAGTGACTAAAGCCCGACCAGCCACATTAAGGTAAAGCAGATCCAAGGTCTTGTAGTGCCAATGAACTCCAGTGGCTTCGGTCACTGGCTTGGAGCATCCCCTGAGCAGAGGTTGCTTACTCATTTGTCCATCGCTCCCACCACCTCCTTTCTTCTCCCTTTCACTTACCTGCTGCCTTCTCAAACTCAGTGAATTGGGTTCCCCCGTGGCATGGGCAAATGGACCAAGTCCATCACACTGAGCTCACCCGCTGCCGTACCAGCCGTGGCTGCTTGCTCTCTCGGAGCCCTGCCTTTGACGAAATACCCATTTAAACCCTCCCTGGTTATGATGTTGTCAAGCACTTACATAAACTGCCACCAGATTTGGCTGAAATCTCATAAGCCACGCACCCGTCCTGGCATTTTTATTATCCCCACTATTCACATCTCAGTGTGTTTGCAAGGGGTTTCGTGGTGTAAAACCGAAGAAACTTTCTGTTGTTTTGCAGCATTTCTTTTCTGACAGGCTTTACCTGGTTTTGCTCTCCACGATCCCAATTCAGCACCGGCGTACACTTACACTCTCTTCACCTAACAACCTCATTTCACCTTCATTTTGTGGAAAAAAACCCCTAACCTCCGCACACATTCTGCCATACCCATCAGACTTTTTATAGCCGGCAAAAGTGGCAGCAATGTGCTGATGTTTCGAAGCCCACCTGAGTGCTGGGTGCTCAGCCCTCGGAAACACCCTCATTTATTCATCTAGATAGGGTTCAAAAATAACCATGGCTGGCATATAAACAACCTATAGTACTTGGCCTATAAGCAATCTATAGAATCTGGGAGTGCGTGCTGCATGCATTGCACAGCTGCATTATTCATGCCTCTGTGTGGGTGTTACACAGCAGGGCATTAAAAAAAATAATCCATATGGTTGTTATTTGCTGTAAGTGCAGAGGGAAAGGGCACTCGTGCTTAAATCCCCCCTCCACGACGGCCACGGCAAGCAGTATTTTACAGCCCCAAAGTAAACGCAGCACATGTCTGCTGCCGGCCAGAAGGAAAACATTGTTAGCGCGCTGGGGACATTCCTGCTTTCAGTGTTTGGAGTTTTTCCTGGCCTTAAGGAGGCTTTTTTACGTTGTTCATCAGCCGTGAGGCTGTGCCAGGGCTGTGTGTTGCAGCAGCCTTTTCCTCGCGCCAGGCTGGGCGAGGGATGCCCAGCTCCCCGCATCACGTACCAGTCACGCCTTCCATCCTAGCAACACAAACATACAGAAACTACAAATAACCAGAAATATATTTCTTCCCCAGTGCAGAACCGCTGCTTGTACTGGGAAAGGGAACCCCTGCCCCAGAGGCCCTAAATACCGCAGAAAATGCAAACAAAAGGAAATGGGGAATATGCAATGCACTTTATATGCCTTGCTTGGCAAAACCTTGGGTATCTCACACCTCCAGCTATGGGGTATTTACCAGTCTTGCAGTTACAAAGATATTCCCCAAACCTGTCAACTTTTGCCTGCCCACAGCTTTGGGTGGTGGGGTTGGGCAGCAGGGTGCAGCTGGGTGTTGAACAAGCAGAAAGTATTTCAAGGTTCCTCTTCACCCTCTTTGAACCACATCTGGTTTTTGTTTCCGCAGCTGACACATCCTCTGAGATACATCCCTCTTCATGGGATTAGTCACATTGCAAGACTTAAAGGGAAAAAAACCTCATGCACGTAATTATTCTGTATCTGAAAACAGTAGTTTCTGAGCAGAAAGGTGCTGGATGGTTGGAGCATTAAGGCAGAGATGCTCCACCTGATAAAGACCAGCTATTAAATACTTGCTGGGAGATGAGGACCTAAAGGGAAATATTACATTTGGGAGGAAGCAGGTACTTAGTAAAGCTGTTGAATCCTTATTTCTGAGGCTCCTTTCCTGAACTAAAGGAGAGCCGGAGGCTGCCACTGCAGACCTGCTGCCATGTCCGTGCAGCACTGTGCTGCACAGGACGAGGGCTGCGTATCTAATGAGTGCCAATAGCTACTTTAGAGGTGCTAAATACTGGTGCTTTCCTCTTTCTTCTCCTCAAAACCACACTTTGAAGACTCTCACACAAACGGCTGACCGGAAGGAAAATATATACAGTTGTATATGTATAATTTGTCACTGGTTTTGCACCAAGCTACAAAGCAAACCAGCGCGTGGCAGATGGCTGCAGCTGGGATGGATTCCTTGGAGAATTGCGGGGCCGCCCATGTCCTCGAGCGGGTCCGAGGCCCTGTCGCATGAGGTGCAGGTGAAGAGCGGGACAGACGCCTACCCGCGGGATTATGATGTTTGAAGAGGTAGTGACTTCAGAGGTGTAAATGGACTTAATAGGAATTTATTAAATCAGTTGTTATGAACACTAATGATGCCAGCGGCTTTCAAGCAAAGCTGGGGAGAGAAATGGGGTGAGCAGCTGTGACGGCAGCTGGGGGAGTGGGGGATTTGCTACCCGAGTTCGTGCACTTGGACCACCATCCCATGGCAAAGAGGCCAGGCAAGGAGGGACAAGCTGAATCCAGCCCTACCTTCATTGCGGGGACCTCGCCTGACTTTGCTGGGGTGCTGGGAGTCTCCTTCCACATGGCTCTTGGGCTTTTTCTTTTCTTTTCTTTTCTTTTTTTTTTTTTTTTATTAACTCACCTTATGAGGAACATATTTCCAATAATGCCCTTGGAAGGAGCACTTGGTGATGGAGTGGTCTGGGTGTAATTTGCCTGCTGCTGAGTGTAGTGTTTCAATTCTATCTGAATTTGTGCCTATGATTTATGAGTTAATGTTTCCTATTGTAAATTATATTTAAAGAGAAAAATGAGGCTTATTTTTTTTATTTTTAGAAAACCTAATGTTTATGCTTTATGTGCCATCGGAAGAAATAAAGCATTTCTATGTTTTCAAACCATGTTTTCAGCAGGTAAAATGCAATTATTCAGACCAGAGAGCTCTATTTGATATATGAATAGAGAAAAATGAAAAGGCATTCAAAGCCTGATTCAAAGCCTCTTTAAATCTCCGGAAGTCTTTTTTGCCTTGATATTATAGAGCCAGCCCCCCGGTCATACAAATGGGAATGGGATACATGCCGTTTCTATCTCGATGGGGTATTGCCGTAGCTTGGACTTGAATTTCACCCTCTGAAAATGCAGATATTGGACTTCCCAGTGCTGTCATTCAGTGCGTCCAATGTTTTCTTTTTTTGTGGGTAGCAGTAATGGACCTGTAATGCAGTTTTCTCATCACATTAATTTGTGCAGGAGCTGTTCTGACATTCTGCTGTGCCTTGTAGAAATGCAAGCGCCATCCCTGACGTGTCCGACACCTTCCTCAGTTACGCACCGGCGTCTCCTCTTCTGTCTCACCTGGCACGAACCTTGCCGGTCGAGCGCACGTTACTACAGCCATCGCTTCGGATCATGTCATCTGCTGGGGTGAACGTGATGCTTGTGAGAGTCACCAGGGAGGTTCGCTCTGCCAGGGGTGGCAGAGCCACATCCTGGGAGGACCCAGATCTCTTCCTCCTGGGACCAGACAGCTGCTTAGGGAGTCTGGGCTCCTGAAGGTGCTTGAAGAACATTGCGGCTGGTGACTCCTCTGGTGCATCCACCGCTGACCACGAGAGGTTTCCTGGACCATAAGACACCACATTCTTCCATTTACCACTTTCAAACACGTTCCCAAATATATCAGTGCATGCCCTAAACTCCTTGTGCTTCATTTGCTTTCTCAAGGTGATGAATTATCATCCTCACATAGGGTGATTGCAACGTTCAGCAGCCTCTTCATTTTCCATTGACCCATGGATGCATCCATTTACACAGGTGTCCAGGGGGTCCCCACTTGCCCCGGACTGTCTCCAGTCTTGTCTTCTGCTGAACAACACCGTGGGATCCTGAAACTAAATATTCTGCAGAAAGTGAATTTGTAACGGGGTGGTAAACCGGGAGTATGGGACTCAGAGGTCTTAGTTTAGCAGCTCGTGCGGGAAAGCAGAGTCCCAGCACAGCGATGCCAAGAGATGGCAGACGCACGGGTTAACATCACTGCGAACATCTGAACATCTCATATCCCATATCTCACATCTCACGTTTCCTATTTCTTATTTTGGGTTTCCTTACTTCATAGTCACTTGTTCGGGGCAGAATGAAAGAAGATGGCTCAGTGTTTGTGAAACTATCAGGCAAGAAAGAAAAAAAACCCGTGTTGGTGTTGATCTGCAATGGTTTGTTTCAGCTTAGCATGGTTTTAGTCCTCTAAAACCTTTCCTGAATTTATGTTAAAAACCAAATATAACTACAACACAAGCAACCTCCATCCTTTAAACCATCCTGGAATTAAATGCCTTTCTTTTTACAGAGAAATTGCTTCCTTGCTGAAACTATTCACTGAGTCCAACAGGAATGGTTAATGGCTTCCACGTGGTTAAGGAGTTGACATATCTTCAAGGGAATTCACTGTAAAGCTGGTTTGAAAATTTCCATTGAAATTGTGGATTTTTTTCACATTTCACTTTGCTGTCCCTGCAGCTATTTGTTTCTGCAGGTTTTTTTCTTCTGCAAACTCCAGGCTGGTTTTGTACCTTCTTCTGAACAACATTTTCTGAGAGCAGCAGCAGTGAGTGTGCACCAGACACAGACTCCACGCGAAAGGGAGAAAAAACCAGTTTTTGCAGGTTTTCTTATCCCTAGCCAAGCTTCTTAAAGGGAATTTTAGCAAGCAGATAAAAACTCCAAGCAATCCTATCTCTATGTTGAATAAAAGTACTTGCAGAGCCTTAACTTTAAATATTTCCTATTTGTTTCTGTCATGTAATTTTAAGACTATTATAGCCCGGAGAAGCCCATGACCTCATTCAGTCAGAGCAGAGCGGAGCCACACAGGAACCGGCCCCGCTGCGGCCTCAGCACAAAATCCCACAAGCATGAAAGCAGAGAGTTTGGGCAAAAATCCTTGTTTTAAATAATATTTGTCATGAAGTTCTCGGGTCAGTTTACGTAGACAACACAGCAGAGAGAAACAAATAGGGAAACTCCCAGGGCAAGGGGGTTGCTGCAGGGAAAGAGGAGCTTTGCTGCAGAAAGCTCCATCATTGCTGTGTTGCATTATCCTACAAATTTGTGAACAAACTGAATTTATAGATAAAGGCAAGAAATATTTAATCTAAGTGCATGGAGAGTGCACCTTAACAAAAACACTGCCTCATGGTCTATAATTTACCCTTCCTCCTCAATATCCAGGGTCCCATGTAAGTCACACCTTATAGGAAAGCTAAAAGGAAAAAAACTCCCCAGGAATGGGACCAGAGACAGCATCATTTGACCACTGTGCTCTCCCACAGCACGGGTTAACCTATGTGCATTAAACCTTGCCTTTTATTCCTAGCAGTATAGTATCTCTAGTACTTACAAGTTTATTTCACCGCTTTTCCAAAGCGCTGGGTTATGTTTGCAGGGCGCAAGGCTTTTTCCCTGTACTGGGGACACGTGCACATGGGGGGCTCTGTGATGAAGGGTTGAAATCTGGCATTATTTTAGTTCAAGGTCTTGCTCTTCAGCTCTTTATCCAGGGAGACAAAGCTGCCTTCGCCGAACGCCCATCCACGTAGAAGCTGGTGGTAGCAGACGAGACACTTGTGCTAATTAATATTTTATGGGTTTATAGACTTTTTTCCTTAGCAGCTGGTCTTAAATACAGTCCAATTTGCAAAAGTGTTAATTAACTCTAATTACAAAGCACATTGTAGCTTCTCTGAGGATTTCCGTCTGGAGAATGACATGTAACCGTTCAGCCCCTCGTCCCCATCAGGCTGCAGAGATACTTCTCTGATAGGCAGCTTTTTCTAAGGACTCCACACACGTTTCCAAATCAAAGCGATCAAATTCCACGTTGGATAATTGGAGGGTACCAAATTGCCAGGCTAACAGAGGGTGCCGCTTCCTTTGTCCATAAGCATAAATCCTGAAAGCCGGGGACTTTTCCTGTGCATCCTCCTCCGCCGGGTGCCGAAGTGAGCGTGCCCTCTGCTGTGACCTGGACCAAAAATTTCTCTGCTCCCCGGTGAGCTGTGGAGGAGTGATGCTGGTCTATATCCAAGATGCTCCAGCAGCAAAAATGGGCACATGGCCATAAGTCCATGGAGTGGCATCTAACCCCCAAACGAAGGCAATATCATTGCACAGAGCAGCATTAACTAAACCTACTGCAGCACCCAGGGTAACCGAGGAGTTGAACTCCAAGGTGTGTTACACATCCACAGTATATTTACATGAGCTTTCTAATTAGCTTTCCGTGACTCATTTCACTGGGTTTACATGCACAGACTTTCCAGTGTTTTACCCCAGGCAGAGCGGGAGCAGGGCGTGCACGCACGTGCTGAAATATAGCCCGGAGCACATCGCAGCGTTAACGAGGAGGAAATCAATTAGGAATTTTGACACGCGGCGATGTGCTCAGACAATTAGTCCTGTCTCTAGCTATGAGGCTGCGGTTTTAATGTGACAACAACAGCGACTGTGTCACTTACAGCCTTCCCAGTGGCTTGCAGCGCTGCCACTCTTGCTGATGACAACTATTGCTTTCCTCCCACTGGAAAGCAGCCATATGTGGGATCTCCTCTGCGGATGGCTTTAATCAGCAGCAATCAGGCCTGTGTGCATGGTGTGCGTGGCTGGGAGGGGTTAATTTTCAAATGGTGTTGTCTTACTGCTTAAGGCTCCTGGTAAGGCTGGAAAAATGGACTGAATTCTGTGGCCTCGCTGCCTCCGCTTGCAGAGCTGCAGGGGGATGGTTTTTACGTGACCCCATCCCATGCAGAAACCAACCAACCTTTTGATGTCCCTTTAAAACCTACAAATCTATGATTTGTGTTATCAATTATTTTGGAAACATAATTTTTTAGATTACTACTACTACTACTGCTACTACTACTACTATTACTATTACTACTTGCCCTGTGATTTACAGCAGCTTTCATACAGAGGAGCTGGGAGAAAAGTCAAATTGCAGCTCCAACTCGAGGTAATGTATTCACTATAAATTTAAATGTTCAGACTTTGCTTCACCAGCCCAAATTCTCTCAGCTCCACAGGGCAGTGATGCTCTGGAAAGAAATAAAAGGATGTGGAAGCTTCCATTGCGAAGCATGGTTTGGCAAAACTCAATCCAATTTTAAAGAGGATGGAGGGGAGGTTTTAGTGTACTGAAATATGGTTTGTCTTAAATTAATATTTCAATAGAGATATATATATATGCAATACTGTTAAACAGGTGGTTCAACCACCTTCGCAGAAACGCCCTGGGAAAAAAAAACCCTCAAACCTTTTTCAGAATTAACTTCTTCAAACAAAACATTAGCACATTCATAAGCACCAGTCGTGGAGGTTTCCTATTGAGCAGCATCCTGCAACAGGGGCTGCATTATCCCAGCTGGGGCCGGCGCCGGCTTGCTCCTAAATCCGGGTGCAGGGCTGTGCCGAGGCAGGTGGGGACGGCTTCCATTCACGTGGTGGGTGGCACAGCTATTAATTAGATGATTTGCCAAAAGAAGCCCTCCTTTGTACATATGCACACGCTGCATTTCAACTTTCAAAGGGCAATTCATGAAGTGGTAAAGGCCTGGCAAATTAATAATAATGAGCTAATTTCCATGCCATCTGCTAATCGCTCTCCTCTGCAGCACTTGGCTCCCGAAACAGGAGTTTTTCCCACTCTCCTTCTGTCTACCAACAGGAAATAATGACATCCAACTAAACTCTTTTGGAAGCGATTCACTTGGTATTTTTTACTGCTACATCAGCACAGAGTTGTTGCACAACCTCCGGCTCTCATTTCAGTTCCTCGAAGGGAAAAATCTCTCAAGGGAAAGGAGGGGTGGGTTTTACAGTGCTGAGCTGATCCCTCTACTTTTCTTCCTTCCTAAGACCACATTTTCTTTATTGGGGTTGATTTTTGTCCCCGTATGACTTGGGATCAGCAGACGAGGGGCAGCGTGCTCTAAGGAGATCGGTGTGTGCAGGGCTGGGATAGCAGCTGGGATGAAAAGCAGAGCGCTGTATTTATGGGGCGTGTAGACCACAGCAGTAAATGCCAGCTGCTGCTTGCAAGAGGAGACGACTTTGCTTGCCAGCCCCTGGAAAGGTCAGGGACATCGGGATGCGGCGCGTAGCCATACACAGACCTTTAGTCTCTGGAACCGCAGGATGTGCACAGCACGGGGGGGGGTGCAGTTATTCATTGCATCAAGCAGTGCTCCATCCTTTCCCAATGTCCCCTGAGCCTGCAGTACCGCTGCCATAATAAACTCGACTGGGGGATTTCTGCCACAGGGGTCCACCCCGACGTCATCTGACAGATGCCCTTTGCACGAGTCTGCATGTGGGGTGATGTCCCACACTGAAGCAATCTCACCAAGAGTTTTTATTTGATTTCCAAACCCCTAAAGTCATTCCCAAGCATTGCACGTGCAGACGAATAAGCCACTTCAAACACGCATAGCGAGTTCTGGCCAAGCAAAAAGGTTTTGTCAGACCCAGCCGGGTTTCTGTTCACTGCTATGCCAAGGCCACATCTGTGGGCTCACCCCAGGGCAGAGGTGGCCACCACGAAGCCCTCTTTGGAGATGGCTGTGAGTGGGACCTGCACAGAGCACTGCATCCCCAGGACAACGATGCTTCATTTTCTTCTCCGCACGGGGTATATAAGAACAGAGAGATCTCAATACCCTCAATTTTTAAAATGTCAGCACTTGCATAAATGAGGTGTTGTGGACCAAAAAAATTACTCTTGGGTCATGTCCTGAGCCAAAGAGGTCTCTGGGCAGGAAGGAGTCTGTTGCAGCTCTGTTGCTTCCAGCATCACTGCTGTCACTGTACGGATCAGGAGCGGCGGCGATCGGAGTCACCAGCCCTGCTTGAGCCCTTTATGCCATTGGGCTACGTGCCACTATAGCTGTGTATATATATATATATATATATACACACACACACACACACACACATATATAAAATTGTTTCTTCTTCCATTATTATCATCATCGTCATCATCATCATCATTGCATATATTATTACATATGCCATGAAATTATGCCTGGACACCCTGATGCATTTTGGTGTGCTGGAGAGCATCGTCACCATTTGCTGATGCTCTAAAAGCATCTCCCTTTCCCACACAGCACAATCACATCAGCTCTAAGTTCAGAGGAGTGTCCCCCCGCCGGGGCTTGAAAGCCAGTTTTAGGGCCTGAGCGTGACCTTTCATTGTCAGAGCGCAGGCGCCGATGGGGAGTGTCATTGGCGTTGATCTGAAGGTGTCTGTCCCAGCAGATATCCCTGGCTGTCCGTCCAGCTGGCACAGCAGAGCTTGCTCTGAGCATGAGGACAAACCAGGCGATACCTGTGTAATAGGGAGACACGCATAAATACATTTTAGTGCTTTCACTGAGTGCAGCTAAGTGAGACAAAATTCAAATATCTGTCTGTATTGTTCCCTGAATTACCAGGGTTTTTCTTTTTCTCATTACCTTCCCCTTGCAGCTGCTAGTTAATGGAAAGCAGCAATATGATTTTCCCTTCTCCCTGACTTATTGTGTGTGTGTATTTGTAGGCTCAGGATATTACACTGGGGATCTATGTATTGGTTTATTCGGTTTATATGGAATTTGGGAGAGCAGGAAACACGTTTAATTCTAATCATCTTGGGAATAGGTCACATAACCCGGAGAGTCATGAACCTTTCATAACAAATATATATGGCCAGGTGTGAGAGAAAATGAAGTCCATATGTTTAACATGAATTGGGCAAGTAGAAATTTCCTAGAAGCCGTAAATAGGATGTATGTCTACTTTTGCCTGATCATGTGAAATTATGGGTAAGCCAAAACGGATTCTTTCTTACAAATTACATCCATGATTTTATACGATGATTTTTGATTATCTTTTCCAAATGACTCTCAGTCACCCGGGCTCGCATGAAGACAAACCTGTGGTTTGAATTACTCTCAGCGGGAGCTGCGGTGCCTTTTCTGAGAGCAGCGTTAGGGCCGCGGTCTTTATTATCTGATGACTGTCATCATGCAAATGGTTACTAGTGGAAATGAAAAAGTACTTGAGGTTCTTTCAGGTTATTTCAGCATGTAAGAGAATACCTGGCTGTGCAAGGGAGCCAAACCAAGAGCAGCGGGAAATGGCTGTTGGTACATTGCAGCCGTGCAGCTTGGCCATAGGGGCTGTATCCATGAAAACAGAGGCATTTCAATGGCTCTGATCTGTGCTCGTAAGGCAGAGTCTTTCCACCAAATATCACCTGTGGCTCCAGACGGAGAGAGGAGCACACCCTGCATCGCATGTGGGGCAAGCCCCTGCCCGGCAGGTTCAGTCTAGGGGCACGGACCCCAGCCAAATCTCATGGTCCAGCTCCAAGCAAAGCCCAGACCTTAAATATATTGCAAAGGTGATTTTCTTCACGTAAAGGAATGTTGTTAAATGCCCTTTCAACATCTGTTTGCATTAAGCCCATGTGTTAAAGGATGCTGCGAGCGCAGCAGTGCTAAGGGCTATTCATGGCTGAGCCATTTCCCACTCTTCCAGGAGAGGCTTCCTGGGCATGAGACATCCCGCGCAGAGGGGACACAAGCCGCCGAGCTGTCCTCTCCATGGCGTGGGGGCAGAGGTGTGAGCAGAGCTCAGGGTGGCGCTGGGGACCGGCAATGTTTGCAGCCCTCCCAGGAGCCACCCGAGCCATGGGGAACGGTGCAGCGGCCATCCCCCTCTACCCTTTTTGTAGCATCTGGCATCGGAGACTGCTGGTGGCCCACGTGGCTCTGATGCCATGTGGCAGCTCGTTTTTGGGTGCAAACCCCCTGGGCTGGGGGTGCCCGGTGCTCGGTCACGGCCGGGAAGCAGCCACTGAAGTCAAAATCACCATGTTTAAAACCAAGCCAGGGCTGGCTGCAAGCTGGTGATGGCTGACGGCCACGTGTGGGACACCGAGATGTCCCTGGGGGGGCTCAGCTGGGCACGCCAGCCTCTGCGTGAGACAAAGATGAAAACCAGTGGTTGTATCAGCTTTGAATACCCTAAAAATAAATCATGGTGGGCCAGCAGCACCTCCCGTTCAGCAGATGCTACCGGGCTGGAGGGGGAGCCCATGGATATAGAAATGCCTGCTGTAAAATAACTGTAAACAAACTATGTCATTGCTGGATTTATTTAATCTCTTAATGTATAAACATTAGCTTTTTCTGCAATAGAGTACCTGCGAATTCCCAGATGAAGAAAACAAGTTTGTAAATAACCGTCTCGCAGGCCAACAGCAGGTCTGGACCACGCTACGGTGGGTCTCCAGCATGATGCTTGCGTTTGTCCGAGTCACTCTGCAAAGCCCAGAGAAGAAAGGTGCACCTAACAATGTTATTTACCTGGGTTTTTTCTGGGTTAGCTCTTGCAGGTGGCTATTCAGGACTTCTATTTGACTCTGCCTCACATATAATTTCAACGCAGATATAGATGTTTAATTGCACAGATGTGGCGTTGCTCCTTTCATCTGCAGTTAGTTAGGGCTGAGAACCACACCGTGTGATAGCATCGTTCGTGCTGACCTCTTACCATATGCACGAGCAATAAGGGCTAGGACATTTCCTTTGGGAAAGAAGGAACAATGCCAGAGGAAAAAAATAAATGTTAAGTATAAAGTGGTTTCAGGAAAAGTTTATTAACTTGCAATTGCCCTGCAGGCGCATTTCAGTGCAGAGGAAGTCTGCGCTCCCCAGGGGCTTTGCTGGCACAGCCCATCCCACTGCACCGCAGCCCGATGCTGGGGGAAATGGGGACTGGGGGGGACCCCTTGCTCGGTCCCGCTCTCAGCATCTTCCACGTGCACGCAGCAAGCCTTGCACTACTTATTTTCTCACCTCCCTCTGCCTCGGTTCAAGTGATCTGATTTCCCTCCTGGGAGCACGTGGACACCCAGGGCTGGGGGGGAGTTTGAGCCAGGGGCACCAGCAGCACCCAGCCTGACACTGCTGCCGCCAAAAATAATACAAAAACCTCTACGAAGCACTGGAGGGAACCAGGTGGGTGCTGGAGCTTTGCATCAGGTTTAATCGCCAGTATGTTTTTGCATCATTTGGCACATTGGTTCTAATCTACCTTTTAAACGAAAGAATGTGTCTTTTAAAATATATTATTAGTGTTAATTACTGTAGATTTTCCTGGTTCTGAGTATAAGCCATCATTCCAAAGTGAAACCTGAGAGCTGGGCTGTGAAACACTGCCAGTGTGCAGCAATTCCAGCAAATACTTCATTTGGCCAGGGAGCTGCCCAGAGAAGGAATTTATCATATGCTGCTTCTAAAATTGCATTTTACTGTGCAATGGGTTGTAAAAGTTCACACCGTTGGAAGACGTCGTAAATACTGTCGTCCCAGGGAGATAAACCTTGGTTGGGGATACGTCCCCTCCTCAGCTCTTACTCTACAAATAATTCAGTGGGGCATATATCATTATAGTATCTATGCCTTAAAGTAACACCAGCCACACTATCGAGGTTGAATTACTCCCTGCTTGGCACTACATAAATGTACAGAAACGGGCAAAAATAGCCTTAAGAACTTTATCTTCTCTAAGAAACTAGCAACAGGCACAGAGCCTGGACAAGTCGCAGGCGGGGAGCGGGGCACTGAAGCCCTGCTTTTATTCCCTCCGGAAAATATACTATTTTATACATATTAAAAGGAAAAAGGTGGCTCTGCTTGTCAAAGTAACCCATATTATATAAAAATATTCACAATGTTCCTGAAAAATGTCCAGTTCACATTAGGCTGCATCTATAGCTCAGGTTTTGAAAGCACCTTTGCCAGCAAGGGTTTTGTTTTGAGCTTTGCAAATAATTTGCCAAGTTTTAGTTGCTGAAGCCTGCAGAGAACGGATGTCTTGGATGGTTTGTTTTCACAGGCAGGATCTCCAAGCAGATAAGAAAATAACTTGAGGGAAAAGCACAAGGAGCGAGCCCAGGGAAAGCCACGCTGCCGTCGGCCGGGCTCTTTTCCGGCGCCGTCGGGCTTTTGCTGATCTCTCTGCTGCGAGTCATTGCAGCCGGTTGCAAAAGAGAAATAAACAGATGGAAGAGTTTTCCATAAAAATGCAAATAGGTTGTAAAAATGTCTGCAGAAATCTAAATACTCGGTGAGAATGTGCCAGTTTGGACGAATATTTTGACAAGGAAAAGCGAAAGAAAGAAGAAGTAGTTAAACGATGTCAGAACAAGTTGTTTGGGTTTCCCTGATAAAATATTGCTGCAAGAGCTATAGTTTATTTAATTAAAGCATATGCACTGCACTTAACAATAGACAAGAGTCTATACAAAAGTAAATTCAGAAGTCAAGCTGAAATGGGCTTCAACATTGCAAAAATAACATTTTTCACTGTTGTAAACCGATTTTTCCCTGACTTTTTTTTGGGAGGGGACAATCGATTTTCCCAAGAAAACCCAACCATGCAGCTCTGGAGTGTGTTCCCCCAGAGAGGGGACACCCTGTGCTGCCTTGGCAGCAGCAACCTCTGGCTATTTAGGAGCTGACTTGGCTCTGCCAGGGCATGTGTGGTCAGAAACTCCTCCTAGGTTTTGTCTGAAGAGGAAACCCAAACTGTTTAACTTTCTGGCTTGCTTTTGCTCCAACCTTTTCCAAGTAATTGTAATTTTTTCTGTTTTTTTTTTCCCCTCCCAATCCCAAACCCATGTGTGTTGGTGGCAGGAAGGCTGCGTGGGTAGGATGCGGTGAGGTTCTAGAGCTCCTGGTAAGAGATGTGCAGCACACAGAAGGGATAATTAAGCCTCTTACAATGCCATCATTGCTCTGTTCCTCTGTTGAAAAGATGCTGCCTGTCCTCTGTGTGTTATTTTCTTGCTTTTATTAGTATTTTATTTAGCATTCATGAGCCTAACACCTGTAAAAGCCCTCTGTGGAGGTGCAGGGGAGATGAGGAAGGGAGTGTATCATCCTTGCTGCCTCCGGATCTGAAGGGCTGAACAAGCAAGCTGTGCTGGGGAGATGGGAGCACTTCTTGTGATGCTTCATATCTGTCTTTGTCTCATAAACGGATGGCCTTTAGCTGGAGGTGCCGCTGTAAGCTCCCTTGACACATCGAGGAGCCATGTCGAGTACCCGGAGCTATGCTGGCGTCATGAATTTGCCTCGATCTTCCGCACTTGCCCACCCAGTTTCATGCAAACCTGGGGTCAGACCAAGCTTCTGCTGAGCCTAGGGCTTGAGACCCTTAGTAATGGCCCTTGAGTGTCATATTTAATTAGCTACTAATGCACTCTTAATAGCTGATCATGCTAAAGGTAGTAGAAAACTCATGTCCTTTTCTGTGTGCCATGGGCAAAATCTTAAGTTCAAACTGTCCTGTGGAAAAATTCCCATTTTGTTTCAGTGGTGACTTCTCTGGTGGCATCTTAAAAAGGAGAAAGAGTTTCCTTGCCGACAGGGGCTGTGCTGAGCCTCATCCCCCGTGATGGAGCTGCTGCTTCAGCGAAGCTGTGGCAACTCAGGCTTTGCTGGAAGTCGTTGCATATCCTGTTCATTTGTAATCATTTTTTAAGCGGTTTTCAACCTGCGCTACCCTTGGATTTGCGTTAAGTTCTGTGTTGGAGAAAAAGCGACCTTTGCCCGTGGTAGAAGATGCTCCTCGTGCTTGGGGCTTCCACCCAGCAACCTGTTGCTCCAGGTGACTGTGACAATGGGGACAACATCCTGTGGTCCATGCTGTTGACCCTACCTGAGAAAAGCCCTGGACACCCCAAATCCCCCACTGCGCCAGCTGGAGGGTGGGAGTTCCTTTTGCCTACATGACATAAAAATGTCTCACATTTTTATTCCGCTCTGGATCAAACACCCCGATTTCTCAGGGAGGGGGAAATCTGTGAGATGCCACATGCTGTATTTCATGTACCCTGTGCACAAATACAGGCTGATTTTCTGCTGCAAGGCTAAACATTATTGCAAATAATACTGGAGTTGCTAAAAACGTTTAGGAAAAGGCTTACAAAAAGGGACCTGCCACCCACCCAGCTCTGCTGAGGACATCTCCACTCCGAAGTGTGAACCTCGTGAGCATCAGCCCGCTTTTGGTTAAATATTTTATTTAAATTTCAGTGCAGCTTTTCACATGCTCCAGCTGTAATAGCCACGTGAAAGCGGCAGGTTTAAGGTATGCTTGTGTTTTGTTAACAGCAGGCTCCTGCCAGCCTTCCAGATGGGGATCTCTCATAACACAAGCCTTTTTTCTATAGCTCAGACCTCATTAAAGTTCTTTTACGGCCTCTAAAACAACTCCTTTCATAATCTTATATTCAGTTCACTTAATATCTCCCTTTCCCTCTCGGGAAATTTTGAGGAAAAAAGGGTTTTTGAAGCGTCCCATAGGCGACAGCACAGGGCTGTGCCAGGGAAAGCCACAGGGACTTCAGTGCATGGGGGAATTTCACATTTTTCAAAACCAGCTGCTGACAATGGGATAGCAAAGGCGAGCCCAGTGCTGTCTCCATGGGCCAAGCTGCCCAGCTCCCGTGGAAGGAGTAAAAAAGGAGTAAGCAATGAATAAGTGTCTTAATATTGATATTTTGGCTGCTACTGGAGGGACCTGTTTCTAAACCTGGGAAAAGATTGCCTGCCTTGCTGGGAGAGCCTGGCCAAACTGGGATGTGACCAGGTCTGCTGGGTTTTGGGGATGGGGACTGCCCATTTGAGGTGGTCCAGATGGCTGGAGACTCCTCTACAGCCCCCAGGAGCAGAACTGCTGGAGGACAGGATGGGTTCTCAGGCCCCGAGCAGGACTCAGGCCAGATGCTCAGCTCAGGTCAGGGGAACTGCAGAAAATGCATTAAAATATTTTGACTACCAAAATGGCATCTTCTTGCTCAATGTATTTGGGAACACAATAGCTAGTCCCTGTATTTCCCAAGTTGGTGATGCTGAAAAAACGTTTTTACCTTTTCCCCAGCTGCTGTGAGCATCTTCCTTCCAGCCCAGTCCCGAGTCCTACCCTGTGCCATGGAGAGGTTGCTCTGCATTGCACTGCTCACCTCTGAAAACCTACCCCCAAATCTATGTGGGACTAAGGCTGCCAAAATAGTGGTGTTCCTTCACGAGGAGGAGCTGTGCCACTTTGGGGAGGGAAGGCGCGAAGCAGCTTGGCTGGTGGGAGTCTGTCTGTCTGAGCCAAATGGAGAGACACTGCGTTTTTACACGGGCACTGGGCAAAAATAGACTCCCCTGATCCAGTCTGTTTGACAAGTGTCTGCCGTAATGAGTGTTTTCCATCATTAAGTCACATCACACAGCCTTCTAATAGAGGGGAACACAAATCCACTTACTGCGGACAAGTGCACTTCCAACCCCACGTTTTGGAGTGCGTTTAATCGAATTACAAGTTATGGTGAGCTGTGACGGATGGCAGTAAGGTATTTAAGAGGTGTATTGCTGACAACGCAAAGATTTTTTGTGCTAGCAGTGGTTTCAAGTTGATTATTATGAATGGCTGCCTAGAGCAAATGTAATTTGTAAAGCTATGAGAACTTGAAAAATCCACCAGCAGTAGCTTGCTTTGCTCGTTAGAAAAATATCCAGGGTTTCTGTAGCAAGTAGAGAGAAAGCAAATGTGCTTGGTGTCAATTAAGGATTCAAGTGCCTTGAGATGCAAAGTGAAACGCTGTGATTCCGTGGTGACAACCTCCCATATGTCCCCTGCCCTGTGCAAGCAGCTGGTACCCAGGGGTTTGCTCCGTGCAGCATCCCTATGCCTTGAGGTGGGGTGAAACCCTGCGTTCATCTGCAGATGCTTACAGACAGCGATATAAATCCTTTGCTTAGTGGCAATGGCATCAGGGTCCTGGTTGTGGGGAAGGTGACAGTGACTGGGGCAGCGGGTTTTGGAGGGGAGGAGCTGGGATCTGGAAGAAAGCCTCCCCGGAGCACCATGAGGCATCCAGGGCCATCCCAAGGGCTGCAGGGATGCTGGGTACCAACTCCCAACCTCCAGTTGGCACGACTGATATTTTTCCTATCTAAAAAAATAAAAATAATTCCCTAATAAAATCACTTTGGGTGCAAGACATTCTGCTGAACCCACCCCCACCCCCCCCCCCCCCCCCATTCCTGGGGAACAGTCAAAACAATTATTAGCACAAATTTCCAGCTCATTATCTCCCAAGGTGACATGTCATGTCAGGCACAGTCATGTCACAACACGCCGTACCCAGATGAAGCTAATGCAAGGTGGCAGCCCCTGTGTCAGGCTGGGGGAGCGGGTCCTGCCCACCCTGGGGACAAACGGGGAGCTCGGCCGCTGTCGAGCCTTCTGAAGGGGCTTCGTGCCCGTGGTGCTTGTAGAGAAGGGCTAGAAATAAAGATGGTCCAGGTGTGCCCCCTGGATTTAGCAGCTTTCCTGGTACATGTGCAATTTTGAGCTCCTGCACAGCTGTAGCTGAGATTATGATTTATGCATGCATAAATATAAATGGAAAAAAAATTAGGTAGAGATACACATAAAATTAGAAACCGCAGCCAATTGCATTTTAACGGCTAATTTTGCCTGCTTTGGGCTGAGAGGGGCACGGGAGCCCGCGTGCCCCCAGCGCCAGCTCCAAAATGTGCATCTCTCCTTCCTTTCCTGCAGGCTTCGGCAGCGAGGGACCCACAACCCCTGGCCCACACCGGGCGGCGAGCGCGAAAAGGGGCACATAGCTCCTGCAGCTGCCCGGGCTTTGGCAGGGGATGAGGCAGGCGGGCGGGCAGGCAGCCGGCGTGCATCACACGAGGGATGGTGGCGTGACCTACATCCCAAAGGCTGGCCCTGCAGCCTCACAGCCGCCAGCGGTAATTTAGAAACAAGGCAATTAGCTGACGCAAAGTTTAAGAAAGAAATTGAGAAAGCATCTCGGAGACAAAACATAGCAGCAGAATATTGGGAAAAAATCATATCCCCACTCTATGCATGAAGTTACAGCAAAAATGATGCCAAGACATCCAAATCTGATGGCAGTCTCCTGGCACTGGGATTTTTATTCAGAGCATGAACGACGAATTTGCATCCTAGGAAACAAATGTACTCCACATGCCCCGAAACAAATAAATGCGAGACATTCCTTTATTCCACAGCCAGGAATCTTAATCTTGCTGATAAACAAACCAAAATAAAAAAAGTCTCTGAATGTCATGTTTTTCTGTAGTACTATATTTTCTTTAGTTAAAGACCTGAATGCCAAACAGAAAATAAAGTAACTTTGTGCAAGAGATTTGCTCCATCATGATGGCGAAGGCAGGTCCTCTCAGAGCCTTCCCTGCTGGGGCAGCTTCACTTTTCGATCGGAGATGATTTTTTCCTTCCAGCTTTGGGTTTTCCTTGGGCAGACTCTGCTGCAAGAGCGGCCGGTGGGGACAGGGAGGTGGGATGAGCCCATATCTCGAGGGATGAAGGTCCCTTGTGGGTACCTGCACAGCGTCAGCCAAGCCCGGCTCTGTCCTGCCCAGTCCCCGACATCAAGTAAAGCACCAAAACCAGCAAGCAGATATCTTTGAGATATCATATTTGCTGTCGTTTTCTAACAAGGGGGATGCTATGGATCTCCTCTCATTCCTCTCTCAAGAGCTCAGCCGGCTTTGCTTAAAAACTCTGAAAACAATCTGCTTCTATGCAATTTGCAAAGCTGCATTTGATCCCTTCTAACATATGTAAAATTATTCAGCCTTGACAAACTCATGTTTGGAGTTATCACATCCTGGGCTGAAGCAGCATTTGCAATATTTGCATGTTAAAATAAGGATGCAACGGAAGGATTTTTGTGTTGAAGAGCAGCCGCATCCTGGGGATGCTGCGGGCAGTGCCATGGTGGACACCGGCTGCCCCAGAGCCGTGCCCACCGTGGCACTGCCCGCAGCATCCCCGGGATGCAGCCTCCCAGGTATCACAAAGATTTTATTCCCCTTCTTTTTGCAGGTGGCTTTTGCTTCTCCTTATGATTGTCCCCATCTCCCCAAAGGAAATTCTTCCTTTTTCTTTTTTAATTCCTCAAGACTAAGTTATTTCAGACTACGTTATGTAGATGCTAGCCCTTCTAATTATTATTTTTCTAATGTCATTTAGGGCAGAGTACCGCACGCTTGGTTGTCTGGCTCAGAGGAGCACATTTATACTTCTGCAGAGCTGTTATTTGTAATTACAGGGTCAGAAGTTTGTCTTCCTCTAATTGTTCCTCCCTTTGAAATTCCAGCTGAAATGTCTAATTTCTTGACCTGGCGAAAGGAAGGTGCTCACTTAATTACGATCTTATTTCATCTTCCAGAGCTCCTTTGGCCCTCGTTAGCTGGAACGATCATTTCCAGAGTCCTTCAGTAACTTCTCTCTTCAAGAGAGAAGGTTAAAATCAAGTGAGATCAGAGGCTGCCGTCCCAGCTTGGGGAAGCCGAGTAGTATTTCTTTCCCACCACCACAAAAAGGGAAGACTAAACCCCTTTCTAATGGAATAAACTTGAATTCTCTCCAAAACCAGCCTCCATTAAGGGTAACAGATTGATTACAAGCTCCTGCACAAAGCCTGGCCAGATCGCAGCAGAGGCAGAAATCCCTGGACTGTGGCTAAAGCTTTAATCAGGCAAAAATCCCACTGAACTCGCTGGGAGTTTTGCTTGAGCAAAAAACTGCTGGGGCTCAGCTTTGGCCCATAAACTAGGAAGGAAGGCAAAGCAGCACTTTCTGGTGGATATACATCCCTCTTCCCCTCTTGTTTGTTCCAGGAAGCACTGTTGTGCTGCTCTCGTGCTAAAGGATGCGTCCCTCTAAGCACCACAGTGTATAATCTGTCACATTAAGATACTTTATGCCAAATTATTTCCTTATCAATAATAAGGTGAGCTGTTCTGCTGGTGCTCCCCATCCAGCTGGAGCAGGGGGTCGCATCCTTTCCCCTGCACGCCCGTGGATCAGCCTCCCGGTCTGAGGAACTGGATTTTCTGCTGCGTCTCTAACACAGCGATGCTTGGTGTCCGTGTGTCCCCCCACCCCCGGGGGGACAGACCCACCAGGCTGGGCCAAGGTCATCTGAGCGTGGGCACAGCCAAACCTCTCCATCATGCTGCAGGACAGGCAGTAATGCAGATAAAATAGAAATGCATTCTGTTTGGACAGGTGCAATAAATTAATCTCGCATCTGGTGAAGCTCAGGATGGGGCTTTTTCAGGCGAGACCATCCATCAGCGCTGGAAGTGCAGCACCGTGGGGTCAGGAGAGGCAGGGGCTGCCTGTGAGGGGGCTGCCTGAACCTGAGGGTTGCTGCCTGCCACCCCTGCATGGAACAGCTCATTTCCAGCACCACGAAGCCAGGAATTTCACCCCCAGTAAGATTTTGGCATGCGGTGGAAAGGAAAACCTCAGCTGACCTCGGGCACAGGCTGGAGAGCAGCAGGGGATGCGGGGGATGTTGGACAGGACAGATGGGAACCCGCCCGCAAGCAGCTGATGCCCCAGGACGGTCAGGGGAGGGCAGGCAGTCCCACCCCCTGGGCTAATTGTCAGCTGATTATTTATCAAAACCAACTTTCCAGCTGGAGGCTTCGGCCTCCACGTTTCCAACCCATGCCAAGTTAATGACGGAGCTGCTTTTCAGAAACATCTGACAAACACATTGAATCCCCCGGGGCACTGACTTGGACTGGAAGGAGCCACCACCTCCAGGAGAGAGGTGACCTCAGGGTATTTTTTGTTAAAAAAACAAAAGCACAGCTTCTGAGGAAGAGCTTGGTGATGCAGAGGTCCCACTCCCACCCCCCACCGCCCCATCTTGTTGAACAGATTTGGGTCCGAAGGCTTTTTGGTCCATAAGCACAGCGCTGAGCGCTGTGATTCCTGCAGCGGGGAGAGTGGTCATGGCATAAACATAATTTTTTAGACTTTTACCTGCCATAGCCAAGATGTGTTCAGCCCAGAGAGCTGCAGGACGATGAGGGTCTTCAGGAACAGTCAGCTACTGGAAGAGAAGACATTTTACAGAGGGATTTCTTTCTTTCAGTGTTGTTTGAATTTTTTCCTGGAAAGAAATTAATTTGGATTTTTTTTCTAATTATTCCTACATTTCCAGAAGTTACACAAGGCTTCAGCAACCCAGGGAGAACAGTGCTGGAGAACAGGGACCCTGAGTCCCTACAGCAGCTTCTGGCCATTAAAAACCCCGCGCAGCCCCGGTGGGGAGCAGACAGTGGGTAGCATGGCTACGGCAACCGATGCTTTCGGACATCCCTTTTTGATCTCCAACACAAGATGGTCGTGCCTGATTGCTGCTCGCAGCCTTTTGCCCAAAGGAGGTCAATATTTGAAGCACTTCAAAACCCTTGGCCCCTCTGAAACACCTTGCATTGGGAACTGCCAGCTTTTGATCACAGCATCTTCTGCCTTGCCTCTGCCAGCAAAGCCCTCCTGGGCACGGAGTTGTCCAGGGGCCAGCTACTCTGCTGCTCGCCGGAGAAGCGTTCATCACCCATGATGGCGTGAGGCCACATTCTCCCCGGCAGAGCAGGTTAAACATCAGCCCAGGTTTTGGCCAGTCCCTTCCATCTAAAAGGAAAATAAAATCAGGAGAAAAGAGAGGGTTAATAATGCTTTCCTTGGACTTTCATGCCCTTGCTTTCTCATGGCCACGTTCCGTTCAGGACCGTGAACTGCTTTTGAAAATGTGGATTTTAGCATGTGCTTATCACCAGCCATGATCCTGTGGCAGCCCAAAAGAAAAAAAACACCAGTAAAAGTGCCCTGACCTTTAATTCTCAACCAAAACTTGCAGCACTGAGTAACTGCACTCCTAGCCCAGGCTGCTCGCCTTCGAGCCCTTCAGGGAGGTAGAAGCCAGATTTCTTCCTCTCTGAAATCATGGCAAGGAAAAAGGAACAAACAAACAAACAGGAAAGCTGCTCCCAGCTGGAGCAGAAGTCCGGGGAGGGTGGAATCCAGGAGGTTATTTAAAGCTCTGAGAAGTTCCTCCTTTCAGCCATGCCACTCGCTTGAGGGGAAGCAGCCTGTGGACGGCAAGGGAAGGAGTCGCTGCAAGGCCAGTTATTATTAGCTGAAGTTGAGAGAGCTGGGATATTGCAGGATATTCCCAAGATATTACCACAAGAGCGGCTGCTCCTTCACTTAGGAGAGCGCGAGGAGGCTCTGCGCCGGCGTCATGGAGGTGACGGGTGCCTTTGGCATCTGCTGTGGCCCAGGCTCGGATCAAGTCATACAGCTCTTGCTGAAGCATGGGGAGCATCATCAATAAGAGAAAAATATCTTGTGGAGGGTCTGGTAACTCGGCAGCCTTTTCTGACTGCCTCAGAAAACTCCATCCCTAATAGCAGCGTCCTGTGCGCAGATAATTATTTCCATGACATTGTTAATTGGGGCTTCTGAGTGGTATCTTTATTAACTCTGCTGATTGCACATCACTAACTGAGGGGATGGATCCTAAGAACTCTGAAAAAGGAGTATAATGAAAGAATTTTTTCAAATATCTCATTTTTTTAACCCTCCCTGCCTTCGTCTCGTAGGTTAGCAAGATGCAGCGTGTCTCTCAGGTCGTGATGCTGGATCAGAGCAGCTCTTGGGATTATTGATGATGGATCGCATGCTGGGCTGATCGGGGTTGGGGGGTGCCTAAGCAAGCACGGAGGTGTGTGAAGGCTAGGCATGCTTTAAAATGCCCTGAGGTGGACTGAATAAAGTGTCCAGCACAGAACCAGCTCCCTGAGCTCCTCTCCCACCATGGTTTTCGTTGACAGCAAAAGTGCAAGAAGCCCAGCCCTGCACGTGCTGCTCCCAGGATGGGGGCAGAGAGTTGACGTATCTCCAGCACTAAACTCCAGCCACCGTACGCAGCCAAAGCAGAGACAACTAATTCTTCTGATGTGCATCAAGCAGGAGGAAGCAGCGGTGAGTGCAGGGTACCACCGGCTGGAGGGTCCTGCTGCCCCCCCCCCCCCCCCCCATGCAGCTGCCGTGGGGACAGACGCATGGACAGCATGGACTGTTTGGGTCTGAAGAAGTGTTAATTTGTGTTAAAAAGCAGAAGGGAGCTGCCACCTCCTTCATTTCATAGATGAGGTGTCAAAGCCCTCCTGGAGCTCCCCACATCGTAGTTCCCTGGTAGCCCTTTGCACTCCTGGTGGGGACACTGGTGTCAGTCCTGTGCAAACATCTCTATAAGGTGTACAAGGTGTCGGAGGCTCCTGGCCGTACCCAGCAAGAGCTCACCATCCCCAGCCTGCCGTGCGATGCAAACCAACCCACCACCGAAGCGCCAGAGATAAAGACTGGCCCCTCCCCCTCTCGACAATCTTACTCCAAACCTTCACTTTTCCATTGATTTGTTTAGAAGATGCAATTCCTAGGTGGGAATTTGCCATCAGTCTGCCCCCACCTCCAACTGCACCAGTGAAACTCCTGAGCTAATATTTTGTGGCAAAGTTAGCTTTCCAACACTGAAACCAGATCACCTATCTTTATCCCAAATAGCCTTTTTATAGCTTTTCCTGTTAAGTTACTCAACTGTTCAAAAAATGCTGTTGAAGGCACTGGTCTTCGGTGCAGGGTCTGGGAGATGGAAACTGCCATGAAAGGGGTCCACAGGCACCCACCTAACGAGATGTTGCATGCAGGAGAGGTGTCAGAAGAGGTGTCCATTATATGACATCATTTATTAAAAACCCAGAGCCCTCCTGTCTTTGTATAGGGTCTGGGGGCCAATACACTGGTTTTGAACCCCGAAACAGGCATTGATGCTCTCAGAGGGTCGTGACATGTAGATTTGGCAAAATATGCTGCAAAGGGACCCGGAGCCTTGCTCTACGGGGCTGGGAGTAGATGACTGGATCAGGGAACAACTTTCTCCTGGGGAGACAGATAATTTTAAGAGATATTTTTTCCTTTTTAAAAAAGCAATAAATATTTCACAGGTCTGGAGGAAGAAGCATGATGCCTGAATAGTTACTATCCAGGGAACATGGCGTGAAATCTCTACACCACGACTGCTATTTTTACATCTTTTTTTTTCCATATTACATAAATGGTGACTGATTTTATGGTCCGTGATTAATTTAGACATGGAATAATGGAAAGCCAGGAGCACTCACCCAGTTCAAAGGGCCATAACAGATAAATAAAGTATGTTTACATAACTGTAATATCAGTCTTGGTAACAAATGATTTGTAGGAAGTCAGCAGAGACTGGCTGGGGAGAGAGCTGAGAAATGCTCCTCGGAGGCAGCAGCATTGCACCAAGAGGGCCTTCAGGCAATGCATTGCAGTTTGTAGGTCCACCTGCCACGCACTACCCCTTGTGCCTGGAGATGGGTCTTCTCCCTTCTGTCTGAACTCAATATAGTTGAACAAACCCAGCTCAGCTGATTCTTCCACAACATCTACATACAGGAAAACTGAAATGGGAACTGGGTTTCTGGGTATTTCTTAACCACCACTGAATCCCCTTTTCAGTTTTCCTGCTTGTAGATGTTCTTGGAGAAGAACATCTGTAGATGTTCTCAAAGAAGAACCTCTTGAGCTTTCTTAGCTGGAGCAGAAAGACCAAGGCTGGGACCAGAAGTACATCCCTGTCCAAAATGCAGCTGCATTGTCCTACCAAGATACAATGTCTGGACACTGGAACCTGGCCTTCATTCACCATCTGCTCTGAAGTCTTCCCCGCAGGTCCCCAAATACATGGTTTCTTTTTTTTCCTGAGAACACCCAGCAATTCACCAAAACATCATGGTTCTGTATATACAGACAGACAAACAGGTAATTTGGAGAAGATGTGCTGACAGCCCTGCAGATAGCAGCACTCTGCATGCAGACAGGGAAAAGAATTCAGATGTTGATGCCAAAGGCCCAGAGAGCAGGAGCAAAAGGACATTTTTCCTCCTGTAATAGCACGCGGCTGCAGAAGATGGAGCTTATCTGCCATGGTGCAACCATGAGGTCATTTACCTGCAAGCAGGACGAGGCGTGTGTCACAGATGATGAAGCATCTTTGCACCGCAACACCAGGGTTATCTTTGGAATAAATAATACGGTCTTGTTTTTAAACTTGTCAGCTATTGCCTGTGGTATCGGTGTTGTATTGCGTTAACTGTGGTTAGGCAAAAGGTGTTTCTTGTTAGGATCTAAACATTTATGAGAGAGGCACCAAGTCCGTAAGGGAGCGGAGTTAGACAGGAGAAGGAAGGAAAAACATATTTTTCCATAGACACCTTCTGTGTCTGCGGAGAGGCAAAAAGCCGACGAGCTTTGCTGCCTTTAAGTGGTTTCTCATTTTGCCAGAGTTTAGTCGCTATCGCCTCACTATGTGCTGCACGCGTAACACTGGACATACAGAGGTAATATATTTAATTATCATAGGCAATGGATATAGCCGAACTGCCGAAGGATGCACTGCATACGATATATTTTAACCAGAGTAGAAAACTGCTTTGGCTTTCCTGTTGCCTCTAAAGACTGAGTTATGCAATTCTTTTTCAGGAAGCAAAATCTGCTAAAATCCCATTGTGTTTGCATATTTTAATACAGCTGAGCAAGGCGGTTCTGGCCACTTGCTGATGTGAAATGTCAGGGTAGGTGGTTATATAAATGTTATTTTTAGATGTGATTAAAAAAAACCAGTTCTTTAATGCTAACACATTTTTCCCCACTAGATTTCTTGAACTAGAAAGCTGTTATATATTTCAAGAAGGGGTCGCATTTTGCTTGTGGCGTAACAATACAGCAATACAGCCAGCTTAATTGTGCATATGTTAATGGTTTGTTTTTAGAAATAACCTTATCAGGCTCCAGGGCTGCCCAGCAATAATTTGGCTTTGCACTGCACAGACCCTTACCGATAAAACTCTTTTATGACCTGCACAGAAATTGCAGGCTAATGGCTCTTGTCCTGCACTCCATTGCTGGGACTCACTGCGGGGCCCAGCACTTCCCAGAACCAAGGCACATCTGCCACTCCTCCTTTCAGCATATTGAACATTTCATTCAGAACATTTTATTTAGCATTAACCCCATTTCCATGTGATAAAAGTGAATAATAAATAGAAATTTGATGGGTAGTTTGAGCCATTTATCGTCATATGTATGGAGGTAGAGGAACAGCTCCTGACATTCGGTGCAAATAGAAGTCATGGGGTTTTTGGTTTTGAGAGGGTTTTTTCCTCCTGTTTGCAGTTTGGCCATTCCATATGCATCGGCCACCCAAATCTTGCCTGTGTTTCATGCCAAGCCAGCTCTGCAGGGGTGGGCAGGGGGGACCCCCACGCTGGCTGGTGATGGACTGTGAGGGTAGATCAGTGGTGCAGGAGATGGTGTCCCCAGGAAAAAACCCCACCATCAGCAGTTACAGCAAAGATGTTTTTTGCTTCAAGCATTGTCCAGCAATGCAAAACTTAGGGATGTTTCATCACTTGTTCTTGGAAAACCAGCAAGGTTTCTAATGGGTAAGACAAGAAATTCCCATCCGTCTCAGGGATGGACATAGAGATGGGTCCCTTCTTGTGTCCTGGCAGCAGCAGGGAGACCCACAGGTAGATGAGAAAGGATATAAAGTCTAAAGAGTCCCCCAAGGTAGGGCTAGAAGCACAAAAGCCTTCAAAACCAGAGGTTATAAAATAAATTATTTTATAATAAGAGCTAAGAGTTGTCAGTGGCTTAAACAGCACCATTACTCTGAAGTTTCCACGGGGAAAGAAGTGCCCATGGAGGAACCAGGATTCAGGTGAGACCCATGACGAAAAGAAATAAAAAGCAAATCACAAGGACTTGTACAAATCAGATACATCGTCCCACAAACACAAGGTATGTGGGTGTGACGCCTGTGCCTTCGGTGGATCGGCATTTGTAGGTATGCATACTGCCATGAAATCGTGTGCTTCTGAAAACATTTCCACTAGAAGTTAAAAGTTTAAATAATTAAGTTTTTTTCCTTCTGTTATTTTTATTTTCCGCAGAACAAGAAGTGTTCAGGGTGAACTTATTACATTTAGTATTTTCATACTAAAGAACGCTGACATCTGTCACCTGCACAAGCTAAAATAAAAAAAAAAAAAGGAGTTTTATTGAAAAAAAGTCTGAATAAGTCAGACCGGGGCATAAAACACTTTCTTGGCATGTCATGAATGGGTGGGCAACAGATTAATTGTATGTTTACACACTGTGGAATTTACACACAGATTTGGTATGAAATGATGCTCCGTGTTGTAACCCTCTATGTTATTCTGTATTTTGCATTTCCATGGTGTGTCTTTTCCTGCAGGGAGGCTGACGTTAAATGCCTATTTTTGTTTTTTCCCCCCTCTCTACTTAATTTTAAGAGTTTCTCTGGGCACTGGGGCAGGCAAATGGATCGTGCTGTTGTTAAATAAGCTTAATGAGGTGTCAGGAGCCAAAAAAATATTCTCATGGCAGTAAGGCCTTTTAGTAATGAAACATTGATTTCCCCCCCCCTCCACTAGAGATATTTCTCCTACTCTAACAGTTAGTTAAGGAAAAATGGTGATTGGTTTTCGAGAGCATAATCCATTGTCAGCAGCTTAAGTTAGCATTTAAAAATCTTTATGAGATTAGCATATTCATTTCTCTGTGTTGGTATGGGCTTAGCTGGTTGAAGTTGCACGATGCACCGTCCATAGGGTCATTTTAAAGTGAAAAAAAAAATTGATTTCTTGCATCTTGAGTCCTGGTTAAAAATAAAGGCAGTGCTAATTGGGATTTTAATTGGTGGGGGTATGTTCCTATGCACGTTGTACGATGTGCCTGGCTAGCTTACCACACTGAGTGCTCACCGATCACCCAGAGAAACCCAGACATCCTCCCAGCAGACAAACTCCTCCATGACATGAAACCATTCCTCTGATCCGAATCAGATCCTGTGGGGAACTGGAGAGTGCAAATGTATGCCGAGGACTTTCTAAAGGCAGCCGGCATCGGCGCCTGGCTCTAGTAATGCGGCAGCTGCCCATGCCGGGACCGCTTTGTGTACACACGGATAAACTAAGAGTGAATTTAGCCCACAGAGCCTCTAAGATGCTTAGTCTTTACACAGGAGGATGCTGGTAAATATTTACCAGAGACCTTGGAATAGTTTCTGGTGTTGTATGAAGGCAGGCATTTACAAATTAAATGAAATCCCTGTTATAGGCTCTGTAAAATAGAACAAGTCTGGAGGGACCGGTCTGGTCTTTCAGGTGAATGATGCTTTAAAGTAAGTTCCTTAAAGACCCACAGAATAATCTTTCAGTGTTTATGGGATATTAACCCAGTGAAATACAAGTGGTGGGTTTGCTTTTGTAATATGCTCCGAGGCCCTGGGGCTGGTTTGGCACAAAGTTTACCCCGGTGCAGCCTCAGCCTTGGGGATGCTGGTCCCATCCGCTGGGGCTGGGGCTGGAGGAGTGTAATGAACCATCTACCGGCTAATGAAAATAGCAGCTATTAAGATAAATTAGGGAAAGAACCATAAGGACAACTGCGCTCTGCGCTGCTGTAACAAACAGCATCTTTCACTTGTAATTAAGCTGCGAAGATGCTGTAAGCTCTGAATCCAACTGTGCAACTGCCAGGCAGAAATATGCCAGCTCTCACGCTCCGCTGTAATTAATTTGGGAAGTTATTTCTGCTCCTGCCACCTCGGAAACATTCATGGCCAAGCAGGTTCACCCTTGGTTGAAGGAATGCGTTCACACCGACTTGCTCCAGCTAATACAGCCCCTCGCTATCAGCAAATGATGGGGAAGTGTTCAGTAAATCACAGCTGGAGAGACTGGAGTGTATTTATAGTTGACATGCAATATGCTCTGCGTCTGCCTTGTCTTAGCCAGGCAGGGTAGTAGGAAGATGCTCTCGAGATCAGGGGTTTGCTTTGGGGCTTTCCCTGCTGGTAATTCTGAGGCTGCATTCATCCGGGAGCAAAATTTCTCTCCTTATAATTAGGGAGAGGACAAGGTACTAACCATGCTTGGGAAAATTAATCTGCTATACTGATAAGAGAAAGGATTAGGCTGTTATTGTGGAAAAATAATTTAAGCTATTAGCTTAATGCCCAGCTGCTGTAACAAAGGCAGAAATGATAATGGGCTTTTTCAGCAGAGGAGGGATGGGAGCTGCGGCGCTGGCGGGATCACCGTGGGAAAGCTTGGAGTAAGGAGGAAAGCGGCTGCACAGATGAGTTGTTTGCAAAGGTGCAAGGGAAGGATTAGAAAAGTTTAGGGATATAATTGCAAAGATTAGGAAGTGCCTGCAAGGTGCATTGGCAGAAGGGTTTGGTACACGGGGTGGCAAACGTGTGGGACAAATTAGCTGGGAGGAGCACTGGAGCGAATAAGATGTCCTGAGGAAGGAGGAAAACAATAAAGGGTATAGCAATTCCCTAAAAAAAGTAGATTTTAAGATGAGCTAACTAAGAGCGCAAACTACCTGCTCCAGAGGGACATCTCAATCTCTTATTTTTCTTATGTTCTCCCTAAGCACAGCCATAAACGATGCCCGTTGCAGGGTGCCGGTGGGGTTCCTGGGGTGATGTGATGTAGTCCTTGCAAAGAGTCTCTTTGCAGGAAAAGCGTTCCAGCGCTTCAGAAATGTACTGCAAAGGCAGACAAGACAAATAAAAGAGGAAGGAAAGTAGAGTTTTCTCTCCTCTGGTGCCACACATGATGTTCCCCTCCTCCCTGGGGTCAAAGACAAGGGTCAGGAAGCGATTTTCTGACAATTCTGAAACACCTTTGACTGCCTGTACAACATGAGCGAGCTCTTCCCACCTTTTACATTATTCTCCTTTTCTCTGCCAATTTTTGTCATCTTCTGCAAAATGAGGCAGCCGTGTACTTCTTCAAATTGAGTATCGTAGGAGGCCCTGCAAATAGAAATCCTGTAGCTCTCGCTGGGCTGTTAGCAAAGTCAGTGGGAGGCCGGGAACCTCCCCAGTCTGCGGCGCTTGTGAAATGTTTGAAATGGAGAATTATAGTGAAAAAACTGTATGTACTGAAATAGCCACCCACAGCCTACCGTGCCTCCTTTAATACAATAACTGGATGCAGTAAGTCATTTCTGAGACAGTTGGGCACGCAGTTAATGTGATAACTTGAAGATAAGGGGAAATGATTCAAACACCTATTATTTTCTCATCACAGCTGAAACAAAGACTATGGAATAATCATTTGACCAAACGATATAAAAAGGACCGAGGGAAATGCACAGTGTGGTCTGAAATTCATCATTTCCTCCGACGTGAATCATAGCCTATATACAGCAATGATGAATTATTTGGGAGAGGTTCTGCCACGCAAAGAGGCAAATCCCAGTTACGTATTCCTCACGTTTAGATACTTGCAGCTGTTTTCTAACATGAGACCACTCAGAATCTTCCTTACACAAATAATAGCAATTCCCCCTGCTGCATCTCCATTGCTCCCTGCCTTATGCTTGGCTGTATCATCATTAAAGCATCTTTTGTTATTTGTCTGCTAATGCCACGAGACTGGCCTTCTGCGATTTGCCAAGCACTAAGCATAACAGATAAGACTGAGCAAATAAAATAATCTGGATTTAGTTCCCAGAAGGAATGAACCACCTCATTAAAGACCAGTGCTTCACAGATGAGATTTTCCCATATATATATATATATACACATACATGAGTATGTGTGTCTGTGTGTATGTCTTTGGCCCTTGGGCCTCTTTTGCTGAGATTTTAAGCAAGTGTCTGCGTTACGGTCGGTGCTTCTTCCACCAGCCACCATCGAGGCCACAGTGGTGGGAAGCCATGACCGGTCTTTGCTGCTCTTTCCCCAAGGAGATGCTGCAGTTGGATTTCAGCAGTGGTTTGAGGATGGGTCTCACCAGGATGTTAAAATTAACCCTGCCAGAGCACGCGTTTCTGGGCTCTTCTTGTTTGCGCATGTCCCCCCTGTAGAAATGTAGGTCTCAGCAGCAGCTGGTCTGAAACTACTAATTTCTTACATTTCAGTACAACCCTTCATAAATATGGAGCTCTTTGCTCTCTTTTCATATTCGATGAAGAGATCTCTGCAGAACCAACGTGGGAATGACGAGTGAGTAAGGCCCAGGAGGAGTCCTGCTGAATTAAATGGAGTTTCTCCCAGGGGCGAACGCTGTGAATCCCAGCCTGTCCTTGAAAATACATCTGTCCCATATACAGATCTTCTTTGCTTTTCCTATTCAGGTCACTTTTGGTGCCTAAACACCGTACTAAAAATGACAGACACTGCCTTTTATTTAGTTCTGTCAGGTTTCTGCCCAAGCACTCGTGAAAGCACTGATCTGCAGCATTGTTGCATCTCAACATCAGAAAGGATTTCTTGGCTAAGCTTGCATATAGTTGCGTCTGTGCCAGGATCCAGGACCTGCAAAGTGATGCTCCCACGTTCCCCAGGGAGTTCAGGCTGCCCTGTGTTTCAGGACGGTGGGATAGTTATTCACTTTGCAAATGGAGAGTCCTCAGAGCAGAAGATAATTTTTATCTTCTGTCTCTCACTGTTCAAGTACTCATAACCTCTTTTTTATTGGATATTTTCCTCCCCAAATGCTGTCCTTCCCTTTTGTATCTCTTCTGCCACAGCAATCTCATACAGAAGCCATTCGCATGTCCTGCTTCCCGTGAGGCTACTCCCACGCTGGCAACGCAACTTTTCCTAACATCCCACCCCAGAAAGCTTAAAGGGTTTGTGCTGCCAGAACCCTCCTCTATTTTCCATCTTTCCCCACGTAAACCAACAACATTTTATCGTCCCTACAAATGGGACAGCACGCCCCTACACCCCAGTGTACCTACCGAAGTGAGGCTGCACGCGAACACTAGAAATCGCCGAGTTAGTGCTAACATTAGAAAGTCATTGGCACCACCTTCCCGTCTTCAAGATATTTAGTTTCATTTTGTGCAGTTATCTCTAGCTAAGCTGGAATGTGTGGTGATATAACCCAGCTATTTATATAATCACCCAGCAAATTACGTCCCAGTAGGTACCTGGGGGTTTTATTGGTGTTATTCCAGAGGTTCATCACAGCAGGGAGCAAACACCGGCAGATGCGCCAAGGACATGGGGCAGTGCAGGGGCCAGTTTCGGATGAGAGCGATGGAACAGCTGCCTGGATGTCCCATGGGACATGGCATCAAACCTCTGGCTGGGGGAAGAAAAGCCTCTTCCTCTTCCTCTTCCTCTTCCTCTTCCTCTTCCTCTTCCTCTTCCTCTTCCTCTTCCTCTCTGCAGCACATCTGGCTGCAGCTGGCACTGCTGTAGGATTAAAGGAGCCACTGGTGGCTATTTATTGACCAGATCCATGAAACAGCACTAAATTCTTGTACAGGTCATCTTGAACTCCACTGTAAACACACTCACCACAAGGTTCTTAAAGACTAAGATTTTGGGTGAATCAAGTATCTTCTTTCATGTCAAAACCAAAATAATTATAATTTCTGTGTAAAAAATCATTTCTTTGGTTTTCAGAATTTTAATCTCTCCTGTCCATCTGGGATCAATGATCTTTCCTTCAAAGGTATCAACGAATATTTGTACTGAAACTGGTTTTAAATAAATGTGTGCATGGAAGATGCGTAAAGATCTTTTAAAAGTCATCTGCACAAAAGCCCAGGTTGCTCTATCCCTGATCAAACCTTACAGACCCATTTGTCTGTACCAGTGTTCCCCACCTGGGAAAATTATTAGGAAAATTAGGAAAAATTAGAAAAAATTTCACCTCTGGTGAGGTTGTGGGCAGCAAACGAACCTGCAAATATGTGGCATCAGTGTCCTGGAGCATGCTCGGCACCCATGCCAAAAGCCATCAGGATCTATCCTCTGCCTCTTACCCTGCCGGCTGGGAGAACAACAAGGTTGAACCCATGCACCACCCCCATGTTTTCTTCCCTTTTCTGACCCAGCGCAGAGCTGCAGCGACGGTGTGGGCTGCTTGCAGCCGACGGGTCCTTCATGGGGCTCAGACACAGACAGACGGATGCAAACCAGCTATAAATAAAGCGAAGGCAAACCACATCACTATTACATGCGGCCATGTAAAAAAACCTCACGGGCTGAGTCTGAAGGAGCAAAGGAAGAGCTGTGCTGTGTTTATACTGTGTTTAATAAGACGGAAATGCATAAAAAACAACAGAGGGGTTGGAAATTGCTCATAAAGTGAACCCTAGGTGAGGGATGCTTAACCCAGCCCGCCCTCCCCACCTGAAGGATGCTTTCCTCCTGATGCTAATTTGAAAGAGCAGTTTGTCACAGCTCTCCTAGTAAGGAGCAGTTTGCAAGGAGCGTGCAATGCTCATCCTGCAGGGAATCCCTCCGCCGGGATACAGCCAACCCGGTGCTGGTCCTCTGGAGCGTGGTCTGCAGGAGGACACGGGGACCTGAGCCCCCCAGCAGGCTCTGGGCACAAGCAGCAGCTCTCCTGAAGCAAACTAGGGACCTTCCTCCTCCTCAGAGCTCCAGGATTTAAAAATAAATGAGATGAGAAAACATGCACGGTCAGATATATGGTGGTCAAGATCACCACTATACTTTTTTTTATCTTGACTTTAAACCCTGGGTTCTGCAAAGAGCACTGACAAAATGGATGGCTTCTTGAAGCTGCTTTTTTTTTGGGGGGGGTGTGTAAAAATAGTTGTTTAATGACCTTTTGAAACCAGAGGAACATCTGGCTCATCTCTACAACGCCTTTCAGCCAGTGATTTTTTGGACGGGGCAAGTGCATGCCTGTATTTTAACCGCACAGAAGAAATGTTCCTCATCTACATGGGACGCCTTCGTGTGTGATACTGCAGCTTCAGCTAACTGCCATCTCCATACTGCTTTCGAGTCAGTCATTTTCTGGAATAGTCTGGATGAAGCTAAGCTCAGTCCACGTGATTTATCCTCCCTGGTGCTTGCTTTGACAAAGCTAATCTTTGAGAAATGGTTGAGCAATCAAACTGTCTGGGACTCATGTGCCTCTCGGTCTCAAATCCTTTTCAGTTTCCAGCTGCTGCCAGGGGTCTCTGGGCCAACTGGAGGGAATTTAAAGGGAAACAAAAAAAAAAAAAAAAAAAAAAATCCCTTGTCTGTGTCTGGGTCATATACTGTTATAATATTTCTTAATGAATGTTTTTCTTTTCTCTAGGCTGCACTCCAGAGTCCTGCTGCACCTTTCCTCCCCAGTTCCCCAGCTCTGCCACCCCAGGCATGAGCTGCAGCCGGCTCAGCCCAGTATTGCATCCAAGCAGGGGGGGTTCCTGCCCATTCCTCTCCATTAACCCAAAGGTTGTGTCTCAGGTTTACACCCAGGCAAAGCCTAATCTCTATGGCATTGCAGCCCAGTTAGGAGAGGCTGTGGAGGTGGTATGTATGAGAAAAAAGTACAGAAAAATGGACAAACAAGTAAAGACAGACTAGAGAAATGAAGAGGAAAGGGGCTGCTGGAAATATTGCATACATCCCTCTGCTCTCGTTTTGGCTTACCCCGTGCTGTATGAGGACTCCCTCAGGCCGAGGTAGTTTGCGGGGACACTCTGATTTATAACTGATGCCTTGCATTGCTTGCTCCAAATAACAGTGAAATTCTGGGAAAATACCAGTTTGGGTAAAGCAAAGTGCAAAGACTGTTCAGCTGGAGAAACCCACGTTCTCCACTCCACAGCCACCTCTAACTGCACCATACCTTGAATCTCGAGATGGTTTTTGCTCATTTTCACTCCTTCAGGAGTTTTATAAGAAACAAGAATCAACTTCTAGAGAGAAGTGCAGTAGGTGTTTTGAGCGGGACGGCTTTTCTTTCCCCCCTAAGTGGAAAGCAATTGCCACATAGCCAGCAGAAGTGTGTTATCTCAGTGCATTTTGAATCAACCAAGGGCATGTGGCATCTCATTCCTTCGCTCTTCAGTTTGGGGATGAGCAGCTACCCCAGCAGCGGCTCCCTGCCCCATCGCAGCCCCTGGCCAGCACGTCCCATGGGTCACAAGCCACCCCATGCTGTCTCATGTCCTTTGGAGAAGGTGCAGGCAGGGCAGGCAGCAGCAGCTGATCTCCCCCAGCATCTGCTGGGGCTTCGCTTGGACTTGACGCCCACCTTGGCCGGAGGCTGCTCTCAGCAACACCCTTTGGCAGCAGCTTTTCTCACCCATCTCTTCCAAAGCGGGTTTCAAATAGACCTCTTAAAAAAATACTAAAGAGGCTTCACAGGGTCCTGACAGGTTTTCTGTGTTATTCATTTACATGCCTTTGAGCTGCCTGGCTGCAGGAGGCTTCATTTCCAAACCAGCTTGCAAAACAAAGCTGAGGGAAACACCTCCCTCGAGGTGAGCAGCTTATAACAACCCACCTGAAAGGGGGCTTGCTTGGGAACAGTTATCAGCATCATCTCCTGAAGCCGAAGCCAATGCTCACCGTGCCCTCTGCTCCCCTCCTCCTCATGTGCCCAAGAGACACAGCAGTCTCTGATGTGTCCGGAGGATGCAGGAGGCAGCAAGAGCCTTTGAGTTCAGCATCAGACGATGCCTGCACACCCACCCATTTCTTTTTTTTCCTCCCCTTTTTATTTTTTTGAACTGAGGTGGGTTTTTTTTCCCCTTTTCTGTTTGTTATTGTTTTCCATTCAGAGCCTTTAATGTTCCCTCACACCCACATTTCATTCCAGCTGCCGAAGAGGGATCTAACGCCTCCCCTCCTTGCTTCGTTAAAGTGTGAAGACCTCATTATCCCTGGTCCCCAGCCCACGCAGGCTGGGGCTCCCCACGGTGCAGGCAGGAACGGGCAGCCTGCTCCAACCCGTAAATCTGCCTGCCTCGCTGGCCAGGGTCTCTGGATAATAAGAGCACAGGAAATTGTTGCTTTTAGTGTTCTCTTGAAAAAATGTAAACTTTGGGTCTTCTGTTGGCTGTTTGGCAATAGGGGAAGTGGATGTGAGTTCTTGGGAAGGAGGTTGGAGAGAACTGTAAGGCACATCCAGCGCTGCGGCTCTCCCATCCAGCCCTGTAAAAGAAAGGTGCCTGGGACACCCGCTGCCCACTTGTCATCCCGCCCACCACACACCTGTACCTGCCTCTGCCAAAGGTGAGGCTTCATGGCCAGAAGCAGATGTGTCTTGCTTTCCCATCAGACTGCCATGATAGAGGCACGTGAGACACATGATGGTCCCAACATCCTCGCAGACCCTGGGGTCACTGGGAGCAGTGGGGCTTACCCATGCACCCCACAGGTAACCATGTGTGGAAACCTCTGGAGACAGTTGAAAGCAATTTCCAGAGTCATCCTCGCCAGCCCTGCGCTCCTGCCAGGCTGAAGAGGTACAGGTAACCCACCTCCACCATGTCCCATCAGCCAGGTACGGCAGGAGACTCCTCATCCCCTCTTGACCTTCTCTTCTTCAGGCAAACCCAGGTCCCCATGTATGTCGTGTGCACCAGCTCTAATGAGTGGTAATGATCTACCAAAAATTATTAATGAATTCTCATGTTTTACAAATGACATCAGGTAAACTAGGGATCAGAAGCCACAATAAAAATTAAGGGGAGTCGCTGGAAGGCATAAGAGAAGTGAAGACATCCAGCAGAGTACATCCATGGAGGTACTGGGATCCTTTCTCAACAACAGACTTATCTCCAGGGGTTGAAGTTGGTTTCTGGGGATAAAACGAACAGAATAATAAGTAGTATTTGTGCATGAAAATAATAGAAAAAAACCAAAACCCCAAACCAAATACAGCATTTCCTTCTAAAAAACAAGTGGGATATAGGTGGCAACAAGGTCTAATCACCTACACTGAATTACGGACAAAGCCATGGAGATGACAGCACCCCTGCTCTCCAGAGCATAAACTATACACTTGGAAAAGTGGGAAAAGCCATGGAGCTTAGCTTAGCTAAGCTTAGCTCAAAGGCTGGACCTCCAGCAGCTTGGGACTGCTGGGGCTGATTTAAGGAGTAATTATCACTGTGCTTTCAAATTGGCCTCGGTAAAATTTGACCAGAAGTTGGTATTTTACACTGCCCTTTTTATTCTTATAGCTGCGATGCTTTTAACTATATGAATTGCAAATTAAATAATTTTCAGCCTGCTCCTTTCTCCAGTCCTTGATAGCTAAACAGCTTCTCGTGACAATATGATTTGAGGTGCTACCACTGCTGGGGAGATGTCCAAGCCTTGAAGCCACGTTTCTGTAGGACTTCCCATGCGTGCATGAAGAAGAGAGGGAGCCGCAAAGCAGTTGCCCTACTCGAGGATCTGGCTCTTCTGCTTCGTCCTTGCCTGTCTTATGTTACTTGTCTTTAATACACAGGGTAAAACCCAAATGGTTAAAAGTTCATTTAGAGTGGAAAATAAAAAAGCTATCCCTGTAGGCTCGCTGAAACAGCAGGCACTGCTCCGGAGCCCACCCCAGGGACTCCTCGCCCCGCTCCGAAACCCAACTCCTCGCACAGGCAACATCTGTAATTCATAATTCTGTCAAGCCAGCCTCCAGCTGGGGGATGTTTCTCCGACCTGCCAGTTGTACGATTATAATGACTTCCTATTAAAAAAAAAAAAAAAAAAAAAAGTGAGTTAAGGTCAAAACCAAGCTAACTCCTTTTATTTGCTGAAAAAGAAGCGGGGCCAGCCCGCGGGGGCTGGCTGGGTGCCCGCTCCCCCCCAGCCCTGGGTGGGGACCGGATTGCAGCACCGAGAGGAAGATGCTCATTGTGCAACATTTTCCTTACGTGCCACTTTACAGGCAAGTGTTGGAAATGTTATTTTATCACAGTGTTCATGGCCTCTTTTTTGTTTTGTTTGGTTGGGGTTTTTTGGTTGTTTTTGTTGTTTTTCTTTTTTCTTTTTAATTTTTAAATTAAATAGACAGGAGTCATATCTTTTCTCAGTTGCCGACTGTCAGCTAATTTAGCCAGCCATGCCAAAATAACCAGCATGCTCATGGATATAAGCAGCCCCCAGCTCTTTGAGGATGCTTATTCTGCTTTTTTTTTTTTAAAAGCTTTTTCCTGGGTGACTCTCCACACTAGGATGTACACTGCAAGGCATCTACATACTGCATTCTATAGAATAGTCTTGTTTTGGACATAAATTTCTCTTCACATCTATTCAAAACCTATGTAAATAAGAGTGTTAGATTAAAAAAACACTGAGAAAAAAGCATGTGGTAACACATGGAAGAAGCAGAGAAAAGATATGCTTATGGATGAAATTTAAAATTAGATGGGAGAGCTAGCAAGGCGAAGGTATAGAAAAAGCTGCTTTAAATATCAGGAGTTTCAGGAAAAGCTTTGAATACCAGATCACATGGAGAAACCCGGATATCGGGAGTGACAAGTGACAAGCCGAGGGAATCGGGGAGCGGAAGTAGAGGCCAGGTCGGTGCCATCTGCACCATGGCTACAGCACCTGAGCAGCTCTGGATCTCCCACGTATCAACTTCCTAAGGACCAGGAATATTATTAGCCCAATCTAACCCCTGAGGGGATGAGTCATGCAGAAACTACAGGTCAAAATTTAGGTGTTTTCACAGCAAAAACCCCAAAGCATCTTCAAAACGTTGCTTGCCTCCTCTCATGGCTTTTGCTTGTGAACTGACCTTGAAAATCTGATGGTGGGAGACTTGCAAAGGTCCCGCGGGAGGGACGGGGGCCGACTGCGGCGTGCTAAGCAGCGCCACCTCATCCCATAAATACCTTCGTACCATCGCCACAGCTTTCCCATTAGAAATTCAAACCCCAAGTTGCTCAGAAACATTTGTGCAGCCAAGATAAACTCGGGGAAGAGTGGCTTTGATTCATCCCCGAGGGCGTGCAAACTCGGATCCACGAAATGCTTATGGAAATTAATACCGCAGTGGATTAGAAATTGCAAAAATTTTTCCTAAGTATCCAACATCTCCTTTCTGCCATGGCAGCCTTTTACGTGCTACATTCTCAGTCACTAGGCATGCACTATATTTATTAATTGAAAAATTGTCTCAGTTTCTTGTAGTTGTTTTTTTAACATGTGTTTAGCACAGCATATGAAATACGTCCTGTCGTATGGGCATTGAACGTATTGTCTCCTGCAATTTAACACTGTAAAACTAATGGTTGCTATCAGCAAGGTCATTTAGCAATTGAGGGAGATATAAATCATCTCCAAACCATTCCCACACAGAGTTCAGGCTGGCATCTCACGTTTGCCTACACCACATGCCCTGCATCTGCTTTCTGGGGATATCCTTGCACAGAACATGTTAAACAGCATGTATCGTTTTATGGATGCGTGTAAAAATATACGTTGATGTGACGGGATGATAATTAGCCTACATGAGTCAGTCGTTAGCAATACAAATGATGAGAGGCAGAGCTAAAAGCAAACACACCCACCGATAGTTCGAGAACAAGTGGGAAAAATTAAGGAAATAATGCGGCATGCGGAGCAGAGGTGAGATGAAATGTCATACAAAAATCCAGAGCAGCCCAGCTGCTTACTGGAAAATACTCTGGTGGCCTCTGCGGACCATGGAAATGGCTTTTGGGTCTGGCTTGTGTGAGAATTTTAGCGCAAATTCATACCCACAAGGCTCTGAATTCAGTAAGCGCTGTGTGATGCTCTGGAAAGGCCTGAAGCTGTGTGAATCCTGCCGGCTTTTGGCTTATGAAAGTTGTTTTTAAAAACCAAACAGATCCCTGCAATTCACCTGGGGGATGGAGAAGCAGCTCAGTCCTGGGAAGTGGTTAGATTCAAAATCCGTTTGTCTGAGCTTTCAGGGTCTGATGCCACACCTGATGCCTTGCCAAGGTCTTTGCATTGCCCAGCAGCAGAGGCTGCTCAATGCTTTGCTCTCCCAGGAGCATTCAGCTTCACACCGATGATCTTGGATGCAACGTAATGCCGAGCCCCAGCCAGGGCTGGCATGCAGCAGTCAAACCACTCTTTGCTCACCACATGTGGCATCTCATGTGGTTATTTTCTGCAAACAGCAACCTGCAAGGAGCCGCACAAAACACACAGCTGGAAAACCTGGCTGCGGGAGGGATCAAGCGAATGGCAAAGCCAGGCTCTGCCTCACTGTAGAAAGAGATGTTCTTGGGAAAACCTGAAGCAGGCTTACTGGAGTTTGTCTTTGGCCAACACCAAGCTGTAACTGGGGTTCATGCCTGTGCCCACTGCCTATGAAACACTCCTGCCTGAAGCCTTGAACTCCTGTTTCTGCTGACCTCAGCCCAGAGCTCCCCCTAGACCCCAGCAAGCTGCAGTTTCGGGAGGCTTTCCTGATGAGCTAGGACTGGGGGGGTGGGTGATGACATGTTCCCATACTGGTACGTCTGAGACCTGCTGAAAGCATGCTTCACATCCTATTTGTATCGGCACATTTCCCTGCTTTGCTACCTCCCGCTGCCTTTATTTATGTATATTTATGAAGGGCGACATATGCTCAAGCAGATAGTGATGGTGTGGCTCTTACTGCTGCACCTTCTCTTTCATGGGACACCCCTGAAGCACAGAAACCATCTATTTTCAGACCACGCTGGTGAGCAGTATGTAATGTGTTATTGGGGCTGCTCAAACACATGGCCAGCACATGGTCATGTCTCTCCCCAGCAAAATCCCACCCCGCCAGCCTCCCACTGCCTTCCACCGTCCACTTGCTCCTCCACCGCTGCAAAATACTGTGCCGACACTGAACTTGCACGCTTACCTAGCATTCCCCAAGTGTTCATTACCTTTATTTTATATGGTTCTGGTGCATTGGCACGGACGCAGCATCTGCCAAGGATGTCCCAAGGTTGGAATCTCACCAGCTTGAGCTGGTGCCAAGCACAGACCGCACAGTTCTTGGTGACTCAAGGTGTTTCCCAACCACAGCAGATAGCATAAAAACTACAGGGTTCCAGTTTAATGCTATATTTTTCCATATAAGGCAAAGCCCAAATAATTCAGGAACTGACACAAACCTGTTAATTAACACCATACTTACAGCATAGCGGGAATGGGATATTAATCCTCAAGCTGCTCAGCATTCTGCGGCCAGCATCCACACCAACAGGACAACTTCAATAGTCCTGTCCTGACATCATGCAAGAGTCTTTCTCGCAAAAAGCTCAAAAAACTACAGAACCACCCTCAAAAAAATACTGTGAGCCAAATGAATTAAATCAGTTGTCATGCTCAGCACTCAGTCTAGAAGGCAACAGAAGCTGAGAGGAGAAAGGAAGATGTTGTTTAGGTTGTGTAGTGGATGATTAAAGAGCAACTGAAATTAATGCAGGCTGTATCTATTTCCCTTGCCTCTCGTCAGTACCATTAAGCTATGCGTTATCAAATGCATTAGGCTAGCTTTGGGAAAAATAAGCATCTCCACTTTTTACCTAAACCCTTGCCAGCTCTCTGTAGCTATCTGCAGGATCTGATGCTAGCAGTGTCCTTTGGGGTTTTAAAAGGTGAATTCTGTGAAATATTCTCAGTGATAAAATTTCAATATGTGCCTGAACGACTTGGAAGCTGAAATCCTATAGCCAGGTCAAGAATGAGTTAGGGCTCTATTTCCCACTGCCTACAGTTTGTGGTGGACTCAAGTACCTCCTAGAGCATCCCAGGTCCAAGAGAGCAACGCCAGGCTGGGGGCAGTAACTTGTCCTGTGCCCAGGGAGAGCAGCACATGCCCCACCGGGCAAACGCTGCTCACGACCTCCTTGCACGCAGGCACTGAAAGATGGCGACGGGGGAAGCTCCTGCAGCGTGGGCATTTCAGTGCTCGGAGCCAGCGTGCTGCGCAAGAACGAGGCTGCAGCACCACATCCATCACCCCTGAGAAAGCAATTGATTTATTTTTTATTACTACAGGAAATTTAAGCTTTATCAGTGCACCAGCACTCTTAAAGTTTTATCCCAAAGCTAACGATAATTCCCTTGGCTTGACTTCTACCAGAAGTAGCTCTATCAGAGTCAGTTTAAATTGCTTTTCCCGCAATATTTTTTACAGAATCAAGATTTCTAGGGTTTGCTGTATGCAAATTTGAACTTTGGGATGTAAATGCAGAACCTGCCTGCCTCTCCCTGTGTATCTGGATGGGACCCAGGCAGGGGGCCAGGTCAGAGCTGAGCGCTGCAAGCTCTTTGGTTTGGCCCAAGAGGGCTCAGAGCATCAGTCAGCCGCAGGGCAGGCCAGCGAGACGCTCCGTCAGCAGCAGAACAGCCCCCCTGTAGCTGCCAGACTTCTCCAAGCTGCCTCCAAAAGCTTTGTAAACACCAGGAAATCCAAGTGAGCTGTAGAGAGTCAAGCAAACAAGTGTATCAATGCATACAGCCTGACTGTGGCTATAAGGAGCCGAATTTTAAACATCAGTTTCCTTCTTTCTTAAAAAGGAACAGCTGCAAGTGTTTCTCGCAGCACGGTGCTGTCCTGACTGTCCCGGCTCACCTCGTCTCCCTGGATTTGCTCATTCGGGATATACCTTGTGCCCTGAACCACACTGGGAAAGGGACATATCTCCCCTCAGACCTGCCTAGGAGACAGATCCAGCACAAACTGATTGAAAATTCAGCTTCAGATGTTCGAAAACACGGCAAGTCTCTCCCACAGCGTGGGGAAGAACCTAGAACCAGCCTGGCTGTTTGCAGCCCGAGGGCTCGGGAGCTCCCGCACCCCAGCACGATGCAGCGCATGTGGAGCCAGCCCAGTACTTGTTTGGGATACAGCAGAGAAATGCAACTCATTTCAATTTTAATTCCTCAGGAACAGGCTGTACCTTAACCCATTTAACACAGTGCATCGGTGCCATCGCCGCAGACAGGGTAGGTGCAGCCCAGGGAGCAGCAGCCAGGCAGCAGGTTGAATGTGAGCAGGGGCTAAGCACCAGCAAGCAGCAACCTCCTAAAGTCATCAAGCGGGGAGCTGGGGCCTGCTATCACTGAAGGCTTCATCAGAAAGACCTGATGTCAATTAGATATGCTGATGAGGGCAGGAGAGACACTGATGAAGCATTGCCCTTCCGGTTAACGTGATGTAAAGTCATAGAGTGGAATAGCCATAAATAGGTAGAAGCTGTTACCTGTGCTTTCCCTGAGGTTCAATCTTATCACTCCATGGGCACTCTGTATTTTTGTTTTGTTTGGGTTTTTTTTCCTTCTTTACTTTTTTTCCCTTTCTTTATTTCTTTTTCTCCTGCCTTCCCCCTCCCCTTGCCCACTCCTCATTCCCTTCAGCCCAGGAGAGCAGCATGCAGGACTGACTGTCTCTCCATCCCATGGCATATTCCTCATCCGTGTTCTTACATCTCTACTCATCCCTCTGAATTTTACAGTGCTTTAAGCACCGAAATATAAACACACAGCAGAGGCAAAAAGCAATACAGATGCAAAAGCATATTTCTGTGTATCACCTTGGGGGGGGGGGGGGGGGGGGGCAGCGTTCAGAGCCCTGCCTTTTGAACCACTAAATATTGCAGACTGGTAGATAAAGCTGTAAACCAGAGCATTGATCTAAACACCTCCTCAGTCATATCAAGGAAACTGAGGAAAAACTTGAAGGTTTTTCCCCCTCTGCAGGGGAAATTCCTCTAGCTGAAATTCTCAGAAAACACTGGTTTGGGCAAAAATGCTACATAACTTTTGAAGACTGGGATTTGATACTTCGTCTATTATTTTATATTATCAGATGATATTAGAGGCCAGTCATCGTATAGTCATTTCCCCAGAGAACACACATGGACATTTTTTGTCTTTCAAGCTTTTAAAAAAAAGGGCATTTTTCAATTAAAAAGCTGCAATGCAAGCTTTCTGATTAACCTAAATCCAATGACTTTCAGCACCTCCCAAGGCCGTGTATCACAGGGAACAGGAGAGGGCTGAAGTCACCAGTGGCTTTCCTACAAGCACCGGTGGAAGGGAGGTCTCGTGTGCCATTGGGAGCAAGCGATGTGTCTGATGGTGCTGTCGGAGGCTCCTCTTGGTGTTGGTGTTTCTTTCTGGTCAGAGATATCGGGTTTTTTTTTTCACCTGCTGTTCAGAAGAAGGGCTGTAAATCCAGGAAGCGCCTTAGGGCTTGATCAAAATCCCATTTAAATCAATGAAAGCTTTCCTATCGACTTTAGCAGGCTGGCCACTTGGGAAATAAGGCAAAACAGCCCACTTTAAAAGGCTGGTGTCCATAGCAGACCATTTCTGATCAATACCAGGAAATAATGTACACCATACATACCCTTATAGATATGCCTGAGGGTTCATCTATCTGCTGCATACGCACACCCAGCCCTGTAATAATAAAGGAAAATTAATAGGGGCATGTATTAATTTGGCTTTATTATCACAGATATAGGAGAAAGAAATGAACACCCGTCTCTGACTGATCTCATTCTTATAGAAGTTGGAGTTGGAGGGGAGGTCCAGTGTAGGCAAACTTCTCCCTCCCAGCCTGATTCCTACCAATGCCAACAAAGAAGATGCTTCTGTGCCGACTCACACCTTCCAGCGGGCACTGCTAGGAGACCTGCATCTTCCCTTTCAAGCTGCAGGAAGGCTGGCAGCTGGGATCTGTTCTTCAAAGTGCCCAGGAAAGGAAAAAAAAAAAAAGAAAAATATTAGAAATGGATATTGCTGGATGCTTCTGGCACTTGAGTTGGTAATTAAGTATAGATTTAGGACATGCAAGCATAAACTTTAGTGTGCCAGGTTATCTGGCTTGCTGCCAGCTACAGATCACTGAATTGAGATCCTGAAATCCATCTTTCCCTCCTGCTGTCAAAAATGGCCCCGGTGCTGGGAGGGAAGCACCTAAGATCACCCCCTCGCATCACCGTGGCTGTCACCCAACACGTCCCCGAGAGGGGCTTGGCTCCGTCCCCAGCAATACGCACATTTGTGGCTGTTATTCCCCACTCCTGACCCAAAGCCCAGGAGCAGGGCAGCGATGCTCACGAGGCGCCGGTGGCCACCCCACCGCAGCCCTTGGGACCTGGGCAGCGTACCCCACGGCAAATCTAATTGCCCATGTCCTCCTTTTCCCCAATACCTGAAGCTGTGCTGAGAAGCTTGTATTAATTGGCAACAAATAAAATCAACTCTCTGGCTGGAGACTGTTTTGCAACAAAAAGCTGGCTTTTACATCGTTCCTGTTCCCACTTCTGATAGGCAAATATTTAACGCTGTGGCCAAGGGCAGTGTTGCCTCCACCTCTGTATTTGTGCAGAAAAATGTCACAGCTGAACAAGTTGCTGTGCCGGTACTTAGAGCTAATATAATCAGACATAGGACCTGATTACATTACCCTC